>CM039677.1:397094315-398513700 GCA_022496015.1 Hordeum marinum | reverse complement strand
CGTTCCCCAACATTTTTACCATAGTCTCTCACCCTATAAATAGGGGTGAGGAGGCAGCCCAAAAACTCACTCTTACTCTCATACAAATGCCATGCATGATCTGGCTCTCTCTCTCTCCCTCCCAGCGAAATAGTTTCGTAGAGCCGAATGGTTGTTTGGGTTCCGACAGGATCTAGTTCTGGACGACAAAGCCTTGCCGGATAGATCACACCGTATGTGCGCAACTCTGTAGAGAGATCATAGTTTCGGTCTTAGTTCGAGAGTGCCTCCCTAAGGGCTATCCGTGTGACCGTCCGAGTTTTGGAGGTCCTCCCGAAGGGCTGTCCGTGTGACCGTCTGAGTTTTGGAGGTCCTCCCGAAGGGCTGTCCACGACACCGTCCGGGGGACTGTCCGACCGCCTCCCGGAGGGCTGTCTGTGGGGCAGATGAGGGTATACATCCTCGCGGTTGGCAGGTTGTAAATCCTAGCTGCGGGGATCTGCACCGCCGATCGTCATCGACTCTACTTCCGCTGCGCTACGAGTCGGTATCAAAATAGATCAAACCTTGTATGCAGTCTCCATAGTGGTCTTGGGATGGTGCGTAGGTCGGAAACTTTTTGTTTTCTGCTGCGTTACCCAACATCTCTATCATGAAGATCATGGTGCTACTTTGAAGCACAAGTGTGGAAGAAGATAGTAGCAATTTTCCCTTCTCTCTTTCTCTCATTTTTTCTATTTTTTCTATTTTTTATTTTTGTGGGCATCTTTGGCCTCTTTTTTATTTATTTGGGCTTCGCTGGCCTCTTTTATTTTTTTCTAAAGTCCGAAGACTCCTCCCAACTTGTGAGGGTATCATAGCTTCCATCATCCTTTTCTCACATGGGACAATGCTCTAATAATGAAAATCATCACACTTTTATTTACTTACAATTCGATACCTAGAACAAAAATTTGACTCTATATGAATGTTTCCAGTAGGATACCGGGATGTGCAACGATCTAGCCTAGCAAATGACATCAAAAAACGGACAAGCCATGAAAACATCATGCAAGCTTTCTTACGATCATCCAAAGCAATATGAAAATGATGCTGCATGTCATACTAAACGGAACGGTGGAAGTTGCATGGCAATATATCTCGGAATGGCTATGGAAATGCCATAATAGGCAGGTATGGTGGCGGTTTTGAGGAAAATATATGGTGTCTGTTTTGAGGAAGGTAGGTTTGATGTACCGGCGAAACTTGTGCAGTACTAGAGAGGCTAGCCAAGGTGGAAGGGTGAGAGTGCGTATAATCCATGGACTCAACATTAGTCATAAAGAACTCACATACTTATTGAAAAAGTCTATTAGTTATCGAACAAAGCATTAGACGCATGCTCCTAGGGGAGAGGTTGGTAGGAGTTAACCATCGCGCGCTCCAGACCCTCACACAAAGGTTGACAATCATTAAACAAATCATGCTCCGACTTAGTTACATAATGGTTCACCATACGTGCATGCTACGGGAATCACAAACTTAAACACATGTATTTCTCCAATTCACAACTACTCACTAGCATGACTCTCATATTACCATATTCATATCGCAAAACTATTGCAAGGAATCAAACATATCATATTCAGTGATCTACGAGTTTTATGTAGGATTTTATGACTAACCATGTGAATGACCAACTCCTGTTAACTCTCTAAATAGATATAAGTGAAGCATGAGAGTTTTAATTATTTCTACAAAATATATTCCCACACTCTAACAAATATAAGTGAAGCAAAAGAGCATTCTACAAATGCCGGTTTTCTATGGGTAGAGAAATAGGCAATCCAAACTTCAAATGATATAAGTGAAGCACATGAAGCATTCTATAAAGCCATACTCAAAAGATATAAGTGAAGTGCATGAAGCATTCTATAAGTCGACGAAGGACTATCTCATACTAGCATGGTGCAATATTAAAATAAAAATAAAAAGCACACGACGCTCCAAGATTTACGCATATCATGTGACGAATAAAAATATAGCTCAAGTAAAATTACCGATGGTTGTTAGACGAAAGAGGGGATGCCTTCCGGGGCATCCCCAAGCATAGTTTCTTGGGAGTCCTTTAATATTACCTTGGGGTGCATCAGGCATACCCAAGCTTAGTCTCTTTCCACTCCTTATTCCTTCATCCATCATGATCTCACCCAAAACTTGAAAATTTCAATCATACAAAACTTAATAAAATCCTCGTGAGATCCGTTAGTATAATAAAGCAAATCACAACTTTAAGTACTGTTGCAAACCAAGTCAAATTTTGTTTTTTAATTGTATCTACTGTATTGTAATTTTTCCATGGCTTATACCATCGATACAATCGATAGTTTCATCGATAAGAGCAAAACAATGCATCAAAAACAGAATATGTCTTCAACAGGACAGTCTGTACAAATCTGAACATTCACCATACTTATGTAACTCTAAAAATTCTAAAAATTAGGAAAAAATAAAAAAATTGCATATCAGTACTGTGTAAAAAATTTAGAAACTTTTGACATTCCAGAAAAAATGTAAATTCACGCACTACAGCCAAAGTTTCTAGTTTTCCAATGCACACACCAAACAAGCAATCTAATCATCCTAAAGGTAAATCTTGGCATATTATTTTTATAATAGAATGGACTTATACAAGGGGATTATTATTTTTGTTGAAAAGTTTCTTTAATTAAGATTCACAAGGTTTCCATGGGCATGAACAAAGTTCAAGGCTAGCTCCTACTTTCACAATGCTCGTCTCTCTCACTTTTGCTTTTCTTTTTGAAAAAGTTTTAGGTTACACTCTTTATTTTTTTTGTTTTTAAACTATATAAAAGCACAAGAAATAATTAAATTACTCTCTAAAACTTCCGGCTTGTCTCCCTCGCAACGCTTTCTTTAAAGCCATTAAGCTAGGCATAAAGTGCTCAAGTAATGGATCCACCCGGATCCCAAGGTATATCAAAGCCAATTTTAATTAACAATGATTTGTAATTTAGTAGTGAGCACAAAGTAACATATATCATGCAACAACAAAGGCTAACTCTCTTCCTATGCATTGGCATGTCATAAAAGAACAATCATGCACATGAAGTAAAGGCCAATACATAGCAAAAGCAGTTTCTTGCAATTTTATCATATTGGAAACATAGAGAGGTGGAGATGTAGTTCCTCTCTCATAATAATTGCAAGTAGGAGCAGCAAGCACATGCATATTATATCTATCAAAATCATCATGTGTAATGGTAAAACGCAACCCATCAATATAATCCTTAATAAGCGCAAACTTCTCCGATATAGTGTAGTTGGGAGAATTAAAAAGATAATCGGACTATCATGCGTGGGTGCAATAGCAACAATTTAATTCTTAACATAAGGAACTATAGCAAGTTCATCTCCATAGGCAAGATTCATATTGGCATCATGGCCTAAGCATAGCAAGCATCAATTTCATTAAAAAGGGATATTTCAAATGAATCCAAGGGATCATAGCTATCAACATAGCGTACTTCCTTCGGTAAGCACGAAGGGAAATTAAACAATGTATGACTTGAAGAGTTAATCTCATTAGAAGGTGGGCACAGGTAGCTAATCCGCTCTTCCTCCTTTTGTTCTTCGCTCTCCTCCTCATCTTTTTCATCTAATGAGCTCACAGTTTCAGCAGTTTCTTCTTCCATAGAATCCTGCAAAATATTAGTTTCCTCCAAGGCAGCAGACATTCTCTCAATAAATGCATCAACATCGGAATTATATTCATAATTCTCATAGCAATATTTAAGTATAGCAAAAATTTCAGGTCTATAAACAGCATCATCATAATTTTCACACTTCTCAAACAAAGATTCAATTTCATAAGCATCCTTAAAAGCAACAAATTCTTCTATTCGTTCCACATCATAGTAATCATAAATACCATTAGCATAAGAAGCCAAGGTTTCATTATCATTAAATTTACATGATAAAGGAAGGTGCAGATCCTTCATCCTAGAGCAACAAGTATAATCATATCTCTTGCATAAATTCCAAGCATACCATTTCAACATAAAAATTTGATCCCATAACAGTTTCCCTTTTTGAGATAAGCGATAATCCCTAAAGTATTCACGTTGATCCAAAGTGTATCCCATTATCAAGTTGAATGGGGTTTTCTCAGGATTATTAAAGTAGTGCATAATATCTTCCACATAACGAGCATCGAGGGTTTTAGGAGGTTCCCCATCTCCATGAGTAGCAAGTACACCTATTTTTTTGGTATTCCGTGTTCCATATCCATAACTAAAGATAGAGAACAACTTAGAACAGCAAATAAAATCTACTTAGTGATAAAGAAAACAAGCACACATGAGAATATTCACCCCACGCTATTGTTCCCCGGCAACGGCGCCAGAAAAAGGTCTTGATAACCCACAAGTATAGGGGATCAATTGTAGCCTTTCTCGATAAGTAAGAGTATCGAACCCAACGAGGAGCTAAAGGTAGAACAAATATTCCCTCAAGTTCTATCGACCACCGATACAACTCTATGCACGCTTAACGTTCGCTTTACCTAGAACAAGTATGAAACTAGAAGTACTTTGTAGGTGTGATAGTATAGGTTTGCAAGATAATAAAAGAGCATGTAAATAAAAACTAGGGGCTTCTAAGATAAAGAAACAACTAAGTTAGTTTAACGAGTGTGGAAAAGTGGTGGTAGGAGTTGTGGAATTGTCCCTAGGCAATTGATAACTAGACCGGTAATCATTATTGTAATTTTATATGAGAGAGAGGCATAAGCTAACATACTTTCTCTACTTGGATCATATGCACTTATGATTGGAACTCTAGCAAGAATCCGCAACTACTAAAGATCATTAAGGTAAAACCCAACCATAGCATTATAAGGTATCAAGTCCTCTTTACTCCCATATGCAACAACCCACCTACTCAGGTCTATGCTTCTGTCACTCAAGCAACCCACCGTAGGCAAATCATGAACACATTGCAACACCCTACAGCGAGGATCCCTCACACTTGCGTGACACGAAGGGCACCATAGGACAGCACCAATAACAAAACATGCAACTCAAACCAATCATGATCATTAATCAACCAATAGGACAACAAAAATCTACTCAGACATCATAGGATGGAAACACACCATTGGATAATAATATAAAGCATAAAGCACCATGTTCAAGTAGAGGGTACAGCGGGTTGCGGGAGAGTGGACCTCTGTAGATAGATGAGGGAAGGTGATGGAGGTGTTGGTGAAGATGATGGAGTTGTTGGAGTACATCGTTGTCACGATGATGGCCCTGACGGCGTTCCGGTGTCACCGGGAGAGAGGGGGAGAGACCCCCCTCCTTATTCTTCCTTGACCTCCCCCCTAGATGGGAGGAGGGTTTACCCTTTGGTCCTTGGCCTCCATGGCGGCAGAGGGGAGAGAGCCCCTCCGAGATTGGATCTCTCTCTCTGTGTGTGTTTCCTTCTGTTTCTGCGCTCCCAGGTTCTGTCCTTTCACTGTTTCTTAAATATCTGGAGATCTGTAACTCCGATCAATCTGTAATTTTGAGGGGATCTTTATCCAAAAACTAGATTTCTTGCGACTGAAGGAGAGCTCCAACCGACCTAAGGTGTGGCCACAATCCCTCAGGGCGCAGTAAGGGGTGTGGGCCACGCCTAGCAGGCTTGTGGGCCCCTCGGGCATTGCCTTCTGTTCATTCCACTTCCCAAAATTCTCATATAGTCCAAACAAAATCTCCGTAAGTATTTATCGCGTTTGGACTTCGTTTGATATGGATTTTCTGCGAAACAAAAAACATGCAACAAACAAGGACTGGCACTGGGCACTAGATCAATATGTTAGTCCCAAAAAATAGTATAAAAAGTTGCCAAAAGTATATGAAAGTTGTAGAATATTGGCATGAAACAGTCAAAAATTATAGATATGACGGAGACGTATCAGTGCACCACAAGAAAATGGAGTTCGGAGGGTGCACGGGGTGGTGGAAAGCCCCCTAGGCATGGCCAGGGGGTGGCCACGCCTAGCAGGCTTGTCACCTCCTCGTGCTTTTTTTGGACTACTTTTGATTTTCCTAATTTTATAAATATTCCAAAACTGAGTAAAGTTGCTTTTGGGAAAGTTTTGGAGTCGGTTTACTTACCGTACCACATACCTATTCCTTTTCGGAGTCTGAACCGTTCCGGTAGGTCTCCTTAATATACTCCTCCGGAGTTACGGTATTAATAACATTGGTTTCAACATTTGTGGGAGTACCTGAGATATAATGTTTGATTCTTTTCCCGTTTACAACCTTCGGATTTGTGCCTTCGGCGTTGTTAATCTTGATGGCATCGGAACGATATACTTCCTTGACAATGTAAGGCCCTTCCCATTTAGAGAGAAGTTTCCCTACATTGAATTGTATAGCAAGACATGGTCACCTACATTGAATTCACGCTTTTGTATCCTTTTATCATGCCATCCCTTAACTTTCTGTTTAAACAACTTGGCATTCTCATAGGCATAGGTTCTCCACTCATCAAGTGAGCTAATGTCAAATAACCTCTTCCACCAGCAAGTTTCAAATCATAGTTGAGCTCACTGATTGTCCAGTAAGCTTTATGCTCTAGCTCTAGAGGTAAGTGACATGCTTTACCATAAACCATTTTATATGGAGACATACCCATAGGATTCTTGTAAGCAGTTCTACAAGCCCATAATTCATCATCAAGTTTCTTGGACCAATTCTTCCTAGATCTATTAAGTGTCTTTTGCAAGATCAATTTAATTTCTCTATTGCTTAATTCTACTTGACCACTAGACTGAGGATGATAAGGAGATGCAATTCTATGATTAACATCATACTTAGCAAGCAATTTACGGAAGGCACCATGAATAAAATGTGAACCACCATCAGTCATTAAATATCTATGGACTCCAAATCTGGGGGAAATAACTTCTTTAAGCATCTTAATAGAGGTGTTATGATCAGCACTACTATTTGGGATAACTTCTACCAACTTAGTAACATAATCAATGGCAACTAGAATATGATTGTACTCGTTGGACGTTGGAAAAGGTCCCATATAATCAAAACCCCAAACATCAAAGGGTTCAATAGCAACAGAGTAATTCATAGGCATTTCCTGACGTCTACTAATATTGCCAATTCTTTGACATTCATCACATGACAAGACAAACTTACAAGCATCCTTGGAGAGAGTAGGCCAATAAAAACCAGATTGTAATACCTTATGTGCAGTTCTATCTCTAGCATGGTGTCCTCCGTAGGCCTCGGAATGACACTTGTGTAGGATCTGTTCCTGTTCATGCTCAGGTACACAACGTCTAATAACACAATCTACTCCTTCTTTATAAAGGTGTGGGTCATCCCATAAGTAATGTCTTAAATCATAGAAGAACTTTTTCTGTTGTTGGTATGTGAAACTAGGTAGTATAAATTTAGCGACAATGTAATTAGCATAATCAGCATACCAAGGAGCATTACGAGAAGCATTTATGACAGCTACTTGTTCATCAGGAAAGCTATCATCAATAGGTAGTGGGTCATCAAGAACATTCTCTAACCTAGACAAGCTATCTGCTATGGGCCTATCAGCACCCTTTCTATCAACAATATGCAAATCAAATTCTTGTAGCAGAAGAACCTACCTGATAAGTCTAGGTTTAGCATCTTTCTTTTCCATAAGATGTTTAATAGATGCGTGATCAGTGTGAACAGTTACTTTAGAATAAACAATATAGGGTCTAAACTTATCACAAGCGAACACAACTGCTAAAAATTATTTTTCAGTGGTAGCATAGTTTCTTTGAGCACTGTCTAGAGTTTTGCTAGCATAATGAATAACATTTAATTTATTATCAACTCTTTGTCCTAGGACAGCAACAATGGCATAATCACTAGCATCACACATAATTTCAAAGGGTAGGTTCCAATCAGGTGGTTGAACAACAGGTGCAGAAATCAAGGCATTCTTAAGAATTTCAAAAGATTCTACACAATCATCATCAAAAACAAATGGAACAGCTTTTTTCAGGAGATTAGTGAGCGGCATAGAAATCTTAGAGAAGTCTTTAATAAATCTCCTATAGAAACCAGCATGACCAAGGAAACTTCTTATACCTCTGATATCCGTAGGACACCGACATTTTTTCAATAGCATCAACTTTAGCTTTATCAACTTCAACACCTCTTTTGGAAATTTTATGTCCCAAGACAATACCTTCATTCACCATAAAGTGTCACTTCTCCCAATTCAAGACAAGATTAGTTTCTTCAATCACTGCAAAACTCGATCAAGGTTGCTCAAACAATCATCAAAAGAAGTTCCGTAAATGGAAAAATCATCCATGAAAACCTCAACAATCCTTTCACAAAAATCATAGAATATAGCATTCGTACATCTTTAAAAGGTAGCAGATGCATTGCATAAACCAAAAGGCATACGTCTATAAGCAAAGGTACCAAAAGGGTAGGTAAAAGTGGTCTTCTCTTGGTCCTCTTTTGACACAGGTATTTGAGAGAAACCAGAATAACCATCTAGAAAGCAGAAATGTGTGTGTTTGGATAGTCTTTCTAGCATTTGATCTATAAAACGTAGAGGGTAATGATCTTTTCTAGTTGCTTTATTTAATTTCCTAAAATCAATTACCATTCTATATCCTGTAACAATTCTCCGCGGGATCAATTCATTTTTATCATTAGGAACTATGGTAATACCTCCCTTCTTTGGGACACAATGAACGGGACTAACCCATCTACCATCAGCAATAGGGTAAATGATACCTGCCTCCAGAAGCTTTAATATTTCATTTCTTACCACTTCCTTCATTTAGTATTTAACCGCCGTTGGTGATAAACAACTGGTTTAGCATCGGGCTCCATTTTAATTTTATGCTGACATAGAGTGGGACTAATGCACTTAAGATCATAAAGAGTATATCCAATAGCAGCACGGTGCTTCCTCAGAGTTTTCAATAATCTCTGTTCAACATGCTCTAAAAGGTTAGCACTAATAATAATAGGATATATCTTCTTTTCATCAAGATAAGCATATTTCAGAGTATCCGGTAATTGTTTAAGCTCAAACACGGGATCACCCTTGGGTGGTGGAGGATCCCCAAGTATTTCAACAGGCAAGTTATGTTTCAGAATAGGATGTTGATTAAAGAAAATCTTATCTATTTCATTCCTTTCATTCATATGCATATCATTTTCATGGTCCAGCAAATATTGTTCTAAGGGATCAGTAGGAGGCACAACAATAGAAGCAATACCAATAATTTCATCCTTACTAGACAATTATTTATCATGGGGTTGTCTACGAAATTTAGAGAAATTAAACTCATGAGACGTATCCCCAAAACTTATGGTAACAGTTTCCTTCTCACAATCTATCCTGGCACTAACGGTATTCAAGAAGGGTCTACCAAATATAATGGGACAAAAATCATCTTGTGGGGAGCCAAGAACAAGAAAATCAGTAGGATATTTTATTTTCCCACACAAGACTTCAACATCTCTAAGAATCCCAACTGGTGATATAGTATCTCTATTAGCAAGCTTAATTGTAACATCAATTTCCTCTAACTCAGCTAGTGCAATATCATTCATAATATCTTTATATAAGGTAAAGTGAATTGCACTCACACTAGCACCCATATCACATAAGCCATGATAACAATGATCTCCTATTTTAACAGAAACAACAGACATGCCAACAATGGGTCTATGTTTATCTTTGGCATTAGGTTTAGCAATTCTAGCAGCTTCATCACAAAATTGAATAACATGCCCATCAATATTATCAACCAAGAGATCCTTAACCATAGCAATACTAGGCTCAACTTTAATTTGCTTAGGGGGTGTAGGTGTTCTAGCACAACTCTTACGAACCACAGTTGAAGCTTTAGCATGTTCCTTTATTCTAACAGGAAAAGGTGGTTTCTCAATATAAGCAGCGGGAATAACAGGATCAACATTATAAGTAATAGTTTCCTTTTCAACTTTAATAGGTTCAACTACTTTCACCTCAATGGGAGGAGGATATTTAAACCACTTCTCCTTAGGGAGATCAACATGGGCAGCAAAAGATTCTCAAAAAATAAGCTACTATCTCAGAGTCAATTCCATATTTAGTGCTAAATTCAGGAAAACAATCGGTGTCTACGAAGGATTTAACACAATCAAACTTAAGGTTTATACCTAACTCCTTACCTTCGTCGAGTTCCCAATCTTCAGAGTTGCGTTTAATTATTACTAATAAATCCCATTTGAAGTCAATATCTTTCTTCATATAGAAACCAGCACAAGAAGTATCAAACATGGATTGATCATTACGAGAAAGGCAAGCATAAAAATTATGAATAATAATTTCTCTCGAGAGCTCATGATTGGGGCATGAATATAACATTGACTTAAGCCTCCCCCAAGCTTGAGCGATTCTTTCTCCTTCACGGGGCCAAAAAATATAAATATAATTCCGATCACGATGAACTAGATGCATAGGATAGAACTTATGATGAAATTCCATTTTCAATCGGTTGTAGCTCCATGATCAAATATCATCACATAGCCTATACCATGTCAATGTCTTCTCCTTCAAAGATAAAGGAAAGACCTTCTTCTTTACATGATCCTTGGGTAGACCTGCAAGCTTAAATAATCCACAAACTCCATCCACATAGATTAGATGCAAATCAGGATGTAGTGTTCCATCTCCCGCATAAGGATTAGCTAGTAGTTTCTCTATCATACCCGAAGAATTTCACAATAAATATTTTCAGTAGGTTCAGTAGGTTGAGGGACAACTCTTTTTGTTTCCGGTCGAGGTGAAGATACCCCGAACAAGCCCCTCAAAGGATTACTTTCCATAGTAACAAGTGACAGTAAATTTCAGCACACTATATAAATTTTTCCTTACCAGATTCCACTTACCAAAGGCGCTTCACTCCTCGGAAACGGTGCCAGAAAAGAGTCTTGATGACCCACAAGTATAGGTGATCTATTGTAGTCCTTTCGATAAGTAAGAGTGTCGAACCTAACGAGGAGCGGAAGAAAATGACAAGCGGTTTCCAGTAAGGTATTCTCTGCAAGCACTGAAATTATCGGTAACAGATAGTTTTGTGATAAGATAATTTGTAACGCGTAACAAGTAACAAGTGTAGAAAAGGTGCAGCACGGTAGCCCAATCCTTTTTATAGCAAAGGACAGGCCTGGATAAACTCTTATATAAAGGAAAGCGATCTTGAGGACACATGGGAATTTCTGTCAAGCTAGTTTTCATCATGCTCGTTTGATTCGCGTTCGTTACTTTGATAATTTGATATGTGGGTGGACCAGTGCTTCGGTGCTGCCCTTACTTGGACAAACCTACCACTTATGATTAACCCCTCTCGCAAGCATCCGCAACTACGAAAGAAGAACTAAGATAAATCTAACCATAGCATGAAACATATTGATCCAAATCAACCCCTTATGAAGCAACGCATAAACTAGGGTTTAAGCTTCTGTCACTGTAGCAACCCATCATCTATTTATTACTTCCCAATGCCTTCCCCTAGGCCCAAATAATGGTGAAGTGTTATGTAGTCGGCGTTCACATAACACCACTAGAGGACAGACAACATACATCTCATCAAAATATCGAACGAATACCAAATTCACATGATTACTTATAACAAGAATTATCCCATGTCCTCAGGAACAAACATAACTAATCACAAAGCATGTTCATGTTCATAATCATAGGAGTATTAATTATCATAAAGGATCTGAACATATGATCTTCCACCAAGTAAACCAACTAGCATCAACTACAAGGAGTAATCAACACTACTTGCAACCCACACGTACCAATCTGATGTTTGAGACAAAGATCGGATACAAGAGATGAACTAGGGTTTGGAGAGGAGATGGTGCTGGTGAAGATGTTGATGGATATTGACCCCCTCTCGATGAGAGGATCGTTGGTGATGACAATGCCTTCGATTTCCCCCTCCGGGAGGGAAGTTTCTCCGGCAGAACAGGCCTGTCGAAGCTCTAGATTGGTTCTGTCCAAGTTCCGCCTCAAGACGGCGGCGCTTCGTCCCGAAAGCTTCCTTATGATTTTTTCTAGGTCAAAACCCTTCATATAGCAGAAGATGGGCGCCGGGGTCTGCCACGTGGGTCACAAGCCTTCCTGCCAGGGAGTGGCCGCGCCTGGCAGGCTTGCCACCTCCTGGTGGCCCCTCTCTGGTATCTGTTTCGACCAGTATTTTTTATATATTCCAAAATAATTTTCCGTAAATTTTCAGGACTTTTGGAGTTGCGCAGAATAGGTATCTCAGGTTTGCTCCTTTTCCAGTCAAGAATTCCAGCTGCCGGCATTCTCCCTCTTCATGTAAACCTTGTAAAATAAGAGAGAAAAGGCATAATTATTGTGCCATAATGTGTAATAATATCCCATAATGCAATAAATATCAATATAAAAGCATGATGCAAAATGGACATATCAGCTAGCTCTGCCTCTTTTCTCCAACATATAATCTCTTCTCTTAGTCATGAATTTTCCATGACTGATCTTGGTCCTCTTCATCATTTTCTTGGCATTACTATTTCTCGCACAAAGTCTACCCTTTTTCTCTCTCAACGATCCTATCTTTTAGACTTGCTTTCTCATTCTGGTATGTCTGATTGTCAACCCTCTCATACACCGACCGACATTGGTGCCAAATTGTCGGTTGATGGTGATCCTGTTTCTGACCTCACTTTGTATCGTAGCATCACCGGTGCCCTTCAATATGCCACTCTTACTAGGCCCGACATTTCATACTCCGTTCAGCAAGCCTGGCATTTTATGCATGATCCTCGTGCTCCTCATCTTGCTCACGTCCACAGCATTCTTCGCTATTTAAAAGGAACTCTTGATCATAGTCTTCTCATTAATTCTTCTTCTCCAACACGCTTGACAGTTTATTCTGATGCACACTGGGCAGGTTGTTCAGATACTTGACGGTCCACATCCAGATTTTGTGTTTATTTGGGTGATAATCTTGTTTCTTGGTGTTCTAAAAGGCATGCAACAGTTTCCAGGTCTTCTGCTGAGGCTGAGTATATGTCGGTTGCTCATACTGCGGCTGAAGAGGTGTGGTTGCGTCAGCTTCTCGTGGAACTTCATCGCCCACTTCATCGTGCAACCATCGTTTATTGTGATAACATCTCTACAGTATACATGGCTTCCAATCCAGTTCAGCATCGTCGCACCAAGCACATTGAGATTGACATACGCTTCGTTCCAGAGAAGATGACTCTTGGCAAGGTCCGTGTTCTTCATGTACCTGTCAGTGCTCAATTTGCTGACATTTTCACCAAAGGACTTCCGACTGCATCTTTGACCGACATGCGCTCCAGTCTCAACATCGTTACTCCTGATGCTGAGACTGCACGGGGAAACTAGAGTATAGGTCGGTTACGGATACTATGGCCGTCCGGTTTTGGATTGTAATCTATCTCTATTAGTCTTGAAGTCCAAGTTTTGTAATCTATATAAATAACACTTTAAGACCTCAATCAATACAGTTATTATTCTCCAATTATCAAATATAAATGCCTCAATTTCGTATTAATTTACTATAAAATTGTAATAAAGTTAAGACACTTATTTAAGATGAAGAGAATATGATCTGTGGTCTGGTTGGTTATGAATCGTACGCACTCACCGGACTCATGCTCTCTCTCTAGGCAATGTCAGACTGTTAGTTGACGGACTGTGAGAAAGGCAAAGGGGAGAAAATGATATTTGCATGTTGTCTGGAAATGTCATTTACCATCGCGACAGGTGTTTTGGCTCCTGGATGCATTTGCACCCTGATGAACAGTAACACAAAAAAATATTTTCAAAAAAATATATTTGTTGGATGTTCGTGTTACTGTCGCAAGCAATGCTTGACAATTTTCATGTGAATCGAAACAGTGGTGTTTCGTCGGTGAAAGAAACAAATTTGGATGTAACAATTGATGTTTAATTTGTTTTTCATTTCTGCACAAGCCCGATATGCTTAAACTTTTTTCCTAAAAAAATTCAGGAAGCATTTGAATGTGACAAACAACACACACAAAATTTGTTGGAAATTTATTTCACATTTCAAAATTCATTTTCAATGAGCAGGAGCACGTGCTCCCGAGAGCGAAATTGCATTTCCCTTTATGATTGGTCAATTTTGGGAGAAGAAGATGGCGAGGCCTTGCTACAACTTGGTTGGAGACAGGGATGACGTCTTGGGGTTGGCAGTGTGGGGTTCCTCTCCCTAGGACTTTGCCGATGATGGGAATGACGTCTTCGCCGCAGGGAGTTGACAGTGTAGGGTCGTCATCGTTGGATAATAGAGTACCGCCGGCAGTGGCGGACCGGCGGAGCCAGCAGTATGGTAGACCTAGACCCGAACAAAGAGGCGAAAGCTCCGTGCCTCGACACCAATGATGGCGGCGCGCATGGTTTCACATCCTTTTTGAAGACGTCGTTGTGATTTTTCTCTCCGGGTCAGGGTTGTTGGTGAGACTTTTGTACGGTGTGGACTCGGTAATGGTGATGCTCTGTGTCATTGTCCCTCTTAGGAATGTTGTGGAGTTTAGGCATGTTAGGTCGTAGCGTTGGGTGGTTAGTTCTTCCGGTGTTTATTGTTGGTAGCGTAGTTTCGTACATACTGCGTATACCGGTTTCTCAAGATCAACTTTGTAACAGGACAACTTTATCATCTTGTATCGTTTAATTGTATACAATTTTTTCATTGTTGTTTTATATAAATATTGGACGAAAGCCTGTTTCGCGGACTAACACTATCGGCTACGTAGCAGGGGCCATGGATGAGAACAAGAAAAGGCGGCGGGAGAAAGATGGAACCTGGGGCAATACTCAACGGATACTTGGATTTTTTTTTTCTTCAAGCAGCTTATTACGTAGAACCCAAAAAGGAAATATGTAGGCCCATATCAATTTGAACCATTGATTCTTGTGGCCAGCTTGCCTCGAATCCGCGTTGCTCCCTGCAGGGAGAACAACGGCACCACCACTATCACCACAGCCGGTCTCACCTGGCAAGTCGTTCGTATCTATCTTCTCCGTGCGTGCGTACAGAGTTACCACAGACGTTGACCGCTGAAACGACAGCAGCCACAGCAACAGAGAAGCATTATCGTTGGCACCGGAACGACTAGTTCCAGCCGCTTGTTTCTGCCTCCCGTTTTGTAACTTTAGATATAGATTAACTAAACGGTAGTAATGCTAACCGAGTCACTAAGATGATGACACAGCCGACATGATATCAAGATTTGTACCGTAAAAACGTCTTTCGTGTACAGAGGGAGTAATTTTCAATCCCAAGGCCATTAGCGTCATTTTGCAGCTTTTAGCCCGCGAGAGCTATGGTCGCGCCAGTACCGATTCCAATTAGGAATCACCTTCCTGTGGCGATTATCGGGCCGGCTCAACACTGTATCAAGCACTGGTTTTTCTTTTTTAGACGGTTTGTACTACGGTTTTCCTTGTATTTTTTTTATTTTTCTATTTATTTTTTTGGTTTTCTGTTTTATTTTTATTTCTTGTTTTTCCTTTGATTTGCAAATTTAATTATTTCGGGTTTCATCAGATTTTTTTGTTCTCAGTATACACCTACATTTTTCAGAAGTGTTGTACATTTTTCATATGTTTTGTACTCATTTAACATTTATCAGCTACACGATTATTATATTTTCGAAATATATATATTTTTATCAAATTTGTTCGTACACATTGTGCATTTTTAATATACATCAAAACTATTTTATATGTGTTTAACATATTTAAATATATGACTTCTCATTTTTCTTTAAACATATGTTTTGAACATTTTTTGAATATATTTAAACATTTTTGTATGAAAAAAAATTCAAACTATGAAGCATTTAATATATTGGAGAATTTGGTTTTCAAAAATATCAGAAAACATTGTGTTTTTTGAACTGTATGAAACTATTTTTTAATTACACACAAAATTACAATGTATAACATTTTTATAAATATGTCATGTACACATTTTCGAAATGCGTACTCATTTTTGAATTGTGTAAACATTTTTAAAATGTTCTACAATTTTTGATTGGTATAAACATTTTCTAGAAGTAGAGCAAACTTTTTTTGTACATTGCATTTACTAATTTTCTCATAATATAGGTATTTTATTTTATATTGAACATATAAACAAGGGCGACGCTACACGTCCACCGGCGGATAAAACAAAAAAAATCGGCCGCCTCCGGGGCCATCCGATTGACGCGAAAATAGCCACCGGATCTTTTCAACGTGTGCATCATCAATTGCAACAAGTTGGTTGTTGCAATTTTCATTCTGCAACACTGGCTTCATTGCAAAACTACGTGAAGCGGTTTCTAGCGTGACATGTTATTTTCTTAAGCGTTATTTTTGTAACAAAGTTCATGTTGCAGAAAAAATATTTGCAACAGGGCTTGTGTTACAAGAACCTTTTTTTGTCTGATATCTTTTTGCAACATAGATGATGTTGCGGAACAATTTATGCAACAAGGGTGATGTTGCAAAAAAAAACTTTTAATGGAAAAATTAATGCACCAACTACTTGTCGGAGCTTCGTTGTTTGTAACATACCATGTTTCACAAACTTATATTTGCAACACTCCTGATGTTACAAACTTGTATTCCGTCTTTCGCGTAACACTATGTGATGTATGATTAAAACTAATCGAATGGCCACAAAGGAGACGGACACACACGAATCATCCGTCGGTTGAAATGTAACATTTCCCTATAAACAAAGGCAAAAACACGCATGTTGTTAGCATGCCATAAACGTGACGACGGAAACATCTTGTGACTGGCCCGGCCCATTACCAGCTAGTTGCATGCGACTATGTTGTAACTAGCAGTGTGTGCCTCGTTGCTACTGTCACATAGTCGTTCGCCTTTTAGCCGGGGATGCATGCGTCGTCAGAGAGTGCATAAGATGGGTTGGGATTTATCATTAGCCTTTATATCAAATAGAAAAATATTTAAAAATATAGATTTAATGGACATATTCACTTATGGTCCACCCAAATCCTTTGGACTAGATCCGCTACTGGTTGTTAGTTTTTACCGGTGGATTTAAGTGCTGCCAGGCCTATCGCACATAGAGATGGGAGCCCAACGGTTCAGAGAGCGGTTAGTGGTCAACACCTACTGCATTTTGAGGCGATATGGTTGTTGGAGAAAGTATGTGATGGTGTGGTAAAGGAGGCTTGGAAAGGGGTGCATGGGACGAAAGTGAAGGAGAAGGTGCAAGCGGGGGTCAGAGCACTAGATACTTGGAGCGAGGAGGTCAGAAGACTACCGTTGTCGGATGGTCAAGTGAGGAGATAGCAAACATTTTGTTTTAAATTGGAGAAACTAGAAGAGCGGAGGATCTGGTCTCGCAACAACGGGCGTATAATTATTGGCTAGTTAGCGGCGACCGCAATACCCGTTACTTTCAGGCGTATGCATAGGAAAGGAAGAGGAAGAACACAATCAGAAAGTTGAGGAGGGACCAGGGAGTGGTGGTGTAAGATGAAGAAGGATTAATGAAGTCCCTTATTACTAACTACTTTTCCACCTTGTGTTACCCCCGTAGTGGGTGGAGATGTTCCCAAAATTCTATCACACATCGCACCCAAGGTGACCACCCAAATGAACGAGTTCCTCGCTGATGAGTTCACACGGGAAGAAGTGAAGAGAGCCCTTGATGATCTTGGCGACCTAAAGGCTCCTGGTATGGATGGACTACTGGCGGTTTTTATAAGCATTATTCGCATTTCATTGGTGATGATCTTGTGTGTGAGATACTACATGTATTGCATGGTGGAAGTATACGAATCAGAGTGCTTTTGTGTCGGGACGTCTCATATCGTACAACACAATTCTGGCCTATGAAATGACACATTTTCTGATGAGGAGGAGAACGGGAAAGAAGTCATATGCTGCCTTAAACTGGGTATGAGTAAAGCATATGATCACATAGAGTGGTGCTTTCTGAAAAGGCCATGTTGCAATTGGGTTTCACACACGATTTGTGGGGCTGATCAAGAAATGCATACACACAGTGAAGTACATGCTCCACGTAAATGGAGCATGTACAAACCGAGTGATCCTGGGTTGAGGTTTTCGCCAAGATGATCCCATCTCACCATGCTTATATCTCTTGTGCGGCGAGTGGCTTTCTACGCTGCTCCGACATGTTGAAGACACGAGCCAGGTCGAGGGGGTTGAGTTAGCGCCGGAAGCCCCCTCGGTTAGCATTGTTATGTTTGTCGAGGATTCCATGTTGTTGTTTGAGGCCACACCGTAGGATGTACATACCATAAGCCACATCATACATGTTTATGAGTTGGGTTCGGACAAATGATTAATAGGGATAAGTCGGTGGTGTTATTCAAAAGAACACGCCTAACCGGGTGAAGGTTCACCTCCTTTCCTTCTTAGGATTATGAGTTGAATGCTTGATATCTCGGCCTTCTTAGCTATGTGGGTCAGCCCAAGCGAAAAAGATTTGATTATCTTCGGGAGAAGATTTTGGACATCTTGAAAGACTGGAAAATTAAACTACTCTCGGAGGCCGGCAAGAAAGTCCTAATCAGAGTGGTGATTCAAGCAATACCCATGCATGTTGTGTCTTGTTTCGACCTCGCAAAAGCTTTGTGCGAAAGCATCAACCATATGTTGTCAAATTTTGATGGGCAAACCAAGAGGAGGAAGGTAAACATCACTGGGTGGCCTGGGAAAGAATGACACATTCAAAGAAATAGGGACCTACATGCATTCAATGTTGTCATGTAGGAACGTCAAGTTTGGCATCTGATTCAAGTGCCAAAGTCCCTATGTGTGCAGGTCTTGCAAGTACTCCCCCCCCCCCCCCCCACAATGAGGTACTCAAGGCCGAAGCTCTTCCTTGTACAAGTTATATATGGTGCAGCCTATTACAGAGAGTGGAGGTGATCAAGGCATGCCCTCGAGGGTGTGAACAGGCAAACGGATTAAGATGTGGATGGATCCATGGCTGCCCTCAAATGAATGCAACGACGATTAAACCATTACAAGATATGCACAAAACACACCTACGACTAGGAAAATACCTAGACATAATGGTCGATGAACGACTGGTGGACATCTAGCACGTAGCTACTCGCCTCCTTGAGTCGATCCCTTAACTTGTTTTAACACATTAGCAATATTAAGTTGCCTAAATTTTGAATTTCGGTCAGTTGATTTCTAGTTTGTCAATAATTGCTCTAAGATTTGCTTTGTGTTTATTTTTTTGACCTATTTTGTGTGTTGATTTGAGCTTTTTTTTACAGGTCAGATACTTGGGACTATCGATTGGGCATCACGATATCTCGCCTTAGCGAGTCTAAGCTTCCGACTCACTAAAGCTTATGGGCCTGCCCAGGTTTGTGTGTACAATATTTATTTTCTGTTTTTTCACGTTTTTATTTCATTTTTTGATTCCATTTCTAATTTTGGTTACACTTCAAAATAGTCTAGAAATATATATTACAAAAATATAATTTAAAAAATATTTATAAAAAGGTTAGGCATGCATTTAGGAATTCTTGAATAATTATTTAAAAAATTTGAATGAGTATTTGAAATGTGTTCAATAAGTATTTAAAAATATGTTGAACAAGTATTTGTACAAATGTTGATCATGCATATAAAAAGTGTTAACAAGTATTTAAAAAAATGTTGCACAAGTATTTTTAAAAATATTGATCATGTGTATAAAAATGTTAAACAAATATTTAGAAATTGTTGACCAAGTATTTAAAAACATGTTGATTATGTATATATGAATGTTGAGCAAGTATTTAGAAAATATGGATCATGTATATAAGAATGTAGATGAAAAACAAACGGAAACAAGGAAAAAACATAAAAATGAAAACCCAATAAGAAAAACAAAAAATAAAGAACAAAAAATAAAGAAAAAAAATAAAACCAAAAAATGGAAAAGAAAAATTAAAATAAAAAACGAAGAAACAAAATCTAAAAAAGAATGAAAGGAAAACAGAGAAAAAGAAACAAAAGAGAAAAAGGGAAAATAATCCTTAAGAAAACCACTCGTATAGCTTTAAGTACGGAAAGCCCCTAGTAATTTGCATGAAATGAATTTGGACGGGTGGCTAGCGCAGCGCGCGATCCCGCTGGAGACTAGGGTTTGACTCCTCCTTCTCGCATTTTCTAGTATTCTTTATAGGGCATCCCTATGTGTCGGTTTAAGCGAGCACAGCCTCGCGTCGTGGGAATCTCAAATGGACAAGCCCAGCTGCGCGGCAGTCCACAGCCTGTTTTGATTTTCTTTTTTTCAGTTTTACGGTCTCGTTTTTTCCTTTTTTGTACTTTTCTTTATAATTTAAAATATTCTATATATATATATACAAATGCCGAACAAGTATTAAAAAAAATTCTTGGCTAAGTATTAAAAAATGTTGAACAAGTACTTGAAACATGTTGAATAAGTCTTACAAAATGTTGAACTAGTATATGAAAAATATTGAAGAAGCATTTCACAATGTTGAATAAGTATTAAAATTGTTGAAAAATTATTTTAAAATGTTGAATAGGCTTCAAAACCGTTGAAGAAGTATTTGACAAATGTTAAATGAGTATTCGAATAATGTCGAGTAAGTATTAAAATGTTGAATAATTATTTGGAAAATGTTGAATAAGCATTTGGATAGCGTTGAACGTGTATACAAAATCTGTTGATCACATATTAAAAAAGATTTGACATATACAAAAATGTTGATTGAAAATGCAAAAAAAAAACATAAGAAAAAAGAAAAAAATGAGAAGAAAAAAGAAAACCAAACAAAAAATAGAATAATGCAAAAAGAACATAATAATCAAATAATAATAAAATGCAAAAATTATTAAAAAGCATGAAAGAGAAACGGAAAAGATAAGAAAAGAAACAAAATAAGACAAAAAAGGAAAAAAATCCCAAAGAAAACTATTGGAGTTGCATCAAGTATTACACTCCCCTAGTACTTAGCATGAAAGGAACTTGGGTGAAGTGGTTAGTGCGGCGTGTGTTCTCCCTGGAAACCTAGGTTCGATCCCTCCTCACATATTTCTACGCTTATTACAATTATGCACACGTGAATGGTCCGGCCCAATACGACGCGAGAGGGAAAAAATGCTTCAAAGGATGTCTTACTTGGATCGTTTAAGGCGATAAATAGTCACCGCGTTCTTTTTATAAATATGCGTGCCTGAATGGGCCGGCCCAATACAACGTGAGGGGGAGAAAGCTTCAGCGAGCGCTGCCACTTGGGTCGCTTAAGGTGATAAACAGTGGTCATGTTGTCGATTTGCTACCAGGGATGAAGTCCATTACCTGTATCGCCTAGCCCATCCATCTTTCCCTTTGTTATTCTTTTGTGTTTCTATGCATTCTACTTTTGTTACTGTTTTGTTTATTAGTTGGTTTTAATATTTATTGTGTAGGTATTTGCTACTTATGCGTTGCGTTGGGATTTTTTTCGAAGAGGAGAGGAGATGTAGCATAATAGAGATAAGCATTTTCCTCAATGAAAACCAAGGTTATTGAACCAAGAGGAGAATCAGGCAATCTTCCTTCGACATTATCTGCACATACAAAACCAAACACTTACACCCAACACGGGAAACATGGTTGTCAAGCCCCTTAAAATCGTTATTTGCCAGGACTAAATCTTAATAGAAATAGATTTTGTGAAGGTAAAATAAAATAGTAAATAAATTGATGAAAACTATTTTTGGAGTTTTTGTATTTATGTTTAATTAGACCCGGGGGCCATAGTGTTCGCTAGAGGCATCTCTATCGAACATAGCATATGATGGGTAGACAAATTATTGTTGGGCAATTGACATAATTGCACAAAGTTATGAAATGGTATTCACGACAATTGACATAATAGGCATCACATTCATAAACAAGTAGATCGAAACGATTCTGAATCTACCACTAATACTCAACTTCGAGAGCGCTTATATGCTTGCATATCTAGGTATTAAGTTCATAACAAATAGAATAATGCTTGGAGCAAGGTGATATGATGTAGACAAACTAAGACAAGCAATATGTTCAGATCCCGTAGTTTTATCCTTAATGGCAACAAAGCGAATACGTGTCTTGTCCCCTTCTATCACGAGGATATAGAGCACCGCAAGATTGAACCCACTACAACGCACCACTCTCGCTGAAGATAAACCAATCTAGTTGGCCAAACCAAACAGATAGATCGGAGAGATATACAAAGCTATAATAATCATTCATAATAGAATTTAGAAAAGACCCAGTTACTTTCAATGAATAATCTGATCATAAACCCACTATTCGTCGAATCCCAACAAACACACCGTAAAAGAAGGTTACATCGGATAGATCAGCAGGAGAACCGCGATGAACATTGTATTGAAGATCAAAGAGAGAGAAGAAGACATCTAGGTACTAGCTATGGACCCGTAGGTCTATGGTGAACTACTCACGCATCATTATGGAGGCAGCAAGGTTGATGTAGATGGCTGATACCTCTCCAACGTACCTATAATTTTGATTGTTCCATGCTGTTATATTATCAATCTTAAATGTTTTACAATCATTTTATTGCAACTTTATATCATTTTTTGAGACTAACCTATTGACATAGTGCTAAGTGGCAGTTCTGTTTTTTTGCTTGTTTTTTACTTCGCAGAAAATCATTACCAAATGAAGCCCAAACAGTGTGAAACTTTTTGGAGAATTTTTTTGGACCAGAAGAAGGCCAGTGGGCCAAAGAAGTAACCAGGAGGGAGCCCAGGCCGCCGACAACCCACCAAGGCGTGCTAGGGGCCCCAAGCGTGCCATGATGGGTTGTGTCCGCCTCGGGAACCCCCTCCATCGACTATCAACTCTATAAATACCCAAATATTTGGAAAACCCTAGGGGAGTCGACAAAACACAATTCCAGCCGCCGCAAGTTCCAGAACCATGAGATCCAATCTAACACCATCACGGAGGGGTTCAACGTCTTCATGGGTGCCTCTCCAATGATGCGTGAGTAGTCTACCATAGACCTACAGGTCCTTAGGCAGTAGCTAGATGGATTCTTCTCTCTCTCTTGATTCTTAATACAATGGCCTCTTGGAGATCTTTTTGAGGTAATGACTTTTTGCGGTGTGTTTGTTGGTATCCGATGAATTTTGTGTTCATGATTAGTTTCTATCCTTGAATATTATTTGAGTATTCTTTGATCTCTTATATGCATGATTACTTATAGCCTAGTATTTCCTATTCGAATCTTTGGTTTAATTAGGCCAACTAGATCAATTTTCTTGCCATGGGAAGAAGTGCTTTGTGATTGGTTCGATCTTGCGGTGTCCTTTGCTAGTGATAGAAGGGGCAACAAGGCACGCATGTCTCGTTGACTTTAGGGATAATAAGATGGGGTCTATTCCTACATGAATAGATCTTGTCTACATCATGTCACCGTTCTTATTGTATTACTCTATTTTTTCATGAACTTAATACACTAGATGCATACTGGATAGCGGTCGATGCGTGTAGTAATAGTAGTAGATGCAGAATTGTTTCGGTCTACTTATCTTGGATGTGATGCCTATATAATGATCATCACCTTGGATATTGTCATGATTATTTGATCTTCTATCAATTGCCCAACAGTAATTTGTTCACCCACCGTGTGCTATACTCATGAGAGAAGCCACTAGTGAAACCTATGGCCCCCAGGTCTAGTTTTCCAATATATTGCTTTTAGATCTACATTTTTGTCGTGCTTGTTTTGATAGCTATTAATCCAAAAACCCAAAAATACCTTGCTGCACTTTTTGTTTACTTCTTTTATTTTGTGTTCTTGTGAGATCTATTTGCCAAACCTATTACAATCTAATCTATCATTTTTACCGTAGAGAGATTGACAACCTCTCTTACGCGTCGGGGTGCAAGTATTTGTTTTTTGTGTGCACGTGTTGTTTACATAGTTGCTTGATCTTCCTCCGTGGATTGATACCTTTGTTTCTTAATTGTAGTTGTGCTGTATCATCCCTTCCTATTTGGGGAAATACCGACACAGTCTCAAGCCGCATCAAAAGGAATTTCTGGCGCTGTTCTCAAGGAGGAAGCAATCTCTTCAGCGTGCCAATCTTTGGCGTCGGGGAGACATCAACAACATCTATCAGGTTCCTTATCACAAGCTCATCTCCTTGCAATTTACATTATTGGTCATTTGCCTCTCTTTTTCCTCTCCCTCACTTCACAATATTTTCCGTTTTATTCGCCCTCTTTTCCATTTGCCATTCTACTCATTTGCTATCTTTGCTCGTGTTGCCATGTGCCTTCTATTTGCTTGCATCTTCGCTTGCTAAAAATTAATTCATATGGATCCTCATCCACTTGCTAATCTTTTTAAAAGGCTAACTTATGATGAACCAATTGCTAGTGAGTTGAGTGCACTTGATTATCTCTATGAAGTTTTGTTCGAAAGTTATGAATCTGAAAATTTTGATGAAGTGTTGAAAGAGGAAATTTATAAGGTGATTCATGATAGCTCCTTGATTGAAAAGCATGATTGCAATGATGTTACTATAAATTCTATTAATGTGAATTATGTTAATGATATGTAAAATTACAAGCTTTGGGATGATAATTTTTTCATGTCCACTTCTTATTGCAATGATAATGATTGGGGTGATAATGCTTCTTATGATCTTGAATATTTATTTAAGACACATGTTGAATATGTTGTTATAATAATGTTTGCAATAGTATCGAAAGTGGGTTTCGAAGAACATCAACTTTAGGTAAAAAGAATCCCACATATTTGAAGAGTGTTCAATCATATGAACTTTTTTGATAAAAGTGGGTTTGGAGAGGTCATAACTTTAGTTGATGATAATCCCACTAGTTTGGAAGATGATAAAAACTTTATGCATGTTGATCATAAAGAGAGTATTGTTTATGATAGATATATTGTTGAATTTGATTATGATCCTACATGTAATTATCATGAGAGAGAAAATTATGGTTGTAGAAATTTTCATGACACCAAATTACCTCTCTTCATGTTGATATTGCTATTGTCTCTTTCTTCTTCCTTCCATATGCTAGTTTTTGCTTGCCTTGATAATTTGTTTGCTTAAAAATGCCTATGCATAGGAAGTATGCTAGACATAAGTGCGTTTTTCATATGCTTCATGATGCTCTCTTTGTGTTTCAACTACTATCTTTCATGTGGAGCATCAATAAAATCTCAAGCCTATTTTAATGGCTATAAATAAAGAGCTTGTTGGGAGACAACCCAATAGTTATCTTTTGTTTTGTTTTCTATTTTCAATTAAACAATTATTATACTTTTATGATTGTGTTTTAATGTTTTAATTAGTGTTTGTGCCAAGTAAAGCCTTTAGGATCATGTTGGGTGATAGTTGATTTGATCTCGTTGTAAAACAGAAACTTTAGCATCCAGTAGCCGAATTTTTAAAAATCACAAAGGTGACGGAAAATTCTGAATTCTCTTACACAAGATTGATATACAAATTTCTGACATTTTCCTAATTGTTCAGAATTATTTTAGTTTCATAAGTATGGTTAGAGTACAGATTACTACAAATTGTTCTGTTTTTTATAGATTCTATTTTTGTTGCATTGTGTGCTTGTTTTGATGAATCTATGGCTTGTATTGGAGGGTATAAGTCATGGTAAAGTTATAATATAGTAGATATAATACAATAATAAAATATGAATGGGTTTGCAACAGTATTTAGAGTGGTAATTTGCTTTATTATACTAACTGATCTCACGAAGATATTGTTAAGTTTTATGTGATTGAAGTTTTCAAGCTTTGGGTGAGATCATGATGGATGAAGGAATAAGGAGTAAGAAAAGCCTAAGCTTGGCGATGCCCATGGAAACCTAATATCATATCCAAAAATAACAAGCAACTAAGCTTGGTGATTCCCCAAGTGGCATCCCCTCTTTCTTCTAATGAGCATCGGTATTTTACTTGGAGCTATATTTTTATTCGTCACATATCATGAGTTTTGCTTGGAGTGTCTTGTATTATTTGAGCCTTTGCTTGATTTGCTTTTTATCCTTGCTAGACACACCTATTTGAGAGAGCCAAAATTAGGCTATGATTTTTTTAGAATTGCTCTATATAATTCACTTAAATCTTTTGAGATATGGAATTGCTCTAGTGCTTCACTTATATATTTTTGAGCATGACGTGCTTTTACATGTTTGAAGAAATGATCTCATGTTTCACTTAGATTAATTTGAGAGTTATTAAATTTTGAAGAAATCCTCTCATGCTTCACTTATACTATTTTGAGAGATGAAACTTTTATGCTCATCATATTAACTTAAATCTATGTGAGCTTGTCAAAAAGCAATGCAATATATGAAACTAGTCCCAAAGTGATAGATATTCAAGAGGGATATAATAAAAACTTTAATGAAGATCATTGGAAAAATTAAACTTGATTCTTTGTAATAGTTTTGAGAAATGATGATAGTAATATGTGAGTCATATTAGTAAGTAATTATGCTTTAGTAAGAATATTGGTGTTAAGGTTTGTGATTCTCTATGCAAGCACGAAGGTCAATAGTTGTGCAATGAAATTACATCCTACTTATGGTGCATTATTCGGTGTTAGTTATGCTTAATGCTCGCTTATGTGAATTTTCATTTCTTGGTTGGTTGCTTCTCAATCTATTTGCTAGCTTCACTTGTACTAAGTAGAAATACTACTTGTGCATCCAAAATCCTTGAACCCGGTTTTGCCATATGAGTCCACCATACCTACCTATATGCGGTATTTCCATGTCATTCCAAGCAAATTTGTATGTGTCATCTCTAATTTTCAAAATGAATTTTCCTTTTTGTGTGCTCGTACCGCTCATGAAGCGGAAGGGGGTGACCAATATTTTTCCATGCTAGATGTTTTATTCTCAAGATGAGTGTTTATTCACTTGTCATTGCGTGAGAGTATGGCGGTAATAGGGATGCCCAGTCCCGAAATGAAAAAAAATACTTTATGTTGTCAAATAATAAATTCCTTTGAAAGTGTTGGTATGGAAGGCAACCGTGGATTTGGGTAGCCATGGAAAGTGAGAGAATGGTGGAAAAAGGAATAAACTTTATTTTCTATTTGGGAACCGCTTATGATATATCTAGCATGGAAAGGTATTGATAGCTCTCGGTCGTTTTCGTTGACAGGAAAGGCATGCCATCGAAAATATTTTCTCTATCAATTTAAACTATGAGCTCTAGCACCTCTACAAATCCCTTCTTCCCTCTGTGAAGGGCCTATTATCGGGGAACGACACCTATGGGATCGCGTGGGTCCCTTTACGGTTCGGCAGGGCGATGGTGTGCACAAAGAGCAGATCTAATGAGAACCGCAATGGATTTTTACCCAGGTTCGGGCCGCTAAGAAGCATAAAATCCTACTCCTGCTTTGGTGTATTATCAGTGTTTGAGCTTTGGCTACAAGAGCGCTATTTGATGAACAATACACAGCCTTGGGCCTCCTTTTATATGACTAAGGGGTCACGAACAATGGCGCACAGTACATACATGATGTGAAAGGTGGCTACAGTGTTATCATACCTAACACTTACGGCATAGGACAAATGCATTAAATGCTCTGTTTAGCTGTCCCTAATCTTCTTGGGGACGGAAAAAGTGGTCGTCCCATCATCACCGCTTAACCTCATTATCGCTAGCACCCTAACATGTGCTTAGGAGGCTAAGGCATGTCTGACAGCTGGTCGTCGTGCTGGAGCGGTGACATGCTGGTGAGGTCTTGCCGGGTGCGGGTCCTGCTGGGGCTTCATAAGCTATCCTGGCAAGATCTTGCTGGGGTCCCAGCCTTTTATTTTTTGTCTTTTGATTATTGGCTTGAATGCCTTCTTTATATTTCTACGCTTGCATCCAGCAGTCTCCCGGCAAGCCTTGTCGAGGGTGTGGCTACAACTGTCCGTGCACAAGTATGGGGTACTAAAGACCCAAACTTTAGTACACCGACACCTATCAATTTACTTTATACAATTGTTATTTTTACTTGAGTCTCCATCTTCTATTATAAAGCACCAACTAGGGGCACTATGATCGTACTTGAGAATTAGGTGTAGCTAATATTTGAGTGTGTTTCGTGAATGGACCAATGATTGAGGATGATGGGCTAGGGATAACTTTCTTTACTGTTGATATTTTGAAAGAGATGGTTGCTTGTTGGTATGCTTGAACCATGTTAGACTATTGCTTTGAACCATCTAAAAGTACAAATGTCCATGCTACAAAAGAAAAGAATATGTGATGAACATGTTAGGCAGCATTCCACTTAAAAATTCTATTTTTATCATTTACCTACTCGAGGACAAGTAGGAATTAAGCTTCGGGATGCTGACACGTCTCCAATGTATCTACAATTTTTGATCGTTCCATGCTGTTATATTATCAATCTTGGATGTTTTACAATCATTTTATAGCAACTTTATATCATTTTTTGGGACTAACCTATTGAAATAGTGCCAAGTGCCAGTTGCTGTTTTTTGCTTGTTTTTTGCTTCGCAGAAAATCAGTACCAAATGAAGCCCAAACACTGTGAATATTTTTGGAGAATTCTTTTGGACCAGAAGAAGGCCAGCGGGCCAAAGAAGTAACCAGGAGGGAGCCCAGGCCGCCCACAACCCACCAGGGTGCGCCAGGGGCCCCAGGCGCCCTGATGGGTTGTGGCCGCCTCGGGAACCCCCTCCACAGACTATCACCTCTATAAATACCCAAATATTCGGAAAACCCTAGGGGGTCGACGAAATACAATTCCAGCCGCCACAAGTTCTAGAACCGCGAGATCCAATCTAACACCATCACGGAGGGGTGCATCGTCTTCATGGGTGCCTCTCCAATGATGCATGAGTAGTCTACCATGGACCTATGGGTCCATAGGCAGTAGCTAGATGGCTTCATCTCTCTGTTTTGATTCTCAATACAATGGTCTCTTGGAGTCGTCTTTTATCTCTTATATGCATGATTACTTATAGCCTCGTATTTCTTATTCGAATCTTTGGTTTAGTTAGGCCAACTAGATCGATTTTTCTTGCCATGGGAAGAGGTGCTTTGTGATGGGTTCGATCTTGCGATGTCCTTTCCCAGTGACAGAAGAGGTAGCAAGGCACGCATGTATCATTCCCATTAAGGATAACAAGATGGAGTCCATTCTTACATGAATAGATCTTGTCTACATCATGTCACCGTTCTTATTGCGTTACTCTATTTTCCATGAACTTAATACACTAGATGCATGCTAGATAGCGGTCGATGTGTGGAGTAATAGTAGTAGATGCAGAATCGTTTCGGTCTACTTATCTTGGACGTGATGCCTATATAATGATCATCACCTTGGATATCGTCATGATTATTTGATCTTCTATCAATTGCTTAACAGTAATTTGTTCACTCACCGTGTGCTATACTCATGAGAGAAGCCATTAGTGAAACCTTCGGCTCTCGGGTCTAGTTTTCCAACATATTGCTTTACGATCTATCTTTTTTTTCGTGTTTGTTTTGAGATCTATTAATCCAAAAGCCCAAAGTACCTTGCTGCACTTTTTGTTTACTTCTTTTATTTTGTGTTCTTGTGAGATCTATTTTTCAAACCTATAACAATCTACTCTATCTTTTTACCATAGAGAGATTGACAACCTCTTTTACGCGTCAGGGTGCAAGTATTTGTTCTTTGTGTGCAGGTGTTCTTTACATAGTTGATTTATCTTCCAACACGGATGGATGCCTTGGTTTCTTAACTAAGGGGAATACTTACCATAGTTGTGCTACGTCATCGCTTCCTCTTTGGGGAAATACCGACGCAGTCTAAAGCCGCGTCAATGGCCTCCATGGTCGATTCCCCCTCCGACAAAGTATTGAAAAAGGTCTCCAAATAGCCTCACGTCGAAATAGAGGATTGCGGTGGTGCAAAAGGTGTTTTATGTGGCCCTATGTTGGTTTCCCGATTTTAGAGAATTTATGGAGGTGGAATTAGGTCAGAGGGAACCATCAGGGGCCCACAAGGTAACACGGTGCGCCCATCCCCTAGGCACGCACTGGTTCCTTGTCGTCTCCTCATCTCGCTTCCTGGCTCCTACCAAAGCCACCTAGATCTCTTTTTGTCTAGATTTTTTTCAAAAAGTTCTGTAGCGTTTGTACTTCGTTTGGTGCAGACTTTTTGAAAAAAACCAAAATCTGGCGAAAAAACAGCTACTGACACTTGGCACTGGGTTAATAGGTTAGTTCCCAAAAATGATATAAAATAGCATATAATTGCATATAATGTATCCTAGGTCGATAATATAATATCATGGAACAATCAAAAGATATATATACTTTGGAGACGTATTAGCATCCCCAAGCTTAATTCATGCTCTTCCTCGAGTAGGTAATTGATAAAAACAGAATTTTTTATGCGACATGCTACCAACATGTAATCACTTTTTAAGCCTGATAATTTAGAAATGATGAACTAATTGATATCAACATAATAATATAGATAAACATAATAAAATAATCATTACTTTTCAAAATGTACGATCCTTAAAGAATGTTACTCCCTACTAATTTTATTATATCAAGCATCGCGTGACTCCATCTTCACCGCATAAGTATAAATTATGAGCAACCCAGTGTAAAACCAGGAAATTGGATCATACTTCTAACGTGCTTCAGCACTTTCTTACTTCATGCAGTACATGAGCGTGAACCATGGATATAACACATGAGTGGAACAGAGTATAGTGGTAGATATCAAATGAGTTAAAGTGGAAAAGAATGTCTCGCATCAGCTAGGCGAATCAACGGGCTATGGAGATCCATTAATCAATATCAATGCGAGGAGTGGAGATGCCATGCAACGGATGCAATTGTGCTATAAGTGTATGAAATCTCAACGGAAGCCAAGTGGGTGAGCATCAAACTTGCTTGTTCATGAAGACCACATGCATTTGAGGAAGCCCGTCATCAAAATATACAAGCCAAGTTCTATAATAAAAAATTCCCACTAGCCTATGAAAATGACAACCCGGGAGACTCTCTATATGAAGAACATAGTGCCACTTTTTAAGGCACAAGTCTGGTAAATGGTTAGTAACACTGTCCCTTCTCTCTTTTCTCTCATTTTTTATGGTGGGGTTTTCTCTTTTCGTCTCCCCCCATTTCTTTTTTATTTCTTTTTTATTTTTCGCCTGGAGTATCATCCCAACTTGTGGGATAATCATCATCTCCATCACCCTTTCCTCACTGGGATAGTGCTCTAATAATGATGATCATCACACTTTTATTTACTTACAACTCAACATAAAACAATATGACTCTATATGAACACCGCTGGCAATGTACCAGGATATGTAATGATGTAGCATAACATGTAGACAAGAATGAACGGGGCCAAGGTTGTCAGAATCACGATTCAAGTCTTAAAATCTTATGACTTTACGGTCCAAACTAGCCCCTCCGATCCTATGATTTTGCTCGTAGAATCTAAGTTTCTACGATCCTATTAGTTATGATTCTACGACTCATGATCCTAGCAACGCGGCTCCAATCCGATTCAGAATCTCGATTATGACAATTTTAACGGTGGCTTTGCCACAAATACTATGTCAGATATATGATTATGCAAAGCAATATGATGATGAACACATAAGTCATGTGACGGAACAGTGGAACTTCCATGATAGTATATCTCGGAATGGCTATGGAAATGCCATGGAAGGTAGGTATGGTGGCTGTTTTGAGGAAGATATAAGTAGGCTTATGTGTGATAGAGCATATCATATCTCGGGGTTTGGATGCATCGACGAAGGTTGCACGGAATCTCAAGGTCAGAATGGGCGATGCACGGTACCTAAGAGGCTAGCAAATACGGAAAGGTGAGAAAGTGTATATCCATGAATGTCGGGGGAACGACACCTATGGGATCGGGAGGATCCCTTTCGGTTCGGCAGGGAGATGAGTGTGCGCGAAGAGCAGGACGAATGAGCAATGTGGGGGGATTTTTACCCAGGTTCGGGCCGCAAAGATGCATAAAACCCTACTCCTGCTTGGTTGTATTAGATGAGCTCTAGCTCAGGTTCTGGGAGTGCTACAGTACACAGCTACTACTCATGGAGAATCGGCCAGAGAAGAAGCTCCGATCCTCCGAAGGACCCCGGCTGATCCTACTGTAACGCCCTGGGCCTCCTTTTATACTCTCGAAGGGGTCACCAACAGTGGCGTACCGTGCGTACACGAGGTGTACAGTGCTATCATACCTAACACTGACGGTGTAAGACAAACGCATTTAATGCTCCGTCTGGTGCCTCTAACCATCCACGGGACAGGACAGGACCCCGTCCCATCGGCACCGCTTATCCCCTCCATCATCGGGGCCTAACACGTCCCCGGGTGGGGTGACACCTGGCCTCTGCACTGGCGGGGTCTTACCGGGGCTTCGCCTTGCCGAGGGTTTGAAGGCCATCCCAGCAAGATCTTCTCGGGGATCTTGCCTTCGGTCTTCGGACTGTTGACTTGAATGTCTTCTCGATGTTGTTGTATTTGCATTAAGCTGTCAGCTGTCCCCTGACAAGCATCTTGCTAGGAGGCCAACATCGGGTCTGCTCGGTGATCTGTCTAGAGGTCTTCTCTCAGGAAGGCTTGCTTCCCGGAAACTCTATCTTGATTTTGTCGGCCTTGAGCTTGCTGGTGATGTGTAGACCTGTTCCCAGCAAGTATCTCTTGCTGGAAACCTAGGTCCTAGATATGTCCTATAAGTGGATTTCTTCTCTACCATGCCCTTCCTGCCTGGAGGCTGTGACTTGCTGGTGCGTGTCCAGGGGTAGTGAACACCCCCCTGTTCTCTACACCGACAGGAGCCCCTGGGCTTGGGCCAAATAAGCATGCATAGTGTTTGTCTGGGCTAGGCCCAAAAACACGCACCGGAACACGCATGGCGAGAAGTAACCTTCACTCATGACTTTTGAACCGCACGTTGATGATGATGAAGAGAGATTGCACTTTTCCGGGCCTTGGACTTGCCGGTAGCATTGGCGGACATAGCAGGACGAGAGCAGGAGTCATGTGCCCGAAAGGGAGGGCCATACCGTGCAACGAAGAGCCAGCCCCCGGGCCTTCCCAAAAAAGGGTACTACGGGTGCGGTGCTCGATTCATATGCTCATCTCTGTTGTCGCTGCCGTCTACCGTGAATGCCTCACTACCGTCTTAGGTCTTGTCGGGTGTGGTCATGCCAGGGCTCCGTAAGCCATCCCGACAAGATCTTGTCGGGCTCCACCATGACGTCCTTGGCATTCTCGGCTGCCGCGTGCCGCTGAGAATAAAGCAACTGCCTGGACTGAAGTACTTTCCGCATCCCTGTTGCAGCAATGGCACATATAAAGAAACAATTTATCTTAGTTAGACAAATCTCTATGTCTATGATACATGTTTCTTTATGCTAAATGAATGTCTGCTTCTCTCTTGATTAATTCCGTCCTTGCATATATCTTATATCCTACGTTGTTTAGAAACCTTGTCGGCGCGCACACTTGTCGCGAGCGCTTTGAGGAACAGGTCCTTAGCAGCTTGCTAGAAATGTCTCCACCGGCAAGGAGACTTGCTGGGCCAGAACGCAGCTGCTAAGTTTGCCAAATGGACTCGAGGCGAAACTAGAGCGCGGGCTAACCATGGCAAGGTCCTTTCACATGTGGATTAATGTACAAGGACGAAAAATCAATCAAGACGACCCACGCTTGCCAGAAAACTTTCCGGTGCGCATGCTCCAACCGGCAGCATTGAGGAATGGGTCCTTGCAGCTTGCCGGGAACGTCGCTTGCCGTAAATCTTACCTTCCCAGATTTAGTGCAGCTGCTCACATCGCCGAGCGGACTCAAAGATATTAGAGGCGTGACTAGCCCTGGGAAGGCAAAAATCTTACCTTCCCAGCTTTAGTGTAGCTTCTCACATTGCCGAGTGGACTCAAAGGGATTAGAGGTGCGGCTAGCCCCGGGAAGGCTCCTCAGCATACGGGTTTACGCAAATATCTGAAGATAAAACTTATTTAGCCTTCTCCTTGAACAATTGCATTTTTGTACAATGAATCCCTACGCTTGCTGGAATACTCCCCGAATGCGCACGTTCCGGTCGACGGCGCTTAGGATCAGTTCCTATCTAGCGGCCTATCGAGAACGCTGCCTCTTCGGGAGCTTGACGCTCTAAAAACAACTGCACCTACATCTATGTTGCTGGGCGGACCCAGAACAACCAGGAGCGCAGAGTATTTCAAGAGCGCTCCCTGATACTTCTCCAATGTATCTATAATTTTTTATTGTTCCATGCTATTATATTATCTGTTTTGGATGTTTTGTATGCATTAATATGCTATTTTATATTATTTTTGGGACTAACCTATTAATCTAGAGCCTAGTTCCAGTTTTATTTCCCCCCCTTGTTTTTGAGTATCGCAAATAAGGAATATTAAACGGAGTCCAAACGGAATAAGATCTTCGGAATAATTTTTCTTGGACCAGAAGCAACCGAGAAGACTTGGAGATGAAGTTAGGAGAGCAGCCATGTGGCCACATGCTACAGGGGGGCGCCCTAGGGGGGACGCGCCCCCTGGCTTGTGGGCCCACAGCAGCTCCCCTAACCCTATTTCTCGGCCTATAAATTCACAAATATTAACTGTATACCAGAGGGAGCCACGAAAACACTTTTCCACCGCCAAGAGCCTCGGTTCCCGTGAGATCCAATCTTGGAGCCTTTTCCGGTAATATGCCGGAGGGCGATTCGATCACGGAGGGCAGCTACATCAACTCCATTGCCCCTCCAATGATGCGTGAGTAGTTCACCATAGACCTTCGGGTCCATAGCTAGTAGCTAGATGGCTTCTTCTCTCTCTTTGCTCTTCAATACCATGTTCTTCATGATCTTCATGGAGATCTATCTGATGTAATACTCTTTTGCGGTGTGTTTGTCGAGATCCGATGAATTGTGGGTTTATGTTCAGATTATCTATGAATATTATTTGAGCCTTTTCTGAATTCTTATATGCATGATTTCATATCCTTGCAAGTCTCTTCGAGTTATTGGTTTGGTTTGGCCAACTAGATTGATAATTCTTGCAATAGGAGAAGTGCTTAGTTTTGGGTTCAATCTTGCCGTGTCTTCACCTAGTGACAAAGTAGGGGTTGCGAGGCACGCATTGTATTGTTGCCATCGAGGATAAAAAGATGGGGTTTTCATCATATTGCTTGAGTTTATCCCTCTACATCATGTCATCTTACCTAATGCGTTACTCTGTTCTTCATGAACTTAATACTTTAGATGCAGGCACGAGTCGGTCGATGTGTGGAGTAATAGTAGTAGATGCAGAATCATTTCGGTCTACTTGACACGGACGTGATGCCTATATGCATAATCATTGCCTTGGATATCTTCATAATTATTCGCTTTTCTATCAATTGCTCGACAATAATTTGTCCACCCACCGTAATACTTGCCATCATGAGAGAAGGCTCTAGTGTAACCTATGGCCCCCGAGTCTATTTTCCATCTTATACTTTCAGATCTAAAACCAAAACTACCAAAAATACCTTGCTGCAATATTTTTACCTATTATTTTACTTTCCATTCAAGCAATCTATTCTATCTATCTCTATTAGATCTCATCCTCGCAAGTAACCATGAAGGGATTGACAGCCCCTTTATAGCGTTGGGTGCAAGTGTTTGACTCTTTGTGTAGGTACATCTATTGGGGACTTGCTTGTATCTCCTACTGGTTTGATATCTGGGTTCTCAACAACTGAGGTAAATACTTATCTACTTTGCTGCATCACCCGTTCCTCTTCACAGAAACCAACGCGTGCTCGAGAAGTAGCACTCCCTCATGCACAGGTTGTACAAAAGAAAACATCAAGGATAAAAGCTAAACAGCAAAAAGCCATTAAAGTTTTAGGACTTAGCTTTCGCAAAGAATTTCAGCTGCCCCTATTTCTTCTTGGGCGCCATGACGATGATGATTATGAAGGAACGGGTGCGCTCGTCACTAGATCAGGTCTGCGCAACCGCCTTCCCCTACCTCGCGTGCCAAAGATGTCGGGGGAATGACACCTATGGGGTCGGGAGGATTCCTTTCGGTTCGGTAGGGAGATGGGTGTGTGCGAAGAGCAGGACGAATGAGCAGCGCGGGGGATTTTTACCCAGGTTCGGGCCGCAAAGATGCATAAAACCCTACTCCTTCTTGGTTGTATTGGATGAGCTCTAGCTCGAGTTCTGAGAGCGCTATAGTACACAACTGCTACTCATGCAGAATCGGCTAGAGAAGAAGCTCCGATCCTCCGAAGGACCCCCGCTGATCCTACTGTAATGCCCTGGGCCTCCTTTTATACTCTCGAAGGGGTCACCAACAGTGGCGTACAGTGCATACACGAGGTGTACAGTGCTACAGTGCTATCATACCTAACACTAGAGGTGTAAGACAAACATATTTAGTGCTCCGTCTGGTGCCTCTGACCGTCCACGGGACGGGACAGGACCCCGTCCCATCGGCACCGCTTGGCCCCTCCATCATCGGAGCCTTGACACGTGCCTCTGCGCTGGCGGGGTCTTGCCGGGGCTTCGCCTTGTCAGGGGTTTGAAGGCCATCCCGACAAGGTCTTGTTGGAGGTATTGCCTTCGGTCTTCGGACTATTTACTTGAATGTATTCTCGATGTTGTTGTATTTGCATTAAGCTGTCAGCTATCCCTTGACAAGCATCTTGCCGGGAGGCCAACATCGGGTCTTCTTGGTGATCTATCTAGAGGTCTTAGCTCAGGAAGGCATGCTTCCCGGAAACTCTATCTTGATCTTGCCGGCCTTGAGCTTGCCGGTGATATGTAGACCTATTCCCGGCAAGTAGCTCTTGTTGGAAACCTAGGTCCTGGATATGTCCTATAAGTGGATTTCCTCTCTGCCATGCCCTTCCCGCCTGGAGGCTGCGACTTGCTGGTGCGTGTCCAAGGGTAGTGAACACCCCCCTGTTCTCTACACTGACAATGAATTAACATTAGTCATAACCAAATCATATGCTTATTCTAAAGCCTTATTTTCTCTCTCGAAACAAAGTACTACTGCATGCCCCTAGGGAGGAGGTTGGTATGAGTTAACCATCGCACGCCCCCATTCGAACAACATGATAGAATTTCATTTCAGACATAAAAATGTTCACACATCATCACCATGCCATGGTTAATACTTAGATGAATAAAAAATAAAAAAGTTTAAATACCGATATTCTTAATAACCAATAATAATGTACTCATCCCTTTCATATTACTCAATATAATCAACTCATGTTTCTTCTTTAGTGAGATATATACATGAACGTTTTTATTATGCCCCCCTTGAATACCTATCCTTTTCGGACTAGTCTTATAACTCGTGCCCATTACCATTCCTATTTATTATATACTCTCAAATATATTTAAGTGAATCATGAGAGTTATATTATTTCTACAAAATCTTAATGTTGTTGTGCTCTAAAAGATATAAGTGAATCACTAGAGCAACTGCCTAGCTCAAAAGATATAAGTGAAGCATATATAGTATTCTAACAAATTAGGATGACCGTGTGTCTCTCTCAAATATGTGTGTCCAACAAACAATGATTGTGTAAAACTAAAAGAAAAAATATATAACACACGATGCTCCATGTAGAACACATATCATGTGATGAATAAAAATATAGCTCCAAGTGACATGCCGATAGATTGGAGATGAAAGAGAGGTTGCCTTCCGGGGCATCCCAAACTTATAAGTTTGGGTATTCCTTGAATATTACCTTGGGGTGTCTCAGGAATCCCGAAGCTTAGGTTCTTGTTGCTTCTTATTTCTTGATATCTCTCCATCGTATCCACTTTTCCAAACTCTTTTGCCCTTGTTTTGGACTCTAATTTGCATGATTTGAATGGAACTAACCCAGACTGACGATGTTTTCAGCAGAATTGCCTTGGTGTTATTTTTGTGCGGAAATAAAAGTTCTCGGATTGACCTAAAAATTTATGGAGATTATTTTTGTAATTAATAAAAATACTAGCGAAAAATCAACCGGGGGGCACCCACAGGTCACAAGCCAGGGGGCACGGCCACCCCACCCCCTGACCGCGCCTAGCAGCCTTGTGGCCCCCCTGGAGCTCCACCGACTTTCATTCCAACTCTATATATTCTGGAAAGAAATCATATAGAAGAGTTTATTTCACGATACGAAGCCGCCACCACCTCCTATTCTTCCTCGAGAGGCCAGATCTGGTGTCCATTTTGGGCTTCGGAGAGGGGAAATCGACGCCATTGTCATCACCAACCATCCTTCATCACCAATTCCATGATGCTCTGCATCATTCGTGAGTAATCCCATCTTAGGCTCTCTGGACGGTGATGGATTGGATGATATTTATCTTGTAATCGAGTTAGTTTTCTTAGGGTTTGATCCCTAGTATCCACTATGTTCTGAGATTGATGTTGCTATGACTTTGCTATGCTTAATGCTTGTCACTAGGGCCAAGTGCCATGATTTCAAATCTGAACCTATTATGTTTTCATGAATATATATGTGTTCTTGATCCTATATTGCAAGTTGTAGACACCTATTATTAGCTATGATCCGCATCCCCTAGGGTGACAATAACTGGGATTCTTTCCGGTGATTATCGTAGTTTCAGGAGTTCATGTATTCACAAAGTGCTAATGCTTTGGTTCAGTTCTCTATTAAAAGGAGGCCTTAATATCCCTTAGTTTCCATTAGGACCCCGCTGCCATGGGAGGGTGCTACCTCTTGAGCTTGCGTTGGTTTTCCCTTGAAGAGGAAAGGGTGATGCAGCGAAGTAGATAAGTATTTTCCTCAGTTGTTGAGAACCAAGGTATCAATCCAGTAGGAGGAACAAGAAAGTCACCAATCATTGCACCTACACAAACAATCAAACTCTTGCACCCAATGCTATAAAGGGGTTGTCAATCCCTTCATGGTTATTTGCAAGGATTAGATCTACAAGAGATAGATATAAATGAGTGCGGGAAGTAAAAGATGAATAAATTGCAGCAAGGTATAGATCTGAAAATATATGATGGAAAATAGACCCGGGGGCCATAGGTTTCACCAGAGGCTTCTCTCTTGAAGGCAAATATCATGGTGGATAAAAAAATTACTGTCAAGCAATTGATAGAAAAGCGAACAATCATGTAGTCATCCAAGGCAATGATTATGCATATAGGCATCATGTCTGTGTCAAGTAGACCGAAACAATTTTGCATCAACTACTATTACTCCACACATCGACCGACTCCTGCATGCATCTAGAGTATTAAGTTTCATGAAGGACAGAGTAACACATTAAGAAAGATGACATGATGTAGAGGGATGAACTCAAGCAATATGATGGAAACCCATCTTTTTACCCTTGATGGCCACAATACAATATGTGCCTCGCTACCCCTACTTTGTCACTGGGCGAGGACACCACAAGATTGAACCCAAAACTAAGCACTTCTCTTATTGCAAGAATTACCAATCTAGTTGGCCAAACCAAACCAATAACTCGAAGATACTTGCACAGATATGAAATCATGCATATAAGAATTCAGGAAAGACTCAAATAATATTCATGGATAATCTGAACATAAACCCACAATTCATCGGATCTCGACAAACACACCGCAAAAAGAGTATTACATCAGATAGATCTCCATGAAGATCATGAAGAACATAGTATTGAGAAGCGAAGAGAGAGAAGAAGCCATGTAGCTACTAGCTATGGACCCGTAAGTCTGTGGTGAACTACTCACGCATCATCAGAGGGGCAATGGAGTTGATGTAGATGCCCTTCGTGATCGAATCCCCCTCCAACAGATTACCAGAAAAGGCTCCAAGATTGGATCTCTCGGGAATAGAGGCTTCTGGCGGCGGGAAAGTGTTTTCGTGGATCATTCTGATAATGATGGAATATTTGGTTATTTATAGGCCGAAGATTAGGGATAGGGAAGTAGTCGTGGGCCCACAAGCCTGCCCGGTGTGGGGTACCCCCTGGCCGTGACAAGCGGGCTTGTGGCCCCATGGAAGCTCCTCTGCCTTGGTTCTCAAGTCTTGTGGCTTCCATATTTTCCAGAAAAAATCTTTCCAGAGGTTTTATTCCATCTGGACTCTGTTTAATATTCCTTATCTGCGAAACTCAAAAACAAGGAAAAAACAGAAACTGGTACTAGGCTCTGGATAAATAGGTTAGTCCCAAAAAATAATATAAAATAGAATATTAATGCATATAAAACATCCAAAACAGATAATATAATAGCATGGAACAATCAAAATTTATAAGTACGTTGCAGACGTATCAGCATCCCCAAGCTTAATTCCTGCTCGTCCTCGAGTAGGTAAATGATAAAAACAGAATTTTTGATGTGGAATGCTACCCAACATATTTATCCATGTAATATTCTTTATTGTGGCATGAATATTCAGATCCATAAGATTCAAAACAATAGTCTAATATAGACATAAAAACAGTAATACGTCGAGCACACCAAATTTGAACAGTACCCCCTGGCCGTCCGGTAGATTTTTCCCTTTTCTGTTTTTGTTTTAGTTAACAGAGTGAATCCAAATTTTGTTTTGCTTATAAATTTTAATCTATTTAATGTTTTGAGTTGATTCTTTTTGCAATAGCTCACATTTTTCATGTAGTTTCACACTGTACTTCAAAATTTCAAATTTGAACTATAAAATTTGAATTGAATCAAATTTGCTCAAATCATTCAAATCTGAATAACTAGAGTTTGAAAATAGATTTGGACATGAATCTTTTTGCTACTGTTTGGTATTAGTTAGGACTATCATCATGTTTAGTTTGAGGATTTTTAGGATGATCATTGTTAGTGTTTTAGCTATAAACAGAATCTGCCTAGTGTTATAGTATTGTTTTATTTACTTAGTTTTAGTTAGTTTAACTTAGATTTAGTTTTAATTTGTTTAGTAGGTTCTGATTATTATAAATTTAGTGTTTTACTTATTGTTAATAAAAATATTAAATTGTTTAGTTTATTTCCTTCTTAAGATAGGAATCACAACTTCTTTTCAAATAGGTTTATTTTGATTAAAACTAGTTAGTAATAGTTTTGCTTCCAAACAAAGTTTTATATAATTTAATTTTGTTTTCTAAAACAAGTTTATTTGTAAATTCCTTTCTGTTAAGAACATGTTTTGCTATTAAGTAATAAGTTTTGTTTTGCCCTTTTGTTAGTAAAACTATAGTTGTTTCATATAGTGTTTATCAAAACTTTTGCAAACTTTACAAAAGTTTTCTCAACAAACTTAAATTGATTTTCTTCTGGTTATTAATAAAAATATTTTATTGTTTCCTTGCTGTCAACAATTGTTTTGGTTATTTCAAAATAGTTTTATTATGTTAGTAGTGTTTTATCAATCACCTCCTAGTAAACAAAACTTTGTGTGTTTTCCCTACTTGTGATTAGTGCATTTTTTTGTCTTGACTGTTTACTAGTTCTTGATTGATGTTTGGTGGGTTACAATATTCTGTTGTATGCTTATTGAGTGTTTGTTTGTTTCGTTAGATTATCCGGAGTGCGAAGCTTGTTACTTAGAGTCCCACGAGTACGAAGATCATCAATCAGGCAAGTCACTTTGATCATGATTACCAATGTTTTAGATGCATTAGTTCTACCATCTCCCCAAATTGCATGCAAGATAGGTTAGTTGGAAACTTGGTTACATTGTAGTAGTATCATGTGGTAGGTACCCCTCTCAACCCTTTTGACAACATTGGCCCCGGGAAACGTTGTTTTACTTTTGCTATGCTAATAGTAGACGGGGTTGGTTGTGTGATTCATGAGAGTTGAGAGAGTTAATAATTTCAAGACCTACATAATGATCAAGATTCAAGACTCCAAGTTTTCAACATACCTCTGGGTGGATGATGGTTGAACGACACCCTGGAGAAACCAGTGGATTTGCCTAGGTGATGCTGGAGATGGCCAGTATTCACGCGGAAAGATCCACCCAGGCACAAAGAGATGGATGGGTGCTTCAAGGCCCAAGGCTTACCTGCACAGCCACAAGTCATTATGGGCTCTGGCTTGGTTGGATATCGTGGTGACCCTGGACAGGCGGTGCTACGAGAGGTAGAAGAACGGTAGGAAAGGATGGGCACCGACAGAGTCGCAGGGAAACCCTTTGGAAGACCATGTTTTGGTCATCCATTTCTCAAACACCCTGAAGTGCGAGAAATTAAACGGAGGCGACCAAATCTTGTGGGGAACGTGTGCAAAACTCTGCAGAGTACTCAAACCTAATCGATTAGCCGTGTCCACGGTCATGGACGACTTGAGCCAAAGGAACTGAAACATTCGGAATTCTCAACACAATTAATATGATGATGTGGGTATTTAACAATTGGGTATGAGAATTGGTTGGTGGAACCATCTCATTAATCAACCAACTTAGTAATAATTTTTGCTTATCCCTCTCTTGATGTAGGAAACACTTGGCTTTACGCAAAACTTACCACCCCACCTGCCATATATGCATATAGACTAGATGATTATCTTTTCACCCCTCTCTTGTGACTTTGCCGGCATATTCCATATGCTGACCTACATGGCTGCAACGTATCATGTTGCAGAGTACTTTTCCGACCAGGAGTGAGGACACGTTCTATGCTCAGTGAGATGCCCTTGGAGTCAGATGGACTCATCTACCTTCGACGCTTCTACAAGATTTAGATATTCTCATGAGTTGGCTTTTAGCCACTTTATTGTAATTTTTATTGTAATAAAGGACTCGAAATGAGATTTCGATTAATATATTTGTTGTGTGATTTCCCTTTGATATATACATTGATGTACCGTGTGTGTACCAGCATGATCTTGGGATGGTACGGAAACACCGGAGACTTGACCTTTCAGGTCGGGTCGCTACAGAAATGGTATCAGAGCACACACTGACCATAGGACGTAACCTCTAGGATTGGGAAGCCTTAGGATTGTATCTCTTTGTCTTTAAAATTCTTATACTCTCATCTACTCGTTTCTGACTTCTCTCCGATTATTTCAAAATTTATAGATGGCCACCTTCATCCCAGTGTTGATCACGGAGTTTTGCCAGCCTGACACAACGATGCCCTTTGGTAAGGAGCTAATGAGGATCGTCAAGGACGTGAGGATTGCTTTGCCGAGCATCACCGGGACTCGTATCATGTCATTTCCACAAGATGGACGCTACAGGATCAAGGTGCACATCCCAGGGAAGACCTTTGGGAATCGGAAGAAACCCATCGACTTCAAGTTCGTGGCACCCAGCTGGATACTTGGAAGAGACATGGCCATTCATCGTGCCCTTGGTCGTATTCAGGAGGAATACAGAGGTGGAACCATTTCACTAGGACTCAGCATGGTTTGTCGCAGAGATGCCCATGGCAACATCATAGCCCCTCCCACTGGAGACTACACCATGTCATATATCTAGACCCTGGAGACGCACATCAGGACTCTAGAGCTTCGAGTTCGTACTGATACGAAGACAATCAAGAATCTGATGAACCGTGAGATTGACCTTGAAGCTGACTTACGGGAAGCCGAGTACGAGCATGAGTATGAGGTGAAGGATTTCTTAGAGAGGATCGACAAGCTGAACACTCGCATCGCCACTCTGGAGGAACAGATGGACATGGGAGAAAATCTTCATCCTGAGGGAGACTTGGCTCCTTTCATCAGCGACGATGATGACTATGAGGAGAGCACCACTGGAGGAGACTCAGTCACCATGTACTTCTGAGGAAAACTTTAGTTATGCCCTCCATGTATCTTTTATTTTTTTTAACGTTAAAAGCGTAGGTCGATGCTTAGTTGTTTGAGATTTGTATTCCGATGTTTGACATTGATTGAATAAATGAATGAGTGTTTGGTGTGATATGTTTGTTGCATTGCATATGGGTAGTGATTTCTTCTTTTAGGCCCTTGTTCTATTCTAATTCTCACCCCTCTGAAAACAGCAAGATGCCTCCACGACGTGAGACCGACTTCACTTTCCCGCCGGAACTCACGCAACTCCTTCAGCAGCAGAATGCACTGATGCAGCTATTGATTCAGAATCAGACCAACAACCAGAACAACAACAACCACCATCCACCCCAGACTGACAATCTCACCCATTTTCTGAGGTTGAATCCTCCAACTTTCTCCAGCAGTACTGAGCCCATTGTGGCAGATGACTGGCTCCGTAAGATGGAGAGAGAACTTGTCACCGCTGGATGTACTGATGCTGAGAAGGTGCGATTTCCCGCACATCAACTGGAAGGACCAGCAGCTTCATGGTGGGAGAACTACACCACCACATATCCTATTGCTGATGTAACTTGGGAGCAGTTCCAGCAAGCTTTCCGCACCGCACATGTTTCAGCTGGAGCCATGAGTCTGAAGAAGCGCGAGTTTCGCAACTTGCGCCAGGGAAATCGCTCTGTGGCCCAGTACGTGGATGACTTCAGCACATTGGCACGTTATGCACCAGGAGACGTGGCCGATGATGCGGCCAAGCAAGAAAAGTTTCTGGAAGGACTCAACGATGAGTTGAGCATGCAGCTGGTAGTGGCTAATTTCAACAACTACCAAGAGCTGGTGGACAAGGCCCTCATTTTGGAAGGTAAACAGCAGCAGATTGAGAACCGCAAGCGGAAGTACACTCAGGGGAAGTTCAACTCTGGAGCTCATCAGAAGCCCCGCTACTCCCCGTACTCAGGAAATACCGGATCAGGTACCGGTAAGTTTGGAAGGCACACTCATGTTGTGCACAACCATGGAAGCCACAACCATGGAGGAAATGGGAATGCCCGTCCCAACCATGGCAATTTCAAGACTGACAATGGGAATGGGAACAACAACCAGCACCGTCACGTTCCTACTCATAAGGATCTGAGTCACATCACCTGTTTCAAGTGCCAGAAGACAGGGCACTATGCTACTGAGTGTCCCCAGAGCAAGCAGGGAAATGGAAACAGCAACTCCGCAGCCAAGAAGCCAAACCCTTTTCCTCATGCCCAGGTGAACCACCTTGACGTGGAAGAAGTCTATGATCAACCCGAGACTGTGGTTGGTAAGTTTTTATTGCATTCACGTCCAGTTATAGTACTTTTTGATTCCGGTGCAACTCATTCATTCATATCAAGGGTAGTTGTGGATAAGTATGGTTTGCCCACCAAAACCCTTAGACAGCCCATTAAGGTCAGTTCCCCAGGAGGTATGATGATGGCAGGAATAGGATGCCATACCCTGAAACTTCATATAGGAAACCATGTTTTTCCCACCGACCTCATCGTCTTAGAATCCCAGGGATTGGATGTAATCCTAGGCATGGATTGGATGACCAAGTATGAAGGAAATCTAGATTGTCCCAGCAAGTCTGTTTCACTCACCACCCCGGAGAACAAGAGGATTAAGTATGTATCCCGACGCACACGTATGAGTGCTTGGTTAAATGCCCTCACAGGAGTTGTTCAGGAGGAAGTACCTGTGGTAAAAGATTTCTGGATGTATTTCCGGAAGAATTACTAGGCATGCCACCAGATAGGGAGATTGAGTTCCTAATAGAGCTACAGCCAGGGACAGCCCCAATTTCCAAGAGACCCTATCGGATGCCCGCAAATGATCTGTTGGAAATCAAGAAGCAAATTAAGGATTTATTGGACAAAGGTTATATACGCCCAAGTTCTTCACCTTGGGGAGCCCCAGTTCTTTTGGTGGAGAAGAAGGATAAAACCTTGAGAATGGTAGTCGATTATTGTGCCTTGAACGAGGTGACTATCAAGAACAAGTACCCTCTGCCGATGATTAATGATTTGTTTGATCAGCTAGTAGGTGCCAAAGTATTCTCTAAGATCGATCTTCGATCAGGGTATCATCAACTGAAGATTCGTGAACAGGATATACCCAAAACAGCTTTCACCACCAGGTATGGCTTGTACGAGTATACAATCATGTCCTTTGGTTTGACTAATGCTCCTGCCTACTTCATGAATTTGATGAACAAGGTGTTTATGGAATATTTGGACAAGTTTGTCGTGGTGTTCATCGATGACATTTTGATATTCTCCAAGAACGAGGAAGAACACAAGCAACATCTGCGTTTAGTTCTGGAGAAGCTAAGAGAGCATCAGTTATATGCCAAGTTCAGCAAATGTGAATTTTGGCTGATGGAAGTCGGATTCCTTGGACATGTTATTTCTGGAGAAGGAATAGCCGTAGACCCCGCTAAGGTTGAAGCCGTCACCGAGTGGAAGTCACCCACCTCAGTTAAGGAGATCCGCAGTTTCCTCGGACTTGCCTGATATTACCGGAGGTTCATTGAGAATTTCTCAAAGATAGCCAAGCCCATGACAGAGTTGTTGAAGAAAGAATCCAAGTATGTTTGGACTGAGGAATGTGAAGCCAGTTTCCAGGAGTTGAAGAAATGTTTGGTCACAGCCCCAGTGTTGATTTTGCCCAATATTTGGAAGGACTTCCAGGTTTATTGTGATGCTTCACGTCAAGGACTTGGAGGAGTACTCATGCAAGATGGAAAGGTTGTAGCTTATGGATCCAGACAACTACGACCTCATGAGTTGAATTATGCCACCCATGATTTGGAACTAGCAGCCGTAGTGCACGCACTCAAGACCTGGAGACATTTCCTTATCGGAAATAGTTGTGATGTTTACACCGACCATAAGAGCCTGAAATATATTTTCACACAGAAAGAGTTGAACCTCGGACAGAGGAGATGGTTAGAGTTAATCAAGGACTATGACATGAGATTACACTACCATCCAGGTAAGGCTAATGTTGTAGCCGATGCCTTGAGTCGGAAAACTTATGTAAACACACTCACAGCGGGAGGATTACCCCAAGAGTTAGCCGATGATCTTAGAGAGCTCAAACTAGAGATAGTTCCAAGAGGATATGTTGCTACACTGGAAATTCAGTCCACCTTGACCGAAAGAATTAGTGAAGCCCAGAAATCGGACAAGGAGATAGCTGAGATAAAGAAGAGAATGGAAGATGGTAAGGCTAAAGGTTTTCGTGAGGATGAACACGGAACTTTGTGGTTTGAGAACCGAATCTATGTGCCCAATAACCCAGAGCTCAGGAAGTTGATACTTCAGGAAGCCCACGATTCACCTTACTCGATACACCCAGGCAACACCAAGATGTATCTGGATTTAAAGGAAAGTTATTGGTGGACAGGTATGAAGAAAGATATTGCGGAACATGTTGCAATATGTGATGTTTGTCAGCGAGTAAAGGCAGAACATCAGAAACCAGCAGGGTTACTCCAACCTTTGCCGATACCCGAGTAAAAGCTTGGTATGGACTTCATCACAGGATTACCCAGGACCCATTCAGGTTATGATTCCATCTGGGTAGTGGTAGATCGCTTGACCAAGGTAGCTCATTTCATTCCAGTGAAAACCACCTATACCAGTGCTAAGCTAGCCAAGATATATATGACCAGGATCATGTGTCTGCATGGAGTTCCGAGGAGTATCATGTCAGATAGAGGAACACAATTTACCTCAAAGTTTTGGCATCAGTTACATGAAACTTTGGGTACAAGGCTGGAGTTCAGTACAGCTTTTCATCCGTAGACAGATGGACAGACTGAGAGAGTCAACCAGATTCTAGAAGACATGTTGAGAGCTTGTGCGCTAGATTATGGATCTAGTTGGGATGACAACTTACCTTACGCAGAATTCTCGTACAACAACAGTTATCAGACCAGTCTGAAGATGGCCCCTTTCGAAGCTTTATACGGAAGGAGGTGCAGAACACCACTGACGTGGGATGGTGTTGGAGACCGACAACTTTTTGGTCCCGATCTTATCCGAGATTCGGAAGAGAAAGTCAAGTTGATTCGTGACAGACTCAAGATAGCTCAATCTCAACAGAAGAGTTATGCTGATAGCAAACGCAAAGAAGTGACGTATAAAGTGGGAGACCGAGCTTATCTTCGTGTGTCCCCACTTTGAGGAATCAAGAGGTTTGGTGTTAAAGGAAAGTTAGCACCCAAATTCATAGGCCCCTACAAAATTCTTGAACGTAGAGGCAAAGTTGCATACAAGCTGGAATTGCTGGAAGGATTATCCGGAGTTCATAATGTGTTCCATGTGTCCCAGCTGAAGAAATGCCATGCTGAGATGGCTGATATCCCTTTGCGAGACACCGTGCCCCTAGAGGCCATACAACTTGACAATGATCTGACCTACGAGGAGAAGCCTGTCAGAATCCTTGAGACTAACAACAGAGTTACCCGCAGCAAGATCATCAAGTTATGTAAGGTTTTGTGGAGTCACCACACTGAGGAAGAAGCCACCTGGGAACGCGAAGAAGATCTTCGTAGAGACCACCCGCACCTATTTTCTAGCCAACCCGAATCTCGAGGGCGAGATTCATCTTAAGGTGGGTAGGTTTGTAACATCCCAAAATTCCATTTTTGGAATGTTATGAAATATAGCTATGCATCCATCATCATCATTGTTTGAATGTATGTGTTTGTTGAAATGCCTTTTCTAAATTTCTGAAAGTCCCTTCTACTTCCCCTATGTTGCTTTCACCTATTTGAAATCTTGGTAAACTGTTCAAAATAATAGGGGAGTAACATGACACTCCACACCAGGGTCAACTTGGTGATTTATTTGAACAAAAATAACTAGGGGTTATTTTGAAAATATTTGCAAAAAGGATTTAAAAACAATTAGGCAATTTCTGATTTTTTCAAAGTGTTCAAATGACAGAATAAAAATGTTCATTAAATAGAATTTATTATTATGTTAATTCTGATATATAATACTCCTACATTTAGAGATGATTTGAATGCTTTAAATGTTTTTGAAACGCTCTGGAAAACATTAAAAAGAAACGGTAACGGTTTCCTGTATTAAACGGGCCGGCCCAACGGCTTTAAAAGCCGAGACCGTTACCGGTTGGCCGACCGACGCGCATTCAACGCGCTCTCTCTCGCTGCAACCGGGCCCCACCCCGACCGACCGTTAGGCCGAACGGTCATCTCCCTCCTCCCCTGCACGCGCCGACGACCTCGCCGGCCGTTTCCTCCCCCTCCCGGATCTCTCTCCTCTCTTCTCCCCCCGCACTCCCCACACCCCCTATAAGTACCGGCCACCCTACGCTCTCCATTCCCCCCCGAATCCCCTCTCTCCCGTCGCCAGAACGCTGTCAAATCACTCGCCGGAGTTGCCACCACCACCGGATCTCCCCATCGTCGTGCCCGTCGCTCCACTCTTCCCCTCGCCCCTCCGACCTCACCATATGACGCAGGACGTCCACCGCAACCGTCTGAACCCCTTCTCTGCCACCCTCGACCACCAGAGACCCCTCCGGCGACGTCCTCGACCATCGGCCACCGCCACCATCGCCGAAGTTCCACCTCCCTCTCCGGTAAAGTCTTCGAGCTCACCCCATCCATCGGATCCCCACTCAACGGTCCCAATTAGATTGAATTTAAACCCCGAAACGTTTTCCATTAGAGATCGGTCGACCGCCCGCAACCATCCAACACACGCGCCCGCAATCAATAGGAAAGCGCCACGTAGCCCCCTGGCCGTCCGGTAGATTTTTCCCTTTTCTGTTTTTGTTTTAGTTAACAGAGTGAATCCAAATTTTGTTTTGCTTATAACTTTTAATCTATTTAATGTTTTGAGTTGATTCTTTTTGCAATAGCTCACATTTTTCATGTAGTTTCACACTGTACTTCTAAATTTCAAATTTGAACTATAAAATTTGAATTGAATCAAATTTGCTCAAATCATTCAAATCTGAATAACTAGAGTTTGAAAATAGATTTGGACATGAATCTTTTTGCTACTGTTTGGTATTAGTTAGGACTATCATCATGTTTAGTTTGAGGATTTTTAGGATGATCATTGTTAGTGTTTTAGCTATAAACAGAATCTGCCTAGTGTTATAGTATAGTTTTATTTACTTAGTTTTAGTTAGTTTAACTTAGATTTAGTTTTAATTTTTTTAGTAGGTTCTGTTGATTATACATTTAGTGTTTTACTTATTGTTAATAAAAATATAAAATTGTTTAGTTTATTTCCTTCTTAAGATAGGAATCACAACTTCTTTTCAAATAGGTTTATTTTGATTAAAACAACTAGTTAGTAATAGTTTTGCTTCCAAACAAAGTTTTATATAATTTAATTTTGTTTTCTAAAACAAGTTTATTTGTAAATTCCTTTCTGTTAAGAACATGTTTTGGTATTAAGTAATAAGTTTTGTTTTGGCCTTTTGTTAGTAAAACTATAGTTGTTTCATATAGTGTTTATCAAAACTTTTACAAACTTTACAAAAGTTTTCTCAACAAACTTAAATTGATTTTCTTCTGTTTATTAATAAAAATATTTTATTGTTTCCTTACTGTCAACATTTTTTTTGGTTATTTCAAAATAGTTTTATTATGTTAGTAGTGTTTTATCAATCACCTCCTAGTAAACAAAACTTTGTGTGTTTTCCTTACTTGTGATTAGTGCATTGTTTTGTCTTGACTGTTTACTAGTTCTTGATTGATGTTTGGTGGGTTACAATATTCTGTTGTATGCTTATTGAGTGTTTGTTTGTTTCGTTAGATTATCCGGAGTGCGAAGCTTGTTACTTAGAGTCCCACGAGTACGAAGATCATCAATCAGGCAAGTCACTTTGATCTTGATTACCCATGTTTTATATGCATTAGTTCTACCATCTCCCCAAATTGCATGCAAGATAGGTTAGTTGGAAACTTGGTTACATTGTAGTAGTATCATGTGGTAGGTACCCCTCTCAACCCTTTTGACAACATTGGCCCCGGGAAACGTTGTTTTACTTTTGCTATGCTAATAGTAGACGGGGTTGGTTGTGTGATTCATGAGAGTTGAGAGAGTTAATAATTTCAAGACCTACATAATGATCAAGATTCAAGACTCCAAGTTTTCAACATACCTCTGGGTGGATGATGGTTGAACGGCACCCTGGAGAAACCAGTGGATTTGCCTAGGTGATGCTGGAGATGGCCAGTATTCACGCGGAAAGATCCACCTAGGCACAAAGAGATGGATGGGTGCTTCAAGACCCAAGGCTTACCTGCACAGCCACAAGTCATTATGGGCTCTGGCTTGGTTGGATATCATGGTGACCCTGGACAGGCGGTGCTACGAGAGGTAGAAGAACGGTAGGAAAGGATGGGCACCGACAGAGTCGCAGGGAAACCCTTTGGAAGACCATGTTTTGGTCATCCGTTTCTCAACCACCCTGAAGTGCGAGAAATTAAACGGAGGCGATCAAATCTTGTGGGGAACGTGTGCAAAACTCTGCAGAGTACTCAAACCTAATCGATTAGCCGTGTCCACGGTCATGGACGACTTGAGCCAAAGGAACTGAAACATTCGGAATTCTCAACACAATTAATATGATGATGTGGGTATTTAACAATTGGGTATGAGAATTGGTTGGTGGAACCATCTCATTAATCAACCAACTTAGTAATAATTTTTTCTTATCCCTCTCTTGATGTAGGAAAAACTTGGCTTTACGCAAAACTTACCACCCCACCTGCCATATATGCATATAGACTAGATGATTATCTTTTCACCCCTCTCTTGTGACTTTGCCAGCATATTCCATATGCTGACCTACATGGCTGCAACGTATCATGTTGCAGAGTACTTTTCCGACCAGGAGTGAGGACACGTTCTATGCTCAGTGAGATGCCCTTGGAGTCAGATGGACTCATCTACCTTCGACGCTTCCGCAAGATTTAGATATTCTCATGAGTTGGCTTTTAGACACTTTATTGTAATTTTTATTGTAATAAAGGACTCGAAATGAGATTTCGATTAATATATTTGCTGTGTGATTTCCCTTTGATATATACATTGATGTACCGTGTGTGTACCAGCATGATCTTGGGATGGTACGGAAACACCAGAGACTTGACCTTTCAGGTCGGGTCGCTACATCCATCTTCCCCACAAAAAATATCCAAATCATGCACAACCCCAATGAACAAGTCAAGCAATTGTTTCCCACTTTTGGTGTTCTCAAACCTTTTCAACTCTCACGCAATACATGAGCGTGAGCCATGGATATATTTAGCACTATAGGAGGAATTGAATATGGAGGAGGTGCAGATAGTCTCACATCAACTAGGCGTATCAACGGGCTATGGAGATGCCCATCGATAGATATCAATGTGAGTGAGTAGGGATTGCCATGCAATAAATGCACTTAGAGCTATAAGTGTATGAAAGCTCAAAAAGAAAACTAAGTGGTCGTGCAAGATGAATATCCACTAGTTATATGAAAGAGAAAAAAATAGGAGACTCTCTATCATGAAGATCATGGTGCTACTTTGAAGCAAGTGTGTGGAAAAAGTTAGTAGAAATTGTCCCTTCTCTCTTTCTCTCATTTTTTAATTTTTTGGTGGGCTTCTTTGGCCTCTTTTATTTTTTTGGGCTTCACTGGCCTCTTTTATTTTTTGTAAAGTCTGGATACTCGTCCCAACTTGTGAGGGAGTCATAGCCTCCATCATCCTTTTCTATCATGGGACAATGTTGTATTAATGAAAAATCATCACACTTTTATTTACTTATAACTCAAAGAAAAATAAATTACAACTCTATTCCTATGACAATATATAACTCTATATGCAATATGAAGTGATGATGCAAGTCATAGAAAAACTACATGATGGAAGTTGCATGGCAATATATCTCGGAATGGCTATGGAAATGCCATAATAGGTAGGTATGGTGGCTGTTTTGAGGAATATATGGTTGATGTTTTGAGGAAGGAGGGTTTGGTGTACCGGCGAAAGTTGTGCGGTACTAGAGAGGCTAGCAAAGATGGAAGGGTGAGAGTGCGTATAATCCATGGACTCACGTTAGTCATAAAGAACTCACATATTTATTGCAAAAGCCTATTAGTTATCAAACAAAGCATTAGACTCATGCTCCTAGGGGAGAGGTTGGTAGGAGTTAACCATTGCGCGCTCCCGACCCTCAGATAAAGGTCGACAATCATTAAACAAATCATGCTCCGACTTCGTTACATAACGGTTCACCATACGTGCATGCTACGGGAATCACAATCTTTAACACACGTATCTCTTCCAATTCACAACTACTCACTAGCATGACTCTCATATTACCATCCCTATTATCTCAAAACTATATGCAAGGAATCAAACTTCTCATAGTTTTTAATGCACTTAATATGAAAGTTTTTATTATATCCCTCTTGGATGCCCATTATATTAGGACTAAATTCATAACCTAAACAAATTACCATGCTGTTTTAAGAAACTATCAAAATAATATAAGTGAGGAACGAGAGTTCAATAATTCCTATAAAATATAACACCACCATGCACTATAAGGATATAAGTGAAGCACTAGAGCAACATTGCCTAGCTCAAAAGATATAAGTGAAGCACATAGAGTATTTTAACAAATTCATGATTCAGCGTGTCTCTCTCAAAAGATGTGTGCAGCAAGGATGATTGTGGCAAACTAACAAGCAAAGACTCATATCATACAAGACGCTCCAAGCAAAACACATATCATGTGGTGAATAAAAATATAGCCTCAAGTAAATTTACCGATGGATTGAAGACGAAAGTGATAGATGCGAAGTTGTCCCTGTCTTTCGATGAGATGGTGGCTATCATTTTTGGTGGAGTAGACTTTGACGATCCGACTACGAACGTGTGATGATGCCACGCCTTAGCAATCGCTAAACCAACTCCGAGAGGTTATTGACCACGCCGGAGCATGATCAACCTGACCACGAGGGTCTGTGTCCTGCACGCAAACAAAGAACAAGCAAGAAACTAAGATTGCAATCTGGATATTGCGAATATAAGGGGAAAGCTTTATTGATGAAGTGGGGTTCTGTGACGCCTTTGTCCGGTCGTGGAACACAAACGAAGAACGCGAAGTTGCAGCTTTGGCGAACTTGTAATCTAAACAAAACCCAACCCTAAAACGACGCCCTAAGGGCTGTATATATGGGGGAATAGAGGGGAATTTTGTGGCCCCTTGGAGGAGGGGTCCGAAACCGACCTTAACTCAGTTTCCCCATACATACGGACTGTAAAAACAGCCTATAATATGGTATTTCGAAATTACATGGGCCTGGCCCAACAATAAGGTGGCGCAACACCTATATTAGCCTAGGGACAAATTTTATAAAGTAGCATCATGCATATTTCGTCCAAGGCTTCTTGCTCCCATTATGGTGGCTTTAAAATGCGAAAATCATCATTGGAAGCTCCATTGTTCTTTCCCGCGCGCGCACCTTCTTCTCCATGCTTGATCCCGCTCCCATGGTCATCCTTCTTGTCCATGCCAGGTCCTTCATTCATAAGTAAAACAAAAGTATCTAATTTAGGTAGCATCATATGTTCATGAACATTAGAAGGATTTGCAAGAAACGAAAGTACCTGGTTATTCAATTGACGTGCGCGAGCTCTAGTAATTGGTCTTGTATGTATAGCAGTCGGAGTTGTGGGTGTCGCATTAGCAGAGATGTCCTCATCATCCTCCCCTTCTTGAACTGAAGTCTTCCTCGACGGAAGCTCATCTTCCTCACCCAAATAAGGCTTCAAATCTGCAATGTTAAAAGTTGGGCTAACCCCAAACTCTACAGGCAGCTCAAGTTTATATGCATTATCATTTATTTTCTTTAACACCTTAAAAGGACCATCAACACGTGGCATTAGCTTTGACTTGCGCAAATCAGGAAATCTATCCTTACGCAAATGTAACCAAACAAGATCTGCAGGTGCAAAGACAACGTGTTTTCTACCCTTATCTCCGGCAATTTTGTATTTAGCATTCATACGCTCAATGTTTTCCTTCATTATCTCATGCATCTTTAATATCAATTCAGCACGTTCTTTAGCATCAAAATTAACCTTCTCCGAAGATGGAAGAGGCAACAAATCAATAGGTGCACGAGGTAAGAAACCATACACAACTTCAAAAGGGCACATCTTAGTGGTAGAACGTAGCGAATGTTTATAAGAAAATTCAATATGAGGCAAGCATTCTTCCCACATTTTCAGGTTATTCTTCAAAACAGCCCTAAGCATAGTAGATAATGATCTATTGACTACTTTAGTTTGGCCATCAGTTTGGGGATGACATGTAGTACTAAAAAGTAGTTTAGTCCCCAACTTAGCCCATAAACATCTCCAAAAGTGGCTAAGAAATTTAGCATCACGATCTAAAACAATTGTATTTGGCACACCATGCAACCGAATAATTTCATGAAAGAACAAATCAGCAACATGAGCAACATCATCACTTTTATGACATGGTATAAAGTGTGCCATTTTGGAAAATCTATCCAGGACAACAAATATGCTATCCCTCCCCTTCTTAGTTCGAGGTAAACCTAAAACAAAGTCCATATATATATCCTCCCAAGGAACACTAGGTACAGGCAAAGGCATATATAAACCATGAGGATTGAGTCGTGACTTAGCTTTTTGACATGTAGTGCAGCGAGCAACAAAACGCTCAACATCCCGTCTCATCTTTGGCCAAAAGAAATGTGTAGAAAGTACGTCCTCCGTCTTCTTCATGCCAAAGTGTCCCATTAATCCTCCTCCGTGTGCCTCCTATAACAACAAAAGACGAACGGAGCTAGCTGGAATGCATAGCTTGTTAGCACAGAACACAAATCCATCATTAATAACGAACTTGTTCCAAGTTCTCCCTTCTTTACAATGCTGCAACACATCTCTAAATTCAGCATCATGCACATATTGATCTTTGATGGTCTCCAAACCAAATATTTTAAAGTCAAGTTGTGAAAGGATAGTGTAACGACGAGACAAAGCATCAGCAATAACATTTTCTCTACCCTTCTTGTGTTTAATGACATAAGGGAAAGTCTCAATGAATTCAACCTATTTAGCATGTCTACGGTTCAGTTTTGCATGACTTTTAATATGTTTCAAAGATTCATGATCAGAATGTATATCAAATTCTTTGGGCCATAAATAATGTTTCCATGTTTCCAAAGTCCGAACAAGAGCATATAATTCCTTATCATAAGTAGAATAATTCAGACTAGGCCCACTCAGTTTTTTAGAAACGTATGCAACAGGTTTACCATCTTGTAATAACACAACTCCTAACCCAATTCCACTAGCATCACATTCAAGCTCGAAAGTCTTATTAAAATCAGGAAGTTGGAGTAAAGGAGCATGTGTTAACTTATCTTTCAAGACCGTGAAGGCTTCTTCCTGTGCGGTACCCCAAGAAAAAGGCACGTCCTTCTTTGTAAGCTCATTGAGAGGTGCAGCAATGGTGCTGAAATCTCTCACAAAACGCCTATAGAAACCAGCGAGGCCAAGAAAACTCCTTACTTGTGTGACTGTTTTGGGCTGCGGCCAACTCTCAATAGCTTCAATCTTGGCTTTATCAACTTCAATTCCCTGTGGAGTAACAACATAGCCAACAAAAGATACTCGGTCGGTGCAAAAGGTGCACTTCCCAAGGTTCCCAAACAAACGTGCATCACGTAGAGCAATAAAAACAACACGTAGATGTTCCAAATGCTCCTCCAAAGATCTACTAAAAATCAATATATCATCAAAATAGACTACCACAAACCATCCAATGAAAGCACGTAAAACCTCGTTCATTAATCTCATGAAAGTGCTAGGTGCATTAGTTAACCCAAAAGGCATGACTAACCACTCATATAATCCAAACTTAGTTTTAAATGCTGTTTTCCATTCATCTCCCAATTTCATACGAATTTGATGGTATCCGCTACGCAAATCAACTTTGGAGAAAATTGTAGAACCACTTAATTCATCAAGCATATCATCTAGTCTAGGAATAGGATGACGATAACGAATAGTAATATTATTAATGCCTCTACAATCCACACACATGCGCGATGTACCATCCTTTTTAGGCACTAGAATAATAGGAACAACACAAGGACTAAGGGATTCACGTATATAACCTTTGTCAAGCAGCTCCTGTACTTGACGCATAATCTCCTTTGTCTCCTCTGGATTGGTACGGTATGGCACACGGTTGGGTAGGGATGCACCGGGAATTAAGTCAATATGATGCTCAATCCCACGAATAGGTGGTAATCCTGGTGGCACGTCTTGTGGGAAGACATCAGCAAACTCCTGCAAAATGTTAATGATAGGAGGAGGCAAAGAGGGAGGCATGTCCTCGAATGAAAATAATACCTCTTTGCATACAAAAGCATAGCAAACAGATGTAGCAACATCCAAATCATTAATATCAGATTTAGTAGCAAGTAAACATCCACTCTTCAATTTTATTTCGGATGCAACATTAGATGATGGTTTATTATGCTTATGGTGTTGCTCAAATTCCTATGCTATAATCTGATTTTCACTCTTATTTTTCTCCTGTTTTGCTTTACTAGCTCTAGCAATGCCATCTTTCATAATATGTTCTAGAGACATAGGAAGCAAAGTGATATTGTGATCCTTATGAACAAGAGTATACTGATTTGTCCTACCATGGTGTACAGAATTTTTATCAAACTGCCATGGCCTACCAAGTAGAACAGAACATGCTTGCATGGGTACCACATCATAATCTACATAATCAGAATATGTAGCAATGCTAAAATGCACACGAACAGTACATATTAACTTAACCTTGCCACTTTTGTTGAACCATTGGATGTAATAAGGATGAGGATGTGGTCTAGTGGTTAGAGACAACTTCTACACCATCTTCATGCTAGCCAAGTTATTGCAACTCCCTCCATCGATGATGACGCGAACAAAATGCTCCTTCACAACTCCCTTTGTGTGGAACAAGTTGTGCCTCTGATTTTGCTCAGCCTGTGTAACCTGCACAATGAGAACACATTGAGCAATTAAACTTTCATACCTGTCAGGGTAATCAACAGCCATGTAGTGTGTCTCTGGTTCTGCATCCTCGCCACACTGTTCTTCACTTGCAATGAGAGCCAAAGTCTCCTCATCATAATCACTAGCGGACTCATATCCACCATCCTCAGTAACAATCATTACACGCTTGGAAGAGCATTCTCTCGCAAAGTGACCTCCACCCTTGCAACGATGGCATATAACCTCATGTGTTTGCCCTGTGGATGCAATAGATGAAGAAGAGCTCTGTGCAGGCCCAGAAGGTGTGCTCTTCGCAGAGGGTGGAGTAGGAGCCTGTTTCTTGGTATCGCGGTTGGAGTTCAAAGTGAAAGTAGGTGGTGTTGCAGCAGGATGTGCAAAAGTAGAGGAGGTAAGTGGCATCCATGATGAAGTGCGACCTGCGGAAAAAGTAGTTCTCGCCATTGCCTGTCGATCCTGCACTTCACGTTCAGCTTTGCAAGCAAGATGAAATAAACGAGTGATAGTGTTATACTCCTTATACTCTAGAATAGTCTAAATCTCTCTATTTAATCCACCCATAAAACATGCAAGCATAGCTTCATTCTCCTCAACAAGACCACATCTAATCATGCCAGTTTGTAATTCCTGATAATATTCTTCTACAGAATTTTTTCCTTGTCTTAAGCGTTGCAAATTTTGAAGCAATTCACGTTGATAATAAGGTGGCACCCAACGATTACGCATAGCAGTTTTCAAAGAAGCCCAAGTAGTTGGAATATTAGCATGGTGTATTTTACAATGTTCTAACCACCAAACACAAGCAAAACTAGTGAAAGAACAAACAGCAGCAGCAACACGTCTATCCTCAGGAAATTGCAAGCATGTAAAATGTTGTTCCGTTTCTAACTCCCATGTAAGATATATATCAGGAACATATCTGCCCTCAAATGTCGGAATATTCAATTTAAGTTTAGGGAGATGGTCATGAACCCGTACCTAAGGGGGTGGTGCAGCCCTACCATTACGGTTGTAGCCATGTGGTCGACCTGGTGCGTATCGTGGTGGTTGCCCCTGAGGCTGATCTGGAGCAACCTCTCCCTCATCATCGTAATCACCATCATAATCTTCAACCTGCTCAACGACAGTAGCAGCAAGAGCCACAGAAGTAGCAACGGTATCAACAGTACCAGTATGTTGGCCTTGGCTGAGAGGCACACGTCGCGCTCGTCGTTCGAAAGGGATAGGAGCTGCAGCTGGTGGTGGTAGATGGGCAAGCACCTCATTGAACTTGGCGTCCATCTTGGTGTCAAATGTCTTCTCCAAACCATTGAGCTTCTCCATGGCCTCTCCAAAGTTGGTCACGAAGTCTTGTACCTGGTCAACCATCATTTGCTGAATTTATCATAGAGCACTTTGTTGGTCATGCTCTCCCAGTCGCTCCCATCGTCGTGTGATCCTGACATGGTTAGCAGAAATAGGAAACACGCAAGAATATGGAACCTACAAACTACTGGGACGTGGTGGTGGTGGTGGTGGTGTGTCACAAATCCTTTAAGCGAATCTCAGATTCTTACCAGTTCTTACCTAGTAGTAGGTGGTGATCGGCAACCTTTGTAGTCAAACTCTCAAAGCTTGGATAGTGCGATTGCCAGGTGGTGTCAAACACACGACGTAGATGTATGTGGAGCTGGGATGGCTTATAGTATGGTAGCAAAAAGGGTTAGTAATAATCAATTCAGAGATGCAAGGTTGAATAAACGCTCAACGATGGTACTGTGCTAGTCCTAGGCTAGACCGTACTAGAGACGCGAGCCAAAAACACCAACAAAATCACGACGCTACACGTAATCAAGGGAAAAGCACACTTTGAATTTTTTTTGGCGCCTCTTTTTTTGCGCTCTTTTTTTTGCTCAAAAAATCACTACAATGGCGAGTGCCTCAAAATTCTTCCCACGTCGTATAAGCAAGATGGGCACGAAATTTGTTGGACTATTTTTTTCTTTTTCTGGAGCAATTCGGGGGCTACGACGACCAAAAATTTCGTCAAAAATCACTAGGATGGCAAGTGTCTCAAAATGCTCCGAAGAACCTAAAACCAAGATAGGGAAAAATATTTTTAGCCGAATTTTTTTGGGCCAAAACATGCTTTGCAAAGCGTACCAGATTTTTTTCCCGACACCTACGCAGGTAGCAAAACACGAATCCGAAATCAAAAGGATCTCAAAACTAAACCTAAAACGAGCTGGACTCGGATTGGTGGAGGATTTGTGGTGGTATATATGGACACCAATGGATAGTGATGATGGATGGTGATATATGGCAGCGGTGATGATGGTGGTGGTATATGGCAACTATGAAGACGATGTGGTGGCGGTGTGACAACCTGTGAAAAGAATTCAAAACTCTAAAGGACTAGACACTAAGACCAGCAACTCGACACGACGATGTAACCGCGAATTCAACAAAGCAAAATACTGAAAAAGACTATGCAAAGGCTCAGATTGGTTCGGATATGATGATCTAACCCCAATTTTTTGTGGCTTTTTCATGGACTAAAGGTATGAAGAACAGATGCGATATAAACTACGAAAACTGGTAAAATCTCACCGGGCAACCTGGAAATCTGATACCACTTGATAGAGGCAAAGTTGTCCCTATCTTTCAATGAGATGGTGGCTATCGTTTTTGGTGGAGTAGACTTTGACGATCTGACTACGAACGTGTGATGACGTCGCGCCTTAGCAATCGCTAAACCAACTCCGAGAGGTTATTGACCATGCCGGAGCATGATCAACCTGACCACAAGGGTCTGTTTCCTGCACGCAAACGAAGAACAAGCAAGAAACTAAGATTGCAATCTGGATATTGTGAATATAAGAGGAAAGCTTTATTGATGAAGTGGGGTTCTGTGACGCCTTTGTCCGGTCGTGGAACACAAACGAAGAACACGAAGTTGCAGCTTTGGCAAACTTGTAATCTAAACAAAACCCAACCCTAAAACGACACCCTAAGGGCTGTATATATTGGGGAATAGAGGGGAATTTCATGGCCCCTTGGAGGAGGGGTCCGAAACCGACCTTAACTCAGTTTCCCCATACATACAGAGTCTAAAAACAGCCTATAATATGGTATTTCAAAATTACATGGGCCTGGCCCAACAATAAGGTGGCGCAACACCTATATTAGCCTAGGGACGAATTTTATAAAGTAACATCATGCATATTTCGTCCAAGGCTTCTTGCTCCCATTATGGTGGATTCAAAGTGCAAAAATCATCACTGGAAGCTCCATTGTTCTTTCCCGCGTGTGCACCTTCTTCTCCATGCTTGATCGCGCTCCCATGGTCATCCTTCTTGTCCATGCCAGGTCCTTCATTCATAAGTAAAACAAAAGTATCTAATTTAGGCTGCATCATATGTTCATGAACATTAGAAGTATTTGTAAGAAACGAAAGTACCTGGTAACTCAATTGACGTGCATGAGCTCTAGTAATTGGTCATGTATGTATATCAGTTGGAGTTGTGGGTGTAGCATTAGCAGGGATGTCCTCATCAGAAAGAGGGGATGCCTTCCGGGGCATCCCCAAGCTTAGGCTTTTTGGTATCCTTGAATATGACTTGGGCGACTTGGGCATACCCAAGCTTAGGTTCTTGCCACTCTTTATTCCATAGTCCATCAAATATTCACCCAAAACTTGAAAACTTCACAACACAAAACTCAACAGAAAACTCACGAGATCTATTAGTATAAGAAAAATAAATCACTACTTTAGGTACTATTGTGAACTCATAATTTATTTATATTTGTGTAATACCGACTGTATTCTAACTTTTCCATGATTCATACCCCCCCCCCGATACGACCCATAGATGCATCAAAATAAGCAAACAACACAAAGAAAACAGAATCTGTCAAAAACAGAACAGTCTGTAGCAATCTTTAAACTTAGCATACTTCTGGAACTCTAAAAATTCCGAAAAATTAGGAAAATCAGGTAAATTTGTATATCAATCTTGAGTATAAATTTTAGATCAATTTGACGTGCTGAAAAATTTGGAAAATTCCTGGACTGAGGGCAAAAGTTTCCGTTTTTCAGCAGGATCAAATCAACAACTACCATAGATCACCCCAAAGGTTTTACTTGGATCAAACACTAATTAAACACAAAAACACAATTACTATAGAAGTAATAATGTGCCAAACACACCAAAACAGAAGCAAAAAGCAGAAAGCAAAATAAAATTGGGTTGCCTCCCAACAAGCGCTATTGTTTAACGCCCCTAGCTAGGCAAAACGCAATAGATCTAGGTTTTGTCATAATAAAAATAAGGGAGATCATTCATGCTCATCTCATACTCCCTTGTTTCAACAGCTAATTTCTACCGTGGCAAGCAAAAGTAATCAAACAGGTTGAATTTAAGAGGATTGGGATCATCAAGATCAAGTGCGGGAGGGATAGGTTCCTCCTTATGTCCCTTGTAGTGTATAATCAATTCATCATCATAAGCTTTCCTTTGGTTAAATGACATGAGAATTTTCTTAATAATGAACTCTATTCCGTTATTTTTTCTAGAAAAATTATCATTGAGTTCAGAAATCTTATCAACGAAAACCTCGGTAGGGACTTTCTTTCTCAAATTTTCATTATAAGCAACTTGATCTTGAGATCGTAGTCTCATTATCTCTTCTTGATTAAAAAGGATCTCCTCAATAGGGGGACATCCACCATTAATTTTATAATGCGCAAAGATTTCACTAGCCTATTTCATGATAAATCTAAACTCGTGAGCTAGAAATATAGTGGCGGCATGCTTAACAGAAGAATGTTGAATATTAGAAAACTCAAGGAAAATCATTTGTATGCAAGGGTGCATGTGCAAGAATTGTCTCTCAAGTTCACTTATTAACAAAGTTATAGCGTCCGCAAGACTATTAGTTTTATTGAGAACAGAACCTCCTAAAGTAGGAAGCATTCCCACACAAGTGAAAAAATCTTGAATAACACCTTTTCCAATGATATTACCACTACCTATACGGAACCTTTTTGTATGCATGATAGTGGGTTCTTTTTTAGGGTTGTCATTATCAAGGGCATCAAGATTCCCTTCAAGATTATTACTAGTGATACCCCCCAGATTTTCAGCGATAACCTCCCTTGTATCAGACATGACGGCAAAACAAGCAATCAAGCACAAGCAAGAAGTAAACGAAAAGACGAACGGGAAAGGGCAAACAAAAAGGCAAATCTTTTTGGTGTTTTCTGAAAATCGTTTTAGAAGTGGGGGAGAGGAAAATTAGAGGCAAATGGCAAATAATGTAAATGCAAGAGATCAGTTTGTGATGGGTACTTGGTATCTTGACTTGCTATGTATCTCCCCGGCAACGGCGCCAGAAATCCTTCTTGCTACTTCTCGAGCATGCGTTGGTTTCCCTTGAAGAGGAACGGTTTGATGTAGCAAAGTAGATAAGTATTTCCCTCAGTATTTGAGAACCAAGGTATCAATCCAGTAGGATTTACAAGCGAACCACCAATAGATGTATCTGCACAAAGAATCAAACTCTTGGACCCAACGCTATAAAGGGGTTGTCAATCCCTTCAACGTTACTTGCAAGGATGAGATCTAATAGAGATAGATATAATAGGATGCTTGAACGGAAAGTAAAACTAAAAGTAAAAATAATGTATCAAGTATTTTTGGTATTTTTCATTTTATATCCGAAAATATAATATGGAAAATAGACCCGGGGGCCATAGGTTTCACTAGATGGCTTCTCTCATGATGGCAAGTATTACGGTGGGTGCACAAATTACTGTCGAGCAATTGATAGAAAAGCGAATAATTATGAAGATATCCAAGGCAATGATTATGCATATGGGCATCACGTCCGTGACAAGTAGACCGAATCGATTCTGCATCTACTACTATTACTCCACACATCGACCGTCCCCTTAGGTAAGATGACATGATGTAGAGGGATAAACTAAAGCAATATGATGAAAACCCCATCTTTTTACCCTTGATGGCAACAATACAATACGTGCCTCGCTACCCCTACTTTGTCACTGGGTGAGGACACCGCAAGATTTAACCCAAAACTAAGCACTTCTCCTATTGCAAGAATTACCAATCTAGTTGGCCAAACCAAACCAATAACTTGAAGAGACTTGCAAAGATATGGAATCTTCCATATAAGAATTCAGGAAAGACTCAAATAATATTCATGGATAATCTGAACATAAACCCAGAATTCATAGGATCTCGACAAACACACCGCAAAAGAGTATTACATCGGATAGGTCTCCATGAAGATCACGAAGAACATGGTATTGAAGATCAAAGAGAGAGAAGGAGCAATCTAGATACTAGATATGGACCCGTAGGTTTGTGGTTGACTACTCATGCATCATCGGAGGGGCAATGGAGTTGATGTAGATGCCCTCTGTGATCGAAACCCCTCCGGCAGATTACTAGAAAAGGCTCCAAGATTGGATCTCTCAGGAACAGAGGCTTCCAACAGCAGAAAAGTATTTGCGTGGCTCATTCTGATGTTGGGGGAATATTTGGGTATTTATAGGCCAAGAATTAGGGTTAGGAGACCTGCCAGGAGGCGACAAGCCTGCTAGGGGTAGCCAGGGGGGCCGCGCCTAGCAGGCTTGTGGCACCCTGGCTCCTCCCCTGACGTGCACTCCAAGCTTGGATGATTTGTTTCCTTCCAGAAAATTTCCTTCCATGGGTTTTATTCCGTTTCGACTCCGTTTAATATTCCATATCTGTAAAACTCAAAAACAAGGAAAAAACAAAATCCGACACTTGGCTCTAGATTAATAGGTTAGTCCCAAAAATAATATAAAATAGCATATTAATGCATATAAAACATCCAAAACAGACAATATAATAGCATGACATCATCAAAAATTATAGAAACGTTGGAGATGTATCATAGGGTAGGACAAAAGATGTCATGCAAGTTCTTTTCCATAAGCACGTATGACTATATATGGAATACATGCCTACATTACATTGATGAATTGGAGCTAGTTCTGTGTCACCCTATGTTATAACTGTTATCAACTGAATTGTTTGAGGACAAGCAATGGGTTAAGCTTGGGGAGTTGATACGTCTCCATCGTCTCTTTTGCCCTTGTTTTGGACTCTAATTTGCATGGAACTAACCTGGACTGGCGATGTTTTCAGCAGAATTGCTTTGGTGCTATTTTTGTGCAGAAATATAAGTTCTTGGATTGACTTCAAAAATTACGGAGAATATTTTTGAAATTAATAAAAAATACTGGCGAAAGAATCAACCAGAGGGGGCCACCCACAGGTGGCAAGCCTGCCAGGCACGGCCACCCCCTGGTCGCGCCTAGCAGGCTTGTGGGGCCCCTACTTCTCCATCGACCTCAATTCCACTCCTATTTATTCCTATTCACGGAGAAAAAATAAAGTAGAAGAGTTCATCGCGTTTCACGATATGGAGCAGCCGCCACCTCTTGTTCTTCCTTGGGAGGCCAGATCTGGAGTCCGTTTTGTGCTCCGGAGAGGGGAAATTGACGCCATCGTCATCACCAACCATCCTTCATCACCAATTCCATGATGCTCTCTGCCATTCGTGAGTAATCCCATTGTAGGCTTCCTGGACAGTGATGGGTTGTATGAGATTTATCATGTAATCGAGTTAGTTTTGTTAGGGTTTGATCCCTAGTATCCACTATGTTGTGAGATTGATGTTGCTATGACTTTGCTATGCTTAATGCTTGTCACTAGGGCCCGGTTGCCATGATTTCAGATCCAAACCTATCATGTTTTCATGAATATATATGTGTTCTTGATCCTATCTTGCAAGTTGTAGACACCTATTACGAGTTATGATCCACATCCCCCAGGGTGACAATGACTGGGATTCTTTCTGGTGATTACCGTAGTTTGAGGAGTTCATGTATTCACTAACTGCTAATGCTTTGGTCCGGTTATCTATTAAAAGGAGGCCTTAATATCCCTTAGTTTCCATTAGGACCCCGCTGCCACGGGAGGGTAGGACAAAATATGTCATGCAAGTTCTTTTCCATAAGCACGTATGACTATATATGGAATGCATGCCTACATTACATTGATGAATTGGAGCTAGTTATGTGTCACCCTAGGTTATAACTGTTACATGATGAATGCCATCCGACATAATTATCCATCACTGATGCATTGCCTACGAGCTTTTCACATATTGATCTTTGCTAAGTTACTTTTCCATTGCTACTGTTACAATCACTACAATACTGCTACTATCACTTTTGCCATCGTTACCACTACTTCCATACTACTTTGCTGCAGATATTAAGTCTTTCAGGTGTGGTTGAATTGAGAACTCATCTGCTAATACTCAAGAATATTATTTGGCTCCCCTTGTGTCGAATCAATAAATTTGGGTTGAATACTCTACTCTCGAAAACTGTTGTGATCCCCTATACTTGTGGGTTATCATTGCTTCATCCATCATTCTCTCACCCAAAACTTGAAAACTTCAGCACACAAAACTCAACAAAACCTCATGAGATCCATTTGTATAGTAGACATATAAAATACTTTAGGTACTTTTATAAAGTGATTCATATTTCATTATTGCATAATAGGTATTGTATTCTAAATTCTCCATGGTTTATACCCCCCGATACAATCCATAACATCATCAGAACAAGCAAACTATGCAAGGAAAAACCGAATCTATCTATACCAGGACATCCTGTAATGATCTGTCGAAAATTTATACTTATGTAACTCCTCAAATTACGAAAAAAATAGGAAAATGTAGGAAATTTTTATACCAATACTTTTTAAAAAAGATCAGATCAAAAAGACGTTCCAGTAAAATTAGAGAAATTATGCACCAGATGCAAAAGTTTATGTTTTTGCACCGTATTAATTTTACTATCTTCTAAATCACCCCAAAGGCTTTACTTGGCACAAACACTAATTTAAACATAAAAAAAAATCATTACAGTAGCAATAGTCATTTCAACACACCAAAACAGAAAGTAAAATAAAAATTTCAAGATAACTATTGTGTTGCCTCCCAGCAAGCGCTATTGTTTTATGCCCCTAGCTAGGCATAATGCATAGTATCAAATATTGGCATCCTTCAAATTGATTACATAGGTGGCCCTGATAATAGATTCATAAGGTGTTTTAATTCTCTTTCTATGGAAGTGTTCCATCCCTTTCTTTAATTGGAATTGGAATCTTATATTACCTTCTTTCATGTCAATAATAGCACCTATAGTTCGTAAGAAAGGACTACCAAGTATAATAGGATAAGACAGATTGCATTCAATATCAAGCACAATGAAATCCACGAACACATAATTTCTATTAGCAAGAATAAGAACATCATTTATTCTACCCAATGGTTTCTTAATACTGAAATCCGCTAAAAGCAAGTTGCGGGAACATTCATTTATATTGGTGAGACCTTGCAGATCACATAAAATTTCGGTATTGTACAAAAACTAGAACCAAGATCACAAAAAGCATTGAATTCATAATCTTTAAGCCTAATTTTAATAGTAGGTTCCTATTCATCATGCAACTTGCTAGGCATTGAAACCTCTAACTCAAGTTTCTCCTCATGAGAATTTATCATAGATTCTATGATATGTTTAGTAAAAGATTTATTTTGTTCATAGGCATTAGGTGAGATAATCATGGATTGCAACAAGGAAATACATTCAACTAAAGAAAAACCATAATTAAAGTCCTTGTAACAAAGTAGTGGGTGCATCATTATTTGAAGTTTTGACCTCTCCAACCCATTTTTTCATTTTTATCAATAAGATCATCACCCTCCAAACAAACGGACACCTTATAGATAAAAATGACTCATCTTGAGTCCCTTTTCCATCAACTTTCAGATTAGTAAATAAAGATTCAATAGGAGAAACATCAATCATTTTAACATCTTCATCATAATTACGATATAAATCGGGAGGAATTGCTTTTTCTCGAAATTCTTGTTTGGCCCTCAAGCTAGCTGTTCTCTCCTTACTTTCATTAATATATATTTGGATAGATTTAATACAATCATTAATGTCATGCTTGGGTGGCAAAGTTTTATTTTTAATAGTTTTCACATCATGAGCAATGTTGTCCATGTTTCTATCCATATCGTGAACTTTGTGTAGTTTTTCTTCTACCATAGTATTGAAAATCATTTGAGAACTAATAAATTCTATAATTGTGTTCTCAAGATCAGAGGGCATCCTATTATTATTACTGGAAAAATTATCATATGAATTGCCATAAGAATCGCCATAATTGTTAGAAGAATTGCTCGGATACGATCTAGGATTGAAATTACCTCTATAAGCATTGTTGTTGAAATTATTTCTAGACATAAAGTTCACATCAATAGCATCATTGTTTCTCAATCAAAATAGATAGTCACATCATTAGGATCAACTTGAGCATTCTTATTTGCAAACATATTCATAAGAGAATGCAACTTATCACTCAAAGTAGTGATTTCTTCGACAAAATTTATCTTCTTATCAGTTGGAGCTCGTTTGGTGTGCCATTGAGAATAATTTGTCATGTTATCCAGCAGTTTAGTAGCTTCTCCAATGTGATTTCCATAAAGGTACTACCTGCAACACAATCTAGAAAATTTCTTGACACATAGTTTAGTCCCGCATAGAAATTTTGTATTATCATCCATAAACTTAAGCCATGAGTGGGAAAGTTTCTAATCATTAATTTTGTTCTCTCCCATGCTTTTGCAACATGTTACTTCTCATGTCGTTTGCAGATATATAATCTTAGCAGGAGGAAAATAGTTAGCAATAAAAGCATCCTTGCACTTATTCCATGTTCCAATACTATTCCAAGGCAAAGATGAAAACCAAGTTTTAGCTTCATCTCTTAGTGAGAAAGGAAATAATTTCACTTTAACCAAATCATTATCATATATCTTTTTTATTTTGCATATCACATAATTCAACAAAGGTATTAAGATGTGAAGTAGCGTCCTCATTAGGACTTCAAGCAAATTATTATTTCATAACAAGATTCAACAAAGCGGCATTTATATCAGAAGCTTACGCACTACGGGTGGGTGGTATTGGAGTAATAATAAAATTATTAATAATAATATTTTAAAAGTCACACAATTTGGTATTTTCTTGAGACATAGTGACAAAGCAAGCAAACTAGCAAGAAAAAAAATAAACTAAATAACTAAGCAAACAAGCAAATAATTTTTTTGTACTTTTGTTTCCATATAAAGTAAAATATAACAAAAAATAAAAAGTAGAAAAAGTGAAATATAATTTATGTGTAGGGGCCTGACGAGAGTTGGATGATGTATCCATGACAATGGCGCTAGAAAATCTTCCTGCTACTTGTGAACTACACTGGAATTTTACCCGAAGAGGAGAGGAGATGCAACACAGAAGAGGTAAGTATTTCCCTTAGTGAGAACCAAGGTTATCGAACCATTAGGACAACGAAGCAAACTCCCTTCGACAACACCTACACACACAAAACCAAAAACTTGCAGCTAACGCGGGCAAGAGGGTTATCAAGCCCCTTGAAGTCGTTACTTGCAAGGATTAAATCTTGATAGAAATGGATATTGTAAAGGCAAAAAAAATAAAGTAAATAAATTGTAGAAAATTATTTTTGAAGTTTTTATATTTATGTTTAAGTAGACCCGGGGGCATAGTGTTCTCTAGAGGCTTCTCTCTCGAAAATAGCATACGATGGGTAGACAAATTACTGTTGGGCAATTAACAGAATTGCGCATGGTTATGACACGTTATTCACGACAATAATCGTGTATATAGGCATCACGTCCATAAATAAGTAGACCAAAATGATTCTTCATCTACTACTATTACTCCACTTCGAGAGCACTTCTATGCTTGCATCTCTAGGTATTACGTTCATAACAAACCGAGTAATGCTTGGAGCAAGGTGACATAATGTAGACAAAATAAGACAAGCAATATGTTCAGCCCGTTGTTTTATCCTTAATGGAAATAATACAAATACATGTCTTGTCCCCTTCTGTCATGAGTATATAGAGCACCGCAAGATTGAGCTCACTACAACGCACCACGCCCATTGAAGACAAATCAATCTAGTTGGCCAAACCAAACCGATAGATCGGAGAGAAATGTGAAGCTATAAATATCATGCATAATATAATTCAGAAGAGAATCAATTATTTTTAATGAATAATTTGATCATAATCCCAAAATTCATCGGATCCCAACAAATGCACCGCAAAAGAAGACTACATCAGGTAGATCACCAAGGAAATCGCGGTAAACATTGTATCGAAGATCAAAAAGAGAGAAGAAGTCATGTAGGTACTAGCTATGGACCTATAGGTTTGTGGTGGACTACTAATGCATCATCATGGAGGTAACAAGGTTGACATGGATGGCCTTCGTGGTCGATTCCCCCTCCAACAGAGTACAGGAAAAGGTCTTCTGATGGCCTCTCGCAATAACAGAGGCTTGCGGTGATGGAAAAAGTGTTTCGGGTGGCTCTTTATTGATTTCCAGATTTTAGAGAATTTATGGAGGTAGAATTAGGTCAGACGAAGCCACGAGGGGCCCACAAAGTAACAGGGCGCGCCTACCCTCCCCATCCCCCCAGACGCGCCATGATGCCTTACCGTCTCCCACTAGTAGAAAACCGACCTTTTGTCTGCATCATTAGTCCCGGTTGGCTTTTGAGCCGGCACTAATGTGGTCATTAGTGACAATTCATGACCGGGATCATTAGTGTCGGTTTGTTACAGACCTTTCGTCCTGGTTGGTAGCTCCAACCGGTAGTAAAGGTGTGGTGGTAGGCTGGCGTCAGCCTGGGGCCCCACGGGAACCTTTAGTCCCGGTTGGTGGCTCCAACCACGACTATAGGCTAACTGTTAGTCGCAGTTGGAGCCACCAACCGGGACTAAAGGTTGGTCATGGCTGTGGTGGGAGTATAGTCCCACCTCGCCAAGCGAGGGGCGCTCGAACCAATTTATAAGACAACCCCTCTCTGCCTTGTTGAGTTCCTCCCAAATTGAAAATATATGCCCTTAAATGGGGAAATTTGACCTCAAATCAAACTGAATTCCAGCCTGATTTCAGGTCGAATTTTCCCTACATAAGCGCATCTATGTTCATTTTTGCTATTTTTTAAACATATTTTAACTCTGATTTTTTTAAACATGTTTTAACTCTGAAAAGGTTGAAAGTTGGCATGGTATGATCATTTCACCCACATAGCATGTTATAAAAAGTTGAGAGGGTTACGGCAAAAACTGGATGCACTTCGTGTACAAAATGGACAATCTCTTTCGAAGTAGGAGGGTTTCGGACGAAAACTCGCCTGTTACAAAGGCATTTCATTCTTTTTAACTTATTTGAACTCCATACTTTTTGTGCCTTCAAAATGCAGCATTCAAAGCCACATCATCAATTATCAACCCTTTCTAGCCTCATTTGCTATTTTTCATGCACTTACTAATTTTATTTATGCAAAATAACCCTAAAATTGAAAAGCACTTCAAATGAACTTTAAAAAGGTTGAAAGTTGGCATAGTATCATAATTTCACCCACATAGCATGTTATAAAAAGTTGAGAGGGTTATGGCAAAAACTGGATGCACTTCGTGTACAAAATGGACAATCTCTTTCGAAGTATCAAGGTTTCGGACGAAAACTCGCCTGTTACAAGGCATTTCATTCTTTTTCACTTATTTGAACTCCATACTTTTTGTGCCTTCAAAATGCAGCATTCATAGCAACATCATCAATTTTCAACCCTTTCTGACCTCATTTGCTATTTTTCATGCACTTATTGATTTTATTTCAACAAAATAACCCTGAAATTGCAAAGCACTTCAAATGAACTCTGAAAAGGTTGAAAGTTGTCATGGTATCATCATTTCACCCACATAACATGTTATAAAAAGTTGAGAGCGTTACGACAAAAACTGGATGCACTTCGTGTACAAAATGGACAATCTCTCTCGAAGTATCACGGTTTCGGACGAAAAATCGCTTGTTACAAAGGCATTTCATTCTTTTTAACTTATTTGAACTTCATAATTTTTGTGCCTTCAAAATTCAGCATTCAAATCCACACCATTAATTTTTCAACCCTTTCTGACCTCATTTGCTATTTTTCATGCACTTACTGATTTTATTTTAGCAAAATAACCCTGAAATTGGAAAGCACTTCAAATGAAGTCTGAAAAGGTTGAAAGTTGGCATGGTATCATAATTTCATCCACATAGCATGTTATAAAAAGTTGAGAGGGTTACGGCAAAAACTGGATGCACTTCGTGTACAAAATGGACAATCACTTTCGAAGTATTAGGGTTTCGCACGAAAACTCGCGTGTTACAAAGGCATTTGATTATTTTTAACTTATTTGAACTCCATACTTTTTGTTCCTTCAAAATGCAGCATTCAAAGCCACATCATCAATTTTCAACCCTTTCTGACCTCATTTGCTATTTTTCATGCACTTACTGATTTTATTTCAGCAAAATAACCCTGAAATTGAAAAGCACTTCAAATGAACTCTGAAAAGGTTGAACGTTGGCATATTATCATAATTTCACCCACATAGCATGTTATAAAAAGTTGAGAGGGTTACGGCAAAAACTGGATGCACTTCGTGTACAAAATGGACAATCTCTTTCGAAGTATCAGGGTTTCGGACGAAAACTCGCCTGTTACAAAGGCATCTCATTTTTTAAATAAGCTAAGAATTACCAAATTGGATATAATGATAAAACACCATAATATTAAACAGTAGAAAAAAGAATTACTGGAAAACTATTTTTAAAGTAAAGTTATTCATGAACTAGTGATTCACACAAATTTCAAATAATTCAAATTTAAACTATTCGAATTTGAAAAGTACTGCCACTAACAGAAAGTTCATAATTTTTATGACCAACGCAAAAAGATTCACTCATTAACTATCAATAAATCACAAAAAAACTCAAAAACAACACAAAATAAATAAAATAATTAAAAAATAAAAAATAATTAAAAAATAGGCCGCCTACCAGGCCTCCAGGGCCTGCATACGACTATAAACCCAATAGGGCCAGGATGCAGGCCTGTAAGGCCCAGTAGGCCCAACAGGTCCGCACAGGTTCGATAGGCCCACACAGGCCTGCTTTGAGAGGAGCTCGAGGAAGCAGCCGCACCGGGGCTTATAAAGTATGGAGTTTAGGCGGTGTCTTTAGTCGCGGTTGGAGCCACCAACCGCGACTAAAGGGTCATCTATATATATACAACACTTCAAAAAATTTCAGTTACTCTGCATCTTCTCCTCTTCGCGACATCGCTGCCATCGCTGTCTCGCCTCCCCCACGCCACCCGCACCGTCGCCGTCTCACCGCGACGTCGTCGTCTCGCCTCCTCGCGCCAATCTCCGACGCCGCCCGCACACATTCCTCCCCGAGCCCGTCCTGACCTCACCTCGCCTCGTCGAGCCGAGCCCGGGCTGACCTCACCTCGTCGTCGCCCCGTCGCCCCGCTGTGAGCTCCCACCTCTCCCCCCTCTCCCTCGCCCCCTCTGCCTCCATGGAGGCCGCCGACCCCTCCATGGCTAGAACCCCCCCCCCCCCAATTTTGATGAACACACACACACAATTTTTATAATTAGATGAGTTTTGACATTTTTAGAAGAATTTTGACATTTTAAGAAGAATTTTGACATTTTTAGAAGAATTTTGACATTTTTGACATTTGAGGAATTAATTAGTATAATGTATGTATAGAAATATTGAGGAATTTTGACATTTTGATACAATGTAGAAATTTAGGGTTTAGGGTTTATACAATGTAGAAATTTGACATTTAGGGTTTAGGAATTTGACATTTGATCCAATATATGTATAACAATTAGTATATGTATGTATAATGTATAGAAAACATTTGAGGAATTCTGACAAAGCATAGAAAAAAGTTTGTTCTGTATTTACAAAATGAGGTTAAAAAGAATTACAAAAATCACAATCAAGCATTTTTTTAAAATTTGCATAGAATTTCTTCTCAGAGTCAACGATGTTTGGCCCCATCCTCGTCCTCGACTCGTTCGCGACGATGTCCTGCTTCAGAGGTGCAATGTTTGGGACTGGGCCCCGCCTGGCTGGCACTTGAAGGTGCTACCTTCAGGGGCGCGCAGCTTGGTGAGGAACCTGGCTCCCGTCATCGACCCGGAGCTTCTTTGGTGGCTTTCGCGTGGGCCACTTTCGGTGCGGAGGCAGCTGGCCCCGCCGGAGGTGGTACATCATCGTGTTAGGGAGGAGGACGAGCACGTCCATCGGTACATGGATGTGTTGGATGTCAGGTTCTCCAATACCTGGTAGGTTCTTCAGGGATCTCACCCGAGCTATGATCCTATCATAGTTCCTTCTCTTTGGGTGTCCACCACCTGCCGCGCGAGACGTCAACTGGATTTGTAGTACTGATATTATATAATCAATAATATTCGAGATGTATTAGTAATTATATTCGATAATATTCGAGATGATTTATTCGAGATTATATTCGATGATGCATATTATGTACTATGATTCACTTTTCTAATTTGAATACTAAATTTTTTTATCTTTCTTCTGGGTTAGTTAAAGATAAGCTATGGACAATACCGGCAGAGAATGAGAACAGGCTCTGTTCAACATCATACGCTCCACGAGCCAAGAGCATGAACATGAAGATGATGACGGCTCACAATATCTGAACAATTCCGGTGAGGGTTGTATGTTTGATGTAAACGAAAGAATAGATGAATTCGACAACGATGTTGACGAATAAAATGTTCTTCAAATAACAAAGATCGGCGAGGTATATTTATTATATAAGCCATCCGGTGATCATTACATGTCTTAATTGAGTTGTATATGTATTAACGAATCGATCTTTCTTCTTTTAGGCCTCAGAATCTAGCAAATCTTCTACAAGCGGCAGGGTAAAGCGAGGCCTGGCTAGAAAGTTGGACGCTGGCATAAAGTTCAGCATCAATTCCATCAATACATCAACTAGCGAACCGCTTGAACCTAAGAAAAATGCGACCAAGTTCAAGAATCAATGTGGAGTTATTGTCAGGGACCTAATCTCGATCTCCACACAAGAATGGAAAAAGCCAGCAAAGGGAGATCGACAAGGAGTTACTTTTGTCGATGAAAGAGCAAAAGATGTGATTTGGACCAAGCTGATGTCACATTTCACACTACCAGAAAACTTGACAGATGCAGATCTGAATAAAGTCAGAAATTATGCTCTTAAAGAGATGGCGATCGCATTCAACACCTTCAAGAAAAATGCATGGGCTGCATACATCAAAGGAAACAAGACGACTCCAAAATTCAAGGGAGCACTGGTGAAAGCAAAATATTACTGGGACAATTCCGTGAAGTTCAAGGAATCAGAAGTAGCTAAGGAATGGTCGAGAAAGAACAAGATTAATGATGTGAAAAAGGAGTGGCATCATACTCTGGGGGTAGGTGGCTACCGGACGGCCCTGCCTAAGTGGGATAAATCCGAAAAAGATATGCTTAGTGTAGATGTCACTCTAGTTACAGTGACCTGCCCCTCAAGGTGCAGGACATGGTTTTACGCGCATGGAGGGAAGTTGGACCCAAAGACAGGGGATATTATGGTGAAGGCAAGTCTTCAAAAAGTGACAGATGAAATTCTGATGAAAATAGAAGAAGCTTGAACGGGGGTGTGCATGCCCAACAGAGAGGACGACGAGCTTACGTGCGCCCTGAAGAATCCCGAACACCCGGGAAGAACACGAGTCGTGGGTGTTGTTCCATGGTTTGAGGGGTTTGCGGGTTGGAACGACGACTATAGAAGTCGGGTGAGAAAGAAGATGCAGGAGGAGCGGAAGAAGAAGGAGGAAGCACTCCGCCTTAAAGGCATCGAATAAAAGCACCTGGAGTTGGAAGACAGACTCAGGCGGCAGCAGGAGCAGATCGACTCACTCAGCCAGGATAGGGTGTCTCAGCGGAAGCATGAGCAGATCGATCCAGCATTGGATACCACCATGACATCTATGCTGAGAAGAAGTGTGGGTTCCGCCCAGGCTGATATCGATGATGATGCACTGCTAGCTAGGTACCATGTGGATGATATCCAAGACAGGACTAATTGTGAGCTACACATGAAAGTGAAGAACTTATCCATGAAGGTGACAGACGGCTATACTTTAGCAAATCCCCCAGAAGCAACCTACCATTGCAATACCATTCCAGCTGGCTATACTCGTGTCGGCGTTGATGAAGTGATGTCAATATATCACGAGCTACAACTATTGGAAATATTCCCTAGAGGCAATAAATAAAGTGTTTATTATTGTATTTCCTTGTTCATGACAACCGTTTATTATCCATGCTATAATTCTATTAATTGGAAACATGGATACACGTGTGCATACATAGACAAACACAATGTCCCTAGTATACCTCTAGTGAACTAGCTCGTTGATTGAAAGATGGTTAAGGTTTCCTAGCCGTGGACATGAGATGTCATTTGATAACGGGATCACATCATTAGGAGAATGATGTGATGGACAAGACCCAAACTACAAACATAGCTTATGATCGTGTCAGTTTATTGCTACTGTTTTCTGCATGTCAAGTATATGTTCCTATGACCATGAGATCATGCAACTCACAGATATCGGAGGAGTACCTTGTGTGTATCAAACGTTGCAACATTACTGGGTGACTATAAAGGTGATCTATAGGTGTCTCCGAGGGTGTCTCTTGAATTGACATGGATCGAGACTGGGATTTGTTACTCCGTGTGACGGAGAGGTATCTCAGGGCCCACTCAGTAATATAACATCACAATGAGCCTTGCAAGCAATGTGACTAATTGTTAGTTGCGGGATCTTGTATTACGGAACGAGTAAAGAGACTTTCCGGTAACAAGATTGAATTAGGTATGCAGATACCAACGATCGAATCTCGGGCAAGTAACATACCGAAGAACAAAGGGAACATCATACAGGATTAACTGAATCCTTAACATAGAGGTTTGACCGATAAAGATCTTTGTAGAATATGTAGGAACCAATGTGGACATCCAGGTCCCGCCATTGGTTATTGACCGTAGAGGTGTCTCGATCATGTCTACATAGTTCTCGAACCCGCAGGTTCTGCACACTTAAGGTTTGGTGACGTTTCGGTAGTATAGAGTTATGTATGGTGGTGACCGAAGTTTGTTTGGAGTCCCGGATGATATCTTGGACGTCACGAGGAGCTCCGGAATTGTCCGGAGGTAAAGATTCATATATAGGAAGTCCCAGTTTGGTCGCCGGAAAAGTTTCGGGCTCATCGGTAGTGTACCGGGAGTGTCGGTAGTGTACCGGGAGACCTCCAGGAGGGGTATTTCGAACCTAGAGAGTCCATGGGCTGTGGGAGAATAATAACCAGCCCTTAGTGGGCTGGTGGAACAGACACAAAAGGCCCATGGCGCCAGGAGTAAAAAGGCCTAAAGAAAAAGGTGGAAAAAAGGCAAAAAGGGTGAATCCTACTCCTACTAGGATTGGAGGAGTAGGACTCCTCCACCTTGGCCGGCCGACTCCTAGAGGGCCTTGTCCTTGCGCCAAGGCTGCCTCTCCTCCCCTCCTATATATACTGGTGGAATAGAGGGTTTTTGCATAGAATTTACGGCCACGTGCTACCCGTTCCACCGGTGCTCCTCTAGATCGGTTTTCCACGGTGCTTAGGCGAAGCCCTACCGGAATCACTCCACCACCATCGCCGGAGCGCCGTCACGCTGACGGTGAACTCTTCCTCCTCTCCGCCTCCTCTTGCTTGATCAAGACAGTGGAGATCGTCATCAAGATGCACGTGTGCTAAACGCGGAGGTGTCGTCCGTTCGGCACTAGATCGGAAGGATCGTGATCGAGGCCACGGGACGTTCGTCATTGGATCGCGGGACGGATCGTGACGAGATCGCAGGACGGTTCGTGATTGGTTCGCGGGACGGTTCGTGATTAGATCGCGGGATGCTCGGCAATTTGGATCGCGAAGAAGGTCGACTACACCAACCGCGTTTCTTAACGCTTCCCGCTTAGCGATCTACAAGGGTACGCAGATCTACTCTCCCTCTTGTAGATGCTCATCACCATGGATAGGTTTGCGTGTGCATAGGAATTTTTTTGTTTCCCATGCTATGTTCCCCAACAGTGGCATCATGAGCTAGGTTGATGGTTCGATGAGATCTCGAGTAGAACACAAAAGATTTGTGGGCGTTGATGCTTAGATTGCTTCCTTCCTTGGTCGGATTTTGGTTCAACGATATTGTGAGATGAAGCGGCCCGGACCAACATTACTCGCACGCTTATGAGAGACCGGTTCCCTCGACGCAACTTGTTGCCTAGATGGCTTGCGAGTGGTAGTTTCTCTCACTTTAGTTGGATCGGATTCGACAAAGGCGGTCCTTGAGAAGGTTGAAAAGCAAATTATGTATCACCGTTGTGGTTTATGCGTAGGTGAGAATCGTTCTTGCTAGAAACCTGTAGCAGCCACGTAAAACATGCAACAACAATTAGAGGACGTCTAACTTGTTTTTGCATGGTATGTTGTGATGTGATATGGCCAATTACATGATGTGATATATGTGATGTATGAGATGATCATGTGATGTATAGAATTTCACGACTTGCATGTCGATGAGTACGGCAACCGGCAGGAGCCATAGGGTTGTCTTTAATTATTGTATGACCTGTGTGTCAATCATTAAGCGCTATGTAATGCCTTACTTTATCGCTAAACGGTAGCAATAGTAGTAGAAGCATGCAGGGCATGACAACCTCGATGGTGACACGTTGATGGAGATCAAGATGATGGAGATCATGGTGTCGTGCCGATGACGATGAAGATCATGCCGGTGCTTTCAAGATGGATATCTAAAGCACAAGTTCATGGCCATATCATGTCACTTATGAATTGCATGTGATGTTAATCCTTTTATGCACCTTGTTATGCTTAGTACGGCGGTAGCATTATAAGGTAATCCCTCACTTAAATTTCAAGATAAAATTGTGTTCTCCCCGAGTGTGCACCGTTGCGAAAGTTCGTCGTGTTGAGACACCACGTGATGATCGGGTGTGATAGACTCTATGTTCACATACAACGGGTGCAAGCCAGTTTTGCACGTGCAGAACACTCGGGTTAAACTTGACGAGCCTAGCAAGTACAGACATGGCCTCGGAACACAAGAGACCGAAAGGTCGAACATGAGTCATATAGTAGATATGATCAACATAATGATGTTCACCACTGAAGCCACCTCAACTCACGTGATGATCGGACTTGACTTGGTGGATTTGGATCATGTGACACTCAGATGACCTGATGGATGTCAATTTGAGTGGCAGCTTTAGTAATTTGATTAACTAAACTCATTATCTTGAACAATAGTCTAAGTGAACTTTGCATATTTATGTTGTAGATCAATGGCTCGCGCAGTAGCACCCCTGAATTTTAATGCGTTCCTAGAGAAATCTAAACTGAAAGATGATGGAAGTAACTTTGTTGACTGGGCCCGTAATCTGAGGATTACCCTCACGGCTTCCCAGGAATCATATGTCCTTGATGCACCGCTTGGTGACCAACCAGAAGACATGACCTCCGAAGACATTAAGAACGCTTGGGAGGCACGTACTAGAGATTACTCAATAGTTTAGTGTGCAATATTGTATGGCTTAGAACCGGGACTTCAAAGACGTTTTGAACTTCATGGAGCATATGAGATGTTCCAGGAGTTGAAGTTTATCTTTCAGAAGAACGCCCGGATTGAGAGGTATGAAACCTCCGATAAGTTCTATGCTTGCAAGATGGAGGAGAATGGGTCTATCAGTGAACATATACTCAGAATGTCTGGGTATTCAACTCTTCTAGCAGAGTTGGGAATTGCCCTTCCGCCAGAGGCGATCACTGATAGAGTTCTTCAATCACTGCCACCTAGTTACAAGAGCTTTGTGATGAACTATAACATGCACGGGATGAACAAGTCAGTCACCGAGCTGTTTGCGATGCTAAAAGTCACTGAGTCTGAAATCCAGAAAGAACATCAAGTGTTGATGGTCAATAAAACCACTAGTTTCAAGAAAAATGGCAAAGTTAAAGGCAAGGGCAAGAAGGGTAAAACCAAGAAGGATGGCAAAGCAGTTGCTACTCCTGCAAAGAAGCCCAAGCATGGACCCAAGTCAGAAACTGAGTGCTTTCATTGCAAAGGAACTGGTCACTGGAAGCGGAACTGCCCCAAGTACCTGGCTGACAAGAAGGCGGCCAACGACAAACAAGGTATATATGATATACATGTTATTGATGTGTACCTTACTAGCTCTCGTAGTAGTGCCTGGGTATTTGATACTGGTTCGGTTGCTCACATTTGCAACTCAAAGCAGGAACTACGGAATAAACGAAGGCTGGCAAAGGACGAAGTGACGATGCGCGTGGGAAATGGTTCCAAGGTTGATGTGATCGCCGTCGGCACGCTCTATCTTTGATTACCATCGGGATTAGTGATGAACCTGAATAATTGTTATTTAGTGCCTGCGTTAAGCATGAACATTATATCTGGATCTTGTTTATTGCGAGACGGTTACTCATTTAAATCAGAGAATAAAGGTTGTTCTAGTTATATGAGTAATATCTTTTATGGTCATGCACCCAATGTTAGGGGTTTATTCATATTAAATCTTGATAGTGATGACACACATGTTCATAACATTGATGCCAAAAGATGTAGAATTGATAATGATAGTACCACTTTCTTGTGGCACAGCCGTTTAGGTCATATTGGTGTAAAACGCATGAGGAAGCTCCATGCTAATGGACTTTTGGAGTCACTTGTTTATGAATCACTTGACACATGTGAACCATGCCTCATGGGCAAGATGACTAAAACGCCGTTCTCTGGAACAATGGAACGGGCGAGTGACATATTGGAAATCATACACACTGATGTGTGCGGTCCAATGAATGTTGCAGCGCGTGGTGGATATCGTTATTTTCTCACCTTCACTGATGACTTAAGTAGATATGGGTATATTTACTTAATGAAACACAAGTCTGAAACGTTTGAAAAGTTCAAGCAATTTTAGAGTGAAGTTGAGAATCATCGTAACAAGAAGATTAAGTTCCTGCGATCTGATCTTGGAGGTGAATATCTGAGTTATGAGTTTGGCAGTCACTTAAGACAATGCGGAATTGTTTCGCAATTGACACCGCCCGGAACACCACAGCGTAATGGTGTGTCCGAACGTCGTAATCGAACCTTATTAGATATGGTGCGTTCTATGATGTCTCTTGCTGATTTGCCACTATCGTTTTGGGTTATGCATTAGAGACAGCTGCATTCACTTTAAATAGGGCACCATCAAAATCCGTTGAGACGATGCCATATGAACTGTGGTTTGGCAAGAAGCCAAAGTTGTCGTTTCTTAAAGTTTGGGAATGTGATGCTTATGTCAAAAAGCTTCAGCCTGAAAAGCTGGAACCCAAAGCGGATAAATTCGTCTTCATAGGATACCCGAAAGAGACAGTCGGGTATACCTTCTATCTCAGATCTGAAGGCAAAGTGTTTGTCGCTAAAAACGGAACATTTCTTGAGAAAGAGTTTCTCTCGAAAGAATTGAGTGGGATGAAAATAGAGGTTGATGAGGTTATTGAACCTTTACTTCAACCAGAAAGTAGCGGAGCGCAGAAAGATGTTTCTGTGGAACCTACGATGGTAGAAGAGGAAGTTAATGATGATGATCATGAAGCTTCGGATCAAGCAGCTATTGAACCTCGTAGGTCGACAAGGCCGCGTACTACCCCTGAGTGGTACGGCAACCCTGTCTTGGAAGTCATGTTGTTGGACAACGATGAACCCACGAGCTATGGAGGAGCAGTGATGGGCCCGGATTCCGAGAAATGGTTAGAGGCCATGAAATCTAAGATGGGATCCTATATGAAAACAAAGTATGGACTTTGGAAGAATTACCTGAAGGGCGAAAGGCCATTCAGAACAAATGAATCTTTAAGAAGAAGACAGACGCGGATGGTAATGTCACCGTCTATAAAGCTTGACTTGTGGCAAAGGGTTTTTCACAAGTTCAAGGAGTTGACTACGATGAGACTTTCTCACCCGTAGCGATGGTTAAGTCTGTCAGAATCATGTTAGCAATAGCTGCCTATTTCGACTATGAAATTTGGCAGATGGATGTAAAAACAACGTTTCTCAACGGTTTCCTTGAGGAAGAGTTGTATATGATGCAAACCGAAGGTTTTGTCGATCCAGAGAATGCTAACAAAGTTTGCAAACTCCAGCGATCCATTTATGGACTGGTGCAAGCATCTTGGAGTTGGAATAAGCGCTTTGATGAGGTGATCAAAGTGTTTGAGTTTATACAAGTTTACAGAGAAGCTTGTATTTACAAGAAAGTGAGTGGGAGCTCTGTAGCATTTCTAGTATTATATGTGGATGACATATTGCTGATTGGAAACAATATAGAAATGCTGGAAAGCGTGAAGGAATATTTGAACAAGAGTTTTTCAATGAAGGACCTAGGAGAAGCTACTTTCATATTAGGCATTAAGATCTATAGAGATAGATCGAGACGCTTAATAGCACTTTCATAGAGCACATAACTTGATAAAGTTTTGAAGAAGTTCAAAATGGAATAGTCCAAGAAGGGGTTCTTGCCTGTATTACAAGGTGTGAAGTTGGGTAAGACTCAATGCCCAGTAACTGCAGAAGATAGAGACAAGATGAGTGTCATCCCCTATGCTTCAGCCATAGGCTCTATCATGTATGCAATGATGTGCACAAGACCCGATGTCAGCCTTGCCATAAGTATGTCCGGAAGGTTTCAAAGTGATCTTGGGATGGAGCACTGGCAAGCGGTCAAGAATATCCTTAAGTACCTGAAAAGGACTAAGGAAATGTTTCTCGTTTATGGAGGTGATGAAGAGCTCGTCGTAAAGGGTTACGTCGATGCAAGCTTTGACACTGATCCGGACGACTCTAAGTCGCAAACCGGATACGTATTTATTCTTAACGGGGGAGCGGTAAGCTGGTGCAGTTCCAAGCAAAGCATGGTAGCTGATTCTACGTGCGAAGCAGAATACATCACAGCCTCGGAGGCGGCGAAGGAAGGTGTCTGGATGAAGCAGTTCATGACGGATCTTGGAGTAGTGCCTAGTGCACTGAATCCAATGAACTTGTTCTGTGACAACACTAGTGCCATTGCTCTGGCCAAGGAACCAAGGTTTCACAAGAGGACCAGACACATAAAGCGACACTTCAACTCCATCCGCGATTACATCTTGGAGAAAGACATAAATATTTGCAAAGTGCACACGGATCTGAATGTTGCAGACCCGTTGACTAAACCTCTCCCGAGGGCTAAACATGATCAACACCAGAACTGCATGGGTGTTCGATTCATTACAATGTAAATCACATAGTGATGTGAACTAGATTATTGACTCTAGTGCAAGTGGGAGACTGTTGGAAATATGCCCTAGAGGCAATAAATAAAGTGTTTATTATTGTATTTCCTTGTTCATGATAATCGTTTATTATCCATGCTATAATTGTATTAATTGGAAACATGGATACATGTGTGGATACATAGACAAACACAATGTCCCTAGTATACCTCTAGTGAACTAGCTCGTTGATTGAAAGATGGTTAAGGTTTCCTAGCCATGGACATGAGATGTCATTTGATAACGGGATCACATCATTAGGAGAATGATGTGATGGACAAGACCCAAACTACAAACGTAGCTTATGATCGTGTCAGTTTATTGCTACTGTTTTCTGCATGTCAAGTATATGTTCCTATGACCATGAGATCATGCAACTCACAGATATCGGAGGAGTACCTTGTGTGTATCAAACGTTGCAACGTTACTGGGTGACTATAAAGGTGCTCTATAGGTGTCTCCGAGGGTGTCTGTTGAATTGACATGGATCGAGGCTGGGATTTGTTACTCCGTGTGACGGAGAGGTATCTCAGGGCCCACTCGGTAATACAACATCACAATGAGCCTTGCAAGCAATGTGACTAATTGTTAGTTGCGGGATCTTGTATTACGGAACGAGTAAAGAGACTTGCCGGTAACGATATTGAACTAGGTATGCAAATACCAACGATCGAATCTCGGGTAAGTAACATACCGAAGAACAAAGGGAACATCATACGGGATTAACTGAATCCTTGACATAGAGGTTCGACCGATAAAGATCTTCATAGAATATGTAGGAACCAATGTGGACATCCAGGTTCCGCCATTGGTTATTGACTGTAGAGGTGTTTCGGTCATGTCTACATAGTTCTCGAACCCGCAGGGTCTGCACACTTAAGGTTTGGTGACGTTTCGGTAATATAGAATTATGTATGGTGGTGACCGAAGTTTGTTCGGAGTCCCGGATGAGATCTTGGACGTCACGAGGAGCTCCGGAATGGTCTGGAGGTAAAGATTCATATATAGGAAGTCCCATTTTGGTCGCCGGAAAAGTTTCGGGCTCATCGGTAGTGTACCGGGAGTGCCGGTAGTGTACCGGGAGACCTTCGGGAGGGGTATTCCGACCCTAGAGAGTACATGGGCTGTGGAAGAATAATAACCAGCCCTTAGTGGGCTGGTGGAACAGCCACAAAAGTCCCATGGCACCAGGAGGAAAAAGGCCTAAAGAAAAAGGTGGAAAAAAAGGCAAAAAGGGTGAATCCTACTCCTACTAGGATTGGAGGAGGAGTAGGACTCCTCCACCTTGGCCGGCCGACTCCTAGAGGGCCTTGCCCTTGCGCCAAGGCTGCCTCTCCTCTCCTCCTATATATACTGGTGGAATAGAGTGGTTTTGCACAGAATTTACGGCCACGTGCTACCCGTTCCACCGGTGCTCCTCTAGATCGGTTTTCCGCAGTGCTTAGGTGAAGCCCTGCCGGAATCACTCCACCACCATCGCCGGAGCGCCGTCACGCTGCCGGTGAACTCTTCCTCCTCCCCGCCTCCTCTTGCTGGATCAAGACGGTGAGATCGTCATCAAGCTGCACGTGTGCTAAACGTAGAGGTGCCGTCCGTTCGGCACTAGATCGGAAGGATCGTGATCAAGGCCACGGGACGTTCGTGATTGGATCGCGGGACGGATCGTGACGAGATCGCGGGACGGTTCGTGATTGGTTCGTGGGACGGTTCGTGATTAGATCGCGGGACGCTCGGTGATTTGGATCGCGAAGAAGTTCGACTACACCAACCGCGTTACTTAACGCTTCCCGCTTAGTGATCTACAAGGGTACATAGATCCACTCTCCCTCTCGTAGATGCTCATCACCATGGATAGGTTTGCGTGTGCGTAGGAAATTTTTTGTTTCCCATGCGACGTTCCCCAACAACAACTTGACATTCCTGGAGGTGACGAGGAGAGAACACTGGGAGAGGCCATACATCGTATAATTCTATGGAAAAAGGATTGCATCGTCTTTCTAAGGCCATCGACTCCTCCTCCTCCCAGTCCGCCGCCGCGTCAGTGGACTCCGACTCCTCCTCCAAGTCCGGCACGACGTCAGCCAACTCCTCCTCCTCCAAGTTCGGCAACGCGTCAGCATACTCCTCCTCCAGGTGTGGCACCGCGTCAGCCGACTCCTCCTCCTCCAAGTCCGGCATCACGTCAGCCGGCTCCTCCTCCATGTCTGGCACAGCGTCATCGTGCTCTGTAGACTCAGCGTGCTACGTCACCGAAGCAACAACGAAAGAGAGAGGCCGCATCCTCGAGGACTAGCGATACAACAGGCAAGAAATTCAAGTATGGTCCAAGCAGCCTGAAGCCTCTTCCAAAGTTACCTTACCACCTGACTGACAAGGAACTCGATAGCGCAATGGATGCCAAATTGAAGGCCCATTTTGGACCGAAACCTCCCCAGCCGCCAAAGGAGAAAGTACCTGAGCATGTCTCACAACACTTCATTGATATGGCTCAACCGGCTCAGAGGGACAGCGACTATGTGCAGTCTATCAAGAAGTCTTTGCTTGCAGGAAAAAAGCAGTCGAGCTCGAGCTCGAGCCAAGGAGTTGGGAAAAAAGCGGGAAAACTATCCCCCAGCTGGGAGAACAGGCAGTGCAATCGATCCCCCCGTCATTGTACAAACACCTGTGAGTACCGCCGGTCAGCCAGATGAAGAAGTAACTGAACAACATATTAGGATGGCTAAAGAGGTCGGTGTCACTATTGAACAACTCCTAGGCCTTGAGGAAATGCCCGTGCTTAAAGAGACAGAAGTAAAATATCAATATGCCCGCGGCAAACCTCTGGTCAAGCCTAAAGATGTCAAGTTTCTACCAACGAGAATGTATGAATTGAATACATGGTACATGCAAATAACAGCAAATACCAATGAAGAGTCCCTCATGGTGAAAGTCGAAGAGAGGCATTACTTCCATAAAATGGATGTGTGGATTCATTATGCAGAGTTGTTCCAGTTATTCAATCAAGACGCACTCGACAAATCTTTAGTCAGTTGCTATTGTCTGTAAGTGATTTCTTTCTATAATTTAAAGTCTCTACCTAGTTGTGCTCTCGTTCATTACCTGGAATTATTCTCATTATATTCGTTTCTATGGTATTGTGCAGAATGAAGATGTAAGAAATGAAGCAAGCTGGATGCTACGGCGTAGGGTTCATTGACCCAAATACGATTAATCAAAAGATATGGGAAACTTCATATACAAAAAAAGACACAGGGAAAAAAATGCTAGAATTTTTGATCCACCTAAACACCCAACTAGAAATACTACTTCCTTACAACTTCGGGTGGGTGTTATATATATATATATATATATATATATATATATATATATATTGTACTACAAATTCTATTTTTTGCTTACTAGAAGTTAATAAGTGTTGTTGATGAGTTATGTAGTTACCACTGGATCTTGTTAATCATTGAAGTTGACAAGGAACAAGTTGAAGTACTCGACTTGCTATTAAAGGATGCATCCGAATACGCAATCGTGAGGGGGCTGGTTGACAGGTACTTTCAATCATTATCGCACTATGTCGGCCTCTATAATTACTTCATTTCCTGATATCAACTACTTAATAACTCATTTATTCATTTCCTTTGCCGGCGGGCAAGGCTTGGGCCAAGTTCATCAAACAGGTCCCAGGCGAATGGGCACCACAACTGAAATGGACCCGATCCGAGGTAATTAAGTACTACTAGCTAGCTAGCTATGTCCGTGCATCTCTTTAATTGTAGTTTCAATACCATTATCATGCTTGATTAATTAATTATTACCTGGTTGAATTTTATTCTCGTAAAGTGCATAGTGCAAGAGCAGGGGATTAGTTTATGCGGATACTACGTTTTGGATTACGTTCACATGATCACGTCTGAAAGGAACAGAAACAAAAGAAATCTTTGGGTACGATTTGGCAGAACACTATCCATAAATTTTTTATCATGATCTAGCTAATATGTATACACACAACTAATATATTCATCTTGATCTCCATCTTGTAGCTGACGGAGGTGCGGGGCCATCTCATACCAGAGGCTCGGGTACGGGCAATTCAAGAGGAATTATCTGGATTTCTCCTCGACCAGGTCAAAAATCCCAATGAGAATACCATTATAAGATCCACAGGGATGACGATTAGCTGGATTTCTGCGGGGCCTGCATATATATATGTAATGATACCCAAATCATAGGAGAAATTGTATATATATACAGTTTTCGTACTAGCAATTCGATGATATATATATATATATATATATATATATATATATATATATATATATATATATAGGGATCGACTATTCGTCACCCTGGATGAGGAATTCTTATTCTTCACCCCACCGTAAGAATCAAAATGCATGCGAGGTAATATTACGGTGTGAAGTTAAGGGCTCTTAAAATCCACCGTGAGAAACAAATGGGTCATGCATGTGAGCTAAGATTACGGCATGCATGTGTGAGGTGAGGTAAGATTATAACATGACGGATGAGAATTCAATGCATGTGAGGTAAGATTACAACATGAAAGTTAGATAAGATTACGACGTGTGTGAGGTAAAATTACCACATCCAAACAAATCATGTCTTTTGCGAGTTTACACTAGGGTGAAGAATTATTTATTCGTCACCCTGCGTGACGAATAGACTTTCTCTCTCTCTCTCTATATATATATATATGATCGCGGTTCTACGAGAAATTATATTTATATTTATATAGTAGCGTAATATATGTTTGAAATGAAAATTAATAAAATGGAGAACACAAAATTAAAAGGAAAATTAAACCATAATTAATCCATAAACCCCTAAAGAATTAAAAGGAAAAATAAAAAAAACTAAAAAACCTAAAAACTTTTAGTCCCGGTTGGTGTTACCAACTGGGACTAAAGGTCCCCCCAGCCCACGGCGCCATTAACGCCACGTGAAGGGCCTTTGGTGCCGGGCCGTGTTGAACCGGCACTAAAGGGGTAGGCTTTAGTCCCCACCCTTTAGTGCCGATTCGAGAACCGGCACTAAAGGCCCTTGCCAACCGCGACAATAGGCCGGTTCTGCACTAGTGTCCTCGTCTCGCTTTGTGACTCCTCCCCAAGCTTCCTGGATCTCTTTTTTCCAAAAAAAAAATCGTAAAAAAGTTTCAAAGCATTTGGACTTCGTTTGGTATAGATTTCCTGAAAAACCAAAAATAGGCAAAAAAACAGGAACTAACACTTGGCCCTGGATTAATTGGTTAATTTCCAAAAATGCTATAAAATATTATATAATTGCATAAGTATTCTAGATTGATAATATAATAGCATGGAACAATCGAAAATTATAAATATGTTGGAGACGTATCAGTATTCTTCGGATGTTGAGTGAGTGTAAATGCATACACACAAATACTATGTAATATGTGCAAAAATTACATTTTATATGATTGTTGGTTCCATACTACAAAAATGAAATTTTAGTGCAAAGTACTGATTACACTTATTTTGATTTAGTTAATATTTTATTTACTTTTTTAAGGGTAATATCAATTACACTAATTCATTCCTTCTTAGAAACTCTTTTCGTGAAAACTATTCTATGTTTTTCTAGCATATTTTAAAAAAGCACAATTGTTGTGTATATTATGTGCAATAGTTTTCAAACCTTATTTGACATTATTATTTTCATTTTCTTTCTTCTTAAAGGATACTACCAATGGCACCAATTCATTCCTCCTTGGATAACCTCATCATTTTAATTTTCTTTTAGTTTTTATTTCATTTTCTTTTCGTATTAAAGAGTCAATACCAGTATCTCTAACTCATTTTTCGTTATAAAAATAATCATTATGATATTTTTTGTTATTATTTTTATTCCCTTTCTTTTTAAGTGTAATACCAGTGCCACTAATGCACTGCTTCTTATGAAATTCATTTTGTGAAAATTCTACTATCGTATGCGTTTTTCTTGCATATTATAAATCACACAATTTTTTTGTATATTATATGCAAGGTTTGTGTTTTTTATAGAATCTATTTCTTCTTAAAGAGCAATACCAATGCCACTAATTTATTCGTCTTTAGAAAACTATTTTTTTCTTTCTCCTTAAAGGGTAATACCAATGCCATTAATTCATTCTTCCTCAGACAATTTTATTATTTTTATTATTCTATTTTTATTTTAGTTTCTTTCTTTCGTAAGGGTAATACCAATACCATCAATTCATTCCTACACAGGAAACTTCTATTGTCCTATCAACTAAAAAAACCATCCAGCAAAGCTCACGTCGTCACGTGAGTGAACATGACGATCAACTGCATGCACCACGCAAAAATTAACAAGAGAAGTCATTGGACATGCATGCATGTATCTGACCATTCGAAACATCTGCATGTTCACCCGGACAAGAGAACGTAATACTATAAAAAGTGACCGACCCAGAAAGGGATTCAGTCACCTGATCTCATCAGTAGCCGGTCATTTCTTTAGTGGGGACTAAAAGCATCTACAGTGGACGGCTCAAATCCACATAAAAATACAAGCAGGCGGACGTCTTAAACATGCCTTTAATGTCTTCATTGACTGACATTCCTCGTATTTAACTCAATATGAAAAGGATATGAGACAATCCATGCGGGATCGGGCACATCCGTCACGTTGGACTGATGTTGGGCTTCCATAGGAAAACACCCGAAAAACGACGGCCCGATGGATGTCTCCTCCAATGGGGTGTGAATGTCGTGTGGTGTTGCTCCGACTCGTTGACCGAGGCCCAAAGTCCGACTATTTAAGCCGGATGGCGTCCTCTATCCCTTGCCATATCCACTTCCTCTCTCTCTGTGTGCCGTCAGCCGGAGCTCATTCACCTCTCTCCCTCTCCGCAGTGCCGGACCTGGCATATGGCCGGAGGGGCGATGGCCCAGGGCCCACGCTAGGTGGGGGCCCATAATGTAGGATACATATATTTTATATCCTAAAAAAATTGGTATGAAAAAAATTATACATGAGAAAAGAAATGAGATGGGCCGGCCCTGAGATAGCTAGCTAGAGCTGCGAAGCGTCACGCAGCTGGACGCAAGGCATGGCGCTCGTTCCGCTTCTGATTTCTGAAACAGATTAACCGAAGATATTGTCTTGTGCCTTCGTCGCTTTTCTGTTTGTCTTCGTGAGTAGTGACTTCGTCCTCTCGTTGACCTGCGCTCGGCCGCTGATCATCGCCGCCAGTGCGCGTGCCGTGCGGCCATTCGGCATCCGGCAAGGCGGGAATACGTATACGTATTTGTGCAGTGAGGTATCAGGTATGTATCCATAAATCCATCCGTGTACCATGTTCCTGAATCCTAATCCATCCCCGATTCCTGCCAAAGCACAATTTCAATAGCTTTTTATTCTTTATCATTTTATGTACTACACTTCTAGGGTTCCAATTGTTCGATATATAGATTTCTAATTCTTTGTGTCCTCTTTTCTTTGTAATTTTAGGACATTAGCCTCTCATGTTGTCAAAGAAGAAGCAATTGTCGGATGCTGACAAAAGGAAGAAAAAGAAAGAAAGTGATCTGAAAATTCAACCACTGAAAGATTGTGTCTTTAATGACTTTGCATCAAGAAATGCCCAAATGAACTTTTTTCTGAAGCATCGAAGTATTATTGTTGCCGATGAAGTCAGTCGAATTTGGTTCTTATTTAAGACAATCATGTCATGTTAGTTTCATTTTACATATGCATACATGTATACAGGATCTTAGGACATAGGGGCCCGTATCGTTGTGTTCGCCTAGGGCCTCGCAAAACACAGGGCCGGCCCTGCCTCTCCGGCTCACTTTTCCCATGTTGTCCGACTTCGCCATGGCCCGGCAGAAGAAGATAACTTTTGCTATGCTAACGCTGGAGCGCCGCTTCCAGATGTTGGAGGAGATCCGGTGAGGCGCGCCTCTCGCATCGCAGGAGGCCTACCTTCAGACTTGTCAAAGTCGGAGGAGGAAGAGGAGGGGGAGCTACAGTTGGTTCCTATGAAGGTGACGGATTCGAAGGAGGAGGACGATGCGGAGCAGCCAAAGGAGAAGCCAGCTCCAGTTGCGGGCTTCGATATGGAGGATGCCATGGCAAACTATCTCACCCAAGCGACGGAGATAGAGGAACCGTAGGCCATTTTGGAGTCCAGCTGGGACGAGACATGTGTTGAGAGCAAGCGATTGTTTATCCGGCAAGAACGGAAGGTGCCCGCCGTGCATTTCGCCAAACTAGACACGGAGGAGGAGGCAGAGGCCAACGTGGAGAAGACATAGGAACCGCAGGAGCTGGAGTTGCAGCTGCGCCCATGTACCAGGAGCCAAGCACAGAGATCATGAACATCTTCAAAGAGGTAATATAGGTTATTTAATCACATAATACGTAGGTTTTTCTTTTTTGCATGTTTTGTACGTATTCAAAATTTTAAGCATGAGTATCCAAATAAAGAGAAGCCGGCATTTGAGCGTGGATTTGCTGTAGATGCTCTAAGTCGACCCTCAACTAGTAGTGGCCATTTGTCGTCGGCGTCTCCACGTCCAAGACATGGCCTCCGTTGTTGTTGCCGAGCTCGTGGTGCTTGCCGTGGCTGTGGCCGTTGGTCACCGAGATTAAGGGCAGCTCGCCGGCGACCTTGACGCTCACGTCGGAGACTTGGCTGATGTCGTCCTTTCTCTTGCCCCAAATGAGAAAGTAGAGGCCTACCACGATGATCACTGCACCAATCACACTGAAAGCAAAAATGACATGATATCATTAGTATTATTGCGCTGATGTGTACGTATATTATATCCTCATCAATCTTGATATGCCAGCACACTAGTGTAGTACGCGTACCTTCCGAGAGTGATCTCCTCCTTGAGAATGATGGAGCCCATGACGGCGGTAATGATCATGCAGAGCGGGTTGAAGGCCGTCACGAAAACCGGGCCCCTTTGCCTCGACACGACGCCCTGCAAGTAGTACGCCACGCCGGAGCACACTATTCCGGCGTAGACCACGGTCAAGAGGCGGTTATCGAAGCCGACAACCCAGGCCTGGGAGTTGGCGCGCTCAGCGACGAGGGCGACGGCGCCGCTCATCAGCGAGCCCATGCCACAGATGAGCGCCGTGAGGGACAACTCCGCCGGGTAGCTCCGCAGCGTGCTGGACTGGAGAATGAAGAAGCCCGACCAGACCATGCAGGAGCCGATGAGCATTATGGTCCCTTTCAGCCAGTCCCGCGCGGCGGTGGCGCCAACGGCGCCCTGTCCACCGGCAGCGGCGTGGTGCTGGCCTTTGGCCCACGGGAACTGCATGGCGGGGCCGTGGTAAAGGATCAGCAGCACGGCGCCGGCCACCGTGAGGACCGTGCCGGCGATCTTGGCCTGGCTGTGCAGGCTGCGCAGCCGCACCTTCTCCATGCGCAGGAGGAGGGCCAGCACGAAGGTGACGGCCGGGAGAGTGTTGAGGAGCGCCGTCGCGAATCCGGCCGAGGTCAGCTTCGCGCCCAAGAAGTAGAGGTTCTGGTCAATCACGGGCCTGAGAGACCCATGCAACACAGCACATCAGCCAGTAATCAGGAAAGAGTTCTGCGTAGTTACCAGTATATACGGACGTACTCGAGAATTGCGAGCCCTGTGATCTTGAGGAAGATGGTGGTTGTCATCTTTGGCCTCCGTCCCCTGCACATGTTATACGTACGTTGGAGCAAATACACAGTTATTTGGTGTTCTGTTCTCTCATGAATCATGATCCACGTAAATATAAATCGAAAAGAACTCGTGTAAATTAAAATGTAAGTATGAGTGGATGTAACTGCATGGATGAACCGGTGCATACTTCCGGCTGACATGTGGGTTCTGGTGGTTCCATGCATGGTAGGTCCTCCACCAGTGGCCAATCAGGACACACTGGCTAAGTGGAGGTAGTCCAGGTGCGTTTACACGTACGTAAACACACATACCGCACACAAGCCGGTTAGCTAGCCACATATATATACCTGCTTATGTGTCATTTTCTACCTTGCTAATTAATGCACACTGATATTCTGATTGATCCATCCATACCCCTGATAATATATATGTTGATTAAACTCCTGATAAGGAAAGCCCGGAAAGGTAGCTTTGCCGGTGCAAAATAGAATAAGGTATCAAGATGTGCACCTACACCTTTCTGAATTAAGATCCACGAGTGCAGCTTGCACCATCTAAATGAGACAAAAGTGAGAATGAACCGAGCAAATTGTACCTGTGTGTTTGCTCGATCGTGCGGGTGCACGTTTGGCAAGTTGGCTTGTTAATTTTCCCAATCTCCCTTTACTACCGATATATGTTTGTTCAGTTGTCCCTAGATCCTCGAAAGATTGTCTAGCTACCTAACGGTAAATACTAAACAATGAAAAAAAAGTGAATACTAAAGTGTGTAAGTTGTGCTGTTGTACATTTTTGGTAAAACATGCATGAAGCGCGCATGCATGTGGGAACCATCTACTCTTGTAACCAATTATTGATCTATCTCTAGTCATCTACTTTCATGCTAGCTCATGACAATATATGAACATCCGAGCCCTTGCTTCATTGCTTGCATGGTTAATGAGTGATTGTACTCTGAGTTAATTAAGATCATTACATCTCGCATGGTCTGGTGAACTGGTGACGTTGCACTTCGTCTGACACTGCCACAGTCTTATTTGCAGTACGTCTAGAGGCTCATATCCTGAAGTGTGAGCGGATAGATGTGTGTACGCGTTGATCTTGATCCTATAGCAGATGTTTTTCGAAGGAAAAGAAGGTGGCAGTGAGACATTATATGCATGCAAACTACTGTAGTTCCATCCGCATGATGCGTATGCACGCGAGCGAGCCCACGATGCTTGGACGGAATTAGCCGTTACCTCTCGAAGCAGAGGGCCAAGGGCGTCATGACGGCGGTGGCGACGAGGTTACGATAGACGACGAGGACGAAGTGGCTCATCCCGGCCTTGAGGGATGCCACGGCGATGATGTACATCCCGGCGAACCCCACCTGCAGCAGCACCATCGCCAGGTACGGCTTCACATCGTTCACAACTATCCACCACATGTCCATACTTCTATCTCTCTCCTCTGGCTAGCTACTTCTCTCTCACTCAGTGGCTCGAGCTCGATGTGACTCACGCTAGCAATGGCTGTGAACGATGAGGCGACGAGCTCACAACGAAACCGTCTCTTTTATATAGACGCTCCACCGACACCGTGCGGCCAACAGTACGTGTAGGGTTCAGGAGAGCTGGATGAAAAGCGTAATGTGGCGCATCTGTGGATCCGAGTCATGGATCCGCCTGCCACAGCATATGCCCCTTGCGTCCCACTGCTAGCTTAGCTGATAAGATGTAGCAGCAATACTATGCTACTTAAGTGAACGATATTCTTCCAGGAAAAACAAAAAGTGAATGTTCACTATCAGAATTAGGGTCGTTGCCGACGGCCTAGATTATGCCGACGGCCCCGTCGGCATACGTCACCCTACGCCGACCACTAGCGTCTCACGTCGGCGTACAAAAAACCGTCGGCGTAGATGAATCTATGGCAATGGCTCTTGTCGGCGTACAAAGACCGTCGGCGTAGATTCACCTATGCCTACGGTGGTCGTCGGCATAGACACCCCTTCGGCGTATTAGCGGGCCCGGCCGCTCGATGAGTAACTCCCGTTTGATGCCGTCAAAGATATGTCGACGGCCTTGACACAAACCGTAGGCATAGCTACGATGTGCCACGTCATCGATTTGCGGCAGGTGCCACGTCATCGATCCAAGGAGGTGCGGATCCGGGGGCGTAGCTACGCCGATGATTATGTCGTCGGCATGCCTTTCGGGCTACGCCAACGGTGTAACCGTCAGCGTAGGCACAATTTTTTATTTATTGTAGCTATGCCGACGGTGTAACCGTTGGCATAGGCGCATTTTTTTATTTCACCATCTTTTAGGATGTTTGATGTTTTTGAGTGATTCTTTTTGCATTAGATCCAAAATTTTGTATAGTTTGTGTTTTTGCAATTAGTTTTAAAATTTGAATGGTTTAAATTTGAATTTGTTCAAATTTTCCTTCAAACCTTAGATTGTGAATAACTTGAGTTTAAAATTGTTTATTAATTTAATTTTTTTCTGCTCGTAGGCACATATTAAATGGTGCATGTTGAACACGCAAAAAATCTTGAGTTAAAATAAGTTAAAAAAATGAAATGCCTTTATAACAGATGAGTTTTCGTCCGAAACCTTGATACTTCAAAAGAGATTGTCCAGTTTGTATACAAATGGCATCCCGCTTTTATCGTAACCCTCTCCACTTTTTAGCACATGCTATGTGGGTGAAATGATGATACCATGCCAAGTTTCAACCTTTTCAGAGTTTATTTGTAGTGTTTTTCAATTTCGGGGTCATTTTGCTAAAAAAACAATAAATGCATGAAAAAATAGTGAGTGAAGTAGGAAAGGGTTGAAAATTGATGATATAGCTTTGAATAGTGCAAGTTTAACGCACCAAAAGTCTGGAGTTTAAATAAGTTTTAAAAAGTGTTATGAAAAAGTAAAATGACTATAACTTTTGCATAAGATGTCGAAAAAGAGTGTTATGAAAAATTAATGTTATTTAAAATAAATAAATGATGTCATATTTGGATTCCTCATATTTTTTGATAATAATGGATATATTATTTGTCGAATTTCGATTTACGGATTTAAAGATATTAATTATGCCATATTAAATGAATAAATGGCAAAAAATAAATAAAATAATATTATTGCTTATTTTATGATAAGTGAAATTGAATATTATTATAAATCATTTATTATTGTTTATTTTAATAATTGTTTGGAATTTAAAAAATTAAATCATGTGACATCAAGACTTAAGGGTTAATAGAATTGACAGCTTACTATTGTCAAGAAAACAACAAATGCAGACTTGGAAACTAAGGGTGAGAGAACTCGAAAGTTAAACGTGCTAGGGTTGGAGCAGTGAGAGGATGGGTGATATGTCGGGAAGTTAGACGATTTGGAATGAGGGGTGATTAAATTGTCAAATAATTCAAGAGCAGTGAGCAGGGGTGATTACAGATTAAATTGTTAAATAATTCAAAGATTTGAAAATCAGAAGAAAAAAATAAAATTGAGAAAATAAAAAATATTAAAAAAACATCACCTATGTCGACGATGTAACCGTCGGTGTAGCCCTGCCTTCAGATGCGCCAGGAGCTCCTGGCCTATGCCGACGGTGTAATCGTCGGCGTAGCCCTGTCTTCAGACGCACCAGGAGCTGCCATGTGGCAGGGCTACGCCGACGGTGGAACCGTCGACGTAGCTCCTCGCCTATGCCGACTATTTAGCCGTCGACGTAGCTCCTGTCACGTGGCAGCTTTCCATTGGTGCACGAACTCCGCCGTCGCCGTCAGCCGCCATCACGTGAGAAAGGACGCCGATGGCCCATCTACGCCGATGGTCGTACGGCCGAAGGTCGGCATAGGGGACCTACGCCGACGGTTTCCCTATGCTAACGAAAATGCCCGGGTACACTGACATTCACGATCCCGACGGACCTACGCCGATGGGGGTCGTCGGCGTAGGCCTACGCCGATGGCATTCTATCCTATGTCGACGGTGCCAGGCCGTCGACGTAGGGTCCGATTCTGGTAGTGGTTAATATTTTTGTCCTAAATGCAAAATTGTGCCCTCTACGTTTCGATCGACGGATAACTCCTAGTTATTCCCCGCCTCCCCCGCCGTCAGATTCACCTTATGAAGCGGCCTATAATGTCCCTCTTCCCTCGTGCGTCATCAGTGACGTTGTAAGCACAGTAACATTGGTCATGTTTCAGCAACACCATGGATGTTTCAATCCCGTGAGCTCGTAGATTCGTGTCTCTGCAACAAGTATGGTGTTCAGTACATTCTGTGCCAGGATACGTGGAGTAGAAGGGATGGCGACCGCCAGGAATGCCCCTGGCCCTGGCCCGGCTGATCGCCAGCGAGTGGGCGGGCGATTCTGGGCACTGGCCGACGGAGAGGATGACGAGGACGGTACAAGCTCCAGCGAATCACCGGAGGTGATCTGCGAGGTACAAGCTCCAGCGAATCGCCATCTGATGTGATCCATGAGGCCTTTGCGCCCGGCTACTCGGAGGAGGAGGTCGCCAAGATGATGGACGGGCTGGTTCCAGCCGACAACGCGGCGAGGCAGGGACTCCGCCCGAGGACAAGGTGGAGCTCGTCCGCCGGATCGTGCATCGCAGAACGGCAGCGACGGCAATTCGGCCATGGAAAGGACCTATCCCAAAGGTAACCTTGCCGAAGCTGACTCTTCTCGATTTCTTTTTTTTGAACGGAAGGGGTTCCCCCTTGCCCCACTTTTATAAATGAGGCAAAACAGCCAACATATTCCAACCAGTTCAACCACAAAGCAACAACCTACTAAAACGGAAAAAACCTCTGGACAATAACGCAGTCAACAAACAAGCCAAAGTGAGCAATCGGGAGAAACTTATTACAGGACCAAAGAAAAGAAATAGAGACGGGAGGAGCAGTGCCTCTATGGATCACCATTTCCAACAAAGGGGACCATCATCTCCATGCAATGCGTAGAAGTTCTCCACGACGACGATCCAGTAGCAGCTTGAACTGTCAAAGAAGATCTGTGTGGGACTCATCGCAGAGGATCATCCATTGCTGAAGAAAACCACGAATTTTCACAAGAATGCAGCCCAGACCTTTCCAACTTCGGCCCTGGAAACAAAATCCATTTCTTAATCTCCACAAGCTCCATAAGGAGGTGGCAGTCACCATATTTAATACAGAGTTTCCTTTATGCGAATGCCATAAGGCACAGATACCAACAAAGCCAGTAATAAGTCTGCTATGAAACCCTTCGGCAACCAAATTCCATACATAATTTATAGTAATGCAATCAAAGAAGAGATGTTGAACTGATTCCATTTCACAACAAAACAGACAAGTAGGATCATCTACATTCCTACGTTTGGCAAGATTATCTCTAGTCAAAACTTTGTTGTGAGCACACAAGTGGAGAAAAACATGAATGTTGCGAGGACACATTACTTTCCAAAGTTTCTCATCTATGGTAGACACCAGACCTCCAAAATTAATAGCTTTATAAAAGGATTTAACCTAATAAACTCCTTTAGGTTCCAGTCTCCACACTGGGGTATCGGGGCAGTCAGAAATGGGGAATTGCTTAATAGTATCAATCAGCTCATGCCACCTATTCATACCATTAATATTTACACACCTTCTAAAAGTTAGTTTCAGCCTCTCCCCATCCTACACTTGAGCTACTAAACACTCTGTTTGGTTACAAATAACAAACAAATCCCAAAACTGAGTCTTGAGGGAACAATCCCCTGCCCAAACATCATGCCAGAATTTAATATTTGCCCCATTCCCTATGTTCCATCGATAGAATGTTCTATAAGCATTCAATGCCCAAGTGACCCCGTTCCAAAAACGAGAGCCAGATTCAGGTTTCGCCCAAAGAATATTAGGAGAGTTGGTGTTATACTTAGAGTCAAGGATCTTCTTCCAATCTTTAGACCCCTGATCAATGTATCTCTTGCCCTAGGATGCCAACAAGGCCATGTTAAATTCTTTGAGGTTAGGGACCCCTAAGCCACCAAAACCTTTTTCTGATATATAAGGCCCCAGTTATCTAGGTGGTATTTATGTTGCTCATCAAGGTTGCCCCAAAAGAAATGAGCCATTTGGGTGTTGATAGCGTCAATGGCCCATTTTGGAAATTTGATAACAGCCACCAAGTATGCTGGGATGCTTACAATACATGCATAGAGTAAAACAAGTTTCCCTCTATAGGACAACGGTCTTCCCAGCCACCCAGAAATGCCTTTAATAATTCTATCAATAATAGGTTGTAAATCTTCCCGTTTCAAGTTCTCAAAATGGAGGGGGCCACCCAAATATTTGATCGGGAATGAGCCAAGATCACAAGAGAAAATTTGTGCAAAAGACTTAGCTACATCCTCCTTAATGTTTATAGTCAATAAATCACTTTTGTGAAAATTAATCCTCATGCCCGAAATGTTCTCAAAAAAGAGAGAATCCATTTCAAGTTCCTAGCTTTTTCAAAAGAATTTTCAAAAAAAGAAGGGTATCATATGCATATTGCAGACTAGTAACCCCTCCTGGTATGATATTAGGCAGAAGCCCAGAAATCAGGCCTGGGTGAGAAGCCTTGCTAAGCATTTTAGAGAAAACATCAGCAACCAAGTTAAAACGCAACGGAGAGCTCAGGTCACCTTGTTTAAGATCTTTACCTCCAAGGAATAAGGTCCAATGGTATCATTAATTTTCACACTAAAGGTACTACGTTCAAGGATACTCTTGATCCAGGAGATCCATTTAGCACCAAATCCCCTAGAGGCCAGCATTTCAAACAAGAAGTCCCAACTGACTCTATCATAGGCGTTCTCATAATCCAACTTGATGATTAACCCCTGGGTATTAGATTTTTTAACTTCATGAACAATCTCATGAGCTAAAACCACGCCCTTGAGGATGAATCTCCCCTTGATAAAAGCTGTCTGATTGGAGGAGATCAATCGATCCCCAATAGGGGATGCCCTGTTGGTCATGGCTTTTGATAACATCTTAACCGCAACGTTCCCAAGGCTGATAGGCCTGAATTTCTTCATGTCTTTAGCATCTGCCTCTTTGGGAATCAACACAATTATAGTAAAATTTAGTCTATGTATATCTAGCTTCCCTTCCTCAAAATCCCTCGCCATAGCCATGAAATCATACTTAATGAGATCCCAGAAATATTGGTAGAAGAGGAAGGATAAGCCATCCGGACCAGGAGCCCCATTAGCATACGAGCCAAAAATGGTCGCCTTAATTTCCTCTTTCGAAAAAGACTTTTGCAGTTTTTTATTCTCTTCAGGGGTGACCAGTTCCTCCTCCCTCAAGAAGGAGGGGCCCAAATGAATGTTATGTTTATGTTCATGAGATTTTTTTTTTGTAAAAAGACGTACCTACCTCCAGTCTATCTTTGGTAGTGTGAACTAGACCATCATCCCCATTTAGCACCAACATATGGTTTTTCCTATGTCTATGATTAGCCAGCGCGTGGAAGTACGCATAATTCTTATCACCATCTTTAATTCTACAATCTCTCGATCTTTGCCACAAGGCAATTTCTTCCTTATGCCAGAGTTTGTCAAGCTCATTACGTATCTGAATCATACGAGCTTTATCATTCTCATCAACGCGATTAGATTGAGAAAACACATCTAAGATGTCAAATTCTTGCATAAGATCTCTTTTTCTTTTTTTCAAATCTGCTTCAACATTAATACTCCAACCTTTAATTTTCTTACGCGGGTTTTTAGTTTTGTTAAGCCAGGTGTCTATGGCTAAGATCGATCCAGGTATGGCCTTCCAAGTATTATAGAGTAGGTCACTGAACCCTAGTTGGTCAAGCCACCATTTCTCAAAATGAAAAACTTTCGGGGAGGTAACCCTCCTATCCTTGGTGTCTAATATCAGAGTGGTATGGTCACTTCCAACCCTAGGAAGAGCTGAAAGGAAAGAGAGGGGAAATTGCGCATCCCAAGACATGGTGACGAAGACTCTATCGATAGTGGCAAAAATAGGGTTGTCTTGGTTATTACTCCAGGTATAACATCTATTTGCAATCTTAATCTCCATAAGGCCCCATCTATTGATCTAGTCATTAAAAAGAAGCGCAAACTGGTTATTAATAACCCCATTGTTTTTACAGTAGCATATTTAACAAGATTAAAATCTCCACCTAACAACACACGATAGGAAAGGGAACTCACAACATCATGAAGTTCAGCTATGAATTCAATTTTAAGTTCATTCTCAGCAGTGCCATAGACAACCACAAGGTGCCAAACAAAACTACCCCCCTTATTCTTAATAGTCACAATCACACAGTATTTTTTATCGATGAAACCAATAATCTCAAAGAGATTGTTTTTAAGACCTACGAGGATACCACCCGCAGTATTAATAGCAGGTAGGAAATGCCAACAAAAATCGTTACCACCCTCAAAGTTCTAAGAATGTGAGTATCAATACTTTCTCTTTTGGTTTCAAACAAACCAACAAAATCCACATTATTGTTATTGAGGAAATCCCCAAGGCACTGTAATTTACCATGTTGTCCTAGACCTCTAATATTCCAAAAAGCCCCTATCATTGAATTTTGAAAAGGATGAGATAAGCCACATGTCAGGTTTTTAGTATGGAGGACAGGGCTATCTTCACCCAAGTCAGCAGTGCCCCCTGGCTTGAGAGGAGAAGCTTGGTTCCTACCAGACTCAAAAGCATGAATATCAACATCTAGATTGTTTGGACGAGCAATTTCAGGATTTTTATCAGCAAATTGTAGGCATCTTAATTTCTCTGTTTCAGTCATATCCAAAAGGATATCATTTCTTTCCATCTCACTATCCCCAATGAAAATAGCAATCTATTAGATTGAGAAGCAAGATTATTAATGTCTAAGTAGGCAAAAGAATTACCTTTGAAGGATTTAGGAATTTCCAGATTTTTCTTCATCAAGTACGCTTGAGCCTTGTCCGGAATGTGGATGTTATCATGCTTCCTAGTAGTAGGCCTGCTAGAGAGGGTAGGTCCCCATTTGGAAGAATTATCCTTTTGAATTTTCAATTTTTTCTTAGATTCAGCTTTGTCAAGAGTTTCCAGCAGAGACCTTTTAGCAGAACCCAAAGCAAAAGCTAAGTCCTTAGGGAGAAATTGCATGTGAGGTAGCTCATTTTCCTCTTCACCATCAGATTCCACAATCTCAAATTTCCTTAGCTGTTCAGAGCAGTACTCCATATGGGCAGACATGAAAACATTATCTAAAGTTGAAAATGCAGAAGAAACTGCAGCGGGAGAACTAAATATGGTTATTACTCACATCCATAAGGATCTGCCCAGTCTTATCTTCAGAGTGATCTTGATCATCTGTAGTGTGAAAGGAAAATAGGATATCATTTGCATGGATAGGAGACACAGGAAGGACATGATCAATGGATGTCTCGTCTTTGTATGCTCGTCCCACTCTGACTTCAGAAATGAAGCCATTGTGGATCTGATTCATAAGGCCAAGAGGATAGAAGTCAGCTATAGAAGCAGTCCCTTTCTGGTTACCACTCATTGAAGGAGTGTGCGAATTGTTCTTAGCAAAATTAGCTTCATCAAGCTCATCTATTGGTCTGTCTTCATCCCCTGTCATGGTATCTTTATCAGATATGTCAGGATTTCCATAGTCCTCACCATCACCGTTGTTCTTGTCAGGAACCTCATGATCAGGGTCATCTCCATCTTCATCATTGTCATCACCAACCTGTTCAAAACCTTCTATAGAGAAGAACAACAGATATAGTTTCTTTTTCATTTCTATCAACCTTTCAAAGGGTATTTTGGCAGGGTCCCTGCAAGCCACTTTCACCCTGTTCACTTCATAAAAGCTCTTAAATATTCCATTTCAATCCACATCTACCAGAATACCAAAACATGAAGTGATTTGGGAAAAAACTTTCCAAGCACACCATTTTGGAGGAATACCCTCAATCTGAACCCATGCTTCTGTCAGTTCTCCAAGAGGATCTAGCATACCTTGCCATTCAACAACCTTCACAGATACTCCAGCAATAGGTAGGTCAAATGGGGGAAACTCAATCAGATCCTCAACATTCTTCCATGGAGGGAACCTCTGGAGGAATTTCTTATCTTCCAACTCTCTGATTTGCCAAGGCCATTCTTTGTTCTTGAAGAAAATACCATTCAGTTGCATCAGCAATTCAGAGGCAGAAACCTCTCCCCTCACCACTTGTAATAGGGCAACATTTTTATAGTTCGTCCAACTAGATTCAGTAGCCACTGGCACATCAACATGGTAAAACCCTAAACGAGCAGCAGCACTTCCAAAGTAGCCTTAGCAGCCATCCCTCCTCCTTTGATGGCGGCCTGGGTTGGCTTAGCAGGGGCAGGAGGTTGAGGTGGTGGGGGAGGAACCAGACCCCCTGACCCGGAGCCGCCTTCTTGCCAGCCTGGCGGCGGGGAGGTCACTAAGGTTGCTGGTGATCCTTCTCCATATTCTTGACCATCTTCGCGAAAGAAAGAGATCATGGCCCAATTCATTCTACAGATGACGTGAAGATGGTCGGAACGGGGTCAAAACGACCTAATCTCTCAACTGGGAAGCAATCCCTACGCGTGAATTCCCCAGATCGGAAGATATCTCTACAGATCCAGAAGGTTTTGGGGAGAGCATAGGTAGGGTTCGGGGGAGTGGGGGAGATGCGATTATGAAGTCGGCGACGGGGTGGGGAAGGGTGTAACACCCTGGTGTAAGTGCTACAGTGATGATGTAATTAAGCTACAGTAAGGGCATGGTCAGCAACTAATTATTTTGCTAAGTGGAATATGATCAAGATGGAATTTCAAATTCCAATTCAAAATTCCATTCAAATGCTCTATAGTTTCAAGCACTGTTTGGGATATCTCGTATCGTTATCGTCTCGGTCGGCTGGAGATAAGAGATTAATCGGGAAATCGGACGATTAATCGATTTTATCGATGGACTATTAATCGGCCAGTTCTTTTTACAAGTCATAGGTTTCAAGCACTGATAAGATAAAAATAGATACAATCTTCAGTAAAACATGCCTTTAAATATGACAATACTACAGAACACTACATCAATATATAACAATAGCACATGCTCTTTTTTGCATGTTCCAAAATTCAAATAGGGCAGAAATTCATACTACAGCAGTGCATATGATAGTAAGTAGGACAACACTACAACTGCACATGTACTGTTTTTGCATGTCTCAAAGAGTGCATATATAATAAATATTACATGGCAGATACACTTAATAGTTGAAAGCTGTACAGTACAGTACAACAGTGCATATAATAGTCTTGCTGCTATGCAAACAAATACAGAAGAAGGTCCAGAATAGTTCAAAGTTCAAACAAGTTTAACAAGGTCATCAGAAAACATAAATAACATAGTTTCTTGCTACTTTGCTTTTTCTAGCAGTAGCACATAGCCAAACGCCAATCAACACATAGTCCTTCCTTTGCTCTCTGATTCTCACAACTCACAACGAAAAGTCCAAAATAAAGTACTAGCCTGCTAGCAAGCATAAGATATTTTCATTGGCATATAATTCAAGGTTGCATACGGTCTTCCTCACCATTGTCACTGGTTTCTTCTATCCCATTCCCAACCACATCATCATCAGACTCGAACTCTATCTCATCCTCATTGATAGGCATAATGTCATTTTCATCATCGGAAACAAACTCTTCCACTTCATGTAGTTCTCTCAACCTTTGACTTCTACGAGGCTCCATTGCGTTGTCATCTTCGGTTTCCCCCATCTCATCATCAATGTAAGCATCTTCACATATCCAATCTTGGGCTGTGGAAGCATCTTCACCAAGGAAGACATCACAAGATGATGAGTAATTCTTTCGCTTGTCTAGCATTCTTCCATTGAATCGAATATAAACTAGATCGTCCCTACGACGCACATCTAGTTTATTTCTCCTCTTTGCATCTACCTACAAATTGCAAAGTGAAGCTTAGAGATTCACATCTTGTTTGCAAGTTGAGAATTACTTGTTCAAAAACGCTCCAATTTCTTTCACATCCGGATGAACTTGTGGTCAAGTTGAGTATCCTCAAAGCCACATGCATCAAGGTATGGGTTTGTAGTCCATAAGTTGCCCACCACTCCCCTACATTCATAGAAAATTAAAACTATAATGCACCAGCCCAAAACTTCTAGAGATGCAATATGGCAAAATTATCATTGAGAATTAGCTTACCGGCATTGTAATTTTGATTGGTAATGGCTCTTGTGGCAGACACCTTCCCAAACATGCCTTCCTTCTTCTTAAACTTGGGCAAGTCTGTGTTAAGCGCTTTATCCTGCTTGTCATCATCACCATGATAAAATTGTTCAATAGCCTCCATCAACCCGGACATGACTTCTACATCAGTAAAGATGCTTGCGGTAGCATAGCTATAATAAGGATTCAAGGCATATGCTGCCATGTGCAATATGGTATCTAGCCTCCCATTCATCTTGCTCTCCATGGCTGTTGTGATCACCTTGTAATCCTTCTCCGAACTTTCAACCGCAAGCATTATTGCCTTCTTTTTTTCTATTATTTGTCCATACATAGAGGCCATGGATTGCCCATCATTACCAGCCAACCGAAGTAACTTCACCAAAGGCTCAAAAACCTTGCATTCCAACATAAAACATAGACAAGCACAACATTAGTATTTAACTATTGTGGCATGATGAGACATGATGAAACAAGACATAATTTCTGGTTCATCTAACCATACCTTGATGCAAAGAGACACATTTTTCCAAAATGCCCTACTCATTATTGTGGCATGAGCCACCTTCCCTTTCTTTGTTCTTGTGTGTTTGCAATCTTCCCAAGTGGGACTACAACACATATCCGTTAGTTGCTTCCTCTTAGCAGCAAGACTTTGCAAGGTGAGAAATGCCGAAGCAAATCTAGTTACTCCCAGCCTAACAATGTCTCTTTTTTTGTATGATGCCTCATTAATGCCAAGGTAGCATGATGTGCATAAAGGAAACATGTCATCTCCTTGGCTTTGGTTATTGCAGGAGCAAACTGCTTCAACTTCCCAATTGCTTCTACCATCAAGTTTATTGTGTGAGTTGCACATGAGGTCCAAAATATCTTGGGCCTTTTACTTTTCAACATCGCCTTTGCTCCCATGTTGTTTGATGCATTATCCGTGACTATTTGCACAACATTTTCAGCCCCTACAAAACATCATTGCAAAACACAAGAATCAAAACATAACATACAGCACACAAGCACATGATGAAAATTTGAAAAACAATGAATGATAGCAAATTAAAAAGTTCAGATTAGTACCAATTTTCTCACTGCACTCATCCACGTAATTGAAGATGTATAGACTTGTGTGTGCAAAGGCTGATGCCTCCTTTGATCCAAGAAAGGTTGTCCCCAATTTGCAATGCACACACAAGTTCATGATGCTTCTCCTTTTCTTGTTTGTCCAAGCATCGGTCATGGTAGAGAACCCGATATCCGCCCTCTCAACATCATGTGGCTTCAACAATCCCTAGTCCTTTCCACCTCTTGCAACAACATCTTCTCTCGAATCATATATTGTGAAGGTTGCTTCCAATTAGGACCATAACGACCAAGAGCCTCACAAAACTGTTTGAAGTCATCATCATTTATAGCATTAAAGGGTACATTCTTCTTGTACAACCATCTAGCCAAATATTTCCCTACTCGGTAGCTTCTCTCCTTATCAACACTATCATTAATATTCTGCTGAAATTTCATCATGTTCAACAGGATCGAAGGGTCGATTGGAGCAAGATATTGATCCATAGGCCCCTTCTTCGGATCACCTTCGCCAACTTCATTGAGCTCTTGTTGATCATCCACATTTTCATTGGCCTCTATGGTCACCAAAGCTCTTACTTCTTCCTCTTGTTTTTGCTTTTCCTTCTTCCTCTTCTTTGGTGCCTCATGTGCAGCCTTACATCGAGCTTTGTGATCTGGTGTGGATTGCAAACAACTTGTTACTGTCCCTTTAATTCCAGCTATGTGTTGCTTCATCCTAGTCACCCCTCCTGACATCTCTTTTCCACAAAGAATGCACTTGACTCTTTGCGGATCATCTGGATCAATCAACACAGCAAATTCCCAAGCCATGTCATCTGAGTTTCTCTTAAGTTTGGAACTTGCAACCTCTGAAGTACCAGAAGTAGACATCTACAAACATCACAAGGGCAGCAACCTTTATTATTTTATTAGCAGCACTACACAGCAAGCTCTACAAATCTACAATACCAAATTATTAAAGAATTGCAGCATCTACTCATTTATAGCGACTTAAATCAAAGGGCAGAAGCAGCATGTATTAGACTTAAATCAAAGGGCAGGAGCAGCAACATCTATTCTACTAATCTACATTAGCTTCTACACATCTACACATCAGCATCTAAATTTATCTTGCACAAACAAAACTAAAAAACAGTAAAAAGAAAGAAAAAATGCCCTGCCGATGTGCTGCATGAGAGAGTCCAGTCTTGCAATTTGCATTACACTGGAAGGAGCAGAGTTGGCCTCCTTGCTACCGAAGGAGGGAGTGGCAGAGATGGTGTCGTGTGCAGTGCGCTGTTGCAGGAAGTGGTGGCGGAAGCTAGATGCTCTTGGAGGGACGGGAGTCAAGGAAGGGGTCGCGGTGCTTTGCTCTCCTGGAGGAAGGGCAGACGTGGTGGCGGCCGCGAGATGCTCCGGCCGTCGGGCATGCTCCTGTAGGAAGGGAGTGCATGGTGGCTGTCATGAGATGCCCCGACCGTAGGGCGTCGGATGCCGGGCTCCTGGAGGAACGACGGAAGTGGCGACGGCGGCGAGATGCCCTTGCTGCCGGGCGTCGGGATCCTAGCGACGCTCTCCTGTTGCTGCCTACTAACTGCGGGAAGATGGAGAGGGTGCAGGTGACTGGGGTGTTAGGGAAGAGGAGGAGTAGAGGAGGAGATCCAGAGGACGGGCAGCAACAGCGGTGCTAGCTCCGGCCGCCGGAGCCAACTGGGGTGGCGGCGGCAGTGTGGATCGGGAAGGTGGAGGCGGCAGTGTGGATGGGGAACATGGCGGCGGTGTGGACAGGAAACCCTATCGAGCGGCAATGTTTTGTGGTTTGCGGGGAAGGGAGGCCCATTTTGAGGTTTCTGTATAGAGGGGCCCATACCAATTCATCGGAATATTCGCGATAAATCGGTTGTCAGGCCGATAAATCGGCCCAACAGATTGATGTCGATGATATGGCCTTATCTTAGCGGCAACACCCCGAGTAGCGATTAATCGGCGAATCGGCCGATTTCTTGAACATTGGTTTCAAGTGACAAATTTAAATCCTCAAACATCGCAGATAAAATGTTGCCTGCTTGTGAAATATTCCAAAATAAATAATGTTGGGGAAAACAACATCACCAAGATTATGGTGTGGCCCCACCATTCATAACAGTAGCTGAAAGTATTTTTTTAAATCAATTTAAATTCAAATTGAACATACAAATAGTTTCAAATAATCCCTAAAGTTGTTGTGGACCTTTGGATTAATGCATATTGTTTTGTGGACCTTGTCCCACATTTTTGCTAAAGCAAATGGTGACTAAAAATAAAAGAAACTGAAACTAAAAAGGAAAACAAAAAAAGAAAAGAAAGAAAAAGAAAAGGGCTCGTGGCACTGGACCAAGTCCACAGTGCGGCCTAGGCCCACTCCCCCACCGTCATCTTCCTCCTATAACGACCGCCCGGTCGCTACAGAGTTGCGTCGCCGCTGCACCCGCTCGCTGCCGTCACCGTGGAGGATAAGAATGGCCCCACGGCCTCTCTCTCCCTGCCTCGCAAACCCTAGCCCCCGCTCAGATCCGCATTTTGCGCTCCCTCGCTCGCTCACAGCTCGTCCAAGCGCTGTCGTCGCCATGGGCGTCAGTTAGCCGCGACCACCGTCACCTCCGAGCCAAGCCGTCGTCTCCACGAGCTCCGTCGTAACCTCCTCGACCCTCTCGACCAAGAGCTCGAGCTTGGGGAGCTCTGCATCGCAATCTCCGCGTCATCTTCAACCTCGGGACCCAAAGCTTGCCATCGTTGATTAGCTCCACCATGCCTCCCTCGAGCCCACTTGAGCACATTTGCAGGCGCCCAGTGAGCTCTGCCTCCCTCTCTTTTTGTACCCCGTGTGATTAGGCCGCCGTAGCAAGCCTCCCCTATACACGAGATCTGCCGTCCGCCATTGACGACGTGCTCGCGTCGTGCGTGCCCCTGGCAGCCCGTGCGTGCTACAGGCACGCTCTAGGGCGTCCCCTACGTCGATCCCGTGCGCTAGCTAGGTCGGTTTCGCCTCCGTTTGCTCGTAGCCATCGCTGCGTGAAGTTGTTACCGCCGTCGGTGATGTAGCGCTCGCTACGGCCTGCCGTTGCTCGGCCCGAGGCCTGGAATGGTTCGGCGGCTCCTCCTGCTTTCAAACGTGCACATTCGCGCGCCAAATGGCCCATCCTGGAGCATTTCCGAGCTCGCCGGAGCTTTCGGACTCGTCCGGAGCTCGCAGGCGACGCTCCAGCTCCGGCCACCGACGTCGCACACCTGGGGTCCACCCCTGGGTCATTGTCAGTGGGGCCCCTGGCCTCAGTTGACTGGGTTGACCCAGTCAACTAGGCTGGCTCGGTTGACCAGCCACTGACATGTGGGGCCCTGCCCTAGTGTCTATGACATTGGGACCCACCGTGTCAGTTGCTTAATTAGTGAAATTGATTAATTAGAACTAACTAAATTGTCTAATTTGTCATTCACATATGGGCCCCACCTGCTAATTAATTTTGTTTATTTTAAACTAATAAACTGGAAAATGCCTCTGTCTATGACATGTGGACCCCATATGTCAGGTTTAAAACTGTAGCTGACACAGTTGGCTGCTGATGCAATGCTAACGTCATATGACACTGTTCTGGATAATGCTAGATTTATTAAATAGAATTAATTACAGAAAATTAATAAAACTTTAGAAAATCATAGAAAATAATCTGTAACTTAGATGAAAATAATTTGTATCAAAGTTGATCACAAAAATCCCACGAACCCAATTATGCCATTCATTCATCTGTCACATGCTCCTAGCATGATGAAGATGGAACTTTCCCCTTCGATTCGACTGTCCGATAAATCCGTAGACCCGGGAAATATCGTCAAGTATTCTCCCGCTCCGTCTGATGCGTGTAGTATTGCGTTAGTGCATACCTAACTCTGCATATTGCCATGTCATGCATCATGGTGCACCTGTTTGCTTTATATTTATTGTTTCTCCCCCCTCTTCTTACCGGTACACCCCGAGACTGACGCTGCCGTCGAGTATGACTACGCCCCTAATGACCAGCCTTTTACAACAGAGCAGCAAGGCAAGCAAAAACCCCTTGAGCATTCCGATATCACCCACCTCTCTCCCTCTTATTCTTGCATTCAAATTTTGCTATTGTTTTAGTTAGCTCCTATTCTGATGACTACGCCCCTGACGACCAGCCTTTTGCTGCAGAGCAGCAAGGCAAGCAAAAAACCCTTGAGCATTCTGATAGTACCCGCCTCTCTCCCTCTTATTCTTGCTTTAGAATTTTGCTACTGTTTTGGTTAGTTCCTATTCTGATGCATAGCCTGTTTTTGATGAACTGCTACTATTCCTGCAATCATACCAACTGCTTAGTATAGGTTGGTTAGTGAACCCCCAGTGACTCCTTAGTCCCCGTTGCCCTTGCTTCTTCATCGATGACCCGACAATTCGATGACTCGAAGACTCGGGTCAACCGATCGACAAGCCAGGCCGCTCACATCACCGTACTCCCCTTAATTCTATGACGCTACAATGCCACTATCGAGTACCGTGGGTGACACCTCGTGAAGTACTCATGATGCTAGCCATGTAGTGAAGCTAGTCGGTCGTGGTTATCGAGGGTGATTCCTTCTTCACCATTCCCGACGATGTCTCTGTCATGCAAGCCCTGAAGTGTGTGACTCTCGAGGGTGATTCCTCGAAGCCCACCTTGGCGGTTACATCGAGCGGGGACCATTGAGGGTGACTCCTCAGTTCCCGCCATGATGTTTTATACACACAGTTACTATGACCTGGTTACAGAAACATGTTGATGACGGGTCGGACCCAAGGGTACTCGTGTGAGAAAGATTTGGTGGGATGCGTCGTAAGGCATCCGAAGACTTGGTGGGGTGCGCTGGTAAGGCACCCGAGAGTTATTGGCGGGGCGACGGACTAGATATGGTTCGCGCTTGCCCCGCAGTAACAAAATGCTAATGGGTTGGGTATTTGATCTGAGTTGGTCGTTGACCTTTTACGCACTAAACCTTCACGTGGGAGAAGTTATGGGTACTCAGCGTCGTTGTATTAGCCGAAGCTATTCGGACGTTAGCAATGGAGAGGTGCGCGCCGGATTGTGCTGGAAGGTACAACTCCCGAACTGAGTGTACTAGGTCTGCTTCCGGCCGCGTCCGCATCGTGCAGGAGTGCAAGGGCAAGTGGGCCCACGAACCTGCATGCTTAGGAGTTAGACCGGCGGGCTGGCCTCTTCGTTGAGCCTAGGTGGGGCGACGACGTTTTGGATCCCGAGGTCGGGCATTACCTAGGAGAGTGTGTCCGGTCGGAGGTGATCAAGCGTGTTGGAAATGCGATGCACCCCTGTAGGGAAGAAATTATCTATTCGAATAGCTGTGTCCACGGTAACAGGACGACTTGCAGTTGTACCTTGACCTTATAAAACTATAATTGTGAATTACTTTAAATGAATGTGGCTCCAGGATTGCTTCCTCGCAGGGAGTCGAGGAAGAATCTCTAGGCGTGGTTGCTTAATAAAATTACTACAATAATATGACTATATGTGAGTTATCTGTCTTCTCTCTTCTCATGTTGCAAGGTGCCGAAGATGCTAGTCTTCGATAGGACCAGGCCTGCCCCCCTATTCTCGCTTTCTGTAGTCAATCCAGATATAATCCCACCCCTTGATAATGATGCATACTTAGCATAGTTCTGATGTCAGTCTTGCAAGTACTTTGGATGAGTACTCACCGCTGCTTTGCTTTCTCTTTCCCCCTCGATGCGATTCTGCGTTCAGACGATGGAGCCCAGGAGATGGAGTATGCCGAAGATGACTACTACACCACCGCAGGAGCCTACTACTACATGGAGGCAAGCCCCAACCAGCAATAGGATAGGAGGTTCCCAGGCAGGAGGCCTCGTCTCTTTCGATCCGTTGTTATGTTTGTGCTAGCCTTCTTAAGGCAAAACTTGTTTAACTTATGTTTGTACTTAGATATTATTTGCTTCCACTGACTCGTGCTTGTCGAGCTTTGTATTCGAGCCATCGAGGTCACTGGCTTGTAATATGAAGTTGTATGACTTTAATTTGTGTCTAGTTTTGTGTTGTCATATCAATCAGTGAGTCCCTAATCTTGGGCGTATGCATTGCATGTATGTTTAGTGTACGGTCGAAATTGGGGGTGTCACAAGTTGGTATCAGAGCCGACTGCCTGTAGGTAGCCCCCTTTCCAACTCCTCGGCCGAAGTTGAGTCTAGTACTTGAAAAAACTTTTACTAACATTGTTGTGTGGGTTATGGGCCCACATCTCAATCGGGTGGTATTAGGATCTCTTATTCCTCATCTATACTCTCGGTTTTGATCTCTCTCCTCTTTCGGGTTAAAGATTTTGTGAACTCTAACATTAGGTTCTCGTGATCACATCCACCGGAGATTTGTTTCGTCGACAATTGTTTCCTTTGAAATTATAATGCACACACTATCATTTGACATCTTAAATCTTCCTGTTACAGATGCGTCCCGGTGGGCAGATCGTCTGTCTGACCTTCGCGCACGATACGACTGGGTTCTCGGCCATTCTGGTCGACCTCTTGAAGAAGTGGGATATCGCTGGTAGCCCAAGTACACTATTTACGAGGACTACCCCGAGTTCAACCAGGAACAGTATGAGGCTGTGATGGTTATCTAGGATCGACAGGACCTCTCCATCACTGAGCTGCAGACCTTCCGTGGGTTGGAGTGACTGTCGAGATGGCCGTACAGGATGCTGCTTATGAAGCTATTGTCCGACTCCGTGCAGCGAGCTCTTGTTTGGAGGAGACGACATATAGATACATTCCGTATGTTCCTGTTGGAGTTGATACTGCCGCCGACACTAAGGTCTTGACCTCTTTCGCAGGGCAGCACAACGACCGATCCTACACTGTTGTGTGCACCCCCTACATGAGTCGTCGTTACGACCCACAGGTTCTGGTTCAGTACACTGAGGCATTGGATCGCACTGTCAGGGCTCTTAACGTCGAGTTGTACGCCACCCGTGATCATCTTTATCGGGCTTTGGCACATTTGTTGCCAGCAGTCACCGCGGGGATACATTCGGAGAACATCCTTTACCCGCCTCGAACTACGTTTCCTCCAGGTCTTGAGTGGCCTGATGTTCGAGGTCATGTTCCGGCACGTGGACCTACGCTCCTGCTTAGTATGGAGCGTATACGTCAGAGTTTGCATGGGATGCAGAACCCTGCCACCAGCTTCAGCATTCAGGGTCATCTGTAGTTTCGTGGGTTCTTTCATTGTCCACGACATTGATGTAGATTTTCGCTATGTCCGTTGTTGTATCCCTCTACCACGTGCCTGCATGCCGCCTAGTTGTGTAGGTTAATTTTATGTCAGACCTATCGTCTATGTTGTAACAGACTTATGTTTTGTAATAGACCTATGTATGGATCTGATGTTGAATTCGAACTACTATGTCGTATCTATTGCACTTCCTTCATTGAGCAATTTATTTCATAAATAATTGTTTGTCTTTGCAATGCCCAATGCTAAAATACCACCGTTAATTGTTTCGATATAATGGTTAGGCCAGCTGGTCGTGGTCGTGGTGCGGCTGACCACCCACCGCCACCTGAATACATGGCTGGTATGATGTAGCAGTTTGAACTGAATCGCCAGTTTATGCAAGGGCTTATGGACCAGTTCCCAAGGCCGAACATGAATCAACAGTCAGCCCCAATGACTCTGTAAGACTTCATGCGCCTCAACCCTATGATCTACCGCAGCTCAACTCAGCCGCTTGATGCAGATGACTGGCTCCATGACATCACTTATGAGCTGGAATCTTCAGGCACCCCAAAGGCTAGCTATGTCACCTTCGCCTCGTACTTTCTGAAGGGTCCCGCTGCTCAATGGTGGGACAATCACAGGCGCTCACAGCCTGTTGGAACAATCATCACCTGGCCGGAGTTCCAACCTGCATTTCGTGTTCGCCATATTCCTTAGGGACCGATGGACAAGAAGAAGCGTGAATTCTGCAATCTCATCCAGGGCAACAAGACTGTAGATGCTTATCAGCGGGAATTTCTGGACTTATCTCGCTATGCGGAACAGACGTTGCAACTGATGCTCGCAGGCAGGAGCAGTTCCATGAAGGCCTCCACCCTGATATCAAACTGGCCCTCCTTGTTAAGGACTTTGACAACTTCGCCACCTTGGTGAACAAGTCCATAATGGTGGAAATAGGCCTGCAGGACTACAAGGACAGCAGCAAGCGCAATCATGACATGGGCTCATCTCTGGGCTCAGCAAGTCAGAAGCGCAAGATCTGGATTCCCCACAACATGTACCATGCTCATACTCCTACTCCAAGGCCGTCCTATGCTGCACCTCGTCTGCCTTCACCCCCAACCAGGCAGCCGAGGCTCCCAGCTCTGCCACCACGAGCTCCTTCCCCCCCCTTCTTGTCCTGAGGATGGACTGTGCTTCAAGTGTGGTCGTCCAGGACACCGTGCTAGAGAATGCAGGCAGAATCAGAATCAACTTGCACTGCCTTCCAACCAACTCCGCAACAACAATGCTAGGCCCGCTTAGGGACGTGTTCAAGTTAACAACGTTGATCTGAATGAAGCTCAAGACTAGCATGTTACTTTGATGGGTACCCTTCTCGTCAACTCAGTACCAGCTTCTGTATTGTTTGATACAGGAGCAACACATTCTTTTATGTCTGAATATTTTGCATACATGCATGACATTAAGTGTGATGAGGTGAACGTCCCAATAGTGGTAAACACCCCCGCTGGCCAATGTCAAACCTTAATGTTTTGTCCAGATGTCCCCATTGAAATAGAAGGAGTGGACTTCCATGCTTCCCCCATTGTGTTGAAGTCCTCCAAGATCGACCTTATTTTGGGAATGGATTGGTTGAAAGCACATACCGCTTCCGTCGTTTGTGCCACCAAAACTATCCACCTTCTGCATCCTTCGAATGATCTAGTCAGCTACCATGCTCATCTTGTTCAAGATGCTGAAGCCCGGCTATATGCCATGAATGCTTTAAATGAGTCACCTCTTGAAGGGATTGATTACATTCGAGTTGTCCGGGATTTCCAAGATGTTTTTCTGGAAGAACTCCTAGGGATTCCCCCTACTACAGCTGTCGAGTTTGTCATCGACTTGGTACCTGGTACCACTCCTATAGCCAAGCGTCCGTATAAGATGCCACCACATGAACTCCTTGAACTTAAGCAAGAAATTGACAATTCGCTACAGCTGGGTTTCATTCGTCCAAGTTCCTATGCTTAGGGAGCACCTTCTCTCTTTGTTAAGAAGAAGGATGGGACAAACCGTCTGGTCCAGGATTATTGACCAATCAAGCAAGCTACAATTCAAAACAAATATCCGCTACCTCGGATCAATGATTTGTATGATCAACTTGCTGGTGCCTCTATTTTCTCTAAGCTTGACTTGAGGTTGGGTTACCATCAGATCCGTGTTTGTGAAGAGGATATTCCGAAGACCGCATTTGTTACTCGCTATGGTTCATACGAGTACACCTTCATGTCTTTCAATTTAACCAATGCTCTAGCAACCTTCTCTCATTTAATGAATTATATCTTCATGGACTACCTCGAAAAATTCGCCGTGGTTTATCTAGATGATATTCTGGTATTCTCCAATAATAAGGAAGAGCATGTTAAACATCTTCATCTTGTACTGGAAAGACTTCGGGAACATCAACTATATGCCAAGTATTCCAAGTGTGAGTTCTGGATGGACGAAGTCACCTACCTTGGTCATGTGATCTCCAAGGATGGTATTGCGGTCAACCCTAAACGAGTTCAGGCTATTCTTGACTGGACTCCCCCGAAGAATGTCAAGCAAGTCAGAAGTTTTCTCGGTCTCACCAGCTATTGCCGTCGATTTGTCGAGAACTTCTCCAAGATTGCAGAGCCCTTAATCAATCTGCTTCACAAAGGCGTTAAATATGAGTGGACAGAAAAAATGTTAGGAGAGCTTCCAGCACTTAAAGACAAATTGACGTCTAATCCAGTGCTTGCTCCTTCGGATACCCGTAAGGACTTTGTCGTTTATTGTGACGCTTCGCATCAGGGAATAGACTGTGTCCTAATGCAAGAACGCAAAGTGGTTGCTTATGCATCTCGTCAATTGTGTCCTCATGAAGAGAACTACCCAGTTCATGACCTTGAACTTGCTGCAGTAATTCATGCACTAAAAGAGTGGCGACAATATCTCGTTGGTAATCGATGCGACATCTACACCGATCACCAAAGTCTGAAGTACTTATTTACTTAGCCAGATTTGAATCTCCATCAACAGAGATGGATGGAGCGCATAGCAGACTACAACGTGGGGATTTCTTATACCCCTGGCAAGGCTAATGTAATGGCTGATGCTTTGAGCCGCAAGGCATACTGCAACCACCTTCAGGTTCACAAGGTTCACCCCCTTCTTCAAGAAGAATTTGGCAAGCTGAACCTCCATATTGTTCCTCAGGGTTACCTCGTTCCCCCCCTGAAGAGTTCCGCAAGATGAACCTTCATGTTGTTAACCAGGGTTCTTTGAGTAACCTGGTTGTTGAACCAAATCTTGTGGGCGGTATTAAAACAATGCAGGGCTGTGATGACGAAGTCGACAGGATTAAATACTATCTGTTGGAAGGTAAACCTTCATGTTTCACCATTGCTGATGATGGTGCTATGTACTTCAAGGGAAGCTTATTCGTTCCAACAAAAAGGGAAAACCTGAATATGACTGATAGAATACTGAAAGAAGCTCATGATACTCCATTGTTTATTCATCCGGGTAGTACCAGGATGTATCGAGACATCCGTTAAAGGTTCTGCTGGTCAAATATGAAACAAGACATTGCTTGTTATGTTTCAGAATGTGACACTTGCCGTTGTATCAAAGCGGAACATTAGAAGCCTGCTGGAACTCTACAACCTATTTCTATTCCTGAATGGAAATGGGATCATGTTGAAATGGACTTCGTCACTGGGTTTCCCAGGTCGCAGAAGGGTAATGATGCTATTCTTGTCGTCATTGACCGACTGTCCAAAGTTGCACATTCTCTGGCTATCAAGGAAACTATTACCGCTAGTCAGCTAGCAGATCTTTACATGTCTAGGGTTGTTTCCCTCCACGGTATTCCTTTGGTGATTAGTTCAGACCGTGGCAGTTTATTCACTTCAAGATTCTGGGCAAGTTTCCAGGAAGCTATGGTTACTCATTTGTCCTTCAACACCGCTTTTCACCCTCAATCCCAGGGACAAGTTGAGAGAGTCAATCAGATTCTCGAAGACATGCTTCGAGCTTGTGTCATTTCTTTTGGCAAGAAATGGGAGGAATCTCTCTCGTATGTTGAGTTCTCCTACAACAATAGTTATCAAGCTAGTCTAAAGATGGCTCCTTTTGAAGTATTATATGGACGTAGGTGTCGGACTCCTCTGAATTGGTCAGAAACTGGGTAATGTACACTTATCAGTTCGGATATTATCCAACATGCCGAAGATCAAGTCCGCATTATTCATGCAAATCTGAAGGCCGCTCAGTCTCGTCAGAAGAGTCAGTATGACTATCATCACAAGGATATGGTCTATCAACCTGGCGAAAAGGCTTATCTTCGAGTCACGCCAATGAGAGGTACACACCATTTTGGTATCAAGGGCAAGCTGGCTCCTTGTTATATTGGTCCTTTCACTGTTCTCGAAAGGCATGGAGAAGTGGCATATCAACTGGAACTACCGCCAAACTTTTCTCAGGTGCATGATGTGTTCCATGTGGCACAGCTTCGTCGCTGTTTCAAGGATCCTATCCGAGCAGTGGATCATGATATGCTTGAACTGCAACAAGACCTTTCTTACGAAGAACAACCAGTCCGCATTCTTGATGAAACCGAACGTCGAACTCGTCAGAAGGTTACCAAGTTCTTCAAAGTGCAGTGGGTAAATCATTCTAAAGATGAGGCCACATGGCAACGCGAAGATCATCTTCGTGCAGAATACCTTGGGCTCTTTCCTTCTACTTCTTAATTCTCGGGATGAGAATTCTTGTTAATAGGGGAGAGTTGTAACACCCTGGTATCAGTGCTACAGTGATGATGTAATTAAGCTTCAGTAATGGCATGGTCAGCAACTAATTATTTTGCTAAGTGGAATATGATCAAGATGGAATTTCAAATTTCAATTCAAAATTCCACTCAAATGCTCTATAGTTTCAAGTGGCAAATTTAAATCCTCAAACATCACAGATAAAATGTTGCATGCTTGTGAAATATTCCAAAATAAATAATGTTGTGGAAAACAACATCACCAAGATTCTGGTTTGGCCCTACCATTAATAACAGTAGCTGAAAGTATTTTTTAAAATCAATTTAAATTCAAATTGAAAATACAAACAGTTTCAAATAATCCCCAAAGTTGATGTGGACCTTTGGATTAGTGCATACTGTTTTGTGGACCTTGTCCCGCATTTTTGCTAAAGCAAATGGTGACTAAAAATAAATGAAACACAAACTAAAAAGGAAAACAGAAAAGAAAGAAAAAGAAAAGGGCCCGTGGTACTGGACCAAGTCCACAATGCGGCCCAGGCCCACTCCCCCACCGTCGTCTTCCTCCTGTAGCGACCGCCAGATCGCTACAGAGCCGCGTCGCCGCTGCACCCGCTCGTTGTCATCGCCATGGAGGATATGAACGGCCCACGGACTCTCTCTCCCTTCCCCGCAAACCCTAGCCCACGCTCAGATCCGCATTTCGCGCTCCCTCGCTCGCCCACAGCTCGTCTGAGCGCTGCCGTCGCCATGGGCGTCGGTTAGCCGCGGCCACCGTCACCTCCGAGCCCAGCCGTCGCGTCCATGAGCTCTGTCGTGACCTCCTCGACCCTCTCAACCACGAGCTCGAGCTCGGGGAGCTCTGCATCGCCATCTCCACGTCGTCTTCAACCTCAGGACCCGAAGCTCGCCGCCGTCGATTAGCTCCACCATGCCTCCCCCGAGCCCACTTGAGCACATCTGCAGGCGCCCAGTGAGCTTTGACTCCCTCTCTTTCTCTTCCCCATGCGATTAGGACGCCATAGCAAGCCTTCCCTGTACCCGAGCTCTGCCGTCTGCCATTGACAACGTGCTCGCGCCGTGCGTGCCCCTGGCAGCCCGTGCGTGCTATAGGCGCTCTCTAGGGCGTCCCCTGCGTCGATCCCGCGCGCTAGCTAGGTCGGTTTCGCCTCCGTTTTCTCGTAGCAATCGCCGCCCAAAGCTGTTGCCGCCGCCGGTGACGTAGCGCTCGCTACGGCCTGCCGTTGCTCGTCCTGAGGCCTCGGATGGTTCGGAGGCTCCTCCCGCTTTCGAACGTGCCCGACCGCACGCCAAATGGCCCACCGTGGAGCATTTCCGAGCTCGCCAGAGCTTTCGGCCTCGTCCGGAGCTCGCCGGCGACGCTCTGGCACCGGCCACCGACGTGGCACACCTGGGGTCCACCCCTGGGTCACTACGAGTGGGGCCCCTGGCCTCAGTTGACTGGGTTGACCCAATCAACTAGGCTGGCTGGGTTGACCAGCCACTGACATGTGGGGCCCTGCCCCCAGTGTCTATGACATTAGGACCCACCCTGTCAGTTGCTTAATTAGTGAAATTGATTAATTAAAACTAACTAAATTTTCTAATTAGTCATTGACATATGGGGCCCCACCTGCTAATTAATTATGTTTATTTTAAACTAATAAACTGGAAAATGCATGTGTCTATGACATGTGGACCCCACATGTCAGGTTTAAAACTGTAGCTAACATTGTTGGCTGCTGATGTAATGCTAACGTCATATGACACTGTTCTAGATAATGTCAGATTTATTAAATAGAATTAATTCCAGAAAATTAATAATACTTTAGAGAATCATAGAAAATAATCTGTAGCTCAGATGAAAATAAGTTATATATGAAAGTTGGTCAGAAAAATCCCACGAACCCAATTATGCCATTCATTCATCTGTCGCATGCTCCTAGCATGATGAACATGGAACTTTCCCCTTCAATTCAACTGTCCGATAAATCCGTGGACCCAGGAAATATCGTCAGGTATTCTCCCGCTCCGTCTGATGCGTGTAGTATTGCGTTAGTGCATACCTAACTCTGCATATTGCCATGTCATGCATCATGGTGCACCTGTTTGCTTTATATTTATTGTGTCTCCCCCCTCTTCTTACCGGTAGACCCCGAGACTGACGCTGCTGTCGAGTATGACTACGCCCCTAACGACCAGCCTTTTACAACAGAGCAGCAAGGCAAGCAAAAACCCCTTGAGCATTCCGATATCACCCACCTCTCTCCCTCTTATTCTTGCATTCAAATTTTGATATTGTTTTAGTTAGCTCCTATTCTGATGCATAGCTTGTTTTTGATGAACTGCTACTATTCCTGCAATAATACCAACTGCTTAGTATAGGTTGGTTAGTGAACCCCCAGTGACCCCTTAGTCCCTGTTGCCCTTGCTTCTTCATCGACGACCCGACAATTCGACAACTCGAAGACTCGGTCAACCGACCGACAAGCCAGGCCCCTCACATCACTACACTCCCCTTAATTGTATGACGCTACAGTGCTACTATCGAGTACCGAGGGTGACACCTCATGAAGTACTCATGATGCTAGCCCTATAGTGTAGCTAGTTGGTCATGGTTATAGAGGGTGATTCCTCCTTCACCACTCCTGACGATGTCTCTGTCGTGCGAGCCCTCAAGTGTGTGAATCTCGAGGGTGATTCCTCGAAGCCCACCTTGGCGGTTACATCGAGTGGGGACCGTTGAGGGTGATTCCTAAGTTCTCGCCTTGATGTTTTATACACACAGTTGCTATGACCTGGTTACAGAAACATGTTGATGACAGGTCTGCCCCAAGGGTACCCGTGTGACAAAGATTTGGTGGGATGCCCCGTAAGGCATCCGAAGACTTGGTGGGGTGCGCTGGCAAGGCACCCGAGAGTTATTGGTGGGGCGACAGACTGCATATGGTTCGCGCTTGCCCCGTATTAATAAAATGCTAATGGGTTGGGTATTTGATCTGAGTTGGTCGTTGACCTTTTACGCTCTAAACCTTCATGTGGGAGAAGTTATGGGTACTCAGCGTCGTTGTATCAGCCGAAGCTCTTTGGACGTCAGCAATGGAGCGGCACGCGCAAGATTGGGCTAGAAGGTACAACTCCCGGACTGAGTGTACTAGGTCTGCTTCTGGCCGCATACACATCGTACAGGAGTGCAAGGGCAAGTGGGGCCACGAACTTGCGCTTAGGAGTTTGACCGGCGGGCTGGCCTCTTCGTTGAGCCTAGGTGGGGCGACGACGTTTTGCATCTCGAGGCCGGACATTACCCAGGAAAGTGTGTCCGGCCGGAGGTGATCAAGCCTCTTGGAAATGCGGTGCACCCTTAGAGGGAAGAAATTATCTATTCGAATAGTCATGTCCACGATAACAAGACGACTTGGAGTTGTACCTTGACCTTATACAACTATAATTGTGAATTACTTTAAATGAATGTGGCTTCGGGATTGCTTCCTCACAGGGAGTCGAGGAAGAATCTCTGGGCATGGTTACTTAATAAAATTACTACAATAATATGGCTATATGTGAGTTATCTGTCTTCTCTCTTCTAATGTTGCAAGGTGCTGAAGATGCTAGTCTTCGATAGGACTAGGCCTTCCCCCCTATTCTCGCTTTCTGCAGTCAGTCCAGATATAACCCCACCCCTTGATAATGATGCATACTTAGCATAGTTCTGATGTTAGTCTTGCGAGTACTTTGGATGAGTACTCACCGCTGCTTTGCCATCTCTTTCCCCCTCGATGCGATGCTGCGTTCAAGCGATGGAGTCCAGGAGATGGAGTACGCCGGAGACGATTACTACACCACCGCAGGAGCCTACTACTACGTGGAGGCGGCCCCCGACCAGCAGTAGGATAGGAGGTTCCGAGGTAGGAGGCCTCGCCTCTTTCGATCCGTTGTTATGTTTGTGCTAGCCTTCTTAAGGCAAAACTTGTTTAACTTATGTCTGTACTCAGATATTATTTTCTTCCACTTACTCGTGCTTGTCGAGCTTTGTATTCGAGCCCTCGAGGCCCCTGGTTTGTAATATGAAGTTGTATGACTTTAATTTGTGTCTAGTGTTGTGTTGTGATATCAATCAGTGAGTACCTAATCTTGGTTGTACGCATTGCGTGTATGTTTAGCGTACAGTAGAAATTGGGGGCATCACAAAGGGATAACCCAGAGCTGCCCAAAAAATTCTTTAGTCAATTCCCGAGGACAGCTTCCCACAAGGGAAGACGGTTTACGCGAATGCGCTTTCTTATTAACCCCACATCCTCTGATGAGCGGCTCCGGGGCAACAGAGGGGCCACGCATGACTCCACTCATATTGGACCCGGAAGCTTCCATTCCCTCAGTCCTACCGACCGGCAAGGGCCGCGCCGTTGCCGAGGAACCATCAGCCTGCATCGGCAAGGATGAAGATCCAGGAGCAGAAGCCCCACCCTTCTCACCCGAAATTTTAGGATTGAAATTCGAACTATCCATAGGGACATTGACCACAAAGTCCTCAAACTTTTCCCTAACACGAGCACAACTACGGGAATCAGCATACCGAAGTTTACATACCTGACTCCGATGAGCAGAGACCTCACCACGATCGCCCGGCCATGGCGGAGGTTCTAGACTGCTGAATCACCGACCGGAAACTGCCTGGTACGCTCCTAGCACAGGACGAGGACCCCTATGCCGAGCGCACCCACCGAGCGCACGCACTCTCAGTGCTGGCGGGGCGGGCTGACCCCAGGTGGAAGAACACCGGGGGGGGCAGGTTGGCCAGCGTGGACACCGACGGCGGCCGGATGTTGAGGCGGGACGGACTCTCTGTCCTGAATCACGCCCACCTCGCCGCCTGGCATGGATCCATCGACTCCGCCTCCTGGATGGCCCAGAACAGCATATGGTAGTCCATCCCTCCTGCATCTCCGTTGAAACGAGCCCGTTCCGCGAACGTAGATCGCTGGATGATTTCCACCATGATCTCCGGCCACTTGTTGCGGTCGGGGAAACGGCCCCGCACCACCTGAAGCATCTCTGCGCGTGCTTCCATGGATCCAGGGTCGACCTCCGGGAGTAGCTCCATCGAAACCGGCCTCGGTGGAACCATCGCCGCAGGAAGCGTCCACCGCGCATGAGCCGCCCGTCGACCCCCCGCCATCGAGAGAGTGGATCTGGGGAGGATTGGGTGGGTGGGAACGCTGGGCGGCAGGCTTAATTAGGCAGGGGGGGGCATGCGCCATTAATGGGGGCGGCTTGGGCTTCCGAGGCCGCCTCGTGTTCGCCAGAGTCACGGGTCGTCATCTTTCTCCCCATCGCAGAACGGAGACGACGGCAATTCGGCCATGGAAAGGACATATCCCAAAGGTAAGCTTGCCGAAACTGACTCTTCTCGATTTCTTCAAGCCAGATTCATGGATAGTGGTGGAAGGACGGAAGAAGAAGCGGCCGGGCAGGCACGGTGGCGGCGCTGGTGGCTGACCCGAGCGGCGAGATGCGTACAACACGGTCAGTACGTTTGAGACTCCTGCTGGGCCAAGATGGGCCTGGATCGGGAATTGCAGCTATGGGCCCAAGTGGAACTGGGTATTTGGCCCAGTGTGGTGCCCAGAACGCTGAAACGAGAGACGTCAATCCAGATACGTACTTTTGTACGTCTATATCTCCAGGACGGGACGAGCGTCCAGTGCGTTTTCTGCCGCTAGGGTTCGAGCGCAGCCTGGCTTTCCGACGCCAGGCGTGGGACGAGCGACTCGGGTGCGCAGCGCATACACCGCGACGCAGAGCATGCCTGGCCGGGGTAACGGCGCGCAGTCGCCTCCTCGTCTCCAGCCGAACGAGCCGCCGGACCTGCAGGGTCAGGAGCCTGTTGCTCCCCCATTGAACGCTGCAAACCAGCAGGGCAAGCAGCCCACTGCCCCTCGGCGCAGCTGCGCGGGAGCGAGCCAGCAGGGCCGGCTGCCTACTGCTCCTCCTCGCAACGGCGAGGGTACTAGCCGAGGGAGCTTTGCTGATGGCCGCGGTGACGGGGCGGGCCGTGGTGGCCTTGCCGGCGGTCGCAGCGGGTTAGGGACTGGTCACGGTGGTGACGACGGTGGCTATCGGGGCTACCGTCCAAACTGGAACCAATGGAACGATGGCGGAGCGGGTGGTGGTCACGGGCAATGGAACGAAGGAGGAGGTCGCGGGTTCGGTGCTAATCAGTGGCATCGGAACTTCTACCCTCCGGCTGGTGACTTCGTCGAGGGGGCCTCGGGTCCTCATTATCGTCAGTGAGGAGGTCGCGGAGGGGGTGGCCATGGTTTTGGTCGAAACGCTCCTACACGGCGACCGCTAGTTTCGAAGGCTGTCCCAAAGTTGGCGTCCATCGCTCTACCGGCGATGATTGACGGAGGGGCAGCTAACGTGGACGCCATTAAGGCGTTGACTTCGACGGCCACGTTGCCAGAGGCGGCGACGTTGGTGGTTAAGGCGCTGGCGGCCGTGGCTATCCCGATGGCGGCTTTGGCCGAAGACAGTGATAAGCTGAGTGACAAAGGTAGCGACAAGGCGGACAACACACGGTCTAATAAGGAGGCTCGCAGGGAAAAAATGTGTTGCTATAGATGTCGGGAGCCTGGTCATTTCGTGATGGACTGCGCGGCTGTTTTATGCGATATTTGACTGAAAGTTGGGCACACATAGTCTGCTTGTCCGTTACTCTTGGCTCCTAAGCCGGTTGTGAACATATATGGTGTTAGTCACAGCAGATTTATGTTCTTTGAGACTCCTCATACAGTTTTTGTGACACCGCATATAGAGAGTTCGAGGACTGGTCTGGTCAAGGTTACTCATGGGACACTGACAGAGGATCAAGTGTCTCAGCAAGTCAAGAGGCTTGTTTTAGAGTCCTTCCACTGGTCACCTGTCAGAGTGGAAGATCGGGTTTACCGTGTGGAATTTCCTAGGAGGGAGTATCTTGATCTCCTCTTGAAGTTTGGATTCAGCAAAGTAACTGGGAGTAAGTGCATTCTAGAGTTTGATGAGTACAAAAAACCTGAGCCGAAAGGAACACCACTAGAGGAGGTTTGGGTTAGACCTTCAGGAGTGCCTGAGTCACTTCTTAATGAATTTCTTATTGTTTGGAGTCTTGGTTCTCTGTTAGGAAAAAACAGAGAAGGTTGATATGTCGTTCACGTGCAAACATGGCATTGCGAGGTTGCTTGTTGGTGTGTTGGACGTGGAGTATGTTCCTGATTTTGTTCCCTGGTCTTACGATGGCATGCATTATGATTTGGAGGTGGAGGTTGAGGAACCTCCCCAGGAGGTATATAACACTCTGAACAATGATGTTGAGATGATGGACGGTATAGATGGAAGTGGGAACCAAGAAGCTGATGGGAACCTTGGGGAGCATGCTGATAAGCCTCGGGATATGGGACAGTCATCTCAGTCCTCGAAACCAGCAGACACGACGACTGATAAGGGGACAACCCTCTTCCAAGCGGATGGCTACTCTCTGCTTTGGTTCTTTCTAGGTGGTTTCTGCGCCGAATCGCCTTTGGGGGGAACAAGCAGAGGATGACGATTTGGACTGGCTGCCGACTTTACATGCTCTTGAGGAGGGAGTGCGGCACAGTCAGGAGGACTGCGGGTCTCTTCCTCAGCTGGTGTCGCAAAAACGACGTTCTTCTTCCACGGGGTGGAGGCGGATAGTCGTGGGCAGGAGGACCCGCGATCGGATTTGTCCTCACCATGCTCTCCATCTTCAGTACACTATACTGCGACTACACAGGAGGTATCCTAGTCGGCGGCCATGTAGGGCCGGCCCACTCAGACCAGCTCACCAGCCGCCGTCGATGGAGGGAGTCTTGCAAAGGCCGTCTCTCTGCCCGTGGTGGAGGTCGCATCACCGGGCGGTGGTGGAACCGTCAATGCTGTCACCACCGCCGGTGTTCAGCTTAGACCTTGTCAGGAATGAGGCAGGAGGCCGAAACCCGACCGAGGTCTCCTTGGATGATGTGATCAGCTTCGGAGGGATTCCGGATCCTACATCCGGCGACCGACGTTATAGTCACCGGATTCTGGACCAACCCGGTGCCGACGACATACAGTTGGGGCATGCTATGAGGGTCGCCAAGCTTCGTGATATCGAAGCCAATACAGGTATGTCTGTCAATACAAGTGGGTCAATCCTTCATTTTTTTGAGAAGGAAATTATAGATAATGCAAGCAACTTAGGGATATCTCTTGGTGGTAGTGGAAAAGAAATAGCTAAATCAATTAATGAAATTCTAGACTTAGGAGCAGATAGAGCCATGGAGATTATTGCAAACTTAGCAGCGGTAAAACCGATGAATGAGGCAGATATTAATAACCTTGGAGTCACAACACTACAGAGTTTATGTGAGGATTTAGTACCGACAGAGGGAGTAGAGGTGGAAGAGGAAGCCGTGAGATCAGAGGGGTATATGGACACTTTGATGCCCGACACTCTTCCTCAGGTAGCATCCGCCCATGAGGACACCGAGATGATGCAGGATAAACCTAAGAGACCTTGGAAGAGGAAGGTTTATCATGTATCAGCCATACGGAGGAGCGCGAGAGTTAAACAAAACAAAAAAAATTCATGATGAAAGATGAAAGGAATCTTCTGGAATAGCAGAGGTCTAGCGGACTTGGCTAGAAGGAGATTCCTTAGAGACGCATCTTTAGAGCATTAGCTTGATTTTATGGCTTTACAAGAGACGGGTAGAGATAACTTCACGCCACAATTTCTCAACACCATTTCAGGAGGAGTTGAGTTTGATTGGCATTGTTTACCACCAAGGGGTAGATCTGGGGGATTTTACTTGGGGTTAAGTGCGAAACACTAGAGGTGTTGAATGTGGTTTATGGAGAGTTTGCTGTCAAAATTCGTGTCAGGTCGAAAGTGGATGGCTTCAGATGGGCTCTTGTGGCCGTATATGGGGCGGCGCAGCCTGATCTTAAATCTGATTTTCTCACGGATTTAGTGAGAATATGTGGAGATGAAAGGCTTCCCATTCTGGTTGGGAGAGACTTTAATATCATTAGAAGACTAGATGGAAAAAATAATGACAACTTCGATGGAAGATGGTCATTTATGTTTAACATGATTATCGAGAGTCTTGATTTGAGGGAGATTGACCTCAATGGTACACAATTCACATGGTCTAACTCATTACTAGTGCCAACATATGAGAAGTTGGATCAGGTTCTGACCAGTGTAGAATGGGAGAAGAAATACCCGCTAGTCACAGTCCATGCTTTGCAAAGGGCCATTTCGGAGCACACACCACTACTAGTCGATTCTGGGGAAGCGACTCATGTGGGTAACAGAAATATTTTCTCTTTCGAATTAAGTTGGTTTGAGAGAGAAGGATTCATGGATCTCATTGCTACAGAATGGGCCAGGGAATCTGGTGGGTCATCTAGTATGGATAGGTGGCAAAACAAAATTAGACACTTGCGCCAGATCTTGAGAGGCCGGGCCAAGAATCAAAGCGGAATTTATAAAGTGGAAAAAGAGAGGATTATCCAGATCATTAATGAGTTAGATGTGAAAGCAGAGTCTACACTTCTTAATATGTCAGATCGGAATATTAAGATTGAGGCTGAGAAGATGTTCCAAACTCTTCTGAGAGAGGAGGAGATGAAATGGGCCCTTCGATCAAAGGTGAAGAAGGTGGCCCATGGGGATGATAACACACAATTCTTTCACATGATTGCAAATGGAAAGCATAGGAAGAAGAAAATAATTCAACTTGAACAGGATGAGGGTACAATTGGAGGACATGAGAACCTAAAATTGTACATCTCCGAGTACTATAAGAATCATTTTGGTGCACCCGAAGAGAATTTTGTTTCTCTTGATGAGAGCACAACAGGTGACATACCTCAGCTCTATTCAGATGAGAATGAGGTATTGTCAGCTCCATTTATAGAGAAAGAGGTGTTTGACGCAATAGCACAAATGAAACAAAATAAGGCACCGGGACCGATGGGTTTCTGACGGAATTTGATAAAAAAATTGGCATATTATAAAGGGTGATCTTTTTTTCCTATGTTCCATGATTTGTTTAATGGTCAGTTACAACTATTCCACCTAAACTTTGAAACAATAACGCTGTTGCCAAAGAAGGTGGAGGCTATTCGCATTGAGCAGTTCAGACTGATATGTCTGCTCAATGTCAGTTTCAATTTTTTTACTAACGTGGGTACAAATAGGTTGACGCAGATAGCCCATTCGGTAGTCCAACCGACTCAGACAGCTTTCATGCCTCGAAGACACATCCTAGAAGGTGGCGTCGTCTTGCATGAAACGTTGCAGGAAATCCATACGAAGAAACTTGATGGGGTTATCTTTAAAGTGGATTTCGAGAAGGCGTATGATAAGGTAGTGTTGGGATTAAAGTTAATGATGACATAGGTCATTATTTTCAAACACATAAGGGAATGAGACAGGGAGATTCCATGTCTCCCGTGATGTTCAACATAGTAGCGGATATGTTGGCAGTCTTTATTGGTTGGGCTAAACAGAATGGCCAAATGATGACCCACAAGTATAGGGGATCTATCGTAGTCCTTTTGATAAGTAAGAGTGTCGAACCCAACGAGGAGCAGAAGGAAATTACAAGCGGTTCTTAGTAAGGTATTCTCTGCAAGCACTGAAATTATCAGTAACAGATAGTTTTGTGATAAGATAATTTGTAACGGGTAGCAAGTAACAATTGTAAAAAAGGTGCAACAAGGTGGACCAATCCTTTTTATAGAAAAGGACAAGCCTGGAAAAACTCTTATATAAAGAAAAGTGCTCCAGAGGACACATGGGATTTATGTCAAGCTAGTTTTCATCATGCTCATCTGATTCGCTTTCGCTACTTTGATAATTTGATATGTGGGTGGACCGGTGCTTGGGTGCTGCCCTTACTTGGACAAGCCTCCCACTTATAATTAACCCCTCCCGCAAGAATCCGCAACTATGAAAGAAGAATTAAGATAAATCTAACCATAGCATGAAACATGTGGATCCAAATCAGCCCCTTACGAAGCAACACATAAACTAGGGCTTAACCTTCTGTCACTCTAGCAACCCATCATCTACTTATTACTTCCCAATGCCTTCCTCTAGGCCCAAACAATGGTGAAGTGTTATGTAGTTGATGTTCACATAACACCAGTAGAGGAGAGACAAAATATATCTCATCAAAATATCGAACGAATACCAAATTCACATGATTACTTATAACAAGACTTGTCCCATGTCCTCGGAAACAAACGTAACTACTCACAAAGCATATTCATGTTCATAATCAAAGGAGTATTAATGATGATCAAGGATCTAAAAATATGATCTTCCACCAAGTAAACCGACTAGCATCAATTACAAGGAGTAATCAACACTATTAGCAACCCACAGGTACCAATCTGAGGTTTTGAGACAAAGATCGGATACAAGAGATGAACTAGGGTTTGGAGAGGATATGGTGCTGATGAAGATGTTGATGGATATTGACCCCCTCTCAATGATAGGATGGTTGGTGAAGACGATGGCTTTGATTTCCCCCACCGAGAGGGAAGTTTCCCCAGCATGATCGCCCTGTCGGAGCTCTAGATTGGTTCTGCCCAAGTTTCGCCTCAAGATAGCGGCGCTTCGTCCCGAAAGCTCTGTCATTATTTTTTACGGGACGAAACCCTCAATATAGCAGAAGATAGGCATTGGAGGGCTGCCAGGTGGGCCACAAGCCCAGGGGAGCGCCTAGGGGGGTAGGGCGCGCCCTGCACGCTTGTGGCTGCTTGTGGGCCCCTGATGTATTTCTTTCGCCCAATATTTTTTATATATTCCAAAATAATTCTCTATAGATTTCATGACTTTTGGAGTTGCGCAGAATAGGTATCTCAGGTTGCTCCTTTTCCAGTCTAGAACTCCAGTTGTCGGCATTCTCCCTCTTCATGTAAACCTTGTAAAATAAGAGAGAAAAGGCATAAGTGTTGTACGAAAATGTGTAATAACAGACCATAATGCAATAAATATCAATATAAAATCATGATGCAAAATGGACGTATCAACTCCCCCAAGCTTAGACCTCATTTGTCCTCAAGCGAAAGCCGAAATCGATAAATATGCCCACATGTTTAGATAGAGGTGTCGATAAAATAAAATATGGACATGAAGGCATCATGATCATCTTTAGAACAGCAACGTATAATGACATATAATTTCTTATGCGAAAGTAATAATTCATCCATAATGGCAAAGTATGAATCAAGAACTCTATTGAGAACTGAGAAACTATGATCTCGGTCATTGAAGAAATTCCAATTTATCATAATGTAGGAAAGAGTCAATATAAGAGCTTGTAAAGCAAACCCACATACCCAATCATTGTTTAGTCTTTCACAATTGCTAACACTGACGAGGTACCTATGAGTCCAAAGTTTCACTCGGACACAGAGAAAGATAGGGGCTTATAGTGTTGCCTCCCAACTATTTACCTCAAGGGTAATGTCAACAGTAATGGCACATGCTCGTCCACTTCTGAGTGGATATATGTGCCTAGATCATTCCCCAACACATGACACTTGCCAGAAAATAAAGGAGGAAATAGAGAAGGTGATGGAAATCACCATGACTCTGCATAAAGGTAAGAACTAGAAAATAAAAGTAACAGATAGGCCCTTCACAGAGGGAAGCAAAGGTTGTCATGCGCTTTTATAGTTGGATGCACAATCTCTTAATGCAAAAGAACGTCACTTTATATTGCCCCTTGTGATAGAGAACTTTATTATGCAGTATGTCGCTTTTATTTCTTCCCTATCACAAGTTCATATAAAGTTTATTTTCCTCACATTAATAGATCACACATATTTAGAGAGCAATTTGTATTGCTTGCGCCGATGACAACTTACTTAAAGGATCTTATTCTATCCTTAGGTAGGTATGGTGGACTCTCATGGCAAAACTGGGTTAAGGGTGTTTGGAGGCACAAGTAGTATCTCTACTTGGTGCAGAGGTTTTGGCTGATATTAGGTGGAAGCAAGTGATACATGTTGAGGGATCCATAACAATATAACTTCTATTCGGAAATAAGAAAACATAAACCATTATGTTGTCTTCCTTGTCCGACATCAACTTCTTAACATCTGATATTTTAATGAGTGCTCACAATCATAGAAGATGTCCAAGATAATATATGTATATGTGAACCTATGTTTCTTTATTACTTCCTTTTAATTGCCCCAATGACCAACAGCTATGTTTGTCAACCCACAACAGGTTTCAACCGACATACTTCTTATATGTGAAGCCGTCACTCCCCATAAGATCATCATATATACTCTTTGCTTTTATTCTATACTTCTTTCTACTTCATCTTTCTCAAGATTAAGATCATGACAAACAAGCAAAAGCCCTCAACTCAAAAGCAATTTTTATTATATAACTCACGGACTTGCCTACATAGGGGAGATCATAAAGCAAAGACTCGAAACTAGATCACACAAAAACTTTATTCTACTAGATCAAGATATAACCAAAAGGATCAAAGTAAGGAAAAATGATGAAAAAAATAAAAATAAAAGTAATAAAAGTAAAAATAAAAGATGTGATGGTGATATGATACCGGGGCACCTCCCCCAAGCATGGCAAGAGCCAAGGGGAGTGCCCGTACCCATGTGTTTAGTTGTCTTGCTTTGGAGGTGGTGATGTCGGAGTTTTTGATGAGGTTGGAAGTTTGTCTAGTTTCCTTCTAAGCATATAATTTTGTTCCCTCAGGTTGTCCACCTCCTGTTCGAGCTTCAATATCCTTTGACATAATTCTTCTTTACTCTCCTGCAGAAAACGAGAAGGGATAAATAGAACTTTAGGTTTTCTTCTCGTGTTTGGGAGGCTTGATTTCCTGAACTCCACGTGCATGTCTCCCAGTTGAGGTATAGGAGTCTCCTCATCATCTGAGCTTACTTCTGTTGGAAATATGCCCTAGAGGCAATAATAAATTAGTTATTATCATATTTCCTTTTTCATGATAATCGTTTATTATCCATGCTATAATTGTATTGATCGGAGACTTAGATGCATGTGTGGATACATAGACAAAACCATGTCCCTAGTAAGCCTCTAATAGAATAGCTCGTTGATCAAAGATGGTTAAGGTTTCCTAGCCATGGACATGAGATGTCATTTGATAAACAGGATCACATCATTAGGAGAATGGTGTGATGGACAAGACCCAAACTACAAACGTAGCATTTGATCGTGTCAGTTTATTGCTATTGTATTCTGCATGTCAAGTATATGTTCCTATGACCATGAGATCATGCAACTCACGGATACTGAAGGAGTGCCTTGTGTGTATCAAACGTCGCAATGTAACTGGGTGACTATAAAGGTGCTCTACAGGTATCTCCGAGGGTGTCTGTTGAGTTGGCATGGCTCAAGACTGGAATTTATTACTCCGTGTGACGGAGAGGTATCTCAGGGCCCACTCGGTAATACAACATCACAATAAGCCTTGCAAGCAATGTGACTAAGTGTTAGTCACGGGATCTTGTATTACGGAACGAGTAAAGAGACTTGCTGGTAAGGAGGTTGAACTAGGTATGGAGATACCAACGATCGAATCTCAGACAAGTAACATACCGAAGAACAAAGAGAACATCATACGGGATTAACTGAATCCTTGACATAGAGGTTCGACCGATAATGATATTCATAGAATATGTAGGAACCAATATGGGCATCCAGGTCCCGCTATTGGTTATTGACCGTAGAGGTGTCTCGATCACGTCTACATAGTTCTCGAACCCGCGGGGTCTGCACACTTAAGGTTTGGTGACGTTTCAGTAGTATAGAGTTATGTATGGTGGTGACCGAAGGTTGTTCGGAGTCCCGTATGAGATCTCGGACGTCACGAGGATCTCTGGAATGGTCCGGAGCTAAAGATTGATATATAGGAAGTCCTATTTTGGTCGCCGGAAACGTTTCGGGCTCATTGGTAGTGTACCGGGAGTGCCGGTAGTGTACGGGGAGACCATCGGGAGGGGTATTTCGACCCAAGAGGCTACATGGGCTATGGGAGAGTGAATACCAGCCCTTAGTGGGCTGGTGGAAGTCCCACACAAGGCCCATGCGGCTGGGAGTGAAATCCCAAAGAGAAAAAGGTGGAAAAAGGCAAAAAAGGCAAAAATAAGGAGTCCTAGTCCTACTAGGATTGGAGGAGGAATCCTCCAATCCCACTAGGTTCGGCCGACCCAAGGGCTGCCTCTTTGGCAGCCAAGCCTCCTCCTCCTCTCCTCTGATATATACTAGAGGATTTTAGGGTTTTGGCATAGAATTTTCAGCCATGTGCTGCTCGTTCCTCCAGTGCATAGTTTCTCCTCTAGATTGGATTTCTGCAGTGCTTAGGCGAAGCCCTGCCGGAATAGCTCCACCACCATTGCCGGAGCACCATCACGCTGCTGGAGAACTCTTCTACCTCTCCGCTCCCTCTTGCTGGATCAAGAAGGCAGAGATCATCATCGAGCTGTACGTGTGCTGAACGCGGAGGTGCCGTCCGTTCGGCGCTAGATCGGAAGGACCGTGATCAAGATCGCGAGACGGATCATGAGGAGTTCGTGGGATGGATCGTGATGAATACGCGGGACGGATCGTGATCAAGATCGTGAGACGGATCGTGATGAGTTTGCGGGACAGCTCGTGATGAGTTCACGGGACGGATCGTCATTGGATCGTGGGACGGATCGTGATGAGATCGCGGGACGCTCGGTGATTTGGACCGCGAAGACGTTCGACTACACCAACCGCGTTTCTTAACGCTTCCCGCTTAGCAATCTACAAAGGTACGTAGATCCACTCTCCCTCTCGTAGATGCTCATCACCATGGATAGATCTGCGTGTGTGTAGGAAATTTTTTGTTTCCCATGCAATTTCCCCAACAGTGGCATCATGAGCTAGGTCTATGTGTAGATGAGATCTCGAGTAGAACACAAAAGGTTTGTGGGCGTTGATGTTTAGATTGCTTCCTCCCTTGGTCGGATTTTGGTTCAGCGGTATTGTGAGATGAAGCGGCCCGGACCAACATTACTCGTACGCTTACGAGAGACCGCTTCCCTCGACCGCAACTTGTTGCATAGATGGCTTGCGGGTGTCAGTTTCTCTCACTTTAGTTGGATCGGATTCGACAAAGGCAGTCCTTGAGAAGGTTGAAAAGCAACTAGTATATCACCATTGTGGTTTTTGCGTAGATGAGAATTGTTCTTGCTAGATACCGTAGTAGCCACGTAGAAGATGCAACAACAATTAGAGGACGTCTAACTTGTTTTTGCAGGGTATGTTGTGATATGATATGGCCAATTACATGATGTGATATATGTGATGTACGAGATGATCATGTGATGTATAGATTATCACGACTTGCATGTCGATGAGTACGGCAACCGGCAGGAGCCATAGGGTTGTCTTTAATTATTGTATGACATGCGTGTCAATCATTAAGCACTATGTAATGCTTTACTTTATCGCTAAACGGTAGCAATAGTAGTAGAAGCATGTTGGGCGCGACAACCCCGATGGAGACACGTTGATGGAGATCAAGATGATGGAGATCTTGGTGTCTTGCCGGTGACGATGGAGATCATGCCGGTGCTTTCAAGATGGAGATCAAAAGCACAAGTTCATGGCCATATCATGTCACTTATGATTTGCATGTGATGTTAATCCTTTTATGCACCTTGTTTTGCTTAGGATGACGGTAGCATTATAAGGTGATCCCTCACTTAATTTCAAGATAAATTGTGGTCTCCCCGAGTGTGCACCGTTGCGAAAGTTCTTCGTGTCGAGACACCACTTGATGATCAGGTGTGATAGACTCTACGTTCACATACAATGGGTGCAAGCCAGTGTTGCACATGCAGAACACTCGGGTTAAACTTGACGAGCCTAGCATGTACAGACATGGCCTCGGAACACAAGAGATCGAAAGGTTGAACATGAGTCATATAGTAGATATGATCAACATGATGATGTTCACCATTATAACCACCTCAACTCACGTGATGATCGGACTTGACTTGGTGAATTTGGATCATGTATCACTCGGATGACCGGAGGGATGTCAATTTGAGTGGGAGTTCTTAAGTAATATGATTAATTGAACTCATTATCATGAACATAGTCAGTAGTGTCTTTGCAAACTGTGTTGTAGATTACTAGCTCACGTTGTAGCTCATTTGAATTTTATATGTTCCTAGAGAAATAGAGTTGAAAGATGATGGTAGCAATATTGCGGACTGGGTCCGTGATCTGAGGATTATCCTCGTTGCTGCATAGAAGGCTTATGTCCTTAATGCACCGCTCGGTGCGCCAAGCCCTCTAGCGTTGTTTGTAGATGTTGTGAACATCTGACAGGCATGTTCTGATGACTACATGATAGTTTAGTGCGTCATGCATTACGGCTTAGAATTGAGGCTCCGAAATGTTTTGAACGTCATGGAACATATGAGATGTTCTAAGAGCTGAAATTAGGATCTCAGGCTCATGCCCGTGTTGCGAGATATGAGATCTCCAACAAGATTCTTTGCCTTCAAGATGAAGGAGAATAGCTCAATCGTTGAGCATGTGCTCAGATTGTCTGGGTGCTACAATCGCTTGAATCGAGTGGGAGTTGATCTTCCAGATAGGATAGTGATTGATATAGTTCTCCAAGTCACTGTCACTAAGCTACTAGAACTTGGTGATGAACTGTAAAACACCAGGGATAGAAATAATGATCCCTGAGCTTTTCTCGATGTATGACACCGTGAAGGTAGAAATCAAGAAGGAGCTTCAAGTGTTGATGGTTAGTCAAAACCACTAGTTTCGAGAAGGGCAAGAGCAAGGAGGGAAACTTCATGGATAGCAAGTCAGTTGCAGCTCCAGTGAAGCAACCCAAAGTCTAACCCAAACCCGAGACTAAGTGCTTCGATTATGAGGAGAACGGTCGCTGAAGCGGAACAACCCTAGATACTTGGTAGATAAGAAGGCTGGCAAAGTCGACAGAAGTATATTTGATATACGTGTTATTGATGTGTACCTTGCTAGTACTCCTAGTAGCACCTGGGTATTGAATACCGGTTCGGTTGCTAAATGTGAGTAACTCGAAGTAAAGGCTACAGAATAAACGGATACTAGCTAAGTGTGAGGTGACGATGTGTGTTGGAAATGTTTCCAAGGTTGATGTGATCAACATCGCACGCTCTCTCTACCTTCGAGATTAGTGATGAACCTAAATAAATGTTATTTGGTCTTTTTGCGTTGAGCATGAACGTGATTAGATCATGTTCATTGCAACATGGTTATTCATTTAAGTTAGAGAATAATGGTTATTCTATTTACATGAATAATACCTTCAATGGTCATGCACCCAGTAAGAATGGTTTGTTGAAACTTGATCGTAGTAATACACATGTTCATAACATTGATGCCAAAAAGATACAAAGTTAATAATAATAGTACCACATACTTGTGGCAATGCCGCTAAATGTCATATTGGTAAAAAATGCATGAAGAAACTCCATGCTAATGGATCTTTGGACTCATTCGATTTCGAATCGGTTGAGACATGTGAACCATGCCTCTTGGTCAAGATGACTAAGGACCCCGTTTTCTATTTTGATGAAGTGGGCAAGTGATTTATTGGAAATGATAGATGTTGATGTATGCAATCCAATGAGTCTTGTAGCGTGCGGTGGATATCGTTATTTTCTTACCTTCACTGATGATTTGAGTAGATATAGTGTATATTTACTTAATGAAACACAAGTCTGAATCGTTTGAACGGTTCAAGCAAATTCAGAGTGAAGTTTAAGATCATCCTGACAAGAAGATAAAAATGTTTGCGATATGATCATGGAGGTGAATATCTGAGTTGCGAGTTTGGCATACAACTTTAGACAATGTGACAGTTGTTTCACAACTCACGCCACCTGGAACACCATAGTGTGATGGTGTGTCCGAACGTCATAGTCGTGCTCTATTGGATATGGTGCGTGCTATGATGTCTATTATCGTTTTGTTACTATAATTTTGGGGTTATGCATTAGAGACAACTACATTCACTTTGCATAGGGCACCATCTAAATCCATTGAGATGACACCGTGTGGATTATGGTTTGATAGAAACCTAAGCTGTCATTTTTTAATGTTTGGGGTTGTGACGCTTGTGTGGAAAATGTTTTCACCTAATGAGCTCGAACCCAAAGCGGACAAATGCATCTTCAAAGAATACCCTAAGAACAGTTGGGTGAACCTTCTATCTCAGATCCAAGCATAAAATGTTTATTGCTAAAACGGGGTCCTTTCTCGAGGAAAAGTTTCTCTTGAAAGAATTGAGTGGGAGGAAGATAGAACTTGATGAGGTTACTCAACCTCTATTTCAACCAGAGAGTAGTGCAGCGCAGGAAGTTGTTTCTGTGAAGCCTACGTTAGTTGAAGAGGAAGTTAATGATGATGATCATGAAGCTTAGGATCAAGTTACTATCGAACCTCGTAGGTCGACAAGGATGTGTACTGCTCCTGAACGGTATGACAACCCTGTCTTGGAGGTCATGTTGTTGGACAACGATGAACCTACGGGCTGTGGAGAAGCGATGATGGGCCCGGATTCCGACAAATGGTTAGAGGCCATAAAATCTGAGAAAGGAACCATGTATGAAAACCAAGTATAGACTTTGGTAGACTTGCTCGTTGGACGGCAGGTTGTTGAGTACAAATGGATCTTTAAGATGAAGACAGACGCTGATGGTGAATGTCACCATTTATAAAACTTGACTTGTCACAAAGAAGTTTCTGCCAAGTTCAAGGAGTTGACTGCGATGAGACTTTCTCACTCATAGTGATGCTAAAGTCTGTTGGAATTATGTCAGTAGTTGCTGCATTTTTCAATTATGAAATCTGGCAGATGGATACCAAAACATCGTTTCCTTACTTAAGGAAAGGTTGTATGAGATATAACCAGAAGGTTTTGTCAGTCCTAAGGATGCTAAAAGGTGTGCAAGCTTCAGTGAACCTTCTATGAACTGAAGCAAGCATCTCGGAGTTGGAATATACACTTTGATCAGGTGATCAAAGTTTTTAAATCTATACAAAGTTTATGAGAAACTTGTATTTGCAATAAAGTGAGTGGGAGCACTATAGAGTTTCTGATAAGTATATGTGGATGACATATTGCTATTCGGAAATGATGTAGAATTTTTAGAAATCATAAACGGTTGTTTGAAAAGAGTTTTTCAAAGGAAGACCTGCATAAAGATACCTAATTGTTGAACATCAAGATCTATAGAGATAGATCAAGATGCTAGATGAGACTTTCAATGAGTACATACCTTGACAAGATTTTGAAAGAGTTCAAAATGGATCAGTCAGAGAAAGAGTTCTCGCCTGATTTGTAAGGTGTGAAGTTGAGTGAGACTCAAAGCTCGAAAACGGCAGAAGAAAGAGAAAGGATGAAGGTCGTCCCCTATGCCTTATCCATAGGCTCTATATTATGCCATGTTGTGTACTTCACCTTGTGTGTGCCTTGCCATGAGTCAGTCAAGGGGTACAAAAGTGATCCAGGAGTGGATCACTGGACAGCGGTCAAGATTATCCTTAGTGACTAAAAGACTAAGGAGATGTTTCTCGATTATGGAGGTGATAAAGAGTTCGTCGTAAAGAGTTACATCGATGCAAGCTTTAACACCAATCCAGATGACTCATAGTAGCAATCTGGATACGTATAGTGGAGCAGCCTTTGGAATAGTACCAAGTGGAGTGTGGTAGCAGTGTTTACGATTTGACATAGAGATTTGCAAAGTACACTCGGATCTGAATATCACAGACCCGTTGACTATAAGACCTCTCTCACATGCAAAGCATGATCGAGCCCCAGAACTCATTGGGTGTTAGATTCATAACAATGCATATCACATGGTGATGTGAACTAGATTATTGACTCTAGTGCAAGTGGGAGACTTTTCGAAATATGCCCTAGAGGCAATAATAAATTAGTTATTATCATATTTCCTTGTTCATGATAATCGTTTATTATCCATGCTATAATTGTATTGATCGAAGACTTAGATGCATGTGTGGATACATAGACAAAACCATGTCCCTAGTAAGCCTCTCATAGACTAGCTCATTGATCAAAGATGGTTAAGGTTTCCTAGCCATGGACATGAGATGTCATTTGCTAAACGGTATCACATATTTAGGAGAATGGTGTGATGGACAAGACCCAAACTACAAACATAGCATTTGATCATGTCATTTTATTGCTACTGTTTTCTGCATGTCAAGTATATGTTCCTATGACCATGAGATCATGCAACTCACGGATACCAGAGGAGTGCCTTGTGTGTATAAAATGTCGCAACATAACTGGGTGACTATAAAGGTTCTCTACAGGTATCTCCGAGGGTGTCTGTTGAGTTGGCATGGCTCAAGACTGGAATTTGTTACTCCGTGTGATAGAGAGGTATCTCAGGGCCCACTTGGTAATACAACATCACAATAAGCCTTGCAAGCAATGTGACTAAGTGTTAGTCACGGGATCTTGTATTAAGGAACGAGTAAAGAGACTTATCACGGGATCTTGTATTATTGACCGTAGAGGTGTCTCGGTCATGTCTACATAGTTCTCGAACCCGCAGGGTCTGCACACTTAAGGTTTGGTGACGTTTCGGTAGTATAGAGTTATGTATGGTGGTGACTGAAGGTTGTTCGGAGTCCCGGATGAGATCCCGGACATCACGAGAAGCTTCGGAATGGTCCGGAGGTAAAGATTGATATATAGGAAGTCCTATTTTGGTCGCCGGAAAAGTTTCGGGCTCATCGGTTGTGTACCGGGAGTGCCGGTAGTGTACGGCGAGACCACCGGGAGGGGTATTTCGACCCAAGAGGCTACATGGGCTGTGGGAGAGTGAATACCAGCCCTTAGTGGGCTGGTGGAAGTCCCACACAAGGCCCATGCGGCTGGGAGAGAAAGCCCAAAGAGAAAAAGGTGGAAAAAGGCAAAAAACGCAAAAATAAGGAGTCCTAGTCCTACTAGGATTGGAGGAGGAATCCTCCAATCCCACTAGGTTCGGCCGACCCAAGGGCTGACTCTTTGGCAGCCAAGCCTCCTCCTCCTCTCCTCCTATATATACTAGAGGATTTTAGGGTTTTGGCACAGAATTTTCAGCCACGTGCTGCCCGTTCCTCCAGTGCATAGTTTCTCCTCTAGATGGGATTTCTGCAGTGCTTAGGCGAAGCCCTGCCGGAATAGCTCCACCACCATTGCCGGAGCACCGTCACGCTGTCGAAGAACTCTTCTACCTCTCCGCTCCCTCTTTCTGGATCAAGAAGGCGGAGATCGTCATCGAGCTGTACGTGTGCTGAACGCGGAGGTGCCGTCCGTTCGGCGCTAGATCGGAAGGACCGTGATCAAGATCGCGAGACGGATCGTTATGAGTTCGTGGGACGGATCGTGATGAATTCGTGGGACGGATCATGATCAAGATCGCGATACGGATCGTGATGAGTTTGTGGGACGGATCGTGATGACTTCATGGGACGGATCGTGATTGGATCGCCGGACGGATCGTGATGAGATCGCGGGATGCTCGGTGATTTGGATTGCAAAGACGTTCGACTACACCAACCGCGTTTCTTAACGCTTCCCGCTTAGCAATCTACAAGGGTATGTAGATCCTCTCTCCCTCTCGTAGATGCTCATCACCATGTATAGATCTTCGTGTGCGTAGGAAAATTTTTGTTTCCCATGCAACGTTCCTTAACATCTTCTCGGTACTTGTCTTCTTGTTCCTCCTCCGAGAATAATCCATAGGGATCTAGGTCCCTGTAGAGCTTGGGATTGGCAAGATAATGTGACATGTAGCTCTCCCCATCAAACTCTTGGGATGACATCTTACTCTAAATCTGCTACAGGAACAGCTCAAAGAGAAAACCGGAGGTATTGTCGTGATACGAGATTCAAAACCTTCAGGAGATTATATAATGAATTTTTACCGACCCTAAGGAGTATGCCACAAGAAAACGGAGTCCTAAAGGTGCACGGGGTGGCCACAAGCCCCAGGGGCGTGCCCTGGGGGTAGGGCATGCCCTGCAGGCTTGTCGCCACCTTGTGCACTATTCAGACTACTTTAAATTTCCTAATTTTTTAAATATTCGAAAATACATAAAAATTGCCATTGAAAAAATCTGGAGTCTTTTTACTTACCGTACCACATACCTATTCCTTTTCGGAGTTTGAAACGTTCTTGTAAGTCTCCCTAATGTACTCCTTTGGAATTATGGTATTGATGAGATTGGTTTAAACATTTATGGGAGTACCTATGATATAATATTTGATTCTTTGACCATTCACCACCTTCAGTTTTGTTCCTTCGGCGTTGTTAATCTTGATGTCACCGAAACGGTATACATCCTCAATAACGTAAAGACCTTCCCATTTAGAGAGAAGTTTTCCTGTAAAAAATCTTAAACAAGAATTGTATAGCAAGACATGATCTCCTACATTAAATTCACGCTTTTGTATCCTTCTATCATGCCATCTCTTAACCTTTTTCCTTAAACAACTTGGCATTCTCATAGGCTTGGGTTCTCCATTCGTCAAGTGAGCTAATGTCAAATAACCTCTTCTCACCAGCAAGTTTGAAATCATAATTGAGCTCTTTGATTGCCCAATAAGCTTTATGTTCTAGTTCTAGAGGTAAGTGACATGCTTTACCATAAACCATCTTATACGGAGACATAGCCATAGGATTTTTGTAAGCAGTTCTATAAGCCCACAATGCATCGTCAAGTTTCTTAGACCAATTCTTCCTAGATCTATTAACAATCTTCTGTAAAATCAATTTAATTTCTCTATTACTCAATTCTACTTGACCACAAGACTAAGGATTATAAGGAGATGCAATTCTATGATTAACATCGTATTTAGCGAGCAATTTACGGAAAGCACCATGAATAAAGTGTGAACCACCATCAGTCATCAAATATCTAGGGACTCCAAATCTAGGGAAAATAACTTCTTTAAGCATTTTAATAGAGGTGTTATGTGTTGGGGAATTTCGCATGGGAAACAAAAATTTTCCTACGCACACGCAAACCTATCCATGGTGATGAGCATCTACGAGAGGGAGAGCGGATCTACATACCCTTGTAGATCGCTAAGCGGGAAGCGTTAAGAAACGCGGTTGGTGTAGTCGAACATCTTCGCGATCCAAATCGCCGAGCGTCCCGCGATCTCATCACGATCCGTCCCGCGATGCAATCACGATCCGTCCCGTGAACTCATCACGATCTGTCCCGCGATCTCATCACGATCCATCTCACGATCTTGATCACGATCTGTCCCGCGAACTCATCACGATCCGTTCCGCGATCTCATCACGAACTGTCTCGCGATCTCGATCACGGTCCTTCCGATCTAGCGCCGAACGGACGGCACCTCCGCGTTTAGCACACGTGCAGCTTGATGACGATCTCCACCGTCTCGATCCAGCAAGAGGAGGTGGAGAGGAGAGAGATTTCACCGGCAGCATGACGGCGCTCCGTTGATGGTGGTGGAGCAATTCCGGCAGGGCTTCGCCTAAGCGCTGTAGAAAACCGATCTAGAGGAGAAACTGTGCACCGGTGAAACGGGTAGCACGTGGCCGGAAATTCTGTCCAAAAACCACCCAATCCACTAGTATATATAGGAGGACAGGAGAGGAGAGGCAGCCAAGGCCTTTGGGTCGGCCGAAATAGGAGGTGGGAAGTAATCCTACTTCACCTCCAATCCTAGTTGGAGTAGGATTGCCTCCTATTGGCTGATTTTCCACTTTTTGCTTTAGGACTTTCTCTCCTGCGCCATGGGCCTTTGTGTCTGTTTTCCCAGCCCACTAAGGGCTGGTTATTATTCTCCCACAGCCCATGGACCTCTTGGCGTCGAAATACCCCTCCCGGAGGTCCTTCGGTACACTACCGGCACTCCCGGTACACTACCGATACTCCCGGTACACTACCGATGAGCCCGAAACTTTTCCGGAAACCAAACTGGGACTTCCTATATATGAATCTTTACCTCCGGACCATTCTGGAGCTCCTCGTGACGTCCGGGATCTCATCCGGGACTCCGAACAACCTTCGGTCACCACCATACATAACTCTACACTACCGAAACGTCACCGAACCTTAAGTGTGCAGACCCTGCGGGTTCGAGAACTATGTAGACATGACCGAGACACCTCTACGGTCAATAACCAATGGCGGGACCTGGACGTCCACATTGGTTCCTACATATTCTATGAAGATCGTTATCGGTCGAACCTCTATGTCAAGGATTCAGTTAATCCCGTACGATGTTCCCTTTGTTCTTCGGTATGTTACTTGCCCGAGATTCGATCGTCGGTATCTCCATACCTAGTTCAACCTCGTTACTGGCAAGTCTCTTTACTCGTTCCGTAATACAAGATCCCGCAACTAACAATTAGTCACATTGCTTGCAAGGCTCATTGTGATGTTGTATTACCGAGTGGGCCCTGAGATACCTCTCCGTCACACGGAGTAACAAATCCCAGTCTCGATCCATGCCAACTCAACAGACACCCTCGAAGATACCTGTAGAGCACCTTTATAGTCACCCAGTTACGTTGCGACATTTGATACACACAAGGCACTCCTCCGATATCCGTGAGTTGCATGATCTCATGGTCATAGGAACATATACTTGACATGCAGAAAACAGTAGCAATAAACTGACACGATCATATGCTATGTTTGTAGTTTGGGTCTTGTCCACCACATCATTCTCCTAATGATGTGATCCCGTTATCAAATGACATCTCATGTCCATGGCTAGGAAACCTTAACCATCTTTTGATCAACGAGCTAGTCTACTAGAGGCATACTAGGGACATGGTTTTGTCTATGTATCCACACATGCATTTAAGTCTCCGATCAATACAATTATAGCATGGATAATACACGATTATCATGAACAAGGAAATATGATAATAACTAATTTATTATTGCCTCTAGGGCATATTTCCAACAGTCTCCCACTTGCACTAGAGTCAATAATCTAGTTCACATCACCATGTGATTCGCATTGTTATGAATCTAACACCCAATGAGTTCTGGGGCTCGATAATGCTTTGCATGTGAGAGAGGTCTTATAGTCAACGGGTCTGCGATATTCAGATCCGTGTGTACTTTGCAAATTTCTATGTCAAACCGAAAACACTGCTACCACACTCCACTTGGTACTATTCCAAATGGCTGCTCCACTACACGTATCCAGATTGCTACTACGAGTCATCCTGATTGGTGTTAAAGCTTGCATCGACGTAACTCTTTACGGCGAACTCTTTATCACCTCCAAAATCGAGAAACATCTCCTTAGTATTTTAGTTACTAAGGACAATCTTGACCGCTGTCCAGTGCTCCATTCCAGGATCACTTTGAAACCTTCCAGCCATACTTATGGCAAGGCTAACATCGGGTCTTGTGCACAGCATTGCATACATGATAGAGCCTATGGCTGAAGCATAGGTGATGACACTCATCCTTTTTCTATCTTGTGCAGTCACTGAGCATTGAGTCATACTCAATTTTATACCTTACAAATCAGGCGAGAAATCTTTCTCTGACTGATCCATTTTGAACTCTTTCAAAATCTTGTCAAGGTACGTGCTCATTGAAAGTCTCATCAGGTATCTTGATCTATCTCTATAGATCTTGATGCTCAACAATTAGGTAGCTTTATCCAGGTCTTCCTTTGAAAAATCACTTTTCAAACAACCATTTATGCTTCCCAGAAATCCTACATTATTTCCGATCAACAATATGTCATCCACATATACTTATCAGAAATTCTATAGTGCTCCCACTCACTTTATTGTAAATACAAGTTTCTCGTAAACCTTGTATAAACTACAGAAACTTTGATCACCTCATCAAAGTGTATATTCCAACTCCGAGATGCTTGCTTCAGTCCATAGAAGGATCACTGAAGCTTGCTCATCTTTTAGCATCCTTAGGACTAACAAAACCTTATGGTTGTATCACATACAACCTTTCCTTAAGTAAACCGTTAAGGAAACGATGTTTTGACATCCATCTGCCAGATTTCATAATTGAAAATGCAGCAACTGCTAACATAATTCCAACAGACTTTTAGCATCGCTACGAGTGAGAAAGTCTCATCATAGTCAACTCCTTGAACTTGTCACAAACATCTTTGCAACAAGTCGAGCTTTACAAATAGTGACAATCACCATCAGTGTCTGTCTTCATTTTAAAGATCCATTTGTACTCAATGACCTGCCGTCCAACGAGCAAGTCTACCAAAGTCTACACTTGGTTTCCATACATGGATCCTATCTCGGATTTCATGGCCTCCAACCATTTGTCGGAATCCGGGCCCATCATCGCTTCTCCATAGCTCGTAGGTTCATCGTTGTCCAACAACATGATCTCCAAGACAGAGTTGTCGTACCACTTAGGAGCAGTACACATCCTTGTCGACCCACGAAGTTCGATAGTAACTTGATCCTGAAGCTTCATGATCATCATCATTAACTTAATCTTCAACTAACGTAGGCTTCACAGAAACATCTTTCTGCGCTGCGCTACTCTCTGGTTGAACAAAGGTTTAACAACCTCATCAAGTTCTATCTTCCTCCCACTCAATTCTCTCGCGAGAAACATTTCCTCGAGAAAGGATCTGTTTAAACAACAAACACTTTGCACTAGGATCTGAGATTGAAGGTTCACCCAACTGATCTTAGGGTATTCTATGAAGATGCATTTGTCCGCCTTGGGTTCGACCTCATTAGGTGAAAACATTTTCCACACAAGTGTCACAGCCCCAAATATTAAGAAATGACAGCTTAGGTTTCTATCAAACCATAATTCACACGGTGTCATCTCAACGGATTTAGATGATGCCCTATTTAAAGTGAATGTAGTTGTCTCTAATGCATAACCCCAAAAATTATAGTAGTAAAACGATAAGAGACATCACAGTATGCACTATATCAATAGAGCATGACTATGATGTTCGGGCACACCATCACACCATGGTGTTCCAGGTAGCGTTAGTTGTGAAACGAATTTCACATTATCTTAAGTTGTATGCCAAACTCGTAACTCAGATATTCACCTCCACGATCATATCGTGGTATTTTTTATCTTCTTGTCACAATGATCTTTAAACTTCACTCTGAAGTTGCTTGAACCTTTCAAACGATTCAGACTTGTGTTTCATTAAGTAAATATACACTATATCTACTCAAATCATCAGTGAAGGTAAGAAAATAACGATATCCACTGCATGCTACAAGACTCACTAGATTGCATACATCAATATGTATCATTTCCAATGAATCACTTGCCCGCTCCATCCAACGGGGTCTTTTAGTCATCTTGCCCAAGAGGCATGGTTCGCATGTCTCAACCGATTCGAAATCGAATGAGTCCAAATATCCATCACCATGGAGTTTCTCCATGCGCTTTATACCAATATGACATTTTGCGGCAGTGCCACAAGTATGTGGTACTATCATTATTTAACTTTGTATCTTTTGACATCAATGTTATGAACAAGTGTATTACTACAATCAAGATTTCAACAAACCATTCTCACTGGGTGCATGACCATTGAAGGTATTATTCATGTAAACAGCATAACTATTATTCTCTGACTTAAATGAATAACCATATTGCAACAAACATGATCTAATCATGTTCATGCTCAACGCAAAACACCAAATAACATTTCTTTAGGTTCGTCACTAATCCTGAAGGTAGAGAGAGCGTGCGATGTTGATCACATCAACCTTGGAAACATTTCCAACACACATCGTCACCTCACCCTTAGCTAGTTCTCCGTTTATTCCGTAGCTTTTAATTCGAGTTACTAACATTTAGCAACCGAACCGGTATCCAATACCCAGGTGCTACTAGGAGTACTAGCAAGGTACACATTAATAACTCGTATATCAAATATACTTCTATCAATGTTGCCAGCCTTCTTATCTACCAAGTATCTAGGATTGTTCCGCTTCAGCGACCTCTCACCTCATAATAGAAGCACTTAGTCTCGGGTTTGAGTTCAACTTTGGGTTGCTTCACTGGAGCAGCAACTGACTTGCTATCCATGAAGTTTCCCTCCTGGCTCTTGCCCTTTTCGAAACTAGTGGTTTGATTAACCATCAACACTTGACGCTCCTTCTTGATTTCTACCTTCGCGGTGTCAAACATCGCGAACAGCTCAGGGATCAATACTTCTATCCCTGGTGTATTATAGTTCATCACTAAGTTCTAGTAGCTTTAGTGACAGTGACTTGGAGAACTATATCAATCACTATCTTCTCTGGAAGATCAACTCCCACTTGATTCAAGCGATTGTAGTACCCAGACAATCTGAGTACATGCTCAACGATTGAGCTATTCTCCTTCATCTTACAAGCAAAGAATCTTGTTGGAGATCTCATATCTCGCAACAAAGGCACGAGCCTGAGATCACAATCTCTGCTCCTAGAACATCTCATATGTTCCGTGACGTTCAAAACGTTTTGGAGCCTCAATTCTAAGCCGTAATGCATGACGCACTAAACTATCAAGTAGTCATCGAAACGTGCCTGTTAGATGTTCACAACATCTATAGATGACGCTAGAGGGGGTGGCGCACCGAGCGGTGCATTAAGGACATAAGCCTTCTGTGCAGTAATGAGGACAATCCTCAGATCACGGACCCAGTCCACAATTTTGCTACCAACATATTTCAATTCTATTTCTCTAGGAACATATAAAAATACAAGGGAGCTACAGCGCGAGCTAGTAATCTACAACATAATTTGCAAAGACACTTTGACTATGTTCATGATAATGAGTTCAATTAATCATATTACTTAAGAACTCCCACTCAAATTGACATCCCTCCGACCATTCGAGTGATACATGATCCAAATTCACCAACTCAAGTCCGATCATCACGTGAGTTGAGGTGGCTGCAATGGTGAACATCATTATGTTGATCATATCTACTATATGACTCATGTTGGACCTTTCGGTCTCTCGTGTTCCGAGGCCATGTCTGTACATGCTAGGCTCGTCAAGTTTAACCGAGTGTTCTGCGCGTGCAAATCTGGCTTGCACCCGTTGTATGTGAACGTAGAGTCTATCACACCCGATCATCACGTGGTGTCTCAACACGACGAACTTTCGCAACGGTGCACACTCGGGGAGAACACAGTTCATCTTGAAATTCAAGTGAGGGATCACCTTATAATGCTACCGCCGTACTAAGCAAAACAAGGTGCATAAAAGGATTAACATCTCATGCAATTCATAAGTGACATGATATGGCCATGAACTTGTGTTTAAGATCTCCATCTTCGAAACACTGGCATGATCTCCATCGTCACCGGCACAACACCATGATCTCCATCATCTTGATCTTCATCAATGTGTTGCCATTGGGGTTGTCACGCCCTGCATGCTTCTACTACTATTGCTACCGTAGCGATAAAGTAAAGCATTACATAGCGCTTAATGATTGACACGCAGGTCATACAATAATTAAAGACAACCCTATGGCTCCTGCCGGTTGCCGTACTCATCGACATGCAAGTCGTGATAATCTATACATCACATGATCATCTCATACATCACATATATCTCATCATGTAATTGGCCATATCACATCACAACATACCCTGCAAAAACAAGTTAGACGTCCTCTAATTGTTGTTGCATATTTTACGTGGCTGCTATGGGTATCTAGCAAGAACGATTCTCACCTACGCATAAACCACAACGGTGATACACTAGTTTGCTTTTCAACCTTCTCAAGGACTGCCTTTGTCGAATCCGATCCAACTAAAGTGAGAGAAACTGTCACCCGCAAGCCATCTAGGCAACAAGTTGCGTCGAGGGAACCGGTCTCTCGTAAGCGTACGAGTAATGTTGGTCCGGGCCGCTTCATCTCACAATCCCGCTGAACCAAAAGACGACCAAGGGAGAAAGCAATCTAAGCATCAACGCCCACAAACCTTTTGTGTTCTACTCGAGATCTCATCGAACCATCAACCTAGCTCATGATGCCACTGTTGGGGAACGTCGCATGGGAAACAAAAAATTTCCTACGCACACACAAACCTATCCATGGTGATGAGCATCTACGAGAGGGAGAGCGAATCTACATACCCTTGTCGATCGCTAAGCGGGAAGCATTAAGAAACGCGGTTGGTGTAGTCGAACATCTTCGCGATCCAAATCGCCGAGCGTCCCGCGATCTCATCACGATCCGTCCCGCGATCCAATCACGATCCGTCCCGTGAACTCATCACAATCCGTCCCGCGATCTCATCACGATCCGTCTCACGATCTTGATCACGATCTGTCCCGCGAACTCATCACGATCCGTTCCGCGATCTCATCACGAACTGTCTCGCGATCTCGATCCCGGTCCTTCCGATCTAGCGCCGAACGGACGGCACCTCCGCGTTCAGCACACGTGCAGCTTGATGACGATCTCCACCGTCTCGATCCAGCAAGAGGAGGTGGAGAGGAGAGAGTTCACCGGCAGCGTGACGGCGCTCCGTTGATGGTGGTGGAGCAATTCCGGCAGGGCTTCACCTAAGCGCTGTAGAAAACCGATCTAGAGGAGAAACTGTGCACTGGTGAAACGGGTAGCACGTGGCCGGAATTTCTGTCCAAAAACCACCCAATCCACTAGTAATATAGGAGGAGAGGAGTGGAGAGGCATCCAAGGCCTTTGGGTCGGCTGAAATAGGAGGTGGGAAGCAATCCTACTTCACCTCCAATCCTAGTTGGAGTAGGATTGCCTCCTATTGGCTGATTTTCCACTTTTTGCTTTAGGACTTTCTCTCCTGCGCCATGGGCCTTTGTGGCTGTTTTCCCAGCCCACTAAGGGCTGGTTATTATTATCCCACAGCCCATGGACCTCTTGGGGTCGAAATACCCCTCCCGGAGGTCCTCCGGTACACTACCGGCACTCCCGGTACACTACCGATACTCCCGGTACACTACCGATGAGCCCGAAACTTTTCCGGAAACCAAACTGGGACTTCCTATATATGAATCTTTACCTCCGGACCATTCTGGAGCTCCTCGTGACGTCCGGGATCTCATACGGTACTCCTAACAACCTTCGGTCACCACCATACATAACTCTACACTACCGAAACGTCACCGAACCTTAAGTGTGCAGACCCTGCGGGTTCGAGAACTATGTAGACATGACCGAGACACCTCTACGGTCAATAACCAATGGCGGGACCTGGACGTCCACATTGGTTCCTACATATTCTACGAAGATCTTTATCGGTCGAACCTCTATGTCAAGGATTCAGTTAATCCCGTACGATGTTCCCTTTATTCTTCGGTATGTTACTTGCCCGAGATTCGATCGTCGGTATCTCCATACCTAGTTCAACCTCATTACTGGCAAGTCTCTTTACTCGTTCCATAATACAAGATCCCGCAACTAACAATTAGTCACATTGCTTGCAAGGCTCATTGTGATGTTGTATTACCGAGTGGGCCCTGAGATACCTCTCCGTCACACGGAGTAACAAATCCCAGTCTCGATCCATGCCAACTCAACAGACACCCTCGAAGATACCTGTAGAGCACCTTTATAGTCACCCAGTTACATTGCGACGTTTGATACACACAAGGCACTCCTCCGATATCCGTGAGTTGCATGATCTCATGGTCATAGGAACATATACTTGAAATGCAGAAAACAGTAGCAATAAACTGACACGATCATATGCTATGTTTGTAGTTTGGGTCTTGTCCACCACATCATTCTCCTAATGATGTGATCCCGTTATCAAATGACATCTCATGTCCATTGCTAGGAAACCTTAACCATCTTTTGATCAACGAGCTAGTCTACTAGAGGCATACTAGGGACATGGTTTTGTCTATGTATCCACACATGCATTTAAGTCTCCGATCAATACAATTATAGCATGGATAATAAACGATTATCATGAACAAGGAAATATGATAATAACTAATTTATTATTGCCTCTAGGGCATATTTCCAACATTATGATCAACGCTACTAGTTGGAATAGATTCTACCCACTTAGTAACATAATCAACTGCAACTAGGATATGAGTATAACCGTTAGATTGTGGAAAAGGCCCCATATAATCAAAACCCCAAACATCAAATGGTTCGATAACAAGAGAGTAATTCATAGGCATTTCCTAACGTCTACTAATATTACCAATTCTTTAACATTCATCACAAGACAAGACAAACTTACGAGCATACTTGAAGAGAGTAGGCCAATAAAACCCAGATTGTAGTACCTTATGTGCAGTTCGATCTCCAGCGTGGTGTCCTCCGTAGGCTTCGGAGTGGCACTTGCGTAAGATCTGTTCCTGTTCATGCTCAGGTACACAACGTCTAATAATACCATCTACTCCTTCTTTATAAAGGCGTGGATCATCCCAAAAGTAATGCCTCAAATCATAGAAGAACTTTTTCTTTTGTTGGTATGTGAAACTAGGAGGTATAAACTTAGCAACAAAGTAATTTGCATAATCAGCATACCAAGGAGCATTATGTGAAGCATTCACAATGGCTAATTGTTCATCAGGAAAGCTATCATCAATAGGTAGTGGGTCATCAAGAACATTTTCTAACCTAGACAAGTTAGCTGCCACAGGGTTATCAGCACCCTTTCTATCAATGATATGCAAATCAAATTCTTGTAGCAGAAGGACCCACCTAATAATTCTTGGTTTAGCATCTTTCTTTTCCATAAGGTACTTAATAGCATCATGATCAGTGTGAACAATTACTTTGGAATCAACAATATAAGGTCTAAACTTATCACGGGCAAACACGACTACTAAGAATTCTTTTTCAGTAGTAGCATAGTTTCTTTGAGCACTGTCTAGAGTTTTACTAGAATAATGGATAACATTTAATTTCTTATAGACTCTTTGTCCTAGAACAGCACCAACAACATAGTCACTAGCATCGCACATAATTTCAAAGGGTATGTTCCAGTACAACAGGTGCGGTAATCATGGCATTCTTAAGAATTTCAAATGCTTCTACACAATCATCATCAAAAACAAATGGGACATATTTTTGCAAAATATTTTTGAGAGGCCTAGAAATCTTAGAGAAATATTTGATAAACCTCCTATAGAAACCAGCATGACCAAGGAAACTTCTTATACCTTTGATATCGGTAGGGCACGGTATTTTTTCAATCACTGATCAGCATTATAAGTAATAATCTCCTCTTCAACTTTAATAGGTTCAACTACTTTCACTTCAATGGGAGGATGATATTTAAACCACTTCTCCTTAGGGATATCAACATGAGTAGCAAAAGATTCACAGAAAGAAGCTACTATCTCAGAGTCAAGTCCATATTTAGTGCTAAATTCACGAAAAGCATTGGTGTCTACGAATGATTTAACACAATCAAACTTAAGGTTCATACCTGACTCCTTACCTTCGTCGAGTTCCCAATCTTCAGACTTGCGTTTAATTCTTTCCAATAAATTCTATTTGAATTCAATATCTTTATTCATAAAAGAACCATCACAAGAAGTATCGAGCATGGATTGATCATTACGAGAAAGCCGAGCATAAAAATTCTGAATAATAATTTGTCTCGAGAGCTCATGATTGGGGCATGAATATAACATTCACTTAAGCCTCCCCCAAGCTTGAGTGATTCTTTCTCCTTCACGAGGCCAAAAATTGTAAATATAATTCCGATCACGATGAACTAGATGCATAGGATAGAACTTCTGATGAAATTCCATTTTCAGTCAGTTGTAGTTCCATGATCCAATATCATCACATAGCCTGTACCATGACAATGCCTTTTACTTCAAAGATAAAGGAAATACCTTATTCTTGACAACATCCTCGGGCAAACTTGCAAGCTTAAATAATCCACAAACTTCATCCACATAAATTAGATGCAAATCCGGATGTAGTGTTCCATCTCCTGCATAAGGATTAGCTAGCAATTTCTCTATCATACCCGAAGAAATTTCATAATAAATATTTTCAGTAGGCTAAGTAGGTTGAGGGACAACTCTTTGTGTTTCCGGGTGAGGTGAATATACCCCTAACAAACCCCTCAAAGGATTATTTTCCATAGTAACAAGTGACAGTAAATTTCAGCACACTATATAAATTTTTCCTTACCAAGTTCCACTCACCAAAGACGCTTCACTCCCCAGCAATGGCGCCAGAAAAGAGTCTTGATGACCCACAAGTATAGGGGATCTATCGTAGTCCTTTCGATAAGTAAGAGCGTCAAACCCAACGAAGAGCAGAAGGAAATGACAACAGGTTCTCAGTAAGGTATTCTCTGCAAGCACTGAAATTATCGGTAACAGATAGTTTTGTGATAAGATAATTTGTAATGGGTAGCAATTAACAATTGTAACAAAGGTGCAGCAAGGTGGCCCAATCCTTTTAATAGCAAAGGACAAGCCTAGACAAACTCTTATATAAACCAAAGCGCTCCCGAGGACACATGGGAATTTATGTCAAGCTAGTTTTCATCATGCTCATCTGATTCGCGTTCGCTACTTTGATAATTTGATATGTGGGTGGACCGGTGCTTGGGTGCTTCCCTTACTTGGAAAATCCTCCCACTTATGATTAACCCCTCCCGCAAGCATCCGCAACTATGAAAGAAGAATTAAGATAAATCTAACCATACCATGAAACATGTGGATCCAAATCAGCCCCTTACGAAGCAACGCATAAACTAGGGCTTAAGCTTCTGTCACTCTAGCAACCCATAATCTATTTATTACTTCCCAATGCATTCCTATAGGCCCAAACAATGGTGAAGTGTTATGTAGTCGACGTTCACATAACACCACTAGAGGAGAGACAACATACATCTCATCAAAATATCGAACGAATACCAAATTCACATGATTACTTATAACAAGACTTGTCCCATGTCCTTGGGAACAAACGTAACTAATCACAAAGCATATTCATGTTCATAATCAGAGGAGTATTAATGATGATCAAGGATCTGAACATATGATCTTCCACCAAGTAAACCAACTAGCATCAACTACAAGGAGTAATCAACACTATTAGCAACCCACAGGTACCAATCTGAGGTTTTGAGACAAAGATCAGATACAAGAGATGAACTAGGGTTTGGAGAGGAGATGGTGCTGATGAATATGTTGATGAAGATTGACCGCCTCTTGATGAGAGGATCGTTGGTGACGACGATGGCTTCAATTTCCCCCTGCGGGAGGGAAGTTTCCCGGTAGGATCGCCCTGCCGGAGCTCTAGATTGGTTCTGCCCAAGTTCCGCCTGGAGACGGCGGCGGTTCGTCCCGAAAGCTCTGTTATTATTTTTTCCAGGACTAAACCCCTAATATAGCAGAAGATGGGCATCGCAGGGCTGCCACGTGGGCCACAAGCCCCAGGGGCGCGCCCAGGGGGGTAGGGCGCGCCCTGCAGGCTTGTGGCTGCCTGGTGGCCCCCTGATGTATTTATTTCCCCCCAATATTTTTTATATATTCCAAAATAATTCTATGTAGATTTTCAGGACTTTTGGAGTTGTGCAGAATAGGTATCTCAGATTTGCTCCTTTTCCAGTCCAGAACTCCAGCTGTCGGCATTCTTCCTCTTCATGTAAACCTTGTAAAATAAGAGAGAAAAGGCATAAGTGTTGTGCCAAAATGTGTAATAACAGCCCATAATGCAATAAATATCAATATAAAATGATGATGCAAAATGGACGTATCACCAAATAGGAGTACTTGTCCCACACCTTGTAGATGGGGGAGTGTCCATACTACAATACACGGATGACACAATCATCTTCATGGAACATGATATCACAAAAGCTAGAAATATGAAGCTTATACTTTGCCTATTTGAACAATCGTCTAGAGACTAAAAATAAATTTTAACAAAAGCAAATTGTTCTACTTTGGGAGAGAAAATTAGGAACAAGATGCTTACATGCAACTATTTGGATGTGGCATGGGATCATTACCATTTAGTTACCTAGGGATTCCCATTCATCATAGATGATTGACGAATAGGGAATGGAAATGTATTGAAGATGGATTCGAAAAAAGACTAAGTTGCTGGAAGGGCAAGCTTATGTCTTATGGAGGTCGGCTTGTGTTGATAAACTCGGTTTTGACAAGCATGTCGTTGTTCCTTCTATCTTTTTTTGAAGTATAGGTAGGAGTACAGAAAAGATTAGACTTTTATCGATCTCATTTCTTCTGGCAATGTGATGAGGCTAAAAAGAAATACAAATTGGCAAGGTGGGATATTATTTGCATACCCAAAGACCAAGGGGGTCTAGGCATTGAGAATTTAGAAGTGAATAATAAATGCATGCTTAGCAAATGGCTATATAGGTTATCTACTGAGACCGAAGGGGTGTGGGTACAAATCTTGAGGAATAAGTACCTATAGTCTAAGACATTGGCCCAGGTTACTGCTAGACCTAATGACTCGCCTTTTTGGAAAGGGTTAATGAAGATGAAGGTAACCTTCTTCCAGCAGGTGAAGTTTTTAGTTGGCAATGGTACCACGACCAGATTCTAGGTGGACACATGGCTTGGGGATACGCCTCTAGCTTTACAATATCCTACCCTATATAATATTGTACAACGTGAGGAAGATTATGTTGCCACAGTATTATAGTCGGTACCTACGTCTCCAACGTATCTTTAATTTATGAATTATTCATGCCATGTTTACAATAATTCTATATGATTTTGGTATGATTTTATTAGAACTAACACGGACTGACGCTGTTTTCAGCAGAACTACCGTGGTGTTGTTTTTGTGTAGAAATAAAAGTTCTCAGAATGAGCTGAAAATTTATGGAGAATACATAAAAAATACTGGAGCGAAGAGTCACCGAAGAGGAAGGCCGAGGAAGCCACAAGCCACAGGGGTGCCCCCCTTAGGGTGCGTCCCCCGTGCTTGTGACTTCCTCGGGAACCATCTGGACGTGGGACCGACATTTTCTATGCTTGTGCATCATCAGAATAATGATTTATGTGCTGGTTATATTGTGGAATTTCTTCAATATGCTACTGGAAATTATTATGAGGGAGGAACATATGCTTGTAGAAATTGCAATAATATCAAGTTTCCTCTCTATGTGTTCAAAGTTTTGAAGTTAAGCTTGTTTTGTCTTCCTATGCTAGATGATTCTTGTTCCCATAAATTGTTTCATCACAAAATCCCTATGCATAGGAAGTGGGTTAGACTTAAATGTGCTTTTCATGAGATTCATGATGCTCTTTTGCATGTTTCAATTACTATTCCTATGTGAGCATCATTAAAATCATCAAACCTAGCTAAAAGGCATTAAAGAAAAGCTCTTGTTGGGAGACAACACAACACTTTTAAATTCTTTTTGTGTGTTCACGTGATTAAGATACTGTATTAATCATGTTTTGTGTCTTTTATTTCAATAAAGTGCCAAGTAAAGTCTTTGGGATAGTGTGAATACTTGCTTGTTTGATTCTGTGCAAAAACAGAAAGTTTTGTGTCCAGTATATGAATTGTCTGTTTTTACTAGAGCATCAAACAATTCTGAATTCTTTACAAAACATTTCTATGAAAATTCTATGATATTTCCTAATTTTTCAGAATTTTTATAGTCATGGAAGTTTGGTGATCATTTATATCTTTACATACTGTTCTGTTTTTGACAGATTCTGTTTTGCATGCATAGTTTGCTTGTTCCAAGTATTCCTATAGTTTATATTAAGTAATATAAATTGTGGGAATGATTGAATACAGTAGGTATAATGTAGGAATAATTATGAATCTTGTATTGACAGTACCTAAGTGAATGATTTATCTTTACTACACTAACCCTTCTCACAAGGTTCCGTTAAGTTTTGTGTGATTGAAGTTTTCAAGTTTTGGGTGAGACACCTATATGAGGAGAATAAGGGGTGACAAGAACCTAATCTTGGGGATGACCAAGGAACCCCCAAGGTAATATACAAGGAAGACTCAAGCACCTAAACTTGAGGATGCCCCGGAAGGCATCCCCTCTTTCGTCTTCAACATTATCGGTATATCTTACTTGGAGCTATATTTTTATTCGTCACATAATACGAGTTTTGATTGGAGAGTCATGTTATTTTGTTTTTCTCAGTTAGGTGTTATTTATAATCTTGTTTTTCAATAAAAAGTTCCAAGAATTGCCTTAGGATGCTCGCATTGCATGTTTTGATGAGTGTTGTGTAAAAACAGAAACTTTGGCTGTAGTGTTTGAATTTTCATATTTTATTGGAACATGGAAAGTTTCTGAAATTTTTACACAGTGTTTTCATATAAAAATTTTAAATGTGCTAAATTTTATAATTTTTTGAGTTACATAAGTGCACTTTTTTCATAAATTGCTAGAGACTGTTCTGTTTGGGCAGATTGTTGTCATAGTTTTGTTATCTACTTATCCTATAGTTTGCATAGCCTATATTGGTAGATATAAATTGTGGAAATGATAGTATATAGTACCTAATGTTTGAAAATTATTATGAAACTTTTCTTGGCAGTACATAAAGAGTTGATTTATTATGTGTACTAACCTATCTCACGAGTTCTTTTCGAGTTTTGTGTGGATGAAGTTTTTGAGGATAGGTGAAACCATGATATGAGAGGATTTGAACGAGATACAAAATCTCAAGCTTGGGCATTCCCAAGGCACCCCAAGTAAATATTTCAAGAAGTCTCGAGCATCTAAGCTTGGGGATGCTACGCATCCCATCTCTCTTCATCAACAATTATCGGTTAGCCTATGTTGACCTTAAATTTTAATTCATTCACATGATGCATGCTATTCTTGGAGTGCTATTTTTCTTTTTCTTGATGTTAAATAAAATATTCAGATCTGAAAAACTTTATTGAGAGATAGAGAGAAAGTCCTCACATAGCTACTTAATTGCTTGACTACTCATTGATCTTCATTTATATGTTTTGGAGTAGTTTTATCATTTACTCTCGTGCTTCACTTATATCCTATGAGTAAATGGTTGAATGAATTGAATATCATAAATCTGAAATTATATATGCTTCATATACTTATCCCATGGGTAGTAATGACTTCACACAAAATAAGTATAGGTGGTGAAATTTATTGAAAGTTAGCAAACACCGCATTGGTCACTTGAACCATTCATGAAAAAATATTGAAGGAAGAGAGATTTTACATATAAATATACTATCTTGGACATCTTCTATGATTGTGATTACCCATTTATTATTTTCAAACTTGAGAAAATTAGTTGAAGTTGGACAACGAAGACAACGTAATGAGTTGTGGTTGCGTATATTTGCATAGAAGTTATATTGTTATGGATCCTCCAACATGTGGTGCTTGCTTCGACCTCATACTAGCCAAAACTTCCGCACCAATTAGAAATACTACTTGTGCATCCAAACACTCTTAAACCCAAAGTTGTTCCATATGAGTCCACCATACCTACCTATATGCGGTATTTACCTGTCGTTCCAAGTAAATTTGCATGTGCCAAACTCTAAACCTTCAAATAATATTATGTTTTGTATGCCCGAATCTCTCATATAGTAACTAGGGGATGTCAGTATCTTCCATGCTAGGTGGGTTATTCTCACGATATGTGTTGATTCACTGTCAGTCACGAGAAAGTGGCTGGTAATAGGGATTCCCAGTCCCGCAATCAATGAAAAAAAATACAAATATTAAACAAAACTCCCCCAAGAATGTTGTTGGTATGGACGGTACCCGTGGATTTAGCTCGCCGTGGAGTGTGATTGATTGGTGGAGGGGGGTAAAAACATTATCATTCTGTTTGGGAACCGCCTATAATGTATCTAGCATGGAAGATACCGAGATCTCTCGGCTGTTATGGTGACAATGAAAGCATACCGCCCGAAATTATTATTCATCTATGTTTTAAAAGCTCGAGCTCTCGCACCTCTGCAAATCAATGCTTCCCTCTGCGAAGGGCCTATCTATTACTTTCTAGTACTTACCTTTATGCAAGAGTCATGGTGATCTTAACAACTTCCTATATTTCGCCTTTTTCTCTTGGCAAGTGCATGTGTTGGGGAAAGATCCAAGCATATATGGCCATTCAAATATATTTGATCATGAATTATTATTGTTGATAATTATCTATATGATAAATAAGTTGGGAGGCGAAACTCTAAGCCCCTATCTTTCTCTGTCTTCGACGGATGCCATTTGCTCTAAAAATATGCTTTGAGTGCTAGCAATCATGGAAGACTATATGATAGTTGAGTATGTGGAATTTGCTAAATCAAAGCTCTTACATAGACCCTTCCTGAAAATAAGATGAATTGCAACTGTTTGGTGACTGACAGCATAGTTTGTTAGTCTATACTTTAAACATGTGGATAGCTTGTTATTTCATCATGAAGGTTTATGAGATGAACTACTGTTTATGATATATAATGATGCTAGAAAAAGTGTTTGGAATTATCATTGATCAAATTTATGCACTATGCTAGCATTCACACTTCATAAATTATTTCTTTTATCATTTACCTACTCGAGGACGAGCAGGAATTAAGCTTGGGGGTGCTGATACGTCTCCAACGTATCTATAATATATGAAGTATTCATGTCATGTTTACAATAATTCTATATGATTTTGGTATGATTTTATTAGAACTAACCCGGACTGACGTTGTTTTCAGCAGAACTATCGTGTTGTTGTTTTTGTGCAGAAATAAAAGTTCTCGGAATGAGCTGAAAATTTACGGAGAATATTTTTGGAAAATATAAAAAATACTGGAGCGAAGAGTCACCGGAGAGGAAGGCCAAGGAAGCCACAAGCCTCAGGAACCTTGCTTGTGACTTCCTCGGGAACCTTCTGGACGTGGGACCGACGCCAAAAATTCCTATAAATACTAAAAAAACCAGAAAGAAACCTAGATCGGGAGTTCCGCCACCGCAAGCCTCCAAAGCCACGAAAAACCAATCGGGAGCTCGTTTTGGCACCCTGCCGGAGGGGGAAACCATCATCGGAGGCCATCTTCATCATCCCGTCGTTCTCCATGACGAGGAGGGAGTAGTTCACCCTCGGGTGTACCAGTAGCTATGTGTTTGATCTCTCTCTCTCTCTCGTGTTCTTGAGATGGCACGATCTTGATGTACCGTGAGCTTTATTGATACAGATGAATCATATGGAGTTTTCCCCTCTCTATCTTGTTGTGAGGAATTGAGTTTTCCCTTTGAAGTTTTCTTATCCGATTGAGTCTTTAAGGATTTGAGAAACACTTGATGTATGTCTTGCGATGGGGTATCCATGGTGACAATGGGATGTTCTATTGATCCACTTGATGTATGTTTTGGTGATCAACTTGCAGGTTTCGTGACCTTGGGAATCTATGCATAGGGATTGGCACACGTTTTTGTCTTGACTTTCTGGTAGAAACTTTGGGGCACTCTTTGAAGTTCTTTGTGTTGGATTGAACATGATGAATCTGAAATTATGTGATGCATATCGTATAATCAAGCCCATGGGTACTTGTGGTGACATTGGAGTATTTAGGTGACATTAGGGTTTTGGTTGATGTCTATCTTAAGGTGTTATTTTAGTACGAACTCTAGGGCTGTTTGTGACACTTATAGGGATAGCTCATAAGATTGATCAGAAAAGATAACTTTGAGGTGGTTTCGTACCCTACAATAATTTCTTCGTTTGTTCTCCGCTATTTGTGACTTTCGAGTGAACTTTTTGTAGTGCGTGAGAGATTTACATATGATTCAACTATGTTTGTATTGTTGAGAGAAATTGCACTAGTGAAAGTATGGACCCTAGGCCTTGTTTCCAAGCATTTATGCAACATTTTGCTCGCTGTTTACTATTTTTTACCTTGCTGTTTTGATATTTCAGATTACAAAAACATATATCTACCATCCATATTACACTTGTATCACCATCTCTTCGTCAAACTAGTGCACCTATACAATTAACCATTGTATTGGGTGTGTTGAGGACACAAGAGACTCTTTGTTATTTGGTTGCAAGGTTGTTTGAGAAAGACCATCTTCATCCTACACCTCCCACGAATTGATAAACCTTAGGTCATCCACTTGAGGAAAAATTGTCGTTGTCCTATAAAACTCTATGCTTGGAGGCCAACACGAGTGTACAAGAAGAAGGTTGTGTAGTAGACATCAGTACCTTTTAATATCCAATTCAAGCGATCTCTAGTGGGAGAGCGCTGGAATTCCTAGCTGCACTTGGTCAGACGATTGATGGATGTTCAACTCTCTGACCAGTCAAATAATATTCACTAGAAATTAGTTACGAATGGTATTTTTTCAGTGAAGTCGATGTACATGCATTTAATTAACTCTGGGCCTCTTTCGAGATCATTGCATATTTGGAAGATTAAAGTGCCGCTTCGAATTAAAATTTTCATGTGGTTTGTACACAAGGGAATAGTACTAACCAAAGATAATTTGATAAAACAAAGATGGGTAGGCAGTTCTACATGTTGCTATTGTGATCAAAACGGAACAATAAGACACCTCTTTCTCGAGTGTCCAGTAGCAAAACTATTATGGCACACTGTTCATATAGCCTTCAACATTAATCCACCAACGAGCATTAATACGCTATTTGGGACGTGGCTCAGTGGAGTTGACATAACTATAGCGAATCATATCCGGATAGTAATAAGTGCATCATTTTGGCTATATGGAACACTAGAAATGATATGATTTTTAGGGGCAAGAACTTCAACAATTTTTTACAGGTCATTTAGAGAGCCACGACTTGGATCCGTATGTGGTCGTTACTCACTCATGCGGACTCCATGGAGCTTCTGTCTATTGGGTGCAACCGGTGGGAGACGGTCGCACGGGCTATCTTTAGCCGATTTGGATGGCTAGCAAATAAAAGGCTGGGTGTTTAGGCATCGTAGCCTACTTTTGGTTTCGCCGGCCGTGGCAATTTTATTTACTTACACTTTTGTTTTAATGCTTAGATCGTGAGCAGATTGTGGATTTAAGACTTTGTTTTTGAACTTACTTAATAATATGACTGCATGCATTGATTGATACAGAGGCCGGGGGCTTCGTTCCTCCTTTTTTTTAAATGGTGTTTCAGAAACGTGCCTCTCCAACAACGTTTTAGAAATATGGTTCTGCAACAACGTCAATGTTTTGGAAACACCGGTGACATTTCCGGCGATCTCCATACTTCTGCTCCACCACCCGAGCTCATCTTCGGCGATCTCCATCCATCTTCAGTATGGTGGGCAACGAATTCGAATCCTTCACCTCCAAATCGGTCGATCCCGAGATCATCACACGCGGCCCCGAGGAGGAAATGGCCATCCAACTTGCGCTCCGCCGCTCTGGGAGGTGGTCGTCAGACGGCAGTGCTTGGACTCCTTTCGTCGAAAATCCATTGCGTCCTCACAAGCGGTGCATGGATCCGGTGTCGCTGTCTCGCCGAATGTGGTGTGGTCTGTCTAGCATCTGAATGCGGTGACGGACACGCAATCCTTCCATTGGCGGGCCGAGGACGCACCAGGTCTGCGGATGCAAGCATGACGCGACATGCCCATCATACGACATAGTGGGGGCGGGAGGCATCGGTGGACCTTGGCAAGACGGAGTCGTACACTCCCGTGTGTCGTATACTGAACCAGTGCGGACACCGCAACCGCGTCGTGGTGGACGTCGGCTCCTCCCAGGAGGGATCTGTCGTCGATCTCACGTCCACCGACATGTCTAGGTTATGGCCTCCGACGAGGAAGAGTAGGGTAGGGGAGACGGCGGGAGCTCGACTCCCGTAAGCTGGTTAGTGTCCCATGTCCTACACTACGAGGGGTGTAGCCAGCCGTCGGACATGGGCACGGCCGAGCCGGATGAACTCCGCTTACTATTAGGTTTACATTGCATGTAATAATATGGATTTGAGGATTCTGATTTGAGATATCTGGTTGTAGAAAACATTATTTGAGAGTTTACCGGTCACTGTCCGTGCATGCTTTCATGGACGTTTGAGGGGTCGGATTTGTCCATCGCGGTTGTAGATGCTTTTACAAAGGTCCCACCCATCTTTTCTGATTTCAACAAGTGTCGCACTGCATGTACGCCACTTATCGTAATCTAAGAGTTTTTCCTTTTTTCGGTAGATTCGTTTATTTAAAATGTTTTATCTTTAAAACCGATCCCATGTTGATAGGTTTCGATAAACATTTTTTCACAACAAAAGCAGACAAAAAACCCTAATCGGGAGCACGTTTTTTTCCTTTTCAAGCATGCCTCTCACGCAAGAAAATTTGTGTCTCCACGAGAAGTAAAAATTCGTGCCTATCGCGGAAGGAAAAGAAACGGAAAACACAATTTTCCCTTCCCGAGAGGCACAGCCAATCCTCTCGCGGAAGCAAATGGATGTCTCCATCAGAAATAAATCTCTGTCTCTCGTAGAAGGAAAAAAAGGAAAACGCGTTTTTTCCTTTCCGAAATATATGGCCCTACCTCTCGTGGAAGCAAATTTATGTCTTCACTAGAAGTAAATATGTGCTTATCGCGAAAAGGAAAACGCGTTGTTTTTTTCCGTTCCAAGAGGCATGGTCGCGTCTCAAGCGTAAGCAAATCTGTGCATCTCATGTTTTCCCTTTCCGAAAGGCACATGTAAGAAAATCCGTACGTTCACGAGAAGTAAATTCGTGTCTCTCGTGTAAGCAAATCCGTGAGTTCACGAGAAGTAAATTTGTGCTTCTCGCAAAATGAAAAATATGTCTTTTTTTTCCTTTTCGAGAGGCGCGGTTGTGCCTCTCACGGAAGCAAATTTGTGCCTTCACAAGAAATAAACCTGTGCCTTTCGCGGAAGATTAAAAAAATATTTTTTTCTCTAAATGTTTTTGGTTCAAAACCTAAGGAAAGCCGAAGAAAACCAAAAAAATATCTATTGAAGGATAACACATACAAAAAAAATAAAATTCAAAAAAAAACGTCCATAACGCAACACGTGACGGCGGTTGAGAGCACGCCAAGCCCACTTCAAGTGACCATTGCGGGATGCGGGGGCTCCTACATAAGTACTCCTTATTAGTTGCTCCCACGCTACTCCTTTCTTTTTCTCGAATAAACATATATGTATGAAACAAGCCCAACCCAGTCCAAATAACAACCGGAAAAGGCAGCACAAGGGTGGGAAATCAACGAACGACAGGCCAGGTTGGTGGTGTAGGGACAACACGTGTGACTGGACCACAATAATAACAAAGATGATGTGAAGCGAGAGTGGTGTTTTCGCTCACAGGTGTAGATACATTTATTATGATATATATATATAATATACTTTAAAATGTTAAAAAATCAAACATTAATTCGCGTGTACATCCGGTGATTCTATGTTCACACACAAAACTTCGGAAAGAAGTAATATTTTTTGTGACATGTATCAAAAAGATAAAAGAAAATGTATCAAAAATAGCTATAAACAAGCATCGAAAATTGTCTTTTTTACACAAGGCATAAAAAATGTCTTTTTCACCGAAACTTTGTGCACAAACATATAATATTCGGATGTACATGTGGGATTATTTCTCGATTTTTTAACTTTTTAAAATGTGTATTTAGACAATAAGTGTATCTACACCTATGAGCCAAAGTGAATTTCTCATGTGAAGCACACACAAAAAAATATGGTGGCAATATTAGATAAATGAGATCAAACTATATTTCATGTGGATAAGTTCTAGGCACTCTCAAAGTTAAATTAAGCAAGCGATCACGACACGTACATGCAGTCTCAGGCCGTTACACTTGGTATAACCAGCACTCGCTGGTAATTCCCTCACATGATAGGGTAGAAGCTGAAAAGAAGAAAAATGAAGAACAAAATTCGTCTCCATGCATGCATGCATTACAAGGAAAATAGTTAGACAGACTGCTCGATCGATCGACTTATACGGTATAGTCCGACCCCTTGACTAGCTAGTAGTGGCCATTGGTCGCCGGCGTCTCGACCTCCAGCACATAGCCAGCGTTGACTTTGCCGTTTCCAAGCTCGTGCTGCTTGCCGTTGGCGTTGGCCACCGAGGTTAAGGGCGGCTCGCCGTCGCCCTTGCTGCTACCGGCTACGAAGTCGTCAGAGACTTGGTTGACTTTGTCCTTGCTCTTGCCCCATATGAGAAAGTAGAGCCCTACCACGATGATCATTGCACCAATCAATTGAAAGCAAAGATGAAAGGATATCATTTGTGTTGCCACAGATCACCCTGGACATTTGGATACCCTAACGCGTTATCCGAACCCAAACGAAACCGAATTACCCGAATTGTTGGGTAATTCGGGTATCGGGTTAGGGTTTGGTTCTTATTTCTTGCTATTTAGTTTTCGGGTTAGGGTTCGTGTTTCAGTCTAAAAAACCCGAAAACCCATACTAGCCGAGTTATTCATATCACCCAAATTATTCAACCTATTATTACACTGTCATGTTACCCATACTAATAAAAATACCCATATTTTCCGAAATACCCATACCACCCAAATTATTCATATCAAAAGTTGATGAGTGCTTCGAATATTTCGGGTTTTTTTGGTACCCAAATTACCCGAACCAAAATTTTGGATAAAAATTTGGGTTCGGGTATTGTTTTTGCAAAAAAAAAAGTTTCGGTTTAATTTTTAAGTACCCAAATTACCCATAAACCGAACTATCCGAACCGAATAACTAAAATACCCGAACGCCCCAGGGTGAGCCACATATTTGGAAAGCGATCCAAACTATCTTATCTGAACAAAAAGAAAGGATGGCATTAGTGTTGTTGCATTAATGTAATATTTCATCAGTCCTGGTTATTAGTTTCACTCATATTTTGGGTCAAACTTTGATCCTATATTCGATCATATATTCGACTAACAAAATACTCTCTATGCTTTAAAATGTAGTGCATATTCCGTTTTCTGATAAACAAAGATGTGTGTGTTTGACCAAGTTTAAGTAAAAATATCAACATTCATAATATAAATTAGTATCATTAGATTCGCCATGAAGTATATTTTATATTATATTTATTCGGTATTTATGTGTCTAGATTTTATTCTATAAACTTGATCAAATATATCTTGACTTTTAGGAAACAAAGTACACATTATATTTTAGAATGGAGAGAGTATATATTATATTCTGTAAAAATAATATCAATGAGAACTCTTTCAAATCTAATCTAACAATATATCTTCGTAGCATATAATATTACAAAAATATATGGTCACCCAGTTTAGGTGGGAGACCAATAAATCATGACCGATTACGTGGGAGACCAATAAATCATGACCGAGGAGGCATATCTCTTCGTCGAGCCTGACATGGCAGAAAAAAATGATGAAAATGTAGTGTACCTCCCGAGAGTGATCTCCTCCTTGAGAATGATGGAGCCCATGACAGCGGTTATGATCATGCAGAGCGGGTTGAAGGCCGTCACGAAAACAGGACCCCTTTGCCTCGACACGATGCCCTGCACGTAGTACGCCACGCCGGAGCACACAATGCCGGCGTACACGTCGGTGAAGAGGCGGGTGTCCAAGCCGATGACCCACGCCTGTGTATTCTGGCGCTCGGCGACGAGGGCGACACCGGTGCTCATCACCGAGCCCACGCCACAGATGAGCACCGTGAGGGATAGCTCCGCCGGGTAATCCTGGAGCGTGCTGGACTGGAGGACGAAGAAGCACGACCAGGCCACGCAGGCGACGATGATGATGATGGTCCCCTTCAGCCACGCCGCTGGATCGGTGCCGGCGGTGGCCGCCGGCGAGGTGCTGGCTCTTGGTCCACGGGAACTGCACGGCCGGACCGTAGTAGAGGACCATGAGCACGGCGCCGGCCACCGTGAGGACCGTGCCGGCGATCTTGGCCTGGCTGTGCAGGCTGCGCAGCCGCACATTCTCCATGCGCAGGATGATCGCCAGCACGAAGGTGACGGCCGGGAGGATGTTGATCAGCGCCGCCGCGAACCCCGCCGAGGTCAGCTTCGCGCCCATGTAGTAGAGGTTCTGGTCAAGCACAGGCCTGCGAGGTAACGATGCAATAAACCACACGTCAGTAAAAAGATTATTGTACTCTGTCGTCATGACGTCATGCGTGGATGGATGGACGACGGCCGATCGAATTAATCAACCGTAGGGACGTACTCAAGGAATGCGAGCCCCATGATCTTGATGAACGTGGTGATTGTCATCTTTGGCCTCAGTCCCCTGTCCCCTGTACATGCATGTCACGTACATTGGAGGAAATGCACAATTAGCTTGTGATCTTTCACGAACCATGATTTAGGTAGGGTAAAAGTTAATCGAACTGAACTACAGTAGCTAGTATGCATGCTTCCAGGCTTCCAGCTGACATGTGGGTTCCATGCATGGTAAGACGTCCACCAGTGACCAATCAGGGCAGGGCACACAGCCTAGTGGAAGGTCGCCAGGTGCGTTTACACGTACGTAAGCACACATACGGCACACCGCACAGACATATACCTGCTTATTATGTGTCATTTTCTACTTATGCTAATTCATGCACTCTGATATTCTCACCCGCAAAAAAAAAAACGCATCTGATATTCTGATTCATCCACATATATAGATGTTGCACAATGAGGTATGCTTCTTCCGATTTAACGCGTGACAATTTATTCTGCTTCGCCGGTGCAAAACAGAATAAGTTATCTAGCCTTGCCTAGTCGATCGTGAATAAGGTATCTCGTATCTACAAGTCAATAAAACAACAACATCATAATGAGACCAAAATGAGAACGAACTGAACAAATTGTACGTGCGTGCCTCTCGGTCGTGGGGTGCCGCATGGGCTAGCAGCATTGGCAAGCTGGCGTTGTTAATTTCTCCCAATCTACCTTTTTCTCTTCATGTGGAATTTTGTCGAATTAAACGAGAACTGGAACAAATCGAGCCATTCCGGGCTTCCAGTAGTCATCGTTGCTGTGTAAGTGCTGCACTCTGGTAAAAATTACATGAACGATTCTTAAAACCAAGCATGAGCGCGCGCGCATGCATGCATGTGGGAACCATCTCCTGTAGTATAGATGATCATGTGGTAAATGTTTGTCCAAGGAAAAAATTGACAACGAACATGTGCATGTATGCACGGTTGACACATGTTTAATTCTCTCCGTCTCATAATATAAAAATGTTTTTTAAGCTATTTCGTATGATGCATACATTTGAAACGAGGCCATGATATGCACGTACGAGGTGCGTGGATGGAATGAGTTGTTACCTCTCGAAGTAGAAGGCGAAGGGCGCCATGACGGCGGTGGCGACGAGGTTACGGTAGACGACGAGGACGAAGTGGATCATCCCGTGCTTGAGGGACGCCACGGCGACGATGTACATCCCGGCGAAGCCCACCTGCAGCAGCACCATCGCCAGGTACGGGTTCGCGTCGTTCATGACTGTAGAGAGGGATTGGCATTACTTATTGTCGATACATTGATATGTATCAAGGTGTATGTATATATAAAGTACAAGTGAGCCTCTATTTTAACTATACATAACTAGTAGGTAGGCCAGACTATACGTAATATACATGTAACACATATGTTCAATACCCCCCTTCCCTGGCAGTCGAAGCGTCGCCGGCAAACTGTTGCGATGTCGGCACGTGAAGAACTCGAACACGGCCAAGCGCAACCTGCTCACGAACAAAGTGGATGTCGAGCTCAATATGCTTCGTCCTTCGATGATGTACCGGGTTGGCGGAGAGGTAGACCGCGCTGACGTTGTCACAGATGATAAGGGTGGCCTTGGAAGCATCACAAAGAAGCAACTGACGAACCCAAGAACATTCCGCCACTGCGTTGGTGACCGCTCGATACTCTGCCTCGGCACTGGAGCGTGAGACCGTGGACTGCCGCTTCGAAGACCAAGAGATCAACGAGGGCTCAAGGTAGACGCAATAGCCGGATGTGTAGCGTCGGGTATCGGGGCAGCCAGCCCAGTCAGCATCCGAGTATGCGATGAGGTCGGTGGAGGCGGAGGCCGTCAGGTTGAGACCCAAAGCCATGGTGTCGTGTATGTACCGGAGAAGGCGCCTCACCAGGGTCTAGTGGGAGTCACGCGGTGACTGCATGTGGAGGCACACCTGCTGAACAACATACTGCAAGTCCGGGTGCGTCAGCGTTAGATACTGTAGAGCACCGGCGGTGGAACGGTAGAACACAGCATCGGTCGCAAGAGATCCCTCCATGGCAGAAACCTCCGCCTTCGTGTCGACCGGAGTGGGCACCGGCTTGCAATTAAGCATACCAGCACGCTCCAGAACATCATGAGTGTACTTCTGCTGATGCAGAAAGAAACCGTCAGCCCGACGTACCACCTCGATGCCGAGAAATTAATGGAGAGGCCCCAAGTCCTTGAGGGCGAACTCGGCGCGAAGACAAGTTGTAAGCCGCTGAAGGAGCTCTGCAGTGGAGGCCGTCAGAATGATGTCGTCGACGTAGAGGAGCAGGTAAGCCGTGACGTTGCCCTGATGATACACGAAGAGCGAGGCATCGGAGCGGGTGGACCGAAATCCCAGTGTCTACAGGAAGGCAGCGATATGCTAGTACCACGCGCGGGATGCCTGCTTCAACCCATAAAGAGAACAGGAGAGCAGGCATACGGAGTTCGGATGGTCGGCGTCGACGAAGCCTGAGGGATGCTCGCAGAAGACCTGCTCGGCGAGGTGGCCATGCAGAAAGGCGTTGGAGACATCCAACTGGTGCACCGGCCAAGCGCGCAATACTGCCAACTGTAGCACAACGCGAATCGTGCCCGGTTTCACAACCGAAGCGAAGGTGTCGGTGAAGTCCACGCATGCGCGTTGCCAAAAACCACGAACCACCCATCGGGCCTTATAGCGCTCGAGAGAGCCGTCCGGGCGAGGCTTGTGGCGGAACACCCACTTGCCAGAAATAATGTTGGCATGAGGGGGTCGCGGAACAAGATGCCACGTACGGTTGCATTGCAAGGCGTCGAACTCCTCCTACATCGCGGCCAGCCAGTTAGGATCCCGAAGGGAGGCGCGAACGGAGGTGGGGATGGGTGATGGCGTCGAGGTCGCAGCAACACTCGCATACTCGTTGGAAGAGTAGCGCGTGCTCGGGAGATGCACACTGGCCTGGGCGCGGGTCGTCATGCCGGAAGGAGGACCGACAGGGGCAATCGAGCCCACGTCGGCAGTTGGCTCGTCAGCGGGGCCTGCAGACGTCTCGTCGACGGTGACAGAACCAGCGGCAGCAGTGGGAGCGACAGGCGAGGATGATGTAGATCCCGGCGTTATAGAGTTCGCCGTGGCACCAGCGAGGGAGGACGGCGCAGCCTCTGAAGAGGAAGGCATCGCCCCAGAGGCCCGGTCCAACTCGACCTCGGGGGAGGGAGTCGGGAACCCGGGTGGCGGTGGCAAAAGGTGCCTGACCGGTCGTGCCGTCGGACGATGATGTTGTGGGTCACGCCCCGGGAGGGGCGTGGTAGGCAACATCGAGGTAGCCGGAGGCGGTGGTACTTGGAAGAAGGGAAACACCGTCTCGACGAAATAGACATGCCTCGAGGTGTACACGCGTTGAGTGATAGGATCATAGAACCGGTAACCTTTGGTGTTAGAGGGATAATCCAGAAAGATGCATGAAAGGGAACGTGGTGCGAGTTTGTGGGGAGTGGTGGACGCAGTGCTAGGATAGCAAATACACCCAAAAATGCGAAGACCATCGTAGGACGGAGGTGCACCAAAAAGGAGGTGATGAGGGGCGTAGTTCCACCTAGGATGACACGGACGAATGTTAATGAGAAGGGTAGTGGTGGCTAGAGCATCCGGCCAGAACCGGGCGGGCACGTTAGCATGGAAGAGTAACGTGTGAGTGCAGTCATTAAGAGTGCGAAGTATGCGCTCGGCGCGGCCATTTTGCTGCGAGGTGTATGGGCATGTTAAGCGGAAAGTGGTGCCGTGAGAGGCGAGAAAGGTGCGAAGGGCGAGGTTGTCAAACTCTTTTCTGTTGTCAGTTTGGAGTGCAAGTATAGGACGACCGAACTGTGTGGCGGCGTAGGAGAAAAAAGACGTGAGTGTGGCTAACACGTCGGACTTGCGACGAAGAGGAAAAGTCCACCCATAATGAGAGTAGTCATCTAAAATCACCAAGTAGTATAGATAGCCCGTGTTACTTGGAATGGGAGACGTCCAAACATCACTATGAAGAAGCTGAAACGGAAAAGTGGAAATAGTTGTAGACGCACTAAAGGGAAGACGAACGTGCTTGCCTAAACGCCTCACAAGTATGCTCGTCGAGCTTATTACATGAGAAAGAAAAGCTCCTAAGAATTTGATGCAAAACGGTATGGTTGGGGTGTCCGAGGTGAGTGTGCCAGAGGTCGACGCCGGCGGCCAAGGAAGCAGGTGCGGAGGAGGAAGCGCCGGCGTGCACGGGATAAAGGTCCTCGGGGCTGTCACATCGGTGGAGCAACATCCGCGTGCGGGCGTCCTTCACAGAAAAACCAGCACCATCAAATTCAACAGTCAGAGGGTTCTCATGAGCAAGACAACGAACAGAAACTAGGTTCGTGACAAGTTCAGCTGAACAAGAACGTTAGACATAGTGATGGGTGTGGAAGTGGAGGGAAAACTAGTGCTACCAACGTGAGTGATAGGTAAGGAAGAGTCGTTGCCAACGGTGATACGGGTGGGCGTATGAACGGGAGTGGAGGAGGTCAGGTTATCGGGATGAGCTGTCATATGCGTAGTAGCACCGGTGTCCATGTACTAGTCGCCTCCGTCGCCGTAGTTGTTGGGTGATGGCGCTGAGTGCAGGGCCGCCAGGAGGGAAGGATCCCATGGCACTAGTGTCGGCGGTGGCAGGAGACCCCCGTAGGAGGGCGCTGGGGCCGGATGGCCAAAGCCGCCGAGAGGTGGCGGTGCGAGAGGGGCGACGTAACCGGCGCCGGTTGGCTGGTTTGGAGCGCCGAGGAACGCCTGGTGGCTGGCGGGGCCCGGACCGAGAAGACCCGGCGCGGGGGGGGCATGGGACAGGCATGTGGTAGGCATGCACGACACCCGTCCAGGGGTTCTAGCTGACGGTTCACGACGGAGGGGGCGGCTGGTGGCGCGGTAGTCCTCCGGCGCCAAGGCCTGCCTGCTGCGGCTGCTGCTGTTGGCGGCTACTCCCACCACCCCGCCGTTTGCGTCGGCCCCCTCCGCCTTGCTTGTAACGCGTGCTTGTAACGCTTCCGCTTTGAGATCTTCAAAGGTATGAAGATGCACTCCCCCCCACTCGTTGTTGGTTTCTCCATAGATTGATCTTGGTGACACGTAGGAAACTTTTTGATTTACTACTACGTTCCCCAACAGTGGCATCATGAGCTAGGTCTATGTTTAGAATCTATGCACGAGTAGAATACAAGTTGTTGTGGGCGTCGATTTTGTCAATTTGCTTGCCGTTACTAGTGTTATCTTGATTCGGCGGCACTCTGGGATGAAGCGGCCCGGACCGACTTTACGCGTACGTTTACGTGAGACTGGTTCCACCGCCTGACATGCACTTGTTGCATAAGGTGGCTAGAGGGTGTCTGTCTCTCCCACTTTAGTCAGATCGGATTCGATGAAAAGGGTCCTTATGAAGGGTAAATAGAAATTGGCATATCACGTTCTGGTTTTTGCGTAAGTAAGAACCGTTCTTGCTAGAAACCTATAGCAGCCACGTAAAAACTTGCAACAACAATTAGAGGATGTCTAACTTGTTTTTGCAACACATGCCGTGTGATGTGATATATGTGATGTATGAGATTGATCATGTTTTTGTAATAGGATTCATGACTTGCATGTCGATGAGTATGACAACTGGCAGGAGCCATAGGAGTTGTCTTAATTTATTGTATGACCTGCGTGTCAATCAAAAACGTCATGTAATTACTTTACTTTATTGCTAACCGTTAGCCATAGTAGTAGAAGCACTACTACAAAATAGGCTGTTAGTGGCGCACCCGTTTTTGCTATTAATGGCGCACTATGGGTGCGCCACTATTAACACGTCACTAGTAACAAATAGTAATGGCGCACCTCTGGTGAACCATTAGTATCCCAGATAATAGTGGCGCACCATAGAGTGCGCCATTACTATGTCCAACAGTGCGCCATTACTATGCCTCCTAGGGGGCATATTTGCCTCCACCTATTCCCCCAGGTGCGCCATTACTATGCCCCATAATGCGCCACTGGTATTCGGCCCTGGTGCGCCACTAATGCTCAATATGGTGCGCCACTACTATGAATATTAGGAATTTTTTTTTCTTTTCTGGTATTTGCACAGGTTACAAAATACGCTACAGCATAGAATATAAACATCACACAATAGAATCCATCATATTAGTCTCCAAATTCGAAATAGCAAAAAAAGTTCAAACATTAGCCAAGTTTAGGTCTCGAGACATTAGCAAAGTTCATCGTATTAGCCGAGTTTATCGTCACATTACAAAGTCGATATCGATCATCTAAACTACCATCACATAGAAGAGAGTTGCGGTCACGATGAGCATCATCGCGATGAAACTGGTCTTCATCCGGTTCCTCCTCCACTCCCTCCTCTCTCCCGCTAGATAGCGCGCGTATCTAGCTTCCGCCTCCGCCCTAGTGGTGTACCCTTTGTAACTGTTACCGCTGAAATGGTGAACCTGTCTCCGACACTCCTCCCAATCGTCGTAGACTCCGGGAACCTTACCCTTGTACATGACATACGACGGCATCTCTATGCACTAAACAAACAAAACGTTAGTAGAAATTCACAGATAATATATAAGCAATATATAAGTATGCAACAAAAGGATCGGAAGAGAAAAGCAACACATTAATAGCATGATTCATGGTCCTACTAATAAATAGCATCGATTACATATAAGTTGAACGACTGTCCAAACTAAAGAGACATACAAGTTCATTAAAGTTTAATTACAACATGAGCTAAACTCTTCTTCCAGAACTACATAGCATCAATACTTTTGACTCGGCTCAGGGACTGGAGCGTGGATGAAGCCGTCGTCTTTCGTGATGGTCATGAATGTGCGGTCGTTGTCAGCCTGCATTTGTAGCGTTGTTTCTATTTCATTGTTGGACGGTTGATATTTGAGGTAGAACTGCCCCGAGGTACGAAGGACATCTTGATAGATGATTTCCGCAATATCCGACTGGATGCGAAAGAATTCTTGTCTGATGTCCGCGTCCTAGATTTCCTACAAGCGTGCGGCCCAATCTTTGAGATTACTTGGTAGCATAAGGTGATGAAGGTCCCGTACGATCGCCCGCATGTGATGGAGGGCATAGTAGGCATCCTTCTGACTGCCAGGCGGCTGCTTGACACAAGGGAATGTCATTATGTGGGTGAACACGTGCTTGCCGTACCTATAAATTTACCTCCTGAAGGTGCCTCCAGATTTGGCGTAGCCGGGGAGAGCATCATCAAGAAATTTCTTGATATTTGTGTAGTCTTTATTCGACTGACGGTCTGAATCAAAATACGTGGCCATGGAATATTTCGGGCTTAAGAGGATGAGTGTGCAATGTGTGTCACTGCACAAAACACGGAATGTTAGAAAAAAAGAACGATCGAAATCTAAGAAATCATATGTTACGGGGCGGTGAGGGGATGACTTACTCGGAAAAGTAAGGCATGAGGAAGTTATCCTTATCTGGGTTCGCCAGAATGACGCATTCGAGGTATGAACTCGCGACTTGCCGGTCCCCAGTGCTGCCCAAGATCTTGGCACGCATGTAGAAGGGGTCGACTATCACGATGTCCAGGGTCTTGTCTCTAATGATCCGCATCTCCATAGTGAGCGAAAATAGCCGAACGAAGGTGTAGTGCAGCGGATAAAGGTTAAACATAGCGAAGATGTCATCGAACCGCAGGACGATCATACACTCGATGGTGCTCTCGACAAAGCCCTTTCCCTCTTGCACCTTGGCCACGAAAACCGGGTATGCCACATCATTCTCGGTGAGATGCCGCATCTCCATAGTAAGAACACCGTCATGCAGACTTCGCATAGCACCGGTTGCAGCATTGAGCATATTAGTCGGTAGCATCGGCCTACCCGCCACATGCACCCTCCTCGAGATATCCTTAGGTATTGGTGGCCCGTCCTGAGCACGGATCGTACTCGGTGCCGCCTAGCTCGCACCCTTGTTATTTTTTCTTTTCTGTGCCTTCTGCTTCTTCTGCTGTAATGGGATCGAGTTCTACTCAGAGACCACCTTCTTGAGTGTGTTGGGGCTGATAATATTTCGCACCTCGGTTGTTTGAGTCTCGGTGAAGGCGGCAGCTGGAGGCGTCTCCTGAGAACTGAACAGACGACGCCTGTTGCAATTGGGTTTCTCCGCGGTACCAGCTAGATCCCGATCGTCTTTTGCAGGGTTGGGTTCTTGAGAAAGAGGCCCCAAGAATTCGTCACCGTACCCATCTTCATTGATGTACTTATCGACATTGGAAAATGTACGTCGTCATCGTCCGGATCCCGTGCCATATGCATGTCCGGATCAGCTGACGGCGGTAGCGTTGCGGCGGTCTTGCCATGGCTTGGCGCCGGCACGACTGGCGGTGTTGTCTGTGGGGTGGTGTCCACCGCCCCCAAACAAATCTGGCTCTTCGGCCAAAGCATGGACCGGTTTAAGCAGGCGCTGAGGGTCATCACATCATCTTCGTCGGCCCCAGGGGGGTCGATACGGAGGTAACAAGTCATCGCAGCCCCGCAGCACCCGAACCAGTTGAACCCTATACACGGTGGGTGGCATCGGATTACCGTGGAACACGCGGTTGCCCGGTTCAACGATTTTGGCCTTGGCGACATCGATCAACTCACCATCCACGAAGTCCAGGAGAGTGCATGGAATGTTGGCGGCGCCCTGCGAAAACATGTAGGGCGTCAGGGATGCCCAGTCAAAGGCAAGGAGATGAAGTAGTCATCGGCCGAGGCTTAGTTACCGTGATGGCGTCGAGCCCGGCTAATGTTGAGGCACCGCCAACGGCGGGCGTGCAAGTGACGGAGGGGCCGCTTGCTACCGAGGTGCCAGCCGGCGTATTCTTCCCACACCCGGGTGCATTAAGTTCCAATACCTGCGCCGACGCCGGAGACACCAATGCCGCCTCTGTCGGAGACATCAATGCCGCCTCCGCCGGAGACACCATTGCCTACGCGTTGTGCGAGTTACTGCCCGTGAAGTTGGGAATCGGGGGTGGCCCCTGTTGGGCGCCTGCAATCCACCCCCGCAGCCCCTCAAGCAAGGAAGGCATAATGGCGGTGATCGTCGCTCCCAGTTGGTCTCGCACTTGCTCTTGGACTATCTCCAGAATCCGCGCCACTTGTGCCTTGAGTTCTTTAACCTCGCGCTCCTGGCTTTCCGTGCTGGTCTTTCTCTCCTTTCGCCCAGCCTTATAGTATTCCGACCATTTTGTGGACAAGCCTTCGCCGGCCACACGACCAGCTGACGACGGCTTACTGAACTTATCCTTTTGTTTCAGAACGTTCAACGCCCTATTTAAAGAGGTGTCCCAAGGGGCAGTAGGCGGGGAGATCTGAGACCCCGCGCTACTGCTTTCAGTTTCCTGCGGAAGGAACGTGAACCATTTAGAAATTTGGCTTCATTAATTAGAATGCAACCATATGGAGTTAATTACGCGGGGGTGTATTCCATACCAGAACACGCTCAAGCTCCTTCACCTTCGGATCCGTGGTAAGCTCCCCTGTTACCGGATGCACCTTGTATCGGGCCCTGACATAGTTCCTGGTATGTTTTTCATGGTATTTATCAAAGAGGGGCGGTAGGCCTTGCGCGGCACGCTCCGTGTCTTCCTTGTCCCATTTAGATTCCGCCACTCTGTAACCGCCGGGACCGAGTTTGTGGACCCCTAAGTTCAAGTCCCGCATATCTTTCCCCCACTGACTTGATTCCGCGGATGTGTTTCTCTCGCACTTGATCTTGAACTCCAGGTAGTCCTCTTCGCTGATCAAAGGATTTGTCGCCTTGATCTTCTCATAACTATCACCACTTAGAATCCTTCTCTTCATCGCGGCTCTCCAAGTAGCCAGGGCCGTGCTCATCTTCGTGAGGGCGGCACTGTTCACTTTATTCCCTGAGAGGCGTGTGTTTGCGAAGTCACCGGGGAACTTGTATCGTTCGTGCAGCTTCGTGAAGAGGAGGTTGTGCAAATTCCCTCGGTCAGGATGCCTTAGGTTCTCGGTGTTGATCGAGACGGTGCTCCGGAGAATGCACCCGAGTTGTCCCGCGTACCCACGGACTAATTCTTTGGTCGCCGTTGGATGCCCACTGGAGGACACTTCAGTAAATTCCTCCTTGACGGTGCCGAGCACGTTCGAGCGCCGGTCCTTCCGTTGCCTCTTCGGTTGGCTGCCATCTGTGCGTTCAGTGCCATCATCAGTGGTGGCATCCCCGGCAGCACCATCAGTGGTGTCATCCCCGACGTCACTAGGGGTTGTGTAGTTGGGATCGGTGTCTTCCGCGGCGTCCTCATTGCGGTGAGGTTCTTCCTCCATCTCCTGGGACAGCTCCCAGAATGGCTTGCCCGAACCGCCGGCCTCATCGTTGTCGGCCATGTTCGCTCTAAATAGGAAAAAAGGCTATAGAGTTATTGGATGAGATCAGGGTAGTATCTAAATGTTGATTAATTTTTGTTTCGGTTGAGAATCGGGCACCTTCTAGGTCAAGAAAATTGGGCATGACCTTTGCTAATTTTCTTGACCTAGGAATGCCCCAGTCTCAACCGAAACGGAAATTAATCAACATTTCAGGAGAAAAGGGTAACTATTTGCCCCATTCTCAATCGATAGCAAGTTCGAGTCAAGACCCACATTCCACAAGCAAATTGACAGGCTGACCAATGAATACTAAAGAAGTGTGATCCAATTGACAGCAAGTATACGTCAACACGTCTAGTCAATGTGCATGCTAGCATCACCATCTAGTCATAAAGATGGTCCAAGTTAGGAAGCACTTTCCAACCATATGCCAAACAAGGACTTAGCTCTGACTTATGAAGCACTTTCCTCCTAGGGAATGAATGTTCCTGACGCTAACAAAAAATTTGTTGCTAAGCTTACAATATTCCAAAGAGCAGATATATTCCAAAAAAATTTTGTGTACTTCATGTTGTTGGTCAGCGGCTTTACCGTTTAAACTTTACATGTTCCCTCATCCTACCTCAGCTATCTAGCAAATCCTGATTTGCAAACCTGAACTATCAGTGCATCAATTATAATTTAGAGAAGTTCAAAAAACTCAGGGACATCTAAACTATAGGATGCTTTGTGGGATACAAAGAAGTCTGTGGTGCTTGCAAAGTGGATGGACAAGAACAGTGTAGAGTCTTTTACAACATATACTTGAGGGCGTTGTAGTGCTTAATTAACACTTCTTTTTATACATGGATGATTTTTGCCATTATTCTAGTCCTTGTGTTGCTTATCAGGACTAGATGTAGCTTCATTTTGCCATTATCTCCCTGAACCCTGATACACTCATGATCTCCTTGCAATTGATGCTCTGCTCTACGCTGCCCTGCCCTGTTTTTATGAACATAATGGAGGGAAAAAGAGTTATTAAGTTCTGTTGACATGCTATAGATCGTACATAGAAAAAATTCATCTATATTAACAGAGCAAATGTGTAGATTGAATACCAATTGTTTATAATACTAATCCCAATGTGGATTGATTAACAGAGCACATGAAAAATTCATCTAGATGAAGTGGACCTTTGTAGTGCTTGTAGAGAGAATAAATTTCCACAGCTTGAGACACAAATCGTATTACATATACACGATATCTAAATATCAGTACAAATCAAATTATAAATATACAATAATAGTAGATACTGACCTATAAGTATGAAAGCCAAAGCATGCGAGATGAATACAACAACGTCCATGGGACGTCTGACACAAAGCTAGGAACGCGAGAAGACAAATTGCCCATGTGTAGATGGAATACCAATGATGGAATCGTGTTGTGTTAATGGTGAACCTGCGGGGAAATGACCATGAGGGGAGAGCGGTCGGACCTGCGGCGAGGCGAGGCGTGCGACGACGGCGGCGATCGGGCGGCGTGCGGGGGCGATGCTGCGTCGTCTGGCGGCGCAGCCGGGAGGGGGCGTCCTGGCAGGGTTGAGCGGCGACCGGCAACCGGCGACGGAGCGGGGTCGGCTGCCAACCCTAGCCTGATGCGTGAGCGAGAGCAGAGAGGGGATGAGGTGTTTGCGTGCGTTTCCTGTGTATATCGAGAGGAAGAGTTACCAATAGCGCACTAGGCGGGGTGCGCCATAAATAAGGATAGCAATGGCGCACTATTGCGAGGTGCGCCATAGACAAGTATAGCAATGGCGCACTATTGCGGGGTTGCACCATAAATACCGGGGATAGCAATGGCGCACTATTGCGGGGTGCGTCATTACTAACTTTTTTTATTTTTTTGGATTTTTAGTTAATGCTATAATATATTTCGTTTGTGCAGAGTAGAGTTTGTGCTCGTGCGTTTAGTTTCTTTAGAGTGTGCTCGTGTGTAACACATGCGTTTGCATGCCCAAACAAAAAGCACAACATGTTGGCCCCCTCTTCTCTCTCCCCTCCTGCCCTATCCTCTTCACATGCATGGTCTTCGTCTATTTTTTTCTTCTTCTCTCAATCGAATACTTTGTAATTAGCGTTGGGTGACTTCTTTATGTACCATGTCCGCAGACCACGTCCGGACACAAAAACCGAACATATACTAAAGAAATTTGTGGGTCGGCGTTGGAGATGCCCTTAATATAGGGTATAGATATGATATTGCGTAAGATATAGTGCATGGAGAGTATCCTTCACGTATTTAATATAGTGCATGGAGAATATATATGATAAATGCACAAACGAAATCAAGTGACATGAAATAACAGTCATCAAAGATTGAGCTTGCCACTGACACATGTACACACGTGGCCGACACGTCGTGATTCGATCTTCGCTATATTTTCACAATCTTCTTGCCCTTATTTCTCGCAGTTGAATAATTTAGCCCCGGAACCCATTGAGTTCTTCTCTTGAACGGACGTCCTTTAGGTAGGGTGGTCCTGCTTCTTCTTGTGGTGTATGGTACTTCATCGTCGTCATCATCTTCCATCTTCGGGTCGCCGTACTTGTCAAAGTCTTGCTCATTGGTGACTCCATCCATTCCGATGATGTTCCTTTTGCCTCTCCTCACGACAACATGACTGGGCTTTTACGAGTCGGTAATGAAGAAGCATTGGTCCACTTGGCAAGCCAGTACCCATGGCTCATTTTTCGTGGTGACGTTTGCGCCCGCGGTCTTGGATTTGGCTTCAGGTATAACCATGGTGGTGAAATACCGGTCTTATTTTAGGACGCTCTTGGCCCATCTGACACGGAACATCGGGACCTTCTCTCCAGCGTAGCTCAACTCCCAGATCTCCTCGATCCTTCCGTAGTATTTGTCCTTGTCGTTACCGGTGTAGGATTCTATCGTTACCCCGGAGTTCTGATAATCGCTCTTCATGTCCTTTTCCTCGGTGTAGAATGTGTAGCCGTTGATATCGTACGCCTCATAGGTCATCAGGTTATGCTCGGCGCCTTGTGACAAGGCGAATATGAGTTTTTCTTCCGCGGAAGAATCCTCATGTAAAGGGTACGATAGAAGCCTGTCCTTGAACCAATGCGTGAAACATGAGTTGTGCTCTTTGATTATATCTCCGTCCGTCCTCTATAGGCCTCGATCATTGTACGTCTTCTCAATAAAGGTTTTGTGCTCTACCACCCAAGGATCGACCACGTCTATGTGTTGTAGCGCGACTAGGTTTGCTCTTTCAAAGTCGGCGAGTCGACCCTTGAAGTCGACATGCATTTCGCGGCAACCCTCGCGGTGACCCATCCAGCGAGCCTGTCGAGGTGCCTGTTGACGGGCAGACCAATGGGGTTCTCGATGCCCTGATAATTCGTGCAGAAGGAGATGCACTCTTCGGTCAGAAAGCCCTTGGATATGCTTCCATCTGGACGTGCCCTGTTGCGAACGTATCCTTTGATGACACCATTCATCCTTTCGAATGGCATCATGCTATGCAGGAACGTCGGCCCGAGTTGGATGATATCCTCCACGATATGGACCAGCAGATGCACCATAACGTCGAAGAATGCGGGCGGGAAGTACATCACGCCAACCGACTTCCGAGAGATGACGTCAAAAAAGTTGCATAGGCCAAATAGCGTTTCACGGACGTGCGTGTCCATGATCCCACGGATTGCAACTGGAAGTATCTGCGTCATCAGCATGTGACAGTCGTGAGACTTCATCTTGCTGAACTTCTGCTTCGCTGAGTCTAGTTATCTGCGTATCTTCCCCGCGTAACCGTAAGGAAGTTTAACTCCTACGAGGCAGGTGAAAAACTACTCGATCTCCTTCTGACTTAGAGTGAAGCACGTGGGAGGGCATTCATATTCGATCTTCTTGGCCTTTTTTCCTTTGTTGCGACGACTTTCCATGTCCTTCGCCTCATCATCATCATCATCATCATTAGGGCGTTTTGCATGAAGCTCCTCCCTGATGCCCATTGATTGCAAGTCTGCCCTTGCTTTCGGCCCATCTTTGGTCCTCTGTGGCATGTTGAGCAAGGTACCAATCAAACTCTCGCACACGTTCTTCGTGATATGCATGACATCAAGGCTGTGAGGCACACGGAGGATCTTCCAGTACGACAAGTCTCGGAAAACAGACCTCGTTTTCCATACCTTCAGTAGCGGCTCTGGCGCCTTTCGCTTCTTTCCCGGCGGTGGGCACTCTTTCCAATTTTTTAACAACTCGTCTATTTCCTCGCCGCTCCTCGTACGTGGGGGTCTTCGGGGTTCGGTTTCACCATCGAACAGATCCTTGCGTTTTCTCCATGCGTCATCGTCGCGAAGCCACCTTCGATGTCCCATGAACACGGTTTTCGAAGACCCAGGATCTCTATCTAGCTGGCAATACGTTGTGCCATCCATGCACCTGACGCATGCACTAAATCCGTGGACCACCTGCCCCGCGACATATCCGTAACCGAGAAAGTCGTGCACCGTCGTGAGCAGTGCGTCTCTCATAGGGAAATATTGTTTTGCCGTGGCGTCCCACGTATTGGCTGGCGTTTTCCACAGCGTGTCTAGCTCCTCTTTCAGCAGCCCCACATACAGATTGATGTTGTTCCCTGGTTGTTCTGGCCCTTCAATTAGCATACTCATGTGAATGTACTTCCTCTTCATGCACATCCAGGGGGGAAGGTTGTACATCCACACAAACACAGGCCAGGTGCTATGTGTGCTTCTCTGGCTGCCAAACGGATTGACTCCATCGGTGCTCGCGCCCAGCACGATGTTCCTTGGATCGTCCCCAAATTCTGGGTGTTCGAAGTTCAACGCTTGCCACTGGCTCGCATCCTTAGGGTGACTCAGCATCTTGTCTTTTTTATTTATCTTCAGATCATTTCCGTCATCTTGTCGCTTCTTCTCCTCCCTATCCGCGTGCCAACACAGGAGCTTTGCTAGCTTAGGGTCCGCGAAATACCGCTACAGACGAGGAGTGATCGGAAAGTACCACACCACTTTTCGAGGAGCTTTCTTCCTCTTCTTGTATCGAGTGACGCCGCACACCGGACATATGGTAGACTCCGCGTGCTCGTCCCGATAAATGATGCAATCGTTCATGCACACATGGTATTTCACGTGCGGCAAATCCAGAGGACACACGATTTTCTTCGCCTCCTCCAAACTGGTCGGGCCCTTGTTCCCCTTGGGAAGACGTTCGTGCCAGAATGACATGTTCTCGTCGAAGCATGCGTCGGTCATTTTGTGTTTTACCTTCATCTCCCGAGCCATGAGCGTTACTTTCAGGCGGGTATCCTCGGGCCTGCATCCTTCATACAATGGAGTAACCGCGTCTATCTCCAGTTGATCCAGCTTGGCTTTCTCTCGGGCGACAGCTCTTGCGTTACCCGTCTGCTTGAGAAGCAGCTCTTGAATATGAGGGTCCTGCACCCAGCCCATCGATGGTCCATCGTCGTCTGCTCTAGCATCTTCATCTTCATGATCATGCCCTTCGTCTTGATCTTCCTCATCATCATGTTCGGCACCTTCTACATGATGACTGTGTCCTGCATCTACTTCGTCATCATGTCCTGGAGATTCTTCGTCTTCTCGCCCGCCCTCACCGCTATTGTCTTGCTGCCCTTCCTTATTTCTTGCCCGACCCCCATGGACGACTTAATAATCATCTTCATCACCTTGCCACCGATAGCCATCCATGAAACCACGCACGAGCAGGTGGTCCCGCACCTGTCTGGAATCCGGATCCATAAGGCTCTTCAGCTTGCATCTTCGACATGGACATCTTATCTTTGTCTCATTCTTTTGAAGCATCTCGGCCTTCGCGGAGCTCAAAAACCTATTCACGATGCCTTCGGTCATCATGCGGACCATGGTCGCCTGCGGGGTAGAGCAAAACGATATTTTAGAACCAAAAAAAATTGGCATGACTTTGCCTAAAAATAGGACCAAAAAGAATGCATAGTGCCAAATTCTCGCCGAAACGGAAATGAATCAACATTCCGGCAAAATATTGGCAACATTTAGGGGAGGGTCATCACCACAAAGAATGGCGCACCACAAACATACGTAGATCGAGGCCATAAAAAGTGTGTATGTTGGAGGGAGAAAAAAGTAGATCTAGAACATAAAGAAAGCTTTCCCCTTACTTACCTATCAAAAAAGGAAATTTAACCACTTAATTTGGGTGAATCTATGGTGCAAATGAGGTGAGGAGGAGGAGGCAGCCGAGACCAAGCTTGGTAGCTAGAGGTGGAGAGAATGAAGTGGGGAAAGTGAGTGTGGTAGGTGGCTGTAAAAAATTAAATATCTAACTGCTCTCAGGTTAGCAATGGCGCACCTCCTAAGAATGTGCCATTGGTAACCAGGGTTACTAATGGCGCACCTGGTGCATGGTGCGCCATTACTAGTTTTGAAAAAAAAATTATTAGTAGTGGCGCACCGTATGTGTGGTGCGCCATTAATAGTTAAAACTAGTAATGGCGCACATCCACCTGGTGCGCCACTGCTAAGTCTGTGGAGGGGTGTGGAGCCAGGACACAACTAGTAATGGCGCACCACACGCCAGGTGCGATATTAGTAATATGGCCATTAATGGCGCACCAGTATCTGGTGTGCCACTGCTATATAGCAGTGGCGCACCACATACATAGTGCGTCACTAATGTCTATATTAGCTATAGCCCTTTTCCTATTAGTGAAGTAACAGTTGGTGAGACATCTTCATGAAGACACGATGATGGAGATCATGATGATGGAGATCATGGTGTTGTGCCGATGACAATGATGATCATGGTGCCCCGAAGATGGAGATCAAAGGAGCAAGATGATATTGGCCATATCATGTCACTATATGATTGCATGTGATGTTTATCATGTTTTTACATCTTATTTGCTTAGAACGACGGTAGATTAAATAATATGATCTCTCACTAAAATTTCAAGAAATGTGGTCCCCCTAACTGTGCACCATTGCCAAGGTTCGTTGTTCCGAAGCACCACGTGATGATCGGGTGTGATAGGTTCTAACGTTCGCATACAACGGGTGTAAGCCAGATTCACACACGCAATACACTTAGGTTGACTTGACGAGCCTAGCATGTACAAACATGGCATCGGAACACGGGAGACCAAAAGGTCGAACATGAGTCGTATAGAAGATACGATCAACATGGAGATGTTCACCATTGATGACTAGTCCGTCTCACGTGATGATCGGACATGGGCTAGGTGACGTGGATCATGTGTCACTTGGATGACTAGAGAGATGTCCATCTAAGTGGGAGTTTATTAAATAATTTGATTATGTGAACTTAATTATCATGAACTTAGTCTAAAATTGTCTTTACAATATATAATGTAGATCCAATTGCCCATGCTAATGTTGCCCTCAACTTCAACGCATTCCTAGAGAAAACCAAGCTGAAAGACGATGGAAGCAACTATACGGACTGGGTCCGTAGCTTGAGGATCATCCTCATAGCTTCCAAGAAATTATATGTCCTTGATGCAACGCTAGGTGACGCACCCGTTTTCCCAGCAACTCAAGACGTTATCAACGCCTGGCAGTCGCATAGTGATGATTACTCCCTGGTTCAGTGTGGCATGCTTTACAGCATAGAACCGGGGTTCCAAAAGCGTTTTGAGCAACACAGAGCATATGAGATGTTCCAAGAGCTGAGAATGGTTTTCCAAGCTCATGCCCGGGTCGAGAGATATGATGTCTCCGACAAGTTCTTCAGTTGTAAGGTGGAGGAAAATAGTTCTGTCAGCGAGCATATACTCAAAATGTCTCGGTTGCACAACCACTTGTCTCAGCTGGGAGTTAATCTTCCAGATGACTCGGTGATTGACAGAATCCTCCAGTTGCTCCCACCTAGCTACAAGAGCTTTGTGATGAACTACAACATGCAGGGCATGGAGAAGTCCATTCCTGAGTTGCACTCGATGCTGAAATCAGCAGAGGTCGAGATCAAAAAGGAGCATCAAGTGTTGATGGTCAATAATACCACTAGTTTCAAGAAAGGCAAGGGTAAGAAGAACTTCAAGAAGGACGACAAAGCAGTTGTCGCACTCGGTAAGCAAGTTGCCGGGAAGAAGAACAAGAATGGACCCAAGCCTGAGACTGAGTGCTTTTATTGCAAGGGTACCGGTCACTGGAAGCGGAACTGCCCCAAGTACTTAGCGGATAAGAAGGCCAGCGACGTTAAAGGTATATGTGATATACTTGTTATTGATGTGTACTTTACCCGCGCTCGTAGTAGCTCCTGGGTATTTGATACCGGTGCAGTTGCTCACATTTGTAACTCCAAGCAGGAGCTACGGAATAAGCGGAGATTGGCAAAGGACGAGGTGACGATGCGCGTCGAGAATGGTTCCAAGGTCGATGTGATCGCCGTCGAAACGCTACCTCTACATCTACCTTCGGGATTAGTTTTAAACCTTAATATCTGTTATTTAATACTAGCTTTGAGCATGAACATTGTATCTGGATCTCGTTTGATGCGAGATGGCTACTCATTTAAATATGAGAATAATGGTTGTTCTATTTATATGAGAGAAATGTTTTATGGTCATGCCCCGCTGGTCAATAGTTTATTTTTGATGAATCTCGAATGTGATGTTACACATGTTCATAGTGTGAGTACCAAAAGATGTAAGGTTGATAAAGATAGTCCCACTTACATGTGGCACTACCGCCTTGGTCATATTGGTTTTAAACGCATGAAGAAACTCCATGCTGATGGACTTTTGGAGTCTCTTGATTTTGAATCATTTGACACGTGCGAACCATGCCTCATGGGCAAGATGACCAAGACTCCGTTCTCCGAAACAATGAAGGGAGCAACTGACTTGTTGAAGATAATACATACCGATGTATGCGGTCCAATGAGCATTGAGGCTCGCGGTGGCTACCGCTATGTTCTCACCCTAACTGATGACTTAAGCAGATATGGGTATGTCTACTTAATGAAACACAAGTCTAAAACCTTTGAAAAGTTTAAAGAATTTTAGAGTGAGGTGGAGAATCAACGTGACAGGAAAATAAAGTGCACACGATCTGATCATGGCGGAGAATATTTGAGTCACGAGTTTGGCACGCACCTAAGGAAACGTGGAATTGTTTCACAACTCATGCCGCCTCGCACACCTCAGTTAAATGTTGTATCTAAACGTCGTAATCGCACTCTATTGGATATGGTGCAATCTATGATGTCTCTTACCAACTTACCGCTATCATTTTGGGGATATGCATTAGAGACTGCCGCATTCACTTTAAATAGGGCACCGTCCAAGTCCGTTGAGACGACACCATATTAATTATGGTTTGGAAAGAAACCTAAGTTGTTGTTTCTGAAAGTTTGGCGATGTGATGCTTATGTGAAGAAACTTCAACCTGAGAAGCTCGAACCCAAAGCGGAAAAGTGTCTTCATAGGATACCCCAAAGAAACGGTTGGGTATACCTTCTACCTCAGATCCGAAGGCAAAGTCTTTGTTGCAAGAATGGATCCTTTCTAGAAAAAGAGTTTCTCTCGAAAGAAATAAGTGGGAGGAAAATAGAACTTGATGAGGTAATTGTACCTTCACTCGAACCGGAGAGTAGCGCAGCATAGGAAGTTGTTTCTGTGGAGCCTGCACCGGCTAGAGAGGAAGTTAATGATGATGATCATGAAATTTCAGATCAAGTTGCTATTGAACCTCGAAGGTCCACAAGGACACATTCCACACCAGAGTGGTACGGCAACCCTGTCCTGGAGATCGTGTTGTTGGACAACGGTGAACCTTAGAACTATGAAGAAGCGATGGCGGACCCTGATTCCAACAAATGGCTTGAAGCCATGAAACTCGAGATAGGATCCATGTATGAGAACAAAGTATGGACTTTGGTGGACTTGCCCGATGATCGGCGAGCCATAGAAGATAAATGGATCTTTAAGAAGAAGACTGACGCGGATGGTAATGTGACCGTCTATAAGGCTCGGCTTGTCGCTAAGGGTTATCGACAAGTTCAAGGAGTTGACTACGATGAGACTTTCTTACCTGTAGCGATGTTGAAGTCTGTCCGAATCATGTTAGAAATTGCCACATTTTATGATTATGACATCTGGCAAATGGGCGTCAAAACAGCATTCCTTAATGGTTTCCTTAAGGAAGAACTGTATATGATACAGCCGGAAGGTTTTGTCGATCCTAAAGATGCTAACAAAGTGTGCAAGCTTCAGCACTCCATCTATGGGCTGGTGCAAGCATCTCGGAGTTGGAACATTCGCTTTAATGAGGTGATTAAAGCGTTTGGATTTATACAGGTTTATGGAGAACCCTGTATTTACAAGAAAGTGAGTGGGAGCTCTGTAGAATTTCTCATATTATATGTGGATGACATATTGTTGATGGGAAATGATATAGAACTTTTGGAAAGCATAAAGGCCTACTTGAATAAGAGTTTGTCAATGAAGCACCTTGGAGAATCTGCTTACATATTAGGCATCAAGATCTATAGGGATAGATCGAGATACCTCATAGGTCTTTCACAAAGCACATACCTTGACAAGATATTGAAGAAGTTCAATATGGATCAGTCCAAGAAGGGGTTCTTGCCTGTGTTACAGGGTGTGAGATTGAGTACGACTCAATGCCCGACCACGGCAGAGGATAGAGAAAAGATGAGTGTCATCCCCTATGCTTCAGCCATAGGCTCTATTACGTATGCCATGTTGTGTACCAGACCTGATGTGAACCTTGCCATAAGTTTGGTAGGGAGGTACCAAAGTGATCCCGGAGCGGAACACTAGACAGCGGTCAAGAATATCCTGAAGTACCTAAAAAGGACCAAGGACATATTTCTCGTATATGGAGGTGCCCAAGAGCTCGTCGTAAAGGGTTACATTGATGCTAGCTTCGACACAGTTCCGGATGACTCGAAGTCACAAACCGGATACATGTATATTTTGAACGGAGGGGCGGTCAGCTTGTGCAGCAGCAAGCAAAGCGTCGTGGCGGCATCTACATGTGAAGCGGAGTACATAGCTGCTTCGGAAGCGGCAAAGGAAGGAGTCCGGATGAAGGAGTTCATCACCGACCTAGGAGTGATTCCCAATGCGTCGGGCCCAATGACTCTGTTCTGTGACAACACTGGAGCTATTGCCCTTGCCAAGGAGCCCAGGTTTCACAAGAAGACAAGACACATCAAGCGCCGCTTCAACTCCATTCGTGATTACATTCAGGAAGGAGATATAGATATCTGTAAAGTACATACGGATCTGAATGTCGCAAATCCATTGACTAAACCTCTCTCACGAGCAAAACATGATCAACACCAGAACTCTATGGGTGTTCGATACATCACAATGTAACTAGATTATTGACTCTAGTGCAAGTGGAAGACTGTTGGAAATATGCCCTAGAGGCAATAATAAAATGGTTATTACATTTCCTTGTTCATGATAATTGTCTATTGTTCATGCTATAATTGTATTAACCGGAAACCGTAATACGTGTGTGAATACATAGACCACAACATGTCCCTAGTGAGCATCTAGTTGGCTAGCTCGTTGATCAATAGATGGTCACGGTTTCATGACCATGGACATTGGATGTCATTGATAACGGGATCACGTCATTAGGAGAATGATGTGATGGACAAGACCCAATCGTAAGCATAGCACAAGATCGTGTAGTTCGTCTGCTAAAGCTTTTCTAATGTCAAGTATCGTTTCCTTAGACCATGAGATTGTGCAACTCCCGGATACTATAGGAATACTTTGGGTGTGCCAAATGTCACAATGTAACTGGGTGGCTATAAAGGTACACTACGGGTATCCCCGAAAGTATTTGTTGGGTTGGCACGAATCGAGACTGGGATTTGCCACTCCGTGTGACGGAGAGGTATCTCTGGGCCCACTCGGTAAGACATCATCATAATGAGCTCGATGTGACTAAGGAGTTAGCCATGGGATGATGTGTTACGGAACGAGTAAAGAGACTTGCCGGTAACGGTATTGAACAAGGTATAGGGATACCGACGATCGAATCTCGGGCAAGCAACATACCGATAGACAAAGGGAATTGTATACGAGATTGACTGAATCCCCGACATCGTGGTTCATCCGATGAGATCATCGTGGAGCATGTGGGAGCCAACATGGTTATCCAGATCCCGCTATTGGTTATTGGCCGGAGAGGTGTCTCGGTCATGTCTACATGCCTCCCGAACCCATAGGGTCTACAGACTTAAGGTTCGATGATGCTAGGGTTATAGGGAAATTGTGTGCGTGGTTACCGAAGGTTGTTTGGAGTCCCGAATGAGATCCCGGACGTCACGAGGAGTTCCAGAATGGTCCGTAGGTAAAGAATGATAATTAGGAAGTGAGGATTTGGTTATTGGAAGTGTTCCGGACATCATCGGTAACGTACCGGGACCACCGGAAGGGTTTCGGGGGTCCATCGGGAGGGGCCACCAGCCCCGAAATGCTACATGGGCCAAGAGTGGGAGGGAACCAGCCCCTAGGTGGGCTGGTGCGCCTCCCACCTCAGCCCAAGGCGTAGCCAAGGGTGGAGGGGGGCAAACCCTAGGCGTGGAGGGGCCCAAGGCCCACCCTAGGGCGCCGCCCCTCGTCCCCACCTCGTCCGCCGGCCCTCCAGGCCAATCTAGGGCTGCCGCACCCCCTAGGGTGGGAACCCTAGAGGGTGCGCACCCTCCTCCCTCTCCTCCTATAAATAGTCGAGGGTTTTGGGTTGCCGACACAACAGATCTCTCTCTCTCTCGGCGCAGCCCTCCTCCTCCTCCTCCTCCGTAGTGCTTGGCGAAGCCCTGCCGGAGTACCACGCAGCTCCACCGTCACCACGCCGTCGTGCTGCCGGAGCTCTCCCTCAACCTCTCCTTCCTCCTTGCTGGATCAAGGCGTATGAGACGTCACCGGGCTGCACGTGTGTTGAACGCGGAGGCGCCATTGTTCGGCGCTTAGATCGGAATCGACCGCGATCTGAATCGCTGCGAGTACGACTCCACCAACCGCGTTCTTGTAACGCTTCCGCTTTGCGATCTTCAAAAGTATGAAGATGCACTCCCCCCACTCGTTGTTGGTTTCTCCATAGATTGATCTTGGTGACACGTATGAATTTTTTTGATTTACTACTATGTTCCCCAACAGATGAAGTCGCCACAGACGTCTTCGTTGTCGATGGGAAGATCTCCTCCCACTGAAAGCACATTGCCGGAAGACCTGGAATAAATCCAGGAAAATGCAAGCACCAACGTCAAGTCTGGGAGTTGAACTCTAGCGGGCAGGCGATACCACTGCCCTCCTAACCATCCAACCACATGTTGGTTTGCTTAATCGTTGATGATCTATCTGTGTCCGCGCGCATCTCAAGGGAGAAACCATTTAAGAGTAGACCTCGTGTTTATGAAAAGATGAGAGAAGTCCATATTACAACTTTGAACTATGAAATCGTCTAATTTAGACCCTAAACCTTGACCAAAAATTGACTAAAATTTGACCAAAATTGTTCCATATGCTGACTGGGCGGTCAACAGTCAAAATTCACCAAGGGTCGTCTTTTGTCCAGTTCTCAAAATTCAGGGTTGTAAATTAGATGGTTTCGTAGTTCAGGGTTATGTTTTAAACTTCGGTGACAGTTCAAGATTCTAATATGGACTTCTCTCTAAAAAGATTGACAGAGGTTGGACAAGATATATAAGTATGACCAAGGTGCCAGAGTTAATTAACTATGGAAACGGTCCAAGAACTCGGAGATCAAACCATACGTTGCGTTAATTTTATGTTACCATAGATGGTATATATGGGTTGGACACTTGAAACAAATCTATATAGTTTCGTGCTTCATATTTTTATTACAAATAGCATTTCGCTAACTTTCATAGAAACTTTTTATACAACATATTTTTACATGCTACTGTTTTAGGCTGATCGTAACGAGAATATCATAACTAATACACCCTCCGATCCTTTTACCCCGCGCATAACTTCCAGCCCGCATACCAAGTGCCCCGCTCAGTTTTTATTTGACAAAATTGCCCCTTCTTTTGACTGGATCAGATACATGCAGTCGCCCACAGATAACTAGGGAAACAGCACCGGATTGCATGCAACAGCTCACCAGCCAATACTAGAAGAGTAGTTAATACGGGGCAATGGAAGTTTGCCTGATGCAGTGCACCAAACGAGGAGAGGAGACGGATAACTAGGAAAATAATTACCGCACGGGTGCTCCTCCACTACATGGGACGCGGTAGGGTAGATTAGGAAAGACGTGCGTCAAAAGCAGAACGCGCAGAGCAATTCGGGGAAAATGAAAAATAGTTAGACACGGAATAAAAAGGATAAGTATCATGCATATTAACTAGGCAATTTTGATGAGATAGAATAGAATTAAATGAAAAAAAAGGAGATTACTCTTCATTACAACCAGCCTTATGCTTAAGCCATTGATTTCAGTGACCAACTCTTGCCTCCAATCCGTGTTTCTCCCTGGGTAGAACAACACGGCCGCTACCACCCACCGGCGATGGTCGTCTCACCAAAGCAACTAGTCATAGTTGTAGGCCTACAGTGTCATGTCTGCTACTCCTAGCTAAACCTGGGCATCCACCGGGCCGGGTCAGGCTTCGGGTCAAGCTTTGTAAAGCCCGAAATGAAATTCCCAGGCCCGAGCCCGGCCCGGCCTGGCCAAAAACACCAACTTTCAGGCCCGAGCCCGGCCCAAACAGACTAAAACAGTAAACTTCGAGACGGCCCGGATCGGGCCTCCGTATAAAACGCCCTATTTTCCAAGTCCGAGTCCGGTCCGAACTGCCAACCGGGCCTCATTTCTAAGCCTGAACCCGGCCCGAACCTAAAGTCCGGCCCGACCCGGGTTTTTTGGGTTGGGCTCGGGCCGGGTCACTGGCCCGGGCTGTCCATGCCCACGTTTACTCCTAGCTAACTCCTCCCAGCTATGTGTGTACTCCCACTGTAAACAAATAATAGAATGCAACAAACGTATATTCACAGGCATCCAGTGTTAATATATAAATGTATAAAACGATCGTCACGTTCAAGACTAGATGGCAGAGACATATGCCTCTCCCTCTCCCACCTCCCCCCGCTCCTCCCCCAGCTCCGGTGAACTCATGCGGCCGGCCACCCACAATCCCCACCACCTGTAGCCTATCGGTGGCTACCTTCACCTCCCCACCGCTTCCACTGGACAGTAGCCTCAATGACTCTCCGTTCCAGGCCGCCATTAGGGCTGCGCTTGGGGTCTGAACGGCAGTGGGTGCCGACTTTGAAGACCAAGTTTGGTCATCCATTCTCCAACCAATCACTCCTTTCCGCCACAAATCCTCAGGCATCCACCTCATGGCAAAAATTGAGCGTTCGGTACCGGAAATCGACTGCCTCATGCTTGCTTGCTACCTTCAAGCTTGTCTTGAGGGGCAGTCTGACATGTTTATGATGCTACAGCTTTCACCCTCGGTTTTTCGGTTCACCGTCTCCTCGGTTCCGGTGGCCCTAGCTATACTCCGGGAGGTCGACATCGCCACTCCTCCATTCATATCTCCTTCTTCCCTTGCTCACCAGCAGATGCCGCAAAAGACACACCCGCATCCATTGTGCCGCACCTTATTGCACCACCAACACTCCAGCCTCCGTCGTCGCCCGCCATCACTCAAAGTGATGTCCAAACACTCGACATTGGCGATCGCTTGCAGCACGCTTTTCGCTTCGTTCGATGCTCACTCAACCTCGACTCCACGATCGGGTTCACTTTCCAGTCTACTCTCTGGCAGACAAAAAAATCCATGGTCTCGCCGCCTTGCCATTCAACGCCGCCCGCTCACGACACCATCATTTTCTTCCACAAATGCCACCTTCCCCTCGACTGCTTCCTTGTTGCGGCCCTACTGCAAACCAGGTTCGGGCGTAGGGCAAAAAACTCGACGTCAAAACTTTGTCGCCGTCGGCCTACTCCTTCTGCACTGCCTTGCCGAATGCACAAGCCGCTATTTTCTGCATGCTCGCCGATCTCCACGCCCTTCTTCTTCGCCTCCATCGTCGCCGCCTCCACCACGAACACATGGGTGGATGATGCAGCTCACCTTGCCCCGAACCAGCTCTACATCAACGACCAACCATCATCACCAACGAAGGTTCCCGCTACGCTAGTGCTCCCCCATGCCACGGCCATCCTGCCAGACACGACAACGACGCCGCTCGCAACTGCATCTGAGGTTAGGCCCTTCCGCCATGGATTAAAATTCTTTAATTGAGTTCTGAACATGTACCACACTGAGATCACTAGGCCTATATTTTCACCCCGCCGTGCACCGCACGTTCCGTTCTGGATAGTTTGCATTTCAAAAACTATCATACCAAATAACACGCTCATAAAAAATGCTTTAGACCATCACTTCTCGGTTAAACCAGATTTTCAGGCAACTAAGCTAGTTGATCATGTGTTTCGCTCCTCCGTATTAACTAAAGAAGTTAGATTCGAAATTCTGAAAAAGTCACCATTGGTTTTCAAATGCTTCTCCCTGTATTTCTTTGACCAACTAGACTCGGCCACTGCTCATCAACAGCGAATGCTAGCTCAACATGGACTGGCCAGGATCATTCAAAAAGAAACACATCTAACGACAACAACCGAATCCATCCTTGGACCGCATCCATCCTCACTAGCCATGCATCGTCTCACAACAAACAATCGGACAAGTTTGCTCTTGTCCTGCGGTTCAAACCGTACACGCTCCACTAGTACAAGCAAGCAATCAACAACTCCCTGCCACGCCCACTCCAAGAATATATTCTCACCGCCGTTTTCAGCGCCTTTGACCGCTGCTAAGAACATGACGCCCACTCGTATGCAAATCTCCGAGCAAGTCAGGACCGAACCATCTACTTCTCTGCTGGACACCGTGACGATAGAACCCGGTTCACTCCAAAAAAAGCCTCCACTGCCTGAGAACTCCACAGACACGGTGCATACACCAACTGCCTCTGCATGTGGGTCACCTAGCTACAATGCTGCCGCCGGCATGCATGCATGCGCCACCGCTACTCTCTGAGCCGCGGTAGCTCGCCAACAGTCCGCGCCTTCCATCGCCCGTGATCCCTCCATGCCCTGCCAACTTGACACAGGTGCACATCGCCTCCTACAGAAACTGTGCAGCCAGTCCTTTGACCGACGGCATGACGCCATCAACTGCCAGCCACATGCAAAAAAGGACATACCGGGATGTTCCCCTCTCTCCACCCCCGCATGCACATGCTCCCCTCACCCTCCCTATATATAATGCATGCATCTCCCCTAGATCTCAATCACTCCACCGCCCCTCATCTCTCCTCTCTCAACGTCGTCGATTCCGTTGCCTAGCACTGGACCATAAGGTTCAGCACTGCCGAGACCCAGTCTAGTGTGCTCGTTGTTGGTGCTCCGGCCACAAAGCTAGTCGTTGCAGGTCCGTCCGCCTCCTCCCCTTCTTTCCATCCATGCCGCAAACGCTCTCCTCTAACCCAGAATTCACTGTCAAAACCAGATACCAGGCGGTTGACGGCATGGCCAACCACGCTTTGCCTACCACGGGCGAACTTGATGTTGTCGCCACCCGATGGCCTCGCGCCGGCAACGGGCCTCTCGCACCACTCCTCGGCATCCCCGTTGGCCGGGTCGCTCCTCCCTCCACCAACATCCACGAAAACACCATCCAAACACCCACCATCCCGACCCTCTCCTCTCCGGTTGACCTCGACACGCAGCGTGCCTACCTCAACGAGGCGCGCGTTGCGGCCGCTGCTGGTCCGTTTCCACCAAGCTCGCACACCGCCCGCCGCTCCCGCCTCCTCGCCGACCCAGCACCTCTCATCGTCACTCCCCCTGCCTCGTTAATGATGTATCACACCTTGACTTCGCACACCTATCTACAACCCGGCGCCATTCATTCACGCCGCGGTCATGAAGCATGCTGGCAACACAAGCCTAGCCGTTGTGGGCTCTTGGCGCGGGGCTTGATGCATCACCTTCGAATCCACAGCCGTGCGTGAATATCTCCTCAGCCTCGGCCCCCTCAACTATGGCGGCAACCATGTCACACTTGAGCCGGTCGAGCTGGCGGACCGTGCGTCGCCAGTATTCGATCAGCTCATCGATGTCAGGGCCATGGGTTTCCCGCACGAGCTCTGGCACGACGCAGGCATCCGGTGGGCTCTCAGCCGCCTCGGGGATGTTTGCTCGGTTGACCACTATTGCCTCGAGGGCCGGGACTTCACGGCAGTCCGTGCCCTCGTCATGGTTGACCGACCCAAGTAGCTGCCAGACTCGATCGACATCCAGCTCCCTCCAACCAACGACATCAAAGTCGTCACCATCACCAAGATTGCCACGGTCCTCGACCAGATGGGAGCACTCGACCCGTCGCCTTTCTCCCCCGACTCCGACTCGGACTTGGACATCCCACCGGGCGACCACGCTCCCCCTTTCCGCGCGCCACATGGGCCTGAGGAGGAGCTGCCCCGCGATCCTCCACCGTCATCGATCTCCTCCAACATGCCCTCGCCACCCAGCCATGGTGACGGCTCTGCCAACATGCCCATCCACGTCTCATCCGGCGACGACGCTCCCGCTATCCGGGGGCATCCCATCATCATCATCTCGTCCGACAGCGACTCGGCGCCTCCATCACAGCCCTCCATCGGCCTTCGCTGCCTCGGCCGTCGTCGGCTCGTCCCCCACGCAGGCCAGCATCAACCGACCCACGCCACGCCTCCCCACTACCGTCAAGGGGCTCTCCTTGCAGCAGCCACCTCCCATGGCATCCAACGACGCTAGAGGACTCGACGAATACTCTCCTCCCTCCGCCCTGAAGCTGCCGTCTGCGTTTCGCCCGTACGACAGCTCAAGCTCCTCTCCCCTGGGCATCGACATATCCGGCATAGCCTTCTTGGCTGGGGCATCCTCCTCCACTGGTATGATCACATCACAGCCATGTCCCTCCTCTCACAAAACTAGTGAAAATGTGCTCTGCCTAACCATGGACACTCCCACAACGGAAGCTGCAGATCCTCCTTTCCACGAGTCAGTACTCCGCAAGCTGCGTCGCAGCGCCAAACGCTCGGTGGACAAGACTATGAGTCTTCGTAGGAGCTCACGCCTGGCTGCAAAAGAACCCCGACACTTCACCGACATGACCGCCAAGGCCGTCCGAGCAAGAGCCGCACGCCTCGCTGCCACTGAAGTGGAAAAAGCTCTTATGGACGCCATTCGCTCCACCCAACTCGACATACCGGAGGCCCCGCCTGCCTGATCTGCAGCTCTTGCGGACATTGTCGTGCTCTGCGGTGCGGATGCCACGGCAGCCGCTTCTGTTGCACACGCCGATGACAACAACAACGACGGAGGTGCTGACGTAGTCCCATGATAAGAACAAACAATCATGCGCGCCACTGTGGCGTCTGGATGGAGACAACCCGTCACTATCGTGGCCCTTCCTCGCGGGCCTACTACTTCCCCTGCGCTTCCCCTGCGCGTCTGCTTGGAGAGATCCTCTGATCTGCTTCGTGTATCCCTTAGTTCCGCGCATATTTTTAGTTCTATGCATGCCCCTTTCTACTTCCAGTACCCTGCTTCTAATTAGGTGTCCAATGTATCATTATGAGTAATGCCACTCTATCTATCTATTCGTGGAATGTAAGACTTGGTGATGAAAAGAAATGTGCTGATATCCTCTCTGAACTTATCGGTATAAAACCACACAACGCACTTCTACAAGAATCAAAGCTAAATGATATCACTGAACGCAAATTCAACTCCATCTTACCACGCTCTCTAGACCAAAAAATCTATCAACCTGCGGACGGCTCTGCCGGAGGAATTATCACCGCTTTTAACTCAAACAATTTCTCTCTAATCTCGCACACTCACCATAACTTTGCCACTTCTGTAACACTCCTCCCTCGCCCACCCATTTTCATTGACCATCACTAACTTGTACGCTCCTTCAAACCGCAACCTTAAGCAAGCATTTTTGGATGACCTAAAACTAATCAAGGTAGATGACGCTACTCCCTGGCTCATTATAGGAGACTTCAACTTAATCTGCTTTTCTCATGAAAAAAATAACCTCAACTTCAACCAACGTGAAGCTGATGCTTTCAACAGCATGATTAATGAACTTGCATTAATCGAGCTCCCTCTCTTGGACCGACGGTTTACATGGTCCAACAAACGATCAACCCCAACCTTAGAACGACTCGACAGAGCCTTCTTCAACATTGCATGGAACAACTGTTTTCCCAACACAACTTTGTCATCTCTACCTCGTATCGTCTCAGATCACGTACCTCTAATCCTCAATATTCAAACAATTGTGCCACGGCCGCGTCACTTCAGATTCGAAATGTCCTAGATCACAACGGCGGCTTGTCATGACATCGTAAAAAAATGCTGGAATAATCAACCCCGCTCGCCCCACTCGCAAAACTCAACCGCTGCCTTGTCAAAAATGCTCAAAAAAACAAGAAGCGCCCTCAAAAAATGGGCCTCCTCACGATCGCATGCCCACTCTCGCGAGATGGCTGCCAAAAAAACCATCAATCTCGTCGATCTTAAAGAGGAGGCCCGACCACTATCGAAAGCCAAACAAATATTGAGAACTATCGTCACAAAAGCCCTACACTTGGCCGTTTCTGAAAAAATGGCCTTCTCGAAACAATGGGAAAAGGTTTGCGCGGCAATCCAAGGTGAGGAAAACACGCAATATTTTCACGCCGCAGCCTCTCAAAGACTTCGTAAGAACACTATCACATCACTCATGAGAGAGGGACTGAGTTTTACTCCCATAGCCAAAAGGTGGACATCCTTAAAGACCACTTCACGGCAATAATTGGCTCTTCGCTTCACACCACCTGGTCTTTCCAACCACAGCAATACTACCCACACATGCTACCTCAACTACTCGCTCTTGACTCCCCCTTCTCAACAGAGGAAATAAAGGATGCGTTCTTCCAAATGAACCCTCTAGCCAGTCCGGGTCCAGATGGCTTCGGGCCACAATTCTACCGGAAATTCTGGAACACTGTAAAATGACAAATCAACACATTCATGGAAGATTTTCAAAGCCTCACGACTCAAACCGAGTGCCTCAACAGAGCTCACCTAATCCTTCTGCCCAAAAAAGATCATGCAAACACACCAGATGCCTACCGCCCCATCTCCCTTCAAAATTGTCCGATCAAAGCCGTCGCAAAAATTCTCACCAACAGACTAAAACCAATAATACTGATGCTTGTTCATGGTAACCAAACTGGCTTCATCTCAGGACGTTGCATCGCAGAAAATTTTGTCTATGTTGCGGACATCATTGGAACCTGCCATAATAGAAAAGCTCCAACCATGGTCATAAAACTGGACTTCAGCAAAGCCTTCGACTCACTATCCCGGGACTCCCTCTCATCTATTCTAAACTGTCGAGGCTTCCCGCCAAGATTTATGGCATGGATTCATGACCTTCTATCCACCGGAAAAACTGCAGTCATGCTAAACGGGATTCCCAGAAATTGGATAAATTGCAAAAACGGCCTCAGACAAGGGGATCCAATATCACTCTACCTCTTCATCATCGTTGCTGATCTTCTTCAACAAATGATCCAACAAGACTGCATCCTATCACACCTCAGCCATCCTCTGTTCTCACACCTTCCCCCAACTGTTCCACAATATGCTAACGACACCCTTATCATCGCCAAAGCGTCCAATGACGGAGCCCTCCAACTAAAAAACATTCTTCACAACTTTGCCATGGCAACCGGCCTCACTATAAACTTCGCCAAAACAACGTTCGTACCTCTACATATCCAACCGGATATACCGGACTCCATCGCCTCACACTGCAATGCACAACCTCAGCATTCCTAGAGATCTATCTAGGCCTACCCTTAGCACTCACACGCCTTCCAGCTAACGGCGCCTTCCTGCCCATTATAGAACGATGTAGAAAATTCTTGTCAGGTTGGCGAGCAAAATTCCTATCTAAAGGGGACAGGCTAATTTTACTATCGGTCGTCGTCGACTCCATCCTAGTATACTTTATGTCTCTCTTCCTCATCCCTAAAAGTGTCCTAAAAACCATAGACTCCATCCGGCGAGCCTTCTTCTGAGCCGCAGAGGAAACATGCACCGGTGCACAATGGTTAGTTGTCTGGAAAAATGTGTGCAAACCAAAAAAGTTTGGCGGTCTAGGTCTAAAAAACCTTCATAGGCAAAACAATTGCCTACTAATGAAATTTGCTGTAAAAGCACTACTCCCAGCTCAAGAACCTTGGATAGACTGGCTCGCCTTACAACACCCAAATGTTTTTGTTGCCCCACAAAATAGCCACTCATTTATTGGCAAAACTATAAACCAGCAATTACCTGCACTGCACGTCATCTCTTTTGTCATCACAAATTCAGGCACTAACACATATTTTTTGCTAGATATTTGGCTACATCAGAAACCACTTGCTGCTTTGTACCCATGCCTTTTCTCACACACCACTACTCCACTTGCTCGTGTGGCCATTGTTTGGAACCTCGGTTTAGAATCAATCCTACGGAACCGCCTAACATCTAATGCCGCTACCGAGTTGTGCTCGTTGTTGTCTCTCATGCAGGATTTCCAGGTGTCGTCAAGACAGGACGAGCGCTACCTATGCGGTGGCCTTCCCTTCTCCACCAAGGCTTCCTATGAGCTCACCATGTCTGACAACGACAACGACACGCATGCAACGTCCATCTGGTCCTCTTGTGTTCCAAACCATGTAAAGATCTTTGCATGGCTCTTGTTTCGTAGTCGACTCAACTTCAAGAGCAACCTTCTCCCCAAGCATACCGTCTCGGACTTACTATGCCCGCGATGTGGGTTCGATGGCGAAACAAGACACCACATCTTCATCCACTGCCCGCTTGCGCACCGAATATGGCAAAGGATTAGCATCACACCTACAAACAACATTGATGATCTCTGGGCCTATTGTCTACCTCCCCAAGTAGACATGGTCATTTGGCCCTCAATTCTCCTCATTATTCTCTAGAGGATTTGGGACTCCAGAAATGCTATGACCTTCAGGCAGGAAAACCACCACAACATCTACACTCTCGGGCGAATCATTGATGATCTCATGTTTTGGACACACGGGATCAAGAAACCAGAGCATAAGCAGGCCGCCGCCTCGTGGCGTTCCTATCTCTTACCACGTTTACACGTGCCTATGTAATTCACCTTGTAATCTGACAAACATTGGGTTGCAAATTTGAGAAATATATTCAGGTGGGGAGCTCCCCCCCCCATGGTGATTTTTCTTTGTGTACATGTCTACAGTAGAAGATACATAGGGAACAAGTCTACAGTAGAAATATATTCATGTGGGAACAAGTCTACATGGAAAGTAGGGATACGAAAGGAGAGGGCAAAGTCCTAGCTATGACGAGGGTTGATAACCCACAAGTATAGGGGATCGCAACAGTTTTCGAGGGTAGAGTATTCAACCCAAATTTATTGATTCGACACAAGGGAAGCCAAAAAATATTCTCGAGTATTAGCAACTGAGTTGTCAATTCAACCACACATGAAAGACTTAATATCTGCAGCAAAGTATTTAGTAGCAAAATAGTATGGAAGTAACGGTAACGGTGACAAAAGTGATAGTAGCAGTTTTGTTGTGTTTGTAACAATAGCAACGGACAAGTAACTTAGCAAAGATCAATATATGAAAAGCTCGTAGGCAATGGATCAGCGATGGATAATTATGTCGGATGGCATTCAACATGCAACAGTTATAACATAGGGTGACACAGAACTAGCTCCAATTCATCAATGTAATGTAGGCATGTATTCCATATATAGTCATACGTGCTTATGGAAAAGAACTTGCATGACATATTTTGTCCTACCCTCCCATGGCAGCGGGGTCCTATTGGAAACTAACGGATATTAAGGCCTCCTTTTAATAGAGAACCGGACAAAAGCATTAGCACTTAGTGAATACATGAACTCCTCAAACTACGGTAATCATCGGAAAGAATCCCAGTTATTGTCACCCTGGGGGATGCGAATCATAACTCGTAATAGGTGTCTACAACTTGCAAAATAGGATCAAGAACACACATATATTCATGAAAACATAATAGGTTCAGATATGAAATCATGGCACTCGGGCCCTAGTGACAAGCATTAAGCATAGCAAAGTCATAACAACATCAATCTCAGAACATAGTGGATACAAGGGATCAAACCCTAACAAAACTAACTCGATTAGATGATAAATCTCATCCAACCCATCACTGTCCAGCAAGTCTACGATGAGATTACTCACGAACGGTGGGGAGCATCATGGAATTGGTGATGAAGGATGGTTGGTGATGACGAAGGCGTCGATTTCCCCTCTCCGGAACCCAAAACGGACTCCATATCTGGTCTCCCGTGGAAGAACAACAGGTGGCGGAGGCTCCATATCGTGAAACGTGATGAACTCTTCTCTCTGATTTTTTCTCCCCAAATAGGAATATATAGAAGTGGAAACGAGGTCGGAGGAGCAGCAGGGGGCCCACAAGCCTGCCCGGCGTGCCCTACGGGGTGGGCGCGCCTACCAGGCTTGTCCCAGGTGGTGGTCCCCCTGCAGTTGATTCTTTCGCCAATATTTTTTATTGATTCCAAAAATATTCTCCGTAAATTTTCAGGTCAATCCGAGAACTTTTATTTCTGCACAAAAATAACACCAAGGCAATTCTGCTGAAAACAGTGTCAGTCGGGTTAGTTCCATTCAAATCATTCAAATTAGAGTCCAAAACAAGGGCAAAAGAGTTTGGAAAAGTGGATACGTTGGAGACGTATCAACTCCCCCAAGCTTAAATCTTTGCTTGTCCTCAAGCGATTCAGTTGATAAACCGAAAGTGATAAAAAAACTTTTACAAACCGGTTTAATCTTGCTGTTGTAAATATGTCTAACTTATGTTTAAATTTTCAGCAAAGATTATAGACTAACCACATTTTCAATAACATTTAGGTCTCACATTTACTCATATCAAGGGCATAATCAACTAGCAAGCAATAATGATAAGTCTCGAATGACAACAGTTTTATCAAAACAATCATGATACAATATGACAAAGTGGTATCTTTCTAGCCCTTTCTGACACCGTAAAACATAAATGCAGAGCACTTCTGGAGAACAAGCACTGACTAAACATTGTAATTCACGGTGAGAGTGATTCAGTCATGCTCATACTCAATATCAATTAATAGCAAGGCATACAAATGACGATGGCGCTCTCTAACTAGTGCTTTTTATGAGAGGACGGTGACTCAACAATAAAGTAAATAGATAGGCCCTTCGCAAAGGGAAGCATTGATTTGCATAGGTGCCACAGCTCGAGCTTTTAAAACAGAGATAAGTAATGATTTTTGGAGCGGTATGCTTTCATTGCTCACATAACGACCAAATTTTTTTCAATATTGCCCATGCTAGATACATTATAGGCGGTTCCCAAACAGAATGGTAAAAATTTTACTCCCCCTCCACCAATCAGTCACACTCCACGGCGGGCTGAATCCACGGGTACCGTCCATACAAACACAGTCCTGGGGGAGTTTTGTTTAATTATAATTTGCTTTTTATTTCGAGCATGGGACTGGGCATCCCGATTACCAGCCACTTTCTTGTGAATGATGGTGAATCAACACATATCGTGAGAATAACCCACCTAGCATGGAATATACTAACATCCCCAGTCGCCACATGAGCGATTTGGGCATACAAAACAGAAAGTTCATTTGAAGGTTTAAAGTTTAGCACATGCAAATTTACTTGAAATGGCAGGTAAATACCGCATGTAGGTAGATATGGTGGACTCATATGGAACAACTTTGGGTTTATTGAGATGCATGCACAAACACTATTTCCGCTTAGTACAAGTGAAGGCTATCAAAAGACTTGGGAGCGACCAACTAGAGAGCGACACAGTTATCAACATGCTTTGAGATTAACCAACATTGAATGCAAGAATGAGTAGGATATAATTCACTATGAACATAAGCATCGTGGAGGCTATGTTGATTTGTTTCAACTACATGCATGAACATGTGCCAAGTCAAGCCACTTGAATCATTCATAGGAGGATATTATTCTATCATACTACATCACAACCATTTTAATGCGCATGTTGGCATTCAAGATGAACTAGTATCCACTCTTGGCTAATTAATCGTGGCATGAATAACTATAATTTCTAATTGTCATTGCAAATTTGTTCAACCCATAATGTACTGAATTCGGAACGATGAGCTAATCATATTTACAAAAGCAAGATAGGTCGAGTTCATACCAGCTTTTCTCCATCTCAATCTTTTCATCCAATATCGTCATTATTGCCTTTCACTTGCATGACCGAACGATGTGAATAATAATAAGAGTGCACGTGCATTAGACTAAGCTGGAATCTCCAAACAATAAACCAAAGGAGAAGACAAGGCAATATGGGCTTTTTGTAAGATAAACAACAATGAATATGAGAGCCACTCAACATCTCATCATGGTCTTATCCTTACGACCCAAAGAGAAGAAAGGAAAATTATTTACACGAGAAAGCTCCCAACAAGCAAAAAGAAGAACGAGAAATCTTTTTGGGTTTTCTCTTTAATGCTACAACTAAGCAACTAGGAAATAAAGCTAGAACTAATTTTTTGTATTTTCCTCAAAGTTAATTAAACACATGAGAATAAACCAAAACAAGAAATAAACTACCATGGATAGTACAATGGAAAAGTATGAACACCGACAACTGAAATAAGTGTGTGAACATGAATGTAATGTCGGTGAGAAATGCGTACTCCCCCAAGCTTAAGCTTTTGGACTAAGTTGGACTAGGGCCACGGCTGGAAATAACCTTCTCCGAGATACTCCGGAGGACACTGAGGGTTCCACTGATTAGCGACCTCCTGTAGCTACAATGAAAAACTGTAGGAGATATGCCCTGGAGGCAATAATAAATGTTATTGATTATCTCCCTGTTCATAATTAGGTTTATGTTCCATGCTATAACTATTATGGTTCTCGAGTCTACAATAACCACGAGGCCTGAAGGAAGACTCATATGCACGTGTGGAATAATAAACGGTAAATTGTATTCCTAGTCTGGCCTCTAAGACTGGCTCAAGTATTGCATGATGATCCTGTTTTCCTGATCATGGGCATGCCTATGCCGGCAATTTTGAGGGCACGGTGTTAGAAGAACATTTGTGTTGAATTGACCCAAATTGATGTTATGCTATGAGATACATTTGTCATAAGTTAATGGTTAATAACACAGAGAAGTTAATGTTTGCATAATTCCTTAGACCATGAGAGTATCGAGTTTCTTCATGCTTGCTTCATGAACTTTGGGGTTTGTTAAACGTCATCCGTAAATGGGTGGCTATTACGGCGGCTTACGGGTTCATGGAAAAGTATGTCAAGTAACTTGATAGCTCAAGATTGGGATTTTCTCCTCCAATGATGGAGAGATATCTCTGGGCCCTCTCGGTGTTACGGTATCCATCATCATCTGGCCAGACATTTTGTGATTTGATCACGGGGATGCCGAAACACGGGAACGAGAAAAGAGAACAATAGCGGCAACGAGGTAACTGGCATAGTGGACAAGTTGTTGATCCACGGGGATGCCAACATGTCTCACCTCGGGTATTTGTAACATATCGCGAAGCAACAGGAATAGCACACGGCAACTAGAGGTTCACTCGAATATTCATTCGTGTGGGTATAGGGGTCAATATGGGTGTCCACGGCTCCGATGTTGATCATTGATCGGATGGGGTTCCGGGTCATGTCTATGCTTCACCGAACCTATAGGGTCACACGCTTAAGGGTCATCTATCTGCTGAATACTAGACAGGGAGTCTGAGAGAAAATCACCGAAAAAGTTTCGGACACCGGAAAAGTTTTGGACAGCGGAAAAGTTATGCAGGGAGAACACCGGAACAGTTTCGGTAAAACTGAAAAATTGTTTCAGGGGATACCATTAAGTCAAATTGGTTTCGGCACATGCCAGATAATTCTTGGAGGGTGCCAGAATCATTCTGGAAACTTTTGGGAATTTTCCGGAAGAAAAACCGGAAATGTTCCGGAGCTGTCGGAACCGCTTCAGATGCTTTTCGCAGATGAAAATCACTAAACCGGAATTGTTTCGAGAAGTGTTGAAAGTTATTTTAGTGGGTACTGGAAATGTTCTAAGCCCACATAAATATTTTCAGTTCGATCAGACGCTGAAAAATGTCGTCGTGAATAGTGAAATCAGCTTTATGGTTACTTTTTGGAAAGCCACCTTTTTGGGCTTTTGTCCAAAATATCTTAGAGATGACATGGATGGATGTGGCTGAAATTTCAGCCCCTCCACCCCTCCTTCTCCTATAAATAGAGGTGGAGGGGGCAGCCCAAAACTCATCCCTTCTCACATACAAGTGCCATGCATGATCTGGCTTCTTCTCTCCCTCCCAGCGAAATAGTTTCGTAGAGCCGAAAGGCTGTCTGGGTTCCGGCAGGAACTAGTTCTGGACGGCGAAGCCCTGCCAGATAGATGACACTGTATGTGTGCAACTCTATAGAGAGATCGTAGTTTCGGTCTTAGTTCGAGAATGCCTCCTGAAGGGTTGTCTGTGTGACCGTCCGAATTTCGAAGGTCCTCCCGAAGGGCTGTCCGAGTGACAGTCCAAGTTTTGGAGGTCCTCCCGAAGGGCTGTCCGCGACACGGTCCGGGGGACTGTGTGACCGCCTCCCGGAGGGCTGTCCGAGGGGCAGATGAGGGTATACATCCTTGCGATTGGGAGGTTGTAAATCCTAGCTGTGGGGATCTGCACCGCTGATCGTCATCGACTCTACTTCCGCTGCGCTACGAGTCGGTAACGAAAAAGATCAAACCTTGTATGCAGTCTCCATAGTGGTCCTGGGCTGGTACGTAGGTCGGGAAATTTTTGTTTTCTGCTGCGTTACCCCAATAGTGGCATCAAGAGCCATGCTATGCGTAGATGCAGGTTGCGATCTAGAATACATAGAGATGTATGGGTGTTGCACAATATAATTAGGTAGTAGATGAGATCTATTGCTGAAAATTATTTGTGCGGGTAGCATATGAAATCTGTTACCCGATGTTCCTTTTGCTTCCCCTGAATTTGCATAGTCCTGATCTTGACGGAATGGTCGAATCTCACAAAGTTCTGGCAATCCGCGATCCTTTCATGCTGCTCCTGAGTATGATGATTGACAGATCAACGAAGTGCTAACAGTTCTTTGGGTTCCAATATAGTTGAGAAAGATGGATGTTTTGCAGACGAAAGGGCAATGCAGATGTGATCTGCACGGGGGTCACACGTATGACGAAGTTTAGTATGGGGCTCGAGATTTTATTATCTCATGTTTTATACACCCTGGAAAGTTAATCTAGCAACTTGAATTATCATACTTGATGATGGACGTTGGTAGATTCGGTTTGTTTCAAAACCTAAGAAGCCACGTAAAACAAGTTTTTGCATGAACCGATTAGAGGCATCTAACTTGGTTTTGCAGGATGGTTTGCATGTGCATATGATGTGGTATAGCAATGCTCATATTAATTTGATTATATATGAGATGACTATATGGTGTAATATTAACATGACCTGCGTGTCATGATTCGGCATGATGGCTGGAGCCATATGATTGTCACTTTAATGACCTGCATGTCCACCTTAAGTAATGCACTTATTTTATTAGCTATAGAGATAGCAATATTATCTGGTGCATCGACAAGGTGGTGGCAATCTTCGCGAAGGTGAACACCGACGTGAATGCCGAAGACGAAGGAATGAAAGACTTCTCCGTCAGAAAGGGCTATACCATATCATGCTATTATGAATTTCCTGAGATGTTTATCCCTCTTGATGCACCCTTCTTAATTGCACGGTAGCCGCTTTTTATTAGGGTGATCTCTCACAAAATATCAAGTAGTTAGTGTTCTCCCAAGTGTAGCACCGTCACGGCACCTATCTCTTCGGGGTATCACATGGTTACATGGGTACGAACGATTAGAGAAGTGTGAGGCGGGTGAGTTGAGACCTCGCAGCAAGATCACTTGGTTGTCTTGACGTTCTAGCTTGAAAGTCCTGAGCTCGGAACACGCCCATCGAAAGATGAACAAGAGTCACATAGAGATGTGATTGGCAAGTTGCCCTACCGATTGCAATTCTCGTCACTTGAGATGGATACATCCTTGGCGTTGAATTGTAATTTGGGTCTTGAATCACTCACAATCAATTATGAGAGATATTGATTTGAGTGGGAGCACACTGTAGAATGAATTTTTTTTAATTCTCAGTGCAATTAATTTTTTGAACAATGTCTAAGTGTGATTTACATAATAGTTGTAGAATAATGGCTCGCGTTTCCACCTTCCCTATTAAAATTGAATAGCTGTTAAATATCTGGTTAAAACTTTACGGTTTGTAACATAATGTGAGGAATGTCCTCAAGAGTGCCGGGAAGGACTTTGTCCTATCGCATGCTTTTGGTATTCTCCCGCTAATGCTATGGATCATGTGACTCTCGTCCTTCGATCCAAAAGCTAGAAATCCTTTTCAGTCAAAGTGCAATATGTTTGCTTCCATGAGACCCGAACTTTGAAAGTTTGGATAGTTATGTGATATTCATGGAATCTGAAAATCATTTTCAGAGACAGACAAAGGCTAAAAGATATGAGATATCCAAAGCAATGTTTGTTTGCAAACTACTAGTAAAGAAGTTCACTATGCATTAGACTGATAAGAGAGGGATCCAGGAGAACGCCTGTCATATGATGAAAGGTGAATAAAACAACAAGTTAAAGAGAAAGGAAGTGTCCGAAGGGTGTTAGTGAGACTTTCACGCCTAGGAAGTCCAGGGCTAACGCCACTCATAAGTTGGATGCTTCTTCTGAGAGTAGGAGAAACACTGAAAAGTTAAATTGTTAGAAGTATAATGGCAAAAAGAAAGAAGACTGGAATATCCAGCTCATGTATGAATGTCATACAAGTTTTTGATGTATAGAAGGCTGGTCAAAGATATAGTTCTTGGGAATTATGGTTAAACATGTTAATCACTAATTCTTGGGTATTGTGAGTTGGTCACAAAGATACCCGCTTGATTGCATTCTATTGCAACTCGATGTAAGAACTACTATGGCCTGAAAGACTAGCCAGGGATGAGGTTTAGATACACGCAGGGAACATAGTAAATGTTACTATGCCTTCCTTCGATGTATTCCCTATGTATTAAGTTTCATAATTCATTTTAGAGTTTCACACTCTAGCCCTTTGCATAAGGTATCTTGCAAGAAGGTTGTTCATAAGAGAACTTTTCATGTTCGGTGTTATGAATAACATAAGGGCCATACTTTCATTATGAATGAGACGTATGTTATGAATATTGATAATAATACATTACCTCTGGTTTACTTTCATAATTCATTTTAGAGTTTCACACTCTAGACCATTGCACAATGTTTGTTGCAAAAGAGTTGTTCATAAAAACAACAATGGTTGTTCAGTATTATGAATAACATGAAGGTGTTGGAAATATGCCCTAGAGGAAATAATAAATTAGTTATTATCATATTTCCTTGTTCATGATAATCGTTTATTATCCATGCTATAATTGTATTGATCGGAGACTTAAATGCATGTGTGGATACATAGACAAAACCATGTCCCTAGTATGCCTCTAATGGACTAGCTCGTTGATCAAAGGATGGTTAAGGTTTCCTAGCCATGGACATGAGATGTCATTTGATAACGGGATCACATCATTAGGAGGAGGATGTGATGGATAAGACCCAAACTACAAACATAGCATATGATCGTGTCAGTTTATTGCTACTGTTTTCTGCATGTCAAGTATATGTTCCTATGACCATGAGATCATGCAACTCACGGATATCGTAGGAGTGCCTTGTGTGTATCAAACATCGCAACGTAACTGGGTGACTATAAAGGTGCTCTACAGGTATCTCCGATGGTGTCTGTTGAGTTGGCATGGATCGAGACTGGGATTTGTTACTCCGTGTGACGGAAAGGTATCTCAGGGCCCACTCGGTAATACAACATCACAACAAGCCTTGCAAGCAATGTGGCTAAGTGTTAGTCACGGGATCTTGTATTACGGAACGAGTAAAGAGACTTGCCAGTAACGAGGTTGAACTAGGTATGGAGATACCGACGATCGAATCTCGGGCAAGTAACATACCGAAGAACAAAGGGAACGTTATACGGGATTAACTGAATCCTTGACATAGAGGTTCGACCGATAAAGATCTTCGTAGAATATGTAGGAACCAATGCGGATGTCCAGGTCCTGCCATTGGTTATTGACCGTAGAGGTGTCTCCATCATGTCTACATAGTTCTCGAACCCGCGGGGTCTGCACACTTAAGGTTCGGTGACGTTTCGGTAGTGTAGAGTTATGTATGGTGGTGACCGAAGTTTGTTCAGAGTCCCGGATGAGATCCCGGAAATCACGAGGAGCTCCGTAATGGTCCGGAGGTAAATATTCATATATAGGAAGTCCCAGTTTGGTTTCCGGAAAAGTTTCGGGCTCATCGGTAGTGTACCGAGAGTGCCGGTAATGTACCGGGAGTGCCGGGAGGCCTCCGGGAGGGGTATTTCGACCCCAAGAGGTCCATGGGCTGTGGGAGAATAATAACCAGCCCTTAGTGGGCTGGGAAAACTGCCACAAAGGCCCATGGCGCAAGAGAGAAAGTCCTAAAGCAAAAAGTGGAAAATCAGCCAATAGGAGGCAATCCTACTCCAACTAGGATTGGAGGTGAAGTAGGATTGCTTCCCACCTCCTATTTCAGCCGACCCAAAGGCCTTGGATGCCTATCCACTCCTCTCCTCCTATATTTACTAGTGGATTGGGTGGTTTTTGGACAGAATTTCCGGCCACGTGCTACCCGTTTCACCAGTGCACAGTTTCTCCTCTAGATCGGTTTTCCGCAGCGCTTAGGCGAAGCCCTGCCGGAATCACTCCACCACCATCACCGGAGCGCCGTCACGCTGCCGGTGAACTCTCTCTCCTCTCCACCTCCTCTTGCTGGATCAAGACGGTGGAGATCGTAATCAAGCTGCACGTGTGCTGAACGCGGAGGTGCCGTCCGTTCGGCGCTAGATCGGAAGGACCGTGATCGAGATCGCGAGACGGTTCGTGATGAGATCGCGGAGCGGATCGTGATGAGTTCACGGGATAGATCGTGATCAAGATCGTGAGACGGATCGTGATGAGATCGCGGGACGGATCGTGATGAGTTCACGGGACGGATCGTGATTGGATCGCGGGACGGATCGTGATGAGATCGCGGGACGCTCAGCGATTTGGATCGCGAAGATGTTCGACTACACCAACCGCGTTTCTTAACGCTTCCCGCTTAGCGATCTACAAGGGTATGTAGATCCGCTCTCCCTCTCGTAGATGCTCATCACCATGGATAGGTTTGCGTGTGCGAAGGAAAAATTTTGTTTCCCATGCGACGTTCCCCAACAGTGGCATCACGAGCTAGGTTGATGGTTCGATGAGATCTCGAGTAGAACACAAAAGGTTTGTGGGCGTTGATGCTTAGATTGCTTCCTCCCTTGGTTGGATTTTGGTTTAGCGGGATTGTGAGATGAAGCGGCCCGGACCGACTTTACTCGTACGCTTACGAGAGACCGGTTCCCTCGACGCAACTTGTTGCTTAGATGGCGTGCGGGTGACAGTTTCTCTCACTTTAGTTGGATCGGATCCGACAAAGGTGGTCCTTGAGAAGGTTGAAAAGCAATCTATGTATCACCGTTGTGGTTTATGCGTAGGTGAGAATCGTTCTTGCTAGATACCTGTAGCAGCCACGTAAAACATGCAACAACAATTAGAGGACGTCTAACTTGTTTTTGCAGGGTATGTTGTGATGTGATATGGCCAATTACATGATGAGATATATGTGATGTATGAGATGATCATGTGATGTATATAATTTCACGACTTGCATGTCGTTGAGTACGGCAACTGGCAGGAGCCATAGGGTTGTCTTTAATTATTGTATGACCTGCGTGTCAATCATTAAGCGCTATGTAATGCTTTACTTTATCGCTAAGCGGTAGCAATAGAAGTAGAAGCAGGGCTGGCGCCACAACCCCAATGGCAACACATTTATGGAGATCAAGATGATGAAGATCATGGTGTTGTGACGGTGACGATGGAGATCATGCCGGTGTTTCGAAGATGGAGATCTTAAACACAAGTTCATGGCCATATCATGTCACTTATGAATTGCATGAGATGTTAATCCTTTTATGCACCTTGTTTTTCTTAGTACGGCGGTAGCATTATAAGGTGATTCCTCACTTGAATTTCAAGATGAACTGTGTTCTCCCCGAGTGTGCACCATTGCGAAAGTTCGTCGTGTTGAGACACCACGTGATGATCGGGTGTGATAGACTCTACGTTCACGTACAACGGGTGCAAGCCAGATTTGCACGCGCAGAATACTCGGGTTAAACTTGACGAGCCTAGCATGTACAGACATGGCCTCGGAACACAAGAGACCGAAAGGTCGAGCATGAGTTATATAGTGGATATGATCAACATAATGATGTTCACCATTGAAGCCACCTTAACTCACGTGATGATCGGACTTGAGTTGGTGAATTTGGATCATGTATCACTCGAATGACCCGAGGGATGTCAATTTGAGTGGGAGTTCTTAAGTAATATGATTAATTGAACTCATTATCATGAACATAGTCAAAGTGTCTTTGCAAATTATGTTGTAGATTACTAGCTCGCGCTGTAGCTCCCTTGTATTTTTATATGTTCCTAGAGAAATAGAATTGAAAGCTGTTGGTAGCAAAATTGCGGACTGGGTCCGTGATCTGAGGATTTTCCTCATTGCTGCACAGAAGGCTTATGCCCTTAATGCACCGCTCGGTGCGCCACCCCATCTAGCGTCATCTGTAGATGTTGTGAACATCTGACAGGCACGTTTCGATGACTACTTGATAGTTTAGTGCATCATGCATTACGGCTTAGAATTGAGGCTCCGAAACGTTTTAAACGTCACGGAACATATGAGATGTTCTAAGAGCTGAGATTGTGATCTCAGGCTCGTGCCCGAGTTGCGAGATATAGGATCTCCAACGAGATTCTTTGCCTGCAAGATGAAAGAGAATAGCTCAATCGTTGAGCATGTGCTCAGACTGTCTGGGTACTACAAACGCTTGAATCGAGTGGGAGTTGATCTTCCAGATAAGATAGTAATTGATGTAGTTCTCCAAGTCACTGTCACTGAGCTACTAGAACTTGGTGATGAACTATAAAATGCCAGGGAAAGAAATGTTGATCCCTGAGCTGTTCACGATGTTTGACACCGCGAAGGTAGAAATCAAGAAGGAGCGTCAAGTGTTGATGGTTAATCAATCCACTAGTTTCGAGAAGGGCAAGAGCAAGGAGGGAAACTTCATGGATAGCAAGTCAGTTGCTGCTCCAGTGAAGCAACCCAAAGTTGAACTCAAACCCGAGACTAAGTGCTTCTGTTATGAGGTGAGCGGTCGCTGAAGCGGAACAACCCTAGATACTTGGTAGATAAGAAGGCTGGCAACATTGATAGAAGTATATTTGATATACGAGTTACTAATGTGTACCTTGCTAGTACTCTTAGTAGCACCTGGGTATTGGATACCGGTTCGGTTGCTAAATGTTAGTAACTCGAAATAAAAGCTACAGAATAAATGGAGAACTAGCTAAGGGTGAGGTGACGATATGTGTTGGAAGTGTTTCCAAGGTTGATGTGATCAACATCGCACGCTCTCTGTACCTTCAGGATTAGTGACGAACCTAAATAAATGTTATTTGGTGTTTTGCGTTGAGCATGAACATGATTAGATCATGTTTATTGCAATACGGTTATTCATTTAAGTTACAGAATAATGGTTATTCTGTTTACATGAATAATACCTTCAATGGTCATGCACCCAGTGAGAATGGTTTGTTGAAATCTTGATCGTAGTATTACACATGTTCATAACATTGATGTCAAAAGATACAAAGTTAATAATGATAGTACCACATACTTGTGGCACTGCCGCTAAATGTCATATTGGTATAAAGCGCATGTAGAAACTCCATGCTGATGGATATTTGGACTCATTCGATTTCGAATCGGTTGAGACATGCGAACCATGCCTCTTGGGCAAGATGACTAAAGGACTCCGTTGGATGGAGCGGGCAAGTGATTCATTCGAAATGATACATGTTGATGTATGCAATCTAGTGAGTCTTGTAGCGTGCAGTGGATATCGTTATTTTCTTACCTTCACTGATGATTTGAGTAGATATAGTGTATATTTACTTAATGAAACACAAGTCTGAATCATTTGAAAGGTTCAAGCAAATTCAGAGTGAAGTTTAAAGATCATCGTGACAAGAAGATAAAAATGACTGCGATATGATCGTGGAGGTGAATATCTGAGTCACGAGTTTGGCATACAACTTAAGACAATGTGAAAGTTGTTTCACAACTAAATGCCACCTGGAACACCATAGTGTGATGGTGTGTCCGAACATCATAGTTATGCTCTATTGGACATGGTGCGTAATATGATGTCTCTTGTTGTTTTACTACTATAATTTTGGGGTTATGCATTAGAGACAACTACATTCACTTTAAATAGGGCACCATCTAAATCCGTTGAGATGACACCATGTGAATTATGGTTTGATAGAAACCTAAGCTGTCATTTCTTAATATTTTGGGATGTGACACTTGTGTGGAAAATGTTTTCACCTAATGAGGTCGAACCCAAGGCGGACAAATTGTATCTTCATAGAATACCCTAAGATCAGTTGGGTGAACCTTCAATCTCAGATCCTAGAGCAAAATGTTTGTTGGTTAAATGGATCCTTTCTCGAGGAAATGTTTCTCTCGAAAGAATTGAGTGGGAGGAAGATAGAACTTGATGAGGTTGTTAAACCTTTGTTCAACAAGAGAGTAGCGCAGCGCAGAAAGATGTTTCTGTGAAGCCTACGTTAGTTGAAGAGGAAGTTAATGATGATGATCATGAAGCTTCAGGATCAAGTTACTATCGAACTTCGTAGGTCGACAAGGATGTGTACTGCTCCTAAGTGGTACGACAACTCTGTCTTGGAGATCATGTTGTTGGACAACGATGAACCTACGAGCTATGGAGAAGCGATGATGGGCCTGGATTCCGACAAATGGTTAGAGGCCATGAAATCTGAGATAGGATCCATGTATGAAAACCAAGTGTAGACTTTGGTAGACTTGCTCGTTGGACGGCAGGTCGTTGAGTACAAATGGATCTTTAAAATGAAGACAGACACTGATGGTGAATGTCACTATTTGTAAAGCTCGACTTGTTGCAAAGATGTTTGTGACAAGTTCAAGGAGTTGACTACGATGAGACTTTCTCACTCGTAGTGGTGCTAAAGTCTATTGGAATTATGTTAGCAGTTGTTGTGTTTTCAATTATGAAATCTGGCAGATGGATGTCAAAACATCGTTTCCTTAACGGTTTACTTGAGGAAAGGTTGTATGTGATACAACGAGAATGTTTTGTCAGGCCTAAGGATGCTAAAAGGTGTGCAAGCTTCGGTGATCCTTCCATGGACTGAAGCAAGCATCTCGGAGTTGGAATATACGCTTTGATGAGGTGATCAAAGTTTTGATGTTTATACAAAGTTTACGAGAAACTTGTATTTGCAATAAAGTGAGTGGGAGCACTATAGAATTTCTGATAAGTATATGTGGATGACATATTGTTGATCAGAAATAATGTAGAGTTTCTGCAAAGCATAAAACGTTCATTTGGAAAGTGATTTTCAAAGGAAGACCTGGATGAAGCTACCTAATTGTTGAGCATCAAAATCTATGGAGATAGATCAAGATGCTCGATGAGACTTTCAATGAGTGCATACCTTGACAAGATTTTGAAAGAGTTCAAAATGGATCAGTCAGAGAAAGAGTTCTCGCCTGATTTGTAAGGTGTGAAAGTTGAGTGAGACTCAAAGCTCGACAACGGCAGAAGAAAGAGAAAGGACGAAAATCCCCTATGCCTTAGCCATAGGCTCTATATTATGCCATGCTGTGTACCGCACCTGTGTGTGCCTTGCCATGAGTCCGTCAGGGGGTAGAAGAGTGAACTAGGAGTGGATCACTGGACAGCGATCAAGATTATCCTCAGTAACTAAGAGATTGAGGAGATGTTTCTCATTATGGAGGTGATAAAGAGTTCGTCGTAAGGAGTTACGTCGATACAAGCTTTAACACTAATCCGGATGACTCGTAGTAGCAATCTGGATACGTATAGTGGAGCAGCCATTTGGAAATAGTACCAAGTGGAGTGTGGTAGTAGTGTTTACGGTTTGACATAGAGATTTGCAAAGTACACATGGATCTGAATATCGCAGACCCGTTGACTATAAGACCTCTCTCACATGCAAAGCATGATCGAGCCCCAGAACTCATTGAGTGTTAGATTCATAACAATGCGAATCACATGGTGATGTGAACTAGATTATTGACTCTAGTGCAAGTGGGAGACTGTTGGAAATATGCCCTAGAGGCAATAATAAATTAGTTATTATCATATTTCCTTGTTCATGATAATCGTTTCTTATCCATGCTATAATTGTATTGATCGGAGACTTAAATGCATGTGTGGATACATAGACAAAAGCATGTCCCTAGTATGCCTCTAATGGACTAGCTCGTTGATCAAAGGATGGTTAAGGTTTCCTAGCCATGGACAGATGTCATTTGATAACGGGATCACATCATTAGGAGAATGATGTGATGGATAAGACCCAAACTACAAACATAGCATATGATCCTATGACCATGAGATCATGCAACTCACGGATATCGTAGGAGTGCCTTGTGTGTATCAAACGTCGCAACGTAACTGGGTGACTATAAAGGTGCTCTACAGGTATCTCCGATGGTGTCTGTTGAGTTGGCATGGATCGAGACTGGGATTTGTTACTCCGTGCGACGGAGAGGTATCTCAGGGCCCACTCGGTAATACAACATCACAACAAGCCTTGCAAGCAATGTGGCTAAGTGTTAGTCACGGGATCTTGTATTACGGAACGAGTAAAGAGACTTGCCAGTAACGAGGTTGAACTAGGTATGGAGATACCGACGATCGAATCTCGGGCAAGTAACATACCAAAGAACAAAGGGAACGTTATACGGGATTAACTGAATCCTTGACATAGAGGTTCGACCGATAAAGATCTTCATAGAATATGTAGGAACCAATGTGGACGTCCAGGTCCCGCCATTGGTTATTGACCGTAGAGGTGTCTCGGTCATGTCTACATAGTTCTCGAACCCGCGGGGTCTGCACACTTAAGGTTCGGTGACGTTTCGGTAGTGTAGAGTTATGTATGGTGGTGACCGAAGTTTGTTCGGAGTCCCGGATGAGATCTCGGACATCACGAGGAGCTCCGGAATGGTCCGGAGTTAAAGATTCATATATAGGAAGTCCCAGTTTGGTTTTCGGAAAAGTTTCGGGCTCATCGGTAGTGTACCGACAGTGCCGGTAGTGTACCGGGAGTGCCGGTATTGTACCGGGAGGCCTCCGGGAGGGGTATTTCGACCCCAAGAGGTCCATGGGCTGTGGGATAATAATAACCAGCCCTTAGTGGGCTGGGAAAACAGCCACAAAGGCCCATGGCGCAGGAGAGAAAGTCCTAAAGCAAAAAGTGGAAAATCAGCCAATAGGAGGCAATCCTACTCCAACTAGGATTGGAGGTGAAGTAGTATTGCTTCCCACCTCCTATTTCGGCCAACCCAAAGGCCTTGTCTGCCTCTCCTCTCCTCTCCTCCTATATATACTAGTGGATTGGGTGGTTTTTGGACAGAATTTCCGGCCACGTGCTACCCGTTTCACCAGTGCACAGTTTGTCCTCTAGATCGGTTTTCCGCAGCGCTTAGGCGAAGCCCTGCCGGAATCACTCCACCACCATCACCGGAGCACCGTCACGCTGTCGGTGAACTCTCTCTCCTCTCCACCTCCTCTTGCTGGATCAAGACGGTGGAGATCGTCATCAAGCTGCACGTGTGCTGAACGCGGAGGTGCCGTTCGTTCGGCGCTAGATCGAAAGGACCGTGATCAAGATCGCAAGACGATTCGTGATGAGATCACGGAACGGATCGTTATGAGTTCGTGGGATAGATCGTGATCAAGATCGTGAGATGGATCGTGATGAGATCGCGGGACGGATCATGATGAGTTCACGGGACGGATCGTGATTGGATCGCGGGACGGATCGTGATGAGATCGCGGGACGCTCGGCGATTTGGATCGCGAAGATGTTCGACTACACCAACCGCGTTTCTTAACGCTTCCTGCTTAAGGATCTACAAGGGTATGTAGATCCACTCTCCCTGTCGTAGATGCTCATCACCATGGATAGGTTTGCGTGTGCGTAGGAAATTTTTTGTTTCCCATGCGACGTTCCCCAACAGAAGGGCCATGCTTCCATACTAGATGGGATGTATGTTATGAATATTGATGGAAATATGATACATCCATAACACTAACGCTAAATGTCGCAAGACTAAAAGAATACCACATATGTGTGGCACTACATTTGGTCACATTGGAGAAACCCGCATGGAAAATTCCATTATGATGGATTTTGAAGTCGTTTGATTTTGAATCATTTGACACTTGCAACTTTCCTCCAAAAGGTGAACTAACTAAAATACCGTTCACAGGCCATAACGAACGAGCAAAGAACTTATTGGTGATCATACATTTGATGTATGTAGTTCGATAAATATTGTTGCGAACAGTGGATTTGTCTACCTTCAAAAATGACTCAAGTAGATATATGGATATTTACTTGATGAGACATAAGTCTGGATCTTTTCAAATCATTAGAAAGGTTTTCAAAAATGAAGTAGAAGTTATTGTACCAAGAAAATTATGTTTCTGCAATTTGATTGCGGAAAGGAATATTTGAGTTACAAGTTTAGCGAATGTCTGATGAGTTGTGAAAAGAGTTTCATAACTTGCACCTCCCGGAACACCACTGCAAGTGGAAAGTCCGTGAAGATGTAATCGAACCATTTATGACATGGTCAGATCAAAGATGACATAAATAGATTTTCCATTATCCCTTTTATAGAGTGATGCTTTAGAGACTGCGGCTTTTTCACTAAATAGAGATCCATCAGGTCTGTTGAAATGACGCCATGGTATGGTACGCCCAACCATGTTATATCTTTTCTTAACATTTGGAATATGGGGCTTATGTAAAAGGTTACAAACCTATTCCAAATCAGACAAGTGCTACTTTGTATGGTTATCCCAAGTCATTGGGTATTCCCCCACCACTATACCGAGGCAAAGTGTTTTGCCACAAAACGGTATGCTTTTAAAGAGAAAAGTTCTTACAAAAGGTGAGTGGGAGGACAGTGCAACTCGACGAGATAACCAGTATCTTCGTCATTAGTTCAAAGGAAAGAAACCCTGGAAGTGATTCCCTTGTTTCCTACTACGACTGATATGGAAGTCTCTACAATGAAATGTATGCACTTCGGTCGAACGTGCAGCTGAACCACGTAGTCAAAGCTCGTGCAAACCTATCAGGTGCGCAAACGAGATATTGTTGTTAGACAACAGTATACCTACAATACACAAGGAAGCGTTGATGGGCCCTGACTCCGGGATTGGCTAAATGCCAATACAATCCGAGATAGTTTCCATATAAGTGATTCAAGATTAAAACCTTGATACACCTTTCAGAGGACTTAGAGTCTAACGAATATTTATGGAACTAAAAACTGATACGGATAAAAAAAATTATCCATAAAGCTCGACTTGTTGAAATAACAAGTTCAAGGAGTTGAATGCGATGAGGTTGTTTCACCGTAGCGATGCTTAAGGTCGGTTCGGGTTGAACTAGCAATTAATACATATATCAATCATGGGATATGAAACATGGATGACAAAAGGATTTCCATCTGATGGAAATGAAACCTAGGACTTGTATGTGATGCAGTCCAAAGTAATTTGTCGATCCAGAGGATGCTAGTAAGTATGCAAACTTCAGAGTTCCAGCAATGGACAGAAGAGAGCAAAATGGAGTTGGAATTTTCGTGGTCTGATGAATTGGTCAAAAGGTTTTTTTTATTTCATCGATGGGTAACGAAGATGCTTGTGATTCAAGAAAGTAAGTGGGAGCATAATAATATTTCTAAAAACGTTGTGTGCTTGACACATTGTTAATTGGAAATAAATTTCTTGACAAGAATTAGGACTTCATTTCAAAATAGTATTGCGATGAAGTGCTTAGGCTAAATAGCCTCAATATTAGGCATGATGATCTATGGAGATAGATTTACCTAATGGGGCTAAGAAATGAATACATATTGACAAGGTGTGCCAAGGAGTGATTCTTGCCGAAGTCACATGGAAAGAGTTTTTGCAAGACTCAGTATCACATGGAAATGCATAAACCCCCAAGCTTAGGCTTTTGGCCTAAGTTGGACTAGGGCCAAGGCTGGAAATAACCTTCTCCGAGATACTCCGGAGGACACTAAGGGTTCCACTGACTAGCGACCTCCTGTAGCTACAATGAAAAACTGTAGGAGATATGCCCTAGAGGCAATAATAAATGTTATTGATTATCTCCCTGTTCATAATTAGGTTTATGTTCCATGCTATAACTGCTATGGTTCTCGAGTCTACAATAACCACGAGGCTTGAAGGAAGACTCATATGCACGTGTGGAATAATAAACGGTAAATTGTATTCCTAGTCTGGCCTCTAAGACTGGCTCAAGTATTGCATGATGATCCCGTTTTCCTGATCATGGCCATGGCTATGCCGGCAATTTTGAGGGCACGGTGTTAGAAGAACATTTGTGTTGAATCGACCCAAATTGATGTTATGCTATGAGATACATTTGTCATAAGTTAATGGTTAATAACACAGAGAAGTTAATGTTTGCATAATTCCTTAGACCATGAGAGTATTGAGTTTCTTCATGCTTGCTTCATGAACTTTGGGGTTTGTTAAACATCATTCGTAAATGGGTGACTATTACGGTGGCTTACGGGTTCATGGAAAAGTATGTCAAGTAACTTGATAGCTCAAGATTGGGATTTGCTCCTCCGATGATGGAGAGATATCTCTGGTCCCTCTCGGTGTTACGGTATCCCTCATCGTCTGGCCAGACATTTTGTGATTTGATCACGGGGATGCCGGAACACGGGAACGAGAAAAGAGAACAATACCGGCAACAAGGTAACTGGCATAGTGGACAAGTTGTTGATCCACGGGGATGCCAACATGTCTCACCTCGGATATTTGTAACATATCGCGAAGCAACAGGAATAGCACATGACAACTAGAGGTTCACTCAAATATTCATTCGTGTGGGTATAGGGGTCAATATGGGTGTCCACGGCTCCGATGTTGATCATTGATCGGAAGGGGTTCCGGGTCATGTCTATGCTTCACCGAACCTATAGGGTCACACGCTTAAGGGTCATCTATCTGCTGAATACTATGACAGGGAGTCTGAGAGAAAATCACCGAAAAAGTTTCGGACACCGGAAAAGTTTCGGACAGCGGAAAAGTTTCGCAGGGAGAACACCGGAACAGTTTTGGTAAAACTGAAAAGTTGTTTTAGGGGATACCATTAAGTCAAATTGGTTTCGGCACATGCCTGATAATTCTTGGAGGGTGCCAGAATCATTCTGGAAACTTTTGGGAATTTTCCGGAAGAAAAATCGGAAATGTTCCGGAGCTGCCGGAACCGCTTCAGATGCTTTTCGCAGATGAAAATCACTAAACCGGAATTGTTTCGAGAAGTGTTGAAAATTATTTTAGTGGGTACTGGAAATGTTCTAAGCCCACATAAATATTTTCAGTTCGATCAGACGCTGAAAAATGTCGTCGTGAATAGTGAAATCAGCTTAATGGTTACTTTTTGGAAAGCCACCTTTTTGGGCTTTTGCTCCAAAATATCTTGGAGATGACATGGATGGATGTGGCTGAAATTTCAGCCCCTCCACCCCTCCTTCTCCTATAAATAGAGGTGGAGGGGGCAGCCCAAAACTCATCCCTTCTCACATACAAGTGCCATGCATGATCTGGCTTCTTCTCTCCCTCCCAGCGAAATAGTTTCGTAGAGCCGAAAGGCTGTCTGGGTTCCGGCAGGAACTAGTTCTTGACGGCAAAGCCCTGCCGGATAGATGACACCGTATGTGTGCAACTCTGTAGAGAGATCATAGTTTTGGTCTTAGTTTGAGAGTGCCTCCCGAAGGGCTGTCCCTGTGACCGTTCGAGTTTCGAAGGTCCCCCCGAAGGGCTGTCCGAGTGACAGTCCAAGTTTTGGAGGTCCTCCCGAAGGGCTGTCCGCGACACCGCCTGGGGGACTGTGTGACCGCCTCCCGGAGGGCTGTCCGAGGGGCAGATGAGGGTATACATCCTCGCGGTTGGGAGGTTGTAAATCCTAGCTGCGGGGATCTGCACCGCCGATCGTCATCGACTCTACTTCCGCTGCGCTACGAGTCGGTAACAAAAAGATCAAACCTTGTATGCAGTCTCCATAGTGGTCCTGGGCTGGTGCGTAGGTCGGGAAATTTTTGTTTTCTGCTGCGTTACCCCAACAAAAACTGGGACCTGATATGGATCAAGGGCCGGTGCCTACTCAGGTGCTGGGGGTTGCGACAAACCCCAATATCGATAGATGTCATCGGGCATAACAATGTACCTGCCTGAATGAATATTGAACAGAGAAGTAGCAGGCAGAGTAATAATTGTACAAGTACCCTGACTAAATACTAAATTGTAAAGTAGCCTCCTATCATCATTCTTCTTAATAACATCATAGGCTACCGTATGGTCAGAATCTAGAAACTTTGCGGATATCAGCCTCTCATCTTTCTCGTGAAGCCTAATGGGTATCTCAAAATGGTTAGGTAAACGAGATGCATAGATACCTTAGAATATGGGCCCATTCGAGCGGTTGGTGTTCAACCGTTGGGCCACCATAGAGCCCAGACTAAAGGTTCTATCAGCAAATAAAGCATGGCGCAAAATAGCGAGGTCAGGAGCACTAAGGCTTCCACTCTCCCAACGACCAACTAAACATCTTCCCGCAAATAATGAATAATAGTGTAGCACAGGAAAATGTAAACTAGCTGCTCTTTCCTTTGACACGCCTCCCTCTTCTCCTACAGTGACCGCGGCAATAAAATCTTCCATGTCTCGAGGACCCTGATGCTGCCCTCATAGGGTATCTTGCAAACTTTGCAAAAATCATAAAGGTTCATTTTCTTAGGCACATCATATAAGTGAAATTCTACCGTAGGAGGGTCTTCCCTTGGATGAAAGTGGAAATTTTGCACAAAGGTATTAGTGAGCAAGAGGTACTAGTCACACTTATCATTTAGGAAGTCGTTGATGCCTGCATTCTCGGCCAAATAATAGAAATCTTCATAAATTCCGACCGCCCTCAAGAATGTGTCACACGGCCATTCAATGGTCGAATTTCTGCTCCGCGAGGAAGATTATATTTGGTTTCCTCCTCCATTTGATTTTCGTCTTCCTTAGAACCCTGGCTTTAAGAACCCCTTAGTAATCTTTTCAACATCTTTTCTTTCTCTGAAATTTTTAGTGAATGAAAAATAAAGGTGAACAAAACTCAACAAAACTCATAGCAACTACTCCCTCAAGTGCCTAGAGACTATATCATGCATCAAAACTACTTGGGACCATACAAATTTGACATGCAAGCTCAAAAAGACGGTCACCACAATAGCAAAAATCTGCAATATATAAGGCACTAGAACAAAAACTAATTGGACCATTGGAGGAGTCACATACCGATGAGTAATCCCCTAAAACAGTTTTGTGAATGGAGCTTTGAGCAAGGATATCAAAAATGGTAGCAAGATGAGCTAGAACACGGGTTTGAACAATGGTGGGATTTTTTCTAGAGGAAGATGAAGTGAATGGGTGCTGGAATAAGTGGAGGGGGCACGTGGGACTCACAAGCCACCAGGGCGCGCCCAGGGGGTGGGTGCGCCCTGCAAGCTTGTGGCCCACTGGTGCAGTCCCCTGATACATACTCAGTGCCAAAAATCTTAAATATTCCAGAAAAACATACTCCATTTTCAGGACATTTGAAAAACTTCTCTTTTTAGGTAACTTTTTTATTGCAAACGAAACTCAGAAAACAGGAAAATGATAGCATTTTACTTAATTTCGTCTAGGTAACAGAAAATAAAAGTTATGTATAGGAATTTGTGCTTTCTAAATTCATCCATCTCATGTTTATCAAAAGGAATCCATCAATAAGGTTAATCAAGTCTTATTAACAAACTTCTTTAGAATAACATGAAACCGAAGAATTTTTGAATAACACTAAGTTACCTCAGTGGGGATATGCATTTCCCCAACAATAAGTATATCATATTTCTTCTTGACAGTAGGAAGAGGGAACTCAAAGTCTCCAATAATAATCGTCAGAATTTTTTCAATAGAGTTGATACTATGAACTTGAGGTTGTTTCTTTGAAAAGTGTACTATATGCTCATTACCATTAATATGAAAAGTGGCATTGCCCTTGTTGCAATCAATAACAACCCCTACAGTATTCAAAAAGGGTCTACCAAGGATGATCAACATACTGTCGCCCTCGGGAATATCAAGAATAACAAAGTCCGTCAAGATAGTAGCATTTGCAACTATGACAGGTACATCCTCACAAATACTGATAGGTAGAGCAGTTCATTTATCAGTCATTTGCAAAGAGATTCAGTAGGTGTCAACTTATTCAAATCAAGTCTACGGTATAAAGAGAAAGGCATCACACTAACACCAACTCCAAGATCACATAAAGCAGTTTTAACATAATTTCCTCTAATAGAGCATGGTATAGTAGGTACTCCGGGATCTCCTAATTTCTTAGGGATTCCACCTTTAAAAGTATAATTAGCAAGCATGGTGGAAATCTCAGCTTCCGATATCTTTCTTTTATTTGTCACAATATCTTTCATATACTTAGCATAAGGAGACATTTTCAAAACACCAGTCAAGCGCATACGTAATAAGAGAGGTTAAGCATTTCAGCGAAGTGCTCAAAATCCTCATCAACCTTTTTCTTGGATGGTTTAGGAGGAAAGGGCATGGGTTTCTAATGGTAGCAGTTTTGTTGTGTTTGTAACAATAGCAACGGAAAAGTAACTTAGCAAAGATCAATATATGAAAAGCTCATAGGCAATGGATCAGTGCTGGATAATTATATCGGATGGCATTCATCATGCAACAGTTATAACATAGGATGACACAGAACTAGCTCCAATTCATCAATGTAATGTAGGCATGTATTCCATATATAGTCATACGTGCTTATGGAAAAGAACTTGCATGACATCTTTTGTCCTACCCTCCCATGGCAACGGGGTCCTATTGGAAACTAACGGATATTAAGGCCTCCTTTTAATAGAGAACCAGACAAAAGCATTAGCACTTAGTGAATACATGAACTCCTCAAACTACGGTAATCATCGGAAAGAATCCCAGTTATTGTCACCCTGGGGGATGCGGATCATAACTCATAATAGGTGTCTACAACTTGCAAAATAGGATCAAGAACACACATATATTCATGAAAACATAATAGGTTCAGATCTGAAATCATGGCACTCGGGCCCTAGTGACAAGCATTAAGCATAGCAAAGTCATAGCAACATCAATCTCAGAACATAGTGGATACAAGGGATCAAACCCTAACAAAACTAACTCGATTAGATGATAAATCTCATCCAACCCATCACCGTCCAGCAAGTCTACGATGAGATTACTCACGAACGGTGGGGAGCATCATGGAATTGGTGATGAAGGATGGTTGGTGATGACGAAGGCGTCGATTTCCCCTCTCCGGAACCCAAAACGGACTCCATATCTGGTCTCCCGTGGAAGAACAAGAGGTGGCGGAGGCTCCGTATCGTGAAACGTGATGAACTCTTCTCTCTGATTTTTTTCTCCCCGAATAGGAATATATAGAAGTGGAAACAAGGTCGGAGGAGCAGCAGGGGGCCCACAAGCCTGCCCGGCGCGCCCTAGGGGGTGGGCACGCCTACCAGGCTTGTGCCAGGTGGTGGTCCCCCTACAGTTGATTCTTTCGCCAATATTTTTTATCGATTCCAAAAATATTCTCCATAAATTTTCAGGTCAATCCGAGAACTTTTATTTCTGCACAAAAATAACACGAAGGCAATTCTACTGAAAACAGTGTCGGTCGGGTTAGTTCCATTCAAATCATTCAAATTAGAGTCCAAAACAAGGGCAAAAGAGTTTGGAAAAGTGGATACGTTGGAGACGTATCAACTCCCCCAAGCTTAAATCTTTGCTTGTCCTCAAGCGATTCAGTTGATAAACTGAAAGTGATAAAAAAAACTTTTACAAACTCGGTTTAATCTTGCTGTTGTAAATATGTCTAACTTATGTCTAAATTTTCAGCAAAGATTATAGACTAACCACATTTTCAATAACATTTAGGTCTCACATTTACTCATATCAATGGCATAATCAACTAGCGAGCAATAATAATAAGTCTCGGATGACAACAGTTTTATCAAAACAATCATGATACAATATGACAAAGTGGTATCTTGCTAGCCCTTTCTGAGACCGTAAAACATAAATGCAGAGCACCTCTGGAGAACAAGGACTGACTAAACATTGTAATTCACGGTGAGAGTGATTCAGTCATGCTCATACTCAATATCAATTAATAGCAAGGCATACAAATGACGATGGCGCTCTCTAACTGGTGCTTTTTATGAGAGGATGGTGACTCAACAATAAAGTAAATAGATAGGCCCTTCGCAAAGGGAAGCATTGATTTGCAGAGGTGCCAGAGCTCGAGCTTTTAAAACAGAGATAAGTAATGATTTTTGGAGCGGTATGCTTTCATTGCTCACATAACGACCAAAAGTTTTTCAATATTGCCCATGCTAGATACATTATAGGCGGTTCCCAAAAAGAATGGTAAAGTTTTTACTCCCCCTCCACCAATCAGTCACACTCCACGGCGGGCCGAATCCACGGGTACCGTCCATACAAACACAGTCCTGGGGGAGTTTTGTTTAATTATAATTTGCTTTTTATTTCGAGCATGGGACTGGGCATCCCGATTACCAGCCACTTTCTTGTGAATGATAGTGAATCAACACATATCGTGAGAATAACCCACCTAGCATGGAATATACTGACAGCCCCCAGTCGCCACATGAGCTATTTGGGCATACAAAACAGAAAGTTCATTTGAAGGTTTAAAGTTTAGCACATGCAAATTTACTTGAAATGGCAGGTAAATACCGCATATAGGTAGATATGGTGGACTCATATGGAACAACTTTGGGTTTATTGAGATGGATGCACAAACACTATTTCCGCTTAGTACAAGTGAAGGCTATCAAAAGACTTAGGAGCAACCAACTAGAGAGCGACACAGTCATCAACATGCTTTGAGATTAACCAACATTGAATGCAAGAATTAGTAGGATATAACTCACTATGAACATAAACATCGTGGAGGCTATGTTGATTTATTTCAACTACATGCGTGAACATGTGCCAAGTCAAGCCACTTGAATCATTCAGAGGAGGATATTATTCTATCATACTACATCACAACCATTTTAATGCGCATGTTGGCATTCAAGACGAACCAGTATCCACTCTTAGCTAATTAATCATGGCATGAATAACTATAATTTCTAATTGTCATTGCAAACACGTTCAACCCATAATATACTGAATTCGGAACGATGAGCTAATCATATTTACAAAAGCAAGATAGGTCGAGTTCATACCAGCTTTTCTCCATCTCAATCTTTTCATCCAGTATCGTCATTATTGCCTTTCACTTGCACGACCGAACGATGTGAATAGTAATAAGAGTGCACGTGCATTAGACTAAGCTGGAATCTCCAAACAATAAACCAAACGAGAAGACAAGGCAATATGGGATTTTTGTAAGATAAACAACAATGCATATGAGAACACTCAACATCTCATCATGGTCTTCTCCTTACGACCCAAAGAGAAGAAAGGAAAATTATTTACACGAGAAAGCTCCCAACAAGCAAAAAGAAGAACGAGAAATCTTTTTGGGTTTTCTCTTTAATGCTACAACTAAGCAACTAGGAAATAAAGCTAGAACTAATTTTTTGTATTTTCCTCAAAGTTAATTAAACACATGAGAATAAAGCAAAACAAGAAATAAACTATCATGAATAGTACAATGGAAAAGTATGAAGACCGACAACTGAAATAAGTGTGTGAACATGAATGTAATGTCACTGAGAAATGCGTAATCCCCCAAGCTTAGGCTTTTGGCCTAAGTTGGTCTAGGGACACGGATGGACATAACCTTCTCCGGGATACTCTGGAGGACACCGAGGGTTCCACTGATTAGCGACCTCCTGTAGCTACAATGAAAAACTGGGACCTGATATGGATCAAGGGCCGGTGCCTACTCAGGTGCTGGGGGTTGCGACAAACCCCAATATCAGTAGATGTCATCGGGCATAACAGTGTACCTACTTGAATGAATATCGAACAGAGAAGAAGTAGGCAGAGTAATAATCTTACAAGTACCCTCACTAAATACTAAATTGTAAAGCAGCCTCCTATCATCATTCTTCTTAATAACATCATAGGCTACCATACGGTCATAATCTAGAAACTTTGCGGATATCAGCCTCTCATCTTTCTCGTGAAGCCTAATGGGTATCTCAAAATGTTTAGGTAAACGAGATGCATAGATACCTTAGAACATGGGCCCATTCGAACGGTTGGTGTTCAACCGTTGGGCCACCATAGAGCCCAGACTAAAGGTTCTATCAGCAAATAAAGCATGGCGTAAAATAGCGAGGTCAGGAGCACTAAGGCTTCCACTCTCCCAGCGACCAACTAAACATCTTCCCGCAAATAATGAATAATAGTGTAGCACAGGAAAATGTAAACTAGCTTCTCTTTCCTTTGACACGCCTCCCTCTTCTCCTACAGTGACCGCGGCAATAAAATATTCCATGTCTCGAGGACCCTGATGTTGCCCTCATAGGGTATCTTGCAAACTTTGCAAAAATCATAAAGGTTCATTTTCTTAGGCACATCATATAAGTGAAATTATACTGTAGGAGGGTCTTCCCTAGGATGAAAGTGGAAATTTTGCACAAAGGTATTAGTGAGCAAGAGTTACTAGTCACACTTATCATTGAGGAAGTCGTTGATGCCTGCATTCTCGGCCAAATAATAGAAATCTTCATAAATTTCGACCGCCCTCAAGAATGTGTCACATGGCCATTCACATGGTCGAATTTCTGCTACGCGAGGAAGATTATATTTGGTTTCCTCCTTCATTTGATTTTCGTCTTCCTTAGAACCCTAGCTTTAAGAACCTCTTAGTAATCTTCTCAACATCTTTTCTTTCTCTGAAATTTTTAGTGAATGAAAAATAAAGGTGAACAAAACTCAACAAAACTCATAGCAACTACTCCCTCAAGTGCCTAGATACTATATCATGCATCAAAACTACTTGGGACCATACAAATTTGACATGCAAGCTCAAAAAGACGGTCACCACAATAGCAAAAATCTGCAATATATAAGGCACTAGAACAAAAACTAATTGGACCATTGGAGGAGTCACATACCGATGAGTAATCCCCTAAAACAGTTTTGCGAATGGAGCTTTGAGCAAGGATATCGAATATGGTAGCAAGATGAGCTAGAAGACAGGTTTGAATGATGGTATTATTTTTTCTAGAGGAAGATGAAGTGAATAGGTGCTGGAATAAGTGGAGGGGGCACGTGGGACCCACAAGCCACCAGGGCACGCCCAGGGGGTGGGTGCGCCCTGCAAGCTTGTGGCCCACTGGTGCAGTCCCCTGATACATACTCAGTGCCAAAAATCTTAAATATTCCAGAAAAAACATACTCCATTTTTTGGACATTTGAAAAACTTCTATTTTCAGGTCACTTTTTTATTTTACACGAAACTCAGAAAACAGGAAAATGATATCATTTTACTTAATTTCATCTAGGTAACAGAAAATAAAAGTTAGGTACAGGAATTTGTGCTTTCTAAATTCATCCATCTCATGCTTATCAAAAGGAATCCATCAATAAGGTTGATCAAGTCTTATTAACAAACTTCTTTCGAATAACATGAAACCGAAGAATTTTCGAATAAAACTAAGTTACCTCAGTGGGGATATGCATTTCCCCAACAATAAATATATCATATTTGTTCTTGACAGTAGGAAGAGGGAATTCAAAGTCTCCAATAATAATCGTCGGAATTTTTTCGATAGAGTTGATACTATGAACTTAGGTTGTTTCTTTGAAAAGTGTACTGTATGCTCATTACCATTAATATGAAAAGTGACATTGCCCTTTTTGCAATCAATAACAACCCCTGCAGTATTCAGAAAGGGTCTACCAAGGATGATCAACATACTGTCGCCCTCGGGAATATCAAGAATAACAAAGTCCGTCAAGATAGTAGCATTTGCAACTACGACAGGTACATCCTCACAAATACTGATAGGTAGAGCAGTTCATTTATCAATCATTTGCAAAGAGATTTCAGTAGGTATCAACTTATTCAAATCAAGTCTACGGTATAAAGAGAAAGGCATCACACTAACACCAGCTCCAAGATCACATAAAGCAGTTTTAACATAATTTCCTTTAATAGAGCATGGTATAGTAGGTACTCTGAGATCTCCTAATTTCTTAGGGATTCCACCTTTAAAAGTATAATTAGCAAGCATGGTGGAAATCTCAGATTCTGATATCTTTCTTTTATTTGTCACAATATCTTTCATATACTTAGCATAAGGAGACATTTTCAAAACACCAGTCAAGCGCATACGTAAAAAGACAGGTCTAAGAGCAAAGTGCTCAAAAATCCTCATCATCCTTTTTCTTGGATGGTTTAGGAGGAAATGGCATGGGTTTCTGAACCCATGGTTCTCTTTCTCTACCATGCTTCCTAGCAATGAAGTCTCTTTTATCGTATATTTTATTCTTAGGTTGTGGGTTATCAAGATCATTAGCGGATTCAATATCCACATCATTATCATTACTAGGTTGAGCATCAACATGAACATCATTATTAATGTTGTCACTAGGCTCATGTTCATCACCAGATTGTGTCTCGGCATCAGAAATAGAAATATCATTTGGATTTTGAGATGTATCTATAACAGGTTCACTGGCAGCATGCAAAGTACTATCATCATTGTTTTTCCTACTCTTATTGGAACGAATAGGTGTATCAGTATTAACTCTCTGAGAATCTTGCTCAATTCTCTTAGGATGGCCCTCAGGATACCAAGGTTCCTGAGTCATTCTACCTCCTCTAGTCGCAACTTTAACAGGATGATCATTGTCTTTACTATCATCTCATTAAGCAAATCATTTTGAGCCTTAAGTACTTGTTCTACTTGAGTGGTTACTATGGAAGCATGTTTACTAATAAGCTTAAGATCATTAACAGTTCTACTCAAATAATCACCCAAGGGATTAAGCATATAAGCATTATGTTTCAATTGTCTACTAACATAAGCATTGAAATTTTCTTGCTTCACAATAAAATTATCAAATTCATCCAAGCATTGGCTGGCAGACTTATAAGGAATATCTCTTTCATCAAATCTACTAAGAGAATTTACCTCTACTACCTGTGTCGGGTTATCAAGACCATGTATTTCTTTAATAGGTGGTAGATTCTTAACATCTTCAGCTTTAATACCCTTTTCTTTCATAGATTTCTTTGCCTCCGGCATATATTCAGGACTGAGGAATAGAATACCTCTTTTCTTTAGAGTTGGCTTTGAAGGTGGTTCGGGAATAGTCCAATCATAATCATTGCTCAATATATTATTCAGTAGTAATTCGGCTTGTTAAATAGTTTGTTCCTTGAAAACACAACCAGCACAACTAGCTAGGTAGTCCCTAGAAGCATCGGTTAGTCCATTATAAAAGATACTAAGTATTTCATTTTTCTTGAGAGGATGATCAGGCAAAGCATTAAGTAATTGGAGAAGCCTCCCCCAAGCTTGTGGGAGACTCTCTTCTTCAAGTTGTCCAAAGTTAAATATTTCCTGCAAGGCAACTTGTTTCTTATGGGCAGGAAAATATTTTCTAGAGAAGTAATAAATCATATCCTGGGGACTACGCACACAACTAGGAGCAAGAGAATTAAACCATATCTTAGCATCACCCTTTAATGAGAAAGGAAACAACTTAAGAATATAGTAATAGCAAATTTTTTCCTCATGAGTAAATGGTGGCTATATCATTCAGTTTGGTAAGATGTGCAACAACAGTTTCAGATTCATAACAATGGAAAGGATCAGATTCAACCAAAGTACTTAGGATTGACAGAGAATTCATAATACTTATCTGTAACAAAGATAGGTGAAGTAGAAAACCTAGGATCATATTGCATTCTAGCATTCAAAGATTTTTCCTTCCACTTGCGAAGCAATTTCTTAAGATCATCTCTATCCTTACAAGCAAGAAAGTCCCTAGCTACCTCTCCTTCCATAACATAACCTTTAGGTATATCAGGCAATTCATATCTAGGAGAGCCAGTTCTAGCAGGTGTATCATAGTGTTCAGTTTAATAATTTCATCAGATTCAGAAATATTATCAGTTTCAGCATTGGCTCTAGCAATTTGTTCATTAAGAAATTCACCCAATGGCACAGTATCATCAAGCAAAGTATCGTCATAAGCATCATGCATAGCAGAAGCAGCAGCATCAATTACTTGCGACATATCAGAATTACTAGAAGGTGGTGGTGTCGCAAATTTACTCATAACAGAAGGTAAATCAAGTGCAGAGCTAGATGGCAGTTCCTTACCTGTCCTCGTAGTTGAGGGGTAGATCTTGGTTTTTGGATCTTTAAGATTCCTCATAGTGATCAACAGATATATATCCCAAGTGACTTAGAGAATAAAGTTATGCTCCCCGGTAACGGCGCTTGAAAAAGGTCTTGATAACCCACAAGTATAGGGGATTGCAACAGTTTTTGAGGGTAGAGTATTCAACCCAAATTTATTGATACGACACAAGGGGAGCCAAAGAATATTCTCAAGTATTAGCGGCCGAATTGTCAATTCAACCACGCCAGAAAGACTTGATGTCTATAGCAAAGTATTCAGTAGCAAATAGTATTGAAGTAATGGTAACAGTGGCAAAAGTGATAGTAGTAGTTTTGTTGTGTTTGTAACAATAGCAACGGAAAAGTAACTTAGCAAAGATCGGTATATGAAAAGCTCGTAGGCAATGGATCAGTGATGGATAATTATGTCGGATGGCATTCATCATGCAACAGTTATAACATAGGGTGACACAGAACTAGCTCCAATTCATCAATGTAACGTAGGCATGTATTCCATATATAGTCATACGTGCTTATGGAAAAGAACTTGCATGACATCTTTTGTCCTACCCTCCCATGGCAGCGGGGTCCTATTGGAAACTAAGGTATACTAAGGCCTCCTTTTAATAGAGAACCGAAACAAAGCATTAGCACTTAGTGAATACATGAACTCCTCAAACTACGGTAATCACTGGAAAGAATCCCAGTTATTGTCACCCTAGGGGATGCGGATCATAACTCGTAATAGGTGTCTACAACTTGCAAGATAGGATCAAGAACACACATATATTCATGAAAACATAATAGGTTCAGATCTGAAATCATGGCACTCGGGCCCTAGTGACAAGCATTAAGTATAGCAAAGTCATAGCAACATTAATCTCAGAATATGGTGGATACTAGGGATCAAACCCTAACAAAACTAACTCGATTACATGATAACTCTCATCCAACCCATCACCGTCCAGCAAGCCTATGATGAGATTACTCATGAATGGTGGGGAGCATCATGGAATTGGTGATGAAGGATGGTTGGTGATGAAGAAGGCGTCGATTTCCCCTCTCCGGAGCCCAAAACGGACTCCAGATCTGGTCTCCCAAGGAAGAACAGGAGGTGGCGGCGGCTCCATATCGTGAAACACGATGAACTCTTCTCTCTGATTTTTTTCTCCCCAAATAGGAATATATAGAAGTGGAAACGAGGTTGGAGGAGCAGTACGGGGCCCACAAGCCTGCCCGGTGTGCCCTAGGGGGGTGGGCGTGCCCACCAGGCTTGTGGCAAGGTGGTGGGCCCCTGAAGTTGATTCTTTCGCCAATATTTTTTATTAGTTCCAAAAAAATTCTTCGTAAATTTTCAGGTCAATCCGAGAACTTTTATTTCTGCACAAAAATAACACCAAGGCAATTTTGCTGAAAACAGCATCAGTCCGGGTTAGTTCCATTCAAATCATGCAAATTAGAGTCCAAAACAAGGGCAAAAGAGTTTGGAAAAGTAGATACGTTGGAGACGTGTCAAGGGTGTACACACGAATGTATGAGTTTAGGCCCCTCTCGTGGAGGTAACAGCCCTACATCTCAGTGCTCGAGAGCTCGTCGTGTGGAAAGTATAAGTTACAGTAGGTGCTAACCCCTGTGCTAGAGAGGAGGGGTGGCTTATATAGAGTACGCTACCCCTCATAAGTGCCAGGCATCCAAGGGTCCGATCGTGGGTATAAAGACGAGCGTTACTCGTAACGTACATCATAATTGCTACTAATGACGATTGGCCTAACGCCCGCCTATCGACCTCCCTGGGGTGACTTCTGGTCTTCTGGCGTTGACTAGAAGGAAGGTCTTCCGAGTGACAGGTGACTGTCGAGTGGAGGGAGAAGATGCCGACTGGATTGAATGTCGAGTGACTTGAGCATCATGGAGAATCCAAACGGAACTTCTCTTGTAATCTTTAAGTTCTCCAATATAGTGTCCTTAGGTAGGGTATGTAGGTCAGGACTAGGACCCTACCCTAGGTACATATCCTCGTCATTATCCCCCGAATGGATCGAGGATCAAGTGAGAAAGGGGGATCGATGCCAGTTCTGACAAGGCACCAAACTTCCGAATGTACTTCGAGGCTTCAATGAAATTTGCGTCGATTGAAATCTTTGTCATTGGCCCGGATCGATTCTGCCTTGAAAATGTCCGAATGAATTCTAAGCATCAATTATGTTCCGAGTGACTTGAAGGGATCTTCAGACGGGAAAAGTCGCTCTGTCAGACCCGGAATTCACGGGATTTGAAAATTTGGGAAGCGCGCGCATCCGCGATGATGACGCCACAACTAGGGCAAGTGGGAGCATGATGCCTCAATTCACGTGCCTCCCATTTCGCCATGTACCGTGCAACGTCTGTGGTCGAGATACGCGGGGATTTAGCGGGCCCACTAGTCAGCGAGACACTCGATAGAGTATAAAATTCCACCGCACCGCAGTCTGCACAATCTTCTTCTCCCAAATCTCCTCTCTTCCTCCGCCTACCCCACTCCCAGCACACTGCTCTGCTCTGCCTTGATGACCGCCGCTTTCGTGATGACGAAGGGGAAGACCGAGAAGCTAGAGTGAGCCAAGAAGGGGGTCGCGAAGGCAAAGCCAATAAGCCCTCGAGCGCGCGGTTCACCGCGCCAGCGGGGTGGATCCAGGGGGATTTTCTCCTATCGACAGTCACCGCCGTGGACTTCGAGAACCTTGTCATCGATGGGCTCATGGCCGAAGGCTCATGGAGGCTATCGGAGGGAGAAATCGAGCCGGAGTCGCGCGAGGGGGAGTGAGTCCTTCTCCTCACACACGTCGAGAGAGGTTTCTCCATGCCCCCCATCCTTTCTTCCGAGGGTTTATGAATTTCTCCTCACACATTTTCCTCTGAATCCAAATTCTTATCTCACTGCTTTCATCACAATATGTGAGTGTTTCTTGGGTTGTCCTCCCCACTGGGGTCTGTTCAAACACATCTTTACCATTAGATCTCAGTCGGTCAAGAAAGCCAACCCTGAGGATGATAAAACTCATGTCATCCAATTGTGTGGGGCTTGGGGAACCAAAAGAGATCTAGGAGCTCCTTTACCTCTGTGACCTTCCCAGAATCTGTTAGGAATTGGCAGTCGACTTAGTTCTACTGCAAAGATGCAGCATCTCCCAACATGTCAACTGGTCTCTCCCCTTTTATGTTAGATCGACCTGCCGTTCCCAAATCCTTAACAGTGTTAGAGGGGGGGAAAGTCCAGGTGGGGATCTTAGTGAATGCCGTAGTGGCCATTGTCCGTGGCGGAGTGACTGGCATGGACCTTCTGGCGACATTTCTCAGTCGACAGATCCATCCCCTCCACACAAGGGACCATTCTATGTGGCATTACTCAGGCCCCGAAGACATGACTCGGACGCACCCAGAGGAAGTCCCACAGAAAACTGTCGAGCAATGGATTCAGAGCATCACTGGAGCCTGCGACAATCCCTTGGGAGCCAAGAGGATCAAGCTGGTAAATAATATCTTTGTCGACTGTCGTACTATTCTGCCGAGTGGTTGAATTGTCGGTCAACTGACTTTGATGTTTGAATCTTGTAGGAATGGATGAACATGTACTCACCCATGCCAAACGGGAATCAGCCTAAAGATGGAGGGGAGAGCGAGGGCGGCAGCGTGGACGTCAACTACGTTGACGATAGTGAGAATGATTACGAGTGCTCAAGCTAGGAAGAAGAAGAACTTGAGTCTCCTCCGCACACTGAGCATCACTCCAAGCTGCGTCAAGACCCCACGACTGCTCCAAGCAAGGCCCTTGCATCGAGTGAGAGAAGCATGAAGCGGGACCGAACCTCGACAGTCGAGTCGAGTGAACGGGCCGCAAAGCAACCCAAGCCCGACGCACCGAAGCCTCGGAAAGATTTTCCCCGCATGAAAATCGTTGTGCCCGTTGTCTCAACGTAAGTGTTCACTTTCTTTTTTCGATGTTGTGTTGGACTTCGAATTCTTGCTGACCTAATGGAATTTGGTCTACCAGAGCCGCTACCTCAGTGACTTCGCCTCCACGGGACGAAGAGGAGCAAATGGATGTGGACACTGCCGATGCGGCCACTTCTCAACGAGGTAAAACAAATCTTCACTTGGCTCTATTTCTTGAAAATGATTTGTCAATTGAATAATCTAATGTTGTTGATTGATGCTTGCGGAGATCATTCAACTGGAGGACGATGAAGAACCACCTCGGGGTACGGGGGTGGAGGTGTAACCTCAGGCACTCCGCGCGTACACGCCCGAAGAACACCATCAGCACAAACACCTCAGAAGTCGACTGCAACGTCATCCCAGGGGTAGGCGACTTGTCCCGAGCTAGAACCGAGCTCGCGGCTCCGTTGTCGGGTGCTCCATCAGCTGCTACGACCATCGTGGCCTTGATACCAATCAGAAAACTCCAGACCACCTCTGCTACTCCAGTCGTAGCACCAATTCAGCCGGCGACTATCTATCCTCTACACCACGTCCCAGAAGACCAAACTGGAGCTGCCAAGGAAGGCATGATCCAAGCGGAGCAGATGATGTTGCACACCAAGGAGGCATGCGAAGCCAGCAAGATAGCTTATGATGCCAACACGGCGCTTCGCACCAACGTCCGAGTAAGTGCGATTGTAAGTGCATTTCCAATTGAATGCCTGTCTTTCTTGATTGTACACCCACTGGGTGTTTTCCTTTTATAGAATACATGTACGTTCTCCACTCAAATAGATCATGTCTTAGTCGAGTAGATTTCGGTCCAGTGGGGGCACGTTGAGTGCACCCACTAGGTGTAGTCCCCGAGACCGCTGTCGAATGGTGATGACATCGGCAGGGGTCTTAGAGTTGTTTCGGAAACCACTCGATAGATCGAGTGATAAAAGGTCCAGTGGGGGCACGCTGAGTGCACCCATTGGGTGTAGTCACCGAGACTGCCGTCGAGTGCTTGCATTGGCAGGGGTCTTAATAGAGACGATATTCACATGCTTGTGCACATTTTTTATTTTCCTGCCACTCGACAGATCGAGTGTTAGCAGATCCAGTGGGGGCACGCTGAGTGCACCCATTGGGTGTAGTCCCCGAGACTACCGTCGAGTGCTTGCATCGGCAAGGGTCTGATAGAGGCCATCTTATGCTCAGATAGGGCAGACCTTGTTGAGTGATTTAGGAACCAGAGGGGGCACGCTGAGTGCACCCACTGGGTGTAGTCCCTGAGATTACTGTTGATCGCTGACGATGAGCAGTAGTCTTAAGAACTTGAACTTGGGTTCTTTGTCGTACACAGAGTATGCTTGCCACTCGACTTGTCGAGTGAACTCTTTGCTTTGGCGATACCACTCCGAACCTACCTTGTAGGTTTCATGGATATCATTGCCATCAACCATGATATGACGTAGGTTTCATGGACATCATTTCATCAACCATGATATGACGCTATTTCAGGAGTGTGGGTTGGGGTGGCAGGCCACCCTCCAGTCGACTGTTTTTGACCCTTTCCACTCGGGAGTGGAGGAATTTTCCTGACGACTGAACTATATTTTTTTGTTGATTTCAGAGAGCTTGTGAACTTGGCACACAGTACAAGGACTTGAAGAAGGAAAGGAACCAACTGCGATTGGATCTGGAGGTGTCCAAGAACAACCTGGAATGTGTGCAAACTGAGTTGAAGACCCTGGGAGGTAATTTTTGTTGACCCAATGCACTCTTACTTTCACCTTCCATCCTTTGAACCAAGTGCTCTCACTCGAACGGACGTGCATGATGAAAATCGTCGACTCCAAGCACGACTCAACAATGATATTTCTTTAGATACCATGAAGAAAGCGTTGGAGGACAAGGACAAGGCGCTTGCTGACGCTCAAAAGGTGGCGAATGAGAAAATTGAAGCCGTCGAGAAGAAGCTTGCCACAGCCAAGAAGATTGAAGAGGAAAACTCCAAGCTGAAACTGGAACGGAGTGAGATGATCAAGAAGACTGAACAGCTGACTAGGAGGAGCAATGGACTGGAGAAGCACTTGGGAGAATTGGCGAAGAAGATGTTCATCATGCTCGGCGGTAACTTCCCGTGTTGAGTGAATTTCCTCCACTCCCATAGGATAGTAATGTAACCATCTTTACATTCCTCTCTTCATATAGAATTCTGTCAGGACTTCGAAAAAGAAACTGAAGAGGTCAAGCCCAATCTGGATCCCACTAAGTCACCTGTTGGGATGTTATGGCCATGAACATGTTCCGCCTCAACTTACGTCTTCAAGTTGTTCAAGCATACATCATTCGACTGAAGGCTGCATTGGAGAAGATTGACAAGGAATTGTGGCCCGAAGACACCTTCTAGACTGACCTTGCATCCATGATGACTCATCTCAATGAGATCCCCAGTCGAGTGCAAGCTTGGAAGAAGTCAGTTGCCCGCTGCGGAGCCGATGTGGCGCTCTCACTTGTCAGAGTCCATTGCAAGGAAGCAAGAGAGGACAAGTTGAAGGACCTCCGAGTGATGAACACGGAGAAACTTTAGTTCGAAGACTTCATGGAGACCTTCATCAAAGCAGCCACTCGGATCGCAGACGGGGTCGACTTGGACACCTTCATCGAGCCAGCAAGTCTGTCTGGTGCTTGAAGAACTTTATTCGCAGTAAAAAACTTTATTTGCCTCGGAATGCCGAGGGGAATTGTAATGGTTGTAAACTTCATTCAGGCCTTAAGCCTGAGTACCTTTGCTTGCACGCGAAACTTCTACTCGCGCTAAAACCTTTGGATTTATCCGCATTTCGCTTTCAATCATTCGCTTGACTGAATTTGTTCTTCTGAACCCCCGGATGAGAAGTATATTCATCACTCGGGCTAAGTTTTTAACTTAGGCGAAAGCTGGTTCGCGATTAAGTCCCTGACTATGAGGATCGCTCAACACTCGGAGAAGTTTCGTACTTAGACGAAGACTAGTTCGTCGCTAAGTTTCTGAGTGAATGGATTGCTATCCACTCGGAAAGGTTTTTAACTTAGGCGAAAGCGTGTTCGTAGCTAAGCCCCCGAGTGTGAGGATTGCTCAACACTCGGAGAAGTTTTGAACTTAGACGAAGACTGGTTGGTAGCTAAGTTTCCGAGTGAATGGATTGCTATCCACTCGTAAGGGTTTTTAACTTAGGCAAAAGCATGTTCGCAGCTAAGCCCCCGAGTGTGAGGATCGCTCAACACTCGGAGAAGTTTTGAACTTAGACGAAGACTGGTTTGTAGCTAAGTTTCCAAGTGAATGGATTGCTATCCACTCGAAGGGGGTTTTAACTTAGGCAAAAGCGTGTTCCCAGGTAAGCCCCCGAGTGTGAGGATCACTCAACACTCGGAGAAGTTTTGAACTTAGAGGAAGACTGGTTCGTAGCTAAGTTTCCGAGTGAATGGATTGCTATCCACTCGGAAGAGTTTTTAACTTAGGCGAAAGCATGTTCGCAGCTAAGCTCCTGAGTGAGAGGATCGCTCAACACTTAGAGAAGTTTTGAACTTAGAAGAAGACTGGTTCGTAGCTATGTTTCTGAGTGAATGGATTGTTATCCACTCGGAAGGGTTTTTAACTTAGGCGAAAGCGTGTTCGCAGCTAAGCCCCCGAGTGAGAGGATCGCTCGTCACTCAGAGTATTCCTAAATGTGAAATTGTGCAATCAGAATCGACGAAAGACTACGAAACTCATATTTGCATAAAAGTCATTGTCTAAAATGCTCTTATTACATCAACACAACTCTGTTTTCACGTATAGAAACGACGGAGCAGATCCGCATTACAGGCTCGCGGTTCGTCGATCTTCTTCTTGAGGTTGTAGAGATGATAAGCTCCGTTGTTCAACACCTTAGTGACGATGAAAGGTCCTTCCCACACCGGGGCGAGCTTGTGAGGAAATCACCTTCATGAAACGAACGACTCGTAATGTACTTCGGATGGAAACATTGCAAATCTTGCTGGTATGTAGTCGTCCGAATCAAAGCCATCTCCCGTTCCTCTTCTAGGAGATCTACACCATCCTGTCTCGCTTGTTCAACTTCGGCTTCAGAATACAGATCCACTCGAGGGGAGTTATGAAACAAGTCACTCTGCAGGACAACTTCGGCTCCATAGACCAGGAAAAAAGGGGTTCTTCCAGTCGACAGGAGTTGTTCTTAAACCCCATAAAACAGACGGCAACTCAGACACCCAGGCTTTGACTACATGTTCCAAATCTCACATGAGACGAGGCTTCAGACCTTGCAGGATGAGGCCATTGGCTCGCTCAGCTTGGCCATTGGTTTGGGGGGTGCAACTGATGCATAATCCACCCGAGTCACTCGGGAGAAGCAAAAGTGTTTGAACTCTTCCGAGTCAAAGTTTGAGCCATTATCTGTGATAATACTATGGGGAACTCCATACCAGTAGATTATCTCTCTCATGAATTTGATCCCAGTGCGAGAGTCCAATTTCTTTATAGGTTTGGCCTCAATCCACTTCGTAAACTTGTCGACTGCAACAAGCAAATGAGTAAATCCACTCTGTCCTATTCGAAAGGGACCAACCATATCCAAACCCCAAACAGCGAACGGCCAAGCGAGAGGAATGGTCTTCAGAGCAGACGCGGGTTTGTGAGACAAGTTTGCGTAGAACTGGCATCCTTCACAGTGATCAACAATGTCTTTGGCCATCTCATTGGCACGTGGCCAGAAGAAACCAGCTCGATACGCTTTAGCGACAATTGTCCGAGAGGACGCATGATGGCCACAAGTTCCTGAGTGGATTTCTTCCAGGACCATTCGAACTTCTTCATGGGAAATGCATCGCTGCGTCACACCAGTTACACTTTCTCTGTACAATTGATCATCCATCACAGTAAAAGCTTTGGATCTGCGCACAATCTACCAGGATTCAACTTCATCCTCATGGAGTTCTTGCCTCAAAATATATGCGATATAGGGCACCGTCCAGTCGGGAATGATGACCAGAACCTCCATAACCAGATCAATGACCGCAGGGACATCAACCTCAGTTGGATCAGAGACGCTCATAGCTTGTGGGGGCTCTTCGATGAAAGGATCTTCCTGCACTGAAGGAGTATGAAGATGCTCTAAAAATACATTGCTGGGGACAGGTCTTCGAGTGGATTCGATCTTTTCCAGCTCATCAGCTGCTTGATTCTTCACTCGGGGAACATGATGGAGTTCCAAACCTTCAAATCTCTTCTCAAGTTTTCTAACAGCATTACAATATCTAGCCATAGCGGGGTTCCGAACATCCCACTCTTTCATCACTTGATTGACCACCAAATCTGAGTCGTCGTAGACCATCAAGCGCTTGACACCAAGTGAAATGGCCATGCGCAACCCATACAAGAGTGCTTCGTATTCTGCTTCATTGTTGGAGGAATCAAAATGAATCTGCGGGACATAACTGAGCTTGTCGCCTTTTGGGGATACCAAAACCACACTAGCACCAGACCCATTCAGCATTTTCGATCCATCAAAGAACATGGTTCACTGCGACGAGTGGATCTGGATTGGCTGCTGTTGTTGAACCCACTTGGCCAAGAAATCAGCCAATGCTTGAGACTTGATGGCCTTCTTGTCTTTGAATTTGATGTCAAAGTACAATAGCTCAAACGCCCATTTAGCCACTCGACCAGTCACATCTCGATTGTTGAGGATCTCACACAATGGAGCATCACTGACGACTGAAATTGAGTGGTCCTAAAAGTAGTGTACCACCTTCTTTGCTGACAGATAGATACCATATACAAGCTTCTGGTAATACGGGTACCTTTGCTTTGAAGGAGTCAACACTTCAGAAATGTAGTAGACTGGACGCTGAACCTTGTAGGCCTTGCCTTCCTCTTCCCGCTCGATAGTCAAAACTGTACTGACGACCTGATTAGTGGCCGCGATGTATAGGAGCAAAGGCTCTTTGCTGTGAGGAGCAGCAAGCACCGGCTGGGTGGAAAGCGGGGCTTTGAGCTGGACAAATGCTGCTTCAGCCTCTGGAGTCCATTCGAACGTGTCAGACTTTTTCATCAATCGGTACAAAGGCAATGCCTTCTCACCGAGATAGGAGATGAATTGACTCAATGCTGCCAAGCAACCTGTGAGCTTCTAAACATCATGCACTTGCACGGGACTTTTCATTCAGGAAATGGCGTTGATTTTCTTAGGGTTTACATCGATTCCCTATTCGGATAAGAGAAAACCGAGTAACTTGCCTCCAAGAACACCGAAAATACACTTAGCCGGATTCATCTTGATATCATATCTCCACAGATTAGCGAATGTCTCAGCCAAGTCAGCCAGCAGGTCGGAACCTTTGCGAGACTTGACGACAATATCATCCATGTAAGCTTCGACATTCCGAGGGATCCGGTTGAGTAAACACTTCTGAATCATGCGCATGAAAGTAGCGCCGACATTCTTCAAACCAAAAGGCATGGTGATATAGCAGAAACACCCTAATGGGGTGATGAAGGTTGTTTTTATTTCATCTGGGCCAAACAGACGGATCTGATGGTAACCAGAGTATGCATCTAGAAACAATAAGCTCTCACACCCCGCAGTCAAGTCGACAATTTGATCGATGCGAGGGAGCAGGAAATGATCTTTCGGGCAGACCCGATTGATATGCTTGAAATCAATACACATGCGGAGAGACTTGTCCTTCTTGGGGGACCATGAAGACATTAGAGAGCCACTCTGAGTGGTAAATCTCCCGAATGAACTTAGATGCCAAGAGACGTGCCACCTCTTCGCCAATTGCTTTGCGCTTCTCTGCTGTCGATCGATGCAAGTGTTCTTTCACCGGCTTGGCCTTCAGATCAACTCTCAGTCGGTGCTCAGCCAGTTCCCTGGGAACCCACGGCATGTCAGCAGGCTTCCATGCGAAGATATCCCACTCACGGAGGAACTGGATGAGCTCGGCTTCCTATTTGTCGTCGAGTGTTGTTGATATGTTGGTCGGGGCAGCAGTTGAATCTGTCGGGTGAATGTGCACGTTTTTCACTTCCCCTGCCGACTGAAAAGATGACTCTGAAGCAGGCTTCTTAGCTCGCAGCAAATCAGCAGGGTCAGCGCTCTTCTTGTACTCTTCTAGTTCGACCATAGCCATCTAATGATCGGCAATTTTGGAGCCCTGCTGGAGGCACTCCTTAGCCCTCTATCGATTGTCAGTGACTGTGATCACACCCTTGGGTCCAGGCATCTTCAGTTTGAGATACACGTAACATGGACGGGCCATGAAACGGGCATAAGCCGGCCGACCAAGGGTAGCATGGTACGCGCTTTGGAAGTCCATGACTTCAAACATCAATTTCTCTTTACGAAAGTTTTTATCTGTCCCGAACACCAGATCCAGTGCAATCTGGCCGAGTGACCTGGCTTTCTTCCCTGGGATGACTCCATGGAACTGCATATTGCTCTCACCGAGTCGGTACATCAGAATGCCCATCCCCTTAAGGGTATATGCATACAAAATGTTCAGTCTGCTTCCTCTGTCCATGAGGACCTTGTAGAGTCGAGTGCCTCCCGCAACAGGATCAACCACCAAAGCCTGCCGACCGAGAGTGGCAACATGAGCAGGATGATCTGACTAGTCGAATGTGATGGAAGTCTGAGACCACTTGAGGTATGTGGGGGTTGTAGGCACGGCCATGTTGACTTCTCTGTTTATAACCTTCAATCGATTCTTTCTTTCAACATCAACAAAAATCATGAGTGTGGCATTGACATCGGGAAAAGTTTCTTTGTCTTCATCATCATCTTTTTCAAGGGTTTTCTCACTCGACGGGCCTTCCTTGAACTATTGGATTAGCAGACGGCACTGTCGAGTGGTATGCTTGGGCAATATTAAATTGCCTTCTTCATCTTTCCTCGTGTGGATTGCACACAGTAAATCCATAACATCAGTTCCTGACTGATTTTTTTCCTTTCTTGGGGTTGAACTATCCCTTGAACTTCCCCTTGGTTTTTCCTTGTGCCGCCAGAGCAGCTGCCTCTGCCTGAACAGGGCCATCAACCTTACGCTTTTGCCTCCGACCGGAATTGCCGCCGGCATCGTTGTCGACTACTATGCCTTTGCCGCTGCGGAGGCGGTCTTCCTCTTCGCCATTGGTGTACCAAGTGGCAATTTCCATCATCTTACTTAGTGAAATGTCACCTGTTCTCCCAAACTTCAGGTAAAGCTCTCTGTACTTCACTCCGGCCTTGAAAGCACAAATAGCCTGATGCTCGGAAACATTCTCCACTGAATGATGCAAAGTGGACCAGCGTTAAATGTAATCCCTCAATGACTCGTTGGGCTTCTGAATGCAATGTTGCAAATCAACCAAACCGGCAGAACGCTTGCAAGTGCCCTCGGACGTTCTGATGAACACTTGGGTAAGATCCACCCAATAGTGGATGCTAGAAGGAGCCAAACGATTCATCCATGCACGGGCCAAACCATCCAACATCAAGGACAAATGCTTCATAGCAATGTTGTCGTTGCCACCACCAATCTGAACGGCCACTCGATAATCATCCAACCACATCTCCAGCTTTGACTCGCTAGAAAACTTGCTAATCCCAGTCTCCAACCTGAAGTTGGAGGGAATCTCTGTAGAACGAATAGCTCTGCTAAAGCACTCGGGACCAGAAATAACAGCATTGCTGCTACTCGGGTAATCTCTATCGAAACCATCTCTGTGGGCTCTGCCTCTGTCGATTCACCTTTGAGTGAGGACGTCTCTTGCATCAAACCCTGGATTCCGCTCCTCACCAAACGGGCGCCTATCGTCCTAGTGTCGGGACACGTACGGACCACTCCGCGGAGGAGTGGGAACTCGATGGTGGTCATCATGGTGAAACTGATCTCGTCCCTGATCCCTGTACTGATCCTCTCGGACACCTCCGCCCCTGCGACGCAGAGGCGAACCAGGATTGTGTGCCGACTGAACAGTCTCTGCTCTTGGTGAATTACTGTGTATTCTATTGCGCGACTGTGAAACAACTGAATTTTGTCGCTGCGCTGCGTCAAGCAACGTTTTGATCTGCAACAAACCTCTGCCGGCCTCTGAACGTGACGGCTGAATCGAGTCTGCTATCCTAGCTGCTACTGCAACATTTAAAACTGGAGTACGGTATACCTCAACATTGTTCTGTGAACCACTCGGAAATAGTTGTCGCTGACGTCAACTGGGAGGTGGTGGACGCTGGCGAGCGCGCTCGTCGAGTTCCCTCTGACGCTCTTCGAGCCGAATGCGTGTGGCCTCCAAGGCCTGAGCCTTAATGGTCGGACCGATGATGGGCGTATGAAGGACCTCCTCATCCCGGTGCAGCTGCTCATTTGACACCCCACCATCCTCTCGCCTGCCACGGCCGAAACTAGGCGGTAGGCTCTGATGTGAACCAGCCATAAGAACCTCCGCTGTAGGATCACAGATCGCACTCGGAGGGAATGTTAGACTGATCGGACTCCGACTCGAACGCACCGTGAAGTGACTCGGCGGGCTCGATCGCCGCAATCTGCGGAGATGAAACCAGGCGGGTCGCCGCATGCCACACCCAACATTGGAGCCATGAGCGACCGGGTCGCTTGCGATGGCAAATAGCGGGGAGAGCCGAGGAGTACGGAGTCGACGGCTGCTGCAAAAGAACGGCGCAGGAACTCGCGCGGAAGTGCGCAGCCCTGCGGATCGAGGGTACCTCAACGTCGAGAGGTGCTTCCTGGAGCCATGCCAAATCATCAGCGATGAAGGTGAGCACTCCAAAACGAATCTCGTGGCCCAAAGACAAACCATCGTCGGAAGACATGACGAAGGGGGGAAAATACAACCTCGCCGGAAGTCGCTTAGACGCCTGCCCCACGGTGGGCGCCAACTATTGTGGGAACGAGTCTGACAGTAGAAAGTAGGGGTACGAAGGGAGAGGGCAGAGTCCTAGCTACGGCGAGGGTGTACACACGAATGTATGAGTTCAGGCCCCTCTCGTGGAGGTAACAGCCCTACGTCTCAGTGCTTGGGAGCTCTTGTCGTGTGGAAAATATAAGTTACAGTAGGTGCGACCCCCTGTGCCAGAGGGGAGGGGTGGCTTATATAGAGTACGCTACCCCTCATAAGTGCCAGGCATCCAAGGGTCCGATCGTGGGTATAAAGACGAGTGTTACTAGTAACGTACATCATAATTGCTACTAATGACGATTGGCCTAACGCCTGCCTGTCGGCCTCCTTGGGGTGACTTCTGGTCTTCTGGCGTCGACTGGAAGCGAGGTCTTTCGAGTGACAGGTAACTATCGAGCGGAGGGAGAAGATGCTGAGTGGATTGAATGTCGAGTGACTTGAGCATCATGGAGAATCCAGTCGGAACCTCTCTTGTAATCTTTAAGTCCTCCAATATAGTGTCCTTGGGTAGGGTATGTAGGTCAGACCTAGGACCCTGTCCTAGGTATATATCCTCGTCAAGCGGAGTCGCACGGTCGATGCAGGTAACGCCGGTGGCGGCGGATCGCAAGTTACCTGCAGCACAACAAAGACGCAGGTATGTTCAAATCGCAAGTCCCTCAAGACTGACCTCAAGAATCAGGGGAACAGGTAAGGGGATCACGTACTGAGATGGACATAGTGTGGGAGAGGATAGGGGCGTGGCTGGCAGCCATGTCCGCACCTTATCAGCGGCGGCGCTAAGGCCAGGAGCTCTCATCCATGCTCTCCTCGTCGCCTGTGATGGGAAGCGCGAGGCATCAATGATGGCAGATCTGGAGGATACGCATCTCCACTGCCGCTCGCGAGATGGGAAGAAAACCAACTACCGGCGTCGCATCTGTACCTCGCCGGAGGTCCACACTAAAGATCCTGGAGGCTACTCTAGTACATCGGCGAAGGGATCCGGGGTGGTGGCGAAGGGATCCAGGATGGCGGCGTAGGCCTCCGGGATGGAGGCGGACCGGGGGAAGACCTCGCGGCTGGAGCCCAAACCTGGCCAAACGGGCCGGACCAATGGCACGCCACGGCGGCACAGCACGTGGCCCGGCCCGACACGAGCTAAACGGGTCATGCCAGGCCCGCGGCCCGCCTTGGGTCGTGCTTGGGCCGCCACCACCAGCACGCAGGCCGGCACGGCACGACCCGATTAGCTCATGCCGGCCCGAGGCACGGCACGGCACGGCACGCGGCATGGCCCGTTAGGCACGCGCGGCACGACACGCGGGGGCCAGGGCGGCCGCGGCAGGCTCGCTCGCAGGCGACGCAGGGAGCCGTTAGCTGGCTCTCCAGTCGCCTCGGTTGGTGGGGGAGCGAGGGGAGCGGGGGGATGGGGGAGCAGGGTTTAGGGGGGTTTAATAGGGATTAGGTGTTTTTCTAATATAATGTATAAATTAGTAGTGTAGTTGTTTTCTATTTCTTTTGTAATTTTCTTATCTTTTTGTAATTTTCTTTAGCGTGGCTTTGTATTCTTTTACTTCCCAGGGATGGAAGATTTTAATGAGGCAGCCACTAATAAAGCTCAAGATTTATCCCACATGATGACACTTCATCTTCATTTATTTTTTACCTAACGTGTCATTTTTCTACATTTTTTATATTTTTTTATCTTTTTGTTGTTTTTCCAGAAAAAACATATATAATTGAATAAACGGGCCTGGCATGCCTAATCAGGCCTGGCGTGCCTAAACGTGCTTGGCGGGCGTGGGCCGGCCACTTAGCCACCGTGCCGTGCCTGGGCCGGCACCCCGGGCATGCGGGCCGGCACGGCACGGCACGGCCCGGTTAGTAATCATGCCGCGGCGGACCAGGCCGGGCCGGGCACGATTACCAGCGGGCCGTGTCGGGCTGTGTCGGGCCGGCCCATTTGGCCAGGTATGCTGGAGCCTCTTTCGTCCGACTTTTTTTTTCTGTACATGTGTGGGAGTCTCGATCGACCTCTTTCGTCCGTTTTTCTATGGTTGGCCCGGTTTATTTTCTCTATCGAAAGGGGATTACATGTGAAGACATCTGGTTTACAAGAGGTGGGAGGGAAGACGAAAAAAACCCAGACAAAGGTGGAAAGGGAGACGGAGGAACGGAAACTACCAAGTCTACAATTAGAAGTAGAAAATAAACAAAATGGTAATGCTAACCCCGTCATTAGAAGAAGATGAGGCGACGTTGATGTCAATCATGGAATATTTAACCTCGAGCAGTGCTCGCATGCAGAGCATAGCAGCAGCCCGGCAAAGGCCATCGGCGTCGACGTCATTGTACCTTGCGGCAATGATTTGCGGCCTTTTGGGGTGCGCTGTCAGCTTAAACTACCGTGTGGCTGGAGTTCCAGGGCGCCCCCGGCCTATCACGTGAGTGCGGATCTGCAAGATTATCTCTGCATGCTTTCCCTACTTTCATTCTGCAGCAAGGAAATACATGTAATGCTGTCTTTTGCTGGTGTGGCATCCTCGCCTAGCTCTTATCCTGTTATCCACTCCCTCATGCATGGCAGGTGCACACAAGCTTGGCGTGCCTGCCTGTGTGCTTGGTTGAAATTGATCGCTTTTCTGTTATAAAAGATACTCCCTCTAAAGAAATATATGATCATTTAGATCAATATTTTAATGAACGCTTTAATTTCTTTAATTAAACATAAGATCATTCATATCATTATTTTAGCGATCTAAATGTTCTTATATTTTTTTACAGAGGGAGTACTAGTAATAGGTGAAGGACTTAGTAACAGTATGTATGCTGATAACTAATCCTGTTGAGAGCATCTATAGTCAGACCTTGCAAATCCGTTCCTCAAATGTCCACGGACGCGTCCGGGCTCATCCGCAGACACTGATCGGTCACGCCTCAAATAAGCTCGTCCACATTCAAATATCTCGTATTTCATCCTGTACTTCTATTCAAAAGCATGCAAAATGAAATGCCCACGTACTACATAATACAATACTACTCATCGTCGTCATCGGAGATGTCCTCAACTGCCTATGCCGCCCACGTCGCCTCCATCTGCTGCCGACCAAGTTGTCTGGCCTTCATAGTTGTCTTCTAGCGGATGGAGTTCAGGATGGCCATCTGCTCGGGCCACAGATCCATGGCCGTCGGCACCTCCTCCTCCTCCACCTCCAGCGGAGGCGCCTCCTTCGCCCGGCTCCTGCTGGTCCTCCTCCACATCCAGCGAAGGCGCCTCCTTCGTCGACTCCCGCTGGTCCTCCCCTACATCAAGCGGAGACGCCTTCTCCGTCGGCTCCTGCTGGTCCTCCCCCACATCAAGCGGGGGCGCCTCCTCCGTCGGCTCATGCTGGTCCTCCCCCACAGCTAGTGACAACGCCTCCTTCGTCGGCTCCTGCTGGTCCTCCCCCACAGCTAGTGACAACGCCTCCTTCGCCGGCTCCTGCTGGTCCTCCCCCACAGCTAGTGACAACGCCTCCTTCGCCGGCTCCTGCTGGTCCTCCCCCACAGCTAGTGACAACGCCTCCTCCGCCGGCTCCTGCTCCTCCTTCTCTTCCACCCCCCATCTCTTCCTCCTCTTCGTCCTCCGCCTCCTCGAAATCCTTTCCCGGATCCAGAGATAGCCCCGCCTCCCTCCGGATCCGGACCTGCTCAAGGAGCCAGAGACGGTGCTGGATTGTGTAGTGCCGGCAGCGTGGGGGCATGGCTGACCGGATCGGGTGGCGGTGGCGGAAGGGAGAAGGTGGATGTGCTAGGGCTAGGGGACGCCATTCGACTTAAATAGCCGGCTATGCATAAGGGTGCAGAAACCGGAGCGGCGCCGTGCGACGTTCACACGGCGGCACCGGTCGAGGCGGCCGTCGGACCGTCGGGTTTCCGGACTAGTCCGCGCAGGGCTACGCCGTCGGGCAGGTGGACGTGCCCGGGCTTTCTCATATTCATCCCATATTTGGGCTGGATATGAGGGGTGCCGGTCAAATCGGACGTTTGATGCCGGTCTGAGAGGCCTGTCCGGATTGCTTTTTCGTGGCCGTTCAGTGACCGAACGAACTGTCCGGACGTTTGAGGAGGGTATAACGGGTCTGGCTATAAATGCTCCGAGAGTCAAATATTGATTACTCCTAGTACTTAGCTACATACTCCACCTGATTTCCTCCGTTTAGTAACATAAGATGCGTTAGGCATCTTTCGGCGTTCATCGGTGCGCGACTTTGACTCCGATATTATACACAGACAAAATGTACGTATTTAGCTCTGCAATGGCCTTTTTCTTTTTGCAGACAAATGTGCTGCCTGCTTGGTTCCTCCCCTGCCGCCTGCTACTCAGCTAGCCAACCCACGGCGAGGCTAATGCACCACGCCAAACATCCTTCGGCAGCATTTCCTTTCGGCAGCGTTTGTGGCAAAGCATAATTTCCTCATCTTTCCTGAACGGAGCCATGGAGCATGTTCATGCAAATGGGAACTGAATCTGCCAGGCAGACGCAGCCGAGCACACCCACCACCGAACTGATGCCCTATTCACTCGCAAAGAATTGATGCCGAACTCAACTGGATGGAGAGACGCCACCGCGCATCGTCAGTTCTAGATCCGTTTCCTTGTCACAACGGATCTGTGCTACCTGCCTCTGTGGTTCTTGATTCGGGTGTCGCCTTCAGGATCAAGCACCTGTGCTCAAGCATCCTCGTGCTGCACGGCGTTTTGTTCCGGCTGATTGTGGCTGTTTGTTCTAGTGATGTTAGAACCGTTTGTGATAAATAAGGACCTGTTCTCAGGTCTTCCTCGTGCTGCACAATGTGTTTGTTCTTGCTGACTATGACGGTCGTTTGTTCTACTGTAACCACACTGTTTGTTCTAATAAGCACCTGCTCTGAAGTCTCCTCATGCTGCAAAATGCTTTGTCGTTCTTTGCTGATTGCAACAGTTTTCTCTAAACAATGATATTACACCCTACGTTTGTTCTACCCAAATGCTAAGTGCCACATGTATGGCACGAAGCACTCCGGCTCTTACATTTCTTATAACTAAAGTTGTCATTCAAAAACAAAAACAGACACGCACAAAACTGAAACTTGCCATGAAAAAAATGTTATCATGCTTGATAACAAAGTTATCATCCTCGCGTCACTAAACTTTTTATAAAAAACGTGCGAAGTTGTCATGTGTTCGTGCCATACGTGTGATACTTATCAGGATCCTCTTTCTAATATGAGCACATGTTCTGATGAAGTCTCCTCGTGCTGCACAATGTTTTATTCCTCCTAATTATGACTGTTTATTCTTTAAATTCAATGCATATATACCGCTCATGGCTCTGCAGGCGCAAATAGCCTGCTATTTTTTTAGTGTGGTTTTTTGGCTTCCGAGCTCTATGGAGCCCCATTTTTTCGTTAAAAAAAACCTTTTAAGTTTGAACAACTCCTGGACTTTTCTTTGTAATTTTTGTGTATCTTGCAGTAAAACTTATTTCATCGTGAAACCTTACAACAAATGCGGGAAACATCCCTCTGAATATGTGTATTTTTTTCTGAAACTTTTGAAAAACAAAAGGTTAATTCTTGATTTTTTAAATGCCGAGCTCGAATAGCATTTTCCACCATTTGTCTTTCATCGTTTGCACACAAACCATATCATGAGAATCATTAAAATAATTAGTAGAAACACGCATCGTATTTCATTATATCTAAGAAACGTCAAGAAATATAGGAGGATACACTAAAAGACCCAAACAAGAAATTTAAAATACATCAGGGTCTTCAAAGTCTTTCAACCCCATCTTCTTAGCAAGCCCGCAAAAAATTTCACCGACTTTATCATCAGAGAAACTATCTTCAGTAAGGAGCGATTGCAAAAATGCACCAGAATTGCTAGCAAAAACACACACCAAATGGATAGAAATCACAAAAGAAACCTGTCGTGAGAGGCAAGACAAAGTACACACTTGAAGAATATCGATCGGGGACACGCTCAGTTAGTAAGTTGATGGATATCTACGGCAAAACCACCAACGGGGAGGAAGAAGAGCACCCATATGAGGCTTTATGAAGACAGGAGGCACTCCCGTACCATCTTGACGCTCGCCTAGATCCAACATTGGAGTTGATTTTGTTGTCTGCCATCACCGGCACTACCACATCACCCAATAAATCTGGTTGCCTAGATCCACAGGACCATACCCTCATAAGCATGTTGTTGACGTTGGAACAAACACCATCGGGACAGCGATGAGGCCAAAGGGATTCACCACATCATCCTGATGGCATTGCTGCTTGAACGTCTCCACTAAGACACATGAACAAAAACCTACCCGAAATGAAAGTACACACATCAGATGAAGAACCACTTATCTCCTCACGCCTAGATGACGACTAGAGACGGAGGGAAAAGGCAATCATGCCGGAGAAGGGGGATAAACCCTAGATGCCTCGTGTGGGGGAAGGAGAAGGAAAGAGGCGGTTAGGTGAGAACCATTCATTGTTTGACGCCTCATGTGTCCAAGTAATGCTTAATTAATCTCCGAGTGAGATGATTATGACACCTTAATGACAGCGAGACAAATATGGTGATTTAATCAACCTTAAAACTTCACAACTCTATTCTTTAGTAAGCAGCGCATGTATGTGCGCATGTCTATGTTGTACTTACATTTTCTAACTATACATGTGAAAAGATGACGACAGTATGAGTTTTTTCCTTTCGGATTTTAAGGCCCGTTTGGTACCAAAAAAACAAGCGTAGAAATTTTCAAAGTTAAGATTTAAGTATAAAATATTTATTTGCTAACATTTGGGACATTTTTTAATCTATGTTTCTTTGAATTTTTCTATGGAATGGCCTATTCGATATAAATTTTGGAGGAAAACCATACATGAGATCCTATTCCATTTTCTCTCTCTTTGTGTCTAAAATTCATCTGTTTTTTCTACGTGACATCCAAACAACATTTGTATGCATTTCTAATTTCTGGTATTCCAAACGAGGAATGAGTGTTTTTTTCGTGCAATGAGTTTTTTTCCATGGAATTGAGAAAAGACCAACGAAGGCACGTAACAGACTGGGAGCCCAATTGTTTAGCCCAACATTGAAATGGGCCTAAGCCTACCCAAGGAACAAGCCCTGCACGTGGCCCATGGAAACATTCTTGAGATCTGTCAGGATAGGGCCCACCTAGCATAGCCCGTAGCCACCACGCAAAATCCGCAAAAAGTTTCATCGCCTCGTCATCCGCAGCTCCACTTTCCAGTCCGCAGTGACCGCCGCCGCCGCCACCTCCACCCGCTCCTCACCAACCCCGGCGACCCCCCAGGGACACCCCCGAATGGCGACGGCGGTCACGGCATCCGCCACCGCCGCGACCCGCTTCACGCGCCTGGCGGGCGTCGGCCTCCGGCGCAGCAGCTGCCGCCCCCGCACCGCCGTGCGCTTCCAGCGCCCGGGGCTCACCACCACCGCGCTCCTCAGGCCCACCGAGCTCAAGCCCAAGGACCAGGGCCAGCCCGAGACGCTCGACTACCGCGTCTTCCTCGTCGACGGCGGCGGCCGCAAGGTGTCCCCGTGGCACGACGTGCCGCTCCGCGCCGGGGACGGGGCGTTCCACTTCATCGTGGAGATCCCCAAGGAGAGCAGCGCCAAGATGGAGGTCGCCACCGACGAGGCCTACACGCCCATCAAGCAGGACACCAAGAAGGGCAACCTCCGTTACTACCCGTAAGGACTCCGAAACCAAGGGAAATTAGATTCAAAATGCCCGTAGTTTACTCGTTCTTTCTGAAAATATTGCGTCTTCAGTATCAAATCTGGAAGCACATAAATTTAAGTTCAGACTATGATAGCGAGCCAAATGATTGGGATTGTTTAGTAGAGGTGAGATGTCTAGAGGCTCGGGTGCGGGAGTTCTCCCCCACCCCCCACCCCCCACCCCCCGGTTGAAAATTCAAAAACAAATGGCTAGAGCCAAACTGATTGCTGTTCTGAACCTCAATTTCATCATGAAATTATGAAATTGGGGGCTGTCATGCCCTTCAAATCGGAAAATCAGTAGATGGCTATGTTACATCGACAAGAAGAGAATGCCACACGTTTAGCAATTTTTCAAGCTTTTACTCCCATCTTAAGAACGAGGAATGGAGTAGATTAGAGATGAGTAACAGTTCTTACTTTCTGTTGCAGTACCAGAAATCCTATTTCGTTTTTGTTCTAGAGCCTTAAGTCAAATCGAGAGTGCTCTTAAAAATCTCTACGACTAAATGCCACCAAAACTTAACTGACCATAGCTAGGTTGTACTGATTCTGGTTAAAGTGTGCTGTTGAATATTTTAGTGTGCTTGGTCGTTTTTCTTGACAAAAGAAATTTTAAGCTGTTCTTTTATGCCTTATCCTGGTTCCTGTTGAAAAGGGGTCAGTGTGCATATTTATTGAAGTTTTCATTTTCTTGTTGAGCTTTTACTTGGCATACGCTTCATGTTAGAAATTCCCCTGCTTGCTAGCAAGGCAATTGAGACAATGAGTTTATGCAACTATTGCCCCTGTTGATAAATTTGTGTGTGGCTATTCCTGATATCATCTGTTATATCAGGTACAACATCAACTGGAACTACGGGTTGCTTCCCCAGACATGGGAGGACCCGACAGCTGCAAATGCTGATGTTGAAGGAGCACTTGGAGACAATGATCCTGGTAATTAACTTCTCTGTTTTACTATCTTTGATGAGCATGGTTTTTATATTAGCCCTATCCTCACTGTAATAAATATTTCCCTTGACTTCCTTTCTCAGTTGATGTTGTCGAGATTGGTGAAAGACGGGCCAATATTGGGGATGTTCTTAGGGTGAAACCATTGGCAGCTTTAGCAATGATTGACGAGGGCGAGCTTGACTGGAAAATTGTGGCCATTTCTTTGGATGATCCCAAAGCATCTCTTGTGAATGATGTAGATGATGTCGAGGAGCATTTTCCGGTATGACTGATGTCTTTATCCTTACGTTTTAGTGTCTGTCCTTGTTCTTCGTTGGTATCTGGCGCATATGGAAAGTAGGATATGCACATACGGTATGATCATATGAGCACTGTGTTCGGTTGCTAGCCTTGATGTGAGCTAAGTAGCCTGGAAGCAAGTCCTATGCAGCAAATTTAGTTTAGACAATAATGGCGCTGAAAAATAGCACTCCTGGTATAATTATTCAGCCCTAGTCATATCTCACATGCTCTCCTGTAACAACCACTAGCGCATTTCCATGAAGCGTTTCAACTGTCTCTGATTGTTAGGTTTTCTCCTGAAACTGCACAAGTTCCCCAGCTGGCATTGACCGAAACCTAATGGCAACTAATCACACCCTCTTCTTTTCAACTGTTCTGACCAACATTTTGCGGCACCTATTCAGGGGACGTTGACTGCCATCAGAGACTGGTTCAGAGACTACAAGATCCCAGACGGGAAGCCCGCCAACAGATTCGGCCTCGGCAACAAGCCCACAAGCAAGGTAAGGCCGATCTCAGCTCAGCTTCTTGGTTTATGCTCCTGAAACGTGGGAAGATATTTATACAGTATATATCTGATATCTATCATTTTTTGCCGCAACCAGGAATATGCCCTGAAGGTGATTGAAGAAACCAACGAGTCATGGGAGAAACTGGTGAAGAGGAAAATCCCGGCGGGAGAGCTCTCGCTAGCCTAGCCTTTCATAGTCCCATGACAAGCCGACGACACATTCTTTCAGTGACATGCCTAAGCGTGCAGTGCTGTTCTTTTGTGTTACATACTTATGAGACGTGCTTCTTCATCCGCAGAGCATTCCGTGTACCTGTGTGTAGTAACAGGAATAAATGAATAATCTGGTGCAGCGAATAAGGATTTCTGAGCAAGTTTTTTCACAATGAAACAGAATGCTCTGTGGTCTAGTCCCTCCATTTCATATTGTAGTACGTTTGCGTTTTTCAAGATTTGAATTTGATCATAAATTTAACCAACATGAACGGTTACTATGGGAGCAAAAGTTATACCATTGAATTCGTATTTGAAAGAAGTTTTTAATGATATAATTTTTGCTACTCCGTCGTAGGTGTCCACGTTGATTAAACTATGATCAAATTTAAATCTTAAAAAACGCGAACGGACTACGTCATAAGATGAAGGGAGTATTAATTAATACGCAGCTCCGCCGAAAATGGATCATCTTCCTGGGAACTTGGAAAGTTGGGCTGTCTACGAAATGAGAAGATGCATTTGCCGAGTTCTTCCTCCACTTTTTCAAAAGCTTGTCTCCATGCCCGCCATGGCCAATTGGCCATGCCTCTGTTTTTCTCTCAGAGGAAGCCATGCCTCCGTTGCAAGGCCTGGGGTGGGCTGTGGGGTTGGGCCGTCAGCCAGTCAGGGTGGTGTCCCCCGATGATGCATGGCGGGCCGCTGCATGGGGCATGTCAGCGGTCGGTACACACCTGTCCTCTCCCCCGCCCTCCACCGCACCGGAATCAACCGCCACCTCCGGGCCTCTCTCTCCACGTCGGCGTCTTCTCCGACCAAACCATTGCGCGCATGCATATAGTACTGTACTACCGCATGCATTAGTCTGACCGCTCGGACCACCTAGCTAGCTGCTCGACCAGACACCACAGGAATGACGCGGCACTTCGCGGCGGCGGCGGGGGCAGTGCAGCGGTACTACTGCGGCGGCGCGTGCGACGGGCGGGACGACGGCGCGGTGCAGGCGATGCTGCAGTGCCAGCGGGTGAGCGACTTCCTAATCGCCGCCTCCTACCTCTCCATCCCGCTGGAGCTGCTCTACTTCGCCTCCTGCGCCGACCTGGCGCCGCTCAAGTGGCTGCTGCTGCAGCTGGCCGCCTTCGCCGTGCTCGGCGGCGCCACCCACCTGCTCGCCGTCTTCTCCCACGCGCACCCGCACTCCTCGGGCCTCCTCCTCGCCTCCACCGCCGCCAAGCTCCTCGCCGCGCTCGTCTCCTTCGCCACCGCCGTCTCACTCGTCGCCCTCATCCCGCGCCTCATCCGCGCCAAGCTCCGGGAGGCCTTCCTGCGGGCCAAGGCCCGCCAGCTCGACCGCGACCTCGGCCTCATCCGCCGCCGCGTCGAGGCCACCTCCCGCCTCGTCCGCATGCTCACCCACCGCATCCGCAGCTCCCCGCTCGACGCGCACACCATCCTCCACACCACCATGCTCCACCTCGCCGACTCCCTCGAGCTCCACAGCTGCGCCGTCTGGATGCCCGGCCGCCTCGCCGGCGACGACCTCCACCTGGTGCACCAGCTCAGCCTCAGGGGCAAGGGCCCCGTCCGCGTCGTGCTCGGCTCGCAGGCCCCCATCTCCGCGGATGACCCGGACGTGCTCGGCGTAATGGCAAGCGAGGCTGCCAAGGTGCTCGGGCCAGGCTCGGAGCTCGCCACGGCGAGCAGCGGCGAGCTCCAGCCGCCCGGAGCCGTGGCTGCCATACGGATCCCCATGCTCAAGGTCTCCAACTTCGACGGAAGAAAGACGCCGGTGGCGAGCTCATACGCCATCTTGGTGATGGCTCTGCGCAGCAAGGCATCAGGCTCCGGTTCCAGAGAGTGGGGCGGCCATGACCTGGAGGTTGTGCAGGTTATCGCCGACCAGGTCGCCGTGGCGCTCTCCCACGCGGCGGTCCTAGAGGAGTGGCAGGCCATGAGCGACAGGCTTGCCGAGCAGAACAGGGCCTTGCTGCACGTCAAGCACGACGCCATGATGGCGACCGAGGGTATCAACAGCATCCAGAGCGCCATGTGCGACGGCATGCGAAGGCCGATGCACTCAATCATCGGGCTGCTCTCCATGGTGCGGCAGGCGGAGGACATGCGCCCCGAGCAGAGGCTCGTGGCCGACGCCATTGCCAGGACGAGCACCCTGTCGCTGGCGCTGATGAACGACGTCGACACGGAGACGTTGACGGTGAACCGCATGCCGTTCGACCTGCGGTCCCTGATGAGGGAGGCCATGAGCGTCGCGGGATGCCTGGCCAGCTGCGGCGGGGTTGGTTTCTCGTACCAGCTGGAGAACGCCTTGCCTGAGTGGGTTGTCGGCGACGAGACGAGGGTCTTCCATCTCCTGCTGCAAATGGCGGGCGACGTGCTCGGTCAGCGACGCGACGATGGAGCAGGGCGTCTCTCGTTCTCCATCAAAAGCTGCAGCCCGGATCAAAAGGATTCCACCCCGGTGTGGCCAAATCTGTCCACAGGTTGCAGCATATGCGTTGAGTTTCAGGTTGCCATGGAACGATCAACTGGTTGCAGCCAGCCACCCAGTGGACCGGCCAGCTCTCAGATCAACATGTGCAAGAAGATCGTGCAGGTTGGTACTCACTTGGTATATACCGAAAGCAAATTTTGCAGCTACCGGTTGTTAATTCATCCTTCCCCTCATTTCTTCAGATGATGAACGGCACCATGTGGTCGGCATCGGATGGCGAAAGCATCACCCTCATCCTGCACTTCCAGCTGCAGCAATCAGGCATGTGCCGAAGAACGTCGTCGTCCATCCCTCACTTCAATGGCCTGAGGGTCCTGCTCGCAGACGGCGACGGCATGAGCCGGGCAGTGACCCAGAAGCTCCTCGAGGAGCTTGGATGCCAGGTCATATCGGTGTCGTCGGGCGCCCATTGCCTGGCATTGCTTGGGAGCGCCGGCTCCTCCTTCCAGCTCCTCCTCCTGGACCTTGACATGGATGCATTTGAGGTGGCTCTCCGGATCAGGGGGCTCAAGAACCGGCGCTGGCTTCTCATAGTTGCTGCTCTCGCCGTGACCGTCGACGACAGCATCCGTGAGATGTGCCGCCACTCGGGGATAAACGGCCTGATCCAGAAACCCCTCACACTGACTGCGCTGGGAGCTCAGCTCCACAGAGTCCTTCGGAACTGATGATGCAATTAGTAAGATCCTCCATAATGCTTTTTGTGTTTCCATCACAAGAAAAGGAGCTGATCCACAAGCCTCTGAGATGAACAAGAGGAAAATTGGCAAAAAGAAGTATCTGATAATTTGATATAGAAATTTCTTTGATATATAGTTTCATACCAATGACTTTGGCCATAATTTGCGCAAATGCATTTCAGAAGAATAAAGCATGCGATGTATGCGCGAGAAGATGAAGGGGCGCGGACTAAAACCGTAAAAAGGGGAAGGGCAGCATACACTCACCAGTCACCAAGATAGCAGCAGCATCCCGAACCAGCCAAGTGAATTGAGTCCTGGGACCAATAACAAGGAGCAGGGGAGCAGATAAACCAGCAGAATCTCCAACTGATGATGTTTTATGCATGTATATAATGTCTTGCATTGTGCTCTGTAATTGTTGTATTGCTATTGCTGCTGCTTGCATGATCTTATCATCGTCTGGCTTCATCACTGAAGATGCTTGCAAAACTCACTTGGAACTTGCAATCAGTGCCGTGCAAAATAACACAGCAACAAGTTACAAGCTGTTTATATAACTTCTATATTGTCCTCTGGTTTTTGCTGGTCAGCAACAGAACAAACGGATGAAAATGCATATTGGCAGGGACTCATGGAGTGCCTGATTTCTGAACATCAATGGCATATGGGAAATAATCATCGGTTTAATGATAGATGGTGGAACTGGGAATTCAGTAGCACAAATTAACCAAATGTTCAACACACTACCAAGCAATGAATATCAAATATGCTGGATTCTTACAGTTGAAAATGCAGGCCTAACATCATGGATACAGACGTTACAAAGAGTTTACAAATCGGTTGAGCATCTGAATCATTTTCATGGTCTAAATCTAAAGGAAGAGCAAAACTAACACCTATATAAACCTAAAGCAAAGTGACAGCATGCCGGCGCTGATCGTTACTCGATAAGGTCTTGTAACTCCGCAACTGGATATAACTCAAACAGACTCTGTAAGAACGGCATCGCTGGCTCAGCACGCCTCATCAGCTTGTACCTGCAGGAGTGTTGGTTAAAACCAGCTCTGCTTGGACAACATGAATGGGAATGCAAACAGAAGATATCTCACACAAAGCATGCTCAGATTCTTATTAAGAGTTGCATGGCAGACATGGACAACCTCGGCAACGTCGTAAGTTCTAGTTACTAGTTGTAATATTTCCGCAATGTCTACGAAAGCTAATGAAAATCTTCAGTAGATAACAAGGGTTACAAAAACCAATGGTTATTGTTTTATGAAGAGCAGGAATACTGCACTAAAAGGAGTTCAAAATAAGGACCTGCATATGCCAACCAGCATAAGCACTTCTCTACAAGATGAGCGTTTCCACCACGCTCGCACCACCAACCAAAGACTTGAGAAGAGATGGGTAAATTCAAATTGTGCTGACTGCTCAGCAGGTGAGACAATGGAAGGAAACTCACTGTGATGTTACTATGAACTTTACTACTGTAAACCTGCAGCCGGTCACAGAACAGATGGAAGTCCTATAAGTATGACTTGGGAGTGTAGATATTCAGGAGAAATTTCAAGTGGGGTAGGGACAAGATAGCCTGTGTCCTCGAGATGATTCAGGTGCTCTCATGGATATGAAACCAATATTACCCTTGCATAGATAGAATATTCTGTTATTATTTTTGCATGAACCAAGAATTCCAGACAGCATTGCGCCACATAGATTGCATAAATTGTACTGCATCATTGCATAGAAGAAGCACAAATATAACAGAACTGTTTCTGCCTTGGCTGTATCAGTAATTATGCCTGACTTCTCAGTTACTATTAACGTGTTGAATAGATGGCTGAAGTAGGATGTATTTGTATTTGAGAATCGGATGTGCATGGATATATCGAAATAAGGGTTACAGTACTCGAAAAAGACAAAAACAATGAACTGATGAGTTGCTGGCAATTTAGAACTGATATCGTTAAGTCTGACTTAGAGAATAAATAATTAAATCTGAGATCTGAATTATGCAATTATCTGGGTTTAGTGGAGTAAACGAACCGAAACCAAGCTATTTTAGCATGCTCGAGTTCAGATCTTTCACAGTTTTTCCGATACGATGTTACTTCTTCGCACTGAAGGGGAGCATAATTGCAGAATTTAACAGTATCTTCTAGCTGTTCGAACAGCCAGACACTACATAACAGAATGAAACTCAATCTCAAAGCAATCTTACAAAGCAAATATACTGTAATTGACCGCAACAGACACTAAATAACAGAATGCGCAGCAACTGTAAACTGATTAGCCAGCAAGAATTTGAACTGGTGAAGCAAATAGCATACTAGTAGTTTCCTGCAGACCAGATGCAACATGGCAGTTGACAGTCATACCCGAGCTAGGGGCCGAGGCCCTTAATGGCGTCAAGGAGCAAGCCGTAGACCTCCTTGGCCAGATCATGCCGCTTAATCTGCGAGTGCACTTCTGCATCCAGCTGCCGCCTCCACTTGGCTTCGATCCATCTCGCGTCTTCTGTTGCTAGCTTTGAAAGCCCCTTCTCCAGGGACACGCCAGACAGCGCTGGGGTCTTCCAGTACGCATCGAGCACCTCCGTGGCCACCGGGAGCATGGCTGCCGCGTCCGGGACGTTGCCGCGCCCGCGCTCCTCCTTCTCCTCCTCCTCCTCCTCCTCTTCCTCCGGCGCGACATCCTTTTCGGCAGGCATGCCGAAGTTGGCGCCCCAGACCTTCTTGCAGAGGTCGCGCAGGCGTTGCTCGTGCCGGCTGACGACCGCGGACGGCACCGCGTGGTCGAACTTGCTCTTGAGCCGCTTCAGCTTGTAGTACACCTTGGGCTGGTCGATGTGCGGGGAGATGGAGCCCCTGATGGCGTCGAAGAGCGCGCCCATGTCCGGGAGGCCCGGGACGCGGCCGTGGCGCACGCGGAAGGCGGCGGCCGCGTTGAGGAGCGCGACCTCGTCGGCGTCGCTCCAGACAACGCCGTAGGATCTGGCGCCCGAGGAGGACGCGGCGGGTGCGCTCGCGGCGAGCGCGGCCAGCGCGGCGGCCTCCTGGAAGGCGCGGACGGGCCTGCGCATGGCCGGCGAGGGCGAGGAGTCCTGGGGTGGCGCGCGGGCCCTGCGCTCGGCGGGCGCGGTCACCGCGTCGGAGTCCGGGGGCGCGCGCGGCCTGCGCGTGCGCTCGCTCCTGCGGGTGGGGGAGGCGCGGGGGCTAGGGTAGGGCTCCGGGCGGCCGTCGTCCGGGCGGGGCCTGGGGCGGGACGAGCGCTTCCTCGACCCCGGAGGGGACGGGGTCGCCGCGTCGGCCTCCATGGCGCTCCTGGCCGGCCGCTGCCTTGGATGGCGTGGGCGCGTGGGCGGGTGCCGGGCGTGCGGCGTGCGCGTCGTGGGCTCGTGAGGTCAGGGCAAGGCACGACCTCAAGGGCGTGTTGGTTGCCTGCATATGGCCCAGCCTGACCCGCGCGAGAAGAAAATGATCTATTTGGTTGTCTGCATTTATTGTGCGGTTCGCATGGTACCAATCTTAAAGCATCTTCAGGCCAGGTCTAGAAAAAACGTCTGAATCGGCAATAGCTCGCGAGTCTGGCTCGGGCGACGCAGGGGAGGGCGACGCGCTTCTCTCCTCGTGCGACCAGAGAGATGGCGCGAGCTCGCACGCGTCGTCGAAAAATCGGTGGGAGGATTTCGGCTCACCTCCCGCCGAGTCCGCCCCTATTTAGCCCCCTCCCTCACCGCCCTAACTCCCGCCACCATTCTCCCCCCTTTCGAGCTTTCCCGCCGACACGCATCGGCATCGACGAGCAGGTAAGCGGCGCATCTTCATCGGCCGACAGTCCACGGCATCGGCGGTCCTTCACCGACTGGTGGTGATCTTCTACGATCGTTCCCCCCTCGTCCTCGAGCTGCATCCATGGCCTTTGTGAGTTCAATCCCCCTTTCTCTGTGTTCCTTCTAGCTAGATCTGAGCTGCAACTAGGGTTTGATGTAGATGCATGGTTGATTAGTGCTCTGATTTGTGAGCTCATATGGTTGATTGCTATGTTGCGGTTGCAATTTGTGATAGGGTTAGATGTTCAAGCACATGGTAGGCTAGATTAGTAGTAGAGTTTGAAGTTGAACCTTGTGCTTGTGTTGATTCGTGCTTAGATATGTGATTTGTAGCTATTGGTGGTCCATTTGTAGCATGTTGTTTGTTGTAGATGTATGTTCCTGCTCACAGATTGCCTGTTATGCTTAGTATGATAGTGATGAACCATGTGCTTAGTATGATAGTGATGAAGCATGTGCTTGGTATGATAGTGATGAACCATGTACATGTATGCTCCTGCTTTCATGGATTATTCGGTATGTTGTGTGCTATGCTTACTGTCAATGCGTGCTACGATTGTAGGACATGACCACGCAGACACAAGATCTTAGTCAAGCCCTTGTCCTGTCCGAAAACCAGTTTGCTCCATCGTTTGTCGAGAACTCGCAGCCTATGTCCGAGATGGCACCTGATTCAGAGGTGTTCGCGCCTGATTCTGTCTATGTGCCAGTAGTGCTCGTTGAGCAAACTCCTGTTGCTGCTGCTGCCGCTGCAACAGCAAAGGCAAAGAAGGATGGTAGGTCGAACAACCTGAAGTGGCAGCCGTTCATGTCCATGTTCGTGCTGAACAAGATGTGTGAGCTCATCTCTAGTGGAGTTAGGACTGACAAGGGCTTCAAGGAGGTGCACTTGAACACTGTTGCGAAGCAGGTGTTCGAGTTCTATGGGCAGGAGTGTCCGCCACCCAAGTGTACAACCACCTGAGGAAGTGTAGAGCTCGATGGATCCAAGTGTACAAGCTAAGAGACCTTAGCGGGGACTCATGGGATGAGAACACTTGCTCCATATTTCTGGAGGTAGAGCACTACGCCGGCCATGTCGCGGTTAGCTCACAACCCTCTTCCTTTTCATATTGTCTACCATTGCCTACTCCTAATCGCAACTGACAACACTTGTGTTTCATTCTTAGGACCACACAAGGGACGCTGAGTTCCTCAACACACCCATACAGAACTACAGCCGGATGCAACACATCTTCTCCTTTGGGCTGGCAACTGGGAAGCATGCCATGGGCTCGGGGGATCCTCTTGGTTCTCCCATGACAGACTTCCTTGGGACCCCGGACGTCGATGTCATTGATGGCCCTGACAAGCCCTTCGAGAAGCCCTTCGACAAGCCCTTTGACCCCGTCCATGATAGGAAGAGGAAGAGAGGAGACCTGATGGAGGAGGAGATCAATGTCTTTTGCAGCATGACTGAGGCGATGAAGGAGGTGGCAACAACCATCAGGGAGTGCAAGCCCCTCGACGTCCACCCTGACCTATATGGCGCTGTCATGACCCATGGTGGATTTAGCGACGAGGCTCTCATGAAAGCTCTCAGCCACCTGCTTGACAACAAGGCACAGGGTGTTGGGTTCGTTGACATGGCACACACTCACAGGGTGATGTGGCTCAGGAGCTGGCTGGGCAAGCACTACTACTAGAGTAATGCTGCCTGTGAGCATGCATGATCCCTGACGGCGATGGCGATGGAGGTGGCGACGACGACGACGACGATGACGACGTACATTTTGCGTAGCTAGAGCTAGAAAACTATTTGATGGTCTGTATATTTTGGTGAGGTGGTATATACTAACCCCTCACGATGATGGTGAACTTGCGGTGGTAGGACGACACCCTCTTTTGGATGTGGTGGTAGGATAACACCATGGTAGTGCTAGGTAGAACTTGCTATGTCGTATGATCATGCATGATTTACTTCTTCTCTTCTACTTGTGTGCTCCATAGATTTGGTGCTTCGATTCTTGATCTTGTGCATTGCTAGGGCCAGTGGTATGTCGTGTTCATCGGTAAGGCTCCAGGGGTTTACAGTTCATGGGAAGAAGCCAGTGCACAAGTGGCATCGTATAGCAACAACAACCATAGAGGGTTCAAGACTAGGCGGGCAGCAAAACAAGCTTACTCCAACTGGGTGTGAAAGCACGGAGGCAGCAGTGTTGATAATGGCAAGGTTGGAGGTGTCAAAGTGGAAGGTGCTAAGGTGGATCGTCAGTTTGGGCTGAAGCTGAAGAACTTCATCATCTTCGCCCAGTTCATCGCCATTGTTGTGCTGTGGCATTGGTGTGCTAGGTGTGATCATTGTGGGTAAGCTCACCAACTAGGGTACTGTTGGAAATATGCCCTAGAGGCAATAATAAAATGGTTATTATTGTATTGTCTATTGTTCATGCTATAATTGTGTTAACCGGAAACCATAATACATGTGTGAATACATAGACCACAACATGTCCCTAGTGAGCCTCTAGTTGACTAGCTCGTTGATCAATAGATGGTCACGATTTCATGACCATGGACATTGGATGTCGTTGATAACGGGATCACATCATTAGGAGAATGATGTGATGGATAAGACCCAATCCTAAGCATAGCACTAGATCGTGTAGTTCGTTTGCTAAAGCTTTTCAATGTCAAGTATCGTTTCCTTAGACCATGAGATTGTGCAACTCCCGGATACCGTATGAATGCTTTGGGTGTGCCAAACGTCACAACATAACTGGGTGGCTATAAAGGTGCACTACGGGTATCTCCGAAAGTGTCTGTTGGGTTGGCACGAATCGAGACTGAGATTTGTCACTCCGTGTGACGGAGAGGTATCTTTGGGCCCACTCGGTAAGACATCATCATAATGAGCTCAATGTGACCAAGGAGTTAGTCACGGGATGATGTATTACGGAACGAGTAAAGAGACTTGCCGGTAACGAGATTGAACAAGGTATAGAGATACCGACGATCGAATCTCGGGCAAGTATCATACCGATAGACAAAGGGAATTGTATACGGGATTGATTGAATCCCCGACATCGTGGTTCATCCGATGAGATCATCGTGGAGCATGTGGGAGCCAACATGGGTATCTAGATCCCGCTGTTGGTTATTGGCCGGAGAAGTGTCTCGGTCATGTCCACGTGTCTCCCGAATCCGTAGGGTCTACACACTTAAGGTTCGATGACGATAGGTTATAGGGAAATGGTATATGTGATTACCGAAAGTTGTTCGGAGTCCCGGATGAGATCCCGGACGTCACGAGGATCTCCGGAATGGTCCGGAGGTAAAGATTGATATATAGGAAGTCCAGTTTTGGTCACCGAAAAGTTTTCGGGCTCATCGGTAGTGTACCGGGAGTGCCGGGAGGGTGCTGGAGGACCCCCGAGAGGGGTGTGACGACCAAAGGATATTGTGGGCCCTTAGAGGAAGTGTTCCAGCCCTTTTGGTCTGGCCAATACCTTCTAGAAAGTCCCATGAGGCTAGAGATAAGAGATAGGGCTGAAAAGGATTCAAAAGGAAGAGATCCACCTCCCTTGTGGGAGGTGGACTCCTCCCTAGGGTCGGCCGAACCTCTCCTCTTTGGAGGAGGGACCAAGGCAGCCCTCCCTCTCCCTCCTCCTATATATATGCAAGGGTTTGGGCTGTTTTGAGACACGACTTCTTTCTCTCTCGGTGCAGCCCTACCCTTCCTCTTCCTCGTTCTCCATAGCGCTTGGCGAAGCCCTGCCGGAGTTCACGTAGCTCCACCGTCACCATGCCGTCGTGCTGCCGGATCTCTCCCTCAACCTCTCCTTCCTCCTTGCTATATCAAGGCGTAGGAGACGTCACCGGGCTGCACGTGTGTTGAACGCGGAGGCGCCGTTGTTCGGCGCTAAGATCGGAATCCACCGCGATCTAAATCGCTGCGAGTACGACTCCATCAACCGCGTTCTTGTAACGCTTCCGCTTAGCGATCTTCAAAGGTATGAAGATGCAATCTCTCCCCTCTCGTTGCTGGTTTCTCCATGGATAGATCTTGGTGATCGTAGGAAATTTTTTGATTTACTACTACGTCTCCCAATAGTGGCATCATGAGCTAGGTCTATGCGTAGAATCTATGCACGAGTAGAACACAAAGCAGTTGTGGGCGTCGATTTTATTAATTTGCTTACCACTACTAGTCTTATCTTGATTCGGCGGTATTGTGGGATGAAGCAGCCCGGACCGACTTTACATGTACGCTTACGTGAGACTGGTTCCACCGCCTGACATGCACTTGTTGCATAAGGTGGCTAGCGGGTGTCTGTCTCTCCCACCTTAGTCGGATTGGATTCGATGAAAAGGGTCCTTATGAAGGGTAAATAGCAATTGGCATATCACATTGTGGTTTTGGCGTAGGTAAGAAACGTTCTTGCTAGTAACCTATAGCAGCCACGTAAAAACTTGCAACTACAAATTAGAGGACGTCTAACTTGTTTTTGCAGCATATGCCTTGTGATGTGATATGGCCAAAGGATGTGATGTGATGCATTGTGATGTATGAGATTAATCATGTTCTTGTAATAGGATTCATGACTTGCATGTCGATGAGTATGACAACCGGCAGGAGCCATAGGAGTTGTCTTATTTTATTGTATGACCTGCGTGTCAATCATAAATGCCATGTAATTACTTTACTTTATTGCTAAACGTTAGCCATAGTGGTAGAAGTAATAGTTGGCGAGACAACTTCATGAAGACACAGTGATGGAGATCATGATGATGGAGATCATGGTGTCGTGCCGGTGACCGTGATGATCATGGTGCCCCGAAGATGGAGATCAAAGGAGCAAGATGATAATGGCCATATCATGTCACTATATTGATTGCATGTGATGTTTATCATGTTTACATCTTATTTGCCTAGAACGACGGTAGTAAATAAGATGATCTCTCACTAAAATTTCAAGAAAAGTGTTCACCCTAACTGTGCACCATTGCTAAGGATCGTTGTTCCGAAGCACCACGTGATGATCGGGTGTGATAGGTTCTAACGTTCGCATACAACGGGTGTAAGCCAGATTTACACACGCAAAACACTTAGGTTGACTTGACGAGCCTAGCATGTACAGACATGGCCTCGGAACACGGAAGACCGAAAGGTCGAACATGAGTCGTATGGAAGATACGATCAACATGGAGATGTTCACCATGGATGACTAGTCCGTCTCACGTGATGATCAAACACGGGCTAGTTGACATGGATCATGTGTCACTTGGATGACTAGAGAGATGTCTATCTAAGTGGGAGTTCATTAAATAATTTGATTATGTGAACTTAATTATCATGAACTTAGTCTAAAATTATCTTTACAATCTATATTGTAGATCCAATGGCCAACGCGAATGTCACCCTCAATTTCAACGCATTCCTAGAGAAAACCAAGCTGAAAGATGATGGAAGCAACTATGCGGACTGGGTCCGTGGCTTGAGGATCATCCTCGTAGCTTCCAAGAAATTGTATGTCCTTGATGCACCACTAGGTGACCCACCCCTTCTCCCAGCAGAGCAAGACGTTGCGAACGCTTGGCATTCTCGCTGCGATGATTACTCCATTGTTTAGTGCGGCATGCTTTACAGTTTAGAACCGGGGCTCCAAAAGCGTTTTGAGCAACACGGAGCATATGAGATGTTCCAAGAGCTGAAACTGGTTTTCCAAGCTCATGCCCGTGTCGAGAGATATGACGTCTCCGACAAGTTCTTCAGCTGTAAGATGGAGGAGAATAGTTCTGTCAGTGAGCACATCCTCAAGATGTCTGGGCTACACAACCGCTTGACTCAGCTACGAGTTAATCTCCCGGATGACTCGGTCATTGACAGAATCCTCTAGTCGCTTCCACCTAGCTACAAGATCTTTGTGATGAACTAAAACATGCAAGGGATGGAGAAGTCCATTCCTAAGTTGTACTCGATGCTGCAATCAGCAGAGGTCGAGATCAGAAAGGAGCATCAAGTGTTGATGGTGAATAAGAACACTAGTTTCAAGAAAGGCAAGGGTAAGAAGAACTTCAAGAAGGACGGCAAAGTTGTTGCCCCGCCCGGTAAGCAAGTTGTCGGGAAGAAGAAGAACAAGCATGGACCCAAGCCTGAGACTGAGTGCTTTTACTGCAAGGGTACCGGTCACTGGAAGCGGAACTGCCCCAAGTACTTAGCGGATAAGAAGGACGGCAACATTAAAGGTATATGTGATATACTTGTTATTGATGTGTACCTAACCAGCGCTCGTAGTAGCTCCTGGGTATTTGATACCAGTGCAGTTGCTCACATTTGTAACTCCAAGCAGGAGCTTCGGAATAAACGGAGGCTGGCAAAGGACGAGGTGACGATGCGCGTCGCGAATGGTTCCAAGGTCGATGTGATCACCGTCGGCACGCTACCTCTACATCTACCTTCGGGATTAGTGTTAAACCTTAATAATTGTTATTTAGTACCAGCTTTGAGCATGAACATTGTATCTGGATCTCGCTTGATGCGAGATGGCTACTCATTTAAATCTGAGAATAATGGTTGTTCTATTTATATGAGAGAAATGTTTTATGGTCATGCCCCGCTGGTCAATGGTTTATTTTTGATGAATCTCGAACGTGATGTTACACATGTCCATAGTGTGAGTACCAAAAGGTGTAAGGTTGATAACGATAGTCCCACTTACGTGTGGCACTGCCGCCTTGGTCATATTGGTGTCAAACGTATGAAGAAGCTCCATACTGATGGACTTTTGGAGTCTCTTGATTTCGAATCATTTGACACGTGCGAACCATGCCTCATGGGCAAGATGACTAAGACTCCGTTCTCCGGAACAATGGAGCGAGCAACTGACTTGTTGGAAATAATACATACCGATGTGTGCGGTCCAATGAGTGTCGAGGCTTTTGGTGGCTACCGTTATGTTCTCACCCTCACTGATGACTTGAGTAGATATGGGTATGTCTACTTAATGAAGCATAAGTCTGAAACTTTTGTAAGGTTCAAGGAATTTCAGAGTGAGGTAGAGAATCAACGTGACAGGAAGATAAAGTGCCTACGATCTGATCGTGGCGGAGAATATTTAAGTCACGAGTTTGGCACGCACCTAAGGAAATGTGGAATTGTTTCACAACTCACGCCGCCTGGCACACCTCAGCGAAATGGTGTGTCTAAACGTCGTAATCGCACTCTATTAGATATGGTACGATCTATGATGTCTCTTACCGACTTACCGCTATCATTTTGGGGATATGCATTAGAGACTGCCGCATTCACTTTAAATAGGGCACCGTCAAAATCCGTTGAGACGACACCGTATGAATTATGGTTTGGAAATAAACCTAAGCTGTCATTTCTAAAAGTTTGGGGATGCGATGCTTATGTGAAGAAACTTCAACCTGAGAAGCTCGAAACCAAAGCGGAAAAGTGCATCTTCATAGGATATCCCAAAGAAACTATTGGGTATACCTTCTACCTACAATCCGAGGGCAAAGTCTTTGTTGCCAAGAATGGATCCTTTCTTGAGAAAGAGTTTCTCTCGAAAGAAGTAAGTGGGAGGAAAATAGAACTTTATGAGGTAATTGTACCTCCACTCAAATCGGAGAGTAGCGTAGCACAGGAGTTGTTTCTGTGGAGCCTACACCGGCTGGAGAGGAAGTTAATGATGATGATCATGAAACTTCAGATCAAGTTACTATTGAACGTCGAAGTTCCACTAGGACACGTTCCGCACCAGAGTGGTACGACAACTCTGTCCTAGAGATCATGTTGTTAGACAACGGTGAACCTTCGGACTATGAAGAAGCGATGGTTGGCCCGGATTCCAACAAATGGCTTGAAGCCATGAAATCCGAGATAGGATCCATGTATGAGAACAAAGTGTGGACTTTGGTGGACTTGCCTAATGATAAGCGAGCCATTGAAAATAAATGGATCTTTAAGAAGAAGACTGACGCGGATGGTAATGTGACCGTCTATAAGGCTCGGCTTGTCGCTAAGGGTTATCGACAAGTTCAAGGAGTTGACTACGATGAGACTTTCTCACCCGTAGCGATGCTGAAGTCTGTCAGAATCATGTTAGCAATTGCCGCATTTTATGATTATGAGATCTGGCAAATGGACGTCAAAACAACATTCCTTAATGGCTTCCTCAAGGAAGAACTGTACATGATGCAGCCGGAAGGTTTTGTCGATCCTAAAGATGCTAACAAGGTATGAGATTAGTCCGAGAAGGGGTTCTTGCATGTGTTACAAGGTGTGAGATTGAGTACGACTCAATGCCCGACCATGGCAAAGGATAGAGAAGAGATGAGTGTCATCCCCTATGCTTCAGCCATAGGCTCTATTATGTATGCCATGCTGTGTACCAGACCTGATGTGAACCTTGCCATAAGTTTGGTAGGGAGGTACCAAAGTGATCCCGGAGCAGAACACTGGACAGCGGTCAAGAATATCCTGAAGTACCTGAAAAGGACAAAGGACATGTTTCTCGTATATGGAGGTGCCGAAGAGCTCGTCGTAAAGGGTTACGTAGATGCTAGCTTCGACACAGATCCGGACGACTTCAAGTCGCAAACCGGATACATGTATATTTTGAATGGAGGGGCAGTCAGCTGGTGCAGCAGCAAGCAAAGCGTCATGGCGGCATCTACATGTGAAGCGGAGTACATAGCTACTTCGGAAGCAGCAAAGGAAGGAGTCTAGATGAAGGATTTCATCACCGACCTAGGAGTAATTCCAAGTGCGTCGGGCCCGATGACTCTATTCTGTGACAACACTGGAGCTATTGCCCTAGCGAAGGAGCCCAGGTTTCACAAGAAGACAAGACACATCAAGCGCCGCTTCAACTCCATCCGTGATTACATTCAGGAGGGAGATATAGATATTTGTAAAGTGCATACGGATCTGAAGATCGCAGATCCGTTGACTAAACCTCTCTCACGAGCAAAACATGATCAACACCAGAATGCTATGGGTGTACGATTCATCACAATGTAACTTGATTATTGACTCTAGTGCAAGTGGGAGACTATTGGAAATATGCCCTAGAGGAAATAATAAAATGGTTATTATTGTATTTCCTTGTTCATGATAATTGTGTATTGTTCATGCTATAATTGTGTTAACCGGAAACCATAATACATGTGTGAATACATAGACCACAACATGTCCCTAGTGAGCCTCTTGTTGACTAGCTCGTTGATCAATAGATGGTCACGGTTTCATGACCATGGACATTGGATGTCATTGATAACGGGATCACATCATTAGGAGAATGATGTGATGGACAAGACCCAATCCTAAGCATAGCACTAGATCGTGTAGTTCGTTTGCTAAAGCTTTTCAATGTCAAGTATCGTTTCCTTAGACCATGAGATTGTGCAACTCCCGGATACCGTAGGAATGATTTGGGTGTGCCAAACGTCACAACGTAACTGGGTGGCTATAAAGGTGCACTACGGGTATCTCCGAAAGTGTCTGTTGGGTTGGCAAGAATCGAGACTGGGATTTGTCACTCCGTGTGACAGAGAGGTATCTCTGGGCCCACTTGGTAAGACATCATCATAATGAGCTCAATGTGACCAAGGAGTTAGTCATAGGATGATGTATTACAGAACGAGTAAAGAGACTTGCTGGTAACAAGATTGAACAAGGTATAGAGATACCGACGATCGAATCTCGGGCAAGTATCATACCGATAGACAAAGGGAATTGTATACGGGATTGATTGAATCCCCGACATCGTGGTTCATTCGATGAGATCATCATGGAGCATGTGGAAGCCAACATGGGTATCCAGATCCTGCTGTTGGTTATTGGCCGGAGAAGTGTCTCGGTCATGTCCACGTGTCTCCCGAACCCGTAGGGTCTACACACTTAAGGTTCGATGACACTAGGGTTATAGGGAAATGGTATACGTGATTACCGAAAGTTTTTCAGAGTCCTGGATGAGATCCCGGATGTCACGAGGAGCTCCGGAATGGTCCAGAGGTAAAGATTGATATATAGGAAATCCAGTTTTGGTCACCGGAAAGTTTTCGGGCTCATCGGTAGTGTACCAGGAGTGCCGGGAGGGTGCCGGAGGACCCCCGGGAGGGGTGTGACGACCAAAGGATTTCGTGGGCCCTTAGAGGAAGTGTGCCAGCCCTTTTGGGCTGGCCAAGACCTTCTAGAAAGGCCCATGAGGCTGGAGATAAGAGATAGGGCTGAAAAGGATTCAAAAGGAAGAGATCCACCTCCCTTGTGGGAGGTGGACTCCTCCCTAGGGTCGGCCGAACCTCTCCTCTTTGGAGGAGGGGCCAAGGCAGCCCTCCCTCTCCCTCCTCCTATATATATGCAAGGGTTTGGGCTGTTTTGAGACACGACTTCTTTCTCTCTCGGTGTAGCCCTACCCTTCCTCTTCCTCGTTCTCCGTAGCGCTTGGTGAAGCCCTGCCGGAGTTCACGTAGCTCCACCGTCACCACGCCGTCGTGCTGCCGGAGCTCTCCCTCAACCTCTCCTTCCTCCTTGCTGGATCAAGGCGTAGGAGACGTCACCGGGCTGCACGTGTGGTTAACACGGAGGCGCCGTTGTTCGGTGCTAAGATCGGAATCCACCGCGATCTGAATCGCTGCGAGTACGACTCCATCAACCGTGTTCTTGTAACGCTTCTGCTTAGCGATCTTCAAAGGTATGAAGATGCAATCTCTCTCCTCTTGTTGCTGGTTTCTCCATGGATAGATCTTGGTGATCGTAGGAAATTTTTTGATTTACTACTACGTCTCCAAATAGCTACAAGGTAAGCACACCACGTACGCCGTATGCAACCAAACACCTTGTCCATGTGCCCCTTGGGCCAATGCAGGCAACCAAACGAAGTGCACTTGCATATTACCTAATGCAGGTATCCTAGATGTAGGCAACCAAACAACTTGTAGATGGAGCATTAGGGCCTATTTTTGCTCAACCAGGCTGGGTTGAGAAGTGTATGCCATGTAGGAACTGTTCACAACTTGAACCAAACACGCCCTCAATCGTGCCATACCTCCCTTTGGTCAAAACGGACACATGAGACGGTCCAACACGCGACCCTATCTGCAAAATCCATCCGTGTCGCATCCGTCTGACCCCATTTTCACCCCAAACTTGGTCTGGATTTGAGGCCAAAGCGGACAGAAGGCGGACGTTTTCCGCGCCCGTCCGTCTAGCTACATCCGCTCATGCACATGGTGGCCCCCGTCTGTCATCAAAACAAAACAGACCCATCATGCACCCACCGCTCTCTCTCCTCCTTTTCACCCCCCACCCCACCCAGGCACCTAGCACGCAAGGCCGGTACGGTGGTCGGCAAGCGCGTGAGCGGTGAGTGCGTGGATTCTGCGGGGCAGGGCGCGGCGTGGCAGGACGTGGCAGGGCGGTGGTGAGCTCGACGAGGGGCGATGCTGGAGCTCCTCCCAACGCGGATTGCGTGCCCGCCGAGGGGCGACGCTGGTTCCTCTGCGGCGTGGGCGCGATCCAAGGCGAAGGCGACGGTGTCCCCATGCTCTTTTGCTGGGCACCGGCGGCCCCGGGGGAGCTCAGGCAGGTGTATAGGGGGTCCGACCAGCTCCTGGACCTCGCCGTCGGGGCCGACCACGTCACAGCGTACGATGGGTAGGCGCACAGGATCCAATGGTGGAGGGGGCGGGGGTTTCCCGATGGACTTGGTACAGGGCGCGTTCGGCTCCCCCGTCTTCAGCAACAGCTTCACCTGCACGCTCGAGGCCGGCTCCGCCTCCCCCATGATCCGCTCCTAGGGGCATGCGGTAGCGCCCTGCAGGATGAGCTAGTGCCGCTAGCTAGCCAGACAGCTTGCCAGTCGGCATGTGCTTTCTAGCTTGTGGACGAGCGTGGCTCGGGCGCGGCTGGCGTGGTGAACGGCGGACAAGAGTGGCATTGCGAAGCTGTGGCTGTGGGGATGTGTTCGGGAACGTTGCATGGGAAACAAAAAAAATTCTACGCACACGCAAGATCTATCCATGGTGATGAGCATCTACGAGAGGGAGAGTGAATCTACATACCCTTGTAGATCGCTAAGCGGAATAAGAAACGCGGTTGATGTAGTCAAACGTCTTCACGATCCAATCATGATCCGTCCCGCGATCTCATTATGAGCTGTCCCGCGATCCCATCGTGGTCCTTCCGATCTAGTGCCGAACGGACGACACCTCCGCGTCCAGCACACGTACAGCTCGATGACGATCTCCACCTCCTTGATCCAACAAGCGCGGGCGGAGAGGTAGATGAGTTCTCCTGCAGCACAACGGCATGTTGGCGGTGGTGGTGGAGCGATCTCAGTAGGGCTAGGCCAAGCGCTGCCGCAGACGCGTTTTAGAGGAGAAACAGATCTAGGGAGAGAGGGAGGGCTGCACCTATGCCTTAGGGTGGTGCTGCTCTCCCTCTCCCTTTCTATTTATAGGAGGAAGGGGTAGGTAGGGCGCAGCCTTGGCCCCTCCTACAAGGAGGGCTGGCCGGCCAAGATAGGGAGGAGTCCACCTCCCACAAGGGAGGTGGGCGCCCTAGGGAGGTCTCCCTCCTCTCCAAGGCACCCCCACCTACCCTTGGGCGCAAGGGCCCTATGTGGTCGGTTTCCCAGCCAACTATGGGCTGGTGCGCAACCACTTAGGCCCATGTGGCCCCCCGTGGTGGGTGGTCCCCTCCCGGTGGACCCCTGGAACCCTTTCGTCACTCTCGGTACACTACCGGTAGTGCCCGAAACTTTTCAGGAACCCAAATACCACTTTCCTATATATCAATCTTTACCTCCGAACCATTCCGAAGCTGCTCATGATGTCCGAAATCTCATCCAGGACTCCGAACAACCTTTGGTCACCAACATACATAACTCAATACTACCGAAACGTCACCGAACCTTAAGTGTGCAGACCCTGTGGGTTCGAGAACTATGTATACATGACCGAGACACCTCTACGGTCAATAAACAATAGCGGGACCTGGATGCCCATATTGTCTCCTACATATTCTACAAAGATCTTTATCGGTTGAACCTCTATGTCAAGGATTCAGATAGTCTCGTATGATGTTCCCTTTGTTCTTCGGTATGTTACTTGCCCAAGATTCGATCATCGGTATCTCTATACCTAGTTCAATCTCGTTACCGGCAAGTCTCTTTACTCATTCCGTAATACAAGATCCCATGGCTAACACTTTAGGCACATTGCTTGCAAGGCTTGTTGAGATGTTGTATTACTGAGTGGGCCCTGAGATACCTCTGTGTCACACGGAGTAACAAATCTCGGTCTTGATCCATGCCAACCCAACAGACACCCTCGGAGATACCTATAGAGCACATTTATAGTCACCCATTTATGTTGCGACGTTTGATACACACAAGGTACTCCTCCGGTGTCAGTGAGTTGCATGATCTCATGGTCACTAGAACAGATACTTGACATGCAGAAAACAACAACAATAAACTGACACGATCATATGCTACGTTTATAGTTTGGGTCTTGTCCATCACATCATTCTCCTAATGATGTGATCATGTTATCAAATGACATCTCATGTCCATGGCTAGGAAACCTTAACCATCTTTGATCAACGAGCTAGTCTATTAGAGGCATACTAGGGACATGGTGTTGTCTATGTATCCACACATTATCTGAGTTTCCGATCAATACAATTCTAGCATGGATAATAAAAAATTATCACGAACAAGGAAATATAATAATAACCAATTTATTATTGCCTCTAGGGCATATTTCCAATGGTCTCCCACTTGCACTAGAGTCACTTAATCTAGTTCACATGACCATGTGATTTACATTGTTATGAATCTAACATCCAATGAGTTCTGGGGTTCGATCATGCTTTGCATGTGAGAGAGGTCTTTAGTCAATGGTTCTGTGACACTCAGATTCATGTGTACTTTGCAAATCTCTATGTCATACTATAGACACTGCTATCACACTCCACTCGGAGCTATTCCAAATGGCTGCTCCACTATATGTATCTGGATTGCTACTCGGAGTCATCCGGATTGGTGTTAAAGCTTGCATCGACGTAACCCTTTATGACGAACTCTTTATCACCTCCATAATTGAGAAATATTTCCTTAGTCCTCTAGTTACTAAGGATAATCCTGACCACTGTCCAGTGATCCACTCCTGGATCACTATTGTACCCCTTGACAAACTCATGGCAAAGCACACACAAGTGCGGTACACAACATGGCATGCTATATAGAGCCTATGGCTAAGGCATAAGGGACGACCTTCGTCCTTTCTCTTTCTTCTTCCGTGGTCGAGTTTTGAGTCTTACTCAACTCCACACCTTACAAATCAGGCAAGAACCCCTTCTTTGACTAATCCATTTCGAACTCTTTCAAAATCTTGTCTAGGTATGTACTCATTGAAAGTCTCATCAAGCGTCTTTGATCTATCTCTATAGATATCGATGCCCAACAATTAAGTGGATTTATCCAGGTCTTCCTTTGAAAAACTCATTTGAAACAACCGTTTATGCTTTCCAGAAATCCTACATCGTTTCTGATCAATAATATGTCAACCACATATACTTATCAGAAATTATATAGTGCTCCCACTCACTTTCTTGTAAATACAAGTTTCTTGTAAACTTTGTATAAACTCAAAAACTTTGATCACCTCATAAAAGCATATATTCCAACTCCGAGATGCTTGCTCCAGCCCATACAAGGATTGCTGGAGCTTGCATACCTTTTAGCATCCTTAGGAGTGACAAAACTTTCCGGTTGTATCACATACAACCTTTTTCTTATGAAAACGTTAAGGAAACGATGTTTTTACATCCATCTGTCAGATTTCATAATTGAAAAATGCAGCAATTGCTAACATAATTCTAACAGACTTTAGCATCGCTATGAGTGAGAAAGTCTCATCGTAGTCAACTCCTTGAACTCGTTGGAAACTTCTTTCTGACAAGTCGAGCTTCATAAATGGTGACATTCACCATTAGCGTCCGTCTTCATCTTAAAGGTCCATTTGTACTCAATGACCTATCGTCCAACGGGCAAGTTTACCAAAGTCTATACTTGGTTTTCATTCATGGATCCTTTCTCGGATTTCATGGCCTCTAACCATTTGTCGGAATCTGGTCCCATCATCGCTTCTCAATAGTTGGTAGGCTCATCGTTGTCCAACAACATGACCTCTAAGATAGGGTTATCGTACCACTCAGGAGCAATACATGTCCTTGTCAACCTACAAGGTTCGATAGAACCTTGATCCTAAGCTTCATGATCATCAGCATCAACTTCCTCTTCAACTGATGTAGGATCCACAGAAACAACTTTCAGCGCTGCGCTATTCTCTGGTTGAAACAAAGATTCAACAACCTCATCAAGTTCTGTCTTCCTCCCACTCAATTCTTTCGAGAGAAACTCTTTCTCGAGAAAGGACCCGTTTTAGCAACAAACACTTTGCACTCGGATCTGAGATAGAAGGTGCACCCAACTGTTCTTAGGGTATTCTATGAAGATGCATTTGTCCGCTTTGGGTTCGAGCTCATTAGGTGAAAACATTTTTCACATAAGCGTCGTAGCCCAAAACATCAAGAAATGACAGCTTAGGTTTCTGCCAAACCAAAATTCATACGGAGTCATCTCAACGGACTTAGATGGTGCCGCTTTTAAAGTGAATGTAGTTGTCTCTAATGCATAACCCCAAAACGATAGTGGCAAATCGATAAGAGATATCATAGTTTGCACCATATCCAATAGAGCATGACTACAATGTTCGTACACACCATCACACTATGGTGTTCCAGGTGGCGTGAGTTGTGAAACGACTTTCACATTGTCTTAAGTTGTATACCAAACTCGTAACTCAGATATTTACCTCCACGATCATATCGTAGACATTTTTATCTTCTTGTCACGATGCTCTTAAATTTCACTCTAAATTTATTTGAACTTTTCAAATGATTCATACTTGTGTTTCATTAAGTAAATATACACCATATCTACTCAAACCATTAGTGAAGGTAAGAAAATAACGATATCCACCGCACTCTACAACACTCATTGGACCGTATACATCAACGTGTATCATTTCCAACAAGTCACTTGCCCATTCCATCAAGCCAGAAAATGGGGTATTAGTCATCTTGCCCAAGAAACATGGCACGCATGTCTCAAACCGATTCAAAATTGAATGAGTCCAAAGATCCATCAGCATGGAGTTTCTTCATGCACTTTACACCAATATGACATTTAGTGGCAGTGCCACGAGTATGTGGTACTATCATTATTAACTTTGTATATTTGGCATCTATGTTATGAACATGTGTATTACTACGATCAAGATTCAACAAACCATTCTCATTGGGTGCATGACCATTGAAGGTATTATTCATGTAAACAGAATAACCATTATTCTCTCACTTAAATGAATAGCTGTATTGCAATAAACACGATCTAATCATGTTCATGCTTAACGCAAACACCAAATAACATTTATTTAGGTTCGTCACTAATCCCGAAGGTAGAGAGAGCGTGCGATGTTGATCACATCAACCTTGGAAACATTTCCAACACACATCGTCACCTCACCCTTAGCCAATCTCCATTTATCACGTAGCTTTTATTTCGAGTTACTAACATTTAGCAACCGAACCGGTATCCAATACCCAGGTGCTACTAGGAGTACTAGCAAGGTACACATCAATAACACGTATATCAAATATACTTTTGTCGACGTTGCCAGCCTTCTTATCTACCTAGTATCTAGGGTTGTTCCGTTTCAGCGACCGTTCTCCTCATAATAGAAGCACTTAGTCTCGGGTTTGGGTCCATGATACGCTCCAACGTATCTATAATTTTTGATTGTTCCATGCTGTTATATTATCAATCTTGGATGTTTTATAATAATTTTATAGTCATTTTATATCATTTTTTGGTATTAACCTATTGACATAGTGCCAAGTGTCGGTTGCTTTTTTTCCATTTTTTACATCGCAGAAAATCAATACCAGACGAAGTCCAAATGCCACAAAACTTCACGATGATTTTTTATGGGCCAGAAGGAACACACGGGCCCTGGCTGTGCCTAAGGGTGCCCCGAGGGAGGCACAACCCACCAGGGCACGCCAGGAGGCCCAAGCATGCCCTGGTGGGTTGTGCCCACCTCGGGTGCCCCCGGACCCCCTCTTCACTCTATAAATACCCCAATATTCCAGAAACCCTAGGGCGACAGACGAAATATTCATCCAGCCACCGCAGAGTCTAGAACCACCAGATCCAATCTAGACACCATCTCGGATGGGGTTCACCACCTCCATTGGTGCCTCTCCGATGATGCGTGAGTAGTTCTTTGTAGACCTTCGGGGTCCGTAGTTAGTACCTAGATGGCTTTCTATCTCTCTTTGAATTCTCAATACAATGGTCTCTTGGAGATCCGTATGATGTAACTCTTTTGCAGTGTGTTTGTTGGGATCGATGAACTTTGAGTTTATGATCAGATCTATCTTTTTATATCCATGAAAGTTATTTGAGTTTCTTTGATCTCTTATATGCATGATTGCTTATAGCCTCCTATTTCTTATCCAATATTTGTTTTTTGTTTGGCCAACTTGATCTATTTATCTTGCAATGGGAAGAGGTGCTTTGTAGTGGGTTTGATCTTACGGTGCTTGATCCCAGTGACAGAAAGGGAAACAACACGTATGTATCGTTGCTACCAAGGATAAAACGATGGGGTCTATCTCTACATAGATAGATCTTGTCTACATCGTGTCATCGTTCTTATTGCATTACTCCATTTCTCCATGAACTTAATACACCAGATGCATGCTGGACAGCGGTCAATGTGTGGAGTAATAGTAGTAGATGCAGGCAAGAGTCGGTCTACTAATCTTGGACATGATGAGTATGTAATGATCATTGCCTGGATATAGTCATGAGTATTTGAAGTTCTATCAATTGCCCAACAATAATTTCTTCACCCATCGTTTGCTATTTTTCTCGAGAGAAGCCACTAGTGAAACCTATGGCCCCCGGGTTTCTTTCCGATATTATTTGCCTTTGCGATCTACTTTTTCTTGCATTTATTTTCAGATCTATATTTCCAAAACCCCAAAAATACCTTTCTGCACTTTATTTTATTTGCCGTTCGATCTATCAACATTTACAACTTCTCTCGTCCACGTGCCTTTCTGGCGCCGTTACCCAAAAGGGATTGACAACCCCTTTAACACGTCGGGTTGTGAGTATTTGTTACTTGTGTGCATCGGTTGTTTACGTTGTGTTGCTTGGTTCTCCTACTGTTTCGATAACCTTGGTTTCATATCTGAGGGAAATACCTATCGCCGCTGTGCTGCATCATCCCTTCCTCTTTGGGGAAATACCGACGTAGCTTCAAGCAACATCAGTCCAACCTTGGGTTTCTTCACTAGAGCATCAACTGACTTGCCATCCATGAAGTTTCCCTCCTAGCCCTTGCCCTTCTCGAAACTAGTGGTTTAACTAACCATCAACACTTGATGCTCCTTCTTGATTTCTACCTTCGCGGTGTCAAACATCGCAAACAGCTCAGGGATCACTATTTCCATCCCTAGCATTTTATAGTTCATCACAAAGCTCTAGTAGCTTAGTGACAGTGACTTAGAGAACTATATCAATCACTATCTTATCTGGAAGATCAACTCCCACTCGATTCAAGCGATTGTAGCACCTAGACAATCTGAGCACATGCTCAACAATTGAGCTATTCTCCTTCATCTTGCATGCAAAGAATCTTGTTGGAGATCTCATATCTCACAACACGGGCACGAGTCTGAGATCCCAATTTCAGCTCTTAGAACATATCATATGTTCCGCGATGTTCAAAATGTTTTGGAGCCTCAGTTCTAAGACGTAATGCCTGATGCACTGAACTATCAAGTAGTCATCAGAACGTTCCTGTCAGATGTTCACAACATCTATAGATGACGCTAGAGGGGGTGGTGCACCGAGCGATGCATTAAGGACATAAGCCTTCTGTATAGCAATGAGGACAATCCTCAGATCACGGACTCAGTCCGCAATATTGCTACCATCATATTTCAACTCTATTTCTCTAGGAACATAGAAAAATTCAAGGGAGCTATAGTGTGAGCTAGTAATCTACAACAAAATTTGCAAATACACTACTGACTATGTTCATGACAATGAGTTCAATTAATCATATTACTTAAGAACTCCCACTCAAATTGACATCCCTCCGGTCATTCGAGTGATACATGATCCAAATTCACCAACTCAAGTCCGATCATCACGTGAGTTGAGGTGGTTTCAATGGTGAACATCATCATGTGTTGGAAATATGCCCTAGAGGCAATAAATAAAGTGTTTATTATTGTATTTCCTTGTTCATGATAATCGTTTATTATCCATGCTATAATTGTATTAATTGGAAACATGGATACATGCGTGGATACATAGACAAACACAATGTCCCTAGTATGCCTCTAGTGAACTAGCTCGTTGATCGAAAGATGGTTAAGGTTTCCAAGCCATGGACATGAGATGTCATTTGATAACGGGATCACATCATTAGGAGAATGATGTGATGGACAAGACCCAAACTACAAACGTAGCTTATGATCGTGTCAGTTTATTGCTACTGTTTTCTGCATGTCAAGTATATGTTCCAATGACCATGAGATCATGCAACTCATAGATATCGGAGGAGTGCCTTGTGTGTATCAAACGTCGCAACGTAACTGGGTGACTATAAAGGTGCTCTACAGGTGTCTCCGAGGGTGTCTGTTGAGTTGGCATGGATCAAGACTGGGATTTGTTACTCCGTGTGACGGAGAGGTATCTCAGGGCCCACTCGGTAATACAACATCACAATAAGACTTGCAAGCAATGTGACTAAGTGTTAGTTGCGAGATCTTGTATTACGGAACGAGTAAAGAGACTTGCCAGTAACGAGGTTGAACTAGGTATGGAGATACCAACGATCGAATCTCGTGCAAGTAACATACCGAAGAACAAAGGGAACATCATACGGGATTAACTGAATCCTTGACATAGAGGTTCGACCGATAAAGATCTTCGTAGAATATGTAGGAACCAATGTGGACATCCAGGTCCCGCCATTGGTTATTGAGCGTAGAGGTGTCTCGGTCATGTCTACATAGTTCTCGAACCCGCAGGGTCTGCACACTTAAGGTTTGGTGACGTTTCGGTAGTATAGAGTTATGTATGGTGGTGACCGAAGTTTGTTCGGAGTCCCAGATGAGATCCCAGACGTCATGAGGAGTTTCGGAATGGTCCAGAGGTAAAGATTCATATATAGAAAGTCCTGTTTTGGTCGCCGGAAAAGTTTCGGGCTCATCGGTAGTGTACCGGGAGTGCCGGTAGTGTACCGGGAGGCCACCAGGAGGGGTATTTCGACCCAAGAGGCTACATGGGATGTAGGAGGGTGTAAACCAGCCCTTAGTGGGCTGGTGGAACAGCCACTAGAGGCCCATGCGACTGGAGGAAAAAAGTCCTAAGAGAAAAGTGGAAAAAAGACAAAATAGGGTGAATCCTAGTCCTACTAGGATTGGAGGTGGACTCCACCTCTCCCTCTCTCCTTCGGCCGAAGCAAGGAGGCCTTGGCCCTTGTGCCAAGGCCTCTCCTCCTCTCCTCTTATATATACTGGAGGTTTTAGGGTTTTGCAATAGATTTTCAGCCACGTGCTACCCGTTCCTCGAGTGCATAGTTTCTCCTCTAGATCGGATTTCTGCAGTGCTTAGGCGAAGCCCTGCCGGAATTGCTCCACCACCATCGCTAGAGCACCATCAGGCTGCCGGAGAACTCTTCTTACTCTCCACTCCTTCTTTCTGGATCAAGACGGTGGAGATCGTCATCAAGTTATACGTGTGCCGAACGCGGAGGTGTCGTCCGTTTGGTGCTAGATCGGAAGCATCGTGATCAAGTTCGTGGGACGGATCGTGATCAAGTTCGTGGGATGGATCATGATTGGATCACGGGACGGATCGTGATTGGATCGTGAGATGGATCGTGATCGGATCGCGGGATGCACGGCGATTTGGATCGCGAAGACGTTCGACTACACCAACCGCGTTTCTTAACGCTTCCCGCTTAGCGATCTACAAGGGTATGTAGATCCACTCTCCCTCTCATAGATGCTCATCACCATGGATAGATCTGCGTGTGCGTAGGAAATTTTTTGTTTCCCATGCAACGTTCCCCAACAGTGGCATCATGAGCTAGGTCTATGTGTTGATTAGATCTCGAGTAGAACACAAAAGGTTTGTGGGCGTTGATGCTTAGATTGCTTCCTCCCTTGGTCGGATTTTGGTTCAGCGGTATTGTGAGATGAAGCGGCCCGAACCAACATTACCCCTATGCTTATGAGAGACCGGTTCCCTCGACGCAACTTGTTGCCTAGATGGCTTGCGGGTGGCAGTTTCTCTCACTTTAGTTGGATCGGATTCGACAAAGGCGGTCCTTGAGAAAGTTGAAAAGCAAATTATGTATCACCGTTGTAGTTTATGCATAGGTGAGACTCGTTCTTGCTAGAAACCCGTAGCAGCCACGTAAAACATGCAAACAACAATTAGAGGACGTCTAACTTGTTTTTGCAGGGTATGTTGTGATGTGATATGGCCAATTACATGATGTGATATATGTGATGTATGAGATGATCATGTGATGTATAGAATTTCACGACTTGCATGTCAATGAGTACGACAACCGGCAGGAGCCATAGGGTTGTCTTTAATTATTGTATGACCTGCATGTCAATCATTAAGCGCTATGTAATGATTTACTTTATCGCTAAAACGGTAGCAATAGTAGTAGAAGCATGCAGGGCGTGACAACCCCGATGGCGACACGTTGATGGAGATCAAGATGATGGGGATCATGGTGTCATGCCGGTGACGATGGAGATCATGCCGGTGCTTTCAAGATGGAGATCTAAAGCACAAGTTCATGGCCATATCATGTCACTTATGAATTGCATGTGATGTTAATCATTTTATGCACCTTGTTCTGCTTAGTACGACGGTAGCATTATAAGGTGATCCCTCACTTAAATTTCAAGATAAAATTGTGTTCTCCCCGAGTGTGCACCGTTGCGAAAGTTCGTCGTGTTGAGACACCACGTGATGATCGGGTGTGATAGACTCTATGTTCACATACAACTGGTGCAAGCCAGTGTTGCACGCACAGAACACTCGGGTTAAACTTGACGAGCCTAGCATGTACAGACATGGCCTCGGAACACAATAGACCGAAAGGTCGAACATGAGTCATATAGTAGATATGATCAACATAATGATGTTCACCATTGAAGCCACCTCAACTCACGTGATGATCGGACTTGAGTTGGTGGATTTGGATCATGTGACACTCAGATGACATGAGGGATGTCAATTTCAGTGGGAGCTTTAGTAATTTGATTAACTAAACTCATTATCTTGAACAATAGTCTAAGTAAACTTTGCATATTTATGTTGTAGATCAATGGCTCGCACAGTAGCACCCCTGAATTTTAATGCATTCCTAGAGAAAGCTAAACTGAAAGATGATGGAAGTAACTTTGTTGACTGGGCCCATAATCTGAGGATTATCCTCACGGCTTCCCAGAAATCATATGTCCTTGATGCACCGCTTAGTGACCAACCAGAAGACATGACCTCCGAAGACGTTAAGAATGCTTGGGAGGCACGTACTAGAGATTACTCAATAGTTTAGTGTGCAATATTGTATGGCTTAGAACCGGGACTTCAAAGACGTTTTGAATGTCATGGAGCATATGATATGTTCTAGGAGTTGAAGTTTATCTTTCAGAAGAACGCTCGGATCGGGAGGTATGAAACCTCTGATAAGTTCTATGCTTGCAAGATGGAGGAGAACGAGTCTATCAGTGAACATATACTCACAATGTCTGGGTATTCAACTCGTCTAGTGGAGTTGGGAATTGCCCTTCCGCCAAAGGCGATCACTGACAGAGTTCTTCAATCACTGCCACCTACTTACAAGAGCTTTGTGATGAACTATAACATGAACAGGATGAACAAGTCAGTCGCCGAGCTGTTTGCGATGCTAAAAGTCGCTGAGTCTGAAATCCAGAAAGAACATCAAGTGTTGATGGTCAATCAAACCACTAGTTTCAAGAAAAATGGCAAAGTCAAGGGCAAGGGCAAGAAGGGTAAAACCAAGAAGGATGGAAAAGCAGTTGCTACTCCTGTAAAGAAGCCCAAGCACGGACCCAAGCCAGAAACTGAGTGCTTTCATTGCAAGGGAACTGGTCACTGGAAGCGGAACTGCCCCAAGTACCTAGCTGACAAGAAGGCGGCCAACGACAAACAAGGTATATATGATATACATGTTATTGATGTGTACCTTACTAGCTCTCGTAGTAGTGCTTGGGTATTTGATACCGGTTCGGTTGCTCACATTTGCAACTCAAAGCAGGAACTACGGAATAAACGAAGGCTGGCAAAGGACGAAGTGACGATGCGTGTGGGAAATGGTTCCAAGGTTGATGTGATCGCCGTCATCACGCTCTCTCTCCGATTACCATCGGGATTAGTGATGAACCTGAATAATTTTTATTTAGTGCCTGCGTTAAGCATGAACATTATATCTGGATCTTGTTTATTGCGAGACGGTTACTCATTTAAATCAGAGAATAAAGGTTGTTCTATTTATATGAGTAATATATTTTATGGTCATGCACCCAATGTTAGGGGTTTATTCATATTGAATCTTGATAGTGATGACACACATGTTCATAACATTGATGCCAAAAGATGTCGAGTTGATAATGATAGTACCACTTTCTTGTGGCACTGCCGTTTAGATCATATTGGTGTAAAACGCATGAGGAAGCTCCATGCTGATGGACTTTTGGAGTCACTTGATTTTGAATCACTTGACACATGTGAACCATGCCTCATGGGCAAGATGACTAAAACGCCGTTCTCTAGAACAATGGAATGGGCGAGTGACTTATTGGAAATCATACATACCGATGTGTGCGGTCCAATGAATGTTAGAGCGCATGGTGGATATCGTTATTTTCTCACCTTCATTGATGACTTAAGTATATATGGGTATATTTACTTAATGAAACACAAGTCTGAAACGTTTGAAAAGTTCAAGCAATTTTAGAGTGAAGTTGAGAATCATCGTAACAAGAAGATTAAGTTCCTGTGATCTAATCGAGGAGGTGAATATCTGAGTTATGAGTTTGGTAGTCACTTAAGACAGTGTGGAATTGTTTCGCAGTTGACACCGCCCGGAACACCACAGCGTAATGGTGTGTCCGAACGTCGTAATCGAACCTTATTAGATATGGTGCGTTCTATGATGTCTCTTGCTGATTTGCCACTATCGTTTTGGGGTTATGCATTAGAGACAGCTGCATTCACTTTAAATAGGGCACCATCAAAATCCGTTGAGACGACGCCATATGAACTATGGTTTGGCAAGAAGCCAAAGTTATCGTTTCTAAAAGTTTGGGGATGTGATGCTTATGTAAAAAAGCTTCAGCGTGAAAAGCTGGAACCCAAAGCGGAGAAATGCATCTTCATAGGATACTCGAAAGAGACTGTCGGGTATACCTTCTATCTCAGATCCGAAGGCAAAGTGTTTGTCGCTAAGAACGGAACATTTCTTGAGAAAGAGTTTCTCTCGAAAGAATTGAGTGGGAGGAAAATAGAGCTTGATGAGGTTATTGAACCTACGACGGTAGAAGAGGAAGTTAATGATGATGATCATGAAGCTTCGGATCAAGCTGATATTGAACCTCGTAGGTCGACAAGGCCGCGTACTACCCTTGAGTGGTACGGCAACCCTATCTTGGAGGTTATGTTGTTGGACAACAATGAACCTACGAGCTATGAAGGAGCAGTGATGGGCCTGGATTCCGAGAAATGGTTAGATGCATTGAAATTTGAGAACAAAAGTTGAAAGCTGAGAACGAGAAATAAAAACAACTCTGAATGCACCGGATAGATATGGGAGAAATTTCTCATGAATGGAAACAACTTGAGATGATAGCAACTAGCTGAAACCATGAACCTTTAAGAGAATGAGCAAAGATTAAGAGAAACTCTCCTTCGGTCTTCAATACCGAGAATGATGACGAGAAACAACATCATGAATTGCTAAGATACTCCGGAATAATGAATTAAGAAAGGTTGAGTCAACAATGAAAATAAATATGAAGCGATCATGGAGAAGGAATATGACTGATGAAAATCATTCTTACTTCATGTTGAGAAGAACTTGAGGACATCTCCTGAAAGATTAGAAGAGTCAGGTAGGATCCTGGGAAAAAAACCTGTGGGTTATGGTCCCACTCAAAAGAAACCACCATTGAAACAATTGCTTAGAAAGAGAGATTGCAGTGGTGCAAATTAAGAACTTGATGATATGAGACCCTTGAAATAATTTAAGAGGATTATGAATGGAAATGAAAGTCTTCTGAGATATCTTCAGCACTCCGGATAGAATAGAGATAAGAATAAGCAAGAGAGGCTTGATAAAGAATTCCAGCATGGGAGAGAAAAAGAGAATGAAAATGATATGATGAACACCAAGAAATTGAATTGAATCCACCGGAGAAGAATAGCAACAGGAACAAAGGATATGAGGATAGATCTTGAAATTGAAACTCTTGAGAATATTCACAAAGAATCACCGGAAACAAGATAGAAGAAAAGATAGCGGAAGCATTACATGAATAGAAAAGACACTTGGATGAGAATTTAATCATTGAAGAAAAAGGGCGGGTGGGCGGGAAAAACAAAGAAAACTTGGAACAGATGAGACAACTCCAGAACGAAATAAGAATTGATCTTGCAAATATTGGAGATGATAGAATTATCTTGAAGAGAAGCACACTGGATGAAAAGAATTGATATGATAACTTGATTGAGCAAAAGAATTAGCAATCCCACAGAAATATGAGAACACTACTTCGGAAAGATATGAAATCACCACTTGACATCGAAGCAACTCGAATTACCATATTCGAAAACCAAACAAAGGATGAGGCTTATGAAACAAGCCAAAAACAAAAGCATAACAGAGATTTCGTCCAATATTTTCGTGGTAAGGTTCGCACGGGCTCGATCGTACATTGGATTGTCATATTGAAATGATGCTCGAATATGCTCCCTAGGCGTAGTGAACTACAAGGCTTGAAGAAGCATATCTGATGACATATATCGAGACCGTCCTCTGTAAGAAAGACCATGAACAAATGAATCCACTAGATGTCGAACCCCAATCTCACATCATGATCTGTTGGAAGATAGCCTAGGTAACTACATGAATTCCCACCTAAGAACTTCTGAAAACTTTCTTGGTTACGCAATCGGGTGTTGGGGATACATGGAGGAAATTTCTCACACAACTAACAAACCTACACCCTGACTGTATCCATCCTTCGACACATAACCAGAGGCTTCCGCAAGTCCATCTAACTCAGATCCTCGAAAGCACAACGATACTAACCATGGTGGTACCCCGGACGCCTCCCCAGTACTAGGTGACTCCGACCTTATCTCACCACGACAAGTATTGAAGCAATTCTGAACACCCTCCGTCCTGAGATACTAAGGAAGCTGAATGATAACGATGTGCCAAGAATTCCCTGGAGCTCAACTCCCCAGAAGAAATCAAGTCAGATAGGAGGCACCAAGACAGAACTCCGTCACATCGGTCTCATATAGTTTCCAAAATACCCACGTGATCCTAAAAAAAATTTGAGCGAGAAGAGGAGTAGAATCAAAATTCCTAAGTCTAATACCTCACCAAAGTATAGAAGAGGAGTAAACAGAATCCAACTCTCCGATATAACTAGACTCAAATTAGTTTTTCTCTAGACTCGACTCGGCAAAGTTCGATCAATCAAGGGGGCTCCTAGGTCAGTACAAGCTTTGATACCAACTTGTCACGCCCAAGATGCGGTCCTATCCTTATTTCGGCACGAGGGCCTCGACAGGGATAGAAGCGCATCTCATCATGTTGCAAGAATGGATATCATTACAAGTACATGTACAGAAGAGATAAATATATGGAATTGGCTTACACTCGCCACAAGCTACATCAGAGTCACATAAATACAACAACATACTCAAACATCATACGGAAGAGCAGTGTCCGACTACGGACGAAATCAAACGATAAAATGACATCCACCCTTGCTATCCCAGGCTGCCGCCTGGAACCCATCCTAGATCGATGAAGAAGAAAAAGAAGAACTCCAAATCAAACAATCATCGCTCTCATGTGAAAGCACCGCATTACCTGTACCTGCAATTGTTGTTGTAGTAATCTGTGAGCCACAGGGACTCAGCAATCTCATTTCCAAGGGTATCAAGTGTTGGGAGATGTAGTAGTAAATCAAAATTTTCCGACGTGTCACCAAGATCTATCTATGGAAAAACCAGCAACGAGTGGGGAGAGATTGCATCTTCATACCTTTGAAGTTCGCTAAGCGGAAGCGTTACAAGAACGCGATTGATGGAGTCGTACTCGCAGCGATTCAGATCGCGGTGGATTGCGATCTAAGCGCCGAACAACAGCGCCTCCGCGTTCAACACACGTGCAGCCCGGTGACGTCTCCTATGCCTTGATCCAGCAAGGAGGAAGGAGAGGTTGGGGAAGGGATCCAACAGCAGCATGACGGCGTGGTGATGGTGGAGTAGCAAGGTATTCCGGCAGGGCTTCGCCTAAGCGCTGCGGAGGAGGAAGAAGAGAGGTAGGGCTTTGCCGTGAGAGAGAGAGTTCAGAACTGTTCTCAAAAGGCCAAAACCTCAAGTATATATAGGAGGGAGAGGGAGGTCTGCCTTGGCCCCTCCTCCAAAGAGGAGGGCTTTGGCCGAAGTGGGGATAGAGTCCACCTCCCACAAGGGAGGTGGATCTTCTCTTTTTAAAACCCTTTGCCCTTTATATCTAGATATCCAGCCGCATGGGCCTTTCTAGAAGGTCTTGGCCAGCCCAATAAGGGCTGGCACTGGTCGTCACACCCCTCCCGGGGGTCCTCCGGCACCCTCCCGGCACTCCCGGTACAATACCGATGAGCCCGAAAACTTTTCGGTGACCAAAACTGGACTTCCTATATATCAATCTTTACCTCCGGACCATTCCGGAGTTCCTCGTGATGTCCGGAATCTCATCCGGGACTCCGAACAACTTTCGGTAATCACGTATACCATTTCCCGATAACCCTAGCTCATCGAACCTTAAGTGTGTAGACCCTACGGGTTCGGGAGACACGTGGACATGACCGAGACACTTCTCCGGCCAATAACCAATAGCGGGATCTGGATACCCATGTTGGCTCCCACATGCTCCATGATGTTCTCATCGGATGAACCACGATGTCGGGGATTCAATCAATCCCGTATACAATTCCCTTTGTCTATCGGTATGATACTTGCCCAAGATTCGATCGTCGGTATCTCTATACCTTGTTCAATCTCGTTACCGGCAAGTCTATTTACTCGTTCCGTAATACATCATCCCATGGCTAACTCCTTAGTCACATTGAGCTCATTATGGTGATGTCTTATCGAGTGGGCCCAGAGATACCTCTCCGTCACACGAAGTGACAAATCCCAGTCTCGATTTGTGCCAACCCAACAGACACTTTCGGAGATACCCATAGTGCACCTTTATAGCCACCCAGTTATGTTGTGACATTTGGCACACCCAAAGCATTCCTACGGTATCCAGGATTTGCACAATCTCATGGTCTAAGCAAACGATACTTGACATTGAAAAGCTTTAGCAAACGAACTACACGATCTAGTGCGATGCTTAGGATTGGGTCTTGTCCATCACATCATTCTCCTAATGATGTGATCCCGTTATCAATGACATCCAATGTCCATGGTCATGAAACTGTGACCATCTATTGATCAACGAGCTAGTCAACTAGAGGCTCACTAGGGACATGTTGTGTCCTATGTATTCACACATGTATTACGGTTTCCGGTTAACACAATTATAGCATGAACAATAGACAATTATCATGAACTAGGAAATACAATAATAACCATTTTATTATTGCCTCTAGGGCATATTTCCAACAGTCTCCCACTTGCACTAGAGTCAATAATCTAGTTACATTGTGATGAATCGAACACCCATAGCATTTTGGTGTTGATCATGTTTTGCTCGTGAGAGAGGTTTAGTCAACGGATCTGCGACATTCAGATCCGTATGCACTTTACAAATGTCTATATATCCCTCCTGAATGTAATCACGGATGGAGTTGAAGCGGCGCTTGATGTGTCTTGTCTTCTTGTGAAACCTGGGCTCCTTCGCAAGGGCAATAGCTCCAGGTTGTCACAGAATAGAGTCATCGGGCCCGACGCACTTGGAATTACTCCTAGGTCGGTGATGAACTCCTTCATCCAGACTCCTTCCTTTGCTGCTTCCGAAGCAGCTATGTACTCCGCTTCACATGTAGATGCCACCACGACGCTTTGCTTGCTGCTGCACCAGCTGACTGCCCCTCCATTCAAAATATATACACGTATCCGGTTTGCGACTTGAAGTCGTCCGGATCTGTGTCGAAGCTAGCATCGACGTAACCCTTTACGATGAGCTCTTCGGCACCTCCATATACGAGAAACATGTCCTTTGTCCTTTTCAGGTACTTCAGGATATTCTTGACCGCTGTCCAGTGTTCTGCTCTGGGATCACTTTGGTACCTCCCTACCAAACTTATGGCAAGGTTCACATCAGGTCTGGTACACAGCATGGCATACATAATAGAGCCTATGGATGAAGCATAGGGGATGACACTCATCTCTTCTCTATCCTTTGCCATGGTCGGGCATTGAGTCGTACTCAATCTCACACCTTGTAACACATGCAAGAACCCCTTCTCGGACTGATCCATATTGAACTTCTTCAATATCTTTGCAAGGTATGTGCTTTGTGAAAGACCTATGAGGCATCTCGATCTATCTCTATAGATCTTAATACCTAATACGTAAGCAGCTTCTCCAAGGTCCTTCATTTAAAAACACTTATTCAAGTAGGCCTTTACACTTTCCAAGAGTTCTATATCATTTCCCATTATCAGTACGTCATCCACATATAATACGAGAAATGCTACAGAGCTCCCACTCACTTTCTTGTAAATACAGGGTTCTCCATAAACCTGTACAAATCCAAATGCTTTAATCACTTCATTAAAGCGAATGTTCCAACTCCGAGATGCTTGCACCAGCCCATAGATGGAGCACTGGAGCTTGCATACCTTGTTAGCATCTTTAGGATCGACAAAACCTTCCGGCTGCATCATATACAGTTCTTCCTTGAGGAAGCCATTAAGGAATGTCGTTTTGACGTCCATTTGCCAGATCTCATAATCATAAAATGCGGCAATTGCTAACATGATTCGGACAGACTGCAGCATCGCTATGGGTGAGAAAGTCTCATCGTAGTCAACTCCTTGAACTTGTCGATAACCCTTAGCGAAAGGCCGAGCCTTATAGACGGTCACATTACCATCCGCGTCAGTCTTCTTCTTAAAGATCCATTTATTTTCAATGGCTCGCTTATCATCAGGCAAGTCCACCAAATTCCACACTTTGTTCTCATACATGGATCCTATCTCGGATTTCATGGCTTCAAGCCATTTGTTGGAATCCGAGCCAGCCATCGCTTCTTCATAGTTCGAAGGTTCACCGTTGTCTAACAACATGCTCTCTAGGACAGGGTTGTCGTACCACTCTGGTGAGAAACGTGTCCTAGTGGACCTTCGACGTTCAATAGTAACTTGCTCTGAAGTTCATGATCATCATCATTAACTTCCTCTCCAGCCGGTGTAGGCTCCACCGAAACAACTTCCTGTGCTGCGCTACTCTCCGGTTTGAGTGGAGGTACAATTACCTCATCAAGTTCTATTTTCCTCCCACTTACTTCTTTCGAGAGAAACTCTTTCTCGAGGAAGGATCCATTCTTGGCAACAAAGACTTTGCCCTCGGATCGTAGGTAGAAGGTATACCCAATAGTCTCTTTGGGATATCCTATGAAAACGCACTTTTTCGCTTTGGGTTCGAGCTTCTCAGGTTGAAGTTTCTTCACATAAGCATCGCATCCCCAAACTTTTAGAAACGACAGCTTAGGTTTCTTTCCAAACCATAATTCATACGGTGTCGTCTCAACGGATTTTGACGGTGCCCTATTTAAAGTGAATGCGGCAGTCTCTAATGCATATCCCCAAAATGATAGCGGTAAGTCGGTAAGAGACATCATAGATCGTACCATATCTAATAGAGTGCGATTATGACGTTCAGACACACCATTTCGCTGAGGTGTGCCAGGCGGCGTGAGTTGTGAAACAATTCCACATTTCCTTAGGTGCGTGCCAAACTCGTGACTTAAATATTCTCTGCCACGATCAGATCGTAGGCACTTTATTTTCTTGTCATGTTGATTCTCTACCTCACTCTAAAATTCCTTGAACCTTTCAAAAGTTTCAGACTTATGTTTCATTAGGTAGACATTACCATATCTACTCAAGTCATCGGTGAGGGTGAGAACATAACAGTAGCCACCACGAGCCTCGACACTCATTGGACCACATACATCGGTATGTATTATTTCCAACAAGTCAGTTGCTTGCTCCATTGTTCCGGAGAACGGAGTCTTGGTCATCTTGCCCTTGAGGCATGGTTCGCACATCTCCAATGATTCGAAATCAAGAGACTCCAAAAGTCCATCAGTATGGAGCTTCTTCATACGTTTGACACCAATATAACCAAGGCGGCAGTGCCATATGTAAGTGGGACTATCGTTATCAACCTTACACTTTTTGGTACTCACACTATGGACATGTGTAACATCACGTTCGAGATTCATCAAAAATAAACCATTGACCAGCAGGGCATGACCATAAAACATTTCTCTCATATAAATAGAACAACCATTATTCTCAGATTTAAATGAGTAGCCATCTCGCATCAAGCGAGATCCAGATACAATGTTCATGCTCAAAACTGGTATAAATAACAATTATTAAGGTTTAACACTAATCCCGAAGGTAGATGTAGAGGTAGCGTGCCGACGGCGATCACATCGACCTTGGAACCATTCCCGATGCGCATCGTCACCTCGTCCTTTGCCAGCCTCCGCTTATTCCACAACTCCTGCTTGGAGTTCCAAATGTGAGCAACTGCACCGGTATCAAATACCCAGGAGCTACTACGAGCGCTGGTTAGGTACACATCAATAACAAGTATATCACATATACCTTTAATGTTGTCGTCCTTCTTATCCGCTAAGTACTTGGGGCAGTTCCGCTTCCAGTGACCGGTACCCTTGCAGTAAAAGCACTCAGTCTCAGGCTTGGGTCCATGCTTGTTCTTCTTCTTCCAGGCAACTTGCTTACCGGGCGCGGCAACAACTTTGCCGTCCTTCTTGAAGTTCTTCTTATCCTTGCCTTTCTTGAAACTTGTGGTCTTATTTACCATTAACACTTTATGCTCCTTTCTGATCTCGTCCTCTGCTGATTTTAGCATCGAGTACAACTTAGGAATGGACTTCTCCATCCCTTGCATGCTGTAGTTCATCACAAAGCTCTTGTAGCTAGGTGGAAGCGACTGGAGGATTCTGTCAATGACCGACTCATCCGGGAGATTAACACCCAGCTGAGTCAAGCGGTTGTGTAGCCCAGACATCTTGAGGATGTGCTCACTAACAGAACTATTCTCCTCCATCTTACAGCTGAAGAACTTGTCGGAGACATCATATCTCTCGACCCGGGCATGAGCTTGGAAAACCAGTTTCAGCTCTTGGAACATCTCATATGCTCCGTGTTGCTCAAAACGCTTTTTGAGCCCCGGTTCTAAACTGTAAAGCATGCCGCACTGAACAATGGAGTAATCATCGCAGCGAGAATGCCAAGCGTTCGCAACGTCTTGCTCTGCTGGGAGAAGGGGTGGGTCACCTAGTGGTGCATCAAGGACATACAATTTCTTGGAAGCTATGAGGATGATCCTCAAGCCACGGACCCAGTCCGCATAGTTGCTTCCATCATCTTTCAGCTTGGTTTTCTCTAGGAACGCGTTGAAATTGAGGGTGACATTCGCGTTGGGCATTGGATCTACAATATAGATTGTAAAGATAATTTTAGACTAAGTTCATGATAATTAAGTTCACATAATCAAATTATTTAATGAACTCCCACTTAGATAGACATCTCTCTAGTCATCCAAGTGACACATGATCCATGTCAACTAGCCCGTGTCCGATCATCACGTGAGACGGACTAGTCATCCATGGTGAACATCTCCATGTTGATCGTATCTTCCATACGACTCATGTTCGACCTTTCGGTCTTCCGTGTTCCGAGGCCATGTCTGTACATGCTAGGCTCGTCAAGTCAACCTAAGTGTTTCGCGTGTGTAAATCTGGCTTACACCCGTTATATGCGAACGTTAGAACCTATCACACCCGATCATCACGTGGTGCTTCGGAACAACGATCCTTAGCAACGGTGCACAGTTAGGGTGAACACTTTTCTTGAAATTTTAGTGAGAGATCATCTTATTTACTACCGTCATTCTAGGCAAATAAGATGTAAACATGATAAACATCACATGCAATCAATATAGTGGCATGATATGGCCATTATCATCTTGCTCCTTTGATCTCCATCTTCGGGGCACCATGATCATCACTGCCACCGGCACGACACCATGATCTCCATCATCATGATCTCCATCAGTGTGTCTTCATGAAGTTTTCTCGCCAACTATTACTTCTACTACTATGGCTAATGTTTAGCAATAAAGTAAAGTAATTACATGGCGTTTCTGATTGACACGCAGGTCATACAATAAAATAAGACAACTCCTATGGCTCCTGCCGGTTGTCATACTCATCGACATGCAAGTCGTGAATCCTATTACAAGAACATGATCAATCTCATACATCACAATGCATCACATCACATCCTTTGGCCATATCACATCACAAGGCATATGCTGCAAAAACAAGTTAGATGTCCTCTAATTTGTAGTTGCAAGTTTTTACGTGGCTGCTATAGGTTACTAGCAAGAACGTTTCTTACCTACGTCAAAACCACAGCGTGATATGCCAATTGCTATTTACCCTTCATAAGGACCCTTTTCATCGAATCCAATCTGACTAAGGTGGGAGAGACAGACACACGCTAGCCACCTTATGCAACAAGTGCATGTCAGGCGGTGGAACCAGTCTCACGTAAGCGTACGTGTAAAGTCGGTCTGGGCCGCTTCATCCCACAATACCGCCGAATCAAGATAAGACTAGTAGTGGTAAGGAAATTAACAAAATCGACGCCCACAACTGCTTTGTGTTCTACTCGTGCATAGATTCTACGCATAGACCTAGATCATGATGCCACTGTTGGGAGACGTAGTAGTAAATCAAAATTTTCCTACGTGTCACCAAGATCTATCTATGGAGAAACCAGCAACGAGTGGGGAGAGATTGCATCTTCATACCTTTGAAGATCGCTAAGCGGAAGCGTTACAAGAACGCGGTTGATGGAGTCGTACTCGCAGCGATTCAGATCACGGTGGATTCCGATCTAAGCGCTGAACAACGGCGCCTCCGCATTCAACACACGTGCAGCCCGGTGACGTCTCCTACGCCTTGATCCAGCAAGGAGGAAGGAGAGGTTGGGGAAGGGCTCCAACAGCAGCACGACGGCGTGGTGGTGGTGGAGTAGCAAGGTATTCCGATAGGGCTTCGCCTAAGCGCTACGGAGGATGAAGAAGAGAGGTAGGGCTTTGCCGTGAGAGAGAGAGTTCAGAACTGTTCTCAAAAGGCCAATACCTCAAGTATATATAGGAGGAGGGAGAGGGAGGGCTGCCTTGGCCCCTCCTCCAAAGAGGAGGGCTTCGGCTGAAGTGGGGATAGAGTCCACCTCCCACAAGGGAGGTGGATCTTCTCTTTTTAAAACCCTTTGCCCTTTATCTCTAGATCTCCAGCCGCATGGGCCTTTCTAGAAGGTCTTGGCCAGCCCAATAAGGGCTGGCACACCTCCTCTAAGGGCCCACAATGTCCTATGGTCGTCACACCCCTCTCGGGGGTCCTCCGGCACCCTCCTGGCACTCCCGGTACAATACCGATGAGCCCGAAAACTTTCCGGTGACCAAAACTGGACTTCCTATATATCAATCTTTACCTCCGGACCATTCTGGAGATCCTCGTGATGTCCGGGATCTCATCCGGGACTCCGAAAAACTTTCGGTAATCACGTATACCATTTCCCTATAACCCTAGCGTCATCGAACCTTAAGTGTGTAGACCCTACGGGTTCGGGAGACATGTGGACATGACCGAGACACTTCTCCAGCCAATAACCAGCAGCACGATCTGGGTACACATGTTGGCTCCCACATTCTCCACGATGATCTCATCGGATGAACCATGATGTCGGGGATTCAATCAATCCCGAATACAATTCCCTTTGTCTATCGGTATGATACTTGCCCGAGATTCGATCTCTATACCTTGTTCAATCTCGTTACCGGCAAGTCTATTTACTCGTTCCGTAATACATCATCCCATGGCTAACTCCTTAGTCACATTGAGCTCATTATGGTGATGTCTTATCGAGTGGGCCTAGAGATACCTCTCCGTCACACGGAGTGACAAATCCCAGTCTCGATTCGTGCCAACCCAACAGACACTTTCGGAGATACCCATAGTGCACCTTTATAGCCACCCAGTTACGTTGTGACCTTTGGCACACCCAAAGCATTCCTACGGTATCTGGGAGTTGCACAATCTCATGGTCTAAGGAAACGATACTTGACATTGAAAAGCTTTAGCAAATGAACTACACGATCTAGTGATATGCTTAGGATTGGTTCTTGTCCATCACATCATTCTGCTAATGATGTGATCACGTTATTAATGACATCTAATGTCCATGGTCATGAAACCGTGACCATCTATTGATCAACGAGCTAGTCAACTAGAGGCTCACTAGGGACATGTTGTGGTCTATGTATTCACACATGTATTACGGTTTCCGGTTAACACAATTATAGCATGAACAATAGACAATTATCATGAACTAGGAAATACAATAATAACCATTTTATTATTGCCTCTAGGGCATATTTCCAACATCAAGACTATGAAAGCTTAGTGGGTGAGGTATGGTTAAGTGGTGAGGCTGCAACAAGTGACTAAGCATTTGTTTGAGTGGCTAACTTACGAGTACAGAAAGTAAAGTATGGTGGTCTACGCATAACAGACGTGAACTAGAAATGATCACTAACTGATCCTGGACACCTACTTACGTGAATCATAACCCCGCCATGTTCTCTCTCGGATAAGGACTCACGAGAAGAGACAGTCACGGTTACGCACACAGTTGGTGTATTTTATTAGAGTTTACTTCAAGTTTGCTATGACCGGGTGTTAAACAAAGTATCCAAGTTTGCCACATAACCGCGGGCATGGCTTTCCGAAAGATTTAACCCTGAAGGGGTGCTCCAACTCATCCATCACAAATTAACCACACGTAGTGGGAATAACCTTGACCACGGATCTCGTGATCATCCTAGGCAATTCCAAAGGAAATCCGACACCTCGAGATAGCCCGAAGAAGATCAGAGTTCCTCACTCAAGACGTTCGAGAAAGGTAAAAGAATCCAGCAAGACCGCCTGACGTGTCGACGAACCCGATAGGAGCCGCGTATCTCGTTTTCAGGACACGGCAGATAAGCGAAGCGTACGATGGCCTCATAGACATCTCTCGAGTTGCCTCAGGTTGGCCCCGCACAGTGCTCTAGTTTGGACCAACACTCATGAGGATCACTAGCCCGGGTTGTTGATTAAGATTCGCGGGTGCCGGCGGGTCCCTATGCAATTTTATTAGTTATTAAGCAAATGTAGTACCAATGTTGGGCCTTGCCAGACAAGTTTTATCCCCAAAAGAAAATCAAGGGGGTCCCCACAACAACCCCGAGCATGTTAGGAGCGCTTAGTTATGAACATAACACCGGTTCACAGGTAACTAGGGGCGGCAAGAGCGGAACAAAACACCGAGCAAAAGTCCAAGCCTTCCACCCTTTACCAAGTATATAAGTGCATTAAATTAAATAGCAACAATATTGTGATATCAAAATAATGTCCATGTTGGCACATGGAAGCAATTGTGCCTGCAGTTAGAATGCTATAAGAAGGGCTGAGCAAGCGGTAACATAGCCAAACAAAGGTTTGCTGGGATGTGGAGGGGTTAGAGGCTTTCATGGCAATGTTGGGAGGCTTGACAAACAAGTGGTAGGTAGCGAGACATAACAATAAAAGAGGGACACCTAGCATAGCAATGATAATAATGGTATCCAGGGAATGTGTCATCTTGCCTGAGATCCTGCTCGGAAGAAGATCGAATCCATGAAGAAGACGAGCCAACGTAGTCGAACGAATCCTCACACTCAGAATGCTTTCAGAAACAAATATGATGCATAAAAAAATATGATGCATGTCTGGTTTAATATGCAAGGCATGGCATGGCAAGAACAACAAACAACTCCTACACATTAAGTGAAGCTCAATATGCAACGAGTTGCATATTGACGAAACTCCACGTTCGAATTATTTAGTTCACTCCCATTTATGTACTCATCAATATTAAATGTTGTTTAACATGGAAAACGGTGAAGCAATAACACTACAACATCTAGGCATTTTAAATGAGGCCGGAAGCAATATATATCATTTCCGAAATGTCCCCATAAGCATAATATGAGTTTGGTCCAGATCTGTCCTAACCATATTTTAGAGTGGTTAAACAGAAAAATAAATGTCACCATGAGATTCTACACATTTTTCTAGTCAAGTTACATATGTGGAACATTTTAAACGGAGCTACGGTTATTTAGATATGAAAGAAACCGTTTTAGCATGGCTTTAGTGCAAATTACATAAAAACAACAAGGTAAATATTTTTAACATGTGTGAAAGTTGGATATTATGAATCTACACGAAATTATAGTCAAGTTTCATATATAAAGTTTTTACATGTGATGCACGGTTAATTATATATGAGCATTTTTAAAATAGGGGTTTTTCTGTAATTCTGAAAATCACTGGTTAATTGGATAAATTCGTAGGATAGAAAAAAAATCAGCACAAACCGAATTCACAGCACACTGGGCCAACAGAGCAGGTGCAACATAACAGGGCATCGCCCAGGGCGGAGGATAGGCGCGGGGGCGGCTCACCCATGGGCCATCATGGGTCGGCGGATCTGGAGAGCTGGGCCTCGCCCTGGCAGGCAGCCCATGAGCGAGCGAGCGCTGGCCAGGCGGCCGGCATTCTCCTCCTCGCTCAGGAGGCCATGGCAGCGGGGTCACGACACCGGCGGCAGGAGGGGCTTCGGCGGCTTGGAGCGGGAGGCGAGCGGGGCGAGGCCGGATCTGGTCGGCGGGCCTCCATCCTGATCGGACCTGGGGCGAGGCGGCGAAGCTCCGGCGGTCACCGGCGGACTGCACCTGCGACACAGAAGCATAGAGGCCGAGGGAGAGAGAGGGAGAGGAAGAGGAAGGAAGAAGAGAGGAAGAAGGGAGAGGGGGAGGGGAGGCGAGGCGAGGCCTTGGGGTTCCTCCAGCGAGCTCCGGCGAGGGCCGACCGGCGGGGATCTCTCGAGAAGCGGCGCGCTCGGGAGCGAGCTGCGCTCGGGGCTGCGGGGCGCTGTGGTCGCCGGACATTGTCCGGGTTAGCCATTGGACATGTTCGGTAGGTGGGAATTTGGACGAATCTTAGCCTCTAGATCGCGATCCGAGGGCTGAAAACAGGCAGATGGTTGGGGCTGCGGGATCTAGAGGAGGAGGGCTAACAGGTGGGATATTTGGAGGGGGTGGCTGCAAAAATGGCAAGGGGAAACCCTAGTGGAGTGGTGGGCTCTCTCCACGAGGTGGTTTATATAGGGAATGGCATTAGGGGCTGGTTGGGTCTCGTCCGTTCGATCGCGATCTGATGACCATGAACGAAGGGGGGGCTAAGTGGGTTGCGGTGGCCGTGTAGATGGGCTAGGTGGGGATGAGAGGGAAGTTACGGCCCGTGACACGAGGCTTTAAAACACTGACAAATGTCCAATAAATAACCGATGACCCCATTGCTACGGTTCACCGACGGGGTATCAAATGAACTCGAAATGCGACGAAATTTGGCAGGCGGCCTACCTACAATATAACAAGACCACACGTCAAGTTTTGACTCAATCTGATAATATTTTTCGCGCGCTTTAAAAACGGGTTTTTTAAACGATGTCGCAGGCGCGTGCATGTGTGGTTGGTCTTGATACAGGCAACGACAAGAACGGAGAGAACCGGCAACTACGAATGGATGCAAGTTTTTTAAAACGTGTGACGATGCTATGCAGATGATGCGAATGATGCAATGATGAATGCGACAACCAGACGAGAATGGAAATAAAAGGGGAATCTTCTGGAGCGTTGGTCCCGGGCTTTTACACATGTGGGAGCCAATATGGGTATCCAGATCCCACTATTGGTTATTCGCCGGAGAGGTGTCTCGGTCATGACTGCACGGTTCCCAAACCCGTAGGGTCTACACACTTAAGGTTCGGTGATGCCAGAGTTGTAATGGGAATTGTATGTGGTTACCGAAAGTTGTTCGGAGTCCTGGATGAGATCCCGAACGTCACGAGGAGTTCTGGAATGGTCTGGAGGTGAATATTTATATATGGGAAGTCTAGTTTCAGTCACCGGAAAAGTTTCAGGGTTTATCGGTATTGTACCGGGACCACCGAAGGGGTTCCGAGGGTCCACCGGGAGGGTCCACCTGCCCTGGAGGACCTAATGGGTTGTAGTTGGGTGGGAACCAGTCCCTTAGTGGGCTGGTGCGCCTCCCCTAGGGCCCAAGGCGCCTAGGGTAGCCAACCCTAGGGGTGGGGGGGCGCCCCCACCAAACTTGGGGGGCAAGTTCCCCCCTTGGCCGCCGCCCCCACCCTAGATTGGATCTAGGGGCGGCTTCCTCTCCCCCTGGCCTATAAATAGTGGGAGGTGGGAGGGCAGCCACACACCCTTGCCTCTGGTGCAGCCCTTCCCCCTCCTACACCTCCTCCTCCTCCGTAGTGCTTAGCGAAGCTGTGCCAGAGAACCATGAGCTCCACCGCCACCATGCCATCATGCTGCCAGAGCTCTCCCTCAACTTATCCCCCCCTTTCTGGATCAAGGAGGAGATGTCCCTAGGCTGTATGTGTGTTGAACGCGGAGGCTCCGTCCGTTCGGCGCTTGGATCGGATCTTTCGCGATTTGAATCTCGAGTACGACTCCATCAGTCGCGTTCTTTGCAACGCTTCCGCTTAGCGATCTTCAAGGGTATGAAGATGCACTCCTTCTCTCTTGTTGCTAGCATCTCCTAGATTGATCTTGGTGATACGTAGGATTTTTTTATTTATTACTACGTTACCCAACAATTACTACGTCGTCCACGTATGCCTCGACTGTTTTACCGACTTGTTTTGCGAGACAAGTCTGGATCATGCGCTGGTAAGTAGCCCCATCATTTTTAGCCCAAAGGGCATCGTGTTGAAGCAGAATGGCCCGTAGGGGTGATGAATTCGGTTGTAGCTTTGTCGAATTCCTTCATTTTAATCTGATGGTATCCGGAATAAGCATCGAGGAAACACAACGAGTCGTGTCTGGCTATGGTGTCAATAATCTGGTCTATGCGCGGTAAGGGGAAAGGGTCCTTAGGGTAGGCCTTGTTGAGGTCTTTAAAATTGACACACAACCGCCAAGATTTTTCTTTCTTTGGTACCATCACCAGGTTTGCCAACCATTCGAGGTGCTTAATCTCCCGAATGAATCCGGCCTCTAGCAGTTTAGCTAATTCTTCACCCATAGCTTGTCGTTTGGGCTCGGAAAAGCGGTGCAGAGTCCGCTTAATGGGTTTGAAGCTTGCAATGATGTTAGACTATGTTCTACTAGCCGCCGTGGGATTTTGGGCATATCAGAAGGATGTCGGGCGAAGATGCCCAGTTTTCCCATAAAAATGTCTGTAGTGTTGTGTCCACTATGTGATTGAGGTGAGCTCCGATGGACGCTATCTTGTTGGGGTTCGTCGGGTGCACCTGAAATTTAACGATTTCCTCTGCAGGTTTAAAGGACGTGGGTTTGGGCCTTTTGCTCAGGATCACATCGTCCTTGTCAACTGTTGACCAAAGTGTGGTCAGTTCTTCTGCAACAAAGGTCTCAGCTAGTGCCTCGAGGGTGTGCGCTTCTGATTTGTTTTTGGCCCGAAGGGCTATATTCAGATCACTGGCAATTGTGATTACCCCATTTGGTCCTGGCATCTTGAGTTTCATATACCCATAATGTGGTATAGCCTGGAATTTTGTGAAGGCATCACGTCCCAACAGGGCGTGGTAGCCGCTAGGGAAGGGCACGATATGGAAGAGGAGTTCCTCGGATCAGTAGTTTTCGGGCATGCCGAACACTACGTCCAGGACGATACATCCTGAACAATGCGCCTCTTTCCCTAGAAAGTCATGTTGCTATGCTCGATGCAAGATTGGTCGAACTGCATTTTTCCAGGGTATCTTCGTAGATCAGGTTTAAACCACCGCCACCATCCATTAGCACCTTGTGTAACCTGTAGCCATCGACGATGGGGTTCAGGACTAGTGCGGCCAGTGAATGACCAGGAAGAATGGCTGGTCGGTCAGTATCTTTGATGGTAATGGGTATGTCTGCCCATGCACTTGTTGCTTCCACATGATAGACCTGTTCGAGTTCTTTAAGAGCTCTTTTCCTCCTGTTCCTTGAGGGGAATGTTTCGTAGATCGTCGGGACTTCGGCATTGTATTCAGGTGGCGATACGGAGCGCCTATTCGGCGGTAGCGCCTCATGAATGGCTCCGTCGCTTTTTACGATCTGCCTAACAACCCAGCAAGCTCTAAGGCTGTGATTCAGGCTTGTGTTCAACAATAGAGAATGTATAGGGCATGGTTTGTCCAATAGTCCATCAAGGATAGTACTGACCCGTGTAAGGGGTTTGTTTCTCTTTTCGGCGGGTTCGAATCTGGCTAGCCGCTTTGTAGGTATCCTCTTTTTTCCGATATCCTCTAGGGTATTCGGTGAAGGTTTGTTCCGAAAATAGTCGTTCGGCTTACCAAGCGCTTTCCATGGCACAATATTTTTGTACCAAGTCTAACAACTCGGCGAAGTCACGAATGCATCGATGAGCCAGGGCATTGAGAATCCCTTCGTCATGGCAGTTGCGATTGAAGGTCGCCATTATCTCCTGATCACTGAGGCCTTGTTCTTTATTTCTAGCGAGTAGGAGTCTAGCCCAATAATGATGAACCGACTCTCCTGGCAACTGCTTAACGTCCCATAAGTCTGAAGACTTGGGCTCTACTATGGTGCTTGAGTGATCGGCTTGGGTGGTGGGTGGGATTTTTTTTGACTCCACGCCACGTTGTGAGTTCGGAATCACGTACTCCAAATTGTGTGCTAGATCAGGGACCAATACCGGTCTGTCTCCGGAGCGAACTCCGATGTGGATTGCAAGCGAGATCTCGGTGATCGGGGAATGGGGTATAAACCATTTTTAATTCCGGTCGCTGGGGAGGCGATCCCCTAGACGAACACTCAACAATGGCGACTAGGTGGATGACCGTGGGGATGTGAATCTCCCTACCGTCGGGTTTAAGCCGAGCTAGTCATAGACCGGAACCTGGTCATCATACATACGCATGGTCTCAATCCGATCGAATAGCTCATTCAAAAACAAGGTGATGGTAGGATGCATGTCGCTGAAGCCAGTGGAGTTGATATGCGGCATCATAGTTCCGGAGCCGCACGAAAGCGGATCCGGGTCCTTTTTAGCCATGGTGGACCGGTCACAACGGCCGGATTGGGCGTTCTAGACAGCCCGGGGGTAACGACTTCATCAGAAGCGGGGCCCATTGTCTTTGGTGTGGAGGCGTCGACATTTGCGGGCTCCTTAGTAAGAGTCGAGGGTTCTATCATGACAAGTTCTCTAGTGAATCAGCAACGAACTCTAGGGTTCCGAACTTGATTCCTTGATCGGGGGGAAAGTTTACAATCTGGCCAAGGTGGCCAATCAAGTCGGCGTCTGACAAAATGTCGCTGCTTGTTAGAATCTGATCAGGGGTGAGAACCCCCTAGATGCAGATTGATACGTCTCCAACGTATCTATAATTTATGAAGTATCCATGCCATGTTTGCAATAATTCTATATGATTTTACTAGAACTAACCCGGACTGACGTTGTTTTCAGCTGAACTACCGTGGTGTTGTTTTTGTGCAGAAATAAAAGTTCTCGAAATGAGCTGAAAATTTACGGAGAAAAGTTTTGGAAAATATAAAAATACTAGAGTGAAGAGTCACCCGAGAGGAAGGCCGAGGAGGCCACAAGCCCCACAGGTGCGACCACCCCCCTGGCCGCGGCTACTAGGCTTGTGGTCCCCTCGGGAGTTCATCGACCTCCCTCTCAGCTCTATAATTCCTCAAATATTCCAAAACCTCCGAGAAATAACCTAGATTGGGAGTTCCGCCGCCGCACACCTCCAGAGCCACGAAAAACCAATCTTGGCCCTCTCCGGCACCCTGCTGGAGGGGGTCACCATCACCGGAGGCATCTTCATCGTCCCGGAGGGGCCATCAACACCATGGAGGCCAAGGACCAGAGGGAGAACCTCTCCCCACAGAGGGGGGAGGCCATGGAGGAGGAAGCACGAGGGGGAGAACCTCTCCCTCTCTCCCGGTGGTGTCGGAGTGCCATCGGGGGAACCATTGCCGCGGTGATCGTCTTCATCAACATCACCTTCTTCATCACCATCCTCATCTCCTTTTAGCTGTCCACTCTCCCGCACCCCGTTGTAATCACCTACTTGAACATGGTGCTTTATGCTACATATTATGATCCAATGATGTGTTGCCATCCTATGATGTTTTGAGTAGATTACTTTTGTCCTTCGGGTTGATTGATGATCTAGATTGGTTTGAGTTGCATGTTTTATTATTGATGTTGTCCTATGGTGCCTTTTGTGTCGCACACACGTGAGGGATCCCCGCTGTAGGGTTTGCAATATGTTTATGATTCACTTATGGTGGGTGGCATGAGTGACAGAATCATAGACCCAAGTAAGCAGGTTGTTCAATGCTATGGTTGGGTTTTACCTTAATGATCTTTAGTAGTTGTGGATGCTTGCTAGAGTTCCAATCATAAGTGCATATGATCCAAGTAGAGAAAGTATGTTAGCTTATGCCTCTCCCTCATATAAAATTGCAATAATGATTTCCAATCTAGTTAACAATTGCCTAGGATAATTCCACACACCAACCCATCAGTATTCCACACTCGCTATTTGTAACATATTGTAATATTATGATAACACCACCTATATTTATATTTTATTTCTCCGATATCATGCAAAGCTATCCTCTTCATACCCACAACATAGTTTTATTTCTCGTTTCTAGATGGAAGCAAACGTTCAGTGTACATAGAGTCGTATCGGTGGCAGATAGGACTTGAGAGAATATTGATCTTACCTTTAGCTCCTTGTGGGTTTGACACTCCATACTTATCACTTCCACCTTTGGAAATTGCTATGATGATTCCTTGCACTTGGGGATTATCAAGCTCTTTTCTGGCGCCGTTGCCGGGGAGCAATAGCGTGGGGTTGATATTCTCATGCATGCTTGTTTCCTTTCTTTACTAAATATATTTTGTTTTCCTTTTTTACTTTCTGTAGTTGTGGGTGAAACAAAAAATACAAAAAATACAAAAAGAGTTACTTGTCCCTTTTGCCTAAGAAGTTTTTCAAAAAGAGAAGTGATTGGAAGGTTGTGCATTGGAGAAGTGAGGGTCGACCTTGAACACTTGTGTTCATTCTCATGGAAACAATGTAGAATTTTTCATGGAATATTTTGAAAAATAATTACCACCTTGTATATATCCATTGTATTATAACAATAATGTGCCAAAATTTACTTTTAGGATGATTAGATTGCTTGCTTGGTGTGTGCAGTGCAAAAATAGAAACTTTGGCTGTACTGCGTGAATTTACATTTTTTATTGGAACGTCAAAAATTTATGAAATTTTTACATAGTACTTATATGAATTTTTTTTAATTGTTCCTAAATTTTCATAATGTTTTGAGTTAAAGAAGTATACGAAGTTTCCAGATTACTACAGACTGTCCTGTTTTTAACAGATTCTGTTTTCTATGCATTGTTCTCTTATTTTGATGAATCTATGGCTTGTATCGGGGGGTATGAACCATGGTGAAGTGGGACTACATTAGATATCATGCTAATATGAATTTTTAATGAGTTCACAACAGTACTTAAACTAGTAATTTGCTTTATTATACTAATGGATCTCACGAGGGTTTTTGTTAAGTTTTGTGTGAATGAAGTGTTCGAAGATCGAGGAGGTATTGATATAAGAAGAATACAGAGAGACACGAGTTAAATCTTGGGGATGCCCAAGGCATCCCAAGTAAGTATTTCTAGGAGACTCAAGCATCTAAGCTTGGGGATGCCCCGGAAGGCATCTTGTCTTTATTCTTCAACAATTATCGGTATACCTCGGTTTTTGTTTTGTTCACATGACATGTGTCTTTAATGTTTGTATTTTACTTTATGATCCCTTCTAGTATGATATAGTTCTTTATGTATTTGTATAATGCTCTTTTTTCTTCACTTAAATCTTTTGAGTATGGATTTGTAGAATGCTCTTTGTGCTTCACTTAAACCTTTTGAGTATGGCTTTATAGAATGATTCGTGTGCTTCACTTATATATTTTGAGTTTGTATATTGGTTAATACTTATTAATTAATAATTCTCTATGAAATTCACTTATATCTTTTAGAGTATGAATATAATGATCATTGGAATTTGGCTTGGAAGAGTATCATTGTAATATCATGCCTAGCTAAAAAGGCATTAAAGAAAAGCGCTTGTTGGGAGACAATACAATAATTTTTACTTTCTGTTTTGATGTGTTAACATGATTAAGATATTGTATTAATCATTTTTTGTGCCTTTCATTTCAATAAATTGCCAAGTAAAGCCTTTGGGAAAGTGCGGATACTTGCTTGTTTGATTCTGTACAAAAACAGAAAGTTTTGCGTCCAGTATTTGAATTGTCTGATTTTACCGGATAGTCAAAAATTATGAAATTTTTACACAACATTTCTATGAAAATTCTGTGACATGTACTAATTGTTCAGAATTTTTAGAGTCAATTAAGTATGGTGATCATTCAGATCTTTACAGACTGTTCTGTTTTTGACAAATTCTGTTTTGCATGCATAGTTTGCTTGTTTCAAGTGTTCCTATAGCATATATTGATTAATATAAATTATGGTAATGATATAATACAGTAGATATCATGAAGGAACAATTGTGAATCTTGTCTTTACAATACCTAAGTGAATGATTTATCTTTATTACACTAACCCTTCTCACGAAGTTCCGTTAAGTTTTGTGTGATTGAAGTTTTCAAGTTTTGGGTGAGATACCGATATGAGGGGAACAAAGAGTGAAAATAACCCAAGATTGTGGATGCCCAAGGCACCCCCAAGGTAATGTTAAATGAACACTCAAGCGTCTAAGCTTGGGGATGTCCCGGAAGGCATCCTCTCTTTCGTCTTCAACACTATCGGTATATCTTACTTGGAGCTATATTTTTATTCGTCACAAAATATGTGTTTTGCTTGGACCTTCATTTTATTTTTGTTTTTATATGTTAGGTGTTATTTATAATCTTGTTTTTCAATAAAAAGTTCCAAGAATTGCCTTAGGATGCTTGCACTGCATGTTTTATGTGTGTTGTGTAAAAAACAGAAACTTTTGCTGTAGTGTTTGAATTTTCATATTTTACTAGAACGTGTAAAGTTTATGTAATTTTTACAAAGCGTTTTAATATAAATTCCTTAGCATGTAATAAATTTTCATAATTTGTAGAGTTCCATAGGTATGTTGGTTTAATAAATTACTACAGACTATTCTGTTTGGACAGATTGCTGTCATAGTTTTGCTATCTACTTATCCTATAGTTTCCATATCCTATATTGGTAGATATAAATTGTGGAAATGATAGTATACATAACCTAATGTTTGAAAATTATTGTGCAAATTGCCTTGGAAGTACATGAAGTGTTTATTTGTTCTTATGTGTACTAACCTATCTCACGAGTTCTTCTTGAGTTTTGTGTGGATGAAGTTTTTGAGAATAGATGAAACCGGGATATGGGAGGACTGAACAAGAAACAAAAGCTTAATCTTGAGGATTCCCAAGGAACCCCAACAAAATATTTCAAGAACTCTTAAATGTCAAAGCTTGGGGATGCTACGCATCCTACCTCTCTTCATCAACAATTATCGGTTAGCCTATGTTGAGCCTAAATTTTTATTCGTTCACATGATGCATGCTATTCTTGGAGTGAAATCTTTATTTTGTTTGTTGTTTCAATAAAATCATTGGATCTGAAATTGTTAATAAGAGAGAGTCCTCACGTGGCTATTTAACTAATTGACTATGTACTGATCTTCACTTTTATCTTTTTGAAGTAGTTTGTCATTCACTCTCGTGCTTCACTTATATCCTATGAGTAAATGGTTGAATGAATTGAATATCATAAATATGAAATAAAAAATGCTTCATATACTTATCCCATGGGGAGTAGTGACTTCACAAATAATAGGTATAGGTGGTGAAATTTATTGAAAGTTAGCAAACAACGCATTGGTCACTTGAACAATTCATGAAACAATATTGAAGGAAGAGAGATTTCACATATAAATATACTATATTGGACATATTCTATGATTGTGATTAACCATTAATTATTTTCGAGCAAATTAGTTGAAGTTGGACAAGGAAGACAATGTGATGAGTTATGGTTGAGTATATTTGTATAGAAGTTATATTGTTATGGATCCTCCAACATGTGGTGCTTGCTTCCACCTCATACTAGCCAAAACTTCCACACCAAGTAGAAATACTACTTGTGCATCCAAACATCCTTAAACCAGTTTTGCCATGAGAGTCTACTATACCTACCTATGGATTGAAGAAGATCCTTCAAATAAGTTGTCATCGGTGCAAAAAGCAATAAAAATTGCTCCTAAATATGTAAGATATTTTATTGTAAGGGAAAATAAGTGTTGTACGAATTTTTGATGACAAGTAAATAAAAGCGACGGACTACATAATAAAGGTTGCTATCACGAAGGGCAATACAACATGACGTTCCTTTGCATTAAGAGTTTGCGCATCCAAAAACAAAAAGCGCATGACAACCTCTGCTTCCCTCTGCGAAGGGCCTATCTTTTATTTTATAGTACTTACCTTTATACAAGAGTCATGGTGATCTTCACCACTTCCTATATTTTGCCTTTTTCTCTTGGCAGTCATCATGTGGTGGGGAAAGATCCGAGCATATATGGACATCCAAATATATTTGATCATGAATTATTATTGTTGACAATTATCTATATGATAAATAAGTTGGGAGGCGAAACATTAAGCCCCTATCTTTCTCTGTGTTTGATGGATGCTATTTGTTCTAAAAATATGCTTTGAGTCTAGAAATCATGGAAGACTATATGATAGTTGATATGTGGAATTTGCTAAATCAAAGCTCTTACATAGACCCTTCCTGAAAATAAGATGAATTGCAATTGTTCGGTGACAAGGAATATGGTTTGTTAGTTTTTAAGAAGTTTTTTGGTATATACTTTAACATGTGAATAGCTTGTTACTCGATCATGAGAAGTTTTATGAGATGAGCTACTGTTTATGATACATATTGATGCTAGAAAAAGTGATTGGAATTGTCGTTGATCAAACTTGTCCACTTGCTAGCATTCACACTTCATAAATTATTTCTTTTATCATTTACCTACTCGAGGACGAGCACGAATTAAGCTTGGGAATGCTGATACGTCTCCAACGTATCTATAATTTATGAAGTATTCATGCCGTGTTTGCAATATTCTATATGATTTTGATATGATTTTACTAGAACTAACTCAGACTGACGTTGTTTTCAGCAGAACTACCGTGGTGTTGTTTTTGTGCAGAAATAAAAGTTGTCGGAATGAGCTGAAAATTTACGGAGAATATTTTTGGAAAATATAAAAAATACTAGAGTGAAGAGTCACCCGAGAGCAAGACCGAGGAGGCCACAAGCCCTTGGGGCGCGGCCACCCCCCTCGCCACGGCCACCAGGCTTGTGGGCCCCTCGGGAGTCCACCGACCTCCCTCTCAGCTCTATAATTCCTCAAATGTTCCAAAACCTCTGAGGAATAACCTAGATCGGGAGTTCCGCCGCCGCACACCTCCAGAGCCACGAAAAACCAATCTTGGCCCTCTCCGGCACCCTGCCGGAGGGGGTCACCATCACCGGAGGCATCTTCATCGTCCCGGAGAGGCCATAAACACCATGGAGGCCAAGGACCATAGGGAGAACCTCTCCCCACAAAGGGGGGATGCCATGGAGGAGGAAGCACGAGGGGGAGAACCTCTCTCCCTCTCTCCCGGTGGTGCTGGAGTGCCATCGGGGGAACCATCGCCACGGTGATCGTCTTCATCAACATCACCTTCTTCATCACCATCCTCATCTCCTTTTAGCGGTCCACTCTCCCGCACCCCATTGTAATAACCTACTTGAACATGGTGCTTTATTCTACATATTATGGTCCAATGATGTGTTGCCATCCTATGATGTTTTGAGTAGATTACTTTTGTCCTTCGGGTTGATTGATGATCTAGATTGGTTTGAGTTGCATGTTTTATTATTGATGTTGTCCTATGGTGCCTTCCGTGTCGTGCACACGTGAGGGATCCCGCTGTAGGGTTTGCAATATGTTTATGATTCACTTATGGTGGATTGCGTGAGTGACAGAAGCACAGACCCGACTAAGTAGGTTGTTTGCGTATGGGATAAAGGGGACTTGATGCATTATTGCTATGGTTGGGTTTTACCTTAATGATCTTTAGTAGTTGTGGATGCTTGCTAGAGTTCCAATCATAAGTGCATATGATCCAAGTAGAGAAAGTATGTTAGCTTATGCCTCTCCCTCATATAAAATTGCAATAATGATTTCCAATCTTGTTAACAATTCCCTAGGATAATTCCGCACACCGACCCATCATTATTCCACACTCGCTATTTGTAACATATTGTAATATTATGATAACAACACCTATATTTATATTTTAGTTCTCCGATATCATGCAAAGCTATCCTCTTCATACCCACAACGTAATTTTATTTCTCGTTTCTAGATGGAAGCAAACGTTCGGTGTACGTAGAGTCGTATCGGTGGCAGATAGGACTTGCGAGAATATTGATCTTACCTTTAGCTCCTTGTGGGTTCGACACTCCATACTTATCACTTCCACCTTTGGAAATTGCTACGATGATTCCTTTCACTTGGGGATTATCACAGATCTTGTTGCTTGTGACAAGGCGAGCCATTGATTCCTTTGGCGATCATAGCAGAACTCTCAATGAAAGCACCAATGTCGGTGTCAAAACCGGTGGATCTCAGGTAGGGGGTCCCGAGCTGTGAGACTAGAATCAATGGTAACAGGATACGAAGGAGACGATGTTTACCCAGGTTCGGGCCCTCCTATGGAGGTAATACCCTATGTCCTGCTTGATTGTATTGATGATATGTGGGTTACAGAGTTGATCTACCTCGAGATCGAATAGCTAAACCCTAGATGAGTTGTTCTCTGGCCTACGACCTAAAACCCTCCGGCTTATATAGATGCCGAGGGTACCTAGGGTTTACACATGGTCGGTTGCACATCAAAGTAAAAAAGCATGCCTATCTACTGTCGACAACTTAGAGGACACGCCAAGGCTCCTTGACGCTTCCACCCTAGCGATGGGGCCCTTGATCATCCAATGCTCACCCAATGGCCCACATAGTCCGGCCCATGAGAAACAGGTCGGCTATCCGAGGACCCCCTAAACCAAGACTCCCTCACCCCGGACATAGAGGCAGTCCTTGATGGCCCTGACAAGCCATTTGAGCATGTCCCTGTGGTCGATAGGAATAGGAAGAGGGGTGGCCTGATGGAGGACGAGATCAGTGTCTTCACCAGGATGACTGAGGTTGTGAAGGAGGTGCCAACTACCATTAGGGAGAGCAAGTCCCTCGACGTCCACCCTGACCTGTACAGCACCGTCCTGGAGCATGGTGGCTTCAACGACGAGGCTATCATGGAAGCTCTGAGCCACCTACTGGACAACGAGGCCCCTGGTGTTGGGTTTGTTGCCATGGTAGACACCCACATGGTACTCTGGCTCAGGAGCTGGTTGGGCAAGCACTACTACTAGAGCTTGCTACTGGTTACCATGTGCATGATCCTGGATGGCGATGGCAACGACAATGACGATGACGATGCATATTTTGTGTAGCTAGGGCTTAAAAGATGTTTGATGGTCTGTATGTTTTGTTGAGGTGGTGTATACTAACCCCTCATGAAGATCGTGAATTTGCGGTGGTAGGATGACACCCTTTTTGGATGTGATGGTAGGATGACACCATAGTAGTGCTAGGTTGACTTGCTATGCCATATGATCACGCATGCTTCCTACTTCTCTTCTGCTCCATTGCTTGCTGCTTGATTGCTCCTTTGCTTGTTGCTTCATTGCTCCTTTGCTTGCTGCTTCAAATTTTGCTCTTGTGCACTGCTAGGACAAGTGGTATGCGGTGTTCATCGAGAGGGCACCAGGGCTTTACAGTTCATGAAAAGCTTGCAATGAACAAGTTTCAGGTTTCGGCAACAACAATCGCAGAGGGTTTAAGACTAGGCATGCAACACAAGATGCTTACGCTAAGTTTATGCGAAAGCATGCATGAAGGGTTGAAGTTGGCAAGGTGGCGCCACACTTTGGGGTGAAGAACTTCATCATCATCATGCAGTTCATCGCCATTGCAATGATGTGGCGTTGATGTGGTAGCTGTAATCGTGTGTAAGGTAACCTCGTCACATAGGGTACAAGGTTAGCACACCTTGCACCTTGTGTGCAACCGAACAACGTGCTTATGTGTGACTTGGGACAATGCAGTCAACCAAAACCTCTACGCAAAGCTATGCCCTAATGCAGGAAGTGTCAATGCAGGAAACCAGACATGCTGCGGATGTTACTTTTTAGGTTCTATCTACTAGTCGCGGCCCAACTCACCATCACATGTAGTGCAACCTAGTATTGAGATGTCAACCAAACACGCCCTTGATTTTGGAGAAAATTTCCTGCCTGACTCAGATGTTAGTATTTGCTATCATATGCCGCATATGCTGATACATTTTGTATAAGAGCATCTAGAGCTAGAGTTGGCAAATCCGGGCCCTCAAAGGCCCACAGATTCGTTCGAGCACGTCCGCGGGCACTGACCGTTCAGTCCTGAAATTTCCTCATTCACATCTAGATACCTCATACAAGAAATTTTAAATCCATTCAAAAGCAAGCAAAGAAAAAAATGACGTACTACGTAGATCATCTACCCTAGTCATCGTCGGAGATATCCACCATCTCCATGCCCGACTTCGTGTAATGGGAAGTAGTTGTAGCTCATGCTCATGAGGCTCCTCTGGCTCCTCCACGTCGTCCTCTGCATCCATCTTCGCGTAAAGTTTGGTGAAAAGAGTGTCGGTCATCGCCTGCTCCTGTTGGATGAAGCGTCAGTTAGCCCCCACATAGGCCTCATCCTAGATGGACTCCAGGATGGCCTGCTGCTCTGCCATCCATCTGCTTGGGCGATGGGGAACTTCGCCCCTCTGCTTGCTCCATGTTGATGCCCAAGCCGGCGCCATCTCCTGCTCCGGATGCTCCACGTGCTCCTCTTCCATCGGAGCATGCTGTTGTTCCTCTCCATCCTCCTCCTCCGCCTCCTCCTCCTCCTCCTCCTCCTCCTCTGGCTTCGAAGAGTCTAGAGATAGCCCGAAAGCGATGCGGATCTCCTGTTGGATCTGGTACTGGTGCTCCGGCGTGAGCATAGCGTATGTTGTTATCTTGTGCCGGACCATGGCGCCATCGGAGAGCGTGGGAAGAGCAGCGGAGTGGGAGAAAGGAGGTGGATGGGCTAGGTCTGACAGCGCGGAGAGGGAGGAGAAGGATGTGCTAGGGTTGGGGGACGCCAATCGTCTTAAATAGCCGGATTTGGCCTTGGGTAAAGAGACGGAGCGGCACCACATGGTGTTCATACCCCCACAAGAGGAGACATACGTCCGACCGTCGGGTTTCTGAGAAATTCCATGTGGGACCTCATCGTAATCGATGTGGCAGACGCGCCCGGACGCCCCCATATTCTCCTCATATTTGGGCTGGATATGTGGGGTGCCAGTCAGCACGAGCGTTTGAGGCCCGTTTGGGGCGCCCGTCTGGGTCGAATTTTCGTGACCGGTTAGTGACCGGGCCGTCCGCTCGGGTGTTTGAGGCTGGTTTGGGTGCCCGACTATAGATGCTCTAAACTTGGCAAGACCTTCTAGATTTGACTTCATGCAATGTAATTCAAAAATGGCCAATAGTCGATAATAACGTGCAAATTTCATACAAGTTCTGTCTCACATACTTGCCCGTCTTTTCCTGCCCCCCCCCACATCACACGCCTTGCAACAAGCAAAACTTTTGCTACACCCTTCTATCGTGGTTTTGTCACAAAAAGATGACCTTGTGAGAGAACTTAGGTGTGAGGCCATCACAACTATGTGGCGGCTTGAGAGGGGTTGGTCGGAATCTAGAGACGAGAGTTTAACCAGGTTTGGCCCCTCTGATGAAGGTAAAAGCCTACGTCCTGCTTTGTGTGTATTGATGATGATGATGATGATGATGATGATGATGATCCCGATTACAAGGGTGCCGAATCGCTACCTCTAGTCTCAAGGGTTTCTAATGTGTCTATCTCTAATGACTTGAGCATGTCCCTCTTGGGGTGCCTTACCCCTCCTTATATAGGTTGAAGGGGTAGGTTTACATGTAGAGTCCTACTGGGAGTAGGAGTAGGACTAGTCTCTCTTGAATCCTAATCCGGGTCTTGTTTCCTTTGTGAGGAAATCCTTTCTCTCCTTTGGGCCTTCTCTTGTGAGCCGCCTTGTGCCGGCTTGCTCGCTGGGCCTTGGGCCTTGTCGCTTGTTTGACCCGCCTGCCGGGTCACCAATGAACCGCCAAGTCTTGGTTGGGTAACCAGTAAGTTGCCAAGTCCCGGCCAGGTCATACTTCAGGTTGGGTTATACCGCGGGGTAATATCCCCGGCATTATCCCCCAGGTTAGCATGAATTCATTCATACTAAGCTCCTAAAATAAGAATAATAAACATGTTAAGTGACTGGCTCGCTCCCCTGGCCAGCTTATTTCAATGAAGTGGCTCCTTGAAAATCCGGGTTTCTTCTGCATATGAACGAGCCGTCTTTCACAATCATCTTGCAAGTTCATGTCCTTTGCAAAATACCGAGAATAAAAACACCCATGTGTCATTGAGTCGGCCTCCAATACTCTTCAATTTGTGAAGCCGGGTTGCTTATATAAACTCTGCTGGGTTATGATCCTTTGATAATACCGGGTCATGATTGTTGGTGACGCCGGGTCAAACAACCGGACTCCAGCTGACTTGATAAAAATATTGGGATGAAAGTCCATGTGATCTTGAGCCAGTCTTCCAACGCTTCAGCTCCATGAAGAAATGAGACCTAGCTCACTCAAAATTTGATAGCTTAAAAATGTTCTGCCATTTTTTATCTCCATATTACCTGTAGCCCCCAAGCTCCACGTTTATCCATGATGACTTGGCGCTTTGCAATAATATCTTTTGATTGTGTAGCCCCCAAGTGCCAGGTTGTCTTGCCTACAGCAGCCTGGGACTTGTAACTGTCTTATATTTTATAAAGCTTCGGTTGGTGTAGCCCCCAAGGACTGGGTTGTTTTGCCTACAACAACCTAAGATTTTTGAATTTGGTGTTGAATGTTGAGAAATTTGGGTTGTCATCTAAGTCGCCAGGTCAAGAGGGTGTGAAAGCTAAACCCGGTGGGTTGGAAGCCCCCAAATGACCTTTGTTGAAGTATCAACATTTGCACCATCTTTTTGAAGAAACGGAAGAAACTCCAAGTGACTTCATGATGATCCAATAAATCAGGACACCCAAGTTGAACGATGCATCATGGCGGCTCATTCTCTTGGGCAACTTTTAAATCTTCCACCAGTAAGGTAGGACACCCATGTTTGAACGGCTCATCATGGTGGCTCGTCCTCTTGGGCGACTTTTAAAGCTTTCGCCAGTAAGGTAGGACACCCATGTTTGAACGGGTCATCATGGCAGCTCGTCCTCTTGGGCGACTTTTAAATCTTCCGCCAATAATGTAGTAGCCCCCGGGATCAGGTTAACTTACTTGCAGTGACCCAGGTTCTCGTTGAAAATGACCAAATGTGTCAAGCCATGTCTGTAGCCCCCGAGTCTTAAGTCGACTCGAAGGGTTGGCTTGAGATTCTATATACTTGACCCTGGCATAAACCGGCATATAGTTGGCAGCGGAAATGCTGGAATGTGTTGAAGCCGGAGGTATGGTGGCGAGATTGATGATATTTGTGATGCTCATCGTATGTCCTTGGCATTGACAATGCAATGTGAATCCACTGAAGGTCGAGGTCGACCGTGGCGGGTTATAGATGATCCCGTATAAATTGTTTCAATGATCCGGTTGATGGCTCGTCTCGGTTGGTTGTTGAAGTTAACCAAACCGTGGTTGGGGCGACTTGTGCGCTTGCCCGTTTGGGTGACTCGTACTCGTGTATGTGGGCCCTGGCGTGTTGATGTAGACGTAGAAGTCAGACGCGGCGTTTGAATACGGTGCAGTCGCGAGAGACGACCGTGGCGTTGTAAGTCGGTGCGGTCGCGAGAGATGGCCGCGGCGTTGTCAGTCGATGTATTGATGTAGACGCAATATGAACAACAGGTTGTATGCGTCTGTCCGATAGCTAGTCATAGCGCATATGCGGACGCGGGCTCCGATGAAGGCACATGAGGACCGGACCGTACTCTGGCCGTGAGCTAATCGACCTGCATACATAATAGCATAGCTCGGAAGTAAAACCTTTCGATGGTATTCAATTATAATAAATAATAGTTAGAAAAATATCACCTGATTTTTTCTGTTGGGCGAAATATGGACATTGGTGCTAAGCTTCAGAGGAAAACAACAGGAAGGTGTCCATAGTGAGCGCAAGGCGGGGCGGTCCATGTTGTCATAGGCTCTCGGCTATCTCTGTGGCGGAGCACGGCCGCGCCCACCAAGGTCGTCGTCACGCACATGCGGGGTCTTGATTTTTTTACCTCATCCTACCAGCCCCTCCCTCACTCCCTTTCCTTATCCTCCACCCGACAGCACGGAGTTGTAGCAGGGCAGAGCGAGGAAACTAGCAAAGTTGACAGCGGAGGAGAGCCGATGATCGGTAAGCGCTCGGCAACGACACGCAAGGTGGAGGTGAGGCGGAGGTGAGACAGCCACAGCGGTGGCGGCCCTCTGCGGTGGCTGCGGAGGTGGCTCGGAGGAGCAGCGGTGCAGCGGCACTGGGTATAGCCCCGTAGGGGCGAAGCAACTCGTGGCAGTTGGCCAGAGGGTGAGGCACGCGAGCGGTCGCCGGAGGCCGCGGCAGGGGCCGAAGGCCGTGGGGGGAGCCGGACCGCGGGGGGAGACGGACCGCGGGGTGAGCCGAAGGCCGTCGGGGCTGGCGAGCGGTTAGAGTTGGCCGGGCGCGGGAGAGCCAGAAGCTGCGGCATCTCGGCTCGCCGAGGCCACGGTGGCCGCGGCGGCTCTGACGCAGCGGCGTGAGTCGGGACGGCGAAACACACGTGACCCGGGCGGCTTGGCAAGGGCAGGCGAGGCAGAGGTCGTCAAAGGCACTGTCCTGCAGCAGCGGCGAATGTGGCGGCCGAGGCGACACAAGGGCTTATGCCATGGTGGCGGCAGGCACGCATGAGAGTGGGACGATAGCTAAGCCGGCCGGGTCATGCAACAGCTGCTCCTGGCATGGGCGCACGCCCCACAGCAAAGTCGAGCGAGCCAGAGCTATGGAGAGGGTCGGCTTGGGGTGGAGCCACGACGTCTTGAGGCGATGCCACGATGGTATGGAGTAGGTGCAACCGGGCGCGCGACGGAGGCGAGGTGAGCCGGACCGGCGCTGACGGGGCGGCTCAATAGCGTGGTGTGGACAAGCAGAGATGAGGCTCCGCACGTGCTCCTATTCAAAGGGAATGTGGGTGAGACGGAGCAGCTCAATTGATGGCAGACTGACGGTGGCCGGCAGGTGAACCACCGCTCTGTGACAAAAAAAACTTTGATTTGATCCATCTGTTCCATGCGGTGGCCGACCAGACCATGTATCTTTTTGAGACGGATTAGTTAGGCTTGAACAACGGAACTTTGATCTTTAATAGGTTGACTAATTCGGTCTTCACATCAAGACTCCGCAGCGTTTAGTGGATCGCTTTAGAAATTGGAACATACACGGAGCCGTGGAGAAGAAAAGCACAACTTGGTGGATTCAATAGAAACGACTGCGGCAACAGGATTTTTCTATCCGTCTAGATGTAGAACTGCGACTGGCGGATCACCAAAAAGTTTCCACCAAAAGAAACTTTTGTCTCGGATTCGACAAATGATCCTAAGGTGTGTAGTAGCCACGCAACCCTATTTTTTCTCTTTGTTCAATCTTTAGAGTCGCCTCTAAAATTAATCATGATCCTGACCACCAAAACGATGAATTTTGTCGGCTCTGCCCAAGATTGTGCCATGCCGGGTCATCCTGCGCAATTTGTTCCATGGCAGATTTTTTTCCTGACCGAATCGCGAGCTCCTTGATCCTTGAAAAGCTTCCTCCAAGAACACAATATCACCGTGCGTTGGCCCCATGGTGGGCGCCAACTGTCATGGTTGTGTCACGGCAAGATGTCCTCGTGAGAGAACTTAGGTGTGAGGCCATCACAGCTATGTGGCGGCTTGAGAGGGGTTGGCCGGAATCTAGAGACACGAGTTTACTCGGGTTTGGCCGCTCCGATGGAGGTAAAGCCTACGTCCTGCTTTGTGTGTATTGATGATGATGATCATGATGATCTCGATTACAAGGGTGCAGAATCGCTACCTCTAGTCTTGAGGGTTTCCAATGTGTCTATCTCTAATGACTTGAGCATGTCCCTCTTGGGGTGCCTTACCCCTCCTTATATAGGTTGAAGGGGTAGGTTTACATGTAGAGTCCTACTCAAAATAGGATTAGGACTAGTCTCTCTTGAATCCTAATCCGGGTCTTGTTTCCTTTGTGAGGGAATCCTTTCTCTCCTTTGGGCCTTCTCTTGTGAGCTGCTTTGCGCCGGCTTGCTTGCTGGGCCTTGGGCCTTGCCACTCGTCTGACCCGCTTGCCGGGTCACCAATGAACCACCAAGTCTTGGTCGGGTGACCAGTAAGTCGCCAAGTCCCGGTCGGGTCATACTTCAGGCCAGGTTATACCGCGGGGTAATATCCCCGACAACCCTTCCTTGGTCAACAGTGTCACTCCCCTCGCAACAACAGTGCTACCCCCTAGGGCACAACAACGCCACCCTCTGGTCACAACCCATCATCATTGTTGCAGCAATCGGTATTTGCTCCCTTGCACCACTGTCGATCCAGGACCAAGTTGCGCACTCCTTTCTCGTCGCTTTTGTAGCACTGCGTCTGCATTCTCAGCACCCATCGGAGGCTATCATATGATGGTAGACAATCACTCATGGCAGTGCATGTTGGAAATATGCCCTAGAGGCAATAATAAATTGGTTATTATCATATTTCCATGTTCATGATAATCGTTTATTATCCATGCTATAATTGTATTGATCGAAGACTTAGATGCATGTGTGGATACATAGACAAAACCATGTCCCTAGTATGCCTCTAATAGACTGGCTCGTTGATCAAAGATGGTTAAGGTTTCCTAGCCATGGACATGAGATGTCAGTTGATAACGGGATCACATCATTAGGAGAATGGTGTGATGGACAAGACCCAAACTACAAATGTAGCATATGATCGTGTCAGTTTATTGCTACTGTTTTCTGCATGTCAAGTATATGTTCCTATGACCATGAGATCATGCAACTCACTGACACCGGAGGAGTACCTTGTGTGTATCAAACATCGCAACGTAACTGGATGACTATAAAGGTGCTCTATAGGTATCTCCGAGGGTGTCTGTTGGGTTGGCATGGATCAAGACTGGGATTTGTTACTCCGTGTGAAGGAGAGGTATCTCAGGGCCCACTCTATAATACAACATCACAATAAGCCTTGCAAGCAATGTGACTAAGTGTTAGTCACGGGATCTTGTATTACGGAATGAGTAAAGAGACTTGCCAGTAACGAGGTTGAACTAGGTATGGAGATACCGACGATCGAATCTCGGGCAAGTAACATACCGAAGAACAAAGGGAACATCATACGGGATTAACTGAATCCTTGACACAGAGGTTCGACAGATAAAGATCTCCGTAGAATATGTAGGAACCAATATGGGCATCTAGGTCCCACTATTGGTTATTGACCATAGAGGTGTCTCGGTCATGTCTACATAGTTCTCGAACCCGCAGGGTCTGCACGCTTAAGGTTCGGTGACGTTTCGGTAGTATAGAGTTATGCATGGTGGTGACCGAAGGTTCTTCGGAGTCCTGTATTAGATCCCGGATGTCACGAGGAGCTCCGGAATGGTCCGTAGTTAAAGATTGATATATAGGAAGTCCTATTTTGGTCGCCGGAAAAGTTTCGGGCTCATCGGTAGTGTACCGGGAATGCCGGTAGTGTACTGGGAGACCATCGGGAGGGGTATTTCGACCCAAGAAGCTACATGGGCTGTGGGAGGATGAATACCAGCCCTTAGTGGGATGGAGGAAGTCCCACAAAGGGCCCATGCGGCTGGGAAGAAAAAGCCCAAAAGGAAAAAGGTGGAAAAAGGCAAAAGGGCTAAATTAGGAAGGAGTCCTAATCCTACTAGGAGTGGAGGAGGAGGACTCCTCCCTCCTGGTTCGGCTGACCCAAGGGCTGGCTCCTTGGGAGCCAAGCCTCCTCCTCCTCTCCTCCTATATATACTAGAGGGTTTTAGGGTTTTGGCACAAGATTTTCAACCACGTGCTACCCGTTCCTCTAGTGCATAGTTTCTCCTCTAGATCGGATTTCTACAGTGCTTAGGTGAAGCCCTGTCAGAATAGCTCCACCACCATCGCCGGAGCGTCGTCATGCTGCCGGAGAACTCTTCTACCTCTCCGCTTCCTCTTGCTGGATCAAGAAGGCAGAGATCTTCATCAAGCTGTACGTGTGTTGAACACGAAGGTGTCGTCCGTTCGGCGCTAGATCGGAAGGATCGTGATCAAGATCACGAGACAGATCGTGATGAGATCGTGGGAAGGATCATGATGAGTTCGCAGGACGGATCGTGATGAGATCGTGGGACAGATCGTGATGAGTTCGCGGGACAGATCATGATTGGATCGCGGGACGGATCATGATGAGATCGTGGGACGCTCGGCAATTTGGATCGCGAAGACGTTCGACTACACCAACCGCGTTTCTTAACGCTCCACGCTTAGCGATCTACAAGGGTATGTAGATCCACTCTCCCTCTCATAGATGTTCATCACCATGGATAGATCTTGCGTGTGCATAGGAACATTTTTTTTTCCCATGCAACGTTCCCCAAGAGTGGCATCATGAGCTAGGTCAATGTGTAGATGAGATCTCGTGTAGAACACAAAGAGTTTGTGGGCGTTGATGCTTAGATTGCTTCCTCCCTTGGTCGTGTTTTGGTTCAGCGGTATTGTGGGATGAAGCGTCCCGAACCAACCTTACTCGTACGCTTACGAGAGACCGGTTCCATCGACTGACGTGTAACCTCGTTGCACAAAGATGGCTGGCGGGTGTCTGTTTCTCCTACTTTAGTTGGATCGGATTCGACAAAGGCGGTCCTTGAGAAGGTTGAAAAGCAACTTATGTATCACCGTTGTGGTTTTTGCATAGGTGAGAATTGTTCTTGCTAGATACCCGTAGCAGCCACGTAAAAGATGCAACAACAATTAGAGGACGTCTAACTTGTTTTTGCAGGGTATGTTGTGATGTGATATGGCCAATTACATGATGTGATATATGTGATGTATGAGATGATCATGTTTTGTATAGAATATCAAGACTTTCATGTCGATGAGTACGGCAACCGGCAGGAGCCATAGGGTTGTCTTTAATTATTGTATGACCTGCGTGACAATCATTAAGTGCTATGTAATGCTTTACTTTATCGCTAAACGGTAGCAATAGTAGTACAAGCATGATGGGCGCGACAACACCGATGGCGACACGTTGATGGAGATCAAGATGATGGAGATCATGGTGTCATGACGGTGATGATGGAGATCATGCCGGTGCTTTCAAGATGGAGATCAAAAGCACAAGTTCATGGCCCATATCATTTCACTTATGATTTGCATGTGATGTTAATCATTTTATGCACCTTGTGATTTGCGAAAGTTCGTCGTGTCGAGACACCACGTGATGATCGGGTGTGATAGACTCTACGTTCACATACAATGGGTGCAAGCCAGTGTTGCACATGCAGAACACTCGGGTTAAACTTGACGAGCCTAGCATGTACAGACATGGCCTCGAAACACAAGAGACCGAAAGGTTGAACATGAGTCATATAGTAGATATGATCAACATGATGATGTTCACCATTGAAACCACCTCAATTCACGTGATGATCGGACTTGAGTTGCTGAATTTGGATCATGTATCACTCGAATGACCGGAGGGATGTCAATTTGAGTGGGGTTCTTCAGTAATATGATTAATTGAACTCATTATCATGAACATAGGTAGTAGTGTCTTTGCAAATTATGTTGTAGATTACTTGCTCACGTTGTAGCTCCCTTGAATTTTTATATGTTCCTAGAGAAATAGAGTTGAAAGATGATGGTAGCAATATTGCGGACTGGGTCCATGATCTAAGGATTGTCCTCATTGCTGCACAGAAGGCTTATGTCCTTAATGCACCGCTCGGTGCGCCAACCCCTCTAGCATCGTCTGTAGATGTTGTGAACATCTGACACGCACATTCTGATGACTACTTGATAGTTTAGTGCGTCATGCATTACGGCTTAGAATTGAGGCTCTGAAACGTTTTGAACGTCATGGAACATATGAGATGTTCTAAGAGCTGAAATTAGGATCTCAGGCTCGTGCCCGTGTTGCGAGATATGAGATCTCCAACAAGATTCTTTGCCCGCAAGATGAAAGAGAGTGGCTCAATCGTTGAGCATGTGCTCAGATTGTCAGGGTGCTACAATCGCTTGAATCAAGTGGGAGTTGATCTTCCAGATAAGATAGTGATTGATATAGTTCTCCAAGTCACTGTCACTAAGCTACTAGAACTTGGTGATGAACTATCAGATGCCAGGGATAGAAATAATGATCCCTGAGCTGTTCGCGATGTTTGACACCGCGAAGGTAGAAATCAAGAAGGAGCGTCAAGTGTTGATGGTTAGTCAAACCACTGGTTTCGAGAAGGGCAAGAGCAAGGAGGGAAACTTCATGGATGGCAAGATAGTTGCTGCTCTAGTGAAGCAACCCAAAGTTGAACCAAAACCTGAGGACTAAGTGCTTCGATTATGAGGAGAGCGGTCGCTGAAGCGGAACAACCCTAGATACTTGGTAGATAAGAAGGCTGGCAACGTCAACAGAAGTATATTTGATATACATGTTATTTATGTGTACCTTGCTAGTACTCCTAGTAGCACCTGGGTATTGGATACCGGTTCGGTTGCTAAATGTTAGTAACTCGAAATAAAAGCTATGGGATGAACGGAGAACTAGCTAAGGGTGAGGTAACGCTGTGTGTTGGAAATGTTTCCAAGGTTGATGTGATCAAAATTGCACGCTCTCTCTACCTTCGGGATTAGTGACGAACCTAAATATATGTTATTTGGTGTCTTGCGTTGAGCATGAACATGATTAGATCGTGTTTATTGCAACACGGTTATTCATTTAAGTTAGAGAATAATGGTTATTCTGTTTACATGAATAGTACCTTCAATGGTGATGCACCTAGTGAGAATGGTTTGTTGCATCTTGATCGTAGTAATACACATGTTCATAACATTGATGCCAAAAGATACAAAGTTAATAATGATAGTACCACATACTTGTGGCACTGCCGCTAAATGTCATATTGGTATAAAACGCATGAAGAAACTCCATGCTGATGGATGTTTGGACTCATTCGATTTCGAATTGGTTGAGACATGCGAACCATGCCTCTTGGTCAAGATGACTAAGGACCCCATTTTCTAGTTTGATGGAGCGGGCAAGTGATTTATTGGAAATGATACATGTTGATGTATGCAATCCAATGAGTCTTGTAGCGTGCGGTGGATATCGTTATTTTCTTACCCACTGGTGATTTGAGTAGATATAGTGTATGTTTACTTAATGAAACACAAGTCTGAATCGTTTGAAAGGTTCAAGCAAATTCAGAGTGAAGTTTAAAGATCATCGTGACAAGAAGATGTTTGCGATATGATCGTGGAGGTGAATATCTGAGTTACGAGTTTGGCATACAACTTTAGACAATGTGAAAGTTGTTTCACAACTCACGCCACCTGGAACACCATAGTGTGATGGTGTGTCCGAATATCATAGTCGTGCTCTATTGGATATGGTGCATGCTATGATGTCTCTTATCGTTTTTCTATTATAATTTTGGGGTTATGCATTACAGACAACTACATTCACTTTAAATAAGGCACCATCTAAATCCGTTGAGATGACACCGCGTGAATTAGGGTTTGATAGAAACCCAAGGTGTCATTTCTTAATGTTTGGGGCTGCGACGCTTGTGTGGAAAAATGTTTTCACCTAATGAGCTTGAACCCAAAGCGGACAAATGCATCTTCATAGAATACCCTAAGAACAGTTGGGTAAACCTTCTATCTCAGATCTGAGCATAAAGTGTTTGTTGCTAAAACAGATCCTTTCTCGAGAAAGAGTTTCTCTCGAAAGAATTGAGTGGGAGGAAGATAGAACTTGATGAGGTTGTTGAACCTTTGTTCGACCAGAGAGTAGCGTAGCGCAGGAAGATGTTCCTGTGAAGCCTACGTTAGTTGAAGAGGAAGTTAATGATGATGATCATGAAGCTTCGGATCAAGTTACTATCAAACCTCGTAGGTCAACAAGGATGTGTACTGCTCCTGAGCGGTACGACAACCCTGTCTTGGAGGTCATGTTGTTGGACAACGATGAACCTACGAGCTGTGGAGAAGCGATGATGGGCCCAGATTCTGACAAATGGTTAGAGGCCATGAAATCCGAGAAAGGATCAATATATGAAAACCAAGTATAGACTTTGGTAGACTTGCTCGTTGGACGGCAGGTCATTGAGTACAAATGGATCTTTAAAATGAAGACACACGCTGATGGTGAATGTCACCATTTATAAAGCTCGACTTGTCGCAAAGAAATTTCCAGCAAGTTCAAGGAGTTGACTACGATGAGACTTTCTCACTCGTAGCGATGCTAAAGTCTGTTGGAATTATGTTAGCAGTTGTTGCATTTTTCAATTATGAAATCTGGCAGATGGATGCCAAAACATCGTTTCCTTAATGATTTACTTGAGGAAAGGTTATATGTGATACAACCAGAAGGTTTTGTCAGTCCTAAGGATACTAAAAGGTGAGCAAGCTTCAATGATCCTTCAATGGACTGAAGCAAGCATCTCGGAGTTGGAATATACACTTTGATGAGGTGATCAAAGTTTTTGAGTCTATACAAAGTTTATGAGAAACTTGTATTTGCAATAAAGTGAGTGGGAGCACTATAGAGTTTCTGATAAGTATATGTGGATGACATATTGTTGATCGGAAATAATGTAGAATTTCTGGAACGCATAAACGGTTGTTTGAAAAGAGATTTTCAAAGAAAGACCTGGATAAAGCTACCTAATTGTAGAGCATCAAGATCTATAGAGATAGATCAAGATGTTTGATGAGACTTTCAATGTGTACATACCTTGACAAGATTTTGAAAGAGTTCAAAATGGATCGGTCAAAGAAAGAGTTCTCGCCTGATTTGTAAGGTGTGAAGTTGAGTGAGACTCAAAGCTCGACCACGGTAGAATAAAGAGAATAGACGAACGTCATCCCCTATGCCTTAGCCATACGCTCTGTATAGTATGTCACGATGTGTACCGCACCTGTGTGTGCCTTTCCATGAGTCCATCAAGGGGTACAAGAGTGATCCAGGAATGGATCACTGGGTAGCGGTCAAGATTATCCTTAGTAAATAAAAGACTAAGGAGATGTTTCTCGATTATGGAGGTGATAAAGAGTTCGTCGTAAAGAGTTACGTCGATGCAAGCTTGAACACCAATCCGGATGACTCGTAGTAGCAATCTGGATACGTATAGTGGAGCAGCCATTTTGAATAGTACCAAGTGGAGTGTGGTAGCTGTGTTTACGGTTTGACATACAGATTTGCAAAGTACACACAGATCTGAATGTCGCAGACCCGTTGACTATAAGACCTCTCTCACATGCAAAGCATGATCAAGCCCCAGAACTCATTGGGTGTTAGATTCATAACAATGCGAATCACATGGTGATGTGAACTAGATTATTGACTCTAGATCAAGTGGGAGAGTGTTGGAAATATGCCCTAGAGGCAATAATAAATTGGTTATTATCATATTTCCTTGTTCATGATAATCGTTTATTATCCATGCTATAATTGTATTGATCGGAGACTTAGATGCATGTGTGGATACATAGACAAAACCATGTCCCTAGTATGCCTCTAATAGACTGGCTCGTTGATCAAAGATGGTTAAGGTTTCCAAGCCATGGACATGAGATGTCATTTGATAACAGGATCACATCATTAGGAGAATGGTGTGATGGACAAGACCCAAACTACAAACGTAGCATATGATCGTGTCAGTTTATTGCTACTGTTTTCTGCATGTCAAGTATATGTTCCTATGACCATGAGATCATGCAACTCACTGACACTGGAGGAGTACCTTGTGTGTATCAAACGTCACAACGTAACTGGATGACAATAAAGATGCTCTACAGGTATCTCCGACGGTGTCTGTTGGGTTGGCATGCATCAAGTCTGGGATTTGTTACTCCGTGTGCCAGAGAGGTATCTCAGGGCCCACTCGGTAATACAACATCACAATAAGCCTTGCAAGAAATGTGACTAAGTATTAGTCATGGGATCTTGTATTACAGAACAAGTAAAGAGACTTTCCGGTAACGAAGTTGAACTAGGTATGGAGATACCGACGATCGAATCTTGGGCAAGTAACATACCGAAGAACAAAGGGAACATCATACGGGATTAACTGAATCCTTGACATAGAGGTTCGATCAATAAAGATCTTCGTAGAATATGTAGGAACCAATATGGGCATCCAGGTCCCGCTATTGGTTATTGACCGTAGAGGTGTCGCGATCATGTCTACATAGTTCTCGAACCCGCAGGGTCTGCACACTTAAGGTTCGGTGACGTTTCGGTAGTATAGAGTTATGTATGGAGGTGACCGAACGTTGTTCGAAGTCCCGGATGAGATCTCGGATGTCACGAGGAGCTTCGGAATGGTCCGAAGGTAAATATTGATATATAGGAAGTCCTATTTTGGTCGCCGGAAAAGTTTCGGGCTCATCGGTAGTGTACCGGGAGTGCCGGTAGTGTATCGGGAGATCATCGGGAGGGGTATTTCGACCCAAGAGGCTACATGGGCTATGGGAGGATGAATACCATCCCTTAGTGGGCTGGAGGAAGTCCCACAAAGGGCCCATGTGGCTGGGAAGAAAAAGCCCAAAAGGAAAAAGGTGGAAAAAGGCAAAAGGGCTAAATTAGGAAGGAGTCCTAATCCTACTAGGAGTGGAGGAGGAGGAGGACTCCCTCCTGGTTCGGCCGACCCAAGGGCTGGATCCTTGGGAGACAAGCCTCCTCCTCCTCTTCTCCTATATATACTAGAGGGTTTTAGGGTTTTGGCACAAGATTTTCAGCCACGTGCTACCCGTTCCTCTAGTGCATAGTTTCTCCTCTAGATCGGATTTCTGCAGTGCTTAGGCAAAGCCCTGCCGGAATAGCTCCATCACCATCGCCGGAGCATCATCATGCTGCCAGAGAACTCTTCTACGTCTCCGCTTCCTCTTGCTGGATCAAGAAGGCAGAGATCATCATCAAGTTGTACGTGTGCTGAACGCGGAGGTGACGTCCGTTCGGCGCTAGATCGGAAGGACCATGATCAAGATCGCGAGATAGATTGTGATGAGATCGCGGGACGGATCGTGATAAGTTCACGGGATGGATCGTGATGAGATCGTGGGATGGATCGTGATGAGTTCGCAGGACGGATCGTGATTGGATCGCGGGATGCTCGGCGATTTGGATCGCGAAGACGTTCGACTACACCAACCGCGTTTCTTAACGCTTCCCGCTTAGCGATCTACAAGGGTATGTAGATACACTCTCCCTCTCGTAGATGCTCATCACCATGGATAGATCTTGTGTGTGGGTAGGAAATTTTTTGTTTCCCATGCAACGTTCCCTAACAGTGCACCCATCGGATTTCATGGCTATAGGGGAGACATCCTTACAACATATGTCATCGCCGGTACTAACACTAGGGATCTCCGGTAGCAACACTAGCAGCCCCCTCCCTACAGTGCCGCATCAAGATTTGTCAGTTCCAGCGGCGGGAAATGATGTATGATACTGTTCTAAATTAGGGGTGATAGCCACATCGGCTCCCATGATTATGAGCCGGACCGAGGACCGCCAAAACTATCTAACAGTGGGCCGCTTTTGACAGGCCTAGGAGCATAAAAAAGGAAACTATCGAAGATTTAGCGCACACTCCAAGACTTAGGGCAATCTTTGGCAGCTTTATCCTTAGATGTAACAGAGTTATGTGTAAACTGAGGGGTGAGGACCATAATTTCCAATGCATACACATGTGATATCGTGATAGATTAACATGTACTATGTACCCCCTCAATCAATACAATCAAAGCAGGACATAGGGTGTTAGTGTTGGTGAACATTGCATGGAAAACAAATAATTTCCTACGCTTCACCAAGATCAATCTAGGAGATGAGCATCTATGAGAGGAGAGATTGGATCTATGTAACCTTGTAGATCGCTAAGCGAAAGCGTTAAAGAACACGGTTGATGTAGTGGTACGTCTCCGCGATCCAAATCGCAAGCCATCCCACGAACTCCCGATCAAGTACCGAACGGACGACACCTTCGCGTTCACCACACGTGAAGCTCGGTGAAGATCTCTGCCTTCTTGATCCAGCAGGAGGGAGCGGAGAGGTAGACGAGTTCTTCGGCAACGCGACGACGTTGCGGCGATGGTGGTCGAGCAATTCCAGCAGGGCTTTGCCTAAGCACTACTGAAAACCGATCTAGAGGAGAAAACGATCTAGAGGAAGAAGAGGGCAGCACTTGGCAGAATTAAGGTTGGGGCTTTCCTCAAAATCCTCTAGTATATATAGGAGGGAGAGGAGAGGAGGCAGCCCTAGACTCTCCTCCAAGGAGAGGATCGACCGAAGCATAGGGGAAGAGTCCACCTCCCACAAGGGAGGTGGATTCCAAGTGGAACTCCTTCCCAAACTTGGCCCCTACTCTATCTCCTTCTCCATGCTCATAGGGCCTCTTGGGGTATGTGGGCCCCACTTGGTGGTCCCCGGAACCTATTCGTCACTCCTGGTACACTGCCGGAAATGCCTGAAACTTTTCCGGAGTTCAAACACCACTTTCCTATATATTAATCTTTACCTTCGGACTATTCCGGAGCTCCTCGTGACGTCCGGGACTCCGAACAACCTTCGGTCACCACCATACATAACTCTATACTACCGAAACGTCACCGAACCTTAAGTGTGCAGACCCTGCAGGTTCGAGAACTATGTAGACATGACCGAGACACCTCTACGGTCAATAACCAATAGCGGGACCTGGATTCCCATATTGATTCCTACATATTCTACAAAGATCTTTATCGGTCGAACCTCTATGTCAAGGATTCAGTTAATCCCGTATGATGTTCCCTTTGTTCTTCGGTATGTTACTTGCCCAAGATTCGATCATCGGTATCTCCATACCTAGTTCAACCTCGTTACCAACAAGTCTCTTTACTCGTTCCGTAATACAAGATCCCGTGACTAACACTTAGTCACATTTCTTGCAAGGCTTATTGTGATGTTGTATTACCGAGTGGGCCCTGAGATACCTCTCCGTCACATGGAGTAACAAATCCCAGTGTTGATCCAAGCCAACCCAGAAGACACCCTCGAAGATACCAGTAGAGCGCCTTTATAGTCACCCAGTTACATTGCGATGTTTGATACACACAAGGCACTCCTTCGGTGTCCGTGAGTTGCATGATCTCATGGTCATAGGAACATATACTTGACATGCAGAAAACTGTAGCAATAAACTGACACGATCATATGCTACGTTTATAGTTTGGGTCTTGTCCATCCCATCATTCTGCTAATGATGTGATCCCATTATCAAATGACATCTCATGTAAATGGCTAGGAAACCTTGACCATCTTTGATCAACGAGCTAGTCTACTATAGGCACACTAGGGACAAAGTGTTGTCTATATATCCACACATGCAATGTGTTTCCAATCAATACAATTATAGCATGGATAATAAACAATTATCATGAACAAGGAAATATAATAATAAACACTTTATTTATTGCCTCTAGGGCATATTTCCAATAGTCTCCCACTTGCACTAGAGTCAATAATCTAGTTCACATCATTCTGTGATTTACATTGTAATGAATCGAACACCCATGCAGTTCTGGTGTTGATCATGTTTAGCCCTTGGAAGAGGTTTAGTCAACGGGTCTGCAACATTTAGATCCATGTGCACTTTTCAAATATTTATGTCCTTCTCCTCGATGTAATTGCGGATGGAATTGAAGCATCGCTTTATGTGTCTGGTCCTCTTGTGAAACCTTGGTTCATTGGCCAGAGCAATGGCACCAGTGTTGTCACAGAACAAAGTCATTGGGTTTAGTGCACTGGGCACTACTCCAAGATCTGTCATGAACTGCTTCATCCACACACCTTCCTTCGCTGCCTCTGAGGCTGCGATGTACTCCACTTCGCATGTACAATCGGCTACCACGCTTTGCTTGGAAATGCACCAGCTTACCGCTCCCCCGTTGAGAATAAATACGTATTCGGTTTGCGACTTAGAGTCATCTAGATCAGTGTCAAAGCTTGCATCGACGTAACCCTTTACGACGAGCTCTTGATCACCTCCATAAACGAGAAACATTTCCTTAGTCCTTTTCAGGTACTTAAGGATATTATTGACCGCCGTCCAGTGCTCCATTCTAGGATCACTTTGAAACCTTCCGGCCATACTTATGGCAAGGCTGACATCGGGTCTTGTGCACAACATTGCATACATGATAGAGCCTATGGCTGAAGCATAGGGGATGACACTCATCTTCTCTCTATCTTCTGTAGTTACTGGACATTGAGTCTTACTCAACTTCACACCTTGTAACACAGGCAAGAACCCCTTCTTGGACTGATCCATTTTGAACTTCTTCAAAACTTTATCAAGGTACGTGCCTTGTGAAAGTTCTATCAAGCGTCTCGATCTATCTCTATAGATCTTAATGCCTAATATGAAAGCAGCTTCTCCTAGGTCCTGCATTGAAAACTCTTGTTCAAATATTCCTTCACGCTTTCCAGCATTTCTATATTGTTTTCAATTAGCAATATGTCATCCACACATAATATTAGAAATGTTATAGAGCTCCCACTCACTTTCTTGTAAATACAAGCTTCTCCATAAACTTGTATAAACCCAAACACTTTGATCACCTCATCAAAGCGCTTATTCCAACTCCGAGATGCTTGCACCAGTCCATAAATGGAACACTGGAGTTTGCAAACTTTCTCAGCATTCTCTGGGTCGACAAAACCTTCTGGTTGCATCATATACATCTCTTCCACAAGGAAATTGTTGAGGAACGTTGTTTTGACATCCGTCTGCCAAATTTCATAGTCGAAATATGGAACTATTGCTAACATGATTCTGACGGACTTAAGCATCGCTACGGGTGAGAAGGCCTCTAACCATTTCTCGGAATACGGGCCCATCATCGCTCCTTCATAGCTCGTAGGTTCATTGTTGTCCACAACATGACCTCCAAGACAGGGTTGCCGTACCACTGAGGAGCAGTACACGCCCTTGTCGACCTACGAGGTTCAATAGTAACATGATCCGAAGCTTCATGATCATCATCATTAACTTCCTCTTCAACTGTTGTAGGCTCCACAGAAACATCTTTTTGCGCTGCGCTACTCTCTGGTTGAAGTAAAGGTTCAATAACCTCATCAAGCTATATTTTCCTCCCACTCAATTCTTTCGAGAGAAACTCTTTCTCAAGAAATGTTTCATTCTTAGCGACAAACACTTTGCCCTCGGATCTGAGATAGAAGGCATACCCAACTGTCTCTTTTGGGTATCCTATGAAGATACATTTCTCTGCTTTGGGTTCCAGCTTTTCAGGCTAAAGCTTTTTGACATAAGCATCACATCCCCAAACTTTAAGAAATGTCAACTTTGGCTTCTTGCCAAACCACAGTTCATATGGTGTCGTCTCAACGGATTTTGATGGTTTCCTATTTAAAGTGAATGTAGTTGTCTCTAATGCATAACCCCAAAACGATAGTGGCAAATCGGCAAGATACATCATAGAACGCACCATATCTAATAAGGTTCGATTACGACGTTCGAACACACCATTACGCTGTGGTGCTCCAGGCGGTTTCAACTATGAAATAATTCCACACAGTCATAAGTGACTGCCAAACTCATAACTCAGGTATTCACCTCCTCGATCAGATCGTAGGAATTTAACCTTCTTGTTATGATGATTCTCAACTTCACTCTGAAATTGCTTGAACTTTTCAAACGTTTCAGACTTGTGTTTCATTAAGTAAATATACCCATATCTACTTAAGTCATCAGTGAAGGTGAGAAAATAACGATATCCATCGCACGCCTCAATGTTCATTGGACCGCACACATCAGTATGTATGATTTCCAACAAATCACTCACCCGTTCCATTGTTCCAAAGAACGGTGTTTTAGTCATCTTGCCCATGAGGCATGGTTCACATGCGTCAAGTGATTCAAAATCAAGTGACTCCAAAATTCCATCAGCATGGAGCTTCCTCATGCGTTTTACACCAATATGACCCAAACAGTAATGCCACAAGAAAGTGATATTATCACTATCAACTCTACATCTTTTGGCATCAATATTATGAACATGTGTATCATCACTATCAAGATTCAATGTGAATAAACCCCTCACATTGGGTGCATGACCATAAAAGATATTACTCATATAAATAGAACAACCATTATTCTCTAACTTAAATGCATAACCGTCTCGCAATAAACAAGATCCAGATATAATGTTCATTCTTAATGCAGGCACTAAATAACAATTATTCAGGTTCATCACTATTCCTGATTGTAATCGAAGAGAGAGCGTGCTGACGGCGATCGCATCAACCTTGGAACCATTTCCCATGCGCATCGTCACTTCGTCCTTCGCCATCCTTTGTCTATTCCGTAGTTCCTGTTTTGAGTTGCAAATGTGAGCAACCGAACTGGTATCAAATACCCAGGCACTACAAAGAGAGCTAGTAAGGTACACATCAATAACATGTATATCATATATGCCTTGTTTGTTGTTGGCCGCCTTCTTGTCAACCAGATACTTGGGGCAGTTCTGCTTCTAGTGACCAGTTCCCTTGCAATGAAAGCACTCAGTTTCTAGCTTGGGTCCAGCCTTGGGTTTCTTCACGGGAGGAGCAACTGCTTTGCCACCCTTCTTGGAGTTACCCTTCTTGCCCTTGCCATTCTTCTTGAAACTAGTGGTTTTATTGACCATCAACACTTGATGTTCTTTCTGGATTTCAGACTCAGTGACTTTCAGCATCGCAAACAGCTCGGTGATTGACTTGTTCATCCCGTGCATGTTATAGTTCAGCACGAAGCTCTTGCAGCTAGGTGGCAGTGATTGAAGAACTCTATCAGTGATTGCCTCTGGCGGAAGAGGCATCCCTAACTCCGCCAGATGAGTCGAATACCCAGACATTCTGAGTATATGTTCACTGATAGACCCGTTCTCCTCCATTTTGTAAGCATAGAACTTATCGGAGGTCTCATACCTCTTGATCCGGGCATTCTTCTTAAAGATAAACTCCAACTCCTGAAACATCTCATATGCTCCATGACGTTCAAAACGTCTTTGAAGTCCCGATTCTAAGCCATACAATATTGCACACTGAACTATTGAGTAATCTTCGGAACGTGCCTCCCAAGCGTTCTTAACGTCTTCGGATGACAAGCCTGCGGGTTGGTTACCAAGTGGTGCATCAAGGACATATGCCTTCTGGGAAACCGTGACGATAATCCTCAGATTACGGGCCCAGTCCACAAAGTTACTTCCATCATCTTTCAACTTAGCTTTCTCTAGGAACGTATTAAAATTCAGGGGTGCTACTGAGTGAGCCATTTATCTACAACATAAATATGCAAAGGTTACTAAGACTATTGTTCAATATAATGAGTTTAGTTAATCAAATTACTAAAGCTCCCACTCAAATTGACATCCCTCGGGTCATCTGAGTGACACATGATCCATATTCACCAACTCAAGTCCGATCATCATGTGAGTTAAGGTGGTTTCAATGGTGAACATCATCATGTTGATCATATCTACTATATGACTCATGCTCTACCTTTCGGTCTCTTGTGTTCCGAGGCCATGTATGTACATGCTAGGCTCGTCAAGTTTAACCCGACTGTTCTGATGTGCAACACTGGCTTACACCTGTTGTATGCGAACGTAGAGTCTATCACACCTGATCATCACGTGATGTCTCGACACGACGAACTTTCTCAATGGTGCACACTCGGGGAGAACACAGTTCATCTTGAAATTTAAGTGAGGGATCACCTTATAATGATATTGTCGTCCTAAGCAAAACAAGGTGCATAAAAGGATTAACATCACATTTAATTCATAAGTGACATGATATGGCCATGAACTTGTGCTTTTTATCTCCATCTTGAAAGCACCGGCATGAACTCCATTGTCACCGACATGACACCATGATCTTCATCATCTTGATCTCCATCAATGTATCGCCATCGGAGTTGTCATGCCCACCATGCATCTCCTACTATTGCTACCATTTAGCGATAAAGTAAAGTATTACATAGCGCTTAAAGATTGACACGCGGGTCATACAATAATCAAAGACAACCCTATGGCTCCAGCCGGTTGCCGTACTCATCGACATGCAAGTCGTGATATTCTATACAAAACCATGATCATCTCATACATCACATATATCACATCATGCAATTGGCCATATCATATCACAACATACCCTGCAAAAACAAGTTAGACGTCCTTTAATTGTTGTTGCATGTTTTACGTGGCTGCTATGGGTATCTAGCAAGAACGATTCTTACCTACGCAAAACCACAATGGTGATATGAAGATTGCTTTCCAACCTTCTACAAGGACCACCTTCATCAAATCCGATCCAACTAAAGTGTGAGAGACAGGCACCCGCGAGCCATCTTTATGCGATGAAGTCACATGTCAGTCGATGGAACGCGGTCTCTCGTAAGCATACAAGTAAAGTCGGTCTGAGCCGCTTCATCCCACAATACCGCTGAACCAAGAAAAGACTAAGGAAGGGAGCAATCTGAATATCAATGCCCACAAACACTTTGTGTTGTAATCAAGATCTCATCTACGCATAGACCTAGCTCATGATGCCACTGTTGGTGAACATTGCATGGGAAACAAAAAAATCCTACGCTTCACCAAGATCAATCTAGGAGATGAGCATCTATGAGAGGAGAGATTGGTGTAGGAAATATGCCCTAGAGGCAATAAATAAAGTGTTTATTATTATATTTCCTTGTTCATGATAATCGTTTATTATCCATGCTATAATTGTATTGATTGGAAACACATTACATGTGTGGGTAAATAGACAACACTTTGTCCCTAGTATGCCTCTAGTGAACTAGCTCGTTGATCAAACATGGTCAAGGTTTCCTAGACATTGACATGTGATGTCATTTGATAACGGGATCACACCATTAGCAGAATGATGTGATGGATAAGACCCAAACTACAAACGTAGCATATGATCGTGTCAGTTTATTGCTACTATTTTCTACATGTCAAGTATCTGTTCCTATGACCATGGGATCATGCAACTCACTCACACCGGAGGAGTGCCTTGTGTGTATCAAACATTACAACATAACTGGGTGACTATAAAGGTACTCTACAGGTATCTCCGAGGGTGTCTGTTGGGTTGGCATGGATCAAGACTGGGATTTGTTACTCCGTGTGACGGAGAGGTATCTCAGGGCCCACTCGGTAATGCAATATCAGAACAAGCCTTGCAAGCAATGTGACTAAGTGTTAGTCACGGGATCTTGTATTATGGAACGATTAAAGAGACTTGCCGGTAACGAGGTTGAACTAGGTATGGAGATACCGACGATCGAATATCGGGCAAGTAACATACCGAAGAACAAAAGGAACATCATACGGGATTAACTAAATCCTTGACATAGAGGTTCAACCGATAAAGATCTTCGTAGAATATGTAGGAACCAATATGGGCATCCAGGTCCCGCAATTGGTTATTGACCGTAGAGGTGTCTCGGTCATGTCTACATAGTTCTTGAACCCGCAGGGTCTGCACACTTAAGGTTTGGTGACGTTTCGGTAGTATAGAGTTATGCATGGTGGTGATCGAAGGTTGTTCAGAGTCCCGGATGAGATACCGAATGTCACGAGGAGCTCTAGAATGGTTCGGAGGTAAAGATTGATATACAGGAACTCCTATTTTGGTCGCCGGAAAAGTTTCGGGCTCATCGGTAGGGTACGGGGAGTGCCGGTAGTGTACCGGGAGACCATCGGGAGGGGTATTTCGACCGAAGAGGCTACATGGGCTGTGGGAGGGTGAATACCAGCCCTTAGTGGGCTGGTGGAAGTCCCACACAAGGCCCATGCGGCTGGGAGAGAAAATCCCAAAGAGAAAAGGTGGAAAAAGGCAAAAAAGGCAAAATAGGAAGGAGTCCTAGTCCTACTAGGATTGGAGGAGGAATCCTCCTCTCCTCCTTGGTTTGGCCGAAGCCTAGATGGCTTGGCCCTTGGGACAATCCTCCTCCTCTCTTCCTCTTATATATACTAGAGGTTTTAGGGTTTTAGGCACTTGATTTCCAGCCACGTGCTATCCGTTGCTCTAGTGCATAGTTTCTCCTCTAGATCGGTTTTCTGCAGTGCTTAGGCGAAGCCCTACTGGAATTGCTCCACCACAATCACCGTGGCGTTGTCACGCTGACGGAGAACTCGTCTACCTCTCTGCTCCCTCTTGTTCGATCAAGAAGGCGGAGATTGTCATCAAGTTGTACGTGTGCTGAACGCAGACGTGCCGTCCCTTCGGTGCTTGATCGGGACGGATCGTGATTGGATCGCGGGACGCTCAGCGATTTGGATCGTGAAGACGTTCGACTACACCAACTGCGTTTCTTAATGCTTCCCGCTTAGCGATCTACAAGGATACATAGATCCACTCTCCCTCTCGTAGATGCTCATCACCATGGATAGAAATTGCATGTGCGTAGGAATTTTTTTGTTTCCCATGCAACGTTCCCCTACAATTGGATCTACGTACCCTTGTAGATTGCTAAGCGGAAGCGTTAAAGAATGCGGTTGATGTAGTGATACGTCTCCGCGATCCAAATCGCAAGCCGTCCCACGAACTCCCAATCAAGTACCGAACGGACGGCACCTCCGCGTTCAGCACACGTGCAACTCGGTGAAGATCTTCGCCTTCTTGATCCAGCAAGAGGGAGCAGAGCGGTAGATGAGTTCTCCGGCAGTGCGACATCATTGCAATGATGGTGGTGGAGCAATTCCAGCAAGGCTTCGCCTAAGAACTGCTGAAAACCGATCTAGAGGAGAAAATGATCTACAGGAAGAAGAGGGTAGCACTTGGCAGAATTAGGGTTGGGGCTGCCCTCAAAATCCTCTAGTATATATAGGAGGGAGAGGAGAGGAGGCAGCCCTAGCCTCTCCTCCAAGGAGAGGTTCGGCCGAAGCCTAGCGGAAGAGTCCACCTCCCACAAGGGAGGTGGATTCCAAGTGGGACTCCTTCCCAAACTTGGCTCGTACTCTATCTCCTTCTCCATGCGCATAGGGCCTCTTGGGGTATGTGGGCCCCACTTGGTGGTCCCCGGCACTCTCGGTACACTGCCGGAAATGCCCAAAACTTTTCCAGAGTTCAAACACAACTTTCCTATATATTAATATTTACATGCGGACTATTCCGGAGCTCCTCGTGACGTCCGGGATCTCATCCGGGACTCCGAACAACCTTTGGTCACCACCATACATAAGTCTATACTATCGAAACGTCACCGAACCTTAAGTGTGCAGACCCTGCGGGTTCGAGAACTATGTAGACATGACCGAGACACCTCTACGGTCAATAACCAATAGGGGGACCTGGATGCCCATATTGATTCCTACATATTCTACGAAGATCTTTATCAGTCGAACCTCTATGTCAAGGATTCAGTTAATCTTGTATGATGTTCCCTTTGTTCTTTGGTATGTTACTTGCGCGAGATTCGATCATCGGTATCTCCATACCTAGTTCAACCTTGTTACCGACAAGTCTCTTTACTCGTTCCGTAATACAAGATCCCATGGCTAACACTTAGTCACATTGATTGCAAGGCTTATTGTGATGTTGTATTACCTAGTGGGCCCTGAGATACCTCTCCGTCACACGGAGTAACAAATCCCAGTGTTGATCCATGCCAACCCAGCAGACACCCTCGGAGATACCTGTAGAGCACCTTTATAGTCACCCAGTTACGTTGTGACGTTTGATACACACAAGGCACTCCTCCGGTGTCTGTGAGTTGCATGTTCTCATGGTCATAGGAACATATACTTGACATGTAGAAAACTGTAGCAATAAACTGACACGATCATATGCTACATTTATAGTTTGGGTATTGTCCATCCCATCATTCTCCTAATGATGTGATCCCATTATCAAATGACATCTCATGTCAATGGCTAGGAAACCTTGACCATCTTTGATCAACGAGCTAGTCTACTAGAGGCACACTAGGGACAAAGTGTTGTCTATATATCCACACATGCAATGTGTTTCCAGTTAATACAATTATAGCATGGATAATAAACAATTATCATGAACAAGGAAATACAATAATAAACACTTTATTTATTGCCTCTAGGGCATATTTCCAACAGTTAGCTCTTCGAGAGCGCCTGAACCTGGGTAAAATCATATGTCCCTATAACCAGCGAGCCAAGGATACCAGCTCGGGACACCCTACTTAAGATTTGTTGGATTTGACTCCATCATTGGTGTCCCATGCAAGTCCCTCTGAGTAGTTGAAGCAGTTCGATGGCGTTCATGACCGATGGTGAGATTGGCGTCAACGCAATCCTTGTGGCAGAATTTCCTTACCTTGGCTTGATATCGAAACTCCAACCCCTAGTCAGGGCATCGAGCTCGATGAATAAGGTCCCTCCGTACTCCCCTCTCCCATGATTATATTTCTGACTGAGGAACAACAGGTAACCCCAACTCAAGCATTGATGTCATGTCCTGCTTGGAACGGAAGTTATATCTCATCGGACCAAACCTAGAGTTGGGATACGATGACTCGGGGTGGTGGCAAGATAAATCAGGCTTTGGGACATAGCCTAGGGCCGATGTCAGGACAACCTCTTGAGAAATCATCTTGGGAACCGATGGTAGATCAAATTGGGGCTAAATTTTTTGCTCCCACCCACCACCCATGTTGAATATTGCCCTGATAACATGGGGCCAGTCGACATCTGGGATCTAGCTCTAATTGGAGTAAAAAAAGAGAATAAAACGTTCGACAATTTACATGCTTTCTGTCAAAGAAAAGTGCGATCCCAGACTATTCAAACGATGAAGTATATGTACTCATCATGTTGTTTGTATATCGAGTTGCAAGTAAAATAAAGCGTGATGTATTATTAGGGTGTGCCCTACATGTGAGGATACTACTATCCTTTTCCACACTTGTGCTTCAAAGTAGCACCATGTTCTTCATAAAGAGTGTTTCCATATACTTCATGATTATGCTAGTGAGATTTTCACATTGTATAACTTGTCTTGCATATTCCGATGAAGATCTTCCTCAAATGCTCGAGGTCTTGAGCAAGCAAATTTGAAGCACCCCCACTTAGTTGCATTAGGAGAGCTTTCATACACTTATAGTTGTAGTGCATCTGTTGCATGGCAATCCCTACTCCTCGCATTAACGTTGATGGTAACACCTCTCCATTTCCTAACTCTCAATCGCATTGATGCGAGATTTTCTATATGTTTTGTCTTCTTATAAAACTACAATCATCATTCTGTTTGCCATCCTAAGTGCCAAGTCCATGGCTCACGCTCATTTATTGAATGAAGTAAAAAAAGCTAAAGCGAGAAAAATAATGATACATTTGCTTGGTTTGGCGCTGGGGTGTTCATGATTTATGCTTTATGCTAGGAAGAATGACCTACGCTATGCTTACATGATTAAATGTTTTGGAATAACGTTTTTTACATTCTTTAGTTTGAAAGTCAATGATTACTTTCTAGTACCCCTACATATTATCATTTTGATATCTATTCAGTCATCGCTTCCCAACATTCATACCAAAATAATTACATGAGTAATACATGCTAGATAGCATTTCACATAAAAAAATTGTTTTTATCATTTACCTACTCAAGGATGAGCATGAATTAAGCTTGGGGATGCTGATAGGTCTCCAACATATCTATAATTTATGATTATTTCATGCTATTATATTATCAATCTTGTATGCTTTATATGTTTGTTTATATTGTTTTTGTGGACTAACCTATTAACTTAGTGCTCTGTACCAGTTTCTGGTTTTTGCCTATTTTTTTGTTTCATTGAAGAACCATATCAAACGAAGTCCACACACGATGAAATTTTATGTTGATCTTTTATGAACCAGAAGATACCCTAGAAGCTTCAGGGGTAGGCCAGAAGGCATACGAGGGATCCACAAGCTAAAGGGGCACATCGAGCTTGTGGCCCTCCTGGGCACCGTCCTGATCTAATTCCAGTGCTATATATTATCATATATTTGGAAACTCTCAGAGTCAGACCCAAAACAATTTTATCGTTCTCGCAACCCTATATTCCTCCGTGATGCCATCTGGAGCCCTTTTTGGAGTGTCGTCGGAGGGGGAATGCATCATGGAAGCCATCTTCATCATCCTTGCTGCCTCCATGATGATGTGTGGGTAGTTCCCCATAGGACCTATGGGTCCATAGCAGTAGCTAGATGGCTCTCTCTCTCTCTTATGATCTTCAATATAATGATCTCTTCGATGTAATTATCGTGGTGCATTTGCTGGGGTCTATTGGATTATGGGTTTATGATCGGATTATTTCATTGAAAGTAATTTCATCTTGTCTGATCTATTATGTATTATTTTGTAGCTATGTATGCTTTCCGATCTATAAGTTTTCTTTGGCCAAGTAAAGTAGTAGATCTTCAAAGGGAGTGGTGCATAGTAGTGGTTTTAATCTTGCGGTGCCCTTACGTTGTGACAGGAGGAGTTGCAAGGCATGTATTGCATTGTTGCCACTAAGGATAAAATGATGGAATCCGAACATATTGATTGGTCTTATCTTGTATACATTATGTCATCTTGCTCTAAGCATTACTCTGTTTGTTATGAACTTAATACCTTGCGATGCATGTTGGATAGCAGTCAAGGGGTAGAGTAGTAGTAGTAGGCATCAGTTAGTTTAACGGTCTACTTGTCACAGGCGTAATGCCTATATATGAATTAGCCATGAAGAATCACAATCACAACTATGTGCGACCAATAGTAATTTGTCAACCCATTGTATTATGCTTATGAGAGAGATGCCTCTAGTGAACTCTACGGCCCCGGTTCCACTTTTCCTATTAAACACTAAAAACACAAGTTACTTGTTGTTATTATTTACTTTTTATTTTATTTTATTATTTACCTATCACTACCAGATTTAATCCTTGCAATCGGCGGGAACAAGGGGATTGACAACTCTCTTTCCTTCGTTGGCTACGAGCATTTTCTTTGTGGGTGTGTGAGTGAGTGTGCAGGTGATGTTGACGTTATCTGTGTGGTGTCTCCTATTGGTTCAATAACCTTGTTTATTAATTGAGGGAAATACTATATGCTACTATATTGCTTCATCTTTTCCTCTTCGGGGAAAACCCAACACCTACACCAAGTAGCAGCCCATCGAAAAGTCTAGTTAGTAGGCATACATGGTGGATCATGTTATTACCAACCTCTATTTAGTTGAACATGTGTGTTACTTGCCTCCTTTTAGTACTTTGTTCAACTAAGTCAATTAGTACATTATTGAACTTAAATGTTGTTATTTGCATCTATTTGGTACTGTCAAAACTTGTTTTAATTACTGTAGTAAATTGGATTATGTTGTCATTTTGGTTGGCATAGCGTTGTTGTGCAACTTTTATTTCAAATGTGCAAATCAAATTGTTGACGTGGCACCAACATGTCTTGACACTAATGATGAATATTAGTGGTGTTGTTAGCCACGTGCACGCCATCAGTATCTAAAATACTGCTGACATGGGCTCCAACGCCACCACTATTTTTTAGCAATGGCCCCATATTCGTGGTGTCGGCCTCCCATGCTAGCAAGACACTTTTTGGCACTCGATAGCTAGAATTTTTTGCACTAGTGTTATACACTACTTTTGAGAGTGCTCAATAGTTGTGGCCTCAAAATTATCATTAAATGACATCAGTAATAATCATTATGCCACCGACAGGATCACAAAGTGAGCTATTGAGCTCCTCCCTTTATAGATCATGTATCGACATGTCGGGCTATTAAATCCCAGGTGTTGGCCGGTTCATCACTGAATGGACGGAAGCTGAGCTCCCTAGAGAGCACGCGTCTTTCACTAGTTGAGTTATGTCCTTTGATGGCTCCAAAATGCTTGCCGAATTAGGAGCTATGGTATTCCTCACCTCACCCACCGGTAACACTATGAATTATGTGCTACAAATCATGTATACCGACTCCAATAATGCGACGAAAAATGAAATGCTGCTTCATGGGCTTGAGATAGCTATCTCCATGGGTATTCAACGTCTTGATGTCTGAGGCGACACTAACCTTGCAATCTCTCAGATTAATGGCGACTTCGAAGCCAGTGACCCATAAATGACATCATATCATAACGCAATGCTAACCTAGTTGGATCGATTCAAGGGCCTAGTGTTCTACCACATTCAACAGGACAATAATCAGGCTGCCGACATCCTCGCTAGGATGGAGGATGACAAGAACCAGTGCCCCCAAATACCTTCCTTGAGCGATTGTTTAAACCGTACATTAAGTGCCAAGGTGACGCAGAGCAAACCAAACAAGTCGAGGAACCAACAATGGAGTTGGTAACCCCACCGGCCATAGAGCCAGACGAGGAAATAATCAGGGTCTCGGGGCTCAAAGAAACCTCCTCGGTCCATGAGATTATGGTGGTAGTTGTGCCATGGACCGAGCCAATCCTTGCATACTTGATACATAAGAAATTACCCGAGGATCAGATGTATGCGCGACGAATCATTCAATGACCAGAAACATATAAGGTCCATGAAGGGGAGTTCTAAAAATGTAGTGTTATTGGCATACTGCAACACTACATTTCTGAGGAGGAAGGAAAAGAACTCTTATCAGATATTCACTTGGGCATGTGCGTCCATCATAGAGCTGCATGGACTTTGGTAAGCAAGGTTTTTTGAGATGGGTTTTATTGGCCCGTGGCATGAGCCGATGCACGAGACCTAGTCGACAAGTGTGTCGGATGCTAGCTCTTTGCCAAAAAATCCATATGTTGTCCACAACCTTAAAGACAATCCCGATAACATGGCCATTCATGGTCTTGGGGCTGGACATGGTCGGACCACTCCGACAAGGTAGGACTAACAAGAAATAGCTCCCGATCATGGTTGACAAGTTCACCATGTGGATAGAGGCAAAACCTATGGCAACGAAGAATAACAAGCATGCCATCAACTTCATCTACGATGTCGTGCACCATTATGGGGTGCCTCATCACATAATCATGGACAACAAATCCAACTTCATGGTCAAGGAAGTAAAAGTGTGATGTGCCAAGAAAAAAAAGCTTGTCTACGCCTCCATCAACCACCCGCAAATAGATGGATAGGTTGAACAAGCCAATGGATTAATTTTATGAGGCATAACCTCGCTCGATTTGATCTCTCGGGGAAGACGACAACAAATTGGTCGAGGAGCTTGACTATGCACTATGGGGGTTGCACACTACTACGAATTGATCTACCAACTATATGCCATTCTTTATGGTATTGGCGCCAAGGCCATCCTCTCTCATGACCTCATTCATGATGCACATCGAGTACATCTGTACGAGGAACGAGAGGGCGAACAGAGTCGACACAATGACCTCGACACCTTGGATGAAGAGCGAGAAGTAGCTAAGACATGTTTCTCCTTTTATCAATAACATGTACGACGCTACAGACATCATGATGTTTGGACAAAGGCATTCGATGTTGATGATCTGGTCTTGCGATGCCACCCGGACAAGCCCGGTTAGCATAAATTGTTTGTTTCCTGGGATGGGCTGTTCATCATCGACAGGGTACTCACCGGAGGAGCATATTGGATCCGAGATGTCAAGGAGAATTTCCTGAGTCGAACCCCTGTAATGTTGTCCTACTATACCGTTTTTACTTCTAGATAACTCATATCTCCCCTTTCAATTTTTAGAACTAGCTAGGAAATTTTCTTCAAGCAAAGTTATACACGACATTGCATTCCTTATTAACTCTTTTTTCTAGCCCTTTAAGCTTTTTTAGATATCCTGATATGGCTCATGGACACACATCACATGCCACAAATTTGGCTGGTGGCTATTACAACACCGTTGGGGATATGACCCACCGATTGGTCCTGACAGCTTGGGCCGGGTCTTAATAAGCCTGCTCGCTAAAGATAAGCCAGCCCATGGAGGAACATGAAGCCTAAGACTGGATCTCAAGAAGAAGATAGCGAGGCCAGGTTATGATGGCCCAATAGGCCTAGATGAAACCCGACAATAGGCGGACCAATCCAGCTTAAGGGGACCGTGTGCAAGCTAAAAGCTTCCTAAACTCAGGATTACAAAGGATTCCAAGTAGAACTCCAATCACGGGTAGAACCCGGATTCTACTGTAAACCAGGGACCCAACCTATTATATAAAGTGGGTTCCTAGGTCATGCAAAGGACAAGGGAAAAGATAGAATCTCTCGAGACATAGCTAGTGAAAGAACATCCTTATAAACGAGATCTATACATCCAATAAGCAAAACATCAGGAGTAGGCTTTTACCTTACCTGGGTAAACTCACCTCTCTCATTCCTGCTCAACCCCGTCTAAGGCTTTGCCTTAGTGCTATGGCCTCACAACTAAGTTATCCTATGAGGACACTTGTTGTGACGGGCCCACGATAGTTGGTACCCACCATGGGGCATGTGCACAAGGGGTCGTCATCTTTGATGGAGCTCTTTCAGGGATGGAGCGGCTAGTAACTAATGGCTTAGGAAAATCTGGCACGGGAAGTTCTACTTCGTCGATGACACGGGCTGGGGACCGAAAGCCAACTCTCTCGGGTAGAGTTGTCGGGTTCCTTTTGGCAGGGTCAACATTTAGGTCGGCTTCATCGTCGGGTTCGACCAGGAGCCGGATCCGAGTGGTGAAACGATCTTGGGAGGCGCCATACTTGTCCACTCGGACAACGAGTCATCTATGAGCGATGACAACTTCAATGACACTAATTCCATCCTTCCACTTTTTGAGGAAAGGCTAGGAGGATACTCTGATAAGGAAAGTTACACGGCCTCACACGGGCCTCCTCACCATGCAACTGTCTACATGGCTTGGTGATATGTCTCCAACGTATCTATATTTTTTTATTGTTCCATGCTATTATATTCTCATTCTAGGATACTTTTTGGGTGTTTACATACCAATTAATATTATTTTTGAGTACTAAACTATTGACCTAGTGCCCAGTGTCAGTTGTTGTTTTCTTCATGTTTTTTGCTTTTTAGGTTTACCATACCAAACGAAGTCCAATTGCTGTGAAACTTTAATATGATTTTTTATGGACCAAAAGAAGACCTGCAAGCTTTGGGAGGAGACGAGACGCACCACGAGAGAGGCACGAGCCAACAGGGCACGCCGGGGGGCTAGGTCGCGCCCTGTTGGGTCGTGTCCCCCTCGGACGCCCTCTCGTGCCCCTCTCTAGCCTCTAAATTCTCAAATATTTCAAAAACCCTAGGAGATATCCCGGAACACTTTTTCTGCAGCCGCAAGTTTCTGTTTCGCTACATGCCTATGTGGCGACCTTTTCCATCGATCTGTCGGAGGGGGAATCAATCAGGGAGGGGCTCTTCATCACCTTGCTGCCTCCATGATGAGTTGTGAGTAGTTCACCATAGACCTACGGGTTCATAATTAGTACCTAGATGGCTATCTCTCTCTCTCTCTTGATCTTCAATACAATGATCATTGCATCTTCCCTTTGATCTATTCGATGTAATCCTTTTGTGCGGTGTGTTTGTTGGGATGCGATGAATTGTGGGTTTATGTTCAGATTATTCATGAAAAGTACTTGAGTCGCCTCTAATTATTATGATTCTTATTTGCATGATCATTATAGCTTCGTAAATCTCTCCGATCTATTGAGATAGTTTGGCCAACTAGATTGATATTTCTTCAGTGAGAGGGGTGCGTTGTAGTGGGTTCAATCTGGCGATGCTCTATATCCCAGTGATAGAAAGGGACAAGACACGTCTTTATATTGTTGCCACTGAGGATAAAACGATGGGGTTAGTTCATATTAATTGAATTCTCTTTGTCTACATCATGTCATCGTTCTCCAAGCATTACTCTGTTTTACCTAATACTCTAGATGCATGATGGATAGCGGTCGATGGGTAGAGTAATAGTAATAGGTGCACACAGGGGTCGTCCTATTTGGTTATGTACGTGATGCCTATATATGCATGAACATTGTCGTGAACAAAGATTGCATAACTATCCACTCTTCTATCAATTGCCCAACCTTAATTTGTTTACCCACCATATGTGTACTACATGAGAGATGCTATTTGGGAAAACTACGCCCCCGGGTCTATCCACTTATAAGTTTACAAACGTTTCCAATACCTTGCTGCCATTATTTATATTTTATTTTATTTTGCAATTTATTATTATCTACTATCATCTACATATCTTACTTACTTGCAAATAACGAGATCAAGGGGATTGACAACCCTCTTGCCGCGTTGGGTGCAAGTGTGTGCTCTTTTGTGTGCAGCCGCTGATGATGGTTGATGACCAATATTCCTATTGGTTTGATAAACCTTGGTTCTTAACTAAGTAAAATACATACCCGCTGATGCTTGTGATCTGCGTTGGGTTTTTCGTGAAGAGGAACGGGCGATGCACCACAATGCGGGTAAGTATTTCCCATAGTTAAGAACCAAGGTTTATCGAACCAATAGGAATATCCTTCGTCAACCGTCTTCAGCGGCTGCACACAAAATAGCACACACTTGCACCCAACATGGCAAGGGGGTTGTCAATCCCTCTAGTCTCGTTATTTGCAAGTAAATGAGATATGTAGATAGTTTTAGATAATTGTAAATTGTAAAATAAAATAAAAAGAAATAAATGGCAGCAAGGTAATGATAGCGTTTGTAAACTTATAGGTAGGTAGACCCGGGGTCCGTGGTTTTCTCTAGTGGCATCTCTCATATAGGAAGCATACGGTGGGTAAACAAATTACTGTTGGGCAATTAACAGAAAAGCAGATAGTTATGCACTCTTTATTCACGGCAATGATCATGTGTACGCAGGCATCATGTCCATAAGCAAATAGGTCGACTCTTGCCTACACCTATTACTATTACTCCACTTCAAGAGTGCTTCTATGCTTGCCTCTCTACGTATTAAGTTCATGACAAACATAGTAATGCTTGGAGAACGATAACATGATGTAGACAAAGAGAATTCAATTAATATGAACTAACCCCATCGTTTTATCCTTAGTGGCAGAAATACAAAGATGTGTCTTGTCCCTTTCTATCACTGGGATATAGAGCACCGCCAGATTGAACCCACTACAATGCACTCCTCTCACTGAAGAAATATCTATCTAGTTGGCCAAAATATTTCAATATATCAGAGATAATTGTGAAGCTATAATGATCATGCAAATAAGAATCATAATAACTAGAGGTGACTCAAATACTTTTCATGAATAATATGAACATAAACCCACAATTCATCGGATCCCAACAAATGCACCGCACAAAAAGATTACATCTAGTGGATCAAAGCGAAGATGTGATGATCATTGTATTGAAGATCAAGAGAGAGAGAGAGAGAGAGAGATAGCCATCTAGATACAAACCACATGCCCGTAGGTCTATGGTGGACTACTCACAACTCATCACGGAGGCAACAAGGGTGATGTAGAGCCCCTCCGTGATCGATTCCCCCTCCGGTAGATCACCAAAAAAGGTCGCCAGATGGGTATACGGTGGAACGGAGACTTACGGCGGTGGAAAAAGTGTTTCGGGTGCTCCTCTGGGGTTTTCAAAATATATGATGATTTATAGGCCAGAGAGGCACGCGAGAGGGAAGCCGAGGGGGTGGCGACCCAACAGGGCACGACCTGCCCCCTAGCGTCGTATACTTCCAAAGCTTCCAGGTCTTCATATAGTCCAGAAAAAATCATATTAAAGTTTCATAGCAATTGGACTTCGTTTGGTAGGGTAAACCTGAAAAGCAAAAAACATGCAAAAAATAGCAACTGGCACTCGGCACTAGGTCAATAGGTTAATGCTCAAAAATAATATTAATTGGTATATAAACACCCAAAAAGTATCCTAGAATGATAATATAATAGCATGCAATAATAAAAAATTATAGATACGTTGGAGACGTATGATCATCCCCAAGATTAATTCCTGCTCATCCTCGAATAGGTAAATGATAAAAATTAGAATTTTTGATGTGACATGCTACCCAACATGTAATTTATTACAGGGTTGTTCATTGAGAAATGATTAATTAATAAACATCAACATAGTAATATTCATATACATAAGAAACATAATCATGAAGTTTCAAAGTATACAATCCAAAAAGAATGTTCACCCCCTATTCATTTTATCATATCAAGATAGCATGGCTCCGTCTTCACCACATAAATACAAATGTTAAGCACCACGGTGTCAAGTCAGGCAATTGGATCATACTTTTTAACACACTACAACTTTTTATTACTTGTGCAATATATGAGCGTGAGCCATGGACATAGCATAAAGGTGGAATAGAATATGGTGATAGGTTTCAAAGGGGTGAAAGTGGAGAAAAAAGTCTCGCATCAACTAGGCATATCAACGGGCTATGGAGATGCCCATCAATAGATATCGATGCAAGGAATAGGGATTGCCATGCAACTGATGCACTAGAGCTATAAGTGTATGAAAGCTCAAAGGAAGTTAAGTGGGTGTGCATCCAACTTGCTTGCTCATGAAGACCTCGGGCATTTGAGCAAGCCCGTCATTGGAATATACAAGCCAAGTTCTATAATGAAAATTCCCACTAGCATATGGAAGTGATAAACAAGAGACTCTATATATGAAGAACATGGTGCCACTTTGAGGCACAAGTGTGGAATAAGAGGTAGTAGCATTGTTCCTTCTCTCTTTTCTCCCATTTATTTTATTTTTCCTTTTTTCCTTTTTCCTTTTTTCTCTTTATTTTTCTTTTATTTTTCGTCCAGAGTCTCATCCTGACTTGTGGGGGAATTATTGTCTCCATCATCATTTCCTCAATGAGACAGTGCCCTAATAATGATGATCATCACACTTTTATTTACTTACAACTCAACATGAAAAATTGTATGACTCTATATGAATGCGTCTGGTAGTGTACCAGGATGTTCAATGATCAAGTGTAGCATGTATGATATTAATGATGAATGGTGGCTTTGTCACAAATACTATGTCAGCTTATATGATCATGCAAAGCAATATGACAATGAAAGTTCAAGTCATATGGTGTGACAGTGTAAGTTGCATGGAAAGATATGTCGGAATGGCTATGGAAATGGCATGATAGGTAGGTATGGTGGCTGTTTTGAGGAAGACATAATGAGGCTTATGTGCAACAGAGCGTATCATGTCACGGAGTTTGGATGCACCTGCGAAAGTTGCACCGATCCTCGAGGTGAGAATGGGCAATGCACGGTACCGAAGAGGCTAGCAAATATGTGAAGGTGAGCGTGCGTATGTCCATGGATTCACATTAATCATGACGAACTCACATACTTATTGCAAGATTTTGTTAGCTCTCTCGAAACAAAGCACTACTCGCATGCCCCTAGGGAGGAGGTTGGTAGGATTTAACCACCGCGCGCCCCCGACCTAAACAACACTAGGATTTCAACGAGGAATAAGTATGCTCACATATCATCACCATGCTATAAATTTTTTTGGATGAACAACAAGTTAACAACCTCAAATTCATGATATCTTTATTAACAAATGATCATGCACTCATGATTTTTCACATTACCACATTAATATCATTAACTATGATTTCTCTTTTATGTGCTACATGTGTTTTTGATTATGCACTCATTGAATACTTATTCTTCTCGGACTAGTCTTATGACCCATGCACATTACCATAGCTGTTTATTAACTCTCAAACAAATATAAGTGAAGAACGAGAGTGCAGTTAATTCTATAAAATCTATATGCCACTGTGCTCTAAAAGATATAAGTGAAGTACTAGAGCAACTGCTTAGCTCAAAAGATATAAGTGAAGCACAAAGAGTATTCTATTAAATTATGATGATATTGTCTTTCTCTCTCTCTCAAGAGGGTGTGTGCAGCAAACAATGATTGTGGGAACTGAAACAAAAAGCAACCTAAAGCAAATGACGCTCCAAGCAAAACTCATATCACGTGATGAATAAAAATATAGCTCCAAGTTACATATTGATGGATTGAGACGAAAAAGGGGATGCCTTCCGGGGCATCCCCAGGCTTAGACACTTGAGTATTCCTAGAATATTACCTTGGGGTGCCTTGGGAATCCCGAAGCTTATGCTCTTGCCGCTCCTTATTCCTTCGTCCATCGTGATCACACCCACAACTTGAAAACTTCAGCACACAAAACTCAACAGGAAGCTCGTGAGATCCGTTAGTATAATAAACATATCAAATACTTTAGGTACTGTTATAAATTGGTTCGTATTTTATTATTGCATAAGGTACTATATTCTAACTTCTCCATGACTTATACCCTCCGATATAATCCATGGCATCATCAAAACAAGCAAAACATGCAAGCAAAAAACAGAATCTATCTAAAATAGAACAGACTGTAAAGATATGTAAAGAAACTATAATTATGTATCTCAAAAAATTCTGAAAAATTAGGACAACCTGGGGAATTTGTATAACAATATTTTGTAAAAAAATCAAGAATTTACCACACTCTAGCAGAGAATTAAAAATTCTAGACTAAACATGAAAGTTTCTGTTTTTGCACAGCATCGAACATACTCATCATGCAAATTATCCCAAAGGCTTTACTCGGCACAAACACTAATTAAAACATAAAAATACAATAATTACAGAGGCAACAGTCATGTTGTGACACCAAAACATAAAGTAAAAAAGCAAAAATTAAGATAACTATTGGGTTGCCTCCCAACTAGCGCTATTGTTTTACGCCCCTAGCTAGGCATAACACGTATGATCAAGTTTTGTCATCTTTAGCACTCCACACATAAGTGGCCCCCATGATAGATTCATAAGGTGGTTTGATTCCGTTTCTAGGGAAGTGTTCCATCCCTTTCTTTAATGGGAATTGGAATCGTATGTTTCCCTCTTTGATATCAATTATTGCACCTATAGTTCGTAGAAAGGGTCTTCCAAGTATTATTGAACAAGTAGGATTGCATTCAATATCAAGAACAAGGAAATCTATAGGCACATAATTCCTATTATCAAGGATAAGAATATCATTTATTCTACCTAAAGGTTTCTTGATGGTAGAATCCGCAAGATGCAAGTTTAGGGAACAATCTTGAATATTCGTGAGACCAAGCACATCACAAAGAGATTTAGGTATAGTTGAAACACTAGCACCAAGATCACACAAAGCATTGCATTCATATTCTTTAAGATTTATTTTAATAGTAGGTTCCTATTCGTCATGCAATTTTCTAGGAATAAAAACTTCTAGCTCGAGTTTCTCATCATAAGCTTTCATCATAGCTTCTACTATATGATTAGTAAAAGTTTTATTTTGTTCATAAGCATCGGGAGAGCTAAAAATGGATTGCAACAAGGAAATACATTCTATTAAGGAGCAGCTCTCATAATTAAAATCCTTGTAATCCAAGATAGTGGGCACATCACTAGTCAAAGTTTTAATCTCTCCAAACCCACTTTTTCAGTTTTAGCATTAGAATCATCACTCTCCAAGAAAACGAGACTCTCTCTAGCTAGAGTTGACTCAACTCCGGTCCCTTCATCCCTTCAATTTAGAGAAGTAAACAAAGTTTCAATAGGAGAAGTGGCAAGCATTTTAAGATCTCCATCATGATTCCGGTAAAATCGGGTGGAAGAGCCTTTTCTAAGAATTCCCGCTTAGCTTTCAACTTAGCGGTCCTCTTCTTACTTTCATTAATAGATATTTGGATAGATTTAATACCCACTAAAAAATATAACTAGGTCCAAAACATGGGGTGGCCCTGAATTTTGGGGGCCCTGTGCGATCGCACAACTCGCACATGCCCGTGGATGGTCGTGCCCATACCCATCACCACCGTTGGCGTCACCTCCATCGTCATCGCTACCATGATCCTCTCCTCCACCAGCTCCGTGTCGGCTTGTAACTTGCCTTCCCCCCTCTACGATGTCTAAGTAGTTTTACTAGTTCTTGAGGATTTGAATTAACCCTTGCATGATTAGTACTCGATGATTAAATAAGCGGTCCTATCATTCTCTTTATTTGTATTGCGTTGATTTTCTCGTTGTATTACAAGGAGCGCTCACATAACAATTATACCCTTGTGGACTTGAGGGAATTAATACTAGTGTGAAGGTGGGATGAGGAGGTCGGTAGTGACAATGCCCATCTCCCTTTCTATCCGGATCATTGCAATAGGGAGTAATGGAGAACCCTATAACTTTATGTCGTGTTCATAGGGAACCCTTAATCATCGTTGTGGTAACAGAGCTAGGATACAATAGTGGTGGCACGAGTAATACGTGGTAATAAGATTGGGGATGCATATCTTTATTTGGCATCTCCCACACATACTTATATTGAGTGGATTAGCATGTGTTATTAGTATCATAGGTGATGACTTTCGATCCCTCGCGAACGTTACTACTCAAGCACTGCTCCCTGCAGTTTAGCCTCCTTTAACTTCCTCTCTTTTATTTCTCAGGTTGTAGTTTAGTTAAAAACCCCTTTTTGTTTGTCTTCCTAGCAACTGACTAAAGTAGATTATTTCCCAACTCTATGCATACGTAACTACGTAAGTGTGATAGCCTGGCATATTAGGGATGATAGACTACTCATATCAACAAGGAATTCCTTCTTTTCCGGAAGCCATTCAGAAAGAACTCCCAGTTAAGCGTGCTCGGCTTGGAGTAGTTTCAGGATGGGTGACCGACTGAGAAGTTGGTCCCGGGTGCGCATGAGTGAGGACAAAGTGCGCAGGAAAGACTAGTATTGATGTGTGGGGTCAGTCTATATCCTACCAGGAGTAACGACCAATGGCGGGTGTGTCTGGGGCGTTACAAGTTGGTATCAAAGCCGACCCTCGCGGTTACACGGATGTTTGCGTCTTAGGTGCGCGGTCATGTTGTTCATGACGTGTGTGACCCGTCGTGGCACACGACATGACACATGTACCAAACTAGACGCGTAGACATATGCGCCATGAGGGAACGTTCCAGTGACCCGACGAGGACGTCGGTTCCTCTGAGTGGGGGTTTATGTGATAGCCTGTTATATTAAGGATGATAGATTACTCATATAAATAAGGAGTTCCTTCTTTTCTAGGAGCCCATTCGGAAAGAACTCCCAAGTTAAGCATGCTCATCTTGGAGTAGTTTCAAGATGGGTGACCGACTGGGAAGTTGGCTTGGGATGCGCATGAGGACAAAGTGCGCATGAAAGACTAGTATTGATCTGTGAGGTCAGTATAGATCCTACAAGGAGTAACAACCAGTGGCGGGTGTGTCCAGGGCGTTATAGTAAGTAACAACCTAGTTGTGGGGTTTGTAGTTCATTCCTTTTTGCTCCATGTGGGTCCAACACTTTACTTATCGCGGAAGTGCTACAACAAACATGTGCACTTGCAGGACATCAACGTCGCCTCGGAGGAAGACCGAGACACTAGAGCACCATCACCGTTCGACCAAGGCTTTCACCCTGTAGCAGGAGGAGGGGGGACAAGGAAGCTTAACACACCCTCAAGAGGAAGGGCGACACCGGAGCGCTGTCGAGGTCGAGGTCGATGCGAAATCGACTAGGGGGCTTCCCCCATTCCAGGAGGCCCACCACCCACCCTCAACAGCCAGATCCGACGGTTTGGCCGGAGCGGCAATCAAATCGGTGAGGGAGGACCACATCGAGTTAGAAGGAGACCGGGGAGTAAACTTGAAGAAACCATCAACCACCCGCCGCCCCAACTTACCCTCGTCGCCCACGCAGACACAAGGGACAACCAGCATCTGCGAGCTCCATCTAGTGCCACCGCTGGCTTCCAGAGCTCTTTACATCAACGCAAGGCAGCAGATCCTCACCGTCACCTTCATAAACGGGAATGCACGAACGTCGACGACCACCTCGGATGGCGGCAGGGAAGGGGTGGAGTGTGTCGGCGACTGGGGTTTGAACGAATTCGGGTCACCCAAGAGGGGTGACGCGAGGGGAGGGGTCTAAAATGCCTTATGCACTTTAAGATTAAAAGGAAACAATCCATATGCACCATTATCTCCAATTTGAAGAACCTTGGATGCTACTCACACATAACGGTATCAATGAATCTGCTCAGCTTTGAACAAGGCCGCTTAATAATAACCTAAAAGACACCTACATCGTGTCAACGGTTGAAATAGGGTTTTGACATAAGTTAGCAGGGCCATTCTACCATGTGGCGAAACTATTTAAAGAAAAGAAAGGTGCATTTTGGTTCACATGGCCAATAAACACATGCAAAAAAATGATACTCCCTCTGTAAACGACTTATAAGAGTGTTAAATTAGATCATTAATTTTAGTGATCTAAACGGAGAATGGTGCTTTGGCTCTCGACCTCCTTGGAAGCCGAAATTTTGAAAAAATTGAAATTCAAAAATTTGGTTTCAAAAAAATCTGAAAAAAATTGTACAAATGAACAAGGATGCGAGACATATGCGTGTAAAATTTTAGGATAAGATACGTTGAAATGCGACCTGTACGAAAAAGACAAATTCATGGTCTAGGAAGATAAATAGTATCATATGTTAAAAAGTCTCAGATTTGTCTCTTTTGCATAACCCTCGTATCAACGAATTTCGTCTGAAAATTTACACACTTGTGCATTATGCCTTCATCTATCTTTGTATTTTTTTCCAGAATTATTCGAAATGTAAAAATATGAATTTTTATGAATTTCAAATTTCGCATTTAGAGGCCTTCATGGAGCTCGGCCTCAAAAAGCAATATCGGATCTAAATGCTCCTATATTGTGAAGTTTTATTTAAGAGAGCCAAGCCGAAAGCAAGTTGCGGAAGAAAATATCTGCGTGCGAGCAGACACAATCAAACCTGGCCAAATGGGCCGGGCTGAATGTGCTTGCCCGATAACCCGCATGCCCGGCCCTTGTGGGCCTGGCCCGACACGTTTATAATCGGGCCGTGCCGGCACGTGGCCTGCCTAGGGTCAGGCGGGCCGCAAGGTCAAGCAGTCAGCTAGCATTGCTAGAGCTAGCTCTCTGTGGAAAGTGTGATTAACAGGAACCAAGTCGTGCATCAGTCCCACATCACCATCATCTTTTATAGAGAAAAACACATCCAAACAACCGAACCGACCGCACTCCGCTCAGCGGTCCACCATATAACCCAAAACCCTAAAACCATCTCCTTCCTCCCTCGTTTTCCTCCTCCACCCTTCCCCGAAGGGCGACCACCCCCGCCGCCGCAGCCGCCGCCGCCGCCATGCCGAAGCACTACCGCCCCGCGGTAATCCTCCCGACTCCCCTCCCCCGCCTTTCTCCCTAGTCCCTTCTTCGCCGCGCCGCCCGCTCGCAGAGCTCCTTATCCGCTGTTGTTGCTTTGCTCCAGGGCAAGAAGAAGGAGGGGAACGCCGCCAAGTACATCACCAGGACCAAGGCTGTCAAGTACCTGCAGATCAGCCTCGCCGTCTTCAGGTCCCTTTTCCGCTCCCTGTCACCACCGCTGATGATACGACTCATCATTCATGACCCGTTCTCGCCAGTAAATTTGGCCAAATCTTCGGTGGCTGCCGATTGTTATTCAGCCGCATGGGGATTTTTGAACCATTGTATCTGTCGTCTGGAAGGCGGTTCATTCAGCCATCCAGTTCGATTTACCACGCTTAGTAACTTAGTATTATCGTGGACGACGTGGAGCTGATATTTCCAATTCAATGTGTTAGGATGGTGGATTTCACATGCCAAGTCACCGGTGTTTTGGGCTAACTTTTTTCACGAATTGCTGCAGGAAACTATGCATTCTCAAAGGAGTGTTTCCCCGGGAGCCTAAGAAGAAGGTGGAGGGGAACCACAAGACCTATTACCACATGAAGGACATCGCCTTCCTTGCCCATGACCCCTTGATTGAGAAGTTCAGGTGCTTAGCTTCCTTATTACCAAAGTCTGCCACATGGTTGATATAGCTGTAAAAGGGTTTTTCTTGCCCTCTCTTTGTGGTAATCTAGTGCCTCAGGAATTTGGTTGCAATTTCATGTTCCATTTTAAATAGATGCCATTTACCCTCTGTTTTGTCGATTCACACTCCTTAAACGCGGCCATGGACGGTCTGGTCTATACTGTCCTACTGGTAGGGACTCTTGATTTGTTTGTATTGAGGTGACCAGGATGGAAGTATCTCAAAGCTTTCTGAGCGAATTGTTTCTTAGTTGTGTGATTTATTTGCTCCTGGTAACTGTCAGCTCGTTGTTGAAATAGTGACCTTAAAGTGGGAAGCTATAGTTTCACTAGAGTGTTAGTGTCCATCAGCTAGAAAACAATTCAAAACAAACTGTGTAGTCAATCAATGAGCCATTACCTATTCAATTTGCACCCTCTGTATTTAGTACTTTGTTAATGACATTTTGGTTAGTTGTAATACAGACTAGCAATCCGTGGTTAGTGGTTACTTGATCGCCGCTCATGAAAATTCTGGCTTATCTTTTCTGTATGATTGGCAATATTCTGTTTATTTTTGCTTGGAGTAAATATATCTTGAGTATATGACAATGATGTTCCTGAGTTATATTTTACGGTACAATGAGTAATTATGATTTAATTGGAATGTTATTTCATGTTATCAGAGAAATCAAGGTTCACAGAAAGAAAGTTAAAAAGGCTATGGCTAAGAAAAACAGGGATCTGGCGGATAGATTGTTGAATCGACCACCGACTTACAAACTTGATAGACTTATCATTGAAAGGTAATGAGTGAGTTCAAGTTGATCCTTTTGGTCTTTATCAATACTGCTCTCTCACATGCCTGTTTTTGTTGTTGTCATACAGATACCCATCTTTTGTTGATGCTCTCAGAGACTTGGATGATTGCCTAACGATGGTGCATTTATTTGCGGCTTTACCTGCCATTGAAGGTGAACGTGTGCAAGTACAGCGAATCCATAACTGCCGCAGGTATGCCCCCTTCTGGATTAGTGAATCCTCTCTCAGAACATCACACACATAATCCCCACATGGTGTTTGTATTCCTGCTCCCAGAGATTCTGTTATCATGGTTTGACCTTCCTCACCTTTCTAGCAACTACAATGCACTTCTGTGTCTGGCCTGTTTTGTTGGGAGCTTGGGACCTTAAGAATTTGAGGCTGTGAAAGTTGTAACAGTTTTTCCAGCAGCCATGAAATACCTTGATTTTTTTGCTAAAATCCATATTCTCACCTTGTTAGTTTGCGCACCACCTGTGTTGAATGTCAGAATAAATTGGTGCTTGCTTCTTTCAGAGATTTCTTGTTCACTACTAATATACAGTAATGCTCTTGCACTATTCTATTCATTTGGAGGGATCCTTGTACATTGTAGGTTAAGTCATGAATGGCAAGCATATATTTCTCGAACTAATTCCCTGCGGAAGACATTCATATCTGTCAAGGGCATATACTACCAGGTAGGTTTTGTGCATTTGTGTCTATCCACGTATCTTTGCGCACATTTAGTCATTTATAGTCGATGTTTATAATTTTACTACGTTTTGAAGGCTGAAGTTCAAGGGCAAAAGATCACTTGGCTTACTCCACATGCTCTTCAGCAAGTTTTAACTGATGACGTCGACTTCAATGTGATGCTTACCTTTTTGGAATTCTATGAGGTAGGCGAGATTGTGGATATTCTTCAGTTATCGTGCATTCCTGCTTAGTAGTATCACATCCATCTAAATAAGTTTAGTTGATATACATAACTGCAAGCTTTACCAAATTCTGTCCTGCCTGCAGACTCTTCTAGGATTTGTGAACTTCAAGCTTTACCATTCAATAAATGTGAACTATCCACCTATTCTGGATCCTCGTCTAGAAGCTTTGTCTGCTGGTAAGTGCTTGTTATAGTCATGCTAGCTAGCATGTTTGTTTCCTTTGTGTGCTCGTGCTCGTACTATTTACCACGTTTGTGTTAGGATTCTTTTTGCTACATTTCTCTTGACTCTTCTTTGTTTGACATTCTCACTGATGTTTGTACCAGAGCTCTATGCGTTGTCCCGGTATATGTCTTCTGGAAGACTGCCGGGAAATCCAGAGTCTAATGGGTTTATTGGAGACAAAGAGACTGAAAATAATAAAGAGAGCTCAAAAACTGACGAGTCTGAGCTCAGATTGGCACAGCTTCAACATCAGCTACCTGCTAATGAACCTGGCGCGTTAATGCATCTTGTGGAAGAATCAACTGCTGATGACACAGAGGAGGAAAGCGTTAAAGAGTGCAGGACTTTATTCAAAGATCTGAAGTTCTACTTAAGTCGTGAGGTATTAAAGTGAATTTATTATTACTGCAGAGCTATTGTTTTGAACTAATTGCCTCGGCTTCAATATCTTATATCCTTTTATTATCTTCCTCTTCATTCTCAGGTTCCTAGGGAGTCTCTCTTGTTTATAATTCCAGCATTTGGAGGAACTGTTTCGTGGGAAGGAGAAGGAGCTCCATTTGATGAAACAGATCAAGATATCACCCATCAGGTAGATTTTGCTTGCCCGTGAGCTTTTACCAGGGGTATCAAGATTGGTCTAGATTTCCTGTACACAAGATACCATCCCACTTCATTCCAGTGCACACAAGCCCTCTCATTGTAGTTTATCTGCGGACTATTAAGTATCGTCATGTTGTTTTGCAGATTGTTGACAGGCCAACCCAGAGCCATGTTTTCCTCTCCAGGCAGTATGTTCAACCACAATGGATTTTTGATTGTGTAAACATTCTCAGAGTAATTCCCACAGATCACTATATTGTTGGAAGGTATGTCTCCCAGGTTATGTATCATATGTATATGCTGATACACATGACATCGCTTTAATATGCACATTCCTGTTGCTGAAGTTATGAATCAGGACTGTGTTATGTCTTTAAAGTCCCTCTCTAAACTAACTCAACTAATTGATGGTTTTGTGTGTAGCATCATTAAAAATGTGATGTGTGTAATGTAATATTGAATGGTTGTTCCACACTAAATTCATCAAATTGTGTTTAAACACTATTAAACAATGAGGATATTGTCTGCCTTCCATCTTTAGTATTCTTTATGAGCGTTTGTCTACTGCCTATTAAGTATGCTATGCAAAATATGTTTTCAAGTAGCTGAACTCATGCAGCACTGATGATGTTGATATTTTTTTTAATCTTAGGGTGCCTCCACCACATTTATCTCCTTTTGTGGACAACGACCAAGAAGGTCATATGCCTGACTACGCAGTGACCTTGGAGGGATATAAATCTGCTGGTCAAAACCAAGTTATGCCTCTGCCAGGTTTAGGTGATGAAGATGTGGGCAATTCGATAGTAGAGGCAAAATCTGAGCATAATGAATTTGCTAAAAAGAAGAAGGAGGTGAGCTTCTTCCCGTTTCAGTATACAAGTCTCTTGTACTTCTGTCTTGTCTTATTTATTTATTTGCACATTCATGCACTTTGTGTAATGTCGCCATCCCCCTTCCATTTCAAAGTTGGAGATGCAAGAGAAGAAATACCACGAGGAGCTGAAGAAGGAAATTGAGGGAATTACTTTCTCTAATTTGTCAAATAAGAAGGCTGATAGCGCACCCGATGTTGCTGACGAAGATGAGACCCAGGCAGCTATGGAACAAGCTGAGAAGGATGCTGACGACATTGCCAAGTCTGTTGTTTCCAGGAAGAAGAGAGGCCTTATGGAAGCAATGAAGGTACATCTCCTTGTACTATGGCACTATAGCTACTACTCTTTACTTGCAGTACTGTATTGTTTTGCTTGTTTACAATTTAGTCTTTTTGAACAAGATCTCATTTGTATCCTTTGTCAAACTTCACTCAAAATTTTAATGCCTGGTTCTGTGGGTTTAAATGAGAAAGTCTACCGATAAAGTGGATTATTAGGATTAGCCAGTGGATTGAAGTTGATGGCTGATGAGACCACCCCACTTAGGTCGTTTGTACAAGATACACCAAGACCTGTTTGTGCAGCATATTTATCCTCCCCGTAAATTATTTTTACCCATATAGGCTTATCTTTGCTATTTCTATACGCGTGCATTACTGTAGGTTCATCGTTGGATAAGTAGTCTATATATAAATACCTGGCCACACTTTATTTACATGAAATTCGTCCTGTATTACCACCTTGTCCTTTTCATCGTATAGAGTGGCTTCTTTTACCATGGGTGTACGGTGACCCATCTTGCCATGATTTAGCGAGTTCTTTTGCACATTTTGTTTTTGATAATTCTTGGTCACGTTTCTAGTGCCACAAAAATCCTTGACGCATACAAATGCTCAGCTGGATCCTTACTTTTCTGATACAAATGCCCGCTTACATTGACGCTAATACCTGCCATTCCGGATGGCATTTTTGAGATGTATAACTTATCCGGTACTGTTTGTGATCTTGCAGATTAGCAATGATAGGAAGAGGAGCAAAGTCGAGCTGCTCAAGCAAAGGAAGAAGGCGGCTGAGTCCAGTGCTTCTGCTAAACGTCGCTGATGCACCGAATTCATCAGGCGGCGGCATATTATGTTGTAGTATCTGTTTTGATGATACGCTTTTACTAGTCCTGGTGGTGGTATTTATGTTGTTTTTGCATTGACTGGATGTACTGAGATTCTTGAATGGAAATTTTTCATCTGTTTTAAGCGATCATCATTGAGCTCGCCCTGGTTGATTGTGACCAAATACGAATTTATTTATCGGTGCGGGTCCTTGATCGAGATTGGACTGAGAACGTTCCTTAATATCCTGCTGTCCATAGGGTCCCTGTTCCCCTGGCGTGAGAGCAATTTGCTCTGTTATTCTGCTAATTCCAAGTAGTCAGATATTAAGTAGAGAGGCATCTTGATTTGGGTTTCAAGTAAAACTCTCTCATAGCTTCGTATCTAAATTGCGCAATGTGTACAAAAGTGTGTGTTCTGATTTTATGTGACTCTAATCTTGCCTCAAATGGAAGTAGTGTAAGCAAGAAAAAATCAGATGAAAATATTGCATTGTCTTAGTTTTTCCTTCTGAATCTTCATTGCTAGAAACAATACAGCTTCCACGTTAGACAATTCATACTTTTTTCTAAAACCTTAGACAATTCAAGACCTTTTTTTTTAAACTTGAAACAAATCAGTTCAGACAGTTTTTCTTAAAAGATACTTCAGAACATCTTTTGAATCTTGAGAGAATTCAGACTTTTTTTTGAACTGGAGCCAATTCACAGGATTTTTTTCCAGAAATAGTATCATTTTTATAGCAATTTTGAAAAAAAGTGTGCGAATTAAAAAAATAGCATTTTTAGTACCCTGTCGGCCGTTACTGGGCCGATCGGAGGCCAGTCGGCCGACCCTGGGCCGAAAGGGGGCTGTCGGCCCGCTCCTGGCTGAGTCGGCCTGCCCCTGGCCGAGGGCCCACCTGTCGGCCTCGTGCCGGCCGAAAGGTGCCCAGATAAGGCACCGTTGGCCAGCTCCCTTCTTCCTTCTTTCTCTCCCATTTTCCCTAGTTCTAGGCCGAAATCCCCCCCCCCCCCCGATCTCCCATTCCCTCCACTCATTTGCCGTTTCAATCCGATGAATTGATAGATCGTGTGTTTCTCCCCCGCCCTACGGTTTTATTTTTCGCAACGGTGTACTGGTTTGTTCGTTTGGAGGAGAAGATGGTGTGGTGGTGGAGCTTGCAATGGTGAGAAGGTGGAGTGGTGGAGAGGAAGAAGAAGGTGGAGAGGAGAAGGAGTGCACTCACGCGTCGAAGGTATAAATTTTTGCTGTTATTTTCGGTTATTTTTTGTTATTTTTGTAATGTACGTACAATTAGTTTATGTTAATTTTAGTAGCGTAGTTATTTTAGGTTACTTGTGTTAGTGTAGTGATTTTAGTTTAGTCATATTAGTGTAGTTTTAGTTAGTGTAGTCATATTAGTATCGGAGTTTAGTTAGTTTAGTCATAGTAGTGTCGGTTATTTTTTTTGTCGATATATTCGTTACAGTGTACGTTTTTTAGGTACATTACAGTGTACGTTTTATTTTAGTGTAGGTTTTTTAGGTACATTTTATTTAGTGTCGATATATTCGTTGCGAATAATGCGAAGCTGGCATTGCCTGACAGGTTAAAATGTCTAAATCCGTAAATCTGACTGTGTATTACGGCCCTGATACTGTTCGATATAATGAGTTGGGGGTTGATCTTAGCGAGTTTAAAACAGGCGAGATGACACTTTCAGACTCGGACAGACTGGACATTGGCAGTTGAAGCATTGGTTGACTACTAGTTTTGGCCTCGATCCCGAAGTTTGTTCCGTCAGTATTCATGCCTTGTGGACCAAATCCTGTAAAAATGTCAAGTGAGATTTGATTCCGATAGATAGGAGCCAACATTGGTTGTCTCTGTTAAGTCGTTGCAGAGACCGAAGAATCCATCCTTATGCCCTAGTGCAACCAGTGGCGAAGGAGGAGAACATCGTACCGCCAACCGTGGGGTATGATCCAGGCCAGAGTAGTCAAGTGGCTAACGAGATTTATGTATCCGGGTCACAGCCACCGGATGTGAATGCTACCCAAGCCGACAATGAGTCAGATTATGTTAGTGGTCATGCTGCTGGTCAGAGTATTCAATAGGTAGTATTAGCTGCCTCTGGTGTTGCTGATGGGGACGAGGAAGGCGAGGAAATGCAGAGGGTGATGGAGGAAGAGGACGAGGATGATATTGTAGAGGAACTTGATTCTGAAAATTCCGAGGATGAGGAGGAGGTACCAATTCCTGCTTCATGGGAGCAGGACATATCCGCCGGCTTTACTGTCAACGATGGCCATGAGACTCCATGGCAATATAATCTGAACCAAGTCCAGATTGGTGCTATGTTTGACACAAAGAAGAAAATGAAGTATGCGGTGATAAAGTGGGCTATGTCTACGCAGAGGGTTTTCCGGACACACACATCGAGTCCAACAAAATATACTATGAAGTGTGTTGAATCAGGTTGTCCTGCGAAGGTGCACGTCCACGTGCCAAAGTATCACATCCACTGGGTTGTGACAAATGTTGTACCGCATAATTGTGTTAGGAAAAACATGTTGGCTCGTCATCCAAACCTTACTTCAACTCTCATAGCGCAACTCATGTATACTGAGATAGTGACGAAGAAAGATATGGAAGCAAAGCACATCCAGACAGCAGTGAAGGTCAGATGGAAGTATGACATTCCATATGGGAAGGCTTAGAGAGCTAAGCAGAAGGCTATGTAGGAGAGGTTTGGGACGTTCTTCGACTCCTATGATAATGTTGTGCGTCTCCTTGACATACTGAAGGAGAGGAATCCCGACACTTATGTTAGCATTCAGCACACGAGGTTGGAAAGCATACCGTATTACAAGGTGTTGAAACAAGTATTCTTCTCTTTCGGTATGTGCATCGAAGCTTTCAGGCATTGTCCTCCTGTGATGTTTGTGGATGGTACATTCCTGACAGGTTAGTACAAAGGGCAAATCCTGTCTGCTATTGGTGTGGACGGGAACAACCAAATCATCCCACTAGCCATGGCATTTGTGGAGGGTGAGAACTTTCCGAGCTGGGTATGGTTCTTCCGTCAAATTAAAATTGCGATCGTGAAGGACCGATCAAATGTGTGTCTCATTCATGACAGACATCCCGGTATATTGAAGGCCGTGAAGACACTGAGTAATCCAACTACTTCTTCAGCTTCTTCTCCTACTGAGTCCAAATTGGAGTTACAAGATCCCTTTCTTTCGTTATCACTGTGGCAGATAGCTGAAAACAACAGCAAGCTCCTGTTCACGCTGTTTGAATGTTACGAGCACCAAATTGTTGATTTCCATAGACGATGCCAGCAGTAAGTTACCGAAACCTTCCTTCTTCAACACCATTCGATCACCCAAGCCAATGAAGTAGGAACAAGGAATGCTCACAAATATATCATCATCTTCTGAATCCAAAGTAATTTCAAGAAGTAAAGAACCAGTCCTAGGAATAGCCACAAATTCCATCAAACTCCTCACAACCATGGTAGGAATAACTTGACAAAAACAAGCAAGTTATATGATCCATCCTATGAACCAGCAAAGAACAAGCAAATAATAAAAACCAGAGGCCAAAGCTTACCATATGTTGGGAAATAACGTTCATGCGATCCATCCTATGAACAAAAGGAGTACACAGTATGTAGTTGTCATCAAAGAGCTGGCGCGACATGATGTGCATTTGATGATAATTCAGAGTGACACCACGACTATAAAAACAGCTGTCAACAAGTTCCCTCTGAGTTTCACTCAGATCCTCAAGAGCTACAAAAAAATGATTTCAATAACTGAGATGAACCGCAAAACGTATAAGCTGAATCATCTTCTGAAAATCAGTCAAACAAATATCTTACCAACATGGGGTAAAGGAAACAACATAACACCATCCCGATGGAATTCTACACTAATATAAGTTCCATAGTGCTCAAGCATAACAGTCATCATGTCACTGTGGCGGAGACCATAATCATTCACGAGTTCCTCCCACGAAGGACCATGGAATTTACTGCTCATCCTACCATGTGTAAATATAACATGGTATAAGTTACCCTCACTGTTGTGCAGAGCAAGATCAATATCTGTTTCACCTCTCCGAATAGCTAAAGCTCTGCACTCCTCAATGTACCGAGCAAGATGTGATCTAACACTGCACGGAACATACTATAAAAAAATGGAAGCAAGGATCATAAACTTATAAACAAAGGCATTCGAATATGCCACAGTTAAATAATCAAGACATAGAATCTTACAACATGTCTTGCACATCGACGATCCAGCACCACAGTAAATACAGACGCACCGGAATCAATGGCAGCACAAGGGCCACCTGGAGCTCGGAAAAATGGGCAAGCCATTACCTGCAGATGGACGGTGAAAAATATGAACTAAATACACTACTGACTTGATAGTTCTCATTCGATTGAGTTGGAAGCAAAAAAATATACCGTACGCCGGTGGAGAACGCCCTGATCTATTGTTTACGCGGGTAGGATAACAAAATGGGTGGTCCAGCGAGGAGATCGGTGAGGAGGTGGAACCACCGGAGAGCAACGGGAGTGAGAGGGGAAGAGGGGAAGGCTAGTAGACGGGGGAGGGTGAAACGAGTGGTCAGAGGAGGAAGAAAAGAGGGCCGGGCCTTATCCAGGGGCCCATCGGCCTTCCACTGGCCGACAGGTGAGTTTCGGCCTACACCTGGCCGACAGGCCTCTCCCCTGGCCTCTGATTGGCCGACAGGGGCTCTTCGGCCTACAGGTGGCCTACAGGTCCTTGTTCGGCCTGCTACTGGCCGACAGGGTACTAGTTTTAATATTTTTTCAACTCAGACACCTGCTTTCAAAATTGCTATAAAAATGGTACTAGTTCTGAAAAAATTCCAATTCACAACCATGTTGCCGTCCTCTGGATTTGGATTGAGACGAGGAGGGGATAGCGGCGCTTCCACACCCGTCGCATTCAACCTGGTCGTCTTTTCCTCCATCTGTGCTCATCATGCCCGTCTTTGCCTTTGTGTCCCTTGACCCCGCCGCGCTTATGCCGGCTGGTGGTGCTCAGGGCCGCCTCCATCCCTACCGTCATGGAGGAGTCCTATGCCGCCACGGTCGCGCGGGGCCGGCTCGAGTTGCTCAGCCAGGTGGCCGGCGTGCTCGGCACCCAGTGAGGGGACGACGGGCACAACCCACCAGGGCGCGCCTGGCACGCCTTGGTGTATCGTGCCCTCCTCGTGGCCCATCTTGGCGTGAAATCGACGCCCAAAAATCCTATAAATATATAAACCATCAGAAATAACCCTACACTCTTCGCTCCACGTCGCAACTCTCTGTATCGACGAAAAACAATCTGGAGGCATTACAATACCCTGCCGGAGAGGGGAATCCATCTCCGGTGGCCATCTTCATCATCCCGGCAGAGGCCATGACGAGGAGGGAGTAGTTCACCTTCGGGGCTGAGGGTATGTACCAGTACCTATGTGTTCAATTCCTCTCTCTCGTGTTCTTGAGATGTCACGATCTTGATGTATCACGGGCTTTGTTAATATAGTCGGATCACATGATGTTATTCCCTCTCTATCTTGTTGTGATGAATTGAGTTTTCCCTTTGAGATATCGTTATGCTGGATTGAATATTGGATGTGAGAACACTTGATATATGTCTTGCATGTGGATACCCGAGCTGACAATGGGGTGTTCTATTGATTCACTTGATATATGTTTTGGTACTCAACTTGCGGATTCCCGCGGTGACATTGGGGTAATCTATGCATAGGGGTTGATACATGTTCTTGTACTACATTCTCTGATAGAAATCTTGGGGTGTTCCTTGAGGTTCTTGGTGTTATTCTAGTACGAACTCTTAGATAGATCGAACGGAAAGGATAACTTGATGTTATCTTAGTACGAACTCTTGAATAGATCGATCAGAAAGGATAACTTTAAGGTGGTTTCGTACCCTACAAACAATTTCATCTTATGTTCTCCACTAGATAAGAACTTTGGAGTGATTCTTCGTTACACATTGAGGGATGGTTACGTGATCCAATTCTATTAGCATTGTTGAGAGATTGCACTAGCAAAAGTACGGACCCTAGGCCTTGTTTTCAAGCATTGCAATACCGTTTGTGCTCACTTTTGTTACTTGCTACCTTGTTGTTTTTATACTTTCAGATTATAAAAACCTATATCTACCATCCATATTGCACTTGTATCACCATCTCTTCGCTGGACTAGTGCACCTATACAATTTGCCCTTGCATTGCGTATGTTGGGGACACAAGAGATTTCTTGTATTTGATTACAGGGTTGTTTGAGAGAGACCATCTTCATCCTACACCTCCCACGGATTGATAAACCTTAGGCCACCCACTTGAGGTAAAATTGCTATTGTCCTACAAAACTCTACGCTTGGAGGCCAAACAAAGTCTACAAAAATAAAGTTGCGCAGTAGACATCAAAATGCCAAGGGTATAGAGATGTGAAACCTCTATGAATGAAGAACCGGCAAAAACTCCAGCATCGAAAACATCATAGAAGATGCATATGGACTCCGTTTTCGATGAACGTGAGCTTGGCATGAAGGGACCATAAGCTCAAGAACCCACAAAGAGAAAAACCAACAAAGAACCAATAAAGATGATGATGCCAAGAATGCAATGGTTTGAGCTCTCAACGAACGATACGATCAAGCTACTCATTTGAGAGCCTCCCTTTATAGTACGGCTATCGATCCTATAACCCAGTCTCCCAACTACCACCATGAGACTGATAAAATAGAAAATCCTATCAAGGTCAAACCTTTGCCTTGCGCATAGTCCACTTGAGCTAGATGATGACGATCTTGTCCTACTCAAGATGGACCACCTTTCTTGATTGCGCACGCTTGGTGAAGACTAATAAATTGCTCCCCATACTCCACTATGGGTGAGCCATTCTTCTGCACATTCACAAGTCCATTGTCACCACAATGGACGGCAAGCTTCAAGCTTGATCTCTCTATGATGCTTCACTTGACCTTGCACACCGCAATCTTGATGCACCGTAATCTTGATGACGATCACCACTTGATGTCATCCTCCATGGGTTGTATGAGATCTTTCTCTTGACGCAAGTCCATGGAAATATACCTAACCCCACAACAAACTCTCATGTAGACAATGGTTTAGTACACAAAGCGTAATGGATAATGCTTATCATACCATGGGATCACTCGATCCCTCTCGGTACATCTCGTATGCTTTGTGTGTTGATCAACTTGATTCACTCTTTGACTTAGTCTTGATCAACCTTGCATCTTATCTTCTCTCTTCGTAAAGATGATGTCTTGAAGGTAAACATGAAAGTTCACACAATCTTCTTCTTCAAGACATGCTTGCAATAAGCTTAACTCTCGCATGACCAGTCTTAGGATAAATCCTTGAATACCGCCTTGGTCACCATATAAACTCCTTGAAACCAACACATGTACTTCAAGAAGTGCCTATGGACAAATCCTTCGAATATAACTCAAGGAAACCATTAGTCCATAGGAATTGTCAACAATTACCAAAACCACATAAGGGGAAATATGCTCTAACACTTTCCACCCAATCAATCTCTTCCACCAAAGCCAAATCTGAGAGAGAACCACCTACTCGTGTGTTCAGATCAAGATCTTCCAATCCAACCATATGAATCTTGATTTCTAGCCTCCCCAAGTTGCTTTCCACCCAATCAATCTCTTCCACCAAAGCCAAAACTGTGAGAGAGTGATTGAGTGTTGAGGAGTCTATCATCTTGAAGCACAAGAGCAAGGAGTTCATCGACATTATCGAGCCTATTACCTTTTGGAGGGTGGTACCTCCTAGATTGGTTAGGTGTCGCTTGGGAGCCTCCTACTTTGTGTTGTAGAGTGAACCAAGAAGTTTATAATGGCAAGGAAATCGCCTACTTAGTGAAGATCTACCCGAGTTAGGCTAGTCCTCCGCGAGCGTAGGCCATCATGGTATAGACAAGGTTGCTTTTTCGTGGAACCCTCAGTGGGTAGAGCCCTCCATGGACTCTCGCGACCGTTACCCTTCGTGGGTTGAAGTCTCCATAAATGTGGACGTATGATAGCACCACCTATCGGAACCACAGGCAAAATCTCCGTGTCTCCAAATTGCGTTTGACCTTCCTCCCTATCCTCTATTACATATGCTTGTCTTTACTTTCCGCTGCTATACTCTTAGACATACATGTGTAGGTTGAGCTTGAATTGTTATCATTGCCAAAATCTGCCAACACTTAAAATTGGGAAAAGGTAGAATTTTTATTTGCTCAAGTATTCTAATCCCCCCTCTAGACATACTTTCGATCCTACAAGTGGTATCAGAGCTTTGGTCTCCATTGCATTGGTTTCACAACCTAGGAGAGTATGACATCTAGCGAGGAAAATTATCACCATAGAGGTCCATACTTTGATGACACAAATTTTGCCAGTTGGAAGCACAAAATCAAAATGCATATTCTTGGTTATAACCCTGTCGTTTGGGCTATTATTCGTGTTGGAGTGCAAGGTGAATTCTTTGGTGATGGAAAGGAACTGGATCGTGAAACAACATCGGAAGAATTGAAGATGTTGCAATACAACGCTCAAGCATGCGACATTCTCTTCAACTGCTTATGCCTCGAACAATTCAACAAAATTAGCCGCCTTGAGAATGCCAAGGAAATTTGGGATACTTTGGTTGATATGCACGAAGGTACCGAATCCGTGAGAGAATCCAAGTTGGATGTTATTTAGAGTTAGCTTGACAAGTTCAAGATGAAGGATGGTGAAGGAGTCACAGAGATGTACTCTAGGCTAGCTCTCATCACCAATGAGATTGTCGTCTTATGAAGCGAAGAAATGGTCGACAAATTCATCATCAAGAAGATACTTAGAGCTTTGGATGAGAGATACGACACCGTGTGCACATTGATCCAAATGATGCCCAACTACAAAGATCTCAAGCCTATGGAAGTGATTGGAAGAATTGTTGCTCATGAGATGACACTCAAAGACAAGGAAGAGCTTCACAACAAGTCTAGTGGTGCTTACATAGACACAAGTGATGTTCCTGCAACTTCAAGCGACAGCCTTGTTACCAGTGAAGAGATAAGTCTCATTGTCAAGAAATTCAACAAGTTCTACAAGAATAGAGGCAAAGATCGAAGCTCCAACTCAAGATATGAAGAGAAGCGTTCGTCAAGTCATGACCGAAAATGCTACAATTGTGGGAAGCCCGGACACTACTCCAATGAATGCATGGCTCCCTACAAACGAAGAGAAGAGTCACCTAGAAGACGAAGCTCAAGAGATGAATCACCTCGAAGAGAGAGAAGGAGTAGAGATGAACGTTATGAACGAAGACCCTCAAGGAGAAGTAGGGACTTGGAAAAGAAGGACAAGCACACCAAGAGCTACTCAAGAAGAAGACATCAAACTCATGTTGGTGAATGGGTTTCCGGCTCCAAGGTGTTGCTGGACTTGCACTAGTGACTACCGACTCCTATGACATATTTGATTCACCAAATGAAGGGAGTGGAGGTTGCTTCATGGCTAAAGGCCCCAAGGTATCACACCCCGGGTATCTTGATTTCAATAGTGATGAGGATGATTTACTTGGAGATGATGACTTGATCTTTGATAAAACTAGTGATGTTAGTCAAAATGAACTTGATAATATTCATGCTAGTCAAGATAAGTCGTGTGATGGTGATAAGATGGAAATAGAGCGACTAACTAAAGAATTAAACACTCTTAAGTTAGCCCACGAATCTACTCTAGAAGATCATAGAGAGCTTGTAAAGACTCATGAGAAGTTACGCTTCGAGAGGCTCACCTTGGAGCAAGAACATGAGTTTCTTAAAGCTATCAATGACGATCTCTGAAAGAAGACTGCATCTTATCTAGCCAAATGATTACTCTTGTCTACATTCATTCCACAAGTTAAGGCTAAGCAAACTAGTAACAAAGGCAAGAAAGGTTCTTCAGTTAGTAGCAATAAAAATGATAAATCCAATGATATTGCTTCTAGTAGTTCTATTGATCCCACTAACACTTTTGTTAGCCAAGTTACACTTGAGCAAGAAAAGTGAAGTTTTGAAAGGGATTATAGAGAAAGGTATCTACAAGAGTCTTGTCGGGTGTAAGCAATTTGAGGAAATTGTACGCAAGCACGGAGGATACCAGAAGAACCATGGCATTAGCTACTTCAACGCAAATGGAGTTGAATGGGAAGAAGGTCGATACCCCTAGCCCAATTTTATTCCTCAAAGGGAGAAGTATGAACATACTCTTCCCAAGGGAACTAAATCTCAAGATGAATTTCCACCACAAGACCACAAGCTCAAGGGCAAGGACAAGCTTCAAGAGGACATTGACTTCTTATGAAGATGAATCCCAAGCTTTGGTGAAGTGGGTTCCCAAGGCTACTTCAAGCTCAACTTCTACAAGTGCCACTTCAACACCAAGGATCCCCATCAACTTGATGTGGGTCCACAAGAAGAAGAACTAGAGAAGTTCTTGAGGGGTGACTCCGCCAATGAAATTCACTCACATTCATTATTAGCAAGAACTAGTTGCAATCAACGTCAACATCATGCAATAGTTCAAGGAGTCACACATTCCCTCAAAGGTAAGCAAGGGACAAGGTAATCAACAAATCCATGGACATCATCATGTTTGCTTTGCACTCCATGTCTATAGATATCCTTGTATTTGTCTCTTGTGTGTTGGGACTAACCCATGTAGGTGATAAGAGTAAGAAACAACAAGGATGCTCCCAACTCATGGTGATCTTCATCAACTTTGAGTATTCATCACTACTTTACCTACATGAAGTCTTCATCGACAAAACCCAAGGTTAGTTTATCCCTCTCAAGGGGGGATGTCACATCAAGGGGAGCTTTACTCTAAGACTTGAGTCAAAGCATCTCATAACATGTGACAACATTAAATGCTTAATGTAAAAGTGGTAACCCCACTTGTGCTTAAACAATGAGTGTGACCTATGATCAAGTATTCTTACTTGGCTCCTAGGTCAATATACTCATATATAGATGAACCCCTCATCGCCAAAATGCTTGATAGATGCTAGTATGGATGTGCATGTTTGCCATGATTCAATTTGACATCTTATTGCGTGAGCATGTTGGTCTGCATTTCTTTATTCATTCCAGGACATCCAATTGTTGCTATTTGGACTTTGATTTTCTTTTTACAATTGTATGGTCAAGAATGCCTAGGACCCCTCTCTATCTATCTATGCTTTCTCGTCTCATATTCCGTTCTTGCTGCATCACAAAATTTGAACAAGGACTTTTCGATCTCTCTATGTGAGGAGCACTCGTAGTTCCATATCGACAAGGACTGGACATTAAAACCTCCAAAGTGCATCTCAGTGGAACCAACACAAAAATCTCGGTCTCACCGATGCCTAGGGTTGACCCGGTTTTCAATCTTGGTAACACCGATTCCATCTTCTCGGCTTCACCGAGTTTCCCTGTCAGCTGAAGATACGTCTCCAACGTATCTATAATTTATGAAGTATTCATGCCATGTTTACAATAATTCTATATGATTTTGGCATGATTTTATTAGAACTAACCAGGACTAACGTTGTTTTCAGCGGAACTACCATGGTGTCGTTCTTTGTGCAGAAATAAAAGTTCTCGGAATGGGCTGAAAATTTAGTATGATTTTTTGGGACCAAAAGAGACCCCTGAAGCATTGGAGTTGGGCCAGAAGAGCCACGAGGAGGTCACAAGCCTGCCAGGCGTGGCTACCCCCTAGCCACACCTAGCAGGCTTGTCACTGCCTTGTGCCCCCCCTTGACGTGAGAACGATGCCAAAAATTCCTATAAATATAGAAACCTCCGAAAAGAAACCTAGATTGGGAGTTCCGCCGCCGCAAGCCTCGAGAGCCACGAAAAACCAATCGAGAGCCCGTTCCAGCACCCTGCCAGAGGCGGAAACCATCACCGGAGGCCATCTTCATCATCCCGACGGTCTCCATGATGAGGAGGGAGTAGTTCACCCTCGGGGCTGAGGGTATGCACCAGTAGCTATGTGTTTGATCTCTCTCTCTCGTGTTCTTAAGATGGCACAATCTTGATGTATCGCGAGCTTTATTGATATAAATGAATCATATGGAGTTTCCCCCTCTCTATCTTGTTTTTATGAATTGAGTTTCCCCTTTGAAGTTTTCTTATTGGATTGAGTCTTTAAGGATTTAGGAACACTTGATGTATGTCTTAGATTGAACATGATGAATATCAAATTATGTGATGCATATTGTATAATCAAGCCCATGGGTACTTGTGGTGACATTGGAGTATCTAGGTGAAATTAGGGTTTTGGTTGATGTGTGTCTTAAGGTGTTATTTTAGTATGAACTCTAGGGCTGTTCGTGACACTTATAGGGATAGCTCATAAGATTGATCGGAAAAGATAACTTTGAGGTGGTTTCATACCCTACAATAATTTCTTCGTTAGTTCTCCACTGTTTGTGACTTTGGAGTGAACTCTTTGTCGCACGAGAGGTATTTACATATGATTCAACTATGTTAGTATTATTGAGAGATTGCACTAGTGAAAGTATGAACCCTAGGCCTTGTTTTCAAGCATTGCAATACCATTTGTGCTCACTTTTGTTACTTGGTACCTTGCTGTTTTTATATTTTCAGATTACAAAAACCTATATCTACCATCCATATTGCACCTGTATCACCATCTCTTCGCCGAACTAGTGAACCTAACAATTTACCATTGTATTGGGTGTGTTGGGGACACAAGAGAATCTTTGTTATTTGATTGCATGGTTGTTTGAGAGAGACCATATTCATCCTATGCCTCCCACGGATTGATAAACCTTAGGTCATCCACTTGAGGGAAAATTGCCACTTTCCTACAAAACTTTGCGCTTGGAGGCCCAACACGAGTCTACAAGAAGAAGGTTGTGTAGTAAACATCAATTGACACTTGAGGAACTCGGTGGCACCGATAATTTTGAACTGGTGTCACTGACAGTGATGGGTACTTAATGTGGCAGACCCGACTTTTGAAATTACTTATTCAAACGTTCGTTCCTCCAAATCCTAGCTGTCCGTTTGTGGTCCCCTGTTCATCCCCTTTGTCTTCCCGAGCGCCTCCGTCGTTGGAAGTCGCCGCCGTCGACGGAATCCTCACCGTCGTACCGAACTCATCACCAAGCTAGGGTACGATTCCGACTCCTTGTGTGCTCCTTCCTCCGACTCATGCACATTAGGATTGTTCCATCTATAAGCCACTGTTTGAGATCAATCTATCCTCAAAATTCTCCATTAGAATAGAGAACAATGGATTTTTAGGGTTTTGCCGTCCGCAATCCAAACCTCGGTGAAACCGAAGCAAAAGAATCGGTTGTACCGATTCTGTTTCTAGGTCTATTGAGGATAGTCTCGGTGAAACCGAGTATCCATTTTTGGTATTACCGAAATGGGTGCCAAGTTTCTGTGAAGCAGGTTGTGTGTATCGATGGGTCTGAAATTTTTGGTTGCACCGATCTTCCCTTTGGAGTATGCCAGCTCAGGGACAGTTAAAGCACTAGAGAGTGCTAGGGCAACAATGACTGCTCAGCCCCCAAAGAAATCTACGCCCAAGAAGGCTGGAGAGAAGAAAATCAGAAAGATAATCATACATGTTGGTGGAAGACCTGCCTCAATGTATGAAGACCCAGATGAGGCTGAGGCTGAGGAAGAGGAAGAGCCAGCTCCCAAGGCTCCTCGTAAGAAGAAGAAGAAGCTGCTTGCTGATGTTATGCCAAGTCAAGCTCCATCCAAGAGCAAGCCAGCTGCTCCCAAGAAACCCACTGCTCCAAAACCCAAGAGGACTACCAAAGACATCCCAGCTGCTACCAAGAACAAGAATTCTACTTTCAGAGAAGCTGAGGATGAAGAAAGGTTTGTTTTGATGAAGCTGAGACCACTCCTTCCAGAACACAATGCTAGCCATCCAATTGCTGAGGACATGAAAAAGAGGAAGGACTCGGGATTGAGAGAGTGGAGAGCAATTGATCCTTATTCTCATAGGAGAAAGACAGTTGTAGACTACAGGTTGTACACAAAGGAACATCAATACTTCTATGAAACAGTTTTGCTTGACAAGAGCCCTGCAGTGAGTGACATGAGGTATGTGGACTGGAAGTACATCAAGGACAACCAAGATTACTTTCCAAGTGTGCAAGATAAGTTCCATTGCATTGGTATTGATAAGTTTGTTGGTAAGGAGTTCACCGCTTGGAACGACAAGATGATCATGCAATTCTACTCCACTGCACATTTCTATGGAGATGGTAGGATTGTATGGATGACATAAGGCACCAGGTATGAATCCACAGTTGAGGAGTGGGCTGCCATCTTAGGATCTCCATAGGTGGAAGATGGTGACCTAGATATGTACTCTAAGTCCAAGGCAAATCACAATGCCATGAAGAACATGTACAATGTGATCCCTAGTGCAAACTTGCAATCTCACAAGCTCGGATCCATTTACTTCCTCCAGGCTGGTCTACGCACGATCAACACCATCTTGAGGCATACTTTGATGCCTAAGTCTAGAGATGACAAGATGATAAGAGGCTATTCTATCAACATGCTGCTCCATCTTGATCAACACACCAGATTCAGAGTGATGGACTGATAGTTGAGACAGTGAAGATGACTGCTGCAGATCAAAAGAGATCATGTGGATATGCTCCATATATTCAGATGCTTATCAACTCCAAGCTGGAGAAGCACGTGTATGCACTTGATCGACCACATTTGCCACTCCTGCCAGAGCTAGAAGACAATGTTGTGGTGATGGACCCAGATCATCCCACTTAAGCTACAACACATGCACATGCAGAGGCAGCCAGAGACTCTAGTGCTCAAGTGCCAAAGACTCGGAGTGAGCAGATGGATCTTCTCTTTAGCTCTGTGCTCAGTATGTAGAAGGACATCAGGAACATCTTGAAGAACCAGGAGAGCCTTGAGAGGATTGTTGATAACAAGTTTCATATTCTCAACAACAAGGTGGATGAGCTCACAGTGATTGTGAATGAGCTCAAGAAGGAAGTTGATGGCGTGCCCAGTCCTCACACTACAGATGATGATGAGGATAGTCCACCTCTCAAGGCAGACACTCAGTTCAGGACTCAGTCTAGATCTGCTACAGTGCCAGTTCCAGAGATAATACCTTCTTCATCAGCACCTGCCGCAACTCCTTCAGCTCCTCCAGCTCCTCCAGTTGCTATTCCAAATTCGTCCATGATGTCTACTGAAGTCTTCGCTGATGTTGTTCTCTCGACTCCTTCATCAGCTACCGGAGGAGATCAGCCCCATACCTTTGAACTTTTTGCTAACTTGTTTCCAAAGGGGGAGAATATGTATAGATCATTAGGGCTTAGAGAGAGAGATGCATTTGATATCTTTTCAAAACATTGACATTTTTTGGTTTGTTTGCTTGTGTTAAACTTTGTTGGTGTTTGATCATACACTTGATGTGTATTGCTACTACTTCGTATCCTTGTGATGCTTATGAGATGATCATTCACCTTTGCTTGATTGTGTTGTGCTATGATATTCATTCATATTATTCTCGCACACCACCAAGTTGTATGTGACATAAAAGAATGCCCCATGCACCTAATCAATTGTGCATTTGCATTCAAACGCAAATTCAAAATAATGCACAAATTTAGGGGGGGCTCTTGATTATCACATACTTCTCAAAGCGACAATTATATTCATTGATTATATCATATGTCGAAGATTTGATCTATATGTTGTCATCAATTACCAAATAGGGGGAGATTGAAAGCACATTTGCTCCCTTGGTGGTTTTGGTAATTAATAACAACATATATGTCATTGAACTAATGTTTCCACTACGTATATTTCAGGAAATGTTCAATGATGGGTTAGAAAAAGGATTGTGGAGAGGCGCCCAGATGCAAGGAATTGGATTGGCAAAGCTTCAAGCAAGAGGACTCTACATTTTACTTTGTGAGAAATCACCTTGAGTCCATAGGAAAGCCAATATTATTAAAAGGGGGTAAGGTACTATTGGTGAACAATATGCTCCACATGCACAAGTGATAGTCACCAAAAACACCCATAAGCTCTTCCACAAAAGTCTGTCCAAGCCTATCATGCAAATCGGTGCTACCAAAATTCCCCACTCGGTCTCACCGATTCCCACCTTAGACAGACCCATGCCAAACCCTAGATCTTCGGTGCAACCGATTCCGCTTCGGTGCCACCGAGTTCAGCTTGACAACTTCCTGTTACCTCGATTTTTTAAAATCGGAATTTCTGAGATTTTGGATCGGCGTCACCGAGTTGTGGAATCTGACCGTTGGTCACCCTGTTAGTACTGCCGAGATCTTTGTATCGGTCTCACCGAGATTCAAAAGTTTCTACCTTTGGAGCAACTCAGTACCATTGAGTTTTATACTTTGGTGTCACCGAGTTGGTCACTTTAGGTGTAACGGTTGGATTTTGTAGATGCCTATATATACCCCTCCACCACCACTCACTCTCAAGAGAAGCACTCGGAACATATCCCCACTTATCCCATCAGATTTTCTGAGAGAGAGCCACCTACTCATGTGTTGAGATCAAGCCATTCCACTCCATCCATATGAATCTTGATCTCTAGCCTCCCCAAGTTGCTTTCCACCCAATCAATCTCTTCCACCAAAGCCAAATCTGTGAGAGAGTGATTAAGTGTTGAGGAGTCTATCATCTTGAAGCACAAGAGCAAGGAGTTCATCGACATTATAGAGCCTATTACCTTTTGGAGGATGGTGCCTCCTAGATTGGTTAGGTGTCGCTTGGGAGCCTCCTACTTCGTGTTGTGGAGTGAACCAAGAAGTTTGTAAGGGCAAGGAGATTGCCTACTTCGTGAAGATCTACCCGAATTAGGCTAATCCTTCGTGGACGTAGGCCATCATGGTATAGACAAGGTTGCTTCTTCGTGGAAACCTCCGTGGACTCTCGCGGCCATTACCCTCCGTGGGTTGAAGTCTCCATAAACGTGGACGTACGATAGCACCACCTATCAGAACCACGGGAAAAATCTTCGTGTCTCCAAACTGCATTTGATCTTCCTCCCTATCCTCTATTACATATGCTTGTCTTTACTTTCCGCTGCTATACTCTTAGGCATGCATGTGTAGGGTTAGCTTGAATTGTTATCATTGCCAAAATATGCCAACACCCAAAATTGGGAAAAGGTAGAATTTTTATTTTCTCAAGTAGTCTAATCACCCACCCCCACTCTAGACATACTTTCGATCCTATAGATTCCCGAAGTATGCACGTATAGTCTCTAGTTATGTGATGAAGTTGGAGCATAATTTATCCTTTATTGAAATCCTTTGTGCTGTTATAATCGAGCGGGGGGGGGGGGGATGCTTAACTCCTCCCAACCTCCTCCCTAGGAGCATGCGAGTAGTACTTTGCTTAGAGAGAGCTAATAAAACCTTACAATAAGTATGTGAGTTCTTTATGACTAATGTGAATTCATGGATGTACGCACTCTCACCACCTCAAATTTGCTAGCCTCTTTGATACCGTGCATTTCCCATTCTCACCTCGAGGATTGGTGCAAACTTTGCCGGTGCATCCAAACCCGCGACATGTTACGCTATGTTGCACATAAGCCACCTTATATCTTCCTCAAAACAGTCACCATGCCTACCTATCATGGCATTTCCATAGCCATTTCGAGATATATTGCCATGCAACTTCCACCGTTACATCATATGACTAGTACAACTCATTGTCATGTTTCTTGGCATGATCATGTAGATGACATAGTGCTTGTGGCAAAGCCACCGTTCATCATTATCATACATGTTACGCTAGATCATTGCACATCCTGCTACATTGCCAGGGGAATTCATATAGAGTCATATTGTTTAGTAGTTTTTCATATCGAGTTGTAAGTAAATAAAGTGTGATGCTATTCATTATTAGGGAACTATTTCAGTGAGGAAAGGATGATGGAGAGAATGATTCTCCCACAAGTTGGGATGAGACTCCGGACTAAAAAAGGAAAAAAAGGGGGAAGAAAAAAAGGAAAGAAAGAGAAAAAAAGAAAGAAAAAAAAGGAAAAAAATGAGAGAAAAGATAGAAGGGATAATGCTACTACTTCTTTTTCCACACTTGTGCTTCAAAGTAGCACCATGTTTTTCATATAGAGAGTCTCATGTTTTGTCAATTTCATATGCTAGTGGGAATTTAATTATTATAGAACTTGACTTGTATATTCCAATGACGGGCTTCCTCAAATGCCCGAGGTCTTCATGACCAAGCAAGTTGGATGCACACCAACTTAGCTTCAGTCGAGCTTTTATACACTTATAGCTTTGTGCATCCATTGCATGGCAATCCATACTCCTCGCATCGATATCGATTGATGGACATCTCATAGCCCATTGATCCACCTAGTTGACGCGAGCCTCTCTTACCACTTTTACTCCTTTGAAACCTACCACCATACTCTATTCCACCGATATGCTATGTCCATGGTTCACGTTCATGTATTGAGTGAGGTATAAAATGCTGAAGCGCGTAAAAAAAGTACAATCTAATCGCTTGGTTTGACACCGGAGAGGTCATGATTTATACTTTATGCTAGGAAGACCGAGCATGACAGGCTATATGATTTTGTAGGGATAGTGTTCTTTAGCATTGTTATTTTGAAAGGACATGATTGTTTGATAGTAAACCTGAGTATTGATGTCTTTATGTCAAATGATAGACTATTGCCTTGAATCACTTGTATCTTAACATTCATGCCATGATTTTGTAGGGATAGTGTTCTTTAGCATTTTTATTTTGAAAGGACATGATTGTTTGATAGTAAACCTAAGTATTGATGTCTTTATGTCAAATGATAGACTATTGCCTTGAATCACTTGTATCTTAACATTCATGCCATGATTAGACATTTGTTCAAGATTATGTTATGTAGCATTCCACATAAAAAATTGACTTTTTATCATTTACCTACTCGAGGATGAGCAGGAATTAAGCTTGGGGATGCTGATATGTCTCTGTCGTATCTATAATTTTTGATTGTTTCATGCCAATATTCTACAACATTCATATACTTTTGGCAACATTTTATATTATTTTTCGGACTAACTTACTTATCTAGTGCCCAGTGCCAGTTCCAATTTTTTGCGTGGTTTTTGTTTCGCAAAACATCCATATCAAACGGAGTCCAAACATGATAAAAATTTACAAAGATTTTTTTTGGAATATATGTAAATTTTGGGAAGAATAATCAAGGCCACACGATCTTGAGGCTCTCACAAGGCAAAAGGGCGCGACCATGGGGCTGGTTGCGCCCTGATAGCTTGTGGCTCCCCCGTTAAGTCGGTTGGGGCCCTTATTTTTCTGCAAGAATGCTAATTTCGCGATAAAAATCCCCTCAAAATTTCAGCCCAATCGGAGTTAGGGATCTCCGGATATTTAAGAAACGATGAAGGGGTGATGGTGTCCTGGACTAGGGGGTACTCACCACGTCGTCTCCCGACCAGTGGGTTGGGACGAGGACCCCTAGGGCGGTTCACTAATGGGACAGTTCGGACAGCCCATGATGCATACGAAGAAGATTCCACAAGACTTGGTGATCAAGACAAGGACTCCTCTCCACCGACGTAGCCGACTAGGACTCTTTTTATCCTAGGCCTCTGGTGTGTTATATAAGCCGAGTCCAGGCTAGTCATTAGAGACAATCAGATCATCATAGATCATATCATCATACGAGCATAGCTCTTAGGGTTTAGACCACTGCATACGATCTCGAGGTACATCAACTCTCTACTCAATACATCATCATCAATACAAACAAAGTAGGACGTAGGGTTTTACCTCCATCAAGAGGGCCCGAACCTGGGTAAATACCATCTCCCTTGTCTCATGTTACCTATTGATCCAAGACCCACAGATTGGGACCCCCTACCCGAGATCCACCGGTTTTGACACCGACAAGGGGTCCGAAAACAGTCGAGAAAACAGGAGAGAAACAGAGAGGGTGATCCAATCTCGGAGGGGTTGCTGCCCTCCGGGAGCCATGGTGTGCATGGACCCGAGGGGAAACTCTCCTCCCATCTAGGGGAAGCCAAGGAATAATAAGAAGGAGGGGGCTCTCTACCCCTCTCTCCCTGTGGCGCCGGAGCACCGCCGGGGCAACCATCCTGATAGCGATCTACACCAACAACCTCGTCGTCATCACCACAAACTCTCTCTCCCTCTATGCGGTGGTGTAAAACCTCTCTTCCCCGTTGTAATCTCTGCTTAAACATGGTGCTTAATTCTATATATTATTATCCAATGATGTGTGGCTATCCTATGATGTTGGAGTTGATTTGTTTTGTCCTATGGGTTAATTGTAGTATGATGTTATTGATATGAGTTGTATGTTGATATGGTGTTGTCCTATGGTGACCTCCATGTCGCGCAAACGTGAGGGATCCCCACTGCAAACTGTTGCAATACGTTCATGATTCGCTTATAGTGGGTGGCTAGAGTGACAGAAGCTTACACCCAAGTAAGGGGATTGTTGTGTATGTGAGTAAAGAGGACTTGATGTTTAATTCTATGGTTGGGTTTTACCTTAATGATCTTTATTAGTTGTGGATGCTTGCTAGAGTTCCAATCAGAAGTGCATATGATCCAAGTACGGAAAGTGTGTTAGCATATGCCTCTCCCTCATTGCATATGATAAGTGTCTATCATGTTATATTCAACTGCCCATGGATAAATCTTTCTCTTGTGATACAAAAATCTTTCTACTGAACAACTAACTTAATTAATCTTTATCTAAGCAGCCCCTAACTTGTATTTACTAGTTCTTTATTACCATGCAAAACTATCTATTACTCCTACTAAGTACTTCTAGTTTCTTTCCCGCAAAGTAGTTTCATACTTGTTCTAGGTAAAGTAAGCGTTAGCGTGCGTAGAGTTTTATCGGTGGTCGATAGAACTTAAGAGAATATCAATTATACCTCTAGCTCTTTGTTAGGTTCGACACTCTTACTTATCGAAAAAGGCTAAAAACAATCCCCTACACTTGTGGGTTATCACTCTCCTCTTCGGGGGAAATCCCAACGCAGCACACAAGTAGCAAAGTTGCACTGCTTGCTTGCAGCGCCGCCTCCTCGCTGATGATGCTCCTTCATGTTGCGCGGCCTCGTTGATCTAGTCAAGTAATCCACACCCACATCCTCCTTATCCACCTCAAATGCCCCGACAGTCATCGTAACACCTTCCACCAAAATCGTTACCACATCCTCCAAATAAGTGTCGCCCTAAGCCATGGTGCACGCAGTATAGCCAGGAGCTCAAGGAGCACCTGGCAGTGGAGACGTAAATCGCGATCGCATCCTTGGATGAGTCTGCGAGGGCTGCCATGCATGTCGTCACCAGATCTTTGTGTTGGAAATATGCCCTAGAGGCAATAATAAATTAGTTATTATCATATTTCCTTGTTCATGATAATCGTTTATTATCCATGCTATAATTGTATTGATCGGAGACTTAAATGCATGTGTGGATACATAGACAAAACCATGTCCCTAGTATGCCTCTAATGGACTAGCTCGTTGATCAAAGGATGGTTAAGGTTTCCTAGCCATGGACATGAGATGTCATTTGATAACGGGATCACATCATTAGGAGAATGATGTGATGGATAAGACCCAAACTACAAACATAGCATATGATCGTGTCAGTTTATTGCTACTGTTTTCTGCATGTCAAGTATATGTTCCTATGACCATGAGATCATGCAACTCACGGATATCGGAGGAGTGCCTTATGTGTATCAAATGTCGCAACGTAACTGGGTGACTATAAAGGTGCTCTACAGGTATCTTCGATGGTGTCTGTTGAGTTGGCATGGATCGGGACTAGGATTTGTTACTCCGTGTGACGGAGAGGCATCTCGGGGCCCACTCGGTAATGCAACATCACAATAAGCCTTGCAAGCAATGTGACTAATTGTTAGTTGCGGGATCTTGTATTACATAACGAGTAAAGAGACTTGCCGGTAACGAGGCTGAACTAGGTATGGAGATACCGACGATCGAATCTCGGGCAAGTAACATACCGAAGAAGAAAGGGAACGTTATACGGGATTAACTGAATCCTTGACATAGAGGTTCGATCGATAAAGATCTTCGTAGAATATGTAGGAACCAATGTGGACGTCCAGGTCCCGCCATTGGTTATTGACCGTAGAGGTGTCTCGGTCATGTCTACATAGTTCTCGAACCTGCAGGGTCTGCACACTTAAGGTTCGGTGACGTTACGGTAGTGTAGAGTTATGTATGGTGGTGACCGAAGTTTGTTCGGAGTCCCGGATGAGATCCCAGACGTCACGAGGAGCTCCGGAATGGTCTGGAGGTAAAGATTCATATATAGGAAGTCCCAGTTTGGTTTCCGGAAAAGTTTCGGGCTCATCGGTAGTGTACCGGGAGTGCCGGTAGTGTACCGGGAGACCTCTGGGAGGGGTACTCCGACCCCAAGAGGTCCATGGGCTGTGGGAGAGTATTAACCAGCCCTTATTGGGCTGGGAAAACAGCCACAAAGGCCCATGGCGCAGGAGAGAAAGTCCTAAAGCAAAAAGTGGAAAATCAGCCAATAGGAGGCAATCCTACTCCAACTAGGATTGGAGGTGAAGTAGGATTGCTCCCACCTCCTATTTCGGCCGACCCAAAGGCCTTGGCTACCTCTCCTCTCCTCTCCTCCTATATATACTAGTGGATTGGGTGGTTTTTGGATAGAATTTCCGGCCACGTGCTACCCGTTACACCGGTGCATAGTTTCTCCTCTAGATCGGTTTTCTGCAGCGCTTAGGCGAAGCCCTGCCGGAATTGCTCCACCACCATCACCGGAGCGCCGTCACGCTGCCGGTGAACTCTCTCTCCTCTCCGCCTCCTCTCGCTGGATCGAGACGGTGGGGATTGTCATCAAGCTGCACGTGTGCTGAACGCGGAGGTGCCGTCCGTTCGGCGCTTGATCGGAAGGACCGTGATCGAGATCGCGAGACGGTTCATGATGTGATCACGGAACGGATCGTGATGAGTTCGCGGGACAGATCGTGATCAAGATCGTGAGACGGATCGTGATGAGTTCACGGGACGGATCATGATGTGTTCGCGGGACGGTTCGTGATTGGATCGCGGGACGCTCGGCGATTTGGATCGCAAAGAAGTACGACTACACCAACCGCGTTTCTTAACGCTTCCCGCTTAGCGATCTACAAGGGTACGTAGATCCACTCTCCCTCTCGTAGATGCTCATCACCATGGATAGGTTTGCGTGTGCGTAGGAATTTTTTTGTTTCCCATGCGACGTTCCCCAACAGTGGCATCATGAGCTAGGTTGATGGTTCGATGAGATCTCGATTAGAACACAAAAGGTTTGTGGGCGTTGATGCTTAGATTGCTTCCTCCCTTGGTCGGATTTTGGTTCAGCGGGATTGTGAGATGAAGCGTCCTAGACCAACATTACTCGTACGCTTACGAGAGACCGGTTCCCTCGACGCAACTTGTTGCCTAGATGGCTTGCGGGTGACAGTTTCTCTCACTTTAGTTGGATCGGATCCGACAAAGGCGGTCCTTGAGAAGGTTGAAAAGCAATCTATGTATCACCGTTGTGGTTTATGCGTAGGTGAGAATCGTTCTTGCTAGATACCCGTAGCAGCCACGTAAAACTTGCAACAACAATTAGAGGACGTCTAACTTGTTTTTGCAGGGTATGTTGTGATATGATATGGCCAATTACATGATGTGATATATGTGATGTATGAGATGATCATGTGATGTATAGATTATCACGACTTGCATGTCGATGAGTACGGCAACCGGCAGGAGCCATAGGGTTGTCTTTAATTATTGTATGACCTGCGTGTCAATCATTATGCGCTATGTAATGCTTTACTTTATCGCTACGGTAGCAATAGTAGTAGAAGCATGTAGGGCGTGACAACCCCGATGGCAACACGTTGATGGAGATCAAGATGATGGAGATCATGGTGTCATGCCGGTGACGATGGAGATCATGCCGGTGCTTTCAAGATGGAGATCAAAAGCACAAGTTCATGGCCATATCATGTCACTTATGATTTGCATGTGATGTTAATCCTTTTTATGCACCTTGTTTTGCTTAGGATGACGGTAGCATTATAAGATGATCCCTCACTTAATTTCAAGATAAATTGTGTTCTCCCCGAGTGTGCACCGTTGCGAAAGTTCGTCGTGTTGAGACACCACGTGATGATCGGGTGTGATAGACTCTACGTTCACATACAACGGGTGCAAGCCAGATTTGCACGTGCAGAACACTCGGGTTAAACTTGACGAGCCTAGCATGTACAGACATGGCCTCGGAACACAAGAGACCAAAAGGTCGAACATGAGTCATATAGTAGATATGATCAACATGATGATGTTCACCATTGTAGCCACCTCAACTCATGTGATGATCGGACTTGAGTTGGTGAATTTGGATCATGTATCACTCGAATGATCGGAGGGATGTCAACTTGAGTGGGAGTTCTTAAGTAATATGATTAATTGAACTCATTATCATGAACATAGTCAAAGTGTCTTTGCAAATTATGTTGTAGATTACTAGCTCGCGTAGTAGCTCCCTTAAATTTATATATGTTCCTAGAGAAATAGAGTTGAAAGATGTTGGTAGCAATATTGCGGACTGGGTCCGTGATCTGAGGATTGTCCTCATTGCTGCACAGAAGGCTTATGTCCTTAATGCACCGCTCGGTGCGCCACCCCCACTAGCGTCGTCTATAGATGTTGTGAACATCTGACAGGCACGTTTCGATGACTACTTGATAGTTTAGTGCGTCATGCATTACGGCTTAGAATTGAGGCTCGGAAACGTTTCGAACGTCACGGAACATATGAGATGTTCTAGGAGCAGAGATTGTGATCTCAGGCTCGTGCCTGTGTTGCGAGATATGAGATCTCCAACAAGATTCTTTGCCTGTAAGATGAAGGAGAATAGCTCAATCGTTGAGCATGTACTCAGATTGTCTGGGTAGTATAATCGCTTGAATCAAGTGGGAGTTGATCTTCCAGATAAGATAGTGATTGATATAGTTCTCCAAGTCACTGTCACTAAAGCTACTAGAACTTAGTGATGAACTATAATACACCAGGGATAGAAGTATTGATCCCTGAGCTGTTCGCGATGTTTGACACCGCGAAGTTAGAAATCAAGAAGGAGCGTCAAGTGTTGATGGTTAATCAAACCACTAGTTTCGAAAAGGGCAAGAGCAAGGAGGGAAACTTCATGGATAGCAAGTCAGTTGCTGCTCCAGTGAAGCAACCCAAAGTTGAACTCAAACCCGAGACTAAGTGCTTCTATTATGAGGTGAGGGGTCGCTGAAGCGGAACAACCCTAGATACTTGGTAGATAAGAAGGCTGGCAACATCGACAGAAGTATATTTGATATACGAGTTATTGATGTGTACCTTGCTAGTACTCCTAGTAGCACCTGGGTATTGGATACCGGTTCGGTTGCTAAATGTTAGTAACTCGAAATAAAAGCTACGGAATAAACGGAGAACTAGCTAAGGGTGAGGTGACGATGTGTGTTGGAAATGTTTCAAAGGTTGATGTGATCAACATCGCACACTCTCTCTACATTCAGGATTAGTGACGAACCTAAAGAAATGTTATTTGGTGTTTTGCGTTGAGCATGAACATGATTAGATCATGTTTGTTGCAATACGGTTATTCATTTAAGTCAGAGAATAATAGTTATGCTGTTTACATGAATAATACCTTCAATGGTCATGCACCCAGTGAGAATGGTTTGTTGAAATCTTGATCGTAGTAATACACTTGTTCATAACATTGATGTCAAAAGATACAAAGTTAAATAATGATAGTACCACATACTTGTGGCACTGCCGCAAAATGTCATATTGGTATAAAGCGCATGAAGAAACTCCATGGTGATGGATATTTGGACTCATTTGATTTCGAATCGGTTGAGACATGCGAACCATGCCTCTTGGGCAAGATGACCAAAGGACCCCGTTGGATGGAGCGGGCAAGTGATTCATTGGAAATGATACATGTTGATGTATGCAATCTAGTGAGTTTTGTAGCGTGCAGTGGATATCGTTATTTTCTTACCTTCACTGATGATTTGAGTAAATATAGTGTATATTTACTTAATGAAACACAAGTCTGAATCGTTTGAAAGGTTCAAGCAAATTCAGAGTGAAGTTTAAGATCATCGTGACAAGAAGATAAAAATAACTGCGATATGATCGTGGAGGTGAATATCTGAGTTACGAGTTTGGCATACAACTTAATACAATGTGAAATTTGTTTCACAACTAACGCCACCTGGAACACCATAGTGTGATGGTGTGTCCGAACATCATAGTCATGCTCTATTGATATGGTGCATACTGTGATGTCTCTTATCGTTTTACTACTATAATTTTTGGGGTTATGCATTAGAGACAACTACATTCACTTTAAATAGGGCATCATCTAAATCCGTTGAGATGACACCGTGTGAATTATGGTTTGATAGAAACCTAAGCTATCATTTCTTAATATTTGGGGCTATGACACTTGTGTGAAAAATGTTTTCACCTAATGAGGTCGAACCCAAGGCGGACAAATGCATCTTCATAGAATACCCTAAGATCAGTTGGGTGAACCTTCAATCTCAGATCCTAGTGCAAAGTGTTTGTTGTTTAAATGGATCCTTTCTCGAGGAAATGTTTCTCGCGAAATAATTGAGTGGGAGGAAGATAGAACTTGATGAGGTTGTTAAACCTTTGTTCAACCAGAGAGTAGCGCAGCGCAGAAAGATGTTTCTGTGAAGCCTACGTTAGTTGAAGAGGAAGTTAATGATGATGATCATGAAGCTTCAGGATCAAGTTACTATCGAACTTCGTAGGTCGACAAGGATGTGTACTGCTCCTAAGTGGTACGACAACTCTGTCTTGGAGATCATGTTGTTGGACAACGATGAACCTACGAGCTATGGAGAAGCGATGATGGGCCCAGATTCTGACAAATGGTTGGAGGCCATGAAATCCGAGATAGGATCCATGTACGGAAACCAAGTGTAGACTTTGGTAGACTTGCTCGTTCGACGGCAGGTCGTTGAGTACAAATGGATCTTTAAAATGAAGACAGACACTGATGGTGAATGTCACTATTTTTAAAGCTCGACTTGTTTCAAAGATGTTTGTGACAAGTTCAAGGAGTTGACTACAATGAGACTTTCTCACTCGTATTGGTGCTAAAGTCTGTTGGAATTATGTTAGCAGTTGCTGTGTTTTCAATTATGAAATCTGGCAGATGGATGTCAAAACATCGTTTCCTTAAGTGTTTACTTGAGGAAAGGTTGTATGTGATACAACCGGATGGTTTTGTTAGTCCTAAGGATGCTAAAAGGTGTGCAAGATTTAGTGATCCTTCTATGGACTGAAGCAAGCATCTCGGAGTTGGAATATACGCTTTGATGAGGTGATCAAAGTTTTAATGTTTATACAAGGTTTACGAGAAACTTGTATTTACAATAAAGTGAGTGGGAGCACTATAGAATTTCTGATAAGTATATGTGGATGACATATTGTTGATCGGAAATAATGTAGGATTTCTGGGAAGCATAAATGGTTGTTTGAAAAGTGATTTTTCAAAGGAAGACCTGGATAAAGCTACCTAATTGTTGAGCATCAAGATCTATAGAGATAGATCAAGATACCTGATGAGACTTTCAATGAGCACGTACCTTGACAAGATTTTGAAAGAGTTCAAAATGGATCAGTCAGAGAAAGAGTTCTCGCCTGATTTGTAAGGTATAAAATTGAGTATGACTCAATGCCCAGTGACTGCACAAGATAGAAAAAGGATGAGTGTCATCACCCATGCTTCAGCCATAGGCTCTATCATGTATGCAATGCTGTGCACAAGACCCGATGTCAGCCTTGCCATAAGGATGGCTGGAAGGTTTCAAAGTGATCCTGGAATGGAGCACTAGACAGCGGTCAAGATTGTCCTTAGTAACTAAAAGACTAAGGAAATGTTTCTTGATTATGGAGGTGATAAAGAGTTCGTCGTAAAGAGTTACGTCGATGCAAGCTTTAACACCTATCCGGATGACTAGTAGTAGCAATCTGGATACGTATAGTGGAGTAGCCATTTGGAAATAGTACCAAGTGGAGTGTGGTAGCAGTGTTTACGGTTTGACATAGAGATTTGCAAAGTACACACGGATCTGAATATCGCAGACCCGTTGACTATAAGACCTCTCTCACATGCAAAGCATGATCGAGCCCCAGAACTCATTGGGTGTTAGATTCATAACAATGCGAATCACATGGTGATGTGAACTAGATTATTGACTCTAGTGCAACTGGGAGACTGTTGGAAATATGCCCTAGAGGCAATAATAAATTAGTTATTATCATATTTCCTTGTTCATGATAATCGTTTATTATCCATGCTATAATTGTATTGATCGGAGACTTAAATGCATGTGTGGATACATAGACAAAACCATGTCCCTAGTATGCCCCTAGTATGCCTCTAGTGAATTGCAGACCCATTGACTAAACCTCTTCCAAGGGCTAAACATGATCAACACCAGAACTGCATGGATGTTCGATTCATTACAATGTAAATAACATAGTGATGTGAACTAGATTATTGACTCTAGTGCAAGTGGGAGACTGTTGGAAATATGCCCTAGAGGCAATAAATAAAGTGTTTATTATTGTATTTCCTTGTTCATGATAATTGTTTATTATCCATGCTATAATTGTATTAATTGGAAACATGGATACATGTGTGGATACATAGACAAACACAATGTCCCTAGTATGCCTCTAGTGAACTAGCTCGTTGATCGAAAGATGGTTAAGGTTTCCTAGCCATGGACATGAGATGTCATTTGATAATGGGATCACATCATTAGGAGAATGATGTGATGGACAAGACCCAAACTACAAACGTAGCTTATGATCGTGTCAGTTTATTGCTACTGTTTTCTGCATGTCAAGTATATGTTCCTATGACCATGAGATCATGCAACTCACGGATATCGGAGGAGTGCCTTATGTGTATCAAATGTCGCAATGTAACTGGGTGACTATAAAGGTGCTCTACAGGTATCTTCGATGGTGTCTGTTGAGTTGGCATGGATCGAGACTGGGATTTGTTACTCCGTGTGACGGAGAGGTATCTCGGGGCCCACTCGGTAATGCAACATCACAATAAGCCTTGCAAGCAATGTGACTAATTGTTAGTTGCGGGATCTTGTATTACATAACGAGTAAAGAGACTTTCCGGTAACGAGGTTGAACTAGGTATGGAGATACCGACGATCGAATCTCGAGCAAGTAACATACCGAAGAAGAAAGGGAACGTTATACGGGATTAACTGAATCCTTGACATAGAGGTTCGACCGATAAAGATCTTCGTAGAATATGTAGGAACCAATGTGGACGTCCAGGTCCCGCCATTGGTTATTGACCGTAGAGGTGTCTCTGTCATGTCTACATAGTTCTCGAACCCGCAGGGTCTGCACACTTAAGGTTCGGTGACGTTTCGGTAGTGTAGAGTTATGTATGGTGGTAACCGAAGTTTGTTCGGAGTCCAGGATGAGATCCCGGACATCACGAGGAGCTTTGGAATGGTCCGGAGGTAAAGATTCATATATAGGAAGTCCCAGTTTGGTTTCCGGAAAAGTTTCGGGCTCATCGGTAGTGTACCGGGAGTGCTGGTAGTGTACCGGGAGTGCCGGTAGTGTACCGGGAGACCTCCGGGAGGGGTACTTCGACCCCAAGAGGTCCATGGGCTGTGGGAGAGCATTAACCAGCCCTTAGTGGGCTGGGAAAACAGCCACAAAGGCCCATGGCGCAGGAGAGAAAGTCCTAAAGCAAAAGGTGGAAAATCAGCCAATAGGAGGCAATCCTACTCCAACTAGGATTGGAGGTGAAGTAGGATTGCTCCCACCTCCTATTTCGGCCGACCCAAAGGCCTTGGCTGGCTCTCCTCTCCTCTCCTCCTATATATACTAGTGGATTGGGTGGTTTTTGGACAGAATTTCCGGCCACGTGCTACCCGTTACACCGGTGCATAGTTTCTCCTCTAGATCGGTTTTCTGCAGCGCTTAGACGAAGCCCTGCCGGAATTGCTCCACCACCATCACCGGAGCGCCGTCACGCTGCCGGTGAACTCTCTCTCCTCTCCACCTCCTCTTGCTGGATCGATATGGTGGAGATCGTCATCAAGCTGCACGTGTGCTGAACGCGGAGGTGCCGTCCGTTCGGCGCTAGATCGGAAGGACCGTGATCGAGATCGCGAGACGGTTCGTGATGTGATCACGGAACGGATCGTGATGAGTTCGCGGGACAGATCGTGATCAAGATCGTGAGACGGATCGTGATGAGTTCACGGGACGGATCATGATGTGTTCGCGGGACGGTTCGTGATTGGATCGCGGGACGCTCGGCGATTTGGATCGCGAAGAAGTACGACTACACCAACCGCGTTTCTTAACGCTTCCCGCTTAGCGATCTACAAGGGTACGTAGATCCACTCTCCCTCTCGTAGATGCTCATCACCATGGATAGGTTTGCGTGTGCGTAGGAAATTTTTTGTTTCCCATGCGACGTTCCCCAACACTTTGAGGAGCACCTCGCCGTAGAACCCACCATCAATGCCTCGCACGCGAACACCACAACGTGGTTGACTGCTTTAAATGATAGTTTGTGCTGTTTTATCCAGGCCACCGCCGATACCTTCTTGTGATGTTAATATGCAATCTTATATTCTAGTATAAATGTTATATATAATGTGTGATGTGGTGCTCATTTAACTATTTGGTTCATTTGTTGTGATGTTCAGTTAACTGTTTGGTTCAATTCGAAAATGCGATGTTCACTTCTTATGGGTTCAATTTTGTATTGTTATGCAGTGAGAAATAAATTGAATTTGGCTATACTAAATACATGAGAAACATATTCATTTTCTATATTTCCAAGTTCTTAAGCATTATTGATTTGGATAACAGGCTTTTCCATGTGGCTCGACTGAATCTTTTGGATCTGCAATGTGTTCATTTTTCATCAACATATTTTACGTATAGTATTCCAACTCTCATTTAAACTGGTCAATAACTACCTTATATGTGTTACAGAGGAACAACTGCAGGCACTCAGGTTTACCATCGAGGTTTGCACATGCATGGTCCTTTGGCTAATAGCACATTATTGTGCAATTGCAGGAACTATTCTAATATCTAGGTTTTTAACTTTTTGGTCTTGCACATGTAGGTCCTCCTGTCAGAGATTTAGACCCACAGTTCGATCCATCTTGCATATGGGGAAATGAAATGTCCATGAATATCAGTCAAGTCAAGAAACTCACAAAGATTGTTAGGATAAACAAACTAGCGACTAATAACAACAAGATCTTTGTTTGTACAATGAAGAAGACATCAATCAACTATATGATGGTACTAAATCTTTTACCTAGTTTTTTTTCCTTTGCGCCATTTCAAAATTTAGAACATATATTTATGCATATCTTTGTTTTTAGTCCTTTACAAAGTAGTTCATAGATGATTACCTCTTAGATCACCTGCATGGTCAAGAGACGAAGAAGGTATTCTTTCAACACCCACGGTACACTATTGAAGTCTTCCTCAAGAGGACGAAGGTTGGGCAGGCAATCATCCACACCCGCTGGCCTAAAGTTGCAAGGACATTCAACACCACTAAACACTCAATATTTGCCTTTAGATTCAACCGTTTTCCAAATGAGATTCATCTCTCTATTTACCGAATATGATGCTACTTTTCAAAGGTTTTAGATGTTGCATGTGAAACTTGGAGTTGTTGAGTAATGTTGTAGCTAACTATATGCCTATATAATGTAACTGATTGCTAAGGCTATCTGATGAAATTTAGTTGTGAAATCCTAGTTGTTGTAATACGAATATGAAATATATGGTGTGTTTGATTTTAAATATCAATTTGATTACTAAATGGAGTACTAATAATAGGCCAATTAGCCTGCTTATCGTGGTTTTCTATCACATGCGGTTTCTCAGACAGAACCGTGGGCGATGGCCTAATACAACCCACACAGTTTCTAGAAAGTATGTGTGTTGGAACAATGAACAATCACACATGACTTGTGCCCAAAAATGTTTGCATTAGGCCACCTTGCACAAATGTTTCCACAAAACAAATTTGTGTGATGGGCAACCTATGCCATACATTTTCTTCTAGGCATTGTGTGTGATGCTAATAAAATCTCACACGATTTATCCCATATAATTGCTTGTGATGCCTCACCAGATCACACACGCGCTCTTTTTGCTCAGCGTGTGTGATCGGAGGACCTATCGCCGATAGTTTCGGGGTGGTGTGGGATGGACCGCCCTATCGCACGCACATGCAAGGCCACGGTTAAAAACTCTATCGCGGGAAGGGGGTTTAAACCGTTTGAATAGGACGTGTCTGCAACAGTGGCTAGATCATTGCACATCCTGGTACATTGACAGAGGCATTCATATAGAGTCATATTGTTCTTTATTGAGTTGTAATTTCGAGTTATAAGTAAATAAAGTGTGATGATCATCATTATTAGAGCATTTTTGTAAGAGCACATTTATCCATGTGTGGTTTTGGTAATTGATGATAATCCCTATGGACTAATGGTTGCCTTGAGTTATATTCGAAGGATTTGTCAGTAGGTACTTCTTGAAGTCCATCTATTGGCTTCAAGGAGTTTATATGGTGACCAAGGTGGTATTCAAGGTTTATCCAAAGATTGGTCATGTGGGAGTTGAAATTATTGCAAGCATGTCTTGAAGAAGAAGATTGTGTAAGCATTCATGTTTACCTTCAAGACATCATCTTTATGAAGAGAGAAGATAAGATACAAGGTTGATCAAGACTAAGTCAAAAAGTGAATCAGGTTGATCAACACACAAAGCGTACAAGATGTACCGAGAGGGATCAAGTGATCCCATGGTGTGGTAAGCATTGTCCATTACGCTTTGTGTACTAACCCATGGTCTACGTGAGAGTTCTTTGTGAGGTTAGGTATATTTACATGGGCTTGCATCAAGAGGCAGATCCCATACATCCCATGGAAGATGACATCAAGTGGAGATCGTCATCAAGGTTGCGATGTGCAAGCTTCATGTCTACTACGCAACCTTCTTCTTGTAGACTCGTGCTGGGCCTCCAAGCATAGAGTTTTGTAGGACAGTAGCAAATTTCCCTCAAGTGGATGACCTAAGGTTTATCAATCCGTGGGAGGTGTAGGATGAAGATGGTCTCTCTCAAGCAACCCTGCAACCTTGATAAATTGTATAGGTGCACTAGTTCGGCCAAGAGATGGTGATACAAGTGTAATATGGATGGTAGATATAGGTTTTTGTAATCTGAAAATATAAAAACAGCAAGGTAACAATTAACAAAAGTGAGCACAAACGGTATTGCAATGCTTAGAAACAAGTCCTAGGGTTCATACTTTCACTAGTGCAATCTCTCAACAATACTAGCATAGTTGAATCATATGTAAATCCCTCACGTGCGACAAAGAGTTCACTCCAAAGTCACAAATAGTGGAGAACAAACGTAGAAATTATTGTAGGTTACGAAACCACCTCAAAGTTATCTTTTCTGATCAAACTTATGAGCTATCCCTGTAAGTGTCACGAACATCCCTAGAGTTCGTACTAAGATAACACCTTAAGATACACATCAACCAAAACCCTAATGTCACCTAGATACTCCTATGCCACCACAAGTACCCATGGGCTTGATTATACGATATGCATCACACAATTTCAGATTCATTATATTCAATCCAACACAAAGAACTTCAAAGAGTGCCCCAAAGTTTCTACCGAAACTTCAAGATAAGAACGTGTGCCAACCCCTATGCATAGATTCCCAAGGTCACGGAACCCGCAAGTTGATCACCAAAACATACATCAAGTGCATCAATAGAACATCCCATTGTCACCACGGATACCCCATCGCAAGACATACATCAAGTGTTCTCAAATCCTTAAAGACTCAATCCAATAAGAAAACTTGAAAGGGAAAACTCAATTCATCACAAGAAGATAGAGAGGGGAAAACTCCATATGATTCAATCTATATTAATAAAGCTCGCGGTACATCAAGATCGTGTCATCTCAGGAACATGAGAGAGAGAGATCAAACACATAGCTACTGGTACATACCCTCAGCCCCGAGGGTGAACAACTCCCTCCTCATCATGGAGACCGCCGGGATGATGAAGATGGCCTCCGGTGATGGTTTCCCCCTCCGGCAGGGTGCTGGAACGGGCTCCTGATTGGTTTTTTGTGGCACTGGAGGTTTGCAGCGGCGGAACTCCCGATCTAGGTTCTGCGTTGTTTTTTTTTGGGATTTATAGGAATTATGGCGGTGGAAACGAGCCAAGACGGGCCACGAGGGAGTCACAAGCCTGGTGGGCACACCCAGGGGGGTGGCCTCGCCCCTGAGGCTTGTGACTGCCTCGTGGGTCTTCTGGCCCAACTCCGATGCTCTGTGGGTCTCTTCTGGTCCATAAAAAATCACCATAAATTTTCATTCCGTTTGGACTCCGTTTGATATTCCTTTTCTGTAAAACTCAAAAACAAGTAAAAAACAGAAACTGGCACTAGGCTCTGGGTTAATAGGTTAGTCCCAAAAATAAGATAAAGTTGTTGTAAAATGATTGTAAAACATCCAAGAATGATAATATAACAGCATGGAACAAGCAAAAATTATAGATACGTTGGAGACGTATCAACATCCCCAAGCTTAATTCCTGCTCGTCCTCGAGTAGGTAAATGATAAAAACAGAATTTTTGATGTGGAATTCTGCCTAATATGTTCATCATATTCTTTTCTTCTTTGTATAGCATGGACATTTGGACTTGTATATGATTCAAAGCAATAGTCTAGTTTTAACATAATGGCTTCAATACTCAAGCATGTCAACAAGCAACCATGTCTTTCAAAATATCAACATTAAAGAAAGTTATCCCTAGCCCATTATGCTCAATCATTGATCCATTCATGAAACACACTCAAATATTAGCTATGCCCAATGCTCAAGTACGATCATAGTGCCCCCTAGTTGGTGCTTATAAGATAAGATGTAGACTCAAAGCAAAAATAAAAATTGCATAAACTAAATAGATAGGCCCTTCGAAGAGGAAAGTGGGGATTTGTAGAGGTGCCAGAGCTCAAGGTTCATATTGAGAGATAAAAAATATTTTGAGTGGCATGCTTTTCCTATCAACGAAAACGACGAAGTAGCTCACAATACTTTCCATGCTAGATACATTATAGGCGGTTCCCAAACCGAAGAGTAAAGTCTTTACTCCCCCTCCACCAATCAATCACACTCCACGGTGAGCTGAATCCACGGGTACCTTCCATACCAACAACATTCCTGAGGGGAGTTTTGTTTCATTATATTTGATTTGATTTTTGAGCATGGGACTGGGCATCCTGAATACCAGCCACTTTCTCGTGAATGGTAGTGAACAAACACATATAGTGAGAATAACCTACCTAGCATGGAAAACTATTGGATACTCCCCACCGTTTCATGAGCGGTACGAGCACACAAAAGAGAAAATTTATTTTGAAGATTTAGAGATGGCACATACAAATTTGCTTGGAACGGCATGGAAATACCGCATATAGGTAGGTATGGTGGACTCATAAGGCAAAACTTGGTTTAAGGATTTTGGATGCACAAGTAGTATTTCTACTTAGTACAAATGAAGGCTAGCAAATAGATTGGGAAGCAACCAAACCAAGGAACGAAAAATCACATAAGTGAGCATTGAGTCATAACTAACACCGAATAATGCACCACAAGTAGGATGTAACTTCATTGCATAACTATTGACTTTTGTGCATGCATAGGGAATCACAAACCTTAACACCAATGATGACTCATATATTACTATCATCATGTTTCAAGACTATTACAAAGAATCAAGTTTAATTTGTCCCATGATCTTCATGATTTTTTTATTATATCCTCCTTGGATATCTATCACTTTGGACTAGATTCATGTATTGCCGTTGTTTTTTTGACAAGCTCACACAAACTTAAGTAAAGCATATGAGCAAATAACAAGCTACTCTCAAAACATATAAGTGAAGATCAATGAGTAGTCAAACAATTAAGTAGCTATGTGAGGAATTTATCTCTATCTCTCAATAAAGATTTTCAGATCTGTGTATTTTATTTAAACAGCAAGCAAAACAAAAATAGCACTCCAAGAATAGCATGCATCATGTGAACGAATTAAAATTTAGGCTCAACATAGGCTAACCGATAATTGTTGATGAAGAGAGGTGGGATGCGTAGCATCCCCAAGCTTAGATGCTTGAGATTTCTTGAAATATTTACTTGGGGTGCCTTGGGAATCCCCAATCTTGAGCATTTGTATCTCGTTCAATCCCCTCATACCACGGTTTCACCTATTCTCAAAAACTTCATCCACACAAAACTCGAAAAGAACTCGTGAGATAGGTTAGTACACATAATAATAAATCAACTCTTTATGTACTGCCAAGACAAGTTGCATAATAATTTTCAAACATTAGGTACTGTATACTATCATTTCCACCATTTATATTTACGATATAGGCTATGGAAACTACAGGATAAGTAGATAACGAAACTATGACAGCAATCTGTCTAAACAGAACAGTCTGTAGCAATTTATGAAAACAATGTACTTATGTAACTAACAAAATTATGAAAATTTAGGACACGCTATAAAATTTATAAGAACATACTGTGTAAAAATTTCAGAAACTTTACATGTTCCAGTAAAATAAGAAAATTCAAACACTACAGCCAAAGTTTTTGTTTTTACACAGCACTCATCAAAACATGCAATGCAAGCATCCTAAAGGCAATTCTTGGAACTTTTTATTGAAAAACAAGATTATAAATAACACCTAACAGAAATTAACAAAATATAATGATGAACCAAGTAAATCACATATTGTGTGACAAATAAAAATATAGCTCCAGGTAAGATATACCGATAGTGTTGAAGACGAAAGAGGGGATGCCTTTCGGGGCATCCCCATGATTAGGCGCTTGAGTCTTCCTTGGATGTTAACTTAGGGGTGCCTTGGGAATCCCCAATATTATGTTCTTGTCACTCCTTATTCTCCTCATATCGGTATCTCACCCAAAACTTGAAAACTTCAATCACACAAAACTTAACGGAACTTCATGAGATGGGTTAGTATAATAAACAAAGATCATTCACTTTGGTACTGTCAATACAAGATTCATAATTTTTAACACATGATACCTCCTGTATTACATCATTACCACAATTTATATTACTCAACATAAGCTATAGGAACACTTGAAACAAGCAAACTATGCATGCAAAATAGAATCTGTCAAAAACAGAACAATCTGTAAAGATCTGAATTATCAGCATACTTACCTGACTCTAAAAGTTTAGAAATTTAGGAAACCTCAAGGAATTGGTATATAAATGTCGTGTAAATTTTCAGAATTTTTTGACGCTTCAGTAAAATTAGATAATTCATATACTGGACGCAAAACTTTCTGTTTTTGCACAGAATCAAACAAGCAAGTATCCACACTATCCCAGAGGCTTTACTTGGCACTTTATTGAAATAAAAGACACAAAACATGATTAATACAGTAGCTTAATCATGTTAACACACACAAAATAGAAATTAAAAGTGTTGGGTTGTCTCCCAACAAGCGTTTTTCTTTAATTCCTTTTAGCTAGGCATGATGATTTCAATGATGCTCACACAAAAAGATAAGAATTGAAACACAAAGAGAGCATCATGAAGCATATGACTAGCACATTTAAGCCTAACCCACTTCCTATGCATAGGGATTTTGTGAACAAATAGTTTATGGGAACAAGAATCAACTAGCATAGGAAGGCAAAACAAGCATAACTTCAAAACTTTGAACACATAGAGAGGAAACTTGATATTATTGCAATTCCTACAAGCATATGTTCCTCCCTCATAATAATTTTCAGTATCATCATGACGAAATTCCACAATATAACCAGCACATAAATCATTATTTTTATGATGCACAAGCATAGAAAATGTGTCACTCTCCACATAAGCATTTTTCTTCTCATTCAAAATAGTGAGAGCAAACTCAACAAAATAATTATCATGACATACTTGATTGACATAACCACTTTGAACATTAAAATCATGATGACAAGTTTCATGGTTACCATTACTCTTTATAGCATACGTGTCATCACAATAATCATCATAGATAGGAGGCATGACATAATCATAATAGTTTTGCTCATCAAAACTTGGGGGGCTAAAAATATCATCTTCATCAAACATAGCATCCCCAAGCTTGTGGCTTTGCATATCATTAGCATCATGAATATTCATAGAATTCATACTAAAAATATCACTATCATGCTCATCACTCAAATATTTAGTGCCAAACATTTTAATAACTTCTTCTTCCAACACTTGAGCCCAATTTTCCTTTCCATCATTTTCATGAAAGACATTAAAAATATGAAGTATATGAGGCAGCCTCAATTCCATTTTTTGTAGTTTTCTTTTATAAAACCAAACTAGTGAAAAACAAGAAACTAAAAGATTTGATTGCAAGATCTAAAGATATACCTTCAAGCACTCACCTCCCCGGCAACGGCGCCAGAAAAGAGCTTGATGTCTACTATGCAACCTTCTTCTTGTAGACTCGTGTTAGGCCTCCAAGCGTAGAGTTTTGTAGGACAGTAGCAAATTTCCCTCAAGTCTATGACCTCAGGTTTATCAATCCGTGGGAGGTGTAGGATCAAGATGGTCTCTCTCAAGCAACGCTGCAACCAAATAACAAAGAGTCTCTTGTGTCCCCAACATAGCCAATACAATGGTAAATTGTATAGGTGCACTAGTTCGGCGAAGAGATGGTGATACAAGTGTAATATGGATGGTAGATATAGGTTTTTGTAATATGAAAATATAAAAACAGCAAGGTAACAAGTAACAAAAGTGAGCACAAACGGTATTGCAATGCTTAGAAACAAGGCCTAGGGTTCATACTTTCACTAGTGCAATCTCTCAACAATACTAACATAGTTGAATCATATGTAAATCCCACACGTGCGACAAAGAGTTCACTCCAAAGTCACAAATAGTGGAGAACAAACGTAGAAGTTATTGTAGGGTACGAAACCACCTCAAAGTTATATTTTCTGATCAATCTTATGAGCTATCCCTATAAGTGTCACGAACAGCCCTAGAGTTTGTACTAAGATAACACCTTAAGATACACATCAACCAAAACCCTAATGTCACCTATATACTCCAATGCCACCACAAGTACCCATGGGCTTGATTATACGATATGCATCACACAATTTCAGATTCATTATATTCAATCCAACACAAAGAACTTCAAAGAGTGCCCCAAAGTTTCTACCGGAATGTCAAGATAAGAACGTGTGCCAACCCCTATGCATAGATTCCCAAGGTCACGGAACCCGCAAGTTGATCACCAAAACATACATCAAGTGCATCAATAGAACATCCCATTGTCACAAACCTGGTGGACGCGCCCAGCAGGTGGCCGTGCCCGAGAGGCTTGTGACTGTGTCACGCCCAAGATGCGATCCTATCCTTATTTTTGGCATGAGGGCCTCGACAGGGATTGAAACGCATCTCGTCATGTTGCAATAATGGATATCATTACAAGTACATTTACGGAAGAGATGAGTACATGGAATTGTCTTACACTCGCCACAAGTTACATCAAGATCACATCAATACAACAACATACTCAAACATCAGACAGAAGAGCAGGGTCCGACTACGGACAAAATCCAACGATAAAATGACATCCATCCTTGCTATCCCAGGCTTTCGCCTGGAACCCATCCTAGATGGATGGCAAAGAAGAAGAAGAACTCCAAATCAAAAACAAGCATCGCGCTCACGTCAAATCATCACATTACCTGTACCTGCAACTGTTGTTGTAGTAATCTGTGAGCCACAGGGACTCAACAATCTTATTTCCAAGGGTATCAAGACTGTTAAAGCTTAATGGGTGAGGTATGGTTAAGTGGTGAGGCTGCAACAAACGACTAAGCATTTATTTGAGTGGCTAACTTACAAATACAGAAAGTAAAGTGGGTGTTCTATGCAAAACGGACGTGAACTTAGTAATGATCACTAAATGATCCTGAACACCTACTTACGTCAAACATAACCCCACCGTGTTCTCTCTCGGATCAGGACTCACGAGAAGAGACAGTCATAGTTACGCACATAGTTGGTGTATTTTATTAGAGTTTAATTCAAGTTTGCTATGATCGGGTGTTAAACAAATATCCAAGTTTGCCACATAACCGCGGGCATGGCTTTCCGAAAGATTTAACCCTGCAGGGGTGCTCCAACTCATCCATCACAAATTAACCACACACAGCGGGAATAACCTTGACCACGGATCTCGTGATCTTCCTAGGCAATTCCACAGGAAATCCGCCACCTCGAGATAGCCCGAAGAAAAATCGGAATTACTTACTCAAGACGTTCGAGAAAGGTAAAACAAATCCAGCAAAGCCGCCCGGTAGGCCAGATCCCAATAGGAGCCGCGCGTATCTCTGTCTCGGGGCACTACCAGATGAGCAGTACGTATAGTGGCCTGATAGAAATCCCTCGTGTTGCCCCGAGGTGGCCCCGCAAGTGGCTCTAGTATGGACCAACACTCATGAGGAGCACTAGCCCGGGGGTTGATTAATTATCCGCGGTTGTCGGCGGGTCCCTATGCATTTTATTAGTTATTAGGCAAATGTGGTACCAGTGTTGGGCCTTGCCAGACAAGCTTTATCCTAAAACAAAAATCAAGGGGGTCCCCATAACAACCCCGAGCATGTTAGGAGCTCTCAATTATGGAACATAACACCGGTTCACAAGTAACTAGGGGCGGCAAGAGTGGAACAAAACACCGAGCAAAAGGCCAAGCCTTCCACCCTTTACCAAGTATATATGTGCATTAAATTAAATAGCAATAATATTGTGATAACAAAATAATATCCATGTTGACACATGGAAGCAATTGCACCTGCAGCTAGAAACGCTATAAGAAGGGTTGAGCAAGCAGTAACATAGCGAAACAAAGGTTTGCTGGGATGTGGAGGGGTTAGAGGCTTTTCATGGCAATGTTGGGAGGCTTGACAAACAAGTGGTAGGTAGCGTGACATAACGATAAAAGCGATACAACTAGCTTAGCAATGATAGTAGTGGTATCCAGGGAAATGTGTCACCTTGCCTGAGATCCCACTCGGAAGAAGAACGAGTCCATGAAGAAGACAAGCCAACATAGTCGAACGAATCCTCACACTCTGAACGCTTTCGGAACTCTATCGAGAAGGAACAATCTAAAACAACAATCAACACACGGTACACCACAACATATGCATGACATGATGTGCAAACAAATATGATGCATGTTCGATTTAAATATTGAAGGCACGGCAAATCACATCAAACAACTACTACACATTAAAGTGAAGCTCAATATGCAACGAGTTGCATATTGACAAAACTCCACATTTGAATTACTTAGTTCATTCTTGTTTAGGTACACGACAATATTAAAAGTTGTTAACATGGCAAGAGATGAAGCATTAAACACTATATCATCTAGGCATTTTAAATGGGGCCGGAAACCACTTATATCAATTTCGGAACAACCTCACATGCAAATTATGAAATTGGTACAGATATTTACTAAACATGTTTTATATTTATTAAAAATGAAAATAAAGTGTGGCATGTGATTCTACTCGTTTTTCTAGTCAAGTTACATATGTAAAACATTTGAATCGGAGTTACGGTTAATTAGTTATGGCAAAAACCGTTTTAACATGGCATTGACGCAAATTAATTCAAACAGCAAGTTTAAGTATTTTTACCATGTGTAAAAGTTGGTTATTATGAAACTACACGAAATTCTAGTCACTTTTCATATATAAAGTTTTTACATATGATGCACGGTTAATTAGATATTAGCAATTTAAAAACAGGGTTTTTTCTGTAATTCTGAAATTCCTGGAAATTAGACAAAATCGCAGATCTGAAACAAAAATGCTAGCGGGCCAAATCTACAGTAGGCCCAAACAGAACATGGGCGCAAGGTAGCTATATGACGCACGGGGTGAGCAATCGGGCTGAGAGGGTGCTCACCATGGGCCTTGGCCCACATGCAGAGCTGGGCCGGTTTGGAGGCACTGGGCTGGGCCTGGGCAGAGCGCGGCCCACGCGCAGGGGTGAGGCGGCCCAGGCGGGTGCTCGCTCGCCCGATCAACGTTGGACGAGCGCTGGCTCGATCCAGAGCGCATCGCCTGCAGGAGCTGCAAGGGCGGTGGCGGCTTCGAACTCCGGCGACCGGAACGGCAAGGCGGCGAGGAAAACGGGCAAGGGGGGCTAGGTTTAGCAGTTTTGTCCGTTTTCGGACCGTTCAATCTCGATCGGATGGCCCGGAAGCGGAGGGGGCTAGGTTAGGCTATGGTGGTTGTGTGGATGGGCTATGAGGATAATAGAGGGAGGTTTGCGGCCCGTGACACGAGGTTTTAAAAACATCAAAAAACGTCCGACGAATAAACCGATGGCTGCACTACTATGGTTGACCGTTGGGGTATCAAACAAACTCAAAATGCGACAAAATTTGGCAGGCGGTCTACCTACAATAAAACAAGACCGCACGCCAACTTTCGACCCAACCCGGGAATATTTACATGCACCTTTAAAAACAATATTTTTTTATGTCGCGGGCACGTGCGTGTGTGTTTGGTCTCGAAACGGTTGACAACACGAACAGAGAGAACCGGCGACTATGAACGGATGCAAGTTTTCTAAAATGCGTGACGATGCTATGCAGATGTTGCAAATGATGCAATGATGAATGCCACAAGCAAACGAAACACATGACGAGAATGGAAATAAAAGGGGAATCTTCTGGAGCGTTGGTCCCGTGCTGTTACAGACTGCCTCGTGGGTCTTCTAGCCCAACTCCGATGCTCCGTGGGTCTCTTCTGGTCCATAAAAAATCACCATAAATTTTTATTCTGTTTGGACTCCGTTTGATATTCCTTTTCTGTAAAACTCAAAAACAAAGAAAAAACGGAAACTGGCACTGGGATCTGGGTTAATAGGTTAGTCCCAAAAATAATATAAAGTTGTGGTAAAATGATTGTAAAACATCCAAGAATGATAATATAACAGCATGGAACAAGCAAAAATTATAGATACGTTGGAGACGTATCAAAGCTCAAGTGAAGCATCACGGAGAGATCATGCTTGAGGCTTGTCGTTCATTGTGGTGACAATGGACTTTTGAAGATGTGCCAAAGAGTGGCCCATACATAGTGGAGCATGAGGGAGCAATCAACTAGTCTTCATCAAGCCAGCGCAATCAAGAAAGGTGGTCCATCTTGAGGAAGTCAAGATCGTCATCATCTAGCTCAAGTGGACTATGTGCAAGACAAAGATTTGACCTTGATAGGGTTTTCTATTTTACCGATCTGATGGTGGTAGTTGGGAGACTGGGTTATAGGATCGATTGTCGTACTATCAAGGGAGGATCTCAAGTGAGTAGCTTGATCGTATCGTTCGTTGAGAGCTCAAACCATTGCATTCTTGGCATCATCATCTTTCTTGGTTCTTGGTTGGCTTTTCTCTATGTGGGTTCTTGAGCTTGTGGTTATCTTCGTGACAAGATCTAGTACATCGAAAATAGATTTCATATGCTTCTTGTATTGCATTTTCGGTGTTGGAGGTTTTACCGGTCATATTCGAGGAAGGGTTCCCACCATTTTATTATGGGTCTTTTATCAATTTCTTCTTATTGATATTTCTATAAATATTGTGTTAGCCCATGTCGTTAGCTTTCCAACAAACTTGGTTTCATCGAATTCGGAGTCCGTTTGCAGAAGTTGTGGCAGTTTTAGTGTTCTTAAAAGGCTACAGCGGTACTACCGCGGGTACTACCGCTTGGAGCGGATGTAATTATTTACTACCACTCCAGAGCGGTACTACTACGGCTACTATCGTGGCTACGTCTGCTCCGGACCAAAATCTCATGTTAAGACCAGCGGTGCTAGGCACGGATGTATTTTTTTAGTACCGCTCGCAAGCAGTAGTACCGCTACCCTTAGCGGTAGTACCGCTATCCCAAGCGGTAGTACCATGAGGACGAGCGGTAGCACCGCTCCGGCGGTTCTACTGGCCTTTTGCCTCCTCGCTGTTGTTTTTCAAGGGGCTTCCACCGCCCTAGCGGTAGTACCGCTCCCATGAGCGGTAGTACCGCTCTATGCGGGCTGTGAGCATAACGGTTGAATTTTCCCCACCTATAAAAGGGGGTCTTCTTGCCCATTGAACATTCTCCTTTGAGCTCGTGTTCTTCCCCCATTGTTGACCTTCTTCAATTTTTCTAACTCTTAATCCCTACAATGATTCTTGCTAGTTCTTGGGGGAAAAGAGAGAGGAGATCTAGATCCACATTTCCACCAATCACTTTCTCCTCTAAGCGAGGGGAACCCCTTGGATCTAGATCTTGGAGTTCTTCCTGTTCTTCTTCGTTCTTCCTCTCATTTTCCTCCCTATCATTAGTTGCTTTGGTGGGATTTGGGAGATAAGGACTTGGGCACTCCATGTGCCCTTGCCATTGCATTTGGTGCATAGGTTTGAGTTCTCCACGGTGATACGTGGAAGTGAGAAGTTGAGAAGCTTATTACTCTTGGGTGTTTGAGCACCCTAGAGCTTGTTCCTCTTGGTTGCTTTGGCGCCCTAGACGGCTGGTGGTGCCTTGGAGCTCAATCATTGTGGTTCAAAGCTCTAGGCATGCGTCGTGGTCTCCAATTAAGTTGTGGAGATTGCCTCGAGCATTTGAGGTCATCGCGGAAGCAATAGTCCATTATGGTGAAGCTTCATGGTGTTGTTGGGAGCCGCCAATTAAGTTGTGGAGTTTTCCCCAACCTTGTTTGTACGAGTTCGGTGACCACCCTCAAGGGTACCTTAGTGGAATCACGGCATCTTGCATTGTGCAAGGCTGTGAGGAGATTACAGTGGCCCTAGTGGCTTCTTGGGGAGCATTGTGCCTCCACACCGCTCCGAACGGAGATTAGCATCCACAAGGGTGTGAACTTCAGGATATCGTCGTCTCCGCGTGCCTCGGTTATCTCTTACCCGAGCCCCTTTACTTATGCACTTTACTTTGTGATAGCCATATTGTTTCTTGCTATATATCTTGCTATCACTTAGTTGTTTATCTTGCTTAGCATAAGTTGTTGGTGCACATAGGTGAGCCTAGTTGTTTTAGGTTTTGTGCTTGACTTATTAAATGTTAGTTTTATTCCGCATTTGTTCAAGCCTAAACCGTAATTATCTTAAAGAGCATATTCATCCCCCCCTCTAGGCAACATCGTCCTTTCAATTGTCCTAGAGAGGAAAGGATGATGGAGACAATGATTCCCCCCACAAGTCGGGATGAGACTCCGGACGAAAAAATAGGGGAGGCCAAATGAGCCCACCATTAAAAAATGAAATAAAGAGAGAAGGGGCAATTTTACCATCCTTTACCACACTCATGCCTCAAAGTGACACCATGTTCTTCATATAGAGAGTCTCCATTTTTGCCACTTTCATATACTAGTGAGAATTTTTCGTTATAGAACTTGGCTTGTATATTTCGATGACGGGATTTCTCAAATGCCCGAGGTCTTCATGAGCAAGCAAGTTGGATGCATACCCATTTAATTTATTTGAGCTTTCATACAATTATAGCTCTAGTCCATTCCTTGCATGGCAATCCCTACTCCTCGCATCGATATTGAGATATGGGCCTCTCCATAGCCCGTTGATTCGCTTAGTTGATGTGACATTTTCCCACCTTTTGACACCTTTGATATCTACCGCCATATTCTATTCCACACATATGCTATATCCATGGCTCATGCTCATGTATTGCGTGAAGTTAGAAATGTTGTAGCGCGTTAGAAGTACGATCCAATTTCCTGGTTTGACACCGAGATGCTCTTGATTTATATTTATGCGGTGAAGACGGAGTCATGCCATGCTTAATATGATAAAAATGACTAGGGGATAACACTCTTTAATGATCGTATATTTTGAAACAGTAATGATTATGCTTCTTATGTTCATGGATATTATTATGTTAATGTTAATTGATTGATCGTTTCTCAATATCTACACCTCAAAGAGATTACATGTTGGGTAGCATGCCACATAAAAAATTCTGTTTTTATCATTTACCTATTCAAGGACGAGCAGGAATTAAGCTTGGGGATGTTGATAAGTCTTCGACGTATCTGTAATTTTTGATTGTTTCATGTTATTATATTATCAATCTTGAATACTTTATATGCACTTATATTCTATTTTTATATCATTTTTGGAACTAACCTATTAACTCAGTGCCAAGTGCCCTTTTTTTGCCTGTTTTTTGTACTTTACAGAAAATCAATACCAAGCAGAGTCCAAATTGGATCAAAATTATGGGAGTTATTTTTGGACGAGAAGAGACCCAAGAAGATTCGGGAGGTGTCCAGAAGACCCACGAACAACCACGAGCTAGGTCGGTGCGCCCTTGGGGTAGGGCGTGTCCACTAGCTCATGGGCCCCTCGTGCCACATCTTGACCTAATTCCACTTCTATATATTTCCAATTATCCCCAAAACATCAGAGAGCCACCCGAAACAATTTTTCGACCGCTGCAAGTCTTTGTTCTTCTGCGATCCCATCTGGAGGCCTTTTTCGGTACTCTGCCGGAGGGGGAATCCATCATGGTGGTCGTCTACATTAACCCTGCTGCTTCCATGATGATGTGTGAGTAGTTCACCATAGACCTACGAGTCCATAGTTAGTAGCTAGATGGCTTCTTCTTTCTCTTTGATCTTCAATACAAAGTTATTCGCGATTCTCGTGATGATCTATCTGATGTAATCTTCTTTTGTGGTGCGTTCATTGGGATTCGATGAATTGTGGGTTCATGACTAGATTAACCATGAAAAGTAATTGAGTCTTCTCTGAATTCTATTATGCATGATTTTTATAGCTTTGCGAGTCTCCATGATCTATCGGTTTGGTTTCGCCAATTAGATTGATTTAGCTTCAGTGGGAGGAGTGCATTGTAGTGGGTTCAATCTTGCGGTGCTCTATATCACAGTAACAGAAGGGGACGAGACATGTATTGTATTGTTTCTACTAAGGGTAAAACGACAGGGTTTGAATATATTGATTGGTCTTACTTTGTCTACATCATGTCATCTTGCTCAAAGCATTACTCTGGTTGTCATGAACTCAATACCATAGATGCATGTTGGATAGCGGGTGATTGATGGAGTAATAGTAGTATATGTAGAATCGTTTTGGTCTACTTATCACGGATGCAATGCCTATATACATGATCATTGCCATGAATAACATCATAACTATGCGCTTTTCTATCAATTACCCAATTGTAATTTGTCTACCCACTGTATGTTATGCGTTCGAGAGAGAAGCCTCTACTAAAAACTATGCCCCCGAGTCTATTCAAATCATATTGCAAAAACTTAAAAACCTTGCTGCAATTTATTTAATTTATTTTTATTTTACGTTTATATTTATTTAACTATCACTATCAGAAGTAACCCTTGCAAGTAACGAGTTCAAGGGGCTTGACAACCCTCTTGCTCACGTGGTGCAAGTGTTTGGTTTTGCGTGTGCAGGTATTGTTGACGCAAATTATTGTGATTCTCCTACAGGTTCGATAACCTTTGTTCTCACCGCAAGAAATACTTATCACCACTATATTGTTTCACCCTTCCTCTTGGGGGAAAAACCCGACGCAACTCATAAGTAGCAGTCGCTACTCTTTGACTTAATGCAAAAGACCTTCAGCCTTAGGCCGAAGTGCGGCTTGATGCGAAGGAACGCCTCGTAGACTGTGATGAAGGCGATGATTTGGAGGATGGAGTTCGGGGCTAGATGGTGGGAATCTACCCCGTAGAAGAATATCAAGCCCCTCACAAAGGGGTGGAGAGGAAAACTCAAACCTCGGATGAGGTGGGAAATGAATATCACCCTCTCCCTTGTTTGGGAGTGGGGATGGCTTGGCCTTTCTCCAGAGCCTGACAATCCGCTCCGGCGGGTATCTGGCTGATACGTCTCCAATGTATCTATAATTTTTTATGGCGGCATGCTATTATATTATTTGTTTTGGATGTTTTATATGCATTAATATGCTATTTTATATTATTTTTGGGACTAACCTATTAATCTAGAGCCTAGTGCCAGTTTCTGCTTTTCCTCGTTTTTGAGTTTTGCATATATGGAATATTAAACGGAGTCCAAAAGGAATAAAACCTTCAGAAGGAATTTTTCTAGAAGGAAAAAAATCAACCAGGCTTGGAGTGCACGACAGGAAGCCTGCCACGGAGCCACAAGCCTGCTAGGCGCACCCCCTGGCCGCGCCTAGTAGGCCTGTCGTCTCCCGACAGCTCTCCTAACCCTAATCTTTGGCCAATAAATTCCAAAATATTCCCCCAATATCAGAATGAGCCACACAAATAGTTTTTCGCTGCCAGAAGCCTCCGTTCCCGAGAGATCCGGTCTTGGAGCCTTTTTAGGTAATCTGCCGAAGGGGGTTTCAATCACGAAGGACATCTACATTAACTCCATTGCCCCTTCGATGATGCGTGAGTAGTCCACCACAGACCTATGGGTCCATAGCTAGTATCTAGATGGCTTCTTCTCTATATTTGATCTTCAATATCATGTTCTTCATGATCTTCATGGAGATCTATCCGAAGTAACCCTCTTTTGTGGTGTGTTTGTCAAGATCCGATGAATTATGAGTTTATGTTCAGATTATCCACGAATCTTATTTGAATCTCCTCTGAATTCTTATTTGCATGATTTCATATCCTTGTAAGTCTCTTCGAGTTATTAGTTTGGTTTGGCCAACTAGATTGGTAATTCTTGCAATGGGAGAAGTGCTTGGTTTTGGGTTCAATCTCGCGGTGTCCTCACCCAGTGACATAGTAGGGGTAGCGAGGCACGTATTGTATTGTTGCCATCAAGGGTAACAAGATGGGGTTTTCATCATATTGCTTGAGATCATCCCTCTACATCATGTCATCTTTCTTAATGCCTTACTCTGTTCTTCATGAACTTAATACTCTAGATGCAGGCATGAGTTGGTCGATGTGTGGAGTAATAGTAGTAGATGCAGAATCGTTTCGGTATACTCGATACGGACGTCATGCCTATATGCATGATCATTGCCTTGGATAACTACATGATTATTCACTTTTCTATCAATTGCTAGACAGTAATTTGTTTACCCACCATGATATTTTCCTTCGAGAGAGAAGCCTCTAGTGAAACCTATGGCCCCCGGGTCTACTTTCTATAATATACTTTCAGATCTATAAACCAAAAATACCAAAAATACTTTGCTGCAATTTATTTACCTTTTACTTTCCGTTCTTGTTTACATCTCTCTATCGGATCTAATCCTTGCAAATAATCATGAAGGGATTGACAACCTCTTTATAGCGTTGGGTGCAAGAGTTTGATTGTTTGTGTAGGTGCATCCATTAGTGACTTGCTTGTTCCTCCTACTGGATTGATACCTTGGTTCTCAACAACTGAGGGAAATACTTATCTACTTCGCTGCATCACCCTTTCCTCTTCAAGGGAAAACCAACGCAAGCTCAAGAGGTAGCAAGAAGGATTTCTGGCACCGTTGCCGGGGAGGATACATAGCAAGTCAAGACAAGATCTCTCCCGTAAACTTGCTAATTTCTTGCACCGTTGCCGGGGAGGATACACATCAAGCCTACCAAGTACCCATCACAAACTCATCTCTTGCATTTATTTTATTCGCCATTTGCCGCTCGTTTTCCTCTCCCCCACTTCTAAAACGATTTTCAAAAAATACCAAAAATATTTGCCTTTTTATTCGCCCTTCTTCTATTTGCCTTTTACTTGCTTGCATGTTTTATCGATACGTTGCCACTATGTCTGAATCTGGGAAGGTTACCATTGAAAATTTTGAGGGTATTACTACTACCAATCTTGAGAACAAATTTGGATCTTGCTGTCTAGATCATGAATCTAAACCCCCTCCTAATTATAAAGTTAAAACCTTTAAAGTAGGGGCCGGTGATATTACTGGGAAGAGTGTTATTCAAGAGTTCTTTGATTGTACTCGAGTAATGCCTATGAACAGGAAATCTATTCTTCTTAGCACAAATTGTTAGACTGATGCCATTTCCATGCTTGTTGAAAAATTGGAAACGAAATTTGTGCACCTTCATCCCGCTTTGTAAGAAGTGTTTTATGAAGTTCCCGAAATTAATCATCCTAAAGCCAAAAATATTGCCACGATTGTCCTTATGCATGAATTTGATTTTATCGTACAAGAATCTAGGGAAATTTTTGCTTTCTATAAAAAGGATATTGAGTACCCCCCCCCCCCATTAAAGAAATCCTATACGATAAAGAAACCTTGCGCGGCTTTGAGTCTGGGCATTATCAATCTTACCAAGATAATCTTATAAGAAGAGTTCCCAATTCCGAAATTACCCAAACTATTTACCTTGAATCCTATGATGAATTTGGTTGGATCACTAGGGGTATTTATGTAGGATTCGATGATGATTTGTTAGAAGAAAAAAATAGGTGAACCCGTTAAAAATAAGATAGACATTTTATATGATGATATCTATGGTGATGATCCAAGTGATGAGAACGGATTTAATACCAAAGATGGCAATACCTAGATCTATTGCGTTTTGCCTAGCTAGGGGCGTTAAACAATAGCGCTTGTTGTGAGGCAACCCAATTTTATTTTTGTGTTCTGTTTTTGCTTATGTTTTTGAGTGTTTACCACATTATTACTTCTATAGTAATTGTGTTTTGATGTTTTAATTAGTGTTTGAACCAAGTAAAACCTTTGGGGTGATCTATGGTAGTTGTTGATTTGATCTTGCTAAAAAACAGAAACTTTTGCGCTAAGTCCAGGAATTTTCTAAATTTTTCAGAGCGTCGAATGAGTCTGAAATTTTTACACAATATTGATATATAAATTTAACAGGTTTTCCAAAATTTTCAGAATTTTTGAGTTACATAAGTATAGGAAGTTTCCGGATTGCTAAAGACTGTTCTGTTTTTGACACATTCTGTTTTCTTTGAGTTGTTTGCCTATTTTGATGAATCTATGGGTTGTATCATGGGGTGTGAACCATGAAGAAGCTAGAATACAATAGGTATAACACCAATATAAATAAAGAATGAGTTCACAACAATACCTAAAGTGGTGATTTATTTTCTTATACTAACGGATCTCACAAGTTTTCTGTTAAGTTTTGTGTTGTGAAGTTTTCAAGTTTTGGGTAAAGATTTGATGGACTATGGAATAAGGAGTGGCAAAAGACTAAGCTTGGGGATGCCCAAGTCACCCCAAGTTATATTCAAGGATGCCAAAGAGCCTAAGCTTGAGGATGCCCCGGAAGGCATCCCCTCTTTTATCTTCAATCCATCGGTAAATTTACTTGAGGCTATATTTTTATTCATCACATGATATGTGTTTTGCTTGGAGCGTCTTGTATGATATGCGTCTTTGCTTGTTATTTTGCCAAAATTATCCTTGCTGCACACATTCTTTGATAAGTACACTCTGAATCGTGAATTTGTTAGAATGTTCTATGTTCTTCACTTATATCTTTTGAGTTAGGCAATTTTGCTCTATGTGCTTCACTTATATCTTTTAGAGCACGGTGGTGTTTGTGTTTTATAGAAATATTTAAACTCTCTACCTCAATTATATTATTTTGAGAGTTTCTAAACAGCGTGGTAATTGTTCTAGGTTAGAAATTTAGTCCTAATATGATAGGCATCCAAGAGGAATATAATAAAAACTTCCATATTAAGTGCATTGAGTATTTATGAGAAGTTTGATTCCTCGCATAAAGTTTTGAGATATAAAGATGGTAATGTTAAGAGTAATGTTAGGAAGTAATTGTGATTTGGTAAAAATACTTGTGTAAAGGTTTGTGATTCCTGTAGCATGCACATATGGTGAACCGTTATGTAAGGAAGTCAGAGCATGACTTGTTTATGATTGTCGACCTTTGTGTAAGGGCCGGGAGTGTGTGATGTTTAACTCCTACCAACCTCTCCCCTAGGAGAATGTGTTTAATACTTTGCTTCAATGACTAATATACTTTTTCAATAAGTATGTGAGTTCTTTACGACTAATGTTGAGTCCATGGATTATATGCACTCTTGCCCTTCCACCTTTGCTAGCCTCTCTAGTACCGTGCAACTTTTGCCGGTACAACAAACACCTTGCTCGAAACAGCCACCATACACCTTCCTCAAAACACCCACCATATACCTTCCTCAAAACAGCCACCATATATATTTCCTCAAAACAGCCACCAAACCTACCTATTATGGCATTTCCATAGCCATTCTGAGATATATTGCCATGCAACTTCCACCGTTTCCTTTTATGACATGTGCCATCGCTTCCATATTGCATATAGAGTCATATTTTGTCATATCTATAACTTTTGATGATGGCATGCTATTATATTATCTGTTTTGGATGTTTTATATGCATTAATATGCTATTTTATATTATTTTTGGGAATAACCTGTTACTCTAGAGCCTAGTGCCAGTTTCTGTTTTTTCCTTGTTTTTGAGTTTTGCAGATATGGAATATTAAATGGAGTCAAAACGGAATAAAACCTTCGGAAGGAATTCTTCTGGAAGGAAACAAATCAACCAGGCTTGGAGTGCATAGCAGGAAGCCTGCCAGGGAGCTAGAAGCCTCCTAGGCGCAGGGCCCCCTGGTCGCGCCTAGCAGGCTTGTCGTCTCCTGGCAGGTCTCCTGTAACAACCCGGGACCGACGCTCCAGAAGATTCCACTTTTATTTCCATTCTGTGTTTCGTTTGGGTGTTGCATTCATCATTGCACCATTCGCATCATCTGCATAGCATCATCACTCGTTTTCAAAAACTTGCATCGTTCGTAATTGTCGGTTCTCTCCGTTCTTGCCGTTGCCCATTTTGAGACCAACCACACACGCACGCGCTCACGGCATCGTTAAAAAAACTGTTTTTAAGCATGCGGAAAATATTCTCGGATTGGGTCGAAACCTGGTGTGCGGTCTTATTATAGTGTAGGTAGACCGCTTGCCAAATTTTGTTGCATTTCGAGGTCGTTTGATACCCCAACGGTCAGTCGTTCTAGTGCGGTCATCGATTTATTATCGGACGTTTTAGGTGTGTTAAAACCCTCGTGTCACGAGCTGCAAACCTCCCTCTCATCCCCACCTAGCCCATCTACATAGCCACCGCAGCCTAACCTAGCCCCCTTCGCTTCCGGGCCGTCCCATCGAGATCGAACAGTCTGAAAACGGACAAAAACTGCTAACAGTAGCCATAATTAGTATAAATAGACCCCCATCTTCCTAATTTGGATCCTCCTCTCTCCTCCTTGAAATCTATGCCGCTAGACTCCTCCCCCATCCCCCCGTGCAGGGCCCGCCGAGCCCATCTAGAGCCCGCTCAGGCCCGGATCCCGCCGTCGCAAGCCCGAGCATCCCCGCCACCAGACAGCCTCGCTCCTCCTGAGCCTCCCCGTGCCCGTGCCTAGCTCTCCCGAGCCCCTCTGCTGGCCTCGTCGAAGCCCCTGACCCGCTACCGGCCAGGAAGCCTCGTCAGAGACCCCGCCATCAGCCACCAGACGCCCCATGCTTGCCGCAGCTTGCTTCGCCCGAGCTCGCCCCGCCATGGAGCTGCGCGAATGGCCCCGTAGCTCGCCACCGGCCACGTCTCCGGTTAGATCCGGCGAGGGAGGCGCCAAATCCGCTCGTCCCCGCCTCGTTCCCGGCCTCCTCATCGCCTAGGCTGCCGCATCCCAGCCGGAGCAACGGCCTCCTCCGTGCCGCCATGGCCTTCTGTCGTGTGGGAGGTCGAAGGAGGCGAGCTCCTCCCGAGCGCCAAGCCCAGCTCAGCGCCAGATCTGTCGGCCTAGCTCCCGCAACCCTCAAGGCCCAGCCCATGGGTGAGCCGCCCCCGCGCCCTATCCTTCGCCCAGAGCGTTGCTTAGTTATCATGTGCCTAGTGCCCTGTCGAGATTCGGCCCAATATAGTTTTTTTTCCTCTGCTGCGATTTTGTCAATTATCCAGTGATTAATAAATTACAGGAAAAAAACCTGTTTTAAAATTGCTAATATCTAATTAACCGTGCATCATATGTAAAAACTTCATATATGTAAAGTAACTAGAATTTCGTGCAAATTCACAATATCCAACTTTCACATGTGATAAAAATATTTAAAACTTGTTGTTTACATTAATTTGCACATATGCCATGTTAAAATGATTTATTTCATAACTACAAAACCGTAGCTCCGATAAAAATGTTTTATATATGTAACTTGAATAGAAAATCGTGTAGAATCTCGTGGTGACATTTATTTTGATGCTTAATAACTCTAAAATATGGTTAGTACAGATCTGGACCAAATTCATAATATGCATATGGGGTTGTTTCGGAAATGATATATATTGCTTCCAGCCTCATTTAAAATGCCTATATGTTGTAGTTGTTTGTGCTTCACCGTTGGCCATGTTAAACAACATTTAATATTGATGAGTACCTAAACGAGAGTGAACTAAATAATTCGAACATGGAGTTTCGTCAATATGCAACTCGTTGCATATTGAACTTCACTTAATATGTAGTAGTTGTTTGTTATTCTTGCCATGCCATGCCATGCGTTGCATATTAAACCGGACATGCATCATATTTGTTTGCGCATAATATCATGCATATGTTGTGGTGTATCATGTGTTGATTGTTGTTTCTGGTTTGCTTCTTCTCGATAGAGTTCCGAAAGCGTTCAGAGTGTGAGGATTCGTCGACTACGTTGGCTCGTCTTCTTCATGGACTCGTTCTTCTTCCAAGCGGGATCTCAAGCAAGATGACACATTTGCCTGGATACCACTACTATCATTGCCATGCTAGATGTCTTGTTTTCTATCGCTATGTCACACTACCTACCACTTGTTTGTCAAGCCTCCCAACATTGCCATGAAAGCCTCTAACCCTCCACCTTCCCAGCAAACCTTTGTTTGGCTATGTTATCGCTTGCTCAGCCCTTCTTATAGCTTTTCTAGCTGCAGGTGCAATTGCTTCCATGTTACAATATGGACATCCTTTTGTTATCACCATATTATTAATATTTAATTTAATGCACCATATATACTTGGTAAGGGGTAGAAGGCTTGGACTTTTTCTCGGTGTTTTGTTCCACTCTTGCCGCCCTAGTTACTTGTGAATCGGTGTTATGTTCCATAATTGAGCGCTCCTAACATGCTCAGGGTTGTTATGCGGACCCCCTTGATTTTCGTTTTAGGATAAAGCTTGTCTGACAAGGCCCAACATTGGTACTACATTTGCCTAATAACTAATAAACCTGCATAGGGAGTAATTAACCCAAGGATCTTAATCAACAACCCGGCCCAGTGCTCCTCATGAGTGTTGGTCCAAAATAGAGCACTGTGCGGGGCCAACCCGGGGCAACTCGAGAGATTTCTATCAGGCCACCGTACACTAGCTTACCCGTCGTGTCCTGAGAACGAGATACGCGGCTCCTATCAGGATCGTCGACATGTCGGGCAGCCTTGCTGGATTTGTTTTACATTTCTCGAACGTCTTGAGTGAGGAACTCTGATCTTCTTCGGGCTATCTCGAGGTGTCGGATTTCCTTTGGAATTGCCTAGGATGATCACGAGATCCGTGGTCGAGGTTATTCCCGCTGCGTGTGGTTAATTTGTGATGGATGAGTTGCAGCACCCCTACAGGGTTAAATCTTTCAAAAAGCCATGCCCGCGGTTATGTGGCAAACTTGGATACTTTGTTAACACCCGGTCATAGCAAACTTGAAGTAAACTTAAATAAAATACACCAACTGTGTGTGTAACCGTGATTGTCTCTTCGCATGAGTCCTTATCCGAGAGAGAACGCGGTGGAGTTATGTTTAACGTAAGTAGGTGTTCAGGATCAGTTAGTGATCATTACTAGTTCACGTCCGTTATGCGTAGACCACCATACTTTACTTTCTGTACTCGTAAGTTAGCCACTAAAATAAATGCTTAGTCGCTTGCTGTAGCCTCACCACTTAACCATACCTCACCCATTAAGCTTTAATAGTTTTGATACCCTTGGAAATGAGATTGATGAGTCCTCGTGGCTCACAAATTACTACAACAACAGTTGCAGGTGCGGTAATGTGATGATTTGACATGAGCGCGTCGCTTGTTTGATTTGGAGTTCTTCTTCATCATCAATCTAGGATGGGTTCCAGGCGGTAGCCTAGGATAGCAAGGATGGATGTCATTTTGCCGTCTGTTTTCGTTCGTAGTCGGACCCTGCTCTTCTGTATGACGTTTGAGTATGTTGTTGTATTGATGTGATCTTGTTGTAGCTTGTGGTGAGTGTAAGCTAATTCCATATACTCATCTCTTTTGTACATGTACTTGTAATGATATCCATTCTTGCAACACGATGAGATACGCTTCTATCCCTGTCGAGGCCCTCGTGCGAAAATAAGGATATGATCGCATCTTGGGCATGACAAGTTGGTATCAGAGCTTGTACCGACCTAGGAGCCCCCTTGATTGATCGAACTTGGCCAAGTCGAGTCTAGTAAAAACTATTTTGAGTCTAGTTATATTGGAGAGTAGGATTCCTTTTACTCCTCTTCCATGCTCTGGTGAGGAATTCGACTTAGGAATTTCCATTCCACTCCTCTTCTCGCTCAAAAAAAATTTAGGATCACGCAGGTATTTTGGAAACTATATGATACTGATGTGATGGAGTTCTGTCTTGGTGCCTCCTATCTGACTTGATTTCTTTCGGGGAGTTGAGCTCCAAGGAATTTTTGGCACATTGTTATCATTCAGCTTCCTTAGTATCTCATGATGGAGGGTGCTTGGAATTGCTTCAATACTTGTTGTGGTGAGATAAGGTCGGAGTCACCCAGTACTGGGGAGGCGTCGGGGTACCACCATGGTTAGTATCGTTGTGCTTTCGAGGATCCGAGTTAGATGAATTTCCGGAAGCCTCTGCTTATGTGTTGAAGGATGGATACAGTTGCGATGTAGGTTTGTTAGTTGTGTGAGATATTTCCTCCTTGTATGCCCAACACCGGATTGCATAACCAAGAAAGATTTCGGAAGTTCTTAGGTGGGAATTCAATAGTTACCTAGGCTATCCTCCAACAGATCATGATGTGAGGTTGGGGTTCGACATCTAGTGGATTCATTTGTTCATGGTCTTTCTTATAGAGGACAGTCTCTATTTATGCTTCGTCAAGCCTTGTAGTTCGGTATGCCTAGGGAGCATATTCGAGCATCATTTCAATATGACAATCCAATGTACGACCGAGCCCGTGCAAACCTTACCATGAAAATATCGGACGAAATCTTTGTCATATATTTGTTTTCGGCTTGTTTCTTAAGCCTCATCCTTTGTTTTGTTTTGAATATGGTAATCCGAGTTGCTTCGATATCAAGTGGTGATTTCATATCTTTCCTAAATGTTCTCATATGTCTGTAGGATTGATAATTATTTTGCCAATCAAGTTGTCATATCAATTCTTTTCATCCGGTGTGCTTCTCTTCAAGATAATTCTATCCTCTTCAATATTTGCAAGATCAATTCTCATGTTTCTTTCCGGAGTTCATTTCATCTGTCCCAAGTTTTCTTTGTTTTCCCCACCCTCCCACCCTTTTTCTTCAATGATTAAATTCGCATCCAACTATCTTTTCTATTCATGTGATGCTTCCGCTATCTTTCTTCCGTATCGTAACCGGTGATTCATTGTGAAGATGGTCAGTGCTCAAGTTATCATTTATTAGTATTCATCTTTGTTTTATTTTCCGGTGGATTCAATTCAACCTCTCGGTGTTCATCATATCATTTCTCATTCGTGCAATGATTGCCCATGTTGAAAATTCTTATCCAAGTATCTCTTGTTTAGTCATCTCTCTTTAATATCAGGAGTGCTGAAGATATCTCAGAAGATTTTCATGTTTTCTTTCAATCCTTTCAAATTATTTTGAGGTTCTCACCTCATCAAGTTCTTAATTTGCACTGGTGCAATCCCACTTTCTAAGCAATTGTTTCAACGGTGGTTTCTTTTCAGTGGGCTCATAACCCACAGGTGTTTTCCCTAGGATCTTACCTGGCTCTTCTAATCTTTCCGGAGATCTCTAGTTCTCTTCTAATATGACGTAAGAATGAATTTCATCAGTCATATTCCTTCTCCAAGATCGCGTCTACATTTTTTTCATCATTGGCTCAACCTTTCCTTATTCATTATTCCGGAGTGTCTTAGTAATTCATGATGTTGTTTCTCGTCGTCTTTCTCTGCATTGAAGACCGAAGGAGTGGTTCTCTTAAATCGTTGATCATTCTCTTGAAGATTTGTCATCTTAGGTTCGTGTTATCTTCTCGATTGTTGTCAATCATGAGTAATTATTTCCTTATCTATCCGGTGCATACAGAGTTGTTTTCATTTCTCGATCCTTCGAAGGCCTCGTTTCAGAAGATTTCTCCGTTCTCAGCTTTCAACTTTCGTTCTCAAATTCTTCTCAATTGTTGTTCCTTCGTTCGTATCTCAATTATTCCGGTGCCTTGTTCAGTTTCTATTAGGCAAATCTTGATCTCTTCATTCTCATGTGTCCTCTTTAGTTTCTAATTCTTTCCGGTGTATCATTCAAGACCTCTTCAAGTTTGTGCTCTATCTATCTTTCCTATCTTTTCCAAAAGGATAAGTGGTATGCCAAATCCGTTTTTTGTCATCAATTTAACTTGATGAAGGATAGGCAGGAAGCAATCTAAGCGTCAACGCCCACAAACCTTTTGTGTTCTACTCGAGATCTCATCGAACCATCAACCTAGCTCATGATGCCACTGTTGGGGAACGTCGCATGGGAAACAAAAGTTTTCCTACGCACACGCAAACCTATCCATGGTGACGAGCATCTACGAGAGGGAGAGTGGATCTACGTACCCTTGTAGATCGCTAAGCGGGAAGCGTTAAGAAACGCGGTTGGTGTAGTCGAACTTCTTCGCGATCTAAATCGCCGAGCGTCCCGCGATCCAATCACGAACCGTCCCGCGAACACATCATGATCCGTCCCGTGAACTCATCATGATCCGTCTCACAATCTTGATCACGATATGTCCCGCGAACTCATCACGATCCGTTCCGCGATCTCATCACGAACCGTCTCGCGATCTCGATCACGGTCCTTCCGATCTAGCGCCGAACGGACGGCACCTCCGCGTTCAGCACATGTGCAGCTTGATGACGATCCCCACCGTCTTGATCCAGCAAGAGGAGGTGGAGAGGAGAGAGAGTTCACCGGCAGCGTGATGGTGCTCCGGTGATGGTGGTGGAGTGATTCCGGCAGGGCTTCGCCTAAGCGCTGCAGAAAACCGATCTAGAGGAGAAACTATACACCGGTGAAACGGGTAGCACGTGGCCGGAAATTCTGTCCAAAAACCACCCAATCCACTAGTATATATAGGAGGAGAGGAGAGGAGAGGCAGCCAAGGCCTTTGGGTCGGCCGAAATAGGAGGTGGGAAGCAATCCTACTTCACCTCCAATCCTAGTTGGAGTAGGATTGCCTCCTATTGGCTGATTTTCCACCTTTTGCTTTAGGACTTTCTCTCCTACGCCATGGGCCTTTGTGGCTGTTTTCCCAGCCCACTAAGGGCTGGTTAATACTCTACCACAGCCCATGGACCTCTTGGGGTCGAAGTACCCTTCCCGGAGGTCTCCCGGTACACTACCGGCACTCCCGGTACACTACCGATGAGCCCGAAACTTTTCCGGAAACCAAACTGGGACTTCCTATATATGAATCTTTACCTCCGGACCATTCTGGAGCTCCTCGTGACGTCCGGGATCTCATCCGGAACTCCTAACAAACTTCGGTCACCACCATACATAACTCTACACTACCGAAACGTCACTGAACCTTAAGTGTGCAGACCCTGCGGGTTCGAGAACTATGTAGACATGACCGAGACACCTCTACGGTCAATAACCAATGGCGGGACCTGGACGTCCACATTGGTTCCTACATATTCTACGAAGATCTTTATCGGTCGAACCTCTATGTCAAGGATTCAGTTAATCCCGTATAACGTTCCCTTTGTTCTTCGGTATGTTACTTGCCCGAGATTCGATCGTCGGTATCTCCATACCTAGTTCAACCTCGTTACCGGCAAGTCTCTTTACTCGTTCCGTAATACAAGATCCCGCAACCAACAATTAGTCACATTGCTTGCAAGGCTTATTGTGATGTTGCATTACCGAGTGGGCCCCGAGATACCTCTCTGTTACATGGAGTAACAAATCCCAGTCTCAATCCATGCCAACTCAACAGACACCATCGGAGATACCTGTAGAGCACCTTTATAGTCACCCAGTTACGTTGCAACGTTTGATACACACAAGGCACTCCTCCGATATCCGTGAGTTGCATGATCTCATGGTCATAGGAACATATACTTGACATGCAGAAACAGTAGCAATAAACTGACACGATCATATGCTATGTTTGTAGTTTGGGTCTTATCCATCACATCATTCTCCTAATGATGTGATCCCGTTATCAAATGACATCTCATGTCCATGGCTAGGAAACCTTAACCATCCTTTGATCAACGAGCTAGTCCATTAGAGGCATACTAGGGACATGGTTTTGTCTATGTATCCACACATGCATTTAAGTCTCCGATCAATACAATTATAGCATGGATAATAAACGATTATCATGAACAAGGAAATATGATAATAACTAATTTATTATTGCCTCTAGGGCATATTTCCAATAGTTCTCTCCACCTCTTCTTGGTGAAAGAAGTTTTCCATATCTTGTTGATCTCAAGTAATCAATTGTTCCTGTTGTGGCAGGTTGTCACCTCATAATTTTGAGATGTTTTCCATAAGCCCGTAACAAGCTATTCTTTTCGTTGTTGATTCTCCACCAGCTCGTTCTATCCTTCCTTCCAAGGGTGCTTTCAATTCAATGGTGGTAGAAGTTGTCATTTTCTTCTCCGTTCTCGTCTCTCAAAAGATCTAGCTTCTTTTCTGTTGTTTCGGAGGCATTGTATTGTTGCTCTTTTTAACTCACATCTAGTTTGATTAAGATCATGTTCTTTCTTTGCTTATTCATTTTACCGGAGTGTTGTGTTCTATGTTCAAGTTCTTTTCCTTCTTATCAAATTTTGCCTCTATCCTACCGAAGTGCTGCCAAAATTTCTTGTGAATTCTTGCTTGTTCCTCATGTCATTCTTCATCTCTTTCAAATCCTTCAAGTTCATGTGGGTTCACCCATTTGTCAGAGAAGCAACTAAGTTTACATCTTGCTCTTTATCTTCCCCTTCTCATTCTAGATCTCGGGACGAGATCCTCGTGTAGTGGAGGAGAGTTGTAACAGCCCGGGACCGACGCTCTAGAAGATTCCCCTTTTATTTCCATTCTCGTCTGTGTTTCGTTTGGGTGTTGCATTCATCATTGCATCATTCGCATCATCTGCATAGCATCGTCACTCGTTTTCAAAAACTTGCATCGTTCGTAATTGTCGATTCTCTCTATTCTTACCGTTGCCCATTTTGAGACCAACCACACATGCACGCGCCCGTGGCATCGTTAAAAAACCGTTTTTTAAGCGCGAGGAAAATATTCTTGGATTCGGCCGAAACCTGGCATGCGGTCTTACTATAGTGTAGGTAGATCGCCTGCCAATTTTCGTCGCATTCCGAGGTCATTTGATACCCCAACGGTCAGTCGTTGTAGTGCGGTCATCGGTTTATTATCAGACGTTTTCGGTGTGTTAAAACCCTCGTGTCACGGGCCGCAAACCTCCCTCTCATCCCCACCTAGCCCATCTACACAGCCACCGCAGCCTAACCTAGCCTCCTCCACTTCCGGGCCGTCCGATCGAGATCGAACGGTCCGAAAACGGACAAAAACTGCTAACCCTAGCCATAATTAGTATAAACCAGGACATGATACGCAATATAAATATTGTAGTTAATATTATTCCCCTAAGTTGACTAACTATTTATAATTGATGGTACAACAAAATAAGAAACAACATAACAAATATATTGTACTTCCTGGTGTCTCGGTTAGCTCATTCACGTTGTATTGTTGTAGACATCGTGAGTAAGTGATACTGCACTGATAATATATTATCCTTTACCAAAAAAAAGATTCCCAACTCTAGGTTGTTAGTATTGGAGCCATTTGCCAAAATATAAACATGATGCAAATATAATTATTAAGAAAGGTGTTAGGATAAATATGAATTACAAATGTAAAAATATATCATATCATAAGGCGTAGGTAATGTGCATTGAAAATAAAGGTTATGATCCTCAGCTACAATGGGTTGCATTAGTACCAAAATTTTCTAATATATATACATTACGATTTTTAGCCTAGATGGCATTGACTAATAATTTCAAACGACCGGGTTACATGTAAGAATTATTTAATAATTGTGCAATGCATTTTTCCTGATTTTTTCATGAGGGGTGATTGCTATATTTTTCTTGTTTAAGATTGATTCTTGATATTCTAATTAAATTTACGTAATTTAAAACCTTTTTGATTTTACAGTACCATATATTTTGGTTCCCTGTAGAAATTACATGGTATATATGTTATTCTTGTGTAGCAAATAATCGCTTCATCATGAAGTAACATGTCATATTTTCTGCCGAATAAGAGTAACATGTCAAGGATAGTAAGGAAAAAAATTCTGATATTTAGTATGCCAATGTCGGATTACTCAAGCATCTAAAAACATACACAAAAGGAAAATACGGAAAGCAGAATTGCAATGTAAGTTGCATAATCGTACTATCTGATAGATCTATAAAAAATTATGACATTTCGGTAAGGTTCTCTAACCTGTCATGATTGGTATTAGTCCACATGTTGTTTTACAATTTGTAAACTGTCTCAGCTGGCAACACGTTCGCGTGAGGATTAGCTACTGGAGTCCTAGTGGTTCTTGAATGTCCAACCAAGTTGTGCTTATATACTGGGATTTTACCCATCGACTACTATGAACTGTTTGTAAAAGAACTACTATAGACAACTTAGTTTTCCAGTTAGCGTACTTTTAACCATATATGTACCCAAGCACAATTCTTGAGGTACTACGCTAGTACGCTTAGAAGTATGACCTTGTATATTAGAGGCAAAAACAGCACAATAGAAGGCTTCAGCTCACAACGGTGAGAGCAACCAAGCCACATTAAATTACACCGATGGGCCGGCGACCCTAGCTTTCATGCTGCACACGTGAGGTACAGGTTAATATATTATGCACCTTTTCATACCTCAAAGATATGAACTAACCTTTCAACTGCTGCATCAGAACACTCCAATTCAGTTCATGCCTCTTGACTGTAGGTTACGATGGCTTCCTCGTCGTCTGCAGGGAGGCTGCATGGGTGGCAACTCATTGTCGGATCTATCTAGATCTAAAGGTTTGGTCTCTCTCAAACCAAATAAATCATATTAAACAATGTCCACCGACCACTGATATGATCATCCAAGTATATTGAGAGGTGAAAACATAATTGTAGCCACTTGTAGGTTGATCACATCGGAGAAACGGATATGTTCCTAGGACTGATAGAAGGACATGCAGAAGTCTGTACTCATGTCAAGGCAAGAGATGATGGTCAGACTACTGCAGAGATATGCAGCAATGTAGCGGATCCTTCCTTCCATCTACAATCGATCTTCTGTAAATATCAATGGCGCTCAGAAGTACGTCAGAGCTGGGGACATTTTTTTGTGAGAATTTGAGTTGACCGTGAGTGCCGGACGTGATGCTACTTTGGAGATTGAGAGAGTTGGTTAACAGGAGAGGGCAGCTGGACGTGAGCGATTGAGAGAGATACGTGATTGATTTTGTTTAGTGTGAGAAAGTTGGTACAGGGGGAGAGAGGTACGTGATAGATTTGGTTAGAGCTACGCGAGAGATGGAGAAAGTTTTTTCCTTATGGGAGAGAGGTACGTGAGAGTTTTTTACATGATTAAGTTTCTTTATAAGATACGTGCGGCCGTGCGGGATTGGTTCATGGAAGAGAGATAAGTTAATTTTGTAGAGATAAATGAGGCGTGAGAGATTGATAAAGGTTTTTTATGGAGAAATTGAGAGAGCTGGTTCGTGGGAGAAGGATACCTGATTTTTTTCCTGTGCGTCAATCTACACCGTTCTAATTCGGCCCCACCTGATTAACGGCTCGTAAAATCTAATTAACGTGAGAATTTCTAGGAAGTGCCTAATTAGTATAGGTATAGATAGACCCCCTTCCTAATCTGGCTCCTCCTCTCTCCTCCTTGAAATCTGTGCCACCAGCCTCCTCCCCCCGCGCAGGGCCCGCCGAGCCCATCTGGAGTCCGCTCAGGCCTGAATCCCACCGCCGCAAGCCCGAGCGTCCCCGCCGCCAGCCAGCCTCGCTCCTCTCGAGCCTCCTCGCGCCCGTGCCTAGCTCTCCCGAGCCCCTCTGCAGGCCTCGTTGGAGCCCCTGACCCGCTGCCGGTCGGGGAGCCTCGCCGGAGACCCCGTTGTCAGCCACCGGGCGCCCCATGCCTGCCGCAGTTGAGGGATCACTAGAAGAGTGTCTACAGGGGGGGTGAATAGACTACTAGCAGGAATTTAAAACCTAACTTTTCCCAAGTTAATTGGTTGGCAGATGTAAAGTGTTGAGATAGGTAGATCAAACGCAGTTGTAGACACGATGATTTTTCCCGTGGTTTCGATAGGTGGCGCTATCGTACATCCACGTTTATGGAGTCTTCAACCCACGAAGGGTAACGGTCGCGAGAGTCCACAGAGGGATCCACCCAAAAGGGTCCACGAAGTAGCAACCTTGACTATTCCATAACGGCTTTCGTCCACGAAGGACTAGCCTCACTATGGGTAGATCTTCACGAAGTAGGCGATCTCCTTGCCCTTACAAACTTCTTGGTTCACTCCACAACACGAAGTAGGAGGCTCCCAAGCGACACCTAACCAATCTAGGAAGCACCAGCCTAAAAAAAGTAATAGGCTCGGTAATGACGATGAACTCCTTGCTCTTGTACTTCAAGATGATAAACTCCTCAGCACCCAATCACTCTCTCACAGATTTGGCATGGTGGAAAAGATGGGATTGGTGGAAATCTACTTGGGGAGGCTAGAGATCAAGATCCATATGATTGGAGTGGAAGATCTTGACCTCAACACAAGAGTAGGTGGTTCTCTCTCAGAAAATCTGATAGGATAGGTATGGAATAGTTCTAAGTGCTTCTCTCTCGAGTAGGTGGTGGTGAAGGGTTATATATAGGCATCCCCAAAAATCCAACCGTTACACACAAAATGACCAACTCGGTGACACCGATGTGTTAATCTCGCTGGTACCAAAGTGACCAAAAGGTGGCAACTTTTGAATCTCGGTGAGACCAATATAGGAAACTCGGTTGCACCGATAAGGTGACCAACGGTCAGATTTATAATCTCGGTGACGCCGATCCAACATTCTCGGTGGGACCGAAAATGTGAATTTGCGTAACAGAAAGTTGGCAACCTAAACTCGGTGGCACCGGTACGGAATCGGTTGCACCGAAGTGGCTAGGGTTTGGCTGAGTCTGTCTAGGTTCTGGGATCGGTGGCACCGGTATGAGAAAGTTGGTTGCATCGATTTTGAGTGTTAGGTATAGAACAGACTTTGGTGGGAGAGTTTGTGGATGTTTTTGGCGACTATCACTTGTGCACGTTTGAGCACATTGTTCACCAACAAAACCTTACCCCCTTTTAATAGTATTGGCTTTCCTATAGACTCAAAGTGATTTCTCACAAATATAAAATGTAGAGTCCTCTTTCTTGAAGCTTGGCCAATCTATTTCCTTGCATCTTGGGGTATGTCCACAATCTCCTTTTGCCAAACCTCTCTATAGATTGTATCTGAAATACACTAGGTAAAAGTATCAGTCCAAGAGATAATGTATGTTGTCATGAATTATCAAAACCACCAAGGGAGCATGTTGTGCTTTCAATCTCCCCCTTTTTAGTAATTGATGACAACATACAATCAAAGCTTCAAATAAAGATATGCATGGTTATACTGAAGACTTTGAGAGACACATGACTTAGACTTGCTCCCCCTAAATGTGTGCAGTCCTTTAAAGGATAGTTGCTTTTGAATGCATGAACACACATAAGGTAGAAGGGATATAACAGGTCATGTGTATCTTGGCCATATGCATCAAATATATATGAATGAGATGTATCTTTGTTCAAGACATCGCTCTTGCAAACAATATGTGCAAGAAGCAAGAGATCATCTTGACCAAGGATATGATGCATATACTTACCTTGAGTTCTTGAGCATCCTGGTAATAGAAACACACTTGAGAAAATAATGTTAGGAAACGCAAGAGTATTCTACCAAATAGCAAGGCAATAGTACTCAAAATTGCCAAGATATGGAGGACATATATAAGATAGTATTTTTTAGAATTGATATGTCTCCAAAATCATTTAGAATTTTCTCACCGTAGATATGAAAATATATTATCCTCTCCCCCTTAATCTTAGCATGTAGATATTAGGATTGGATAAGGTGATAAAGGTCAAAGATTTTCTTCTCCCCCTACTTTGATATTCTTCCCCTGTTTATAAAGGTATGAGTATTGATATTGGCTCTCCCCCTTGATCATATCTCCCCCTTTGCATAAGCATGTATCTCCCTTTTAGCATGAAGCTTTGGTCTTCACCCCCTTTGGCATTAATTTCCAAAAAGGTTAAAATCAGGGATAGATACAGGGATCATTGACTGAGAAGGGATCCTTGAGAACAAGGGTCATCAAAATGTAGGATTCATAGAAATGAAAACTGAGAGAGTTATGGAAAATGACTTCTCTCCTTTTGAGATGTTGTAGGACTTTGTTCTTCTCCTCCTTTCTTCATTGAAGATAGGGATCCTTGAAGACCAAAAATTCTCTCCTCAAGATTAACTTTAGTTCTTCTGCCCCTAAGTAATACAAAGTTTTTTTAAAGCATCATCGAAGTAACAAAAGTATTACAAGAAAGATCACTAAGAAAACACAGAATTTGCAAAAGTGAATTCAAATGAGACAGAATGAAAATTGGTGACTCCGAGATAGATAGATCGGTGGTGCCGAGATTCTGTAGTGCGGCTTGTCTGCAATTTCGGTAGACTCGAGATATCTCAGTCGGTGGCTCCAAAAGAGAAACCAAGTTTCTGTTTTCACAGAGTCAAGAGAAAGATTTTCAATGAAATATGAAGTTTTTACAAGGGACATCAACTATAGAAGATTGGAGTAGTTATGAGAAAGCATGCAATAGAGAGCAAACCACACCAGATTCTTAACTAGATGATGGGCGGTGGCTAGGTCACCTATATTAGAGGAGATCGACTTAGGAGCCAAGCAAGAATACTTGATCATAGGTCATACTCTATGTTAAGCTCAGAATGGGTTTACCATTTTTCGATTAAGCGTTTTAATGTCTTCATGTCGCTTGAGTTGCTTTAGCTCATTTCTTGGAGTAAAGCCTTTTCAAGGACATGAGTACATACCTTTGAGTGATGTTGATGACGTAGCTTGTAGATGACCTTGTTGAGGATGCTCGAGGTTGATGAAGATCATCTTGAGTTTTGAGCAATCATCCTTGTTCTAGTACACTGGTTACCTACAAAGATTAGTCATGCAAGGAAGAACAATAGATCTATCGTATTGACATGATACCAATTGAGAGTGTGCAATTTTGATCAAGTATATGTCAAGGATATTGTTGAGTGGCCTTCTTCCTTCCATCATCAAGAGGGGTTGTGGATACTTGGTAATGACAAGATTGCTTATGATTGGAGTTGATGGCAATCTTGTGGAATGAAGTTTTTCCAAGTACCTACAAGAGATTAGATGCAATACAAGGGAGCATAGAATTCCATGGCATAAGATGAAATGTTAAGATACATGGAAATATCAAGAAATATCATGCCCTTGCATGCAACCGAGTGAGTCTAGCTCAAGTTTGAAGGATCGATGATGTCCAACTCTCTCCTCAAGTGACAAAATGTCTTCTCATCAAGTGGCTTAGTAAAGATATCGGCCAACTACTTGTTAGTGCAAACATGCTTAAGGTTAATATCTCCTTTGGCAACATAATCACGAATTAAATGATGTCGAACTTGAATATGCTTAGTTCGAGAATGTTGTACAGGATTATGACCAATTTTAATAGCACTTTCATTGTCACAAAGTAATGGAACATTTTTAACATGAATTCCATAATCCTTAAGTGTTTGTGTCATCCAAAGTAGTTGCGCACAACAAGAACCAGCAACAATATACTCAGCTTCGGCAGTCAATAGAGATACTAAGTTTTGTTTCTTAGAGGACCAAGACACAAGAAATCTGCCCAAAAATTGACAAGTACCCGAGGTGGATTTTCTATCAACCTTGTCATCGGCATAGTCCGAATCAGAATAGCTAACAAGGTCAAAAGAAGATCCCTTGGGATACCAAATGCCAAAATTTGATGTTTGTATCAAGTATCTCACAATGTGTTTTACAGCTAAAAGATGACATTCTTTCGGTGCAGCTTGATATCTAGCACACATGCAAACACTAAGCATAATATCGGGACGATATGCACATAGATATAACAATGAACCAATCATAGATCGATAAACTTTCTAATCAACCGGCTCATCCTCTCTAGTAAGATCAACATGTCCCCTAGTAGGCATAGGGGTTTTCATACCTTTGCACTCCTGCATGTTGAACTTTTTGATCAAGTCCTTGGTATACTTAGTGTGAGAGATGAAAGTTCCTTCTTTTGATTGCTTGATTTTCAACCCAAGAAAGAATTTCAGCTCACACATCATGGACATCTCATACTTCTCGGACATCAACCTTCCAAACCTTTCACTAAATTGAGGGTTAGTGGAACCAAAGATAATATCATCCACATAGATTTGGCACACAAATAATTCACCATTAACTCTATTAGTGAATAAGTTTGCGTCAATTTTACCAATTTCAAAACCTTTTTCGATAAGAAACTTCGTTAAACATTTATACCAAGCACGAGGGGCTTGCTTAAGACCATAAAGAGCTTTACGAAGCTATTAGGTTTCTTAGGATTCACAAAGCCAGGTGGTTGCTTAACATAAACCTCTTCTTCAATCTCACCATTTAAAAATGCACTTTTAATATCCATTTGATAAAGCGTGATATCATGATGATTGGCATAAGCAAGAAGAATGTGAATAGCTTCAAGTCTAGCGACGAGGGCGTAGGTCTCACCGTAGTCCATACCTTCGAGTTGCGTATATCCTTGAGCTATGAGGGGAGCCTTTTTGCGCACGACTTGACCGTCTTCGTCTTGCTTGCTCCAAAATACCCATTTGGTTCCGATGATGTTGTGTTCATCCTCGGGCTTCTCCATGAGTGTCCACACTTCGTTCCTTTCAAAGTTGTGAAGCTCTTTATGCATAGCGTTCCCAATCCGCATCTTCAAGAGCTTGCTCTACCTTCAAGGGCTCAACGCTAGAAATGAAAGAATAATGCTCACAGAAGTTTGCTAGACGAGTTTTAGAGCGAGTGATCCTCCCTGTTTGTATATCACCAAAGATTTGGTTTAGGGGATGGTTCTTGGTCACTTGTGCTCGAACTCGGGTCAGCTTCCGATTGTTGGTTGGTGGAGCTTCTTCTTCATCATCATCTCCTTCATCTTCGTTGTTGTTGAAGGTGTCATTCCCTTGAGGTGGTGGTGAAGGAGGTTGTGGTGGATCTTCATGATGCACTTCCTCCTCTTCATCATTTTGCCGTGTACCGCTTGTGGATGCCTCCATGTCATGTTGTGGTTCACCTTGTTGTGAGGTAGGGGCTTCCACTTGAGTTGATGAAGTACTTTCCCTCACCTCCATGGGACGAATCTTGTCGATGGGTAAATCTAGGATAGCTTCCAAAGGGTTCTTATCACCTACATCATTTGGCAATTGTTCGACTTGAGAACCATTAGATTCATCAAACTTCACATCTACTGTCTCTTCAACTTTTCGAGAGAAGTTGTTGTAGACACGGTAGGTGTGAGAGTTCGATCCATAACCAAGTAGGAATCCTTCATGAGATTTAGGAGCAAATTTAGTACGACGATGCTTATCAAGAATGTAGCACTTGGAGCCGAATACCCGAAAGTATCCAACTTGGGGTTTGTTACCGGTGAGTAGCTCGTATGTCGTTTTACCGAGAAGCTTGTGCAAGTAAAGTCGGTTTGTGGCATGACATGTTGTTTCCACGGCTTCTGCCCAAAAGTGTTTTGGCGTCTTGTATTCGTCAAGCATCATTCTTGCCATCTCAATGAGTGTCCGGTTCTTCCTCTCAACAACTCCATTTTGTTGAGGCGTGTACATAGCCGAGAACTCATGTGAGACACCTTCTTCGTCAAGAAAGGTATCCCACTCCGATCCGTTATCGCTCTGAACCTTCTTGATCTTCACTTCATCTGATTTTGCGCTTTGCGAGCGAAGTTCTTGAAAATCTTTTGAACCCGCGACTTATCATCAAGAAAGAATACCCACGTAAATCTGGAAAAATCATCAACTAAAACTAGACCATAGGAATTTCCACCGAGACTCTTGTAAGCATTGGGACCGAAAAGATCCATGTGAAGTAACTCGAGTGGTCTCCTAGTAGTCATGATTTCTTAACAGGATGATTTCCACCTACTTGCTTTCCAGCTTGACAAGCACTACAAAGTCTATCTTTGTCAAAGACAACATATTTAACACCAAGTATATGATCACCTTTGATAAGTTTGTCTAAATTATGCATGCCAACATGTCCTAATCTTCTATGCCAAAGCCAACCTTTAGAAGATTTAGCAATTAAACAAGTGCGAGGTTTGGATCTCTTAGTGAAATCAACAATGTATAGATCTGTTGGAAATATGCCCTAGAGGCAATAATAAATTAGTTATTATCATATTTCCTTGTTCATGATAATCGTTTATTATCCATGCTATAATTGTATTGATCGGAGACTTAAATGCATGTGTGGATACATAGACAAAACCATGTCCCTAGTATGCCTCTAATGGACTAGCTCGTTGATCAAAGGATGGTTAAGGTTTCCTAGCCATGGACATGAGATGTCATTTGATAACGGGATCACATCATTAGGAGAATGATGTGATGGATAAGACCCAAACTACAAACATAGCATATGATCGTGTCAGTTTATTGCTACAGTTTTCTGCATGTCAAGTATATGTTCCTATGACCATGAGATCATGCAACTCACGGATATCGGAGGAGTGCCTTGTGTGTATCAAACGTCGCAACGTAACTGGGTGACTATAAAGGTGCTCTATAGGTATCTCCGATGGTGTCTGTTGAGTTGGCATGGATCGAGACTGGGATTTGTTACTCCGTGTAACGGAGAGGTATCTCGGGGCCCACTCGGTAATGCAACATCACAATAAGCCTTGCAAGCAATGTGACTAATTGTTAGTTGCGGGATCTTGTATTATGGAACGAGTAAAGAGACTTTCCGGTAACGAGGTTGAACTAGGTATGGAGATACCGACGATCGAATCTCGGGCAAGTAACATACCGAAGAACAAAGGGAACGATATACGGGATTAACTGAATCCTTGACATAGAGGTTCGACCGATAAAGATCTTCGTAGAATATGTAGGAACCAATGTGGACGTCCAGGTCCCGCCATTGGTTATTGACCGTGGAGGTGTCTCGGTCATGTCTACATAGTTCTCGAACCCGCAGGGTCTGCACACTTAAGGTTCGGTGACGTTTCGGTAGTGTAGAGTTATGTATGGTGGTGACCGAAGGTTGTTCGGAGTCCCGGATGAGATCCCGGATGTCACGAGGAGCTCCTGAATGGTCCGGAGGTAAAGATTCATATATAGGAAGTCCCGGTTTGGTTTCCGGAAAAGTTTCGGGCTCATCGGTAGTGTACCGGGAGTATCGGTATTGTACCGGGAGTGCCGGTAGTGTACCGGAGGACCTCCGGGAGGGGTATTTCGACCCCAAGAGGTCCATGGGCTGTGGGAGAATAATAACCAGCCCTTAGTGGGCTGGGAAAACAGCCACAAAGGCCCATGGCGCAGGAGAGAAAGTCCTAAAGCAAAAAGTGGAAAATCAGCCAATAGGAGGCAATCCTACTCCAACTAGGATTGGAGGTGAAGTAGGATTGCTCCCACCTCCTATTTCGGCCGACCCAAAGGCCTTGGCTGCCTCTCCTCTCCTCTCCTCCTATATATACTAGTGGATTGGGTGGTTTTTGGACAGAATTTCCGGCCACGTGCTACCCGTTTCACCGGTGCACAGTTTCTCCTCTAGATCGGTTTTCCGCAGCACTTAGGCGAAGCCCTGCCGGAATCACTCCACCACCATCACCGGAGCGCCGTCACGCTGCCGGTGAACTCTCTCTCCTCTCCACCTCCTCTCGCTAGATCGAGACGGTGGAGATCGTCATCAAGCTGCACGTGTGCTGAACGCGGAGGTGCCGTCCGTTCGGCGCTAGATCGGAAGGACCGTGATCGAGATCGCGAGACAATTCGTGATGAGATCGCGGAACGGATCGTGATGAGTTCGCGGGACATATCGTGATCAAGATCGTGAGACGGATCGTGATGAGATCGCGGGACGGATCGTGATGAGTTCACGGGACGGATCGTGATTGGATCGCGGGACGGATCGTGATGAGATCGCGGGACGCTCGGCGATTTGGATCGCGAAGATGTTCGACTACACCAACCGCGTTTCTTAATGCTTCCCGCTTAGCGATCTACAAGGGTATGTAGATCCACTCTCCCTCTCGTAGATGCTCATTACCATGGATAGGTTTGCGTGTGCGTAGGAAAAATTTTGTTTCCCATGCGACGTTCTCCAATAGTGGCATCATGAGCTAGGTTGATGGTTCGATGAGATCTCGAGTAGAACACAAAAGGTTTGTGGGCGTTGATGCTTAGATTGCTTCCTCCCTTGGTCGTATTTTGGTTCAGCGGGATTGTGAGATGAAGCGGCCCGGACCAACATTACTCGTACGCTTACGAGAGACCGGTTCCCTCGACGCAACTTGTTGCCTAGATGGCTTGCGGGTGACAGTTTCTCTCACTTTAGTTGGATCGGATTCGACAAAGGTGGTCCTTGAGAAGGTTGAAAAGCAAACTAGTGTATCACCGTTGTGGTTTATGCATAGGTGAGAATCGTTCTTGCTAGATACCCACAGCAGCCACGTAAAATATGCAACAACAATTAGAGGACGTCTAACTTGTTTTTGCAGGGTATGTTGTGATGTGATATGGCCAATTACATGATGAGATATATGTGATGTATGAGATGATCATGTGATGTATAGATTATCACGACTTGCATGTCGATGAGTACGGCAACCGGCAGGAGCCATAGGGTTGTCTTTAATTATTGTATGACCTGCGTGTCAATCATTAAGCGCTATGTAATGCTTTACTTTATCGCTACTGTAGCAATAGTAGCAGAAGCATGCAGGGTGTGACAACACCAATGGCAACACATTGATGGAGATCAAGATGATGGAGATCATGGTGTTGTGCCGGTGACGATGGAGATCGTGTCGGTGTTTCGAAGATGGAGATCTTAAACACAAGTTCATGGCCATATCATGTCACTTATGAATTGCATGAGATGTTAATCCTTTTATGCACCTTGTTTTGCTTAGTACGGCGGTAGCATTATAAGGTGATCCTCACTTGAATTTCAAGATGAACTGTGTTCTCCCCGAGTGTGCATCGTTGCGAAAGTTCGTCGTGTTGAGACACCACGTGATGATCGGGTGTGATAGACTATACGTTCACATACAACGGGTGCAAGCCAGATTTGCACGCGCAGAACACTCGGGTTAAACTTGACGAGCCTAGCATGTACAGACATGGCCTCGGAACACGAGAGACCGAAAGGTCGAACATGAGCCATATAGTAGATATGATCAACATAATGATGTTCACCATTGCAGCCACCTCAACTCACGTGATGATCGGACTTGAGTTGGTGAATTTGGATCATGTATCACTCGAATGATCGGAGGGATGTCAATTTGAGTGGGAGTTCTTAAGTAATATGATTAATTGAACTCATTATCATGAACATAGTCAAAGTGTCTTTGCAAATTATGTTGTAGATTACTAGCTCGCGCTGTAGCTCCCTTGTATTTTTATATGTTCCTAGAGAAATAGAATTGAAAGATGTTGGTAGCAAAATTGCGGACTGGGTCCGTGATCTGAGGATTGTCCTCATTGCTGCACAGAAGGCTTATGTCCTTAATGCACCGCTCGGTGCGCCACCCCCTCTAGCATCGTCTATAGATGTTGTGAACATCTAACAGGCACGTTTCGATGACTACTTGATAGTTTAGTGCGTCATGCATTACGGCTTAGAATTGAGGCTCCAAAACGTTTTGAACGTCACGGAACATATGAGATGTTCTAGGAGCAGAGATTGTGATCTCAGGCCCGTGCCTTTGTTGCGAGATATGAGATCTCCAACAACATTCTTTGCTTGTAAGATGAAGGAGAATAGCTCAATCGTTGAGCATGTACTCAGATTGTCTAGGTACTACAATCGCTTGAATCAAGTGGGAGTTGATCTTCCAGATAATATAGTGATTGATATAGTTCTCCAAGTCACTGTCACTAAAGCTACTAGAACTTAGTGATGAACTATAATACACCAGGGATAGAAGTATTGATCCTTGAGCTGTTCGCGATGTTTGACACCGCGAAGGTAGAAATCAAGAAGGAGCGTCAAGTGTCGATGGTTAATCAAACCACTAGTTTCGAAAAGGGCAAGAGCAAGGAGGGAAACTTCATGGATAGCAAGTCAGTTGCTGCTCCAGTGAAGCAACCCAAAGTTGAACTCAAACCCGAGACTAAGTGCTTCTTTTATGAGGTGAAAGGTCGCTGAAGCAGAACAACCCTAGATCCTTGGTAGATAAGAAGGCTGGCAACATCGACAGAAGTATATTTGATATACGAGTTATTGATGTGTACCTTGCTAGTACTCCTAGTAGCACCTGGGTATTGGATACCGGTTCGGTTGCTAAATGTTAGTAACTCGAAATAAAAGCTACGGAATAAACGGAGAACTAGCTAAGGGTGAGGTGACGATGTGTGTTGGAAATGTTTCAAAGGTTGATGTGATCAACATCGCACACTCTCTCTACATTCAGGATTAGTGACGAACCTAAAGAAATGTTATTTGGTGTTTTGCGTTGAGCATGAACATGATTAGATCATGTTTGTTGCAATACGGTTATTCATTTAAGTCAGAGAATAATAGTTATGCTGTTTACATGAATAATACCTTCAATGGTCATGCACCCAGTGAGAATGGTTTGTTGAAATCTTGATCGTAGTAATACACTTGTTCATAACATTGATGTCAAAAGATACAAAGTTAAATAATGATAGTACCACATACTTGTGGCACTGCCGCAAAATGTCATATTGGTATAAAGCGCATGAAGAAACTCCATGGTGATGGATATTTGGACTCATTTGATTTCGAATCGGTTGAGACATGCGAACCATGCCTCTTGGGCAAGATGACCAAAGGACCCCGTTGGATGGAGCGGGCAAGTGATTCATTGGAAATGATACATGTTGATGTATGCAATCTAGTGAGTTTTGTAGCGTGCAGTGGATATCGTTATTTTCTTACCTTCACTGATGATTTGAGTAGATATAGTGTATATTTACTTAATGAAACACAAGTCTTAATCGTTTGAAAGGTTCAAGCAAATTCAAAGTGAAGTTTAAAGATCATCGTGACAAGAAGATAAAAATGACCGCGATATGATCGTGGAGGTGAATATCTGAGTTACGAGTTTGGCATACAACTTAAGACAACGTGAAATTTGTTTCACAACTAACGCCACCTGGAACACCATGGTGTGATGGTGTGTCTGAACATCATAGTCATGATCTATTGATATAGTGCATACTGTGATGTCTCTTATTGTTTTACTACTATAATTTTTGGGGTTATGCATTAGAGACAACTACATTCACTTTAAATAGGGCATCATCTAAATCCGTTGAGATGACACCGTGTGAATTATGGTTTGATAGAAACCTAAGCTGTCATTTCTTAAAGTTTGGGGCTGCGATGCTTGTGTGGAAAATGTTTTCACATAATAAGCTAGAACCCAAAGCGGACAAATGTATCTTCATAGAATACCCTAAGAACAGATGGGTATGCCTTCTATCTCAGATCCGAGTGCAAAGTGTTTGTTGCTAGAACTGGGTCCTTTCTCGAGAAAAAGTTTCTCTCGAAAGAATTGAGTGGGAGGAAGATAGAACTTGATGAGGTTGTTAAACCTTTGTTCAACCAGAGAGTAGCGCAGCGCAGAAAGATGTTTCTGTGAAGCCTACGTTAGTTGAAGAGGAAGTTAATGATGATGATCATGAAGCTTCAGGATCAAGTTACTATCGAACTTCGTAGGTCGACAAGGATGTGTACTGCTCCTGAGCGGTACGACAACTCTGTCTTGGAGGTCATGTTGTTGGACAACGATGAACCTACGAGCTATGGAGAAGCGATGATGGGCCCGGATTCCGACAAATGGTTGGAGGCCATGAAATCCGAGATAGGATCCATGTATTAAAACCAAGTGTAGACTTTGGTAGACTTGCTCGTTGGACGGCAGGTCGTTGAGTACAAATGGATCTTTAAAATGAAGACAGACACTGATGGTGAATGTCACTATTTGTAAAGTTCGACTTGTTGCAAAGATGTTTGTGACAAGTTCAAGGAGTTGACTACGATGAGACTTTCTCACTCGTAGCGATGCTAAAAGTCTGTTGGAATTATGTTAGCAGTTGCTGTGTTTTCAATTATGAAATCTGGCAGATGGATGTCAAAACATCGTTTCCTTAATGGTTTACTTGAGGAAAGGTTGTATGTGATACAACCAGAAGGTTTTGTCAGGCCTAAGGATGCTAAAAGGTGTGCAAGCTTTGGTGATCCTTCCATGGACTGAAGCAAGCATCTCGGAGTTGGAATATACGCTTTGATGAGGTGATCAAAGTTTTGATGTTTATACAAAGTTTATGAGAAACTTGTATTTGCAATAAAGTGAGTGGGAGCACTATAGAATTTCTGATAAGTATATGTGGATGACATATTGTTGTTCAGAAATAATGTAGAGTTTCTGGAAAGCATAAAACGGTTATTTGGAAAGTGATTTTCAAAGACCTGGATAAAGCTACCTAATTGTTGAGCATCAAAATCTATAGAGATAGATCAAGATGCTTGATGAGACTTTCAATGAGTGCATACCTTCACAAGATTTTGAAAGAGTTCAAAATGGATCAGCCAGAGAAATAGTTCTCGTCTGATTTGTAAGGTGTGAAGTTGAGTGAGACTCAAAGCTCGACAACGGCAGAAGAAAGAGAAAGGACGAACGTCGTCCCCTATGCCTTAGCTATAGGCTCTATATTATGCCATGCTGTGTACCGCACCTATGTGTGCCTTGCCATGAGTCTGTCAAGGGGTACAAGAGTGGTCCAGGAGTGGATCACTGGACAGCGGTCGGAATTATCCTTAGTAACCAGAGGACTAAGGAAATGTTTCTTGATTACGAAGGTGATAAAGAGTTCGTCGTAAAGAGTTACGTCGATGCAAGCTTTAACACCTATCCGGATGACTAGTAGTAGCAATCTGGATACGTATAGTGGAGCAGCCATTTGGAAATAGTACCAAGTGGAGTGTGGTAGCAGTGTTTACGGTTTGACATAGAGATATGCAAAGTACACACGGATCTGAATATCGCAGACCCGTTGACTATAAGACCTCTCTCACATGCAAAGCATGATCGAGCCCCAGAACTCATTGGGTGTTAGATTCATAACAATGCGAATCACATGGTGATGTGAACTAGATTATTGACTCTAGTGCAAGTGGGAGACTGTTGGAAATATGCCCTAGAGGCAATAATAAATTAGTTATTATCATATTTCCTTGTTCATGATAATCGTTTATTATCCATGCTATAATTGTATTGATCGGAGACTTAAATGCATGTGTGGATACATAGACAAAACCATGTCCCTAGTATGCCTCTAATGGACTAGCTCGTTGATCAAAGGATGGTTAAGGTTTCCTAGCCATGGACATGAGATGTCATTTGATAACGGGATCACATCATTAGGAGAATGATGTGATGGATAAGACCCAAACTACAAACATAGCATATGATCGTGTCAGTTTATTGCTACTGTTTTCTGCATGTCAAGTATATGTTCCTATGACCATGAGATCATGCAACTCACGGATATCGGAGGAGTGCCTTGTGTGTATCAAACGTCGCAACGTAACTGGGTGACTATAAAGGTGCTCTACAGGTATCTCCGATGGTGTCTGTTGAGTTGGCATGGATCGAGACTGGGATTTGTTACTCCGTGTAACGGAGAGGTATCTCGGGGCCCACTCGGTAATGCAACATCACAATAAGCCTTGCAAGAAATGTGACTAATTGTTAGTTGCAGGATCTTGTATTACGGAATGAGTAAAGAGACTTTCCGGTAACGAGGTTGAACTAGGTATGGAGATACGGACGATCGAATCTCGGGCAAGTAACATACCGAAGAACAAAGGGAACGATATACGGGATTAACTGAATCCTTGACATAGAGGTTCTACCGATAAAGATCTTCGTAGAATATGTAGGAACCAATGTGGACGTCCAGGTCCCGCCATTGGTTATTGACCGTGGAGGTGTCTCGGTCATGTCTACATAGTTCTCGAAGCACTTAGGCGAAGCCCTGCCGGAATCACTCCACCACCATCACCGGAGCGCCGTCACGCTGCCGGTGAACTCTCTCTCCTCTCCACCTCCTCTCGCTGGATCGAGACGGTGGAGATCGTCATCAAGCTGCACGTGTGCTGAACGCGGAGGTGCCGTCCGTTCGGCGCTAGATCGGAAGGACCGTGATCGAGATCGCGAGACAATTCGTGATGAGATCGCGGAACGGATCGTGATGAGTTCGCGGGACATATCGTGATCAAGATCGTGAGACGGATCATGATGAGATCGCGGGACGGATCGTGATGAGTTCACGGGACGGATCGTGATTGGATCGCGGGACGGATCGTGATGAGATCGCGGGACGCTCGGCGATTTGGATCGCGAAGATGTTCGACTACACCAACCGCGTTTCTTAACGCTTCCCGCTTAGCGATCTACAAGGGTATGTAGATCCACTCTCCCTCTCGTAGATGCTCATTACCATGTATAGGTTTGTGTGTGCGTAGGAAAAATTTTGTTTCCCATGCGACGTTCTCCAACAAGATCACCTCTACGGATACCGGTAAAGACCATTTTATGATTATCTTGACGAAACACTTGGCAACTATTTTCGTGAATAACACATTGAAACCGAAGTCGGCAAGTCTAGACACGGAAAGAAGATTATAGCCAAGAGATTCAACAAGCATAACATTTTGAATAGAACTATCATGGGATATGGCCACCTTACCAAGACCAAGTACCTTACCCTTGGAGTTGTCTCCAAACGTTACGTACCTTCGCGGTCCATGGTTTGGTGTAATCTCTTCAAACATTTCTCTATCTCCGGTCGTATGATCGGTACATCCGCAATCGAGAATCCACTCTTTTCCTCCGGACATGTAATCCTTGAAGTTTGCCATGAGACTTAGATTCTTCATGATCTTCTCATACTCGATGTCGAACAGCTCATCTTCATCATAGTAGCCATATTCCACATTGTCATCATCAAGTGGAAAATCCTCTTCATAAAGAACAAGAGATTCGTTAGGTTGGCGATCATGACAATGTTCAAGTTTATGAATGTGAAGGGCCTCTATAATGATATTGTTGATAGTTGTGACATCTCCTTTAGCATGCATGAGGTCTCTAAGCTCAAATAGACAAGCATCAAATTTAGGATCACTAGGCAACATGTTGTGAAAGGCAGTGGTTTTATGAAGAATTTCATCAAGATTACTTAATGAATAATTTGGATATCGTTTCTCCAAATCATTCCACAAGGTGTAAGCACATGCAAAATTCTTCATTTGGTAAAGCATATTTCTAGGCAATGCTCTAACAATGAGATTAACAGTTCTAAGATTGCATAGCATATCAATTTCTTCTTCGTGTGTGGGATGCAAAGGATCAATAGGAGGCTCATAAGGGCACATAACATATTTGTTCAATTGAAATTCATTAAACAGCTCAAGCATCAAAGATTTCCATTGACTATAGTACTCTCCATCAAGAATGGGCACTCTACAACTCAAACTCCCTATACTAGACACATCCATCTTCCTCCTCGGTGATTAAACCGAAGCAAAGGAGACCAATGCTCTGATACCAATTGAGGGATCACTAGAAGAGTATCTAGGGGGCGTGAATAAACTACTAGCAGGAATTTAAAACCTAACTTTTCCCAAGTTAATTGGTTGGCAGATTTTAACAGTTTTAGCAAAGCTAGCAAGTCTAACAGCCCTACACATGCATGTCAACAAATATGGCAGTGGAAAGTAAAGACATTGCATATGAAGTAAAGTGTTGAGATAGGTAGATCAAACGCAGTTGTAGACACGATGATTTTTCCCGTGGTTCCAATAGGTGGCGCTATCGTACATCCACATTTATGGAGTCTTCAACCCATAAAGGGTAACGGTCGCGAGAGTCCACGGAGGGCTCCACCCAAAAGGGTCCACGAAGTAGCAACCTTGACTATTACATAACGGCTTCCGTCCATGAAGGACTAGCCTCACTATGGGTAGATCTTCACGAAGTAGACGATCTCCTTGCCCTTACAAACTTCTTGGTTCACTCCAAAACACGAAGTAGGAGGCTCCCAAGCGACACCTAACCAATCTAGGAATCACCACCCTCCAAAAGGTAATAGGCTCGGTAATTACGATGAACTCCTTGCTCTTGTGCTTCAAGATGATAGACTCCTCAGTACCCAATCACTCTCTCGCAGATTTGGCATGGTGGAAGAGATGGGATTGGTGGAAAGCTACTTGGGGAGGCTAGAGATCAAGATCCATATGATTGGAGTGGAAGATCTTGACCTCAACACAAGGGTAGGTGGTTCTCTCTTAGAAAATCTGATAGGATAGGTTTGGAATAGTTCTGAGTGCTTCTCTCTCGAGTAGGTGGTGGTGAAGGGGTATATATAGGCATCCCCAAAAATCCAACCGTTACACACAAAATGACCAACTCGGTGACACCGATCTGTTAATCTCGGTGGTACCGAAGTGACCAAAAGGTGGCAACTTTTGAATCTCGGTGAGACCGATATAGGAAACTCGATTGCACTGATAAGGTGACCAATGGTCAGATTTCCAATCTCAGTGATGCCGATCCAACATTCTCGGTGGGACAGAAAATGTGAATTTGCATAACAGAAAGTTGGCAACCTAAACTCGGTGGCACCGGTATGGAATTGGTTGCACCGAAGTGGCTAGGGTTTGGCTGAGTCTGTCTAGGTTCTGCGATCGGTGGCACCGGTATGGGAAAGTTGGTTGCACCAATTTTGAGTGTTAGGTATAGAACAAACTTTGGTGGGAGAGTTTGTGGATGTTTTTGGCGACTATCACTTGTGCACGTTTGAGCATATTGTTCACCAACAAAGCCTTACCCCCTTTTAATAGTATTGGCTTTCCTATAGACTCAAAGTGATTTCTCACAAATATAAAATGTAGAGTCATCTTGCTTGAAGCTTGGCCAATCTATTTCCTTGCATCTTGGGGTATGTCCACAATCTCCTTTTGTCAAACCTCTCTATAGACCGTATCTGAAATATACTAGGTAAAAGTATCAGTCCAAGAGACAATGTATGTTGTCATGAATTATCAAAACCACCAAGGGAGCATGTTGTGCTTTCAGCAACCTGCTTCGCCCGAGCTCACCCCGCCATGGAGATGCGCGAATGGCCCCATAGCTCGCCACCGGCCACGTCTCCGGCCAGATCCGTCGAGGGAGGCGCCAGATCCGCTTGTCCCCGCCCCGTTCCCGGCCTCCTCGTTGCCAGGCTGTCGTGTCCCCGACGGAGCAGCGGCCTCCTCCGCGCTGCCATGGCCTTCTTTTGTGCGGGAGGTCGAAGGAGGCGAGCTCCTCCCGAGAACCAGGCCCAGCTCAGCGCCAGATCTGCCGGCCCAGCTCCCACAACCCTCAAGGCCCAGCCCATGGGTGACCCGCCCCCCGCGCCCTATCCTTCACCCAGAGCGTTGCTTAGTTATCATGTGCCAGTGCCTTGTCCAGATTCAGCCCAATATAGTTTTTTTCCCTCTGCTGTGATTTTGTCAATTATCCAGTGATTAATAAATTACAGAAAAACCCCTGTTCTAAAATTGCTAATATCTAATTAACAGTGCATCATATGTAAAAACTTTATATATGTAAAGTGACTAGAATTTCGTGTAGATTCACAATATCCAACTTTCACACGTGATAAAAAATATTTAAAACTTGATATTTACATTAATTTGCACACATGCCATGTTAAAATGATTTATTTCATAACTACAAAACCGTAGCTCCGATAAAAATGTTTTATATATGTAACTTGAATAGAAAATCATGTAGAATCTTGTGGTGACATTTATTTTGCTGTTTAACAACTCTAAAATATGGTTAGTATAGATCTGGACCAAATTCATAATATGCATATGTGGTTGTTTCAGAAATGATATATATTGCTTCCGGCCTCATTTAAAATGCCTAGATGTTGTAGTTGTTTGTGCTTCACCGTTGGCCATGTTAAACAACATTTAGTATTGATGAGTACCTAAACAAGAGTGAACTAAATAATTCGAACATGGAGTTTCTGTTGGAAATATGCCCTAGAGGCAATAAATAAAGTGTTTATTATTGTATTTCCTTGTTCATGATAATCGTTTATTATCCATGCTATAATTGTATTAATTGGAAACATGGATACATGTGTGGATGCATAGACAAACACAATGTCCCTAGTATGCCTCTAGTGAACTAGCTCGTTGATCGAAAGATGGTTAAGGTTTCCTAGCCATGGACATGAGATGTCATTTGATAACGGGATCACATCATTAGGAGAATGATGTGATGGACAAGACCCAAACTACAAACTTAGCTTATGACCGTGTCAGTTTATTACTACTGTTTTCTGCATGTCAAGTATATGTTCCTATGACCATGAGATCATGCAACTCACAGATATCGGAGGAGTACCTTGTGTGCATCAAACGTCACAACGTAACTGGGTGACTATAAAGGTGCTCTATAGGTGTCTCCGAGGGTGTCTGTTGAGTTGGCATGGATCAAGACTGGGATTTGTTACTCCGTGTGACGGAGAATTATCTCAGGGCCCACTCGGTAATACAACATCACAATAAGCCTTGCAAGCAATGTGACTAAGTGTTAGTTACGGGATCTTGTATTACGGAACGAGTAAAGAGACTTGCCAGTAACGAGGTTGAACTAGGTATGGATATACCGACGATCGAATCTCGGGCAAGTAACATACCGAAGAACAAAGGGAACATCATACGGGATTAACTGAATCCTTGACATAGAGGTTCGACCGATAAAGATCTTCGTAGAACATGTAGGAACCAATGTGGACATCCAGGTCCCGCCATTGGTTATTGACCGTAGAGGTGTCTCGGTCATGTCTACATAGTTCTTGAACCCGCAGGGTCTGCACACTTAAGGTTTGGTGACGTTTCGGTAGTATAGAGTTATGTATGGCGGTGATCGAAGTTTGCTCGGAGTCCTAGATGAGATCCTGGACGTCACGAGGAGCTCCGGAAGGGTCCGGAGGTAAATATTCATATATAGGAAGTCCCGTTTTGGTCACCGGAAAAGTTTCGGCTCATCGGTAGTGTACCGGGAGGCCTCCGGGAGGGGTATTTCGACCCAAGAGGCTTCATGGGCTGTGGGAGAGTGAATATCAGCCCTTAGTGGGCTGGTGGAAACTCCCACACAAGGCCCATGTGGCTGGAGGAAAAAAACCAATAGGAAAAGGTGGAAAAAAAGGCAAAAAGGAGCAATTCTAGTCCTACTAGGATTGGAGGAGGAGAGTCCTCCTCCACCTCCCACTTCGGTCGAAGCCTCCAAGGCTTGGAGGCCAAGCTGCATCTCCTCCTCCCTCCCTCCTATATATACTAGTGGATTTCTAGGGTTTTGCACTTGATTTTTCAGCCACGTGCAAACCCTAATCTCTAGTGCATAGTTTCTCCTCTAGATTGGTTTTCTGCAGTGCTTAGGCGAAGCCCTGCCAGAATTGCTCCACCACCATCGCCGGAGCGCCGTCACGCTGCCAGAGAACTCTTCTTCCTCTCCACTCCTTGCTAGATCAAGACGGTGGAGATCGTCATCAAGTTGTACGTGTGCTGAACGCGGAGGTGTCGTCCGTTCGGTGCTAGATCGGAAGGATCGTGATCAAGTTCGTGGGACGGATCGTGATCAAGTTCGTGGGACGGATCGTGATTGGATCGCGGGACGGATCGTGATTGGATCGTGGGAAGGATCGTGATTGGATCGCGGGACGCACGGCGATTTGGATCGCGAAGACGTTCGACTACACCAACCGCGTTTCTTAACGCTTCCCGCTTAGCGATCTACAAGGGTATGTAGATCCACTCTCCCTCTCATAGATGCTCATCACCACGGATAGATCTGCGTGTGCGTAGGAACTTTTTTGTTTCCCATGCAACGTTCCCCAAAAGTGGCATCATGAGCTAGGTCTATGTGTAGATGAGATCTCGAGTAGAACACAAAAGGTTTGTGGGCGTTGATGCTTAGATTGCTTCCTCCCTTGGTCGGAATTTGGTTCAGCGGTATTGTGAGATGAAGCGGCCCGGACCAACATTACTCGTATGCTTACGAGAGACCGGTTCCCTTGACGCAACTTGTTGCCTAGATGGCTTGCGGGTGGCAGTTTTTCTCACTTTAGTTGGATCGGATTCGACAAAGGCGGTCCTTGAGAAGGTTGAAAAGCAAATTATGTATCACCATTGTGGTTTGTGCATAGGTGAGAATCATTCTTGCTAGAAACCCATAGCAGCCACGTAAAACATGCAACAACAATTAGAGGACGTCTAACTTGTTTTTGCAGGGTATGTTGTGATGTGATATGGCCAATTACATGATGTGATATATGTGATGTATGAGATGATCATGTGATGTATAGAATTTCAAGACTTGCATGTCGATGAGTATGGCAACCGGCAGGAGCCATAGGGTTGTCTTTAATTATTGTATGACCTGCATGTCAATCATTAAGCGTTATGTAATGCTTTACTTTATCGCTAAAAGGTAGCAATAGTAGTAGAAGCATGCAGGGCGTGACAACCTCGATGGCGACACATTGATGGAGATCAAGATGATGGAGATCATGGTGTCGTGCCGGTGACGATGAAGATCATGTCAGTGCTTTCAAGATGGAGATCTAAAGCACAAGTTCATGGCCATATCATGTCACTTATGAATTGCATGTGATGTTAATCCTTTTATGCACCTTGTTTTGCTTAGTATGACGGTAGCATTATAAGGTGATCCCTCACTTAAATTTCAAGATAAGATTGTGTTCTCGCCGAGTGTGCACCGTTGCGAAAGTTCGTCGTGTTGAGACACCACGTGATGATCGGGTGTGATAGACTCTACGTTCACATACAACGGGTGCAAGCCAGTGTTGCACGCGCAGAACACTCGGGTTAAACTTGACGAGCCTAGCATGTACAGACATGGCCTCGGAACACAAGAGACCGAAAGGTCGAACATGAGTCATATAGTAGATATGATCAATATAGTGATGTTCACCATTGAAGCCACCTCAACTCACGTGATGATCGGACTTGAGTTGGTGGATTTGGATCATGTGACACTCAAATGACCTGAGGGATGTCAATTTGAGTGGGAGCTCTAGTAATTTGATTAACTAAACTCATTATCTTGAACAATAGTCTAAGTGAACTTTGCATATTTATGTTGTAGATCAATGGCTCGCGTAGTAGCACCCCTGAATTTTAATGCGTTCCTAGAGAAAGCTAAACTGAAAGATGATGGAAGTAACTTTGTTGACTGGGCCTGTAATCTGAGGATTATCCTCACGGCTTCCCAGAAATCATATGTCCTTGATGCATCGCTTGGTGACCAACCAGAAGACATGACCTCCGAAGACGTTAAGAACGCTTGGGAGGCACGTACTGGAGACTACTCAATAGTTCAGTGTGCAATATTGTATGGCTTAGAACCGGGACTTCAAAGACGTTTTGAACGTCATGGAGCATATGAGATGTTCCAGGAGTTGAAGTTCATCTTTCAGAAGAACGCCCGGATCGAGAGGTATGAAACCTCCGATAAGTTCTATGCTTGCAAGATGGAGGAGAACGGGTCTATCAATGAACATATACTCAGAATGTCTAGGTATTCAACTCGTCTAGCGGAGTTGGGAATTGCCCTTCCGCCAGAGGCGATCACTGACAGAGTTCTTCAATCACTGCCACCTAGTTACAAGAGCTTTGTGATGAACTATGACATGCACGGGATGAACAAGTCAGTCGTCGAGCTGTTTGCAATGCTAAAAGTCGCTGAGTCTGAAATCCAGAAAGAACATCAAGTGTTGATGGTCAATAAAACCACTAGTTTCAAGAAAATGGCAAAGTCAAGGGCAAGGGCAAGAAGGGTAAAACCAAGAAGGATGACAAAGCAGTTGCTACTCCTGCAAAGAAGCCCAAGCATGGACCCAAGCCAAAAACTGAGTGCTTTCATTGCAAGGGAACTGGTCATTGGAAGCGAAACTGCCCCAAGTACCTGGTGACAAGAAGGCGGCCAACGACAAACAAGGTATATATAATATACATGTTATTGATGTGTACCTTACTAGCTCTCGTAGTAGTGCCTGGGTATTCGATACCGGTTCGGTTGCTCACATTTGCAACTCAAAGCAGGAACTATGGAATAAACGAAGGCTGGCAAAGGACGAAGTGACGATGCGCGTGGGAAATGGTTCCAAGGTTGATGTGATCGTCGTCGGCATGCTCTCTCTTCGATTACCATCGGGATTAGTGATGAACCTGAATAATTGTTATTTAGTGCCTGCGTTAAGCATGAACATTATATCTGGATCTTGTTTATTACAAGACGGTTACTCATTTAAATCAAAGAATAAAGGTTGTTCTATTTATATGAGTAATATCTTTTATGGTCATGCACCCAATGTTAGGGGTTTATACATATTGAATCTTGATAGTGATGACACGCATGTTCATAACATTGATGCCAAAAGATGTAGAGTTGATAATGATAGTACCACTTTCTTGTGGCACTGCCGTTTAGGTCATATTGGTGTAAAACGCATGAGGAAGCTCCATGCTGATGGACTTTTGGAGTCACTTGATTTTGAATCACTTGACACATGTGAACCATGCCTCATGGGCAAGATGACTAAAATGCCGTTCTCTGGAACAATCGAGCAGGCGAGTGACTTATTGGAAATCATACATACCACGTGTGCAGTCTGATGAATGTTACAGCGCGTAGTGGATATCATTATTTTCTCACCTTCACTGATGACTTAAGTAGATATGGGTATATTTACTTAATGAAACACAAGTCTGAAACGTTTGAAAAGTTCAAGCAATTTCAGAGTGAAGTTGAGAATCATCGTAACAAGAAGATTAAGTTCCTTCGATCTAATCGAGGAGGTGAATATCTGAGTTATGAGTTTGGCAGTCACTTAAGACAGTGTGGAATAGTTTCACAGTTGACACCACCCGGAACACCACAGCGTAATGGTGTGTCCGAACGTCGTAATCGAACCTTATTAGATATGGTGCGTTCTATGATGTCTCTTGTTGATTTGCCACTATCGTTTTGGGGTTATGCATTAGAGACAGCTGCATTCACTTTAAATAGGGCACCATCAAAATCCGTTGAGACGACGCCATATGAACTATGGTTTGGCAAGAAGCCAAAGTTATCGTTTCTGAAAGTTTGGGGATGTGATGCTTATGTAAAAAAGCTTCAGCGTGAAAAGCTGGAACCCAAAGCGGAGAAATGCATCTTCATAGGATACCCGAAAGAGACTGTCGGGTATACCTTCTATCTCAGATCCGAAGGCAAAGTGTTTGTCGCTAAGAATGGAACATTTCTTGAGAAAGAGTTTCTCTCGAAAGAATTGAGTGGGAGGAAAATAGAGCTTGATGAGGTTATTGAACCTTTACTTCAACCAGAAAGTAGCGCAGCACGGAAAGATGTTTCTGTAGAACCTACGACGGTAGAAGAGGAAGTTAATGATGATGATCATGAAGCTTCGGATCAAGCTGCTATTGAACCTCGTAGGTCGACAAGGCCGCGTACTACCCCTGAGTGGTACGGCAACCCTGTCTTGGAGGTCATGTTGTTGGACAACAATGAACCTACGAGCTATGGAGGAGCAGTGATGGGCTCGGATTCCGAGAAATGGTTAGAGGCCATGAAATCCGAGATGGGATCCATGTATGAAAACAAAGTATGGACTTTGGAAGTATTACCTGAAGGGCGAAAGGCCATTCAGAACAAATGGATCTTTAAGAAGAAGACAGACGCGGACGGTAATGTCACCGTCTATAAAGCTCGACTTGTGGCAAAGGGTTTTTCACAAGTTCAAGGAGTTGACTACGATGAGACTTTCTCACCCGTAGCGATGGTTAAGTCTGTCAGAATCATGTTAGCAATAGCTGCTTATTTCGACTATGAAATTTGGCAGATGGATGTCAAAACAGCGTTCCTCAACGGTTTCCTTGAGGAAGAGTTGTATATGATTCAACCCGAAGGTTTTGTCGATCCAGAGAATGCTGACAAAGTTTGCAAACTCCAGCGATCCATTTATGGACTGGTGCAAGCATCTCGGAGTTGGAATAAGCGCTTTGAGGAGGTGATCAAAGCGTTTGAGTTTATACAAGTTTACGGAGAAGCTTGTGTTTACAAGAAAGTGAGTGGGAGCTCTATAGCGTTTCTAGTATTATATGTGGATGACATATTGCTGATTGGAAACAATATAGAAATGCTGGAAAGCGTGAAGGAATATTTGAACAAGAGTTTTTCAATGAAGGACCTATGAGAAGCTGCTTTCATATTAGGCATTAAGATCTATAGAGATAGATCGAGACGCTTAATAGCACTTTCACAGAGCACATACCCTTGATAAAGTTTTGAAGAAGTTCAAAATGGAACATTCCAAGAAGGGGTTCTTGCCTGTGTTACAAGGTGTGAAGTTGAGTAAGACTCAATGCCCAGTAACTGCAGAAGATAGAGAAAAGATGAGTGTCATCCCCTATGCTTCAGCCATAGGCTCTATCATGTATGCAATGTTGTGCACAAGGCCCGATGTCAGCCTTGCCATAAGTATGGCCGGAAGGTTTCAAAGTGATCTTGGAATGAAGCACTGGCAAGCAGTTAAGAATATCCTTAAGTACCTGAAAAGGACTAAGGAAATGTTTCTCGTTTATGGAGGTGATGCAGAGCTCATCGTAAAGGGTTACGTCGATGCAAGCTTTGACACTGATCCGGATGACTCTAAGTCGCAAACCGGATACATATTTATTCTTAATGGGGGAGCGGTAAGCTGGTGCAGTTCCAAGCAAAGAGTGGTAGTTGATTCTACGTGCGAAGCGGAATACATCGCAGCCTCGGAGGCAGCGAAGGAAGGTGTCTAGATGAAGCAGTTCATGACAGATCTTGGAGTAGTGCCCAGTGCACTGAATCCAATAAACCTGTTCTATGACAACACTGGTGCCATTGCTCTGGCCAAGGAACCAAGGTTTCACAAGAGGACCAGACACATAAAGCGACGCTTCAACTCCATCTGCGATTACATCATGGAGAAAGACATAAATATTTGCAAAGTGCCCACGGATCTGAATGTTGCAGACCCATTGACTAAACCTCTTCCAAGGGCTAAACATGATCAACACCAGAACTACATGGATGTTTGATTCATTACAATGTAAATAACATAGTGATGTGAACTAGATTATTGACTCTAGTGCAAGTGGGAGACTGTTGGAAATATGCCCTAGAGGCAATAAATAAAGTGTTTATTATTGTATTTCCTTGTTCATGATAATTGTTTATTATCCATGCTATAATTGTATTAATTGGAAACATGGATACATGTGTGGATACATAGACAAACACAATGTCCCTAGTATGCCTCTAGTGAACTAGCTCGTTGATCGAAAGATGGTTAAGGTTTCCTAGCCATGGACATGAGATGTCATTTGATAACGGGATCACATCATTAGGAGAATGATGTGATGGACAAGACCCAAACTACAAACGTAGCTTATGATCGTGTCAGTTTATTGCTACTGTTTTCTGCATGTCAAGTATATGTTCCTATGACCATGAGATCATGCAACTCACAGATATCTGAGGAGTACCTTGTGTGCATCAAACATCATAATGTAACTGGGTGACTATAAAGGTGCTCTACAGGTGTCTCTGAGGGTGTCTGTTGAGTTGGCATGGATCAAGACTGGGATTTGTTACTCCGTGTGACAGAGAGGTATCTCAGGGCCCACTCGGTAATACAACATCACAATAAGCCTTGCAAGCAATGTGACTAAGTGTTAGTTACGGGATCTTGTATTATGGAACGAGTAAAGAGACTTGCCAGTAACGAGGTTGAACTAGGTATGGAGATACCAACGATCGAATCTCGGGCAAGTAACATACCGAAGAACAAAGGGAACATCATACAGGATTAACTGAATCCTTGACATAGAGGTTCGACCGATAAAGATATTCGTAGAACATGTAGGAACCAATGTAGACATCCAGGTCCCGCCATTGGTTATTGACCGTAGAGGTGTCTCAGTCATGTCTACATAGTTCTCGAACTCGCACGGTATGCACATTTAAGGTTTGGTGACGTTTTGGTAGTATAGAGTTATGTATGGTGGTGACTGAAGTTTCTTCGGAGTCCCGGATGAGATCTCGGACGTCACGAGGAGCTCCGGAATGGTCCGGAGGTAAAGATTCACATATAGGAAGTCCCGTTTTGGTCACCGGAAAAGTTTCGGGCTCATCGGTAGTGTACCGGGAGTGCCGGTAGTGTACCGGGAGGCCTCGTGGAGGCGTATTTCGATCCAAGAGGCTTCATGGGCTGTGGGAGAGTGAATATCAGCCCTTAGTGGGCTGGTGGAAACTCCCACACAAGGCCCATGTGGCTGCAGGAAAAAAACCAATAGGAAAAGGTGGAAAAAAGGCAAAAAGGAGCAATCCTAGTCCTACTAGGATTGGAGGAGGAGAGTCCTCCTCCACCTCCCACTTCGGCCGAAGCCTCCAAGGCTTGGAGGCCAAGATGCCTCTCCTCCTCCCTCCCTCCTATATATACTAGTGGATTTCTAGGGTTTTGCACTTGATTTTTCAGCCACGTGCAAACCCTAATCTCTAGTGCATAGTTTCTCCTCTAGATCGGTTTTCTGCAGTGCTTAGGCGAAGCCCTGCCGGAATTGCTCCACCACCATCGCCGGAGCGCCATCAGGCTGCCGGAGAACTCTTCTTCCTCTCCACTCCTTCTTGCTGGATCAAGACGGTGGAGATCGTCATCAAGCTGTACGTGTGCTGAACGCGGAGGTGTCGTCCGTTCGGTGCTAGATCGGAAGGATCGTGATCAAGTTTGTGGGACGGATCGTGATCAAGTTCGTGGGACGGATCATGATCGGATCGCGGGACGGATCTTGATTGGATCGCGGGACGGATTGTGATTGGATCGCAGGACGCACAGCGATTTGGATCCCATGCAACGTTCCCCAAAAGTTTCGTCAATATGCAACTCGTTGCATATTGAACTTCACTTAATATGTAGTAGCTGTTTGTTGTTCTTGCCATGCCATGCCATGCGTTGCATATTAAATTGGACATGCATCATATTTTTTTGTGCATCATATCATGCATATGTTATGGTGTATCATGTGTTGATTGTTGTTTCCGGTTTGCTTCTTCTCGATAGAGTTCCGAAAGCGTTCGGAGTGTGAGGATTCGTCGACTATGTTGGCTCGTCTTCTTCATGGACTCGTTCTTATTCCGAGCGGGATCTCAGGCAAGATGACACATTTCCCTCGATACCACTACTATCATTGCCATGCTAGATGTCTCGTTTTCTATCGCTATGTCATGCTACCTACCACTTGTTTGTCAAGCCTCCCAACATTGCCATGAAAGCCTCTAACCCTTCACCTTCCCAGCAAACATTTGCTTGGCTATGTTACCGCTTGCTCAGACCTTCTTATAGCTTTTCTAGATGCAGGTTTAATTGCTTCCATGTTACAACATGGACATCCTTTTGTTACCGCCATATTATTAATATTTAATTTAATGCACCATATATACTTGGTAAGGGGTGGAAGGCTTGGACTTTTGCTCGGTGTTTTGTTTCACTCTTGCCGCCCTAGTTACTTGTGAACCGGTGTTATGTTCCATAATTGAGCGCTCCTAACATGCTCGGGGTTGTTAACGGGACCCCCTTGATTTTCGTTTTAGGATAAAGCTTGTCTGACAAGGCCCAACATTGGTACTACATTTGCCTAATAACTAATAAACCTGCATAGGGAGTAATTAACCCGAGGATCTTAATCAACAACCTGGGCCATTGCTCCTCATGAGTGTTTGTCCAAATAGTGCACTGTGCGGGGCCAACCTGGGGCAACTCGGGAGATTTCTATCAGGCCATCGTACACTAGCTTATCCGCCATGTCCTGAGAATGAGATACGTGGCTCCTATCGGGATCATCGACACGTCGGGCGGCCTTGCTGGATTTGTTTTACCTTTCCCGAACGTCTTGAGTGAGGAACTCTGATCTTCTTCGGGCTATCTCGAGGTGTCGGATTTCCTTTGGAATTGCCTAGGATGGTCACGAGATCCGTGGTCGGGGTTATTCCCACTGCGTGTGGTTAATTTGTGATGGATGAGTTGGAGCACCCCTGCAGGGTTAAATCTTTCGAAAGCCATGCCCGCAGTTATGTGGCAAACTTGGATAATTTGTTTAACACCCGGTCATAGCAAACTTGAAGTAGACTTAAATAAAATACACCAACCGTGTGCGTAACCGTGACTATCTCTTCTCGTGAGTCCTTATCCGAGAGAGAACATGGTGGGGTTATGTTTGACGTAAGTAAGTGTTCAGGATCAGTTAATGATCATTACTAGTTCACGACCATTATGCGTAGACCACCATACTTTACTTTCTGTACTCGTAAGTTAGCCACTCAAATAAATGCGTAGTCGCTTGCTGTAGCCTCACCACTTAACCATACCTCACCCATTAATCTTTAATAGTTTTGATACCTTTGGAAATGAGATTGCTGAGTCCCCGTGGCTCCCAAATTACTACAACAACAGTTTCAAGTGCAGATAATGCGATGATTTGACGTGAGCGCGTTGCTTGTTTGATTTGGAGTTCTTCTTATTCTTCACCAATCTAGGATGGGTTCCAGGCGGCAGCCTGGGATAGCAAGGATGGATGTCATTTTGTCATTTGTTTTCATCCGTAGTCGGACCCTGCTCTTCTGTATGACGTTTGAGTATGTTGTTGTATTGATGTGATCTTGTTGTAGATTGTGGCGAGTGTAAGCCAATTCCATATACTCATCTCTTCTGTACATGTACCTGTAATGATATCCATTCTTGCAACATGACGAGATGCGCTTCTTTCCCTGTCGAGGCCCTCGTGCCAAAATAAGGATAGGATAGCATCTTGGGTGTGACATCTCCTAACCCTAATCTTTGTCCTATAAATTCTCAAATATTCCCCCAACATCAAAACGAGCCACGCAAATACTTTTTCACAGCTAGAAGCCTCTGTTCCCAAGAGATCCAATCTTGGAGCCTTTTCCGGTAATCTGCCGGAGGGGGTTTCGATCATGGAGGCCATCTACATCAACTCCATTACCCCTCCGATGATGCGTGAGTAGTCCACCACATACCTACGGGTCCATAGCTAGTAGCTATATGGCTTCTTCTCTCTCTTTGATCTTCAATACCATGTTCTTCATGATCTTCATGGAGATCTATCCGATGTAACCCTCTTTTGTGGTGTGTTTGTCAAGATCCGATGAATTATGAGTTTATGTTCATATTATCCATGGATCTTATTTGAATCTCCTCTGAATTCTTATTTGCATGATTTCATATCCTTGTAAGTCTCTTTGAGTTATTGGTTTGGTTTGGCCAACTAGATTGGTAATTCTTCCAATGGGAGAAGTGCATGGTTTTGGGTTCAATCTTGCGGTGTCCTCACCCAGTGACATAGTAGGGGTAGCGAGGCACGTATTGTATTGTTGCCATCAAGGGTAACAAGATGGGGTTTTCATCATATTGCTTGAGTTTATCCCTCTACATCATGTCATCTTTCTTAATGCGTTACTCTGTTCTTCACGAATTCAATACTCTAGATGCAGGCAGGAGTCGGTCGATGTGTGGAGTAATAGTAGTAGATGCAGAATCATTTTGGTCTACTTGATACGGACGTGATGCCTATATGCATGATCATTGCCTTGGATAACTACATGATTATTCGCTTTTCTATTAATTGCTTTACAGTAATTTGTTTACCCACCATGATATTTTCCTTCAAGAGAGAAGCCTCTAGTGAAACCTATGGCCCCCGAGTCTACTTTCCATAATATACTTTCAGATCTATAAACCAAAAATATCAAAAAATACTTTGCTACTTTATTTACCTTTTACTTTTTGTTCTCGATTACATCTATCTCTATCGGATCTAATCCTTGCTAATAATTGTGAAGGGATTGACAACCCCTTTACAGCGTTGGGTGCAAGAGTTTGATTGTTTGTGTAGGTGAATCCATTGGTGACTTGCTTGTTCCTCCTACTGGATTGATACCTTGATTCCCAAGAACTGAGGGAAATACTTATCTACTTTGCTGCATCACCCTTTCCTCTTCAAGGGAAAACCAACGCAAGCTCAAGAGGTAGCAGTGGCCCGCGACCTTGAGCTCGAGTATGGTGCCCTCCGTCACGTTGGAGGCCACCCACTTGCCCTTATTGGCCATGGCGAAAGGGAAAAGCGCAAAGTGGAAGAAGATATGGAGTGTGGATCTGAGGCGTTGGAGCTCTGGAGCTTCTAGCAATGGTGCAAGCGATGAAGGCGTGGGGGAAATATAAGTTTCCCCATGCGCTTTTAAAATACAGTGAAAGACTAAGCGTCCCCTCACTGCAAGGTGCAAATTACCATATTCCAACCTGTCGTGCCATTAAGTCCACATCAGTTGAAGCAATCCATTGATGACATCCTTTAAAAAACAAAGCATGATCTCTACCTTGATGAGGCGTGCCAATGAGGAAACCACCTCAAAATGTGACACGATTCACTATAACTAGTCCAAATTGCCTTTTAGGCGGTGACGGTTCAGTAAAAAGTTGTCACACAAAAAATGATTGTTCGCACTTATGTGGTGACCCTTTGAGGTTAAGCAACCCCAAAGACTTCGGATCCGAACACTATCAGCTACGAGGGAACTTGCCTACCAAGCCGAAGACATCAAGTGTCAGGTGGTTCGAGGATTATAGTTGTCCCCGGCGTTTGAGACCAGTTCAGGGGATACTGAGGGTGCCCCGGACTAGGGGGTACTAGCCTGATGTGTTTTGACCTCACGGGATGGAATGGGGCCCACTAAGACACCGCCTGGAGGACAACCAAAGCCTAAGACTTTGTCGCGGGAAAGATGAAGATCGCCAAAGACTTACGTACACTCCAAGGATAGCTCTTGTATTCGACAGGCTTATCTCTAGTTGGAAATTGACCTAATGTGTAACCTAGGTACCCCGAGCATCTATATAAGCCGAGGGTTTTAGTCCATGGACACAATTACTCACCTTAGGGTTTAGAGCATACACAACCGATCTCGAGGTAGATCATCATCCTGTACCTGATACCCCATCATCAATACAATTAAGCAGGACATAGGTTTTACCTCTTCGAGAGTGCCCGAACCTAGGTAATAATCGTCTCCCTTGTCTCCTCTTCACCATTGATCCCAGATCAACAACTCGGGACCCCCTACCCGAGATCATCTGGTTTTAGTACCAACACCAGGGGTCCTAGGCCTGACCCATGAGGCCGGGAACCATCATGGTGAGAGTCCCCTAGTCCAGAACATTATCACAAAGTTTGCTCCAATCGTAGCTCTGCCACTAGTAGTAGGGCTATTGACGCAAGAAGTTAGTGGTTGCTACCAAGGATATCTAGCAAGCTATGAAAACTTTCGATGCTATATTTCTTGATAATCGTGCACAACTACAAATTCGATACGATGGTGATGCAATTTGGGTTATCGTTCTTACTTTTTCTCATTTGATTTCTTAGTTGTTAAAATCATTATGATTTGAAATATTTAGACCATCCAAATCATGTTATGGTGATCCATGAGTAGATATATGTTGCTTAAAAATATTCTCCTAGTATTCTGATTGCTCGTCCTTCGTCCAACCTCCCCTACCACACCCTCCCCTCTCACCATTCCGATCCTTTTTTCCTATACCATCTTTATTTTTTTGGAAAATAGTTTCAACTACCCCACATTTTATTGTTGAAAATATGCCCTAGAGGCAATAATAAAATGTTATTATTGTATTTCCTAGTTCATGATAATTGTCTATTGTTCATGCTATAATTGTGTTAACCGGAAACCGCAATACATGTGTGAATACATAGACCACAACATGTCCCTAGTAAGCCTCTAGTTGGCTAGCTCGTTGATCAATAGATGGTCACGGTTTCATGGCCATGGACATTGGATGTCATTGATAATGGGATCACATCATTAGGAGAATGATGCGATGGACAAGACCCAATCCTAAGCATAGCACAAGATCGTGTAGTTAGTTTGCTAAAGCTTTTCAATGTCAAGTATCGTTTCCTTAGACCATGAGATTGTGCAACTCCCGGATGCCGTAGGAATGCTTTGGGTGTGCCAAACATCACAACATAATTGGGTGGCTATAAAGGTGCACTACGGGTATCTCCAAAAGTGTCTGTTGGGTTGGCACGAATCGAGACTGGGATTTGTCACTCCGTGTGACGGAGAGGTATCTCTGGGCCCACTCGGTAAGACATCATCATAATGAGCTCAATGTGACTAAGGAGTTAGCCACGGGATAATGTATTACGGAATGAGTAAAGAGACTTGCCGGTAACGATATTGAACAGGGTATAGGGATACCGACGATCGAATCTCAGGCAAGTATCATACCGATAGACACAGGGAATTGTGTACGGGATTGATTGAATCCCGACATCGTGGTTCATCCGATGAGATCATTGTGGAGCATGTGCGAGCCAACATGGGTATCCAGATCCCGCTGTTGGTTATTGACCGGAGAGTTTTCTCGGTCATGTCTACGTGTCTCCCGAACCCGTAGGGTCTACACACTTAAGGTTCGATGACGCTAGGGTTATAGGGAAATGTTGTACGTGGTTACTGAAGGTTGTTCGGAGCCCCAGATGAGATCCTGGACGTCATGAGGAGCTCCAGAATGGTCTGGAGGTAAAGATTGATATATAGGAAGTTCAGTTTTGGTCACCGGAAAGTTTTCGGGCTCATCGATAGTGTACCGGGAGTGCCGAGAGGGTGCCGGAGGACCCCCAGGAGGGGTGTGACGACCATAGGACTTTGTGGGCCCTTAGAGGAGGTGTGCCAGCCCTTTTTGGGCTAGCCAAGACCTTCTAGAAAGGTCCATGCGACTAGGATCAAGAAATAAAGGGCAAAAGGGTTTTAAAAGAGGAGATCCACCTCCCTTGTGGGAGGTGGACTCTATCCCTGGTTCGGCCGAATCTCTCCTCCTTGGAGGAGGGGCCAAGGCAGCCCTACCTCTCCCTACTCCTATATATATGCAAGGGTTTGGGCTGATTTGAGACACAACTTCTCTCTCTCACGGCGCAGCCCTACCCTTCCTCTTCCTCGTTCTCCGTAGCGCTTGGCGAAGCCCTGCCGGAGTCCACGTAGCTACACCGTCACCACGCCGTCGTGCTGCCGGAGCTCTCCCTCAACCTCTCCCTCCTCCTTGCTGGATCAAGGTGTGGGAGACGTCACCGGGTTGTACGTGTGTTGAACGCGGAGGCGCCGTTGTTCGGCACTGAGATCGGAATCCACAGCGATCTGAATCGCTGCGAGTACGACTCCACCAACCGCGTTCTTGTAATGCTTCCACTTAGCGATCTTCAAACGTATGAAGATGCAATCTCTCCCCTCTCGTTGCTAGTTTCTCCATAGATAGATCTTGGTGGCACATAGGAATTTTTTTGATTTATTACTACGTGTTAGGATTGAAAAGATACCTCTCCGTCACACGGAGTGACAAATCCCAGTCTCGATTCGTGCCAACCCAACAGACACTTTCAGAGATACCCGTAGTGCACCTTTATAGCCACCCAGTTACATTGTGACATTTGGCACACCCAAAGCATTCCTACGGCATCCGGGAGTTGCACAATCTCATGGTCTAAGGAAACGATACTTGACATTGAAAAGCTTTAGCAAACGAACTACATGATCTTGTGCTATGCTTAGGATTGGGTCTTGTCCATCACATCATTCTCCTAATGATGTGATCCCGTTATCAATGACATCCAATGTCCATGGCCATGAAACCATGACCATCTATTGATCAACGAGCTAGCCAGCTAGAGGCTTACTAGGGACATGTTGTGGTCTATGTATTCACACATGTATTACGGTTTCTGGTTAACACAATTATAGCATGAACAATAGACAATTATCATGAACTAGGAAATACAATAATAACCATTTTATTATTGCCTCTAGGGCATATTTCCAACATTGGCCATAACATGTCACTATATTGATTGCATGTGATGTTTATCATGTTTACATCTTATTTGCTTAGAACGATGGTAGTAAATAAGATGATCTCTCAATAAAATTTCAAGGAAAGTGTTCACCCTAACTGTGCACCGTTGCTAAGGATCGTTGTTCCGAAGCACCACGTGATGATCGGGTGTGATAGGTTCTAACGTTCGCATACAACGGGTGTAAGCCAGATTTACACACACGATACACTTAGGTTGACTTGACGAGCCTAGCATGTACATACATGGCCTCGGAACACGGAAGACCGAAAGGTCGAACATGAGTCATATAGAAGATATGATCAACATGGATATGTTCACCATGGATGACTAGTCCGTCTCACGTGATGATCGGACACGGGCTAGTTGACATGGATCATGTGTCACTTGGATGACTAGAGAGATGTCTAAGTGGGGGTTCATTAAATAATTTGATTATGTGAACTTAATTATCATGAACTTAGTCTAAAATTATCTTTACAATCTATATTGTAGATCCAATGGCCAACGCAAATGTCACCCTCAATTTCAACTCGTTCCTAGAGAAAACCAAGCTGAAGATGATGGAAGCAACTATGCGGACTGGGTCCGTGGCTTGAGGATCATCCTCATAGCTTCCAAGAAATTGTATGTCCTTGATGCACCACTAGGTAACCCACCCCTTCTCCCAGCAGAGCAAGACGTTGTGAACGCTTGGCATTCTCGCTGCGATGATTAGTCCCTTGTTCAGTGCGGCATGCTTTACAGTTTAGAACCAGGGCTCCAAAAGCGTTTTGAGCAACACGGAGCATATGAGATGTTCCAAGAGCTGAAATTGGTTTTCCAAGCTCATGCCCGGGTCGAGAGATATGACGTCTCCGACAAGTTCTTCAACTATAAGATGGAGGAGAATAGTTCTATCAGTGAGCACATCCTCAAGATGTCTGGGCTACACAACCGCTTGACTCAGCTGGAAGTTAATCTCCCGGATGACTCGGTCATTGACAGAATCCTCCAGTCGCTTCCACCTAGCTACAAGAGCTTTGTGATGAACTACAACATGCAAGGGATGGAGAAGTCCATTCCTGAGTTGTACTCGATGCTGAAATCAGCAGAGGTCGAGATCAAAAAGGAGCATCAAGTGTTGATGGTGAATAAGACCATTAGTTTCAAGAAAGGCAAGGGTAAGAAGAACTTCAAGAAGGATGGCAAAGTTGTTGCCGCGCCCGGTAAGCAATTGCCGGGAAGAAGAAGAACAAGAATGGACCCAAGCCTGAGACTGAGTGTTTTTATTGCAAGGGTACCGGTCACTGGAAGCGGAACTGCCCCAAGTACTTAGCGGATAAGAAGGACGACAACATTAAAGGTATATGTGATATACTTGTTATTGATGTGTACCTAACCAGCCCTCGTAGTAGTTCCTAGGTATTTGATACCGGTGCAGTTGCTCACATTTGTAACTCCAAGCAGGAGCTGCGGAATAAGCGGAGGCTGGCAAAGGACGAGGTGACGATGCGCGTCGGGAATGGTTCCAAGGTCGATGTGATCGCCGTGGGCACGCTACCTCTACATCTACCTTCGGGATTAGTGTTAAACCTTAATAATTGTTATTTGGTACCAGCTTTGAGCATGAACATTGTATCTGGATCTCGCTTGATGCGAGATGGCTACTCATTTAAATCTGAGAATAATGGTTGTTCTATTTATATGAGAGAAATGTTTTATGGTCATGCCCCGCTGGTCAATGGTTTATTTTTGATGAATCTCGAACGTGATGTTACACATGTCCATAGTGTGAGTACCAAAAAGTGTAAGGTTGATAACGATAGTCCCACTTACATGTGGCACTGCCGCCTTGGTCATATTGGTGTCAAACGCATGAAGAAGCTCCATACTGATGGACTTTTGGAGTCTCTTGATTTCGAATCATTTGACACGTGCGAACCATGCCTCATGGGCAAGATGATCAAGACTTCGTTTCCGGAACAATGGAGCGAGCAACTGACTTGTTGGAAATAATACATACCGATGTATGCGGTCCAATGAGTGTCGAGGCTCGTGGTGGCTACCGTTATGTTCTCACCCTCACTGATGACTTGAGTAGATATGGGTATGTCTACTTAATGAAACATACGTCTGAAACTTTTGAAAGGTTCAAGGAATTTTAGAGTGAGGTAGAGAATCAATGTGACAGGAAAATAAAGTGCCTACGATCTGATCGTGGCAGAGAATATTTAAGTCACGAGTTTGGCACACACCTAAGGAAATGTGGAATTGTTTCACAACTCACGCCGCCTGGAACACCTCAGCGAAATGGTGTGTCTGAACGTCGTAATCGCACTCTATTAGATATGATACGATCTATGATGTCTCTTACCGACTTACCGCTATCATTTTGGGGATATGCATTAGAGACTGCCGCATTCACTTTAAATAGGGCACCATCAAAATCCGTTGAGACGACACCGTATGAATTATGGTTTGGAAAGAAACCTAAGCTGTTGTTTCTAAAAGTTTGGGGATGCGATGCTTATGTGAAGAAACTTCAACCTGAGAAGCTCGAACCCAAAGCAGAAAAGTGCGTCTTCATAGGATATCCCAAAGAGACTATTAGGTATACTTTCTACCTACGATCCGAGGGCAAAGTCTTTGTTGCCAAGAATGGATCCTTTCTCGAGAAAGAGTTTCTCTCGAAAGAAGTAAGTGGGAGGAAAATAGAACTTGATGAGGTAATTGTACCTCCACTCGAACCGGAGAGTAGCCCAGCACAGGAAGTTGTTTCTGTGGAGCCTGCACCGGCTAGAGAGGAAGTTAATGATGATGATCATGAAACTTCAGATCAAGTTACTATTGAATGTCGAAGGTCCACTAGGACACATTCCGCACCAAAGTGGTACAGAAACCCTGTCCTGGAGATCATGTTGTTGGACAACGGTGAACCTTCGAACTATGAAGAAGCAATGGTAGGCCCGGATTCCAACAAATGGCTTGAGGCCATGAAATCCGAGATAGGATCCATGTATGAGAACAAAGTATGGACTTTGGTGGACTTGCCTGATGATAAGCGAGCCATTGAAAATAAATGGATCTTTAAGAAGAAGACTGATGCGGATGGTAATATAACCGTCTATAAGGCTCGGCTTGTCGCTAAGGGTTATAGAAAAGTTCAAGGAGTTGACTACGATGAGAATTTCTCACCCGTAGCGATGCTGAAGTCTGTCCGAATCATGTTAGCAATTGCCGCATTTTATGATTATGAGATCTGGCAAATGGACGTCAAAACGGCATTCCTTAATGGCTTCCTCAAGGAAGAACTATATATGATGCACCCGGAAGGTTTGTCGATCCTAAAGATGCTAACAAAGTATACAAACTCCAGCGCTCCATCTATGGGCTGGTGCAAGCATCTCGGAGTTGGAACATTCGCTTTAATGAGGTGATTAAAGCGTTTGGGTTTATACAGGTTTATGAAGAACCATGTATTTATAAGAAAGTGAGTGGGAGCTTTGTAGCATTTCTCATATTATATGTGGATGACATACTGGTAATGGGAAATGATATAGAACTCTTGGAAAGTATAAAGGCCTACTTGAATAAGTATTTTTCAATGAAGGACCTTGGAGAAGCTGCTTACATGTTAGGTATTAAGATCTATAGAGATAGATCAAGACGCCTCATAGGTATTTTACAAAGCACATACCTTGACAAAATATTGAAGAAGTTCAATATGGATCAGTCCAAGAAGGGGTTCTTGTCTGTGTTACAGGGTGTGAGATTGAGTACGACTCAATGCCCAACCACGAAAAAGGATAGAGAAGAGATGAGTGTCATCCCCTATGCTTCAGCCATAGGCTCTATTATGTATGCCATGCTGTGTACCAGACCTGATGTGAACCTTGCCATAAGTTTGGTGGGGAGGTACCAAAGTGATCCCGGAGCGGAACACTGGACAGCGGTCAAGAATATCCTGAAGTACTTGAAAAGGACAAAGGACATGTTTCTCGTATATGGAGGTGCCGAAGAGCTCGTCGTAAAGGGTTACGTTGATGCTAGCTTCGACACAGATCCGGACGACTCCAAGTCGCAAACCGGATACGTGTATATTTTGAACGGAGGGGCAGTCAGCTGGTGCAGCAGCAAACAAAGCGTCGTGGCGGCATCTACATGTGAAGTGGAGTACATAGCTGCTTCGGAAGCAGCAAAGGAAGGAGTCTGGATGAAGGAGTTCATCACCGACCTAGGAGTAATTCCAAGTGCGTCGGGCCCGATGACTCTATTCTGTGACAACACGGGAGCTATTGCCCTTGCGAAGGAGCCCAGGTTTCACAAGAAGACAAGACACATTGAGCGCCGCTTCAACTCCATCCGTGATTACATTCACGAGGGAGATATAGATATTTGTAAAGTGCATACGGATCTGAATGTCGCAGATCCGTTGACTAAACCTCTCTCACGAGCAAAACATGATCAACACCAGAATGCTATGGGTGTACGATTCATCACAATGTAACTAGATTATTGACTCTAGTGTAAGTGGGAGACTGTTGGAAATATGCCCTAGAGGCAATAATAAAATGGTTATTATTGTATTTCCTAGTTCATGATAATTGTCTATTTTTCATGCTATAATTGTGTTAACCGGAAACCGCAATACATGTGTGAATACATAGACCACAACATGTCCCTAGTAAGCCTCTAGTTGGCTAGCTCATTGATCAATAGATGGTCACGGTTTCATGGCCATGGACATTGGATGTCATTGATAACGGGATCACATCATTAGGAGAATGATGTGATGGACAAGACCCAATCCTAAGCATAGCACAAGATCGTGTAGTTCGTTTGCTAAAGCTTTTCAATGTCAAGTATCGTTTCCTTAGACCATGAGATTGTGCAACTCCCGGATGCCGTAGGAATGCTTTGGGTGTGCCAAACGTCACAACGTAACTGGGTGGCTATAAAGGTGCACTACGGGTATCTCCGAAAGTGTCTGTTGGGTTGGCACGAATCGAGACTGGGATTTGTCACTCCGTGTGACGGAGAGGTATCTCTGGGCCCACTCGGTAAGACATCATCATAATGAGCTCAATGTGACTAAGGAGTTAGCCACGAGATGATGTATTACGGAACGAGTAAAGAGACTTGCCGGTAACAAGATTGAACAAGGTATAGGGATACCGACGATCGAATCTCAGGCAAGTATCATACCGATAGACAAAGGGAATTGTGTACGGGATTGATTGAATCCCCGACATCGTGGTTCATCCGATGAGATCATCGTGGAGCATGTGGGAGCCAACATGGGTATCCAGATCCCACTGTTGGTTATTGACCAGAGAGTTTTCTCGGTCATGTCTACGTGTCTCCCGAACCCGTAGGGTCTACACACTTAAGGTTCGATGACGCTAGGGTTATAGGGAAATGTTGTACATGGTTACTGAAGGTTGTTCGGAGTCCCAGATGAGATCCCGGATGTCACGAGGAGCTCCGGAATGGTCCGGAGGTAAAGATTGATATATAGGAAGTCCAGTTTTGGTCACCGAAAAGTTTTCGGGCTCATCGGTAGTGTGCCGGGAGGGTGCCGGAGGACCCCCGGGAGGGGTGTGACGACCATAGGACTTCATGGGCTCTTAGTGGAAGTGTGTCGGCCCTTTTTGGGCTGGCCAATACCTTCTAGAAAATCCCATGCGGCTAGAGATCAAGAGATAAGGCAAAAGGAGTTTGAAAGGAGGGAGATCCACCTCCCTTGTGGGAGGTGGACTCTTCCCTAGCTTAGGCCGAAGCCCTCCTCCTTGGAGGAGGGGCCATGGCAGCCCTCCCTCTCCCTCCTCCTATATATATGCAAGGGTTTGGACTGATTTGAGACACGACTTCTCTCTCTCTCGGCGCAGCCCTACCCTTCCTCTTTCTCATTCTCCGTAGCGCTTGGCGAAGCCCTGCCGGAGTCCACGTAGCTCCACCGTCACCACGCCGTCGTGCTGCCGGAGCTCTCCCTCAACCTCTCCTTCCTCCTTGCTGGATCAAGGCGTAGGAGACGTCATCGGGCTGCACGTGTGTTGAACGCGGAGGCGACATTGTTCGGCGCTGAGATCGGAATCCATCACGATCTGAATCGCTGCGAGTACGACTCCACCAACCGTGTTCTTGTAATGCTTCCGCTTAGCGATCTTCAAAGGTATGAAGATGCAATCTCTCCCCTCTCGTTGCTGGTTTCTCCATAGATAGATCTTGGTGACATGTAGGAATTTTTTTGATTTATTACTACGTCTCCCAACATTTATTGACTTACCAAATGATTTTTTTATTTTATAAGTCAATAAATTCTTACAAATATAATCTCTTCGCATATTTGAAGTAGGAAAATAAAATATGCATAATGTCCTGGTATCAGAGCGTCCTTCGTCCAACCTCCCCCACACACGTCCTCCTCCATTTCCGTTTTGATTTCCCCCTCCCGTCTTAGGTTCTTCTCCATCGGGTTTTTCTTTGAATCGAAACCGTCTCAACTGTCTCACGTTTTTTTGGTATTTTCTTTCTGATAAAGGGTGCTTTATTACTTAAAATGTTTTAAGTATTACACCCTGCCTCTTCATAACTAAGATGCACACAATCAAACCAAATCCAATCTGAGAAAGTAAAATACAAAATACAAGTATTCAGACTGTATAACGTCTAAACTATGGGAGGGCTATCCTAAGATCATGCTTCCATCCATGTCTGGTAAAAGTATCCCTCGTCGTGTTCTCCAAGCATGTACACACCTCCGTAAACAAGTGTCGATTCTCCATACGTTGTAGATACGACCATAAATGGAGCGTACCGATAGATTGTAGATAACCTGCATAAGAGAAGTACTTTTATTGTTAAACACGTTATCATTTAAGATGGTTCGTTCTTTCTTCCTTTGAAAGAAAAAAGGACGATCTCGCTAGCGTCTCTCCCAAGGAGATTTACTCCATCATTGTCCTCTGGCAGCTCCCCTCCGTCGATGACCTCGGTTGTCGATGGTGGTGGTGGGGGGGGGGGGGGTTGTCGGATCATCGTCGTAGATAGTTTTAGGCTAAAGTAGCTTCTTTTTTAGGTTGTCCATCGTCTTGGCTTCGGTAGCGGCGATGGTAGCGTTGAATAAAGATTCTTCAGATCCTTCCACACAAGACAATCGTCCATATGGTTGGGGATGGTTTTCGGAAATAGCCTATTCAGGCTAGGATGGTGTGGCAGCGACATCCTCGTGGTGGACATGTGTCCTCGGGCTTCGTCGTTGCGATTGCGTCTACTCCAACGTTGGCGCGAAGCTTGGGAGGTAGTCCATGAGTGGTTGCATATTATGCTCTACATCGACCACATATGGAAGACAAAACGTGTTCTGGGTTCATGGTTGATGGATGGCAAGTGTTGTTTCCTCCTTCGACGTCTTAGTCGTGGTGGGGTGCCAGATCTGGAGTTCAATGACGTATCTGAGGTGTTGCCCAAGTCTGATTGTTCAATGACAATGGCTTCACTTTTGGTGAGTCACCTTGGAGGTCCGCAAAACTGCATATCAGAGATGAAAACGTGTCGAGCTCGGGTGAGGAGGTGATCCGACATTCTTTTCTTCGATGGCTACTATGGTGGTGCCGGTAGCATGCGACTACGTTGGTGTCAAGTTCACAGATGATATGTTATCTTTTTAGTTTTCTCATGTCGGTCTTTACATGACTTGTATTTTGATCTTTATGATATGAATGATGCACATATTACCAAAAAACACGCAATCATTTCTACATAGCCAGCGCGATCAAATAACGGCAAGTGCTCTCACCCTGAGAAGAATTCTAAACTTGTGATCTATCCCATGTAAGGACTTGCCAAATATATTAGCAACACTACCTGGAAGATACATGCAAGAAGCTACTTGGATGACTGACCATAGAAAACAAGACAATTTGCAATGGAAAAACAAGTGTTTTATTGTTTCATCATGATGACAAAAAACACATTCCGTACTTTCATGTCAATTCTTGTTAATAAGGTTATCCTTTGTAAGAATGACTCCTCGACGAAGATACCTATTTTTAGGGAATATCTCCATCTTCCAAATCTTCTTATTATCAGCCGACACATTTGATTAGAACAGAGCACTATACATTGAGTCCACCATGAATTTACTATTCACGTGTATATTCCGATGAAATGCATCGACTCCTTGTGGCACTTGTACCGTGGATAGTCTTGGTAACAAAGTGTTCCACTATACAAGTCTAGAACCAATTAAATCTTTTCTGAACATCACATTTGGCAGAAGGGATTCCAGAACCGTGGCGATCATATCAGCCTTGTGACGTACAATATTGTATAGAGCCGGATGTTGTTCTCGTAGTGTAGCATTGACTAGCCACTTATCCTTCCAAAATCTAATTTCTCATCCACCTTTGATAATGAAGGATCTATAGTGGAAGAATTATTTCTTCGTATCCATTAGACTAGCCCAAAAGTGCGAGTCCTCAGACTTCCAATATACTTGGGATTTGAGTCCATGTATTTTCTCCTTAGGAGTGTTTGCCCTACAACATTTTTCGTCAGCAGTTTAAAATAGCCTTTTGCCGAGGAGTGCAATATTTTTAAGCTCAAGGTCATGAATACCCAACCCTCTTTGGACTTTGGGACGACAAACCACACCCCATTTAGCCAGTCGACATTTCTTTTTTCTCACTATCTCCCTGCCAAAAAAATCTTAATCGAAAATAATCCAATCTATGTAAGACTCTTTTAGGTAGTTGGAAGAAGGAAATAACATATTTTGGTAAATAAGTAATTGCAACGTTTCTTTAGAAGTTAATAAATACTTTACTAAACATAATCCTAATGTTTTATTTGGAGAGTCAATACATGCTTTACCAAATATAGTCCTAATCTTTTCTTTGGAGAGTGAATAAGTGCTTACCAAACATAATCATAATGTTTTCTTTGGAAAGTCAATAATGCATACCAAATAATCGCAAGTTTTCTTTGAAGAGTCAATATATGCTTACCAAATATAATCGTAATGTTTTCTTTGCAAGTCAATAAATGCTTACTAAATATAATCGTAAGACTACTCACAATGGAAGTAACATAGGTAGTAACATAAATGCCATCTAAGAAAAAATATGACGTGACATCTAATTAATGATAAGAGAGAGAAATTGAGTAACTTAGCATGTTACTACCCATATGAGTAACATAACGCATACCAAAGCAAAATGAGTCTATAAGCTAATAAATGAAAAGCTCAATGTTATTACTCATATGTTATTATCCATTATGGGGATAGTAACTTAGACTAGGAACATATGCATGTTACTACTCTATGTTACTCCCCATTGTGAATAGTCTAATATTTTCTTTGGCAAGTCAATAAATGCTTCTAATATTTTTTTGGAAGCCATTAAATGCCTACCAAATATAAATCTTAATGTTTTCTTTGGAAGGTCAATAAATGCTTACCGGTTATAGTCCTAGCATTTTTCTTTGGAAGTCTGCAAATACTTGCCAAATATATATAATCCTAATAAATATGGGTCATTTATCTGGCAAACGCTTGCTGGGAAGAAATTGCTAGCGAACGCCCTAGTAGCCATGCCAATACAACTAAAATTGCCATGCATTTGTGAGGGATTTGCCATGCATGAAAGAAAAAAATTGCCATGATTAGAAGGAAAAAAAAGCCAGAAACGCACTATAATTTTTGAAAGATGACATACGTTTGATCGCAATCCAATCACAATCTAACGACATATCGTCGTCCACCAAAAGCTCCCTCCGAACGAATGTTCGCCAATTAGATATACCTATATAAATATTTACGTCCCGTCACAATGCAAGGGCAATTATCCGGTAAAATCAGATCGGGACCGAGGGCGCATATCACCCGCAAAGATGGATAAAACAACAACAACATTAATTGTTGGTGCATATCTCGTGCCGCGTCCGTTCCCTCCTGCACCGTCGAATCGCCGGAGATGGAAGCCTCCAAATGCGGTTGCCAGTAGGAGCGGACACGTTCCCCCGTTTCCCGTCCCGTTTGCAGTGCACTCCCCCGAACGGAACGCCGGGGGTACGCCTACGCCAGCCCGGGGGCTGCTGTAAAGGTTGCCGTTCGCGACGTGTATCCAGCCCGCGATTTGGGCCTACACAACCGACCCCGTGTCCCGGCGCGGCCGCGCACGCCTACTACGCCCGCCCCTGGCCAGCTAGCCCCCACCTCCGTCTCCTCCCTCCGTCCCCCCTCCCATCGGATCCGAACCCCATACCGAGAAAACCGGGCCGGAGAGAGAAATCGAAGGCGCGGTCGGGAAACTGAGCCGAGCTCTCCGCGGTCGGTCGCTCGCTCGGAACGAAACCCTAACCCTAGCCCCGCCCCGCCCCGCCGTCCCGCCTCGCCGGAGGCCCCCTCCCCCGACGCGGGCGCCTCCCCCGGCGATGCGCCCCTCCCCCGCATGACCGCCCGGGGCATGGCCGGCGCCGAGGACTCGCCGGAGGGCCGCGCCCTCGGCGGCGTCGACCCCTTCGAGCAGGCCAGGAAGGCGCTGTCCCTGCGGACCCCGTTCGAGGGCGACGAGACGGCGTCCAGGGCGCCCACCCTGCCCGCGCGCCTCGTCAGCTGGTCGGGGCCCAGCGACCGGCGGAAGAAGCACAAGAAGCTCGAGCTCCCCGACGCGGCCGCCGAGGAGCGCCCGCCGCAGCTCAACGCGGCGCCCTCCTCCGGGAAGAAGGGCGCGTGGGACCACTTCGAGGCGTATTTCCGGCCGGTCACCATGGGCGACGTCGAAATGTTGACGCCCAAGCCCCCCTTCGGCCACGGGGAGCTCGACCCGTGCCTCGCCGTCCCATTTCTGGGCACCGGCGAGGACTTGCTGACCCAAGGCGAGACGTTCGACGTCGCTGTGGCTGAGACCAGCTCCTACCTCGGCGTGGGCGGCGAAGAGGTCGTCAGCAACAAGGAGCGCAGTGGGCAGAGTGTGGATTATGTCAGTAACTTGAGTACCGAGCAGGGCATACATGATGTGGTCGTGCAGCAGCTGGTCACTACCAGAGAGCGCGGTGACCAGAGCATCGAGCAGCGCTTACATGATGCTGTTGTGAAGCGGGAGTGGCCAATGGAAGTGGAGCAAGGTAGTAGCAGCGGCGGCACCGCGTCACCATCATGTGCAGAGGAGGCAGGCACGTTGCTGAATTGGCTGCTAGGAGCAAGGCAGCGAGTTGTGCTCACTTCTGAGAGGCCAAACAAGAAGAGGAAGCTCATAGGTGTGGATGCTGGGTTAGAGCAGCTTGTGCTGCTTCCACGCTTGGGAGATCAGGCTGGTACAATGTGCGATGTTTGCTGCTTGGGAGAGACTGACATGGCGTCCAATAGGATGCTTTGCTGTAACAACTGTAAGGTTTCTGTGCACCAGTGGTGCTATGGTTTGCATCTTGTGCCAGATGGCCAGTGGTTCTGCACTTGGTGCAAGTATGTGGAGTCGACAGGGTGCTCATCGAAGAAAGATGCAGGCAGCACCCTTTCAATGCCTTGTTTGCTATGCCCAAAGGAGAAAGGGGCCCTAAAACCTGTAATAGGGGAGCCTAGTCGAACTGCAGATGGAGGCAACCTAAAATTCGCACACTTGTTTTGTACTCTTTGGAGGCCAGAGGCTCTTGTGGAGGACATGGACTCAATGGAGCCTATAACCAATGTTGGACGGGTGCAAGAGAATCAGAGGAAACTGGTGTGTAACATTTGCAAGGTTAAGCATGGTGCATGCGTTCGATGCAGCCATGGTATGTACTTTTACTCCTTGTTTCCATTATCACATTTTGAGCTTTGATTGACTACATATAATTCGTAAGGTTATGGGACCATATGTTCTGCAGAATATTGCTTGAGAACTGCAGTCTTGTGTTATATCATTATATTTAGCGATACTATCAACTTCCTGTACAATTTATAAATCAAAATAGGTAGTTCTTCCTTCACTTATTTTGAAGCGTACTGTAGACCACAAGCCCACTTTTTTTGAATGGTATGACACAAGCCACTTCAGTTTTGGTATTGAGTTTTTCCTTATTTGATACTCCCTCCATTTTAACTAAAACCACAATAAGTATTTCGAATGGAGGGAGTACTTGACAACATGCATTTATTCGTTTTTTCAACTCCACATTTTACTTCTGCAATGCAATATATTCAACAAATTTTGTCCTCCTATTCAAACAAAAAGGTATGCAATGCTTTCACCCGTGCCTGAGGAGGTAATTTTTTAAAATTAGGTGCAGAATGCTGTTTGCAGTCAAGCATAATAATTCGTATTCTGCTATACCAGGCTGGGGCATTAAAATGCTTTCTGTAACAGTGATCTAGCAATAGGCCTCGTGATACTTGATTTGGCTTGTATCTCTTCTGTGTATTGCTATCTTTCTCCTATGTGGAGTGCCAAACTGCTGTAGTAATATTTTGTAATAAGACCACTAGGACAGGGTGCCACCTTCATCATCTAAAATGGTGCATCATGCGTGGCTGCTATTTTTTCCATGAAATATTGTGTTCACCCGGGTGCTACTTTTCAAAAAGCCAGCATCACTTTCAGCACTTGTAGCGCTCGAGTGGATGCAGCCGCTTAGTAAGGTTTTCCTTGACTTCTGTGGTTTCCTGTGATACTTTGGTATTGTCTTGTGTTAATTGACTTGCTTGTCTAAGTAAACGAAGATGTTCTCTGTTATTTTCTCATGGCCACATGAAGGAATCTTGTTTTATGTTGATTGATTGGCTATGTGATTGGCACTTATTTCGTTGTGATGCTGTTATTGTCTTGTGTTGATTGACTTGCTTGCCTAATTAACCAACAATGTTGATGGCTGAAACATTCTCTTAGATATCGCAATACCCTGGGCTCTTTTTGATATAAGATTTTTTGTAAAATGGCTGCTCAAAATAGAGTAAGCACTGAATTATGTCCTAAATATGTGCCCTAAAAGCTGTTCATATGTGATACATTATATGAAAAGAAGCATGTTCTGTTTTGAGTTATCTTTGTTATTCCTTTTGTGCCAGTTATAATTAGTGCCATCTATAATATATATAGCCATGCTAAAGAATTATTAGTTTTTGGTTACTATCCAGTCGTGCAGAGTTTTACCCACTTTTGCATGTTGTTAATGCTAAGCTCCATGTGGTTCAGGGGCATGCCGGACAGCCTTTCATCCTATATGTGCACGAGAGTCCAAGCACCAAATGGAGATATGGGGAAAATCTGGACTTCCTACTGTGAGATCATTATCTTCTGGCAGCTGCCACAACCTCATGTAGATTGCTGCAATTCATTTTTCATGTTTGTTTGTTCTGCAGGTTGAGCTGAGAGCGTTTTGCTCAAAGCATTCTTCAGTTGGATATGTGAACTCTGTAGAGAAAGGTAATAATGCATCTGAGCATAATCCTACAGAAGTGAGGCTGAACAATGCAAATCTCAGCAGTGGAAAGATACCAAAACTGAGATTCACACGCAAGAAAAAGGACAGATCTTTGAACCATGAAACCATTAGCTTTAACCCTGATAACCTTATCAAAGTAGAGACGATGGAGCATGGTGCATTGCCCTATAAAGTTAGAAATTTAAATACTCAAGCAACTCGAAATATGGAAATTGATACTGATCATCCCTCAGTTGGTGAGAATCTTATGAGAAACTCTGGTGATATTGCTATGGTGCTTAAAAAGGTAACTGACTAACTGCTCCTGATTCAGAATCCAATAATTACTTAGGCATGTACTGCTGAGCCTTTGCCAAGATTTCTTTTTCATGTCTACTGTATTTGCAGTTAATCGACAGAGGGAATGTTAGCGTGAGTGATATAGCATCTGAAGTGGGTATTTCTTCAGCATCCTTGGAAGCTGCTCTCGTGGTACTTTCGATGTAGCTTATGCCTAGTATTACAAATTTACTTCCAAGCTATTTTGCTAATTCTCTGATTCTCAGGGTGAAACTACGACCTTTTCCCATGGGTTGAAGTTGAAAATCATCAAGTGGCTTCAAAAATCTGCACATATACTAGCTGTTCAAGCAATCACTCTTAAAGGGAGCTCAGAGGTGGTGCAAGATAACAAACTAGATGGGTCTGACAGTACAGATAGTGTGAATGTGAAGAGTTCATTAGTCCCGGAGGACAAAGGAGCTACATTTGAGATGTCAGATTCTGCTGTACCAAAACCTTCATCACCAAGATCTAACGATAACGACAAGATTCTTGAAAAGAAGGCAATACGTGCAATTGGAACTACTTTGGAAAATGGAAAAAAGAACGTGGTTAAAGGAAGTCCTGATCATGAGTATTTTCTTGCTGAAAATCTTGCAAAAGAATACACTGGAAATTTGTCCCTAGTTGGAATGCAGGATACTTCAAAGGAAGTGGATGAAAAATTGGTAAGAAAAACATACTATTGAGTATTCTGTGAAGCTTTGTTTGTTTCTTGTCCCTGAACTGGTGCGAAGCATGAAATATCAGTGTCTAGACAATAGTTTTCTTTGATTTATTTTCCTGCATAATGGGCAAAGTGAGCATACACCTTCATTGACAATGTTTCGGCACCCATATCTGCTTTCCTGCGAGCTTTAGGGTGTTGGAAAAAGTATAAAATGGAAATAAGGGAATTTTTATCTGTTGTGTTCCTTTGAGGGGAGAGATATCCTTAGTTGCTCTAATGGGATTTCTTTTAAGTTCCACAAGGCCAAGTGGCCAAGGCGATATGTGTGTATGCTGTTTGCTGTGAACACTGATTATGTAGGATTGCAGGACCTATTCCGTGCTAAATGGTAGATGAGTTTTCTGTTAGCGTTCACAAATGGTATATGTGTGTTTCTTGTTAGGTTGTGCTTTCATTATTTACGGTCTTAAGGAAATGACTTCCAGGTTAGGTTGCGATCTCCAGGTTACCTTTGCTTAGTAGGCTGTGCTTTCATTGTTTACGGTCTTAAGGAAATGATCTTTAAATTTGGATGCAGTTTTGATTCCCATCCTTGTGACAGATATCGAACAGCATCTCTGGCAATAAAGTATTTGATACTTCCATGGAGATACCAAATCAACTTCAAGGTAAAAATCTTTTGTCTGACCAGTACTCCAGAGTCATCACTGCCTTTCGCATGACCTCTAGGCTCTAGAGAGCATTTTAATTGCTTGCTGTTTTATCCTTCTGTTCTCTTTTGTATTAGCCACTGAATGTGAGTTTTCTTTTGGTTAAATTGTTCATTCACAAAACCAAATTAGACAAAGCAAAACAAATATTTCAACAAAGATTATCAGTTAGATGCCTTATATATGGTGTGACCCTGTCTGAGAGGCAGCCTGAAAAGAACTTCACTTAGTGCTGCACCAGCTCTAGATGTTCTTTGTTTTAGTTTGTCTGCTTCTATTATAAGGAAGTGGCTGCAAACTTTGCGAATTTTCCAAGCTTACATGGGGATCCTTATTTTCTGTGTTAAAGCGTTTAATTGGTTGCAAATTTCAAGTATGCATTACTCATATTACTTTTTGTTATAATTTGGAACTATATTAGATATCTCCACTTATAAGTGGAACTGGGTTACAACTTACAAGTTCACTTTTATTATTCCTTACAATGATGCAATGCAATGCAATGGCCGTGACAGTGCTGTTCTACATTTATCGATTCTGAGTGTTTTAAGGCTATTGCTGGTGTCTTCTTAATTTTTTCTTGTATTGGATAAGACCAGTTCTTCCCCATTGTTACTGCCATGCAAGAAACCTTTCATTAATAATGTTTTGGTAAATGTTCTCTTTGTGAGGCATAGTGTGCTTTACTAGCTAGATCAATTCATTCTAGGACCAGTTTGAGTTTGTTATTCTGTGCTGAATTATTTAGTAGTGTTTTCCATTCTAGTAAGATTTTACTGTTAATGACCCCAAAAAAGAAACTTTCAACTACTTATTCTATCAAAAAGTGAAAATTATAAGAGCACCCAGTCTTTAGACGTAAATCTGCCTCTAAGCTAGGACCCACACCCTGCATCTGTTCCTGTCAGAAAACTCTAATGGATGGAGGCACCTGTTGCCTAAAAATTGGACCTGTACCTTTTGAAAACAGTGATTAATTTGTGAAGCCGTTTGATAACAAATGAGCAACACTTAAAATCTTTCAGTTAAAGTCATAGCTAGTCATTTGCAAGATTAATTTAATGATTTCATTTCTTTTGCGGTCTCAAAGTGCTGCATAACAAAAATAGGTGAAATTGAAGGCATTGCATGTTAAATGTGGTGACATTGTTGAATTTAAAATTGTACCATTGAAAGCTAGCTCCTGTAAAATTTAGGTGACTTGGAAGTTCTAGTTGTAAAGCTTCATCTTTCTTCCTACTTAAACAACAACAACAACAACAACAAAGCCTTTAGTCCCAAACAAGTTGGGGTAGGCTAGAGGTGAAACCCATAAGATCTCGCGACCAACTCATGGTTCTGGCACATGGATAGCAAGCTTCCACGCACCCCTGTCCATGGCTAGTTCTTTGGTGATGCTCCAGTCCTTCAGATCTCTCTTTACAGACTCTTCCCATGTCAAGTTCGGTCTACCCCGGCCTCTTTTGACATTATCAGCATGCTTAAGCCGTCCGCTGTGTACTGGGGCTTCTGGAGGCCTGCGCTGAATATGCCCAAACCATCTCAGACGATGTTGGACAAGCTTCTCTTCAATTGGCGCTACCCCAACTTTATCTCGTATATCATCATTCCGGATGCGGTCCTTCCTTGTGTGACCACACATCCATCTCAACATGCGCATCTCCGTCACACCTAACTGTTGCACATGTCGCCTTTTAGTCGGCCAACACTCAGCGCCATACAACATTGCGGGTCGAACTGCCGTCCTATAGAACTTGCCTTTTAGCTTTTGTGGCACCCTCTTGTCACAAAGAATGCCAGAAGCTTGGCGCCACTTCATCCATCCGGCTTTAATTCGATGGTTCACATCTTCATCGATATCCCCATCCTTCTGCAACATTGACCCCAAATATCGAAAGGTGTCCTTCTGAGGCACCACTTGCCCATCAAGGCTAACATCCTCCCCCTCCTCGTTCCTAGTAGTACTGAAAGCGCACCTCATGTACTCGGTTTTAGTCCTACTAAGTCTAAAACCTTTCGATTCCAAGGTTTGCCTCCACAACTCCAACTTCCTGTTAACCCCCGTCCGACTCTCATCGACTAGCACCACATCGTCCGCAAAGAGCATACACCATGGGATATCTCCTTGTATATCCCTTGTGACCTCATCCATCACCAAGGCAAAAAGGTAAGGGCTCAAAGCTGACCCTTGATGCAGTCCTATCTTAATTGGGAAGTCGTTAGTGTCGCCCTCACTTGTTCGAACACTTGTCACAACATTATCATACATGTCCTTGATGAGGGTAATGTACTTTGTTGGGACTTTGTGTTTCTCCAAGGCCCACCACATAACATTCCGCGGAATCTTATCATAGGCCTTCTCCAAGTCAATGAACACCATATGCAAGTCCTTCTTTTGCTCCCTATATCTCTCCATAAGTTGTCGTACCAAGAAAATGGCTTCCATGGTTGATCTCCCAGGCATGAAACCAAACTGATTTTTGGTCACGCTTGTCAATCTTCTTACACGGTGCTCAATGACTCTCTCCCATAGCTTCATTGTATGGCTCATCAGCTTAATTCCACGGTAATTAGTACAACTCTGAACATTCCCCTTGTTCTTGAAGATTGGTACTAATATACTCCGTCTCCATTCTTCTGGCATCTTGTTTGCCCGAAAAATGAGGTTGAAAAGTTTGGTTAGCCATACTACCGCTATGTCCCCGAGGCCTCTCCACACCTCAATGGGGATACAATCGGGGCCCATCGCCTTGCCTCCTTTCATCCTCTTTAAAGCCTCCTTGACCTCCGACTCCTGGATTCGCCTCACAAAACGCCTGCTAGTATCATCAAAGGAGTCATCCAGATCAATGGTAGAGCTCTCACTCTCCCCATTGAACAACTTGTCAAAGTACTCCCGCCATCTATGCTTAATCTCCTCGTTCTTCACCAGGAGTTGATCTGCTTCGTCCTTGATGCACTTGATTTGGTCAACATCCCTCGTCTTCCTCTCTCGGCTCTTGGCCATCTTATAGATGTCCCTTTCGCCTTCCTTCGTGTCTAACCTTTGGTAGAGGTCCTCATACGCCCGACCCCTTGCTTCACTCACAGCTCGCTTTGCGGCCTTCTTTGCCATCTGGTACTTCTCTATGTTGTCTGCACTCCTATCCAGATATAGGCGTCTGAAACAATCTTTCTTCTCCTTGATTGCCTTCTGGACAACATCATTCCACCACCAGGTATCTTTAGCTTCTCTTCTACTTCCCCTGGACACTCCAAACTCCTCTGAGGCCACCTTACGAATGCAAGTCGCCATCTTCATCCACATGTTGTCTGCATCACCTCCTTCCTCCCAAGGGCCCTCCTTAATGACCCTCTCCTTGAACACCTGAGCTACCTCCCCCTTGAGCTTCCACCACTTCGTTCTAGCGACTTTGGCACGCTTGTCCCGCTGGACACGAATCCGAAAACGGAGGTCAGCAACCACAAGCTTATGCTGTGGGACAACACTCTCTCCAGGTATCACCTTACAGTCTAGGCATGCACGCCTGTCTTCTCTTCTCAAGAGGATGAAATCAATCTGGCTAGAGTGCTGCCCACTACTGTAAGTCACTAGATGTGATTCTCTCTTCTTAAAGAAGGTGTTAGCTACGATCATGTCATAGGCTAACGCAAAGCTTAAGACATCTTCTCCTTCTTGATTCCTGATGCCATAGCCAAATCCCCCATGCACCCCTTCAAAACATGTGTTAGATGTGCCCACGTGGCCATTGAGGTCTCCTCCTATGAAGAGCCTCTCGCCGATCGGTACACTCCTAACCAAGTCCTCCAGGCCTTCCCAGAACTCCCTCTTGGTGTTCTCATTGTGGCCTACTTGTGGGGTATAAGCGCTGATAACGTTGAGGACTAAGTCCCCAACTACCAGCTTGACCAGGATAATCCGGTCCCCACGTCTCTTGACGTCTACCACTCCATCCTTGAGGCTCTTGCTGATCAAGATGCCTACTCCATTTCTGTTTGCAACCGTCCCCGTGTACCACAGCTTGAAGCCGGTACCCTCCACCTCCTTTGCCTTCTGTCCCCTCCATTTGGTCTCTTGGACGCAAAGGATACCAATGCCTCTCCTCACCGCTGAATCAACTACCTCCCGAAGCTTACCTGTCAGAGACCCTACGTTCCAGCTACCTAATCGAATCCTCCTAGGCTCGGCTAGCTTCCTTACCCTTCGCACTCGTCGAGTCAAATGCGAAGACCCTCGCTCATTTTCCACTACACCCGGGCGCCGATGTAGCGCGCCACTAAGGATGCGACGACCCGATCCTCGCTCACTTGCGACCGTATCCAGATCACGATACGGTGCGCCACCTGGGGGGTGACGGCCCGGCCCTTGCCCATTTTCCACCACACCCGGGTTCCGATGTGGCGCGTCGCTGAGAGGGTTACGCCCCAACGAAAATCTTTTGGGTTTCATCTCCATAAGAGTGGCTGGGTTTTCACGTTGGCTCGCCAAGCCTATCACAACCCTCCTCCTTTACCCGGGCTTGGGACCGGCTATGTTGAGACAACATAGGCGGAGTTATCTTTCTTCCTACTTGTAAGTGGTATTTTATTTCCTTTTACGGGTCCAAATGATCTGATACATGGAACATAATAAAAACGGGTGAAACAAAACATACAGGGAGAAGGTATAGAAATCCTCAAATCAATAGAAATCCCTTTCATAGACAGGATTCCCGTATGGAAATTCTCAAAGCATTGCTTATTTTATGGACCTAGATGGGAAAGTTAACTCTTATTTATGCAGAAAGGACTGTTTATATATACATTACAGTATTTTCCTTTTAAATTATATGTTCTATTTCACAAATTATTTACATAATTATTCACGTAGTTGTGTGGTATTGCTCTAGTTCTTACAATATGCTATGAACAGGTACATCACTTGGAAGGAAAAGTAACAACTTGACAGATGCTGAACTTAGCTCGGAAGTGGAGGAGTGTGTATCTTCATTGGATAAAACCTCTTCTTGGGGTGATAATGCTAAACATGGGTCAGATTCAGTTGAAAATGGCGCATGCAATCATCATGATTGTAATATGGATCACGTTCATGGACAGCCTTGTTTCAAGTAAATAACCCAACTAATTGTGTTTTGTCCTATTCTGCTGTAGTTTCTTCTAACCATCTTCTTTCTTTACTTTCAAACCACTTGGGTCCTCCTATTTTGCTAAGGTTGTTGAACCCTATTTTGCTTCATGCAGCTTTGATGATTCTCATTCTTACATTCATCCATTTATCAAGACAAAGATTGCTCATCTTTGGAACCATGCTGTTAAGCAGGATAAGCAGACACAGTACCATCCTGGTAAATTCTTAATACCTTCTCGAAATAAATATTTTCTCTATATTTTTGGCATCTTAACATTTTAATGGTATTTTACTTCAATGCTCTATCTGAATCTATTTTTCCTTTGTCGAGTATTATTAGAAGAGCAATTATGCTCTTCTGATGAGAAAAGGCCTGAAGATTCCTCAGTAGAACTTACGGAAACAACAGGAATTAATGTTACAGATCAACTTTCTAAGGCAAAAGCTCTGGGAATCCTTGATCATTCGCCTGATGATGAAGTAGAAGCAGAAATGTTGTTCTTACAAGCTAGGTTGCTTGACAATGCTATGGTTCTGAAGCATAGATATGGTGAGATTTCTTCTGTTAATATATTATTTGTATCCATTACTTCTCTGGTGGCGTTTTTCCAGAATAATAAAACCTTGTCGATTCCTTTGTTGCTCATTTTACGTCAATGGCCTTATTGTGTGAACACTGTCCAGCCCTAATATAATGAAGCTGCCGTGTCTTCATTTTTCTGAATCACTACACACTTGAATCTTGCAGAAGACTTAATAGTAAAGGTTGTCCAGAATCTTTCTTGCGAGTTGGATGTTTTCAGTAAAAGAAAATGGGACTTCATCCGTGTCAATCAGTTTCTTCGTGACGTTAGAGAAGCTAAGAAACGTGGCAGGAAAGAGAAGAGACATAAAGAAGCCCAGGCTGTACTAGCAGAAGCTGCAGCTGCTGTCGCAGCCTCCTCACGTAACTCCACTGTGAGAAAAGATGCAACTGATGTAGTCCCTCGAGAGGTTCTTTGCTGTACTTCTTTTTAGATGTTCTTTTTGAGAGAAGTCCATATTACCCCCCTAAACATGTGTTGGAGTTCAGATTACAACCCTCAGTTTTAATGCCGTTCAAAATAGACTCTTAAACTCTTAAAACAGTTCAGTTTACAACCCTTCCCAATTTGAGGTGGTTTTGACCCTAGTATTGCCAGGTCAACATGCCCATGCCAGCTTCCTCTCTCTTGTTCCCACTGCATCCCTTTTGTTTGTCTCCCGTGTGAAGCAACTGCCAGATCTCGGCTCCTTGATTTGGACGGCGTGCGTGAGGTTGCTAATTTCGCATGAGTTTCGGCGGTGTGAAGACGCGTACGACTACCCAGTGGCCAACTCGAGGAAGCCACATCTCACCGTTCCAGAGATGGAGTCTCAATCCACCCGGTGGCCTTGCGTCATGAACTATCATGGTGATTTGTTAGCACTTTGGTGACCCTGTCAAGTGTCCAGATCGTTCTGTTTTTTGAATCTTTCTAGTACTTTGATGCTGTGAGATCTGGCTTCGTCATTGGATCATACACGAGCTTGGGAAAAAAAAAGATAAGTGTTGATCAAGCTGCATTGCATCTATTTGATGGAATGCCAGACCTGTGATGTTTCGTAGTGATGCCCATGAGCTTGCTACAAAGTCATTTGATTTTCTTTCTCCCTCCCGATTCCTCCAAATTCTTTCTTTCACTTCCTCTTGTGCTTTTCTTATACAATGGAAGCATACGGATTGTTTTTTCACTTTCCTTTTCCAGTTCTCCTTCCTTTTGCTGTTCATGCTTCTAGTTGTATTTGGTCTGGCGCCAGACGTGCACTGGCTAGCTACCGGTTCCAGCATGGATTAACTCCGCTATTTCTCCCATGGGCCATGGCGACACACACACACCGGTAAGAGGCGTGGGTGGCGGCTCAGTCCTATTCGCTCGGGAAGAGAAGAAATAGAAGGGGATTGGGACAGAGGGAAAACGAGAGTTGGGCAGGGGGCAGAGCTTCTCCTCAACGCTGTTGTGGCTGTCACCAACGATGACGATGGCAGCGCCTAGCAGGTAGCTTCTCTTGCGGGACGGGAGGGAAGAGAGAAGTAGTGAGTTCTTTTTAAGGAGAGAGTTCAGTGACCTGGAAACGCTGATGTGGCGCCACGGAGGACAAAACCGGAGAACAAAACCACCTCAAGCAGGATAGGGTTGTAATCTAAACGGTTTCATAGTTGGGGGTTGTATTTTGAACGGTATTGAAATTGAGGGTTGCAATCCAAACTCCAAACTCCAACACAAATTTAGGGGGGTAATATGGACTACTCTCAATTTTTTTGAGAGGCTATGTATCTTATTTCTTGTGCACTTGTAGAGTTCTCCAAAATTTGGTGCTGGATCTTCAAGAGTTGCCCAGCAGACTCCTTCATTACCGCGGCCCAAGGATTCATCAAAGCCATCCAACAGCAAAGTTTCACCAGTTACTAACTTCGGCATTTTTCATATGCCAATTTACTCAAAAGAAAATGCACTCTACTGTGATGTATGTTTGCGGGGTGAAACTGTGTTGAACCGAATATCTGTCTGCTCCGGATGCAAGGTGCTTTGGATTCTATTGATTTTGAGGTATTATGCTCCATTGTGTTATATTAACTTTGACCTGTTCAGCAGGCTGCTGTCCACATAGATTGCTATAAATATCTAGAGATATGCATTGGCCGCTGGAAATGTGAACTTTGTGAAGATATTTCACCAGAAGGTGCTAGCTCTAGTGATCAATCTGACAGCAATGACACAAAATTATCCCTGGTGCGATGTGCTCTGTGCCATGGAACATCTGGTGCTTTTAGAAAGACTATAGATGGGCAGTGGACTCATGCCTTCTGTGCTGAGGTACTTAAATTATTGTCACCTTCTGTTTTCATATGAGGTTGAGTTCTAATTTTTTTCTTCTAATATTTTCCTAGTGGTTGTTGGAGACGAAGTACATGAGAGGACAAGATGATCCAGTGAGCGGAGTGGTACTCTTCTCTGTCCAGCATTGCAGTTTTTTCTAGCTTACCTTTTCAGGAATAGATGAACCTGCTCTGTTAATTTTGTTGTCCATATAATCAAAATCTGTTCATTTTCAGGAATAAATATAACACCTCTTTGATTTTACTGTCCATATAATTAGAAGCTGTTGTTATACGTTAGTGTTATCATCTCTTGTTATGCTACACCATTTTAACATTTAGCTACTTAATGGTATATCTATCAGGAAACCCTTGTAAAGGAGAAAGATACTTGTTGTGTCTGCACCAGCAAAGTTGGTGTGTGTCTCAAGGTAAATCATCACCTGTCCCTGCTTATGTAAGTTAGAGCATGAATAGATCACCCATTTAAGAGTTTTGACAAGTTTCCCTCCCTATTATGCAGTGCAACAGTGAGGACTGCCACACCACTTTTCATCCTTCTTGTGCTAAGGATGCTGGGTTCTACATGAACACTAAAGGATCTGGGACTGTGTTGCAGCACAAGGCATACTGTGGCAAACACAGCAGTGAGCAGAAAGAGGTAAGTGCAGCATCAAGACTATTTTGGAGCAATGGGTTTCTTTCATTTGTACCTGCGAACAAGCTAACCATTCACCTTCTATCCTGTAAATAAATGTGCTTCCTTAACCGTAAGTGAACTTGGTCTCCTGCCGCACATGTATAGCAAATTGATAGCTTAAATATGGCGTTAGATTTTTACCATAATGAGGTAAAATAATGTGCACTGGCAAGGGTTAGTATAATTACGGATCCATTTTGCAGGCTTGTTGGCATATTCTTTGATTTATTGATGCATATTTTTCCTGGCCGGCATGGATCAACAGGGGGCATATTTGTTAGTTTTTCCTGTGCTTGGTACAGTTATCTTCAGTATCTTATTTTGCTCTTCACAATTCACGCAGACTGATGCCTGGAAGTACTGGCCCGAGGAAGTCAATAGCTTGAAAAGGACGAGGGTAAGTAATAATGCCTGTTACATATTATTGGCTGTCAAGTAAATTTGGATGAATGTTGAACCTGTCAATAATTAGGTATCAAGTAAAAGCTTCTTTTGGAAAGGATTTTATTGTGCGTTGATTGTTGCTCGGTGGAACTTCCTAACTAGATTCTTGTTTTGATCTTAGTGATAACTGATAATCTAAACAACCAACCCTACTAGTACTAGTGGCAGTTGGTGCTTCATGTCGAGCATGGAAGCACCATGCGCCCACCATTTTCATTTTTATCTCTTAGCACAGAGTGCTGCTGAAAGATATCTGAGTACACATTAACTTATTAAGTGGTGAGATGCACCTGCTAGGGAAAGGCTGCGTACTGTTAAGCTTCATGCACTAGCCAACGCAACCAAAAGTTCAAACTGATGGAAAGGGCTAGGCAATCCACATATACACTTCAACAACCCCTCTCACGTGTGACGCGGAAAGTCACCACGTGGATAGACTCAGAGGTATGGCTCAAGAGGCCTATACGTGGACAAAGGGGGGCGGCAACAATTTTTTGGATAAACTGCGAAAGCTAGGACTTGAACTTGAGACCTTAGGCTCCGATACCATGTTAGGTTTTATGAACTAGCCAACGCAACCAAAAGTCCGAACTTGTTGAAAGGGCTAGGCAATCCACATATACACTTCAACACGTACAATAGACCCAAAGTGGTCGGACCCTTCCCCGGACCCTGCGCAAGCGAGAGCTACATGCATCGGGCTGCCCTTTTTTTATGCACCTGCTAGCTCAAATTGTGTTGGTGCACACTAGATGCTCGTAGCTAACCACCTTTTTTGTGTTCTACATGGTTCTTTCAGATTGTTGCACTAGCCTCGCTTGCGAGGCATATATGTTATGAGATACAAGACATTTCTAGAGATTGTCTTTGACTACTTGAGGCATTCTTGCAGGTTGAGTTGGAGAAGTTCCGCCTCTTGTGTGAGAGGGTAATTAAGAGAGAGAAGGTGAAGGTATGTCCGGCCGTCAATTGTACTTCTCCTGTGGTGCCTTGAAAACTGAAGTACATCTTGAAGCTACATATTTTTTTTGTATCAGTCACTTTCCTTTTTCCTTGCAAGAATAGATGGAAATAATATTTGAATATTAACCTATGAAACAGCATATGCAATTTCATATGATTTGTTTTGTTGCACTATCTAAAAGTTTGCAACCTTATCTGTCTGGTGATTTCTTCGATTTACTTCATGGTGTTGTTGTTTTGGAATTTATGGAACGGTAGTGTTATTGGGATAAAGAGGTAACCCATCCATGCTTAGCATATGTCTTTATAGGTCATCAGCAATTAGGAATCACAGAAGGTTATCAGGTTATACAAGATCGATTTAGAGTTTGTTTCTTGTGGGACAAGCTGAGTCACACCTATACGGAGATCCATTGTGCAACTCGTTGTATCAAGCAATGAAATAAACAAAACTTCTCTAGGCCTCGGAGCCTTTCGTCGATGTTAGGAACCCACATCATTGACCTGTTACCGGATTATTGAGGATGAGTTCCCTATCTCCAGTATTCGGGCCTTACCACACCCAAGTTACCTCGTTGTGGCCGATATCAGATTATGGATAGGCAAACCACGCTGTTCTGAAGAAGGATCTCACGGCCCTGCAGCAAAGCACCGCCACCCTCTCCAACTAATCCACCTCCGCTGGCACCAACAAATATGTTCTCACACCACCCGCTGCCACCTCCGCTACACCCACAGGTCACAACAACCACGCCCGTTGCCCAAGATGCCAATCTCATGAACGTTTTTCCAGCAACGGCTGGTACATCCATTGCCAAATTCACTTCCGTCCCCACTGGAGCCACCAGTGTGGATCCTTCTGCCCCTGCTTGGGCTCGCCTCTTCGCAGATTTCTGTTCTGGCATCACGTGCCACACCCATTAGCCTCCCCTACCCCAGTATGCTTACCACTGGATCGACATCCGCTGATCGCCATGAAGTTTCATGCACCAAACCAGTATAGAATCAAAAGTCCAAACTGATGAAGAAGGTCAGGCAATCCATATATAGTTCAACACTCCCTTGCAAGTGTGTCTCGATATGGCCTAAACATGGATACAAAAAGTGCAAGCAATTTTTTTAAATTTGAATTGCGAAAGCTGAACCTGAACCCAAGACCTCATGGCTCTGGTATCATATTAAGATTCATGCACCAACCAGTAGAACCAAAAATACGAGATTATGGAGAAGGTTGGACATTGCCACACAAGTGGTCGCCATCCCCAACAGTGCCTGCCAGACCACACAAGGTACTTGCCTGACCAACACGGACATTGCAACGGTCTCCACTGGCCTCCACATGCTTGTTAGGCGTGGTTGATGACGGTGTCTGCTCCATGGAATGCATACACCCATACACCCAGGAGAGAAGCAGATCAAGTAGGAGCTTGATCTCGTGCTCCAGCTATCTGCCTGACCAACACGGACATTGCAACGATCTCCGCTGGCCTCCACATGCTTGTTAGGCGTGGTTGATGACGGTATCTGCTCCATGGAATGCATACAACCATACACCAAGGAGAGAAGCAGATTAAGCAGGAACTTGATCTCGTGTTCCAGCTATCTGCGGAGAGGAGCTTGCTGCTTCGTCCACGGACTCACTCCTCATCTCCAGCCGTTCCAACCATAGTTACCTGATTCTGAGTTCACTAGGTTCGTGATTCGGATTTGTGGTTTTCAGTTTGTCATTTGTGAAAAGAGTCGCCCCTTTACAGTTTGCTCCTTTTCTTCTCTTAGCAAGTCTGGATCTTCTGTGTATAGAAATTAGAAATACATGATCATTTAAGTGGTTGATGATCTACATAGTGAGGAAGTATGTTATATATGAGTTTGTGAATCGAAATCGCCCAACGCATGGATTCTTCCTCCAATTCGTATTCGTGGTTCGTGATTTGTCACTTCCAAGAAAGAGCAAACTGAAAAAGAACATGAACCTGGATCTTCCCAAGGACCTTGTCTCTTTTGTCTCTTCCGCTCCAGTTTCTCGATTCATCGGCTCGCTCCAATAATCTTCCACCACCTCTCCGATGACGGCCTGCCTGCCTTCACTTCCTTGTCGCTCCACCAGTAGGGCCACCTCCGGGCACTAGTAGGTTCTTGACTCATCGGCTCGCTCCGGGCACTAGTAGGGGCCACCTCAGTGCCAGCGCGGCTCTACTAAATGGACGTCACTCTGATACCAAATGTTGGTTCCCCCCCCATGGACTAATCATATCAAAGTATCACGAACACTCGCGCACAAAATACTTTAGCTAAAGACACCTCCTTGTATTATTTCTGTCACAAATCCATGTTACAAAACTATAGGTTGGCTGTGTTTATGTATACTCACACACGACCAAAGTTTAAAAAAGCAGTAGGTGTTAATTGTGCGTTTTGCCACCACCTTGCATTTTTCTTACCAAAGCGCACACTTAAGCGCAATTAAGTGCTAGGCGTTTTGCTATCGCCTAGAGCCTAAAAAAGGGCAGCCCGGTGCATGTAGCTCCCGCTTGCGCAGGGTCCGTGGAAGGGTCCGACCACTTTGGATCTTTTGTACACAGCCTTTCCCTACATTTCTGCAAGAGGCTGTTTCCAGGACTCGAACCCGTGACCTCATGGTCACAAGGCAACAGCTTTACCGCTGCGCCAAGGCTCCCCTTCTATCGCCTAGAGCCTAGGCATGCCTTTTTTAACTATGCGCACAACCAGGACAAACACCTACTCGGACATGGTATTGAATCCAAACTGGACTCAAAATTGTTTCCTTCCTAATCTGTTCGCACGTAACCTTGATCACTACGTAAACCTAAGCTAGCTTGTACTGACTCCAACATGAACTCCTAGTAATACTTGGCAACACAAATGCAAGTGCTTACTGGACTCACGTACACGGCAAAGTCCAGACTGATTTGAACCCATCTACAAAATTGACGTAAGAAACTAACTCAAACCAAGACCATAACATGCAAGCCAGACTGACCAACACTTTCCAAATTGATCTAACCAATCAAGATTATTCTAACATCGAGCACCACAATGCCTTCTGCCTTCTCCCCCTACCTCTCCTTTGCGAAATCAACAAACTCATCTTTCCCTCGAATTGAATATTTTTCTTCTTAACTTCTGTAAAAGAAAATATCGTATGCACTGTTACCCAATTTCTTTTGAGAATGTACCCAGCTTCTGGCCCCTATGAGATCTTGATTGGTGTGCAGGCTTTCTACCTACCTATACCTTTCAATTCTGTGTATGTGTGTGGTTGCTGCAGTGCCACAAAAAAAGAAGGGGGGGGGGGGTGTTATGTGTCATTTGTTCCGCATCTACTGTTTCTAAAATCCGACCTCCAATTGTTAGAGCACTGGGATTGGTTGAATAATTAAATTGATGAGATTGGGCTATATTTGGGAGGTCATTCATTCCATCTGTACTTATTTTAAAATCTAACCTTCAACTGCCCAGTGGGATTGGTTGGATTGAGTTGATCAGATTGGATTATATTTGGCATGGTCAGCGAGCCTGGTAACTGCAAAAAGTAAATCATCAGTATTTATTCTGGGAAAAAGGAGAAGTCCAGTCTCATTCACACTCCTCGTGCCTTCAATGCATGTTGTCCTATTAGGTTTTGTGTAAATGTTCATAATAGCGGATGCCCTTTCAGTTTTAAATATTTTGCTGAAAACAGATTGCGATGATAATTTTCAATGCCTAGTTGCCTACAATGAACTAATTTTCTGTGTTACTTGTTTTGCCAGAGAGAGACAGTTCTATGTGACCACGACATACTCGCCAAAACCAAGGACACTGTTGTTTTCTCCTACCGAACACCCGGAGCTAGTTCAGAATCTGCCACTACTTCGGTTAATAATAAATCATGCAGTGGAACCATGCAAAGATCTGATGATGTTACAGTGGATAGCAGTATTTCTGGGAAAAATACCGTCAGATTTCCCCTTAATAACAGAGATGCTGAGGGAAACACAGCTGATAGCTCAAGGACACTGATATCTTTCAAACGGAAGTTGAGTGAGAGGGGGCCACTTGCTGGTAAGCGACTTCCTCAAAGATCAGTGAATGCCCTACAGAAATTGGAAGATGGAAAACAAAAAACAAAAGATAATAAGGTTTGTATTGTTTTCTTTCCAGCTGTTCAGTTATTTCTGGCACTAAGCTAATGCACAACACATGATTTTGCAGCAGACGGAAACCTTTCAAAAGGAGCTGGTTATGACATCTGATCAAGCGTCCACACAGAACCAACGCCTTCCAAAGGGATATGCATATGTACCCCGTGATTCTCTTTCTAAAGAGAAACCATGGAAACGAAATACACAGACCCATGAACCACAAGAGCCTGGTGGATAGGAATAGCTGAAATCCACAAAAAAATTGCATGCCTAGTGTTCTCAACTGAAAAGCACAAGCATCAAGCGGTGCTGGCCTGTGCTTTTGCTGCAAGGATTACCAAACTAATTGGAATCAAGCTGTAGAATGATGCAAACCAAACTAGTTGTGAATGAGTGTTTGGTATGAGCTGGGGTGACTTGGATGAATGGAAACATAGGTGCAATTCACCTAGCAGGGCTATACAAAGATGCCTGTCACCTGTGTATATAGATTTGTCCTTTTAGAGTACAGATTTTGTAAATTTTCCTTGTACATTCCTACCTTTACAAATGCATAGTTTAGTTATGCAAAAGAGAGTGAGAATTACCATTCCTTTTTGGCCGTAGAAGAAAATAAGGGACCTGGAATGACTTCTGGGATGGCATTCCACCTGTGGCTGGGCGGACGCATTTGGTAATATCTAACAAGATCTGATTCATGTTATTTGTAGGAATGGAGACAGTGAAAGCAGTCTGATAGACTGGACCAGCTACTAAAGTTGAGCAGCCAGTTACCGGTGAGAGCCGGTATAGCACAGGCCAAGGTTGGATTGGTCCTCTTTTGCGTTTAACTGGTGTCAGGGAGTATTTTTCTAGGATTAACATGATTTATGCTGTCAAGCAAGACAAGTGCAAAGGGGACAAGTGACAAGTGAGTAAACATGTTTGCCAGATTTTCAAGTTGTGTTGGGATCCAGATATTTTGGTCTGAGACAGGTGTTTTCCGGTTGCCGTCCAGATTTGTAAGTTTGGTCAAATGTTGTTGGGTGGTGCTGCAAGCTACACTAACTGGCAATGTAAAAACATTTGTTCGGTTTTGTAATGGTAATTGGTGCCATTGGTTGTGCTTGAACCCTGACAGTTAGTGCCTGCTGTATGTTTCCAATTGGTGATGGGCCTGGACACTGGAGCCAGGCATATCATGTCGTTTGTACTCCATTCCTAAAGAAACACCGATGTGGTGATTTGGCGCGGAATCTTGTCAAAATTTTCCAGTTGAAGAAGCTAGGGGTGATGATCTAGCGTGAAACAGTCTCCTGTGCATCTGTCTGCTGTTGCATTTATTATCTTGTGGGTGCTTGCTGTGTCAGGTACAGACACTAGTATTTGCGTGCAGATGCACGCGCTGCTCCTGTTGTGTAGTAGTAGCATTTGGCTTGTTTCTGCTGGTGATTCACGTTTAGCCGGTGTCTTGGGGTTCGAACAAACGACCTTGCTTTCACCACTAGGCAAAAAACATGTCGTCAGTGCACTTATTTTGGCACCTCTCCCTCGTAGGAACAAACTTTTGGTGTGTTGTTCAGATGTTTGCATGCGGCATAAAAGCACGCCCATTCATTCACACGCTTCCAAGAACGGGCAACTGTCTCTGCACGCGCAGAGGCGCGGGCGCTGTTGGAGCGTAGCCAGTCACGTATGCAGCCGTAGAAGCTTCTTCCATGAGACCATGGCAGGCAGGTCGGTTGGCCATGCCGGCGACCGTGCAAGCAACGCGAAGCGTCCCCAGCTCCACCGAAAGCCCAAGCCCAACACTGGCTGACCAACCAGGCCGAGCAAAGCACACAGACGCAGCGACCGGTGCCGTCCGTCGTCCACCTCCCTCCCCTCCATCACCGCTCTGCCCCATTGTCAATTTGTCATGGCATATTATCGCCATAGGCGCCTTTCTTCCGGACGCGGCTGGGCTTGGCTTTGTTTTTCCGGAGATTTGGCGGCCGCTTATGGCGCTGCCGCCCAGGCCCAGCCCTCCGGAGCCTCTCCCTCCCTCCCAATAGGCGATTTTCCTTGGGTTGGCGGCATCTAGTGGTACGATCCGACGCGCCCGGCCCCAACTTGCGGTGCGCCGTGTTTGTTTGGCATCTCGTGCCCGCCACTGGCAGCCAGTCGGTCAACCGCGAATCAAGCAGGGGAGGCACTCCCAGGCCATCCCTGCGTCGATGCGATGCGATCGGCATCCTGTCCCGTCCAGCCCGTGGGCGCGCGAACAGTGACGGCCACCAATGCCAATGGCGAACCTTTTGGGCTTTGGCATGAAGGAAGGAATATTGGCTGCCCGTGGCTCCGTCGCTCTCATCGCCAAAGCGCCAAGCGGCCGGGATAGATAGCTATAGATAGCCATAGATCACGTACCGCCGATCGAACGTCGAATCCGTCCTACGTACTACCGGTACCTTGCCTCCCGATCCTTCGCGGCCACGCAACGCCTTTCTACGCGCTGTATCCACGAGAGCAACCGCGAGCTACTGTACGTACTAGTACTACATGATGGGAGCACCGTCTGGACTCTGGAATGAACGCGCGTACGTGGTAACCGGTTTTCGCGTACTTTACCAATGAATCTGATAGGCCGTGATAAATTGTCCATCGTGTCATGTCAGCCGTGCCTGTGAGGCCGTGAGGCGGCCCGGCGGTATGAACGCGCGCATTTCTTTCTTCCGGTGATTCCGAGGGCGTAATGATGTATCCCACCGGCCGGTAACGTTATTGGCCGACGGCCGGCGACGGGTCCAGTCGCTTGTCGTAGGTTCGCAACTTGGTGGCCGGATTGACGCGGTCTGTTCAATCGATCGGCTCAATCGAGGCGACGGGTAGACGGGACGGGAGCCGTGCTCCGCCGGGCAGGCCGCACAAGCACAAAACTGTGGCGCCATGCATTCTCCCGCTTGCGAGCTAGTGGCAGCCACGCGACGGCTCGGGATTTTGCTGGCACACCGAATGGACCGCTGCTGAATTTCTACCACCGGTCTGCGGATTGCATGGGACGGCGTCTGCATCTTCTGCATGCATGCGTGCGTGCACTTGTCTGGTCATCGTCACGCTGTCTTGTACTCCTACTATGGCCGCGAACGCGCCGTGGTGATCACGCGCTCCAGTGACCAATTGGCTAGGCGGGTCGGCCGATGGCGTGGTTTCTTGTAGGTGAAGTACTAGGATGAGTCGGCCTCGAAAAGAGGAGCGATTGGACTGGAGAAGAGTTGCTGCGGACACACCGAGTTGAGTTGATCGATCGGTCGTGCGACGTCGCCTCCCGCTTTTTATCGTGGCGGTCGATGGATCGCTTTTCACGCGGCGAGAGAGAAACAATTGCCAAAGCAGACACTTGGTGAACAAAGTGAGTGTAACAAACTCAAATTTTTATCTTGGTGGCACGCGCAAACTCATCATGACCTAATTAAAGTACGTTAACTTAAGCGCAACCCAAATATGTGTGGAGAAAAAGAAGTACCACCCAAACCAAGCCAGTGGTGAAGTACGCACGTGCCGAGCAAACTTGCCCGGCTACCCACGAAGAGCCGTCGGACGGCATCGATGCGCGATGACGCGCGCACAAGCTGGCCATACCGCCTAAGCAGTGACGGAGCTAGCATTTGACAACAGGATGAGCCGCTTCAATTTTTTTTAACAACAAATATGACACAAAAATAAATTAATATGGTCTTATAAACACATTAAAATTCTAAATTAGGTCTTAGTTTTGCATAAAAATAGATCAATATGGTCTTACAAATACTACATAGTATATATTACATACCTTGAGAATTCAAAGAAAACTATGTGTCCGGCCTACGCTTTTGCATGGCCATGAAAGTATCAATTATGTCTTCTTCATTCACATTGGAGAAAATATCCCGCTCAATGTATGTGACCATGCAATCATCCAAAAGACTATCACCCATCTTATTTCTCAACTTGTTCTTGACTAAACTCATGACAGAAAGTGCTCTCTCCACTTTTGCCGTTGCCACAGGTAGAATCAATACTAATTTTAGAAGCAAGTACGCAAAATTATGAACTATATGCCTCCCTATTTGAACAAGCTTAACTGAGAGATCAACAAGATTTTCAAGGCCTAGGAAGTTCTCATCTTTTCTCATGTCATCAATATAGTTATCAAGTTGCAGTTCAAGGTGTATCAAGTCAGCACTTAAAAAGTCTTCAGGATAGAACTCAGCAAGTTTGCATACCTTCTGTGCATCAAAAGCAGCAAAAAAGTTGGCAGGACTCAAAGCAGACATACAAGTTAAAAACTCCATATTTATCTCGTCAAACCGATTTTCAAGCTCTTGACTAATTTGATCAATTACTCCAAGAAAGACTTCTCTTCTAAAGTGATCATCATTTGTTTGGGTTCGAACAAACCGTGTTGATCTTTCATAAGGCACATAATTATCTTCCATTGTAGGAACTTGAATGCTATGCTCGTTACAAAATAGTGACCTTTTGAAGAAATGCATCCCACCCATTAGACCTCAGTTTTTGTATTCTATCTTTTGCCAACCTAACCATTGCCATTGCAGAAAGAATGTCTTGGTCTTTTCTTTACAAACAATCAGACAAACCACTTGTGTATCCAAGAATGACAAGCATCAAGTGGGCATTGAAAATAAAGTCAAATGACTCGAACACTCTAACAATAGTATGGATTTTTGGCCAATCACTCCTTTGTGAAGCATCTTGTCCAAGAGTGATGATTACATCACGAATTGTGGGATACATATCAATAATATTGAGAACAATTTTGTAACGAGAGCCCCACCTAGTATCACCAGGCCTAGGTAACCCCACCTCTTGATTCAGACCACTCTCAGTTTGTAACTCACCACATTCAAGTAGTTTCATGATATTATGAAGTCTAGCATCTATAAGCATGTCATGACGCTTACAAGAGACTTCAATAATGTTCAACAATAAAGACACTCGATCAAAAAACCACACACAGTCATCATTTCCCTTGGCAACAACAACAAAAACTAGTTGAAGTTGATGTGCAAAACAATGGATGTAACAACCACGCACAATAGTCTCCTTTGCCATGCCGTGGCAGCTGCAGTGGTGTATAGTGCAGCAGTGCCGGTGTGCCACTCGCCCACTCACCAGCCGCACATGCATGCAGAGCAAATATCCGGCCGGTGATCTGCTTTGCCCGACGCGTGCACCGCACCAGTGCAGCAGCCATGTCCATGCCGGCCTGCTCCCCGGACCGGCGCCGGCTCAAGGAGAGAAATCCACATCCACCGTACGTACGGGGCCGGGCGCGCACTACTGACTGATGATCCAGCGTTTTCACCGGGCAGTGCGGGAGAAAGAGAGCGCGAACTAGCAAAGCGCGCGGTCGTGCCCCGCCTAGGTGCAGGCCCCTTGACCGGCTAGGGAGCGAGCGAAGCACGCGCGTGCACCGAGCACAGCTCGTGCGCGTACATTGGGCGTCTGTCTCGATGGCTGCCGCGCGAGGGTGACCGTGATCACCGCGTCTATCCATCGCCGTCCATTGTGGTGTGGCAGCGCCATCCACCCGTGCCTAGCTGGACTATTCCATCGTAGCATTCGTGGTAAGTAGTACAAGTATTATGTCCCCGTGGATCGACCACGGATGATGGATCATGGATGGACGTCGGTATGCCGGGACCCGGCGAGTTGCACACGCTAGGGCGTGGAATCACGTACGCGACCGTCGGGTCCGGCCCGGGGGCTGGTGGTCGGGGCATTATGCCCCCCTCGGATCGAGGTGCGATGCTAGTGACGGTCGAGTGCGGCTGGCCACTGGCCTAGCCCTAAGGTTGAAGGTGTGGTCGTGCCCGTTCGAGCGTACAACGGCCGGCTAATTTTAGTGGTAACCAATCCCGTTACTGGAAGCTGAGATTTTGACTGGGTTATGTTGTTGGTTTATCCATATATTTTCAAGGTTCATTAGGACATAGGAAAGCTCAGCACCAATCCTAACTATCACCTAATTGCATAAGAATATTCCATCGTCTATCAAAGGTAACTTAGGCACCTTTGTGATAAAGTAAGCTAAGCTTGTTATCGGATGTCATAAATAATTTTGCAGTAAAGGTAACTTGTGAGTGGAATTGAGACTTGTCACGATGTAATACGAAGTTTCTGGAGCATAACTGAAAGCGACCGTGGTGGTTTTTACAGCAGGCAAGATCGACAAAGTAAATATCCTTAATTATCTTGCAAACCTGCTGTGAAGGTTGCATATAAATGACGAAAAGTGTCACTTCCAAAGTTGCAAATTCGAGTTATGCCACTCAAATTCGCGTATTTCAGTTCATGTCACTAAGGCTTGCAAATAAATTAGAGTTGTCGTCTACTTCGGCTATTTGCATTCATATGGGACCCATTGCTTCGTCTCGTCAAACGCACCGATGAGGAGACACACTCGACAATTCATACCGCTATGGGCACCACCGTTAGTGAAAAGTGTCACTTCCAAAGTTACATATTCAAGTTCTGCCCACTCAAATTTGTGTATTTCGGTTCGTGTCACTAACGCTTCCAAATAAAATAGGTCCATGCCATTCTCGGTAGTTGTTGTCAGGTTATCATCTACTTCGGCCATTTGCATCCATATGGGACCCATTGCTTCGTCTCGTCAAACGCACCGATGTGGAAACACACTCGACCATTCGTACCGTTATGCGCCTCACCGTTGACGTGATGAAACAACTACTCCCTTCGTTTCATTTTATAATGCGCATTGTTTGTAGCTCTTATACCAGGACATGAGATGGCTCTTTTATTTGGACTAGAATTACCCTTGGTCTGTTCAGACTGTCACAACACGTGGGTGCTGATTGATCTAGCGGAGGGTTACCTTCGTCCAAAGGCCCTCAGACGCACTACATTCCGGAATATGTCTCGAAACTTTATGCGCACTATAATCTGGAATAGAGGGAGAAATTTTTTGTTTTTACCTGATTTGCACGATACAACCCCCCTCCCCGGTGCGCGAGAGTTACCTTCACCGCCTCTCTCCTCGGAAGAACCCTTACCTCTTAACGCTTCTCGCCGCTTGCCCTAACCCCTCACTACGCCACCATGGCCCTCCGAGCATCCAAACGCAACGGGCGACACACAGCGGGACTCGCCGAAGCCAACCTTCGGGTTCTCGCCGAAGGGCACGCCTAAGCTGCATTTTGGCGGCGGTTAGACATTTTAGCTGAAGATGAATTTCTAGATCACCGGCACTTTGAGGAGGATGTAGAGTAGAGGGCCAGTGATTAGGCGGACTATGTGGAGGTCGAGCCCGACGAATCACCATAGAGTTTGTCGAGGCCACACGCCGACGCGTCACCGACTTCTACGCCGAGCTTGTCGAGTGGGTTTCTCGTCAGAATACATCGCTTCGGCAGACCATGCCGGCCTGAAACAGGCGGCTGCAATGTGCCCAATTGTACTTGCGGATCGGCCAACACACCTGTGTTGAGGAGGAGGCGTGCATCGCGCGCCGGCTGGCGCATCTAGTTAGTTAGGATAGTTTAGTGAGAATATTAATATACCTAGTTAAATTATATTTAAGTAGGTAGTAGGGACAATTTAAAAAACAACATCATGCAATCCCTCCCTATGTATAAATGAAGTGCGTATTTGATAATTATATATGGGATATCGTTATCTTATTTGCATTCTCGCGTAGATTGATTCAGTCACACAAAGAAATTACACGTTACGCTTAACATCACATTTAATTATTTTGTTTTTATTTATGGGATAACAAAAATATGAGATGACCTAGAGTAACTAATAGTCGAAACTGAAATACTATTTCATTCCTCCGACTTCCTCGGTTTGGAAGTGACTGGAGGGGGCGGCTTTCACGACTTCTACTTTTGATTTGACGTAGTCTAGGAACCATGTCGGCGTCTTCTTCTTCCATGGCGTCTTCCCTCACACGAGTGAGGTAATGGCAAGTAGTAGGCTTAGGCGAGTGATAACCCACAAGTGTAGGGGATCGTTTGTAGTCTTTTTTGATAAGTAATAATGTCGAATCCCAACGAGACGCTAAAGGTAGAACAAATATTCCCTCAAGTTCTATCGACCACCGATATAACTCTACGCACACTTAATGTTTGCTTTACCGAGAACAAGTATGAAACTACTTTGCCGGAATAAAACTAGAAGTACTTTGCAAGATAATAAAGAACATGGAAATAAAAGTTAGGTGCTGTTTTAATAAAAGAATAATAAAAGTAAATAGTTTAGTAGCAAGCTTTTTATCAACAAGATGGTTATTTGTCCCTAGGCAATCGATAACTAGACCGGTAACCATTCTTGCAATTTTACATGAGGGAGAGGCATGATCTAACATACTTTCTCTACTTGGATCATATGCACTTACAATTGAGCCCCTAGCAAGCATCCGCAACTACTAAAGATCATTAAGGTAAAACCCAACCATAGCATTAAGTATCAAGTCTTTTTTACTCTCATACGCAACAACCCCCGTACTCGGGTTTATGATTCTCTCACTCAAGCAACCCACTATAAGAGAATCATGAACATATTGTAACACCCTACATCGGGGACCCCTCACATTTGCGCGAGACGGAGGGCACCGTAGGACATCATCGTAATAAAATGTACACTCAAACTAACCATGGTCGTCGATTACCCATAGGACAAAACGGATCTACTCAAACATCATAGGATAGTCACATATCATTGGGAGATAATATATAGTATTGAGCACCATGTTCAAGTAGAGATTACAGCAGGAAACAGGGGAGTTACACCGCCGTAGAGAGGGGGAGAGAGTTGGTGTTGACGGTAGCAAGATTATTGATGTAGATCGTCGTCACGATCCTTGCCCCGACGGTGTTCTGGTGTTACCGGGAGAGAGGGGGAGAGAGCCCCCTCCTTGTTATTCTTCCTTGGCCTCCCCCCTAGATGGGAGGAGAGTTCCACCTCTGGTCCATGGCCGCCATGGTGGCGGAGGGGAAGGAGCCCCTCCGAGATTGGATCTCTATCTCTGTTCTCTTCTGTTTCGCACGCCTATTTTCTGACCGAAAACCGTTTCTTATATTCCCGAAGATCCGTAACTATGATTGCGTTGAGATTTTAACATAATTTTTGATTAGCTTCCTTGCGCTTGAAGGAGAGCTCCAACTGACGTACGAGGTGAGCACCACCCACCAGGGCACACGTGGGCTCCTAGGTGTGTCCCGGTGTACGGTGCTCGCTATGGGCCTCCGCTTGCGTTGATTCCACTTTCCAAAATTCACAAATATTACAAAAAAATCTTTGTAAATTTTATCGCGTTTGGACTTTGTTTGATATGAAATTTCTGCAAAATAGACAACACACAAAAAACAGGAACATGCACTAAGCACTAGATCAATAGGTTAGTCCAATAAATCATATAAATTGTTGCCAAAAGTATATGAAAGTTGTATAATATTGGCATGAAACAATAAATAATTATAGATACGACAGAGACATATCAACATCCCCAAGCTTAATTCCTACTCGTCCTCGAGTAGGTAAATGATAAAAAAGATAATTTTTGATGTGGAATGCTACCTAGCATAATCTTGATCATATATCTAATCATGGCATGAATATTAAGACATGAGTGATTCAAAGCAATAATCTATCATTTGACATAAAGACATCAATACTCAAGCATCCCAACAAACAATCATGTCTTTCAAAATATCAAGGCTAAAGAATGCCATCCCTACAAAATCATATAGCCTTGTCATGCTCGGTCTTCTTAACACAAGTGTCAGCCAAGCAATTGGTTCATACTTTTTAACTCGCTTCAGCATTTCAACTCTCACGCAATACATGAGCGCAATCCTTGGATATAGCACTATGGGTGGAATAGAATATGGTGGTTGGTTTCAAAGGGGTAAAAATGGAGAAGAAAGTCTCGCATCAACTCAGCCTATCAATGGGCTATGGAGATGCCCATGAATAGATATCAATGCGAGGAGTAGGAATTGCCATGCAACGGATGCACTAAGAGCTATAAGTGTATGAAAGCTCAATATGAAAACCAAGTGGGTATGCATCTAACTCTAAAATGAAAAATTTCCACTAGTATATGAAAGTGACAACATAGTATACTCTCTATATGAAAAACATGGTGCTACTTTGAAGCACAAGTGTGGAATTAGCATGCCCCTTCACTACAGGAATCAGGTACTTTGCCGTCTACCATAGCTGATGACAAAGGGCATGACCACTGATGGCAAAGGCTTTGCCGTCTGCTGCTGGACGGCAAAATTTCCGGCACAGGAAAACCCGGTAAAGGAGTGCTTTGCCATCCGCCTTGGCTCAGTGGACGGCAATTTTTTTTCCGTGAGGAGGCAGACGACAAAGAGGTTGGACGGCCTACATTGGGGCTAACCCCCGTTAGTGGCTAATGGCAGTCTTTGCCGTCCGCCACCGACGGCAAAGCACTAAAAACTTTGTCGTCTGCCGCCCCCACCTTTGCCGTCCGCTAACACCCGCCTTTGCCGTTTGTCATCTTTGCCGTCTGCTAGCCCCCGCCTCCGCCGTCTGCCCCCCTTTGTCGTCTGCCCCCGGACGGTTAATGTGCCAAACTGCACCGAGCCTGGCACTCCCAGGTTGCACAGGTGAGTGCCACATGTCACCTTTCCCGTTGGTGGCAGACGGCAAAGGGTCTTTGCCGTCGATGACAGACGGCAAAGTGGCAATATTGCCCCAGTTTTTCAGTTTTTCCTTATATCCAACAATTTTCATAGGAAAAATATGTAGATATTACACAACAACAATATTCTTGCCATGCCGATGATCATCCAACAAGCACAAATTAATATCATCCAACAACAAACACAAATATCATCCTATCATCCAACAACAAGCACAATTCATCCAACAACAAGCACAAATATCATCCAACAACAAGTAGCAAGTTTCACATATGTAGAAAGTTTAAATCATAAACACTCCATGAACCACAAGCACCCCATCAATGCAAGCTTCCGTGAAGTGACTCTAATCTGCAAAATGGGAAATACGAAAGTTAGATGAAGAAGACTAGAAGAACAAGAAGATGCAGAAGCTTTTTTTGAGAAAATGAGCTAAGTGCTAAGTGCTTAAGGCCGTCCATCAATGTCTAAGTGCTAAGTGCTAAGTTTGTCTAAGCGCTAATTTTTTTGAGAAAATTAGAAGAATAAGAAGACACCCCATCAATGTCTAAGTGCTAAGTTTGTCTTTCTTTGAGAAAATGAGCTAAGTTTGGGGCTTACCGTCCTCTTCATCACGGAGGTGAGGCACTGCGGTTGCTCGGGCCAGTTTCACCTGCAGAAGGCTGCCCTGGAGAAGGGTTGTGCGATGCGACTACGGAGTTATGCTGCACCAAAGATTATTTGCAATGTCTCGTTAGCATGATGACACTGAAAAGATCATTGCAGCATTCAAATGAAACTCACCATTGCAGCCGTGGTAATGACTCGCATCGACGGAGCGGTCTGGCCGTTCTTCTTGCACATAGTCTGCACATTTGGTTTTCACAAGTTAATGATATTCGTTATTAATGAAACGAACATTAAGTGCAAGATTTGTCAAATATGAAGAAGAATCTTACCACGAAGAGCTCGTAGATGGCCCGATAAGACGCATCGGACCGTGCCCTCTCCTCCTCCTACAACCTAGCCGTCCCCTTCTCCATCTCCTTCTCCTTCACCGCCATAAGCGCCTATGTTGCCTCTCTCTCTCTCCCTCTCTCTCCCCCCTCTCTCTTTCTAAATAGCAGCCTACAACACAACTCCTCATTAGCATTGTAATCATCTTTGTTCACACACACAACGTAATGAGCAAAGATACCTGAGTCCGTATAACTAACCTCGATGTCGAGCTCGACTGGCCATGGACGAGGCCTTATCTCAGGACAGGAGCTCGTTTGGCGTCCCTTGATCTGTCGGAGAGTGCTAGGACAATGTATAAGGCCATCTCCGATGGCAATCGAGCCATGGGGCCTCCTGCCGCCAGCTTCATCACCAGCTCTGGATCAATAGGCCCCTGGCTCGGGTTAAAGTCCTCCCCTTTCCTCGCCTTCCGCTCATCTTAATACCTCACGAGCTTGTTCTGGGAGGAGATGTTGGTCAACTTCTCAGGATGATCGAGGTTAGACTCAAAGAATGCCTTGACCTTCTTGTACGAGGCAGTATGGGCCATCGCATAGAGGTCGTACATCTCTGGCACCTCCGTTTTGTTGTGATGCGCCTTAAAGAGAGAGAGAGGAACAAAGTATTTGTAAAGGGTTCAAGCTACAATCAAGAATGAATTGCATGAATCATGAAGCTAACCACATACCCAGTTCTGACCAAACTGATTTAGGTTGGCGCTCCCTTGATGGTGTGGCACACCAACAATTTTGTTACGCCGGTCCTTGGCATTGTTGTGGATGCCTAGCCATTGTTCTGAGCACCACCCATCCACCAACGCTTCCAAACAAGCTACTTATCCGCATACCATCTCGGGGGCACCTAAGTTAATAAAGAGATATTTGAGCGCTATGCGTAGGAATCAAATGATGGAAACTAAGTACAAGGCCTTAAGAATACGTAATTACCTTCATGTAATGCTCCTTCTCCATATTATTTCCACGGCACACCGACTTCTCCTTCCTAATACGCCGCGAGGCGTAGTAGTCTCGAACAGCCTGCACTCAAGCCTCGTGCCGAAAGTATTGTAGTAGGCGCTTGCATTGATGATCGATAGTCTTTGCCGCGGCCTCCTCGTATCCCTCCTGACACCTATAGAAGGTCTGCAATCAAACAAGACAATACTTATTAGTACAATAACTAGATATTGTTGATTTTTAATTGTGTAAAGGAGAAATTACCCAAAATTGTCTGATCACCATCTTCGCCCTCGTGTGGCACAAAACACCGTCGATCCTCTCCTCAGGCGGGCCTGGTGCAGCCAAGTATTGCCCTCAGGTTAGTCCTAACTCTGGAACCTTACCCTCACCGGGCAACTGGACAAATCCCGGGAAGTTTTTCCTGATAAGGACACCAAGGACGCTGTTGGGCCTGCGCGCGTCCTAGGGTTGATGCCAACCCCTGCAGTAGGACAAAGCCAACACATTAGATATTTGAGAAAAGGTGAAGGCAAAAGGTTGAAAAGGATACATGGACTTACTGAAGGGGAACGTTGCATGGGAAACAAAAATTTTCCTACGCACACGAAGATCTATCCATGGTGATGAGCATCTACGAGAGGGAGAGTGGATCTACATACCCTTGTAGATCGCTAAGCGGGAAGCGTTAAGAAACGCGGTTGGTGTAGTCGAACGTCTTCGCGATCCAAATCGCCGTGCGTCCCGCGATCCGATCACGATCCGTCCCGTGATCCGATCACGATCCGTCCCACAAACTTGATAACGATCCATCTCACGAACTTGATCACGATCCTTCCGATCTAGCACCGAACAGACGTCACCTCCGCGTTCAACACACGTACAGCTTGATGACGATCTCCACCGTCTTGATCCAGCAAGAAGGAGTGGAGAGGAAGAAGAGTTCTCTGGCAGCCTGATGACACTCCGGCGATGGTGGTGGAGCAATTCTGGCAGGGCTTTGCCTAAGCACTGCAGAAAACCAATCTAGAGGAGAAACTATGCACTAGAGATTAGGGTTTGCACGTGGCTGAAAAATCAAGTGCAAAACCCTAGAAATCCACTAGTATATATAGGAGGGAGGGAGGAGGAGAGGAAGCCTGGCCTCCAAGCCTTGGAGGTTTCGGCCGAACCAAGTGGTGGAGGTGGAGTCCACCTCCACTCCTAGTAGGACTAGGATTCACCCAATTTTGCCTTTTTTCCACCTTTTCCTATTGGGTTTTCTTCTCCAGTTACATGGGCCTTGTGTGGGAGTTTCCACCAGCCCACTAAGGGCTGATATTCACTCTACCATAGCCTATGAAGCCTATTGGGTCAAAATACCCCTCCCGGAGGTCTCCCGGTACACTACCGGCACTCCCGGTACACTACCGATGAGCCCGAAACTTTTCCGACGACCAAAATAGGACTTCCTATATATGAATATTTACCTCCGGACCATTCCAGAGCTCCTCGTGACGTCCGGGATCTCATACGGGACTCCGAACAAACTTCGGTCACCACCATACATAACTCTATACTACCGAAACGTCACCAAACCTTAAGTGTGCAGACCCTGCGGGTTTGAGAACTATGTAGACATGACCGAGACACCTCTACGGTCAATAACCAATGGCGGGACCTGGATGTCCACATTGGTTCCTACATGTTCTACAAAGATCTTTATCGGTCGAACCTCTATGTCAAGGATTCAGTTAATCCCGTATGATGTTCCCTTTGTTCTTCGGTATGTTACTTGCCCGAGATTTGATCGTCGGTATCTCCATACCTAGTTCAACCTCGTTACCAGCAAGTCTCTTTACTCGTTTCGTAATACAAGATCCCGTAACTAACACTTAGTCACATTGCTTGCAAGGCTTATTGTGATGTTGTATTACCGAGTGGGCCCTGAGATACCTCTCCGTCACATGGAGTAACAAATCCCAGTCTTGATCCATGCCAACTCAACAGACACCCTCGGAGACACCTGTAGAGCACCTTTATAGTCACCCAGTTACGTTGCGACGTTTGATACACACAAGGTACTCCTCCGATATCTGTGAGTTGCATGATCTCATGGTCATAGGAACATATACTTGACATGCAGAAAACAGTAGCAATAAACTGACACGATCATAAGCTACGTTTGTAGTTTGGGTCTTGTCCATCACATCATTCTCCTAATGATGTGATCCCGTTATCAAATGACATCTCATGTCCATGGCTAGGAAACCTTAACCATCTTTCGATCAACGAGCTAATTCACTAGAGGTATACTAGGGACATTGTGTTTGTCTATGTATCCACACATATATCCATGTTTCCAATTAATACAATTATAGCATGGATAATAAACGATTATCATGAACAAGGAAATACAATAATAAACACTTTATTTATTGCCTCTAGGGCATATTTCCAATAGTCTCCCACTTGCACTAGAGTCAATAATCTAGTTCACATCACTATGTGATTTACATTGTAATGAATCGAACACCCATGTAGTTCTGGTGTTGATCATGTTTAGCCCTTGGAAGAGGTTTAGTCAACGGGTCTGCAACATTTAGATCCGTGTGCACTTTGCAAATATTTATGTCTTTCTCCATGATGTAATCGCGGATGGAGTTGAAGCGTCGCTTTATGTGTCTGGTCCTCTTGTGAAACCTTGGTTCCTTGGCCAGAGCAATGGCACCAGTGTTGTCACAGAACAGGTTCATTGGATTCAGTGCATTGGGCACTACTCCAAGATCTGTCATGAACTGCTTCATCCAGACACCTTCCTTCGCCGCCTCCGAGGCTGCGATGTATTCCGCTTCGCACGTAGAATCAGCTACCACGCTTTGCTTGGAACTGCACCAGCTTACCGCTCCCCCGTTAAGAATAAATACGTATCCGGTTTGCGACTTAGAGTCGTCCGGATCAGTGTCAAAGCTTGCATCGACATAACCCTTTACGACAAGCTCTTCATCACCTCCATAAACGAGAAACATTTCCTTAGTCCTTTTCAGGTACTTAAGGATATTCTTGACCGCTTGCCAGTGCTCCATTCCAGGATCACTTTGAAACCTTCCGGCCATACTTATGGCAAGGCTGACATCGGGTCTTGTGCACAACATTGCATACATGATAGAGCCTATGGCTGAAGCATAGGGGATGACACTCATCCTTTCTCTATCTTCTGCAGTTACTGGGCATTGAGTCTTACTCAACTTCACACCTTGTAAACAGGCAAGAACCCCTTCTTGGACTGTTCCATTTTGAACTTTTTCAAAACTTTATCAAGGTATGTTCTATGTGAAAGTGCTATTAAGCGTCTCGATCTATCTCTATAGATCTTAATGCCTAATATGAAAGCAGCTTCTCCTAGGTCCTTCATTGAAAAACTCTTGTTCAAATATTCCTTCACGCTTTCCAGCATTTCTATATTGTTTTCAATCAGCAATATGTCATCCACATATAATATTAGAAACGCTATAGAGCTCCCACTCACTTTCTTGTAAATACAAGCTTCTCCGTAAACTTGCATAAACTCAAACGCTTTGATCACCTCATCAAAGCGCTTATTCCAACTCCGAGATGCTTGCACCAGTCCATAAATGGATCGCTGGAGTTTGCAAACTTTGTCAGCATTCTCTGGATCGACAAAACCTTCGGGCTGCATCATATACAACTCTTCCTCAAGGAAACTGTTGAGGAACGCTGTTTTGACATCCATCTGCCAAATTTCATAGTCGAAATAAGCAGCTATTGCTAACATGATTCTGACAGACTTAAGCATCGCTACGGGTGAGAAAGTCTCATCGTAGTCAACTCCTTGAACTTGTGAAAAACCCTTTGCCACAAGTCGAGCTTTATAGACGGTAACATTACCGTCCGCGTCTGTCTTCTTCTTAAAGATCCATTTGTTCTGAATGGCCTTTCGCCCTTCAGGTAATACTTCCAAAGTCCATACTTTGTTTTCATACATGGACCCCATCTCGGGTTTCATGGCCTCTAACCATTTCTCGGAATTCGGGCCCATCACTGCTCCTCCCTAGCTTGTAGGTTCATTGTTGTCCAACAACATTACCTCCAAGATAGGGTTGCCGTACCACTCAGGGGTAGTACGCAGCCTTGTCGACCTACGAGGTTCAATAGCAGCATGATCCGAAGCTTCATGATCATCATCATTAACTTCCTCTTCTACCGTCGTAGGTTCCACAAAAACATCTTTCTGTGCTGCGCTACTTTCTGGTTGAAGTAAAGGTTTAATAACCTCATCAAGCTCTATTTTCCTCCCACTCAATTCTTTCGAGAGAAACTCTTTCTCAAGAAATGTTCCGTTCTTAGCGACAAACACTTTGCCTTCGGATCTGAGATAGAAGGTATACCCGGCTGTCTCTTTTGGGTATCCTATGAAGACGCATTTCTCCGCTTTGGGTTCCAGCTTTTCAGGCTGAAGCTTTTTGACATAAGCATCACATCCCCAAACTTTAAGAAACGACAACTTTGGCTTCTTGCCAAACCATAGTTCATATGGCGTCGTCTCAGCGGATTTTGATGGTGCCCTATTTAAAGTGAATGCAGCTGTCTCTAATGCATAACCCCAAAACGATAGTGGCAAATCATCAAGAGACATCATAGAATGCACCATATCTAATAAGGTTCGATTACGACGTTCGGACACACCATTACGCTATGGTGTTCCGGGAGGTGTCAAATGTGAAACAATTCCACACTGTCTTAAGTGACTGCCAAACTCATAACTCAGAATTTCACCTCCTCAACCAGATCGCAGGAATTTAATCTTCTTGTTATGATGATTCTCGACTTCACTCTGAAATTGCTTGAACTTTTCAAACGTTTCAGACTTGTGTTTCATTAAGTAAATATACCCATATCTACTTAAGTCATCAATGAAGGTGAGAAAATAACGATATCCACCACGCGCTGTAACATTCATTGGACCGCACACATCAGTGTGTATGATTTCCAATAAGTCACTCGCGCGTTCCATTGTTCCAGAGAACGGTGTTTTAGTCATCTTGCCCATGAGGCATGGTTCACATGTGTCAAGTGATTCAAAATCAAGTGACTCCAAAAGTCCATCAGCATGGAGCTTCCTCGTGCGTTTTACACCAATATGACCTAAACGGCAGTGCCACAAGAAAGTGGTACTATCATTATCAATTCTACATCTTTTGGCATCAATGTTATGAACATCACTATCAAGATTCAATATGAATAAACCCCTAACATTGGGTGCATGACCATAAAAGATATTACTCATATAAATAGACCAACCTTTATTCTCTGATTTAAATGAGTAACCGTCTCGCAATAAACAAGATTCAGATATAATGTTCATGCTTAACGCAGGCACTAAATAACAATTATTCAGGTTCATCACTAATCCCGATGGTAATCGAAGAGAGAGCATGCCGACGGCGATCACATCAACCTTGGAACCATTTCCCACGCGCATCATCACTTCGTCCTTTGCCAGCCTTCATTTATTCCGTATTTCCTGCTTTGAGTTGCAAATGTGAGCAACCGAACCGGTATCAAATACCCAGGCACTACTACGAGAGCTAGTAAGGTACACATCAATAACATGTATATCATATATACCTTGTTTGTCGTTGGCCGCCTTCTTGTCAGCCAGGTACTTGGGGCAGTTCCGCTTCCAGTGACCAGTTCCTTTGCAATGAAAGCACTCAGTTTCTGGCTTGGGTCCATGCTTGGGCTTCTTTGCAGGAGTAGCAACTGCTTTGCCATCCTTCTTGGTTTTACCCTTATTGCCCTTGCCCTTGAGTTTGCCATTTTTCTTGAAACTAGTGGTTTTATTGACCATCAACACTTGATATTCTTTCTAGATTTCAGACTCAGCGGCTTTTAGCATCGCAAACAGCTCGGCGACTGACTTGTTCATCCTGTGCATGTTATAGTTCATCACAAAGCTCTTGTAACTAGGTGGGAGTGATTGAAGAACTCTGTCAGTGATCGCCTCTGGCGGAAGGGCAATTCCCAACTCCGCTAGATGAGTTAAATACCCAGACATTCTGAGTATATGTTCACTGATAGACCCGTTCTCCTCCATATTGCAAGCATAGAACTTATCAGAGGTTTCATACCTCTCGATCCGGGCGTTCTTCTGAAAGATAAACTTCAACTCCTGGAACATCTCATATGCTCCATGATGTTCAAAACGTCTTTGAAGTCCCGGTTCTAAGCCATACAATATTGCACACTGAACTATTGAGTAATCTCCAGTACGTGCCTCCCAAGCGTTCTTAACGTCTTCGGAGGTCATGTCTTCTGGTTGGTCACCAAGCGGTGCATCAAGGACATATGATTTCTGGGAAGCCGTGAGGATAATCCTCAGATTATGGGCCAAGTCAACAAAGTTACTTCCATCATCTTTCAGTTTAGCTTTCTCTAGGAACGCATTAAAATTCAGGGGTGCTACTGCGCGAGCCATTGATCTACAACATAAATATGCAAAGTTCACTTAGACTATTGTTCAAGATAATGAGTTTAGTTAATCAAATTACTAAAGCTCCCACTCAAATTGACATCCCTTAGGTCATCTGAGTGTCACATGACCCAAATCCACGAACTCAAGTCCGATCATCACGTGAGTTGAGGTGGCTTCAATGGTGAACATCATTATGTTGATCATATCTACTATATGACTCATGTTCGACCTTTCGATCTCTTGTGTTCCGAGGCCATGTATGTACATGCTAGGCTCATCAAGTTTAACCCGAGTGTTCTGCGCGTGCAACACTGGATTGCACCCGTTGTATGTGAACATAGAGTCTATCACACCCGATCATCACGTGGTGTCTCAACACGACGAACTTTCGCAACGGTGCACACTCGGGGAGAACACAATTTTATCTTGAAATTTAAGTGAGGGATCACCTTATAATGCTACCGTCGTACTAAGCATAACAAGGTGCATAAAAGGATTAACATCACATGCAATTCATAAGGGACATGATATGGCCATGAACTTGTGCTTTAGATCTCCATCTTGAAAGCACCGGCATGATCTTCATCGTCACCGGCACGACACCATGATCTCCCTCATCTTGATCTCCATCAACGTGTCGCCATCAAGGTTGTCACGCCCTGCATGCTTCTACTACTATTGCTACCGTTTAGCGATAAAGTAAAGCATTGCATAGCGCTTAATGATTGACACGCATGTCATACAATAATTAAAGACAACCCTATGGCTCCTGCCGGTTGCCGTACTCATCGACATGCAAGTCATGAAATTCTATACATCACATGATCATCTCATACATCACATATATCACATCATGTAATTGGCCATATCACATCACAACATACCCTGCAAAAACAAGTTAGACGTCCTCTAATTGTTGTTGCATGTTTTACGTGGCTGCTATGGGTTTCTAGCAAGAACGATTCTCACCTACGCATAAACCACAATGGTGATACATAATTTGCTTTTCAACCTTCTCAAGGACCGCCTTTGTTGAATCCGATCCAACTAAAGTGAGAGAAACTGCCACCCGCAAGCCATTTAGGCAACAAGTTGCGTCGAGGGAACTGGTCTCTTGTAAGTGTACGAGTAATGTTGGTTTGAGCCGCTTCATCTCACAATACCGCTGAACCAAAATCCGACCAAGGGAGGAAGCAATCTAAGCATCAACGCCCACAAACCTTTTGTGTTCTACTCGAGATCTCATGTACACATAGACCTAGCTCATGATGCCACTGAAGGGGAACATTGCATGGGAAACAAAAATTTTCCTACGTACACGAAGATCTATCCTTGGTGATGAGCATCTACGAGAGGGAGAGTGGATTTACATACCCTTGTAGATCGCTAAGCGGGAAGCGTTAAGAAACGTGGTTGGTATAGTCGAACGTCTTCGCGATCCAAATCGCCGTGCGTCCCGCGATCCAATACAAATCCGTCCCGTGATCCAATCATGATCCGTCCCGCGATCCGATCACGATCCGTCCCACGAACTTGATCAGGATCCGTCTCACGAACTTGATCACGATCCTTCCGATCTAGCACCGAGCGGACGACACCTCCGCGTTCAGCACACGTATAGGTTGATGGCGATCTCCACCGTCTTGATCCAGCAAGAAGGAGTGGAGAGTAAGAAGAGTTCTCTGGCAGCCTGACGGTGCTTCGGCGATGGTGGTGGAGCAATTCCGGCAGGGCTTCGCCTAAGCACTGCAGAAAACCGATCTAGAGGAGAAACTATGCAGTAGAGATTAGGGCTTGCACGTGGCTGAAAAATCAAGTGCAAAACCCTAGAAATCCACTAGTATATATAGGAGGGAAGGAGGAGGAGATGCAACTTTGCCTCCAAGCCTTGGAGGCTTCGGCTGAACCAAGTGGTGGAGGTGGAGTCCACCTCCACTCCTAGTAGGACTAGGATTCACCCAATTTTGCCTTTTTTCCACCTTTTCCTATTAGGTTTTCTTCTCCAGCTACATGGGCCTTGTGTGGGAGTTTCGACCAGCCCACTAAGGGATGATATTCACTCTCCCACAGCCCATGAAGCCTCTTGGGTCGAAATACCCCTCCCGGAGGTCTCCCGATACACTACCAGCACTCCCGGTACACTACCGATGAGCCCGAAACTTTTCCGACGACCAAAATAGGACTTCCTATATATGAATCTTTACCTCCGGACCATTCTGGAGCTCCTCGTGATGTCCGGGATCTCATCCGGGACTCCTAACAAACTTCGGTCACCACCATACATAACTCTATACTACCGAAACGTCACCAAACCTTAAGTGTGCAGACCCTGCGGGTTTGAGAACTATGTAGACATGACCGAGACACCTCTACGGTCAATAACCAATGGCGGGACCTGGATGTCCGCATTGGTTCCTACATGTTCTCCTTCATGTAATTGGTTAAGCGTTAACAGATCATCTGCATCAGTAACCTCTTCTTGTTCCAGCTCTTCCTGTTCCGGCTCAGGGGTTAAGTTTGATTCATTGTCGCTGCCTACTTCAATGTTCCGGGGTGAAGTAGAGCGGTTCTTGAAACGTTTTTTGGAAATACGTGTTTCTTGGTAGAATTCCCCTTCATATGTGTCTTGGTTAATGTAATGTTCATAATCCTCTTCATTGAGCGGAGGTGGTCTAAAATGTGGCGGCACATCATAAACGACATCCCAACCTTTCAGATTTGGATCAGTTTGACAGGCCCACAGTAGATAGAAAACTTGGGTCGCCTGTTGAGCCATAATATAGACATCGGGCACATCTAAATGAGTGCTTTGTTTGATTTTGACTAGCCCTATATGTTCATGAGTTCTTCTAGTCTCCTTCGGCTGGAACCAATGACATTTGAAGACTAGGACGTTCGGTGGGTTTTCACCATAGAATAAAAGTTCATAAATTGCTTCAACTCTTCCATAGTACTCTATACCTCCTTCGTCGATAGCAGAGATAGAACAATTTGTAGTCTTTAGGTCAGGCATAGATAGCTCTTTGCCAAAGGTACGAAAGCGGTACCCGTTGGTGTCGTATCTGTCAAATGAAAGGACCTTATAGTCAAAACCATTAGCGACTTGTATCAGCTCGGCGTCCATAGACTCTGAATTAGCCTACAAGTTTAATACGAAAGGATTGTTGCATTAGCCGCAAATAAGACAAAGAAATGAAATGGTCCATTAATGGTAATTACCATTTCTTTGAACCAAGAGATGAAACCGGGAAAGTGTCACACCCTATGTTTGTATCACATTGTTATGTTTGGGTCTATAAAATCTGGAGCCAACTAAAACTTGTTTTCAAAGTGCTCTGCTTGATTGCTATGTTGTTTGCTTGCTTGATGATTGTGGTATGGCACCCCTAGATTCTATTCCACTTCATATTCATCCTCCTTGACCCAAACCTCTTGCCCAATGATCATGCCATGTGAATAGTGCCCAAACTATTTTTATCAAATTTTGTTTTAACCAAAAATGATTTATTCAAATTAGGTTTTCAAAACCCCCTGAATTGAGGTTTGCACTGCAAGTCCTCAAATTAGGTGGATCCTTCTGTTCCAAAGGCTTATTTCAAACCCACTATATATAAGACTTCTCAAACCACAAAATGTTATTTTTAAAGATTATTTTCATATTTTATTTAAAGGCTTTTTCTTAAGACCAGAAATGGTTTTTCATAGGGAAAAATTATTTAAATGCTTTGAAAATATTTGAGAAAATTTAGAGAAACTCAGTGGACTTATACTTTCCATATATATGAGTTTCAACACAAGGACATGATCAGACCATAGGCAAAACCCCTCAAAACCCTTTCTGTCAAAATCAAGCTTTTGAAATATTTCTAGAAGGTATATTCTCAATAAATTCCAGGAAAATTTCAGCAAGTCAACACTATCATAAGTGATGATCTTGCAAAGTTTCATCTCAATCCAAGTTGGTTTGGTTCATCAAACCATCCCAAAACCATCCCTGTCCAGAATAAAATTTGAGCAACTTTACATTCTGAAGTGTCTCCCCTTGGCCTCAAACTTTGTGGGCATGCTCTAATGACCAAATAGTGATGATACACTAAGTGGTGCATCAAGGGTAAAATCCTAGCATCAATAGATCTACAAAAACCCGATTTTGTAAATTTCTAGGGTTTAACAAATCTCCATTGTCAAGTTTTCCCCCTTGATCTCAAACTTGGTGAATCCTCTCATATTTACCACAGTCTTTTATAGTTACCTCTCACCTCTAGTAGAAGTCTCATGTTCATAGATCAAGATTAAGGTGGTGAAAAACTCCATTTCTACCCATGGACAACACCATTTCTACCCCCTCTCCCCTTTTACTTCCACCCTAAGGCTTCTCTAGAGCCCTCCCTAGCACCTCCTAGCCGTTGGGCATCTTCTAAAGCCCCAAGACACAAAAGGACATGCAATGGGCTTAAAATATGCCTAGGCATGCCATTTGGGCGCTGTAGAGCGTGCTACAGTGTGCTCCCGCACTGTAGCCGCCCGTGCCCGGCGCCACCCGACAGCATTGGGCCTCCCCCGTGTGTCCCGCTGGTCGGCCTCGGCGGCCGCGACGCGGAAAGCAGTCGATGCCCTCTCTCCTCTCTCTCTCTCTCACGACACCGCCCGAACCGGCCAGTGGCCGCGCTCGCACGCGTGCACCTCCGGGTCCCCCTCCTGGCTGCCATTTGAAAGCACATTTGCTCCCATGGTGGTTTTGGTAATTAATAACAACATATAAGTCATTGAACTAATGTTTCCACCAAGAATATTTCTGGAAAATGTTCAATGGTAGGATTGGCAAAAGGAGATTTTGGACAAACCCCAAGATGCAAGGAAATAGGTTGGCCAAGCTTCAAGCAAGAGGACTCTACATTTTATATTTGTGAGAAATCACTTTGAGTCTATAGGAAAGCCAATACTATTAAAAGGGGGTAAGGTTTTGTTGGTGAACAATATGCTCAAACGTGCACAAGTGATAGTCGCCAAAAACATCCACAAACTCTCCCACCAAAGTCTGTTCTATACCTACCACTCAAAATCGGTGCAACCAACTCTCCCACTTCGGTGCCACCGATTCCAGAACCTAGACATACTATGCCAAACCCTAGCCACTTCGGTGCAACCGATTCCATACCGGTGCCACCGAGTTTAGGTTGCCAAGTTTCTGTTACGCAAATTCACATTTTCAGTCCCACCGAGAATGTTGGATCGACGTCATCGAAATTGGAAATCTGACCGTTGGTCACCTTATCGGTGCAACCAAGAATTGTATATCGGTCCCTCCGAGATTCAAAAGTTGCCACCTTTTGGTCATTTCGGTACCACCGAGTTTAACACATCGGTGTCACCGAGTTGGTCATTTTGTTTGTAACGGTTAGATTTTTGGGGATGCCTATATATACCCCTTCACCACCACTTACTCTAAAGAGAAGCACTCAGAACTATTCCATACCTATCCTATCAGATTTTCTGAGAGAGAACCACCTACCCTTGTGTTGAGGTCAAGATCTTCCACTCCAATCATATGGATCTTGATTTCTAGCCTCCCCAAGTAGCTTTCCACCAATCCCATCTATTCCACCATGCCAAATCTATGTGAGAGTGATTGTGTGTTGAGGAGTCTATCATCTTGAAGCACAAGAGCAAGGAGTTCATCGTCATTATCGAGCCTATTACCTTTTGGAGGGTGGTGCCTCCTAGATTGGTAAGGTGTCGATTGGGAGCCTCCTACTTCGTGTTGTGGATTGAACCAAGAAGTTTGTAAGGGCAAGGAGATCGCCTACTTCATGAATATCTACCCATAGTGAGGCTAGTCCTTCGTGGACGGAAGCCATTATGGAATAGTCAAGGTTGCTACTTCATGGACCGTTTTGGGTGGAGCCCTCCGTGGACTCTCGCGACCGTTACCCTCCGTGGGTTCAAGACTCCATAAATGTGGATGTACGATAGCACCACCTATCGGAACCACGGGAAAAATCATCGTGTCTACAATTGCGTTTGATCTTCCTACCCTATCCCTTCTATACATGCTTGTTGTTACTTTCCGCTGCTACATACTCTTAGACTTGCATGTGTAGGGTGTACTTAACTTGCCATGAAATGCTAAAAACTGTCAACCCTAAAAATTGGTATAGATGTAACATCCCAAACTTTGGAATGTTATAATAAATATAGAATGATTGTTTGTTTGCTTGAATGATTGAAAGTGAGTGCAATTTGAAACTTTTGAAAATTTTGAAAGTTTGATGAGAGGGAATGAAATGACTTTCCCAAAATTTTCAATCTGCATTTTGATCACCAGGAATTCAAATTCATTTCATCACAAAACCCTAGAGTGAAGATGAAATGACTTCTTCCATTTAAAGAAATGAAAAGGGATTTGAAAATGATTTGAATTTCCATTTTGAAAATATTTCAAATTCAGAAAACTTTATGCAACTCAATGATTTTCATGAGAGAGGATAATATGACTTCCTCAAATTTTAAGAAATATGAGTTGGAAGTTTAAAAGAAGGAATTGAAAGAGCTTTTGAAAACCTCTGGATTATTTTGAAAATCCACTTCATATTTGGTCCCTATTCAAAATTTTCAAAGTATTCAAACCCCTGACAAAAATTTGAAAGGAGTAACATGACACTCCAAGCCAGGGGGTAATTTGTGAAGTTTTTTTGAATCATCATACCCAAAAAGTTATTTGAAGAATATTTGCAAAATTAAATAAAGCCAATTAAGGCATTTTTTGAAAAATGATTTTTTTAATGTATTCAAATGCCAGAATAAAAATGTCCATTAAATGGCATTTATTATTCTGTTAATTTTGATATAAAATTTGACTAAACTTGGAATTCATTCGAATGTTTTAAATAGGTTTTGTGGCTCTGGAAAAATCATAAATTGAAAAACGGTAACGGTTTATAATTAAACGGGCCGGCCCACCTCCTTAATACCCTCTTTCAAATAGGTATAGTTGTTTTAAAAGCAAATTTGTTAGTAACAATTCTTTTAACTAAAATTTTAAGTATTAGATTCTGTTTTCAAATAAAGTTTTTAATAATTCTTCTCTGGAAATAAATGTTTTAAACAAAAATAGTTTAGTTTTACTCTATTATTATAGGAAACCATATTTTTCTTCATTAGGTAATGTTTTATAAAACAATTTAGTTTTAATAGTAATTCTTTTACAAAAGTTTTAAATGACTTAATTCTGTTTTATAATAAAGATTTTATTTAATTATTTTTCTGTTAACTAAGTTGTTTCATAATTTGTTTTCTCTTAGTTTATGGTTGTGCTTGTAGTTAAGTTCATTAGACAAACACTCTTGTTGTTTAGGATAATGTTTTCATAGTTTTACTTGTTCTTCAAAAGTAATTCTTTTTGCTAGTAAAATATTTACTAAAATACTTTTGTTATATTTTACTTTGTTTTTGTTTTGTTACTGGTTGTTGTAGAGGAAAACTACCTTAGTTGTTTTTATGAAAACTTTCTTGGCTTTGAGTTTTGTCTTAAGTATTTCCTTCATCAACCTTGTTGGTTTTGTTTCTTGTGTTATCTTGTGATTGTTAGAATTGATTGCTAGTATGATTGATTATGAATGCAATGTTTGCTATATAGATTTTCATCGGAGAGTGACGAATAGTCTATCAAGTTATTTCTGAGAGCGATCTTTATCTTCATCAACAGTACAGGCAAGTTCACCTTGACCATCTATTTCATACCTATGTTTTTATTGCATGTAGTGACATCATTCAACATATCCCTCCCGTAGTGTTATTGAAATTCTTGTAGTTGAGTAGAATGCATGAGGTAGGAACCCACCACTTGTTACTAAAAGCCCCGGGAACGCTAGTTAGTGCCATGCTATGCTAAAGTAGACGGGGTCTGGTATGAGTGTTCGTGAGTGGTGTGAAGAAGGACTCCACGTCAAAACGACGACTTCATGAAGACATCTTCAAGTCCTGCATCTTCAAGACCTCAAGACTTCAAGACTCGAGAAGACAAGTTTTCAATACACACTACTGGGTGAAGGATGGTTGATTGGGCACCCTGGAGAAACCAGTGAGTGGCCGGGATGCATGGAGAAGCGCCATGACATCTTGCGGAAAGCTTCACCCAGACTCAAAGAGAAGGATGAATACTTCATGTCCGGAAGCTTACCTGTGTAGCCACAAGTCATTATGGGCTCTGGCTTGGTTGATCTTTGTTGTGACTCTGCTGGGCAGTGCTACGAGATGTAGTCGACGGTAGGATTGGGATGGGCACTGTCGGACAGTCAGGGAAGCACTCTGAAAGACCATGTTTCTTTCATCCTGTTCTCAAACACCAGGCAGTGCGAGGACTTACCAGGAGGGAAAGAATCTTGTGGGTAAAGTACACAACACTCTGCAGAGTTAAACCTAATTGATTAGCCGTGTCCCCGGTTACAGACAATTTGAGCTTCTAGACTTGGATCTATCTCTAAACTCTCAACACTGGACTGATAACTAATTGTGGGCAACTTAATGATACTTATGGGCATTGAGACATTGGTTGGCGGAACCATGTCATGATAGGTAACTCCATAGTGAAATTTCTGATATTCCTTTGTTGTAGGAAAATAAAATCAGCTTTTACGCAAAAACTCAGACACAGAGCCACAAAGCCTTTGCATATAGAATAGTCTTTATTTTTTTTCTGTTCTACTATGGTGATCTTGCCAGTACATTCAATGTACTGACCTACACGGCTGCAACGTATTATGTTGCAGATTCTCTTCTACGACGGGTAAGAGTACGATTCAGGGTTACAGTCCGCACTCAACTTGCCGTTGGTGTTATTGGGACTCCACTCCCGTTGACTGTATCCGCTGCTATTTTAAGGTATATATCAGTTTTACGCTATTCACATGTGATTGCACTTTGATATATACATTGATGTACTGTGTGTGCCAGCATACTGATCCAGGGATGGCACAGAAAACACAGAGGCTTGACTCGTTTTGAGTCGGGTCGCTACAGTAGACAAAACTTTTAATTGGTCAAGTAGTCTAATCACCCCCCTCTAGACATACTTTCGATCCTACAAGTGGTATCAGAGCTTTGGTCTCCATTGCTTAGGTCTCACAACCTAGGAGAAGTATGGCGTCTAGTGAGGAAAGTTATCACCATAGAGGTCCGTACTTTGATGACACTAATTTTTCTAGTTGGAAGCACAAAATGAAAATGCATATTCTTGGTCACAACCCTGCCGTTTGGGCTGTTGTTCGTGTTGGCTTGCAAGGGGAGTTCTTTGCGGATGGACGGGAACCAGATCGTGAAGCGACCGCGGATGAATTGAAGATGTTGCAACTCAATGATCAAGCATGCGCCATTCTCTTCAACTGCTTATGCCCCGAAGAATTCAACAAAATCAGCCTTCTTCAGAATGCAAAGATATTTGGGATACTTTGGTTGATATGCACGAAGGAACCGAGTCCGTGAGAGAATCCAAGTTAGATGTTCTTCAAGGTCAGCTTGATAAGTTCAAGATGAAGGATGGTGAAGGAGTCGCAGAGATGTACTCTAGGCTAGCTGTCATCACCAATGAGATTGCCGGCTTAGGAAGCGAAGAAATGACCGACAAATTCATCATCAAGAAGATACTTAGAGCTTTGGATGAGAGATACGACACCGTGTGCACATTTATCCAAATGATGCCAAACTACAAAGATCTCAAGCCTACGGAAGTCATTGGAAGGATTGTTGCTCATGAGATGACACTCAAAGATAAAGAAGAACTTTATCACAAGTCTAGCGGTGCTTACAAAGCCACAAGTGATGCTCCCGCAACTTCAAGCAACAACCTTGTCACCAATGATGAGATAAGCCTCATGGTCAAGAAATTCAACAAGTTCTACAAGAGTAGAGGCAAAGAAAGAAACTCCAACTCAAGATATGAAGAGAAGCGTTCGTCAAGTCATGACCAAAATTGCTACAATTGTGGGAAGCCCAGACACTACTAAAATGAGTGCTGTAGCGACCCGACCTGAAAGGTCAAGTCTCCGGTGTTTCCGTACCATCCCAAGATCATGCTGGTACACACACGGTACATCCATGTATATATCAAAGGGAAATCACACAGCATTATATCAATCGAAATCTCATATCGAGTCCTTTATTACAATAAAAATTACAATAAAGTGGCTAAAAGCCAACTCATGAGAATATCTAAATCTTGCGGAAGCGTCAAAGGTAGATGAGTCCATCTGACTCCAAGGGCATCTCACTGAGCATAGAACGTGTCCTCACTCCTGGTCGGAAAAGTACTCTGCAACATGATACGTTGCAGCCATGTAGGTCAGCATATGGAATATGCCGGCAAAGTCACAGTAGAGTTGTGAAAATAATCAGCTAGTCTATATGCATATATGGCAGGTGGGGTGGTAAGTTTTGCGTAAAGCCAATTTTTCCTACATCAAGAAAAGGGGCTAAGCAAAATATTACTAAGTTGGTTGATTAATGAGATGGTTCCACCAACCAATTCTAATTCCCAAAATTATTAATACCCACATCATCATTATTAATTGTGTTGAGAGTTCCGGAAGTTTCAATTCCTTTGGCTCAAGTCGTCCATGACCGTGGACACGGCTAATCGATTAGGTTTGGAATACTCTGCAGATTTTTCCACACGTTCCCCACAAGATTTGGTCGCCTCCGTTTGATTTCTCGCACTTCAGGGTGTTTAAGAAACGGATGACCAAAACATGGTCTTCCAAAGGGTTTCCCTGCGACTCTGTCGGTGCCCATCCTTTCCTACCGTTCTTCTACCTCTCGTAGCACCGCCTGTCCAGGGTCACCACGATTTCCAACCAAGCCAGAGCCCATAATGACTTGTGGCTGTGCAGGTAAGCCTTGGGTCTTGAAGCACCCATCCATCTCTTTGTGCCTGGGTGGACCTTTCCGCGTGAATACTGGCCATCTCCAGCATCACCTAGGCAAATCCACTGGTTTCTCCAGGGTGCCGTTCAACCATCATCCACCCAGAAGTATGTTGAAAACTCGGAGTCTTAAATCTTGATCATTATGTAGGTCTTGAAATTATTAACTCTCTTAACTCTCATGAATCACACAACCAACCCCGTCTACTAATAGCATAGCAAAAGGTAAAACAACGTTTCCCGGGGCCAATGTGTCAAGAGGTTGAGGGGGGTATCTACCTCATGATACTACTACAATGTAACCAAGTTTCCAACTAACCTATCTTGCATGCAATTGGGAGATGGTAGAACTAATGCATATAAAACATGGGTAAACATGGTCAAAGTGACTTGCCTGATTGATGATCTTCGTACGTGAGTGACTCTAAGTAACAAGCTTCGCACTCCGGATAATCTAACGAAGCAAACAAGCACTCAATAAGCATACAACAGAATATTGTAACTCACAAACATCAACCAAGAACTAGTAAACAATCAAGACAAAACAATGCACAAATCTCAAGTAAGAAAACACACAAAGTTTTGTTTTCAAAAGGTGAGGAATGAAAACACTACTGACATAATGAAACCATTTGTAATAACAAAACAATTGTTGTCAACAAGGAAACAATAGAATATTTTATTAATAAACAGAATATAATCAATTTAAGTTTGTTGGGAAAAGTTTAGTAAAGTTTATACAAGTTTGTGATAAACACTATATGAATCAACTATAGTTATATTAACAAAAGAATGAAAAACTAAACTTATTATTTATTTGTAAAACATGTTCTTAACAGAAAATAATTTACAATTAAATCTGTCTTAGAAAACAGAATTAAAATATACAAAACTTTGTTTGAAAACAAAACTATTACTAGTTAGTTGTTTTAATCAAATTATGCCTATTTGAAAAGAAGTTGTGATTCCTATGTTAAATAAAATTAAACTAAGCAAATTTATATTTTTATTATCAGTGAGTGAAAACACTAAATGTTTACTAACAGAACCTAATAAACAAATAAAACCAATTCTAAATCAAACTAATTAAAATTGAGTTTATAAAACTATATTATAATACTAGGCAGATTCTGTTTTTGGTTAAAACATTAATCAAATATATCCTAAAAATCTTCAAACTAAGCATGAAGGTAGTCCTAACTAATACCAAACAGTAGCAAAAAGATTCATGTCAAAATCTATTTTCAAACTCTAGTAATACAGATTTGAAGATTTTAAGAAAATTTGATTCAATTCAAATTTTATAGTTCAAATTTGAAATTTAAAAGGACAGGGTGAAACTACATGAAAAATGTGAGCTATTGCAAAAAGAATCAATTCAAAAAACTAAATAGATTAAAATATATAAGCAAAACAAATTTTGAAAACATTCTGTTAATTAAAACAAAAACAGAAAAAGAAAAAAATGATTTGCGACGGTCAGGGGGCTACGTGGCGCTGTCGGATTGGCTAAGGGTGGTGTGCGCTCGAGGGTTCCGGGCGGGCGACCGGTCGATAGGTGATACTGGTTCGGAATTATTTCCGATCTAATCTCAGGCGTTGATTCTGGATCCGAGGGTTGGGAGAGCTCACAGTGTTAAGAGGTCGCCGGCGAGGGATCTCCGATGAGTCCAAGACGGCGACGTTGTCGGTGTTGGCGCTCCGGTGGTCGAGGGATGTAGCGAAGTGGCCCGGGCGACGGGGCTTAACGTCCGGCGTCGATTGGTGAGGTCGGAGGGGCGAGGGATGGACGGAGTCGCTGGCTACGGTCGACGAGAGGTCCTGTGGTGGTGGGAACTCCGGCGAGGAATTGTGCAGCGCCTCGGCGAGGGAGAGAGGGGGCTCGGGGGTGAATGGAGAGAGGAGAGGCAGCGCTATTTATAGAGGGTGCGGGGAGATGCGGGGGGAGGAGAAAGGAGAGAGATCCGGTGGAGTAACTGCCGGCGACGAGGTCGTGCGAGAGGAAGAGGGCGACCGCACGGGCGAAACTGTCGGTCGGGGTGGGGTCCAGTGTCAGCGAGAGGGGAAACTTCCGTTACGCGTCGGTCGGCCGGCTTCTAGTTAATGCGCGAAATAACTGCCGTGGGCCGGTCCGTTTAATACAGTAACCGTTACCGTTTCTCCTTTAATAATTTTCCAGAGACATTCAAAAGCTTTTAAAGCATTCAAATCGTCTCTAAATATAGGGGTATTATATATCAAAATTAGCAGAATAATAAATTCTATTTAATGAACATTTCTATTCTGTCATTTGAACACTTTGAAAAAATAATATTTTCAGAAATTGCCTAATTGTTTTTAAACCCTTTTTGCAAATATTTTCAAAATAACCCCTGGTTATTATTGTTCAAATAAACCACCAATTAGTCCCTGGTGTGGAGTGTCATGTTCCTCCTCTCTTATTTGAACTTTTAACCAAAATTTCAAATAGGTGAAAGCAACTTAGTGAAAAGTAGAAAGGACTTTCTGAAAACCAAAAGAGACATTTCAACAAACACATACATTCAAGCAACGATGCTGCTAGATGCATAGCTATAATCATAACACTCCAAAATGAAATTTTGGGATGTTACAAACCTACCCACCTTAAGATGAATCTCGCCCTCGAGATTCGGGTTGGCTAAAAAATAGGTGCGGATGGTCCATACGAAGATCTTCTTCGCGTTCCCAGGTGGCTTCTTCCTCGGTGTGGTGACTCCACAGAACTTTGCAGAACTTGATGATCCTGCTGCGGGTAACTCTGTTGGCAGTCTCGAGGATTCTGACAGGCTTCTCCTCGTAGGTCAGATCATTGTCAAGTTGTATGGCCTCTAGGGGCACGGTGTCTCGAAAAAGGATGCCAGCCATCTCAGCATGGCATTTCTTCAGCTGGGACACATGAAAAACATCATGAACTCCGGATAATCCTTCCGGCAATTCCAGCTTGTATGCAACTTCGCCTCTACGTTCAAGAACTTTGTAGGGGCCTATGAATCTGGGTGCTAATTTTCCTTTAACACCAAATCTCTTGATTCCTCAAAGCAGGGACACACGAAGATATGCTCTGTCTCCCACTTCATACGTCACTTCTTTTCGTTTGCTGTCAACATAACTCTTCTGTCAAGATTGAGCTATCTTGAGTCTGTCACGAATTAGCTTGATTTTCTCTTCAGAATCTCGGATAAGGTCGGGACCAAAAAGTTGTCGGTCTCCAACACCATCCCACGTCAGTGGTGTTCTGCACCTCCTTCCGTATAAAGCTTCGAAAGGGGCCATCTTTAGACTGGTCTGATAACTGTTGTTGTACGAGAATTCTGCGTAAGGTAAGTTGTCATCCCAACTAGATCCATAATCTAGCGCACAAGCTCTCAACATGTCTTCCAGAATCTGGTTGACTCTCTCAGTCTGTCCATCTGTCTGCGGATGAAAGGCTGTACTGAACTCTAGCCTTGTACCCAAAGTTTCATGTAATTGATGCCAAAACTTTGAGGTAAATTGTATTCCTCTATCTGACACGATACTCCTCGGAACTCCATGCAGACATACGATCCTGGTCATATATATCTTGGCTAGCTTAGCACTTGTATAAGTGGTTTTCACTAGAATGAAATGAGCTACCTTGGTCAAGCGATCTACCACTACCCAGATGGAATCATAACCTGAACGGGTCCTGGGCAATCCTGTGATGAAATCCATACCAAGCTTTTCCCATTTCCACTCGGGTATCTGCAAAGGTTGGAGTAACCCTGCTGGTTTCTGATGTTCTGCCTTTACTCTCTGACAAACATCACATATTGCAACATGTTCCGCAATATCTTTCTTCATACCTGTCCACCAATAACTTTTCTTTAAATCCAGATACATCTTGGTGTTGCCTGGGTGTATCGAGTAAGGTGAATCATGGGCTTCCTGAAGTATCAACTTCCTGAGCTCTGGGTCATTGGGCACATAGATTCGGTTCTCAAACCACAAAGTTCCGTGTTCATCCTCACGAAAACCTTTAGCTTTACCATCTTCCATTCTCTGTTTAATCTCAGCTATCTCCTTGTCCGATTTCTGGGCTTCACGAATTCTTTCGGTCAAGGTGGACTGAATTTCCAGTGTAGCAACATATCCTCTTGCAACTATCTCTAGCTTGAGCTCTCTGAGATCATCGACTAACTCTTGAGGTAATCCTCCAGCTGTGAGTGTGTTCACATAAGTTTTCCGACTCAAGGCATCGGCTACAACATTAGCCTTACCTGGATGGTAATGTAATCTCATGTCATAGTCCTTGATTAACTCTAACCATCTCCTCTGTCTGAGGTTCAACTCTTTCTGCATGAAGATATACTTCAGGCTCTTATGGTCGGTGTAAACATCACAACTATTTCCGATAAGAAAATGTCTCCAAGTCTTGAGTGCGTGCACTACGGCTGCTAGTTCCAAATCATGCGTGGCATAATTCAACTCATGAGGTCGTAGTTGTCTGGAAGCATAGGCTACAACCTTTCCATCTTGCATGAGTACTCCTCCAAGTCCTTGACGTGAAGCATCACAGTAAACCTGGAAGTCCTTCCGAATATTGGGCAAAATCAACACTGGGGCTGTGACCAAACGTTTCTTCAACTCCTGAAAACTGGCTTCACATTCCTCAGTCCAAACATACTTAGATTCTTTCTTCAACAACTCTGTCATGGGCTTGGCAATCTTTGAGAAATTCTCAATGAATCTCCGGTAATATCCGGCAAGTCCGAGGAAACTGCGGATCTCCTTAACTGAGGTAGGGGACTTCCACTCGGTGACGGCTTCAACCTTAGTAGGGTCCACTGCTATTCCATCTCCGGAAATAACATGTCCAAGGAATCCGACTTCCGTCAGCCAAAATTCACATTTGCTGAACTTGGCATATAGTTGATGCTCTCTCAGCTTCTCCAGAACTAAACGCAAATGTTCCTTATGCTCTTCCTCGTTCTTGGAGAATATCAGAATGTCATCGATGAACACCACAACAAACTTGTCTAGGTATTCCATGAATACTTTGTTCATCAAATTCATGAAGTAGGCAGGAGCATTAGTCAATCCAAAAGACATGACTGTATACTCATACAAGCCATACCTCGTGGTGAAAGCTGTTTTGGGTATATCCTGTTCACGAATTTTCAACTGGTGATACCCTGATCGAAGATCGATCTTGGAGAATACTTTGGCTCCTACGAGCTGATCAAACAAATCATTAATCATCGGCAGAGGGTACTTGTTCTTGATAGTCACCTCGTTCAAGGCACGATAATCGACTACCATTCTCAAGGTTTTATCCTTCTTCTCCACCAAAAGAACTGGGGCTCCCCAAGGTGAAGAACTGGGGCGTATATAACCTTTGTCCAATAACTCCTTAATTTGCTTCTTGATTTCCAACAGATCATTTGCGGGCATCCCATAGGGTCTCTTGGAAATTGGGGCTGTCCCTGGCTGTAGCTCTATTAGGAACTCAATCTCCCTATCTGGTGGCATGCCTAGTAATTCTTCCGGAAATACATCTGGAAAGTCTTTTACCACAGGTACTTCCTCCTGAACAACTCCTGTGAGGGCATTTAACCTAGCACTCATACGTGTGCGTCGGGATACATACTTAATCCTCTTGTTCTCCGGGGTGGTGAGTGAAACAGACTTGCTGAGGCAATCAAGATTTCCTTCATACTTGGTCATCCAATCCATGCCTAGGATTACATCCAATCCCTCGGATTCTAAGACAATGAGGTCGGTGGGAAAAACATGGTTTCCTATATTGAGTTTCAAGGCATGGCATCCTATCCCTGCCATCATCATACCTCCTGGGGAACTGACCTTAATGGGCTGACTAAGGGTTTTGGTGGGCAAGCCATACTTATCCACAACTACCCTTGATATGAATGAATGAGTTGCACCGGAATCAAAAAGTAATGTAACAGGACGTGAATGCAATAAAAACTTACCAACCACAGTCTCCGGTTGATCATAGACTTCTTCCACGTCGAGATGGTTCACCTGGGCACGAGGAAAAAGGTTTGGCTTCTTGGCTGCGGAATTGCTGTTGTTGTTGCCGTTTTCACTGCCTTGCTTGCTCTGGGAACACTCAGTAGCATAGTGCCCTGTCTTCTGGCACTTGAAACAGGTGATGTGACTCAGATCCTTCTGAGCAGGAACTTGACGGTGCTGGTTGTTGTTCCCATTCCCATTGTCAGTCTTGAAATTGCCATGGTTGAGACGGTTGTTCCCATTTCCTCCATGATGGTGGCCTCCATGGTTGTGCACAGCATGAGTGTGTCTTCCAAACTTACCGGTCCCTGATCCGGTATTCCCTGAGTACGGGGAGTAGCGAAGCTTCTGATGAGCTCCAGAGTTGAACTTCCCTTGAGTGTACTTCCTCTTGCGGTTCTCAATCTGCTGCTGTTTACCTTCCAGAATAAGTGCCTTATCCACCAGCTCTTGGTAGTTGTTGAAATTAGCCACTACCAGCTGCATGCTCAACTCATCGTTGAGTCCTTCCAGAAATTTCTCTTGCTTGGCCGCATCATCGGCCACGTCTCCTGGTGCATAACGTGCCAATGTGTTGAAGTCGTCCACGTACTGGGCCACAGAGCGATTACTCTGGCGCAAGTTGCGAAACTCGCGCTTCTTCAGACTCATGGCTCCAGCTGAAACATGTGCGGTGCGGAAAGCTTGCTGGAACTGCTCCCAAGTCACATCTGCAATAGGATAAGTGGTGGTGTAGTTCTCCCACCTTGAAGCTGCTGGTCCTTCAAGTTGATGTGTGGCAAATCGCACCTTCTCAGCATCAGTACATCCAGCGGTGACAAGTTCTCTCTCCATCTTACGGAGCCAATCATCTGCCACAATGGGCTCAGTACTGCTGGAGAAAGTTGGAGGGTTCAACCTCAGAAAACGGGTGAGATTGTCAGTCTGGGGTGGATGGTGGTTGTTGTTGTTCTGGTTGTTGGTCTGATTCTGAATCAATAACTGCATCAGTGCATTCTGTTGCTGAAGGAGTTGAGTGAGTTCCGGCGGGAAAGTGAAGTCGGTCTCACGTCGTGGAGGCATCTTGCTGTTTTCAGAGGGATGAGAATTAGAATAGAACAAGGGTCTAGAAGAATTTCACTACCCATATGCAATGCAACAAACATATCACACCAAACACTCATTCATTTATTCAATCAATGTCAAACATCGAGAATACAAATCTCAAACAACTAAGCATCGACCTATGCTTTAATGATTAAAATAAAAGATACATTGGAGGGCATAACTAAGGTTCTCCTCAAAAGTGCATAGTCGTAGGTCCTCTGGTTGTGCTTTCCTCATAGTCTTCATCGTCGCTGATGAAGGGTGCCAGGTCTCCTTCGGGATGAAGGTTTTCCCCCATGTCTAGCTGCTCCTCCAGAGTTGCGATGCGTGCATTCTGCTCATCAATCCTCTCTAGGAAGTCCTTCACTTCATGCTCGTGTTCATAGTTGGCCTCTCGTAGATCAGCTTCAAGGTCCAGCTCGCGGTTCATCAGATTCTTGATTGTCTTTGTATCAGCACGAACTCGAAGCTCCAGAGTCCTGATGTGAGTCTCCAGGGTCTGGATATATGACATGGTGGAGTCTCCAGTGGGAGGGGTTATGATGTTGCCATGAGCATCTCTGCGGCAAACCATGCTGAGTCCTGGTGAAATGGTTCCACCTATGTATTCCTCCTGAATACGTCCAAGGGCACGATGAATGGCCATGTCTCTTCCAAGTATCCAGCTGGGTGCCACGAACTTGAAGTCGATGGGTTCCTTCCGATTCCCAAAGGTCTTCCCTGGGATGTGCACCTCGATCTTGTAGCGTCCATCTTGGGTAAATGACATGATAGGAATCCCGGTGATGCTCGGCAAAGCAATCCTTACGTCCTTGACGATCCTCATCAGCTCCTTACCAAAGGGCATCGTTGCGTCAGGCTGGCAAAACTCCGTGATCAACACTGGGATGAAGGTGGCCATCTATAAATTTTGAAATAATCGGAGAGGAGTCAGAAACGAATAGATGGGAGTATAAGATATTTAAAGACAAAGAGAAACAATCCTAAGGCTTTCCAATCCTAGAGGTTACGTCCTACGGTCAGCGTGTGCTCTGATACCATTTCTGTAGCGACCCGACCTGAAAGGTCAAGTCTCCGGTGTTTCCGTACCATCCCAAGATCATGCTGGTACACACACGGTACATCCATGTATATATCAAAGGGAAATCACACAGCATTATATCAATCGAAATCTCATATCGAGTCCTTTATTACAATAAAAATTACAATAAAGTGGCTAAAAGCCAACTCATGAGAATATCTAAATCTTGCGGAAGCGTCAAAGGTAGATGAGTCCATCTGACTCCAAGGGCATCTCACTGAGCATAGAACGTGTCCTCACTCCTGGTCGGAAAAGTACTCTGCAACATGATACGTTGCAGCCATGTAGGTCAGCATATGGAATATGCCGGCAAAGTCACAGTAGAGGTGTGAAAATAATCAGCTAGTCTATATGCATATATGGCAGGTGGGGTGGTAAGTTTTGCGTAAAGCCAATTTTTCCTACATCAAGAAAAGGGGCTAAGCAAAATATTACTAAGTTGGTTGATTAATGAGATGGTTCCACCAACCAATTCTCATTCCCAAAATTATTAATACCCACATCATCATTATTAATTGTGTTGAGAGTTCCGGAAGTTTCAATTCCTTTGGCTCAAGTCGTCCATGACCGTGGACACGGCTAATCGATTAGGTTTGGAATACTCTGTAGAGTTTTGCACACGTTCCCCACAAGATTTGGTTGCCTCCGTTTGATTTCTCGCACTTCAGGGTGTTTGAGAAATGGATGACCAAAACATGGTCTTCCAAAGGGTTTCCCTGCGACTCTGTCGGTGCCCATCCTTTCCTACCGTTCTTCTACCTCTCGTAGCACCGCCTGTCCAGGGTCACCACGATTTCCAACCAAGCCAGAGCCCATAATGACTTGTGGCTGTGCAGGTAAGCCTTGGGTCTTGAAGCACCCATCCATCTCTTTGCGCTTGGGTGGACTTTTCCGCGTGAATACTGGCCATCTCCAGCATCACCTAGGCAAATCCACTGGTTTCTCCAGGGTGCCGTTCAACCATCATCCACCCAGAAGTATGTTGAAAACTCGGAGTCTTAAATCTTGATCATTATGTAGGTCTTGAAATTATTAACTCTCTCAACTCTCATGAATCACATAACCAACCCCGTCTACTAATAGCATAGCAAAAGGTAAAACAACGTTTCCCGGGGCCAATGTGTCAAGAGGTTGAGGGGGGTATCTACCACATGATACTACTACAATGTAACCAAGTTTCCAACTAACCTATCTTGCATGCAATTGGGAGATGGTAGAACTAATGCATATAAAACATGGGTAAACATGGTCAAAGTGACTTGCCTGATTGATGATCTTCGTACGTGAGTGACTCTAAGTAACAAGCTTCGCACTCCGAATAATCTCACGAAGCAAACAAGCACTCAATAAGCATACAACAGAATATTGTAACTCACAAACATCAACCAAGAACTAGTAAACAATCAAGACAAAACAATGCACAAATCTCAAGTAAGAAAACACACAAAGTTTTGTTTTCAAAAGGTGAGGAATGAAAACACTACTGACATAATGAAACCATTTGTAAGAACAAAACAATTGTTGTCAGCAAGGAAACAATAGAATATTTTATTAATAAACAGAATATAATCAATTTAAGTTTGTTGGGAAAAGTTTAGTAAAGTTTATACAAGTTTGTGATAAACACTATATGAATCAACTATAGTTATATTAACAAAAGAATGAAAAACTAAACTTATTATTTATTTGTAAAAGATGTTCTTAACAGAAAATAATTTACAATTAAATCTGTCTTAGAAAACAGAATTAAAATATACAAAACTTTGTTTGAAAACAAAACTATTACTAGTTAGTTGTTTTAATCAAAGTATGCCTATTTGAAAAGAAGTTGTGATTCCTATGTTAAATAAAATTAAACTAAGCAAATTTATATTTTTATTATCAGTGAGTGAAAACACTAAATGTTTACTAACAGAACCTAATAAACAAATAAAACCAATTCTAAATCAAACTAATTAAAATTGAGTTTATAAAACTATATTATAATACTAGGCAGATTCTGTTTTTGGTTAAAACATTAATCAAATATATCCTAAAAATCTTCAAACTAAGCATGAAGGTAGTCCTAACTAATACCAAACAGTAGCAAAAAGATTCATGTCAAAATCTATTTTCAAACTCTAGTTATACAGATTTGAAGATTTTAAGAAAATTTGATTCAATTCAAATTTTATAGTTCAAATTTGAAATTTAAAAGTACAGGGTGAAACTAAATGAAAAATTTGAGCTATTGCAAAAAGAATCAATTCAAAACAGTAAATAGATTAAAATATATAAGCAAAACAAATTTTGAAAACATTCTGTTAATTAAAACAAAAACAGAAAAAGAAAAAAATGATTTGCGACGGTCAGGGGGCTACGTGGCGCTGTCGGATTGGCTAAGGGTGGTGTGCGCTCGAGGGTTCCGGGCGGGCGACCGGTCGGTAGGTGATACCGGTTCGGAATTATTTCCGATCTAATCTCAGCCGTTGATTCTGGATCCGAGGGTTGGGAGAGCTCACAGTGTTAAGAGGTCGCCGGCGAGGGATCTCCGACGAGTCCGAGACGGCGACGTTGTCGGTGTTGGCGCTCCGGTGGTCGAGGGATGTAGCGAAGTGGCCCGGGCGACGGGGCTTGACGTCCGGCGTCGATTGGTGAGGTCGGAGGGGCGAGGGATGGACGGAGTCGCTGGCTACGGTCGACGAGAGGTCCTGTGGTGGTGGGAACTCCGGCGAGGAATTGTGCAGCGCCTCGGCGAGGGAGAGAGGGGGATCGGGGGTGAATGGAGAGAGGAGAGGCAGCACTATTTATAGAGGGTGCGGGGAGATGCGGGGGTTGGAGAAAGGAGAGAGATCCGGTGGAGTAACTGCCGGCGACGAGGTCGGGCGAGAGGAAGAGGGCGACCGCGCGGGCGAAACTGTCGGTCGGGGTGGGGTCCAGTATCAGCGAGAGGGGAAACTTCCGTTACGCGTCGGTCGGCCGGCTTCTAGTTAATGCGCGAAATAACTGCCGTGGGCCGTCCCGTTTAATACAATAACCGTTACCGTTTCTCCTTTAATAATTTTCCAGAGACATTCAAAAGCTTTTAAAGCATTCAAATCGTCTCTAAATATAGGGGTATTATATATCAAAATTAACAGAATAATAAATGCTATTTAATGAACATTTCTATTCTGTCATTTGAACACTTTGAAAAAATAATATTTTCAGAAATTGCCTAATTGTTTTTAAACCCTTTTTGCAAATATTTTCAAAATAACCCCTGGTTATTATTGTTCAAATAAACCACCAATTAGTCCCTGGTGTGGAGTGTCATGTTCCTCCTCTCTTATTTGAACTTTTAACCAAAATTTCAAATAGGTGAAAGCAACTTAGTGAAAAGTAGAAAGGACTTTCTGAAATCCAGAAGAGACATTTCAACAAACACATACATTCAAGCAACGATGCTGCTAGATGCATAGCTATAATCATAACATTCCAAAATGAAATTTTGGGATGTTACAAGTGCACGGCTCCCTACAAAAGAAGAGAAGAGTCACCTCGAAGACGAAGCTCAAAAAATGAGTCACCACAAAGAGAGAGAAGGAGTAGAGATGATCATTATGAACGAAGACACTCAAGGGAAGTAGAGATTTGGAGAATAAGGACAAGTACACCAAGAGCTACACAAGAAGAAAACATCAAGCTCATGTTGGTGAATGCGTTTCTGGCTCTGACTCCAACAACAACTCTGAGAGAAGCTATCACTCCGACTCCGACCGTAGTCAAGATGATGGTGTTGCCGGAATTGCTCTAGTGACTACCAACTCCTACGATCTATTTGATTCACCAAACAAAGGGAGTGGAAGTTGCTTCATGGCTAAAGGCCCCAAGGTATCACACCCCGAGTATCTTGATTTTGATAGTGATGAAGATGATTTACTTTGTGAAGATGACTTGCTTTGTGATAAAACTAGTGATGTTGATCAAAATGAACTTGATAATTCTCATGCTAGTCAAGATAAGTCATTTTATGATGATAAGATGAAAATAGAACAACTAACTAAAGAACTAAACACTCTTAAGTTAGCTCATGAATCTACTCTCGAAAATCATAGAGAGCTTGTGAGAGCTCATGAGAAGCTACGCTTCGAGAAGCTCAATTTGGAGCAAGAGCATGAGCTTCTCAAAGCTATCAATGATGATCTCCGAAATAAGACCTCATCTTATCTAGCCAAACGACTACTCTTGTCTACTTTCATGCCTCAAGTTAAAACTAAGCAATCTAGTAACAAAGGCAAGAAAGTTTCTTCATCTAGTAGCAACAATAAAAATGCTAAACCCAATGATATTGCTTCTAGTAGTTCTATTGATTCCACTAATGATGATTCTCTTATCCAAGTTACACTTGTGAAAGAAAATGCTTTATTGAAAGTAATTATAGAAAAGGGTATTTATAATAGTCTTGCCGGATGTAACCAATTTGAGGAAATTGTACGCAAGCACGGAGGATACCGGAAGAATCGTGGTGTTGTCTACTTCAACGCTAATGGAGTTGACTGGGAAGAAGGTCAATATCCCAAGCCCAAGTTTGTTCCTCAAAAGGAGAAGTATGAAAATACTCTGCCCAAGGAGACAAACACTCAAGATGACCTTCCACCACAAGACCACAAGCTCAAGGGCAAGAACAAGCTTCAAGAAGACATTAACTCATATGAAGATGAACCCCTAGCTTTGGTGGAGTGGGTTCCCAAGGCTACTTCAAGCTCAACTACTACTAAGGTTACTTCAACACCAAGGATCCCTATCAACTTGATGTGGGTCCCCAAGAAGAAGAACTAGTAAGTTCTTGAGGGGTGACTCCGCCAATGAAATTCACTCACATTCATTATTGGCAAGAACTTTTTGCACTCAACATCAACTCAATGCAATAGTTCGAGGAGTCACATATTCCCTCAAAGGTAAGCAAGGGACAAGGTAATCACTAATCAATGGACATCATAACATATGCTTTGCACTCCATGTCCATAGATATCCTTGTATTTGTCTCTTGTGTGTTGGTACTAACCCATGTAGGTGAGAGGATTAAAGAAACAACAAGGATGCTCCCAACTCTTGGTGATCTTCATCAACATTGAGCATCCACAACTACCTCACCAACATGAAGTCTTCATCGACAAAACCCAAGGTTAGTTTATCCCTCTTACGGAGGGATGTCACATTAAGGGGGAGCTTTACTCTAAAACTTGAGTCAAAGCATCTCTTAGTATGTGACAACATTAAATGCCTTATGTAAAAGTGGTAACCCCACTTGTGCTTAAACAATGAGTATGACCTATGATCAAGTACTCTTACTTGGCTCCTAAGTCAAATACTCATATATAGATGACTTTGTCATCGCCCAAGTGCTTGTTAGATTCTAGAGTGTTTGTGCATGTTTGTCATGATTTCTTTTGACATCTTATTGTGTGAGCATGTTGGTCTGCATTTATTTTCTCATTCGAGGACATCCAATTGTTGCTATTTGGCTTTTGATTTATCTTTTGCCAATTGGATGGACAAGAATGCCTAGGACCACTCCTTAGATATCTATGCTTTCTCACCTCATATTCCATTCATGCTGCATCACAAGATTTGAACAAGTGTTTTTCGATCCCTATGTGTGTGGAGCACTTGGAGTTCCGTATCGACAAGGACTGACCATTAAAACCTCCCAAGTGCAACTCGGTGGAACCAATCCCAAAAACTCGGTGTCACCAATTGCCTAGGGTTGATCTGGGTTTCAATCTCGGTAGCACCGATTTCATATTCTCGGTTACACCGAGTTTCCCTATGAGCTGACAGTTGTGGAACTTGGTGACACTGAAAACATAAAATCGGTATCACCGACAGTGAAGGGTATATATGCTGTGGACCCCCGACGCTTTGAAAATTCAATCTTCAACGTCGCGCCTCAGAACCCTAAGCTGCCGCCTCGTGACCCCTGGTCGTTGCCCTTGTCTTCCCGAGTCTCTCCACCGCAGGGAATCGCCATCGTCGACGAAATCTACCCCATCGTCGCCGCCGTAGAGGATCCGCGCCAAGCTAGGGTACATATTCGATCTCTAGTGCACTCCCCATCTGATTCTTGCACATTATATTGTAGATTATCATCTTTGAACCCTTTTCTTAGGTATCTATCCACTAGAAATTGCAAAATCTCGAGTTAGATGAATTTTCTAAGGTTTTGCCGTCCGCCCGATATATCTCGGTGGAACCGAAACGGAAATATCGGTCTCACCGATATTCTTTTCTGTGAGAGTGAGAACTGACTCGGTGGAACCGAGTGGCTCTTTTTGGTCCGACCGAAAAGGCTGCCAAGTTTCTGTTAACGAGTTGGTCTATCTTGGTCTCACCGAAAAATTCTTTTTGGCTGCACCGATATGTATGTGACAGATTGCAAAACCTTTGAAAACTCATTGCTCAAATTTCAAAAACCAGCCTCATTTTGTGATAACTCATCTACTTCTGCTCGTCTACACTCTATTCATAGGGTCAGAATGTTAGGCTCAGAAGATAGTCAGAATGTGCCAGAGCAGGGAATTGATATGAGTTCTGGAACAAGCCCAGAAGCCAGTTCTTTCTTAGACCCAGGCACCCCAGCTCTCATGGGTTTCCCAAGGCTGCCACCAGAACCAGGAAGAAGTTGAAATCAGATGAAGAAGATTCAGACTTTGTGCCTGGGGAGGTTCTTGCTAAGAAGCAAGAGAAGGCTGCCAAGAAGGATGCAACTGAAGCTACTTCCTCTCGAAGAGTTGTCAGCAAAATATATGCTCCTGCTCCTACCTTCAAGGCTTATGAGACTGCTAGAGCAACTGTTTCAGTTGAGGTCCCCAAGAGAGCTATGCCTAAGAAGGCAGGGGAGAAGAAGTCAAGGAAGAGGATCATTCATGTGATTGGCAGACCCACTTCTATGTATGAAGATCCAGAGGAAGCTGCTGCTGCTGAGGAAGAGGAGGTTGAGCCAGCTACAAAGGCTCCTCCCAAGAAGAAGGCAAAGAAACTTATGTCTGATGCTATGCCTAAGACCAGCACATCCAAGAAGGCTGCTGAGAAGCCTAAGAGGACAACCAGGTAGATTCCACCTTCTGAGAAGAACAAAGGGACTACCTCCAAAGCTGAAGCTGATGAGGATCTGACAACATTGATGAAACTCAGACCACACCTTCCAGTGGACAATGCCAGATACCCACTAGCTGAGGACATGAAGAAGAGGAAGGATTCTGGATTGAGGGCATGGAGAGCTATTGATCCTTATGCCCAGAGGAAGAAAACAACTATGGACTATAGGTTCTATACCAAGGAGCCACAAGACTTCTATGAGACTGTGCTCTTTGACAAGAGTCCTGCTGTCAGTGACATGCGTTATGTTGATTGGAAGTACATCAAGGAGAATGAGGACTACTTTCCAAGTGTCCAGGACAACTTCCATTGCATAGGTCTGGATGAGTTCGTTGGCAGAGAGTTCACTTCCTGGAATGATGAAATGATCATGCAGTTCTACTCCACTGCACACTTCTACGGAGATGGTAGAATTGTGTGGATGACTGAAGGTGCGAGATATGAATCAATAGTTGAAGAATGGGCTGAAATCCTAGGAGTTCCTGAAGCACAGGATGGTGATCTGGATGTCTACTCAGAGTCCAAGGCTAGTCACAATGAGATGGACAATATGTACAAGGAGATCCCTGCTGCAAACGTGAAGACTCACAAGCTAGGATCAATCTATTTTCTTCAGGCTGGCCTCCGCACTATCAACACCATATTGAGGCATACCTTGATGCCCAAGTTAGGAGATGACAAGATGATCCGAGGCCACTCCATAAACATGTTGATCCATCTTGACAGACACACCAGGATTAGAGTCATGGATCTGATTGTTGAGACAATTAAGAGGGTTGCTGCTGACCAGAAGCGCTCCTGCTGTTATGCACCCTACATCCATATGCTCATCAACTCAAGACTGGAGAAGCACATCTTTGCCCTAGATCACTCACATTTGCCCCTACAACCAGATCTCGAGGACAATGTTGTGATGATGGATGCTGATCATCCCACCTCAGCTGCAGCTCAGGCAGAGGCAGAGGCAGTCAGAGCCACTAGTGCTTAGGTCCCGAGATCCAGGAACAAGCAAATGGATCTCTTGATTGCATCAGTTCAGGGAATGCAGAAGGACATTAAGGGGATTCTGTATAACAAGAACAGTCTTGTCAGGATCTTTGAGACCAGAATCAAGACCCTTAGTGATAAGGTGGACGGACTGACTAAGATAGTCACAGAGCTTCAGCATGAAGTTGACTCCGTGAACATCCCTTGGGTCTCTTCTACTTCAGATGATGATGATGATGATGAGGATGAATCACCTCTAGGGCCAGGCACTCAGTTCACCACTCAGGCCAGATCAGCCACCGTGCCAGCTCCTTCAGCTCCATCAGCTCCATCAGCATCTGCACCATTAGTGACCACTCCATCTCCATCCACGACGTCTGCAGAGATCTTCACCAACGCTGTCATCTTGACTCCTTCATCAACAACCGGAGGATATATGCCCAAGAACGTTTAGATATATGCCTTTGAACTTTTTGGTAACTTGTTGCCAAAGGGGGAGAAGTGTATATATAGGCTTCGAGCGAGAGAGTGTTTTGGTGTTTTATTGCTTTTCAAAACATTTGGTTCTTTTGGTTTGATGTGAGATACATGTGTGTTATGCTACTATGTTTTGGGTGATGCTACTATTTCCTATCATCTTAATGCTCATGAGATGATCATTCACCTTTGTTTGATTGTGTTGTGCATTGTTATTCATTCTAATTATTCTCGCACACCACCAAGTTGTATGTGACATGGAAGAAGTGCCCCATACACCTATCGATTGTGTATTTGCATTCAAATGCAAATTCAAAATAATGCACAAATTTAGGGGGAGCTCTTGCTTATCACATACCTCTCAAAGTGACGATTACATTCATTGATTTTATCATATGTCGAAGCTTTGATCTATATGTTGTCATCAATTACCAAAAATAGGGATACTGAAAGCACATTTGCTCCCTTGGTGGTTTTGGTAATTAATAACAACATATAAGTCATTGAACTAATGTTTCCACCAAGAATATTTCAGGAAAATGTTCAATGATAGGATTGGCAAAAGGAGATTGTGGACAAACCCCAAGATGCAAGGAAATAGGTTGGCCAATCTTCAAGCAAGAGGACTCTACATTTTATATTTGTGAGAAATCACTTTGAGTCTATAGGAAAGCCAATACTATTAAAAGGGGGTAAGGTTTTGTTGGCGAACAATATGCTCAAACGTGCACAAGTGATAGTCGTCAAAAACATCCACAAACTCTCCCACCAAAGTCTGTTCTATACCTACCACTCAAAATCGGTGCAACCAACTCTCCCGCTTCGGTGCCACCGATTCCAGAACCTAGACAGACTATGCCAAACCCTAGCCACTTTGGTGCAACCGATTCCATACCGGTGCCACCGAGTTTAGGTTGCCAACTTTCTGTTACGCAAATTCACATTTTCGGTCCCACCGAGAATGTTGGATTGGCGTCACCAAGATTGGATATCTGACCGTTGGTCACCTTATCGGTGCAACCGAGAATTGTATATCGGTCCCTCCGAGATTCAAAATTTGCCACCTTTTGGTCACTTTGGTACCACCGAGTTTAACACATCGGTGTCACCGAGTTGGTCATTTTGTGTGTAACGGTTGGATTTTTGGGGATGCCTATATATACCCCTTCACCACCACTTACTCGAAAGAGAAGAACTCAGAAATATTCCATGCCTATCCTATCAGATTTTCAGAGAGAGAACCACCTACCCTTGTGTTGAGGTCAAGATCTTCCACTCCAATCATATGGATCTTGATTTCTAGCCTCCCCAAGTAGGTTTCCACCATTCCCATCTCTTCCACCATGCCAAATCTGTGAGAGAGTGATTGTGTGTTGAGGAGTCTATAGTCTTGAAGCACAAGAGCAAGGAATTCATCGTCATTACCGAGCCTATTACCTTTTGGAGGGTGGTGCCTCCTAGATTGGTCAGGTGTCGCTTGGGAGCCTCCTACTTTGTGTTGTGGAGTGAACCAAGAAGTTTGTAAGGGCAAGGAGATCGCCTACTTCGTGAAGATCTACCCATAGTGAGGCTAGTCCTTCGTGGACGGAAGCCGTTATGGAATAGTCAAGGTTGCTACTTCGTGGACCCTTTTGGTGGAGCCCTCCGTGGACTCTCGCGACCGTTACCCTCCGTGGGTTGAAGACTCCATAAACGTGGATGTACGATAGCACCACCTATTCGAACCATGGGAAAAATCATCGTGTCTACAATTGCGTTTGATCTTCCTACCCTATCCCTTCTATACATGCTTGTTATTACTTTCCGCTGCTACATACTCTTAGACTTGCATGTGTAGGGTGTACTTAACTTGCCATGAAATGCTAAAAACTGTCAACCCTAAAAATTGGTATAGACAAAACTTTTAATTGGTCAAGTAGTCTAATCACCCCCCTCTAGACATACTTTCGATCCTACACCATTCCCCTCTCCTGGGCATGGACTGAGTCTACGGAGCCCCCAGACATGGCCAGGCTCACCCCCATGGCCTGTGGCGACGCCCTGGTCCTCACCGGCGCACCACGTCCATGGTGGACCGGCGCCCCCTATAAATAGACCTCCTCGCTCCTTCTGCTCCTCTCTCCTCATTAGCCCCTTCCTCCGCTTCCTTCCCGTGCTCAGCCCGCTCTTCCCCGACCCAAACCCTCGCCGCCGCCGTCGGGCACCTCCCTTCACCGGTGTTCCCCTCTACCCCGGCGACCCCGTGACCACCCACCGACGCGCAAAGACCCTAGGAGCACGCCGGTGACCTCTGTTCCATCTGCCGCAGCCTGAAGACCTCCGGTGAGCTCCTCCTCCGCTCCTGTTGCGAGGAGAGGGATGATAGGTGGGGCCCACATATCACCCCCTCGCCCCCTCCTCTCTTGTTGGCAGGCCGGGCCCGCGGGCAGGTTTAAAACCAAACCATCCATGCGCAGCGCCTCGCCTGGGCCGACATCCCTCTATGGCCGGTTTCGGCCGGGTATTCTCGCCCGAAAAGGCACAATAGCCCTTTCCTTTATTCTTTTTCTGTTTAAATTCCAAAAAATCCCATAGAATAGAATATTTATCGAAAGCCAAAAATTCCTTCACCTAAATTCTTGAAATAATCCATAGAATTTATTAGTGCCATTTGCAAAAATGTTTGAAAATATTTTTTGTACTGTTTTATTTTAAAAACCTATGTTTAGGCACCTTTGTGCCTCTGTTATTTAGTTTCCAAAATATTTTTCACAACAAAACCCTAGGAGGATATTTTTAGTATAACATCTAGTATTTATCAGAGTAGGTTAGCATTTTTTGATAATGGTTTGTGTGCTCTGTTTTGGTGTGTTGCTTATTTGTATCGCTTTTATTCGCGACGATAGATTGCGCGGTTGATGAAGAAGTTGGACCTGAAGACTTTGAAGACCCCGGAGACTTTGTTGAGCTAGGCAAGCAGCCCTTTGACCATGATAAGAAACCATTTTTATTGCATGTCATATAGCACCTTACTTTCATCATATTTGATCATGTGGAGTAGTGACCCCTTCGGTGGTTTGTTTCCGACACTCTTACCATTGACACTTGCATCGGGCATGACCCTACCACCTTATGAGGGTTATGCGGGTGGGTGTAGTTAGGATGCTAGTACATGCTACGTAAGTGGGATCGGGATCTATTCATAGTAATGGAAGGAAAGAGATGATTTCAAAGACTTTTCGAAAACCCCGTCGGGTGCCACTAATGCCCTAGGGAGATGATGAGGAGTTGGGTAACCACTTGAGAAAGAAGTGGTATGCCAGAACAAGTGAGTGTGTGTTTTCAAAAATGGAGAGTTTTAAGGTCTGCTGACCGTCCCAACCTTACATGCGCAACCACGATACCCCTTATGGGACGGGGCTTTGTTGATTACTATGGTTGGTACTAGGAAGGATCCCACATTACTAGTGGCAAGAGTGAAGTGGTCACTCTGGAGACGGGGTCGTCCTAGAGTGGAAGGTCATGCGCTATCTTTACAGGCACCGGGCACACCATTGCGTGCCCTCATGGATGATACGTGTGATGTATATCATGAGGGATGGCACCAACGAGTGGACTCTTTGTTTAGTATCACCATGGGGAAGGCATTGTTCGGGTGCTTACCTCGGGTATGTTATATACCGTGAGTCGTGGATGACAGGGAAGTTCCCCGAGTCTCGTGGGTAAAGTGTGCAACCTCTGCAGGGTGTAAAACTATTCGAATAGCCACGTCCACGGTCATGGACAGTTGGAGGTCCTTCTTAAACTACGTCCGAATGTTTTCGCAAAACTTGGTGTGAGTGTGGATTTGATGGTGACACAAAGGTTAGATGAGCTAAGTCCGGCGACTTAGCATGGGAATTGAACTAAGTCCGATGACTTAGCATGATGAATGAACATGAGATGTTCAACCCCTACTTATGATGATATATGTAACTTGTTCATACGGATAACTGCTAATTGTTGATGCATGCTTACTAGTTACTTGATCATGACATTTGCATTCAAAATTAGCTTTCCGCAAAATTACCTACTTAGTGCTATATCATGCATCATTATCACCTTGTTCCACAACTTGGGTTGCTTGCGAGTACATTCAAAGTACTCATTGGCTTTCCACTGGTTATTTAATTGGCCAGGAATGGAAGAACAGGAGTATGTTGAAGAGTTCGTTGGTGACGAACATGCGAACTAGGACGCTTCCCAGTCAGAATGCCTGTAGGTTAAGGTAGATGGCATGCGTTCACGCTTTTGACCAAGATTTCCGCTGCTTTTTCTATTTAAGTGTTTGGCCCTCATGGCCCTATCTATGTAAGACTTGACCTTCACGGTATTTATTTGTGTAAGACGTTAAATGTGAATGTAAGACTCTTATCATTCAGCTTCTATGTGTTCAGTGAGCATTGATCTCTGGGATCACTATACACGTGCATTCGGTGATCACGACTTATGAGTCGGGGTCCCCACAGAGCTGGTATCAGAGCCATCCTGACTGTAGGAAGCCCTTAGTTGGCATGGATGTTAGTTAGGATGAAAACCACTTTCGAACTATACCTAGCACCTATACTTAGGGAATTCTGCACTATTTATCTCTTCTATTCTTTACACAACACTTTGCTGACTCTCCCCTTTCAAACCTTTGTAGATGGCCGTTGTACCCGAAACCTTCCTGACATCCGTCTTTCCCTTACTCCTTGGGGATAGGCTGGAGAGGTGCCACTTTTGCCAACCACCCATTTTCCTCTACCACGAGCACCAGGTCGATGCCATCACGAAGGAGTACCACGTGGATATGGTCGTGAAGGCAAATGACTCCCTGACTAGTTGGTTCTTTGAAGGACCACAGATGGAGACCATGATACTTGCGGTCGAGACTGCTGCACGCAAGGCACTCCTACACCTTTGAAACATCATTCCAAAGATGGCCGACGAGCCGGCTACTCGCTACCTTCCCTTCAAGAAGGATGACCTTGGCGAGAGTTGGACGCTGATTCCGACTAAGGAAGATGGCACACCACTCAGGTTCCAGACCTACTTCAGCCTCTTTGCCGACAGCCAGGTTCATAACCTGATGAAGGAGTCCGTGAAGCTCCGCGAGGAACTTCACCACACCCGAGAGCTACTTCGGCAAGCCAAGACGAAGCCAGACAAGATCAAGAAGGATGGAGCCCCCGAGGGACGACCAACTGTCGCTTATCGAGGAGGAGTACCCTCAGCTAGTGATGCACCTACATGTCGTCGTCGCATGAGTGCGAAGGAGTACCGTGAGCTCTTCACCAACCCGCCTGCAAAGCATCGTCGGGATGGACCTCCTCGTTCCCTGACCCCTTCGACCGGGAACGATGCCCGTTCAGATGATGAACAAGAGGAAGACCCAGAGGAGCGTGACTACGAGACTGAGCACTCCACCACCTGAGTCCGAGAACCCCTAGGGTAGGATCAGCCATGTACCCCTCATGCGAAGTCGAGTCCATGTAATGGTTCATATGAAACCATGTGTGCTTGTTGTTTGTTTTGTTGTTTGTGTTCCGATGCAAGTCATGCTTTTGCCTTAGGCAACATGTAAGCGACTCTATCGTCTATCTTAATATATGTTGTTGGTCTTTCGACCTTTGTTTTTACACACTTGCACTTGACCAACCCCCTTAGGCGCACTTTTCCGTATTTGCTTTTCCTCTCGTCTATCCCAGTTGTTTGACTTGGCTGCTACAAATAGGATGGTGACTGCTACCCACAACAGCTCCTTCACCAACCCTTAGGCCGACAACTCAAGCCAACAACAGGGAGATGGTGGGGCTGCTCACGCTGGAGGACACCAGGAGCAACCACAAGGTGACATTCCCCCGCCACCACCTCCACCGGAGAACATGACCATAGCTTAGTTCCTCCAAGTTCTCCGGGAGGAGCGCCAAGCCAACAATGCTGCTATCCAGCAGATGGCTCAGGCCCTTGTGAACAACCAGCAGCAAGGCAAGAACGGTAATGGCCGCTCCATGCTGTGTGAGTTCATGAGTAACTCGCCCCCAACCTTCACCAAGACTGCTGAACCATTGGATGCTGATGACTGGATCCGCACCATCGAGGACCTCTTTGCACTGGTCAATTGCAATGAGGATCGTGAGAAGGTGCTTTATGCCTCTCACTGCCTCAGAGGTACCACCCGAGCTTGGTGGGACGGATTCAAGGTCATGCAAGGTGAGCGTGTGATCACCCGGAATGACTTCAAGGAAGGATTCCACACTGTCCATATTCCTTCTGGGATCATGGCTATCAAGAAGAGAGAATTCCGAGCGCTGAAGCAAGGAAGTGGCTCTGTCAAGGAGTACCTGCAGAAGTTCAACCTGCTGTCAAGGTATGCACCTGAAGATGTCAGCACAGAGGCTGCCAAGAAGGAATGCTTCATGGAAGGACTTCAACAGGTCCTACAGTATCAGCTCATCGTCTGCGACTGTCGTACCTTCTTCGACTTGGTGAATAAGGCCCTCATGCTGGAAGACAAGTGTCGTGCCATAGACGACACTCGCAAGCGCAAGATGATCAGCAAGGGTAGCTCAAGCAACCAGAAGCCTCGCCCCTGGTAGCCAGCCCCAGCCAAGCCAACCTATCAGCCACAGCAGGCTAGACCTCCTGCACCTCGTCCGAGCTACCAGCCTCAGCAGTATGCCAATACCAGGCCAGCCTACAACAACAACCCCAATAACAACAACGATGAACTTCAACAACAACCCTAGGCAAGTCACTTGCTTTGGATGTGGTCAATCCGGACACATCTCTAAGCTTTGCCCCAATAGGAAGCCATATGCACCTCACCCTAATGCGCCAAACCAAGGTCAAGCCCGTGGAGCACCACCAAGGAACCTAGCTCCCCGCAACCAGCCCAACAATGGCAAGGGTCATGTGAACCACGTCACCACAGAGGAAGCCCAAGAAGACCCGGACATCATACTGGGTACGTTCCTCGTCAACTCAACCCCAGCAACAATATTTTTTTGATTGTGGGGCTTCGCATTCTTTTGTCACCCAAAAGTTTGCATTAGAGAGTGGCATGAAACCTACACCCCTGGGTAGTCGTATGTTGATACAAACCCCAGGTTTAGTTATGAAGTCCGGGATAGGGTGCAAAGGAGTGCAGATTGACATCAACGGGGTAGACTTCCTAGAAGACCTTATAGTTCTGGATTCACCCGGCTTGGACGTCATCCTTGGCATGAATTGGTTAACCAAGCACCAAGGCATGTTAGACTGTGTCAAGAGGATTGTCACCATGACCAATAGCCAAGGAGTGGAAGTCAAGTATGTTCCCAACCCTGCCTCCACTCGAAACCCTCAGGCTAACTGCCTATCGGGAGTTGAGTTGGATCAAGTGCCAGTGGTATGTGAGTACCCGGATGTGTTTCCTGATGAGCTGCCCAAAATGCCTCCTGACCGTGACATCGAGTTCATCATTGAGCTTATGCCCGGGTCAAGGCCCATCTATAAGTAGGCCTACAGGATTGGATCCGAAGAGTTGGCTGAATTGAACAAGCAACTGGCAGAGCAGCTCAGAAAAGGATTTATTCTCCCTAGTGCCTCTCCTTGGGGATCGCCTGTTCTATTTGTGTCAAAGAGGGATGGAACTATTAGACTCTATGTCGATTATCGTTCTCTCAATGAGGTCACGATAAAGAACAAGTACCCACTCCCCAAGATTGAAGACTTGTTTGATCAATTGAATGGAGTCAAGGTGTTCTCCAAGATCGACCTCAGGTCTCGGTACTACCAGCTGAAGATCAGACCCCAAGACATTTTGAAGACGGTGTTTGTAACCCGGTATGGCCTGTATGAATACACGGTCATGTCGTTCGGGTTAACTAATGCCCCTGCCTACTTCATGTACCTCATGAATAAGGTCTTCATGGAGTACTTGGACAAGTTCGTTGTCGTCTACATTGATGATATACTTGACATCTCCAAGTCTGAAGAAGAACATGAGGAACACTTGAGATTGGTCCTAGAAAAGCTTCGAGAGCACCAAATTTATGCCAAGTTCAACAAGTGTGAATTCTGGCTGCATGAAGTTGGATTCTTGGGTGATGTGTTGACTGTAGAAGGATTGTCAGTGGATCCTGCGAAGGTTGAAGCCGTGACGGGATGGCAAACCCCAACCACCGTGAAGGAAGTTAGGAGCTTCCTCGGACTCGTGGGATATTACCGCAAGTTTGTGGAAGGGTTCTCAAGCATTGCCCGACCCATGACCGAGCTTTTGAAGAAGGACAAGAAGTTTGAATGGACAGCTAAGTGCGAGGAAATCTTCTAGGAGCTCAAGAAGAGATTGACCACAGCCCCAATTTTGGCCACCCCCGATATTCACAAGGAGTTTGTGATTTATTGTGATGCATCAAGAACCAGGCTTGGAGGTGTTCTGATGCAAGAAGGCAGAGTTGTAGCATATCTATCCAGATAGCTACGACCGCATGAAGAGAACTACGCAACTCATGATCTCGAGTTGGCAGCCTTGGTTCATGCCTTGAAGACCTGGCGACATTACCTTCTGGGGAAGCGATGTGAGATATTCACAAACCACAACAGTTTGAAGTATATCTTCACTCAAAGGGAATTGAACATGAGGCACCAAAGATGGTTGGAATTGATCAAGGATTACAACCTTAGTGTTCAATACCACCCCGGAAAGGCCAATGTGGCAGCAGACGCCTTAAGCAAAAAGGCTTGTTCCTTGAATGCAATGATTAAGGAAAGGCTAGCCGCCTTGTATGAAGAACTTGAGAGGTTCGGCTTGGAACTGGTTGCACCAAGATTCCTCGCTAGCCTCGAAGCAAAGCCTACCTTGATGGATGATATCAAGGAAGCCCAGAAGGGACATGAGAGCATCGAAGGCATCAAGAGGAAGATCAAGGCAGGAAAGGCCCCATGATTCTCGCTGGATGAACAAGGAGTTGTATGGTTCGGGACTCGCATTTGCGTACCCAACAAGGAGGAGCTCAAGAATCTGATCGTGCAAGAATCTCATGACACTCCCTACTCCATCCATCCTGGAGGAACCAAGATGTATCAAGACCTCAAGACAAGATTCTGGTGGCATGGCATGAAATGGGAAATAGGCACGTTTGTTGCTAAATGTGACATATGCCAAAAAGTCAAAGCTGAGCATCAGCGACCCGCTGGGCTATTGCAACCTCTCAAAGTGCCCGAATGGAAGTGGGATAAAGTTAGGATGGATTTCATCACCGGTTTACCAAGGTCAAGCAAAGGACATGATTCCATTTGGGTCATTGTCGACCACCTGACCAAGGTAGCCCATTTCATTCCTGTCAAGACCACCTATGATGGTAACAAGTTATCCAGTCTCTACATCGAGCATATCATGAGCCTTCATGGAGTTCCAAAGGAGATCGTGTCGGATTGAGGCACCCAGTTCACCTCAAGATTCTGGAAGATGTTTCTAGAAGCTATGGGAACCAAGCTCTCCTTCAGCACTGCTTTTCACCCCCAGACTGGTGGACAAACTGGACGGGTAAATTAGATACTCGAAGATATGTTCCGCGCTTGTGTCCTGGCTTATGGAGCCAAGTGGGAAGATTGACTACCATTCGCCGAGTTCTCCTACAACAATAGCTACCAGGCGAGTCTTCAGATGACACCATTTGAGGTGTTGTATGGGCGCAAGTGCCGCACTCCCCTCAACTGGTCAGAGACCGGAGAAGGATTGATTTTCGGACCGGACATCCTCCGCGAAGCCGAAGAGCAAGTTCAACTTGCCCGAGAGCGCCTAGAGACCACCAAGTCAAGACAGAAGAGCCACGCCGACTCTCACTGCCGAGAAGTGAACTTCTTTGTCGGATATCATGTCTACCTCCGAGTCACGCCTCTCAAGGGAACTAAGCGTTTCCATGTCAAAGGGAAGCTTGCACCAAGGTACATCGGCCCCTTCAAGATCACCGCCACGTGCGGAGAAGTTACCTATCAGCTAGAGCTACCTTCCAAGCTATCGGATGTGCACAATGTCTTTCATGTGTCACAACTCCGGAAAGGTCTGCAAGTTCCCAACCGCCCCGACCTCTACAAGGATATCGACCATCAAGCCATCGATCTTCAGCCAGATCTCACTTATCGTGAAAGGCCAGTTTGCATTTTGGATGAAGCCGAGCGCTGCACCCGAAGCCACACCATCAAGTACTTCAAGGTCCAGTGGAGCAACCATACTAAAGCGGAAGCAACCTGGGAGCGTGAAGATTATCTTTGATTGGAGTTCCCTTATCTTTTTAGCGCTTAGCCTAGGAATCTCGGGGATGAGATTCTTGTAAGGGGGGAAGGTTTGTCACACCCTGTGTTTGTATCACATTGTTATGTTTGGGTCTATAAAATTTGGAGCCAACTAAAACTTTTTTTCAAAGTGCTAAGCTTGATTGCTATGTTGTTTGCTTGCTTGATGATTGTGGTATGGCACCCCTAGATTCTATTCCACTTCAAATTTATCCTCCTTCACCCAAACCTCTTGCCCAATGCCATGTGAATAGTGCCCAAAACTATTTTTTATCAAATTTTGTTTTGACCGAAAATGATTTGTTCAAATTAGGTTTTCAAAACCCCCTGAATTGAGGTTTGCACTACAAGTCCTCAAATTAGGTGGATCCTTCTGTTCCAAAGGCTTTATTTCAAACCCACTATATATAAGACTTCCCAAAACCACAAAATATTATTTTTAAAGATTATTTTCATATTTTAATTAAAGGCTTTTCTTAAGGCCAGAAATAGTTTTTCATAGGGAAAAAATATTTAAATGCTTTGAAAATATTTGAGAAAATTTAGAGAAACTCAGTGGACATATACTTTCCATACATATGAGTTTCAACACAAGGGCATGATCAGACCATACGCAAAACCCCTCAAAACCCTTTCTGTCCAAATCAAGCTTTTGAAATATTTCTATAAGGTATATTCTCAATAAATTCCAGGAAAATTCCAGCAAGTCAACACTATCATAAGTGATGATCTTGCAAAGTTTCATCTCAATCCAAGTTGGTTTGGTTCATCAAACCATCCCAAAACCATCCCTGTCCAGAATAAAATTTGAGCAACTTTACATTGTGAAGTGTCTCCCCTTGGCCTCAAACTTTGTGGGCATGCTCTAATGACCAAATAGTGATGATACACTAAGTGGTGAATCAAGGGTAAAAGCCTAGCATCAATAGATCTATAGAAACCTGATTCTGTAAATTTCTAGGGTTTAACAAATCTCCATTGTCCACTTTTTCCCCTTGAGATCAAACTTGGTGAATCCTCTCATCTTTACCTAGAATTTGACCCTGGTAAATATCTCAGTAAGTTGGAAGACTTATCTCGCCCAAAGCACTACCAAACACCTTCTAGTGAATTGGTAAAACCTTTGGTTTCACCCCTTTCCCTTTTACCCTTGCCCCCAACTCTTTACCATAGTCTTTTATAGTTACCTCTCACCTCTAGTAGAAGTCTCATGGTCATATCTCAAGAGTAAGGTGGTGAAAAAAATCCATTTCTACCCCTGGACAACACCATTTCTACCCCCTCTCCCCTTTTCCTTCCACCCTAAGGCTTCTCCAGAGCCCTCCCTAGCACCCCCTAGCCGTTGGGCATCTTCTAAAGCCCCAAGACACAAGAGGACACACAGTGGGCTTAAAATATGCCCAGGCATGCCATTTGGGCGCTCTGGAGCATGCTACAGTGCGCTCCCGCATTGTAGCCACCCCTGCCCGGCGTCGCCCGACAACATTGGGCCTCCCCGTGTGTCCCCTTGGTCGACCTCGGCGTCCGCGACGCGGCAGGCGGTCGGCCCCCTCTCCCCCCTCTCTCTCTCGCGCGCACGACACCGCCCGAACCGGCCAGTGGCCGCGCTCGCACGCGCGTACCTCTTGGTCCCCCTCTTGGCTGCCATTCCCCGATCCTGGGCACGGACTGAGTCCACGGAGCCCCCAGACATGGCCAGGCTCGCCCCTGTGGCCCGTGGCGACGCCTTGGTCCTCATCAACGCACCACGTACGTGGTGGACCGGCGGCCCCCTATAAATAGACCTCCCCGCTCCTCTCTTCTCGTTCGCCCCCTTCCTGTGCTTCCTTCCCGTGCTCAAACCGCTCTTTCCCATGGTCGGGAGCCCTCTACCGACCCAAACCCTCGCCGCCTCCGTCGGGCACCTCCCCTCGCCAGCGTTCCCCTCTCCCCTGGCGACCCCGCAACCACCCACCGACGCGCGAAGACCCTAGGAGCACGCCGGTGCCCTCTGTTCTGTCCGCCGCGGCCTAAAGCCCTCCGGTGAGCCCCTCCTCCGCTCCTGTCACGAGGAGAGGGATGACAGGTGGGGCTCACCTGTCATCCCCTCGCCCCCCTCCTCTTTCGCTGGCAGGTTGGGCCTGCGGGCAGGTTTAAAACCAAACCAGCCGTGCGCAGCGCCTCGCCTGGGCCGACATCCCTCTATTGGCCGGTTTCGGCCGGGTATTATGGCCCAAAAAGGCACAATAGCCCTTTCCTTTATTCTTTTTCTGCTTAAATTCAAAAAATCCCATAGAATAGAATATTTATCTAAACCCAAAAATTCCTTCACCTAAATTCTTGAAATAATCCATAGAATTTATTAGTGCCATTTGCAAAAATGTTTGAAAATATTTTTTGTACTATTTTATTTTAAAAACCTATATTTAGGCGCCTTTGTCCCTGTGTTATTTAGTTTCCAAAATATTTTTCACAACAAAACCCTAGGAGGATATTTTTAGTATAACATCTAGTATTTATCAAAGTAGGTTAGCATTTTTGATAATGGTTTGTGTGCTCTGTTTTGGTGTGTTGCTTATTTGTATCGCTTTTATTCGCGATGATAGATTGCACGGTTGACGAAGAAGTTGGACCCGAAGACTTTGAAGACCCCGGAGACTTTGTTGAGCCAGGCAAGCAGCCCTTTGACCATGATAAGAAACCATTTTTTATTGCATGTCATATAACACCTTACTTTCATCATATTTGATCATGTGGAGTAGTGACCCCTTCGGTGGGTTGTTTCTGACAATCTTACCATTGACACTTGCATCAGGCATGACCCTACCACCTTATGAGGGTTATGCGGGTGGGTGTAGTTAGGATGCTAGTAGATGCTACACAAGTGGGATCGGGATCTATGCATAGTAATGGAAGGAAAGAGATGATTTCAAAGACTTTTCGAAAACCCCGTCGGGTGCCACTAATGCCCAAGGGAGATGATGAGGTGTTGGGTAACCAATTGAGAAAGAAGTGGTATGTTGGAACAAGTGAGTGTGTGTTATCGAAAACAGAGAGTTTTAAGGTCTGCTGACCATCCCAACCTTACATGCGCAACCACGATACCCCTTATGGGACGGGGCTTTGTTGATTACTATGGTTGGTACTAGCAAGGAGCCCGCATTACTAGTGGCAAGAGTGAACTGGTCACTCTTGAGACAGGGTCGTCCAAGAGTGGAAGGTCATGCGTTGTCTTTACAGGCACCGGGCACACTGTTGCGTGCGCTCATGTGTGATACGTGTGATGTATATCATGAGGGATGGCACCAACGAGTGGGATTTTTGTTTAGTATCACCATGGGAAAGGCATTGTTCGGGTGCTTACCTCGGGTATGTTATATACCGCGAGTCGTGGATGACACGGAAGTTCCCCGAGTCTTGTGGGTAAAGTGTGCAACCTCTACAGAGTGTAAAACTATTCGAATAGCCACGTCCGCGGTCATGGACAGTTGGAGGTCCTTCTTAAACTATGTTCGAATGTTTTCGCAAAACTTGGTGTGAGTATGGATGTGATGGTGACAGAGAGGTCACATGAGCTAAGTCCAACGACTTAGCATGGGAATTGAACTAAGTCCAATGACTTAGCATGATGAATGAACATGAGATGTTCAACCCCTACTTATGATGATACATGTAACTTGTTCATATGGATAACTGCTAATTGTTGATGCATGCATACTAGTTACTTGATCATGACATTTGCATTCAAAATTAACTTTCCGCAAAATTACCTACTTAGTGCTATATCATGCATCATTATCACCTTGTTCCATAACTTGGGTTGCTTGCAAGTACATTCAAACTACTCATTGGCTTGCCACTGGTTATTGAATTGGCCAGGCATGGAAGAACAGGAGTATGTTGAAGAGTTTGTTGGTGACAAACATGCGAACTAGGATGCTTCCCAGTCAGAATGCTTGTAGGTTAAGGCAGATGGCATGGGTTCACGCTTTCGACCAAGATTTCCACTACTTGTTCTATTTAAGTGTTTGGCCCTCATGGCCCTATCTATGTAAGACTTGACCTTCACGGTCTCTATTTGTGTAAGACGTTAAATGTGGATGTAAGACTCTCGTTATTCAGTTTCTGTGTCTTCAGTGAGCATTGATCTCTGGGATCACTGTACACGTGCATTCGGTGATCACGACTTATGAGTCGGGGTCCCCATCGAAAGCCGCCTCCTTGCTTCGCCAGGAGATCATATTCTTCGACGGAATCCTTTTGGGTGACCACTCCATCCGAGAATTTGGCGATGTATCGACTATATCAAATATCTGGGAATAAGAGCAGTTCTAAGGAATTACAAGTTGCAAAACAATAATGTACCAATAACTTACTCGATGTACAACCGCACTTCTGTTAGGTTGTTGAAGATATACAACGAAATGGTTCGCCATTCATTGGCATCCAACGCTTTTCCTTTATAAGCACAGGCTGGTACGAGCTTCCCTTTGAATAGGCTGAGGTTGGATCGACTTTTTTTTGGGTCTCCATCATTGTACCGAGGCTTCGGATTATGCAAATGATGATTTTTGGCTTCATAGTGTGCCATCACGAAGTTTTCCGCCTCCTTACTAATAAATGCCTCGTCCATCGATGCCTCAATTCTATGTTTTTTTTACATTTTGCTCGAAGCGTCTTCTGCATCCTCTCAGTTGTGAAGCAACAACAATTTTGCACGCCCCCAATGTTGCCTCAATCGTGAGATGCAAAATCAAATGTTGCATTGGATGAAAGAAGCCCGGTGGAAAGATCATCTCTAACATGCAAATCAACTCCGATGCCAACTCTACCATTTCATCTAGCACGCCAGGCGATAGTTCTTTCACACTAAGATAACGGAAGAAATAGCGCAACTCCGCCAATACTAGCCATCCATCCTCTGTTATAAAGCCATGCAATAGCATCGGCATTACCCGCTCAAGCCATATGTGCCAATCATGACTCTTGAGACCAAATATCTTCAGTTTGTCAAGAGTCGCTCCCCTCTTTAGATTCGCTGCATAACCATCGGGGAACATCAACTGCTTTCACCCACAAGATCATTTCCCTCATAGTCGGCTTTTCATGATTGAACCATGCCTTTGGCTTTGTCCAGTTCTGCCTTCCTTTCACTTGTCGCATGTTTTGTAACGGTCTATCACATAGAGCCTCCTGACCGATTTTAGCCTTAGGATTATCCTTTGACTTCCCCTCTATGCCGAACAATGTACCAAAAATGGCCTCGGCGATATTCTTTTCAGTGTGCATCATGTCGATGGTGTGTGGGAAAAGGAGGACTTTGAAGTAAGGCTGATCCCATAAGCATGACTTGTTAGTCCATGCGTGTTCCATATTATACCCTTTGAAATACCCAGGATGATTTGGATCTGGATCGAGAGCGTTTAACTGATCCAACATCTGTTGGCCTGTCAACGTGGGTGGTGCAGAGTTTTTGACAACTCTACCTTTGATGAAATTCTTCTTGTCTTTTCTGAACTTATGGCGATGATCCAGGAACTATCTATGCATGTCGAAGCAAGAATACTTGTGACCTGCCTGCAGCCAACGGAACTCAAGAGCTGCCTTGCATGTGGGGCACAAGAACCTTCCATGCACACACCAACCAACGAATAGGGCATACGGTGGAAAGTCATGCGTCGAGTACATGTACCACACATGCATTTTGAAGTTTTTTGGTAGCGGCGTCGTATGTCTTGAACCCATTATCCCAAGCTTCTTGCAATTCATCCTTAAGAGGGTGCACGTCAGGAAAATGTTCTTTCTTTTCATAATCTCTCCGAGGGGAGATTGAGTGGAATGACAAATACAAGCCAACAACTGTATTGGGTTGCCGTCATAGCGAACACATTGAACCCATCTGTGACGATGGCGACTCGAGGGTGCCTTGGATCTGTCGCTTTATCCTTATGTAATGCATCGAAATGCTTCCATGCAAAAGTGTCTAAAGTGTGTACCAACATCTGATTCCCATCTGCATCTAGTTTGGTTCTTTTGACCAATTTGTGCCATGTCATCTGTCTGGCCGTCTCTTTGGCCATGAAAAGACGTTGAAGTCTTGGTACGATTGGCATATAGCAAAGAACGTTAACATGGATTTTTATCAGCATATTCTCATCGACAACATTGTCTACGACAACATACCTGGAAGACTTGCAAATGGGACAACAGTTCAAGTCCACATACTCAAGCCTAAAAAAGGCGCATCCATTCTCACATGCATCTATGTTCTCATTGGTCATCGTAAGTACACAGAGGATTTTGTACGACTGGTACAGGTTTACAGGCAATACATGGCCTTTGGGTAGAAAGCGTCCAAATATTGTCATCATCGCGTCGTAGCATTCTCTGCCCAGGTTGAATTGAGCCTTCAAAGCCATTACTTGTGCAATGGCATCGAGCTGACAAAGCTCAGTGTGCTCGTGGAGAGGACATTTTGAAGACTCCAACATTTCATAGAATGCCTTTGCAGATTCCTCCATCTCATCGTCTGAATCTGAGAATCATCAAAGTCTTGTACCATGTCTTTTATCCCGGTACCAGGCTCGTCAGTGCGACGACGAACCCCCTCAGGTCTGGCACGTTGGGCAGACTCACCATGAAAAGTCCACATCGTATAATTAGGGTTAAACACCCACTTTCAAGTCTTCTTCTTCTCCTTCTTCTTCTTCTCTAGGCAGAGCCGGCGTGGAGGCCGGGGTGGAGGAGGGAGGGGGGAGGGGGGAGGGGGGAGGAGGAGGAGGAGCGGAGGCGCCGATTACGCCTGCCGCGACGGCGGCGGCGCGGGAGGCGGAGGCGCCGGAGGCGGACGGAGGAGGCGGAGGCGGTGGCGGCGGAGACGACGACGAAGACGACGAACTGAGGGCTGAAGAGGCGGAGGAGAGGCTGGACGGAGGCGCAGGGGAGGGGAGGGGAGGAGGAGGGGAAGGAGGAGGAGGAGGAGGAGGGGAGAGGAGCGGCGAGGCGGAGGGATGATTCGTGAGGCTGCTAGGATCTTCCTTCTCCTCTCCGCTTCTTCTTCTCTTCTTCTTCTCCTCCTCCTCCTCCTTCTTCTTCTCATTCTCCTTGTTCTTTTCCTTCTTCTTCTTCTTCTTCTTCTTCCTCTTCTTCTTCTTCTTGTTCTTGTTCTTCTTTTCTTCTTTTCCTTTTCCCTTTTCCCATTTTTCCTTCTTCTTTTCTTCTTTTCTTTGTTCTAACCTAACTAACTAACCTAATTAATATAATAAACTAACTTAATAAACTAATTGTAACATCCCAAAATTTCATTTTGGAATGTTATGATTATAGCTATGCATCTAGCAGCATCATTGCTTGAATGTATGTGTTTGCTGAAATGTCTCTTCTGAATTCCAGAAAGCTCTTTCTACTTTTCCCTAAGTTGTTTCACCTATTTGAAATTTTGGTTAAAAGTTCAAATAAGAGAGGAGGAACATGACACTCCACACCAGGGACTAATTGGTGATATATTTGAACAATAATAACCAGGGGTTATTTTGAAAATATTTGCAAAAAGGATTTAAAAACAATTAGGCAATTTCTGAAAATATTATTTTTTCAAAGTGTTCAAATGACAGAATAGAAATGTTCATTAAATAGAATTTATTATTCTGTTAATTTTTATATATAATACCCCTATATTTACAAACGATTTGAATGCTTTAAAAGCTTTTGAATGTCTCTGGAAAATTATTAAAAAGAAACGATAACCGTTTCCGGTATTAAACGGGCCGGTCCACGGCAGTTATTCGCGCATTTACTACCGACCGGCCGACCGCGCGTAACGGACACGCCCTCCCCTCACTGACACCGGGCCCCACCCGACCGACCGTTCACCGAACGGTCATCTTCTCCCCCCCCCGCGCGCGCCGGACCCGACGCCGGCCGTTTCCTCCCCTCGCGGGATCTATCTCCTCTCTCCTCCCCCGCACTCCCCAACGCCCCTATATAAGCCACCCACTCCCCTCTCTCCATTTCTCCCCGAGCCCCCTCTGTCCCTCTCCAGACCGTCGCAGAATTCCTCGCCGGAGTTTCCACCACCACCGGACCTCCCCATCGCCGGTGCCGTCGACTCCGACCTCCCCCCCCCTCTCCGACACCACCAATCGGCGCAGGAGGACCACCGCCGCCGTCTGGACTTCTCCGCGCTCCGTTTCGACCACCGGAGCCACCTCCGTCGACGAACACGACCACCGGACGCCGCCACCACTCGCCGGAGATCCCCTCTCCCTCCGGTAAGTCGCCGGACACACCCCATCCATCGGATCCCCACTCAACGGTCCCGATTAGATTGATTTTAAACCCCGAAACGTTTTCCATTAGAGATCGGTCGCCCGCCCGCAAACCTTCGAGCGCACACCCCCTTAGCCAATAGGACAGTGCCACGTAGCCCCCTGGCCGTTCGATAGATATTTCACTTTTTCTGATTTTTGTTTAGAAAACAGAACCTGTTATGATTTTGTTTTGTGAATATCTTTTAACCTGTTTAATATTTTGAGTTGGTTCTTTTTGCAATAGCTCACATTTTTCATGTAGTTTCACCCTGTACTTTTAAATTTCAAATTTGAACTATAAAATTTGAATTTAATCTAATTTTCTCAAAATCTTCAAATCTGAATAACTAGAGTTTGAAAATAGATTTTGATATGAATCTTTTTGCTACTGTTTGGTATTAGTTAGGACTACCTTCATGCTTAGTTTGATGATTTTTAGGATATATTTGAGTAGTGTTTTAGCTATAAACAGAATCTGCCTAGTATTACAATATAGTTTTATTTACTTAGTTTTAGTTAGTTCAATTTAGATTTAGTTTTAATTTGTCTAGTAGGTTCTGTTAGTAAACATTTAGTGTTTTCACTTACTGTTAATAAACATATAAAATTGTTTAGTTTAGTTCCTTGTTAAGATAGGAATCACAACTTATTTTCAAATAGGTTTATTTTGATTACAACAACTAGTTTAGTAATAGATTCCTTTAATAGAGTTTTATATAATTTAATTTTGTTTCTAAAACAAGTTTATTTGTAAATTCTTTTCTTTTAAGAACATGTTTTGATAATAATTATAAGTTTTGTTTTGCTCTCTTGTTAGTAAAACTATAATTGTTCCATTTAGTGTTTATCGAAACTTTTACAAACTTTACAAAAGTTTTCCCAACAAACTTAAATTGATTTTATTCTGTTTATTAATAAAATATTCTATTGTTTCCTTGCTGACAACAATTGTTTTGTTATTACAAAATAGTTTTATTATGATAGTAGTGTTTTATCAATCACCTCCTAGTAAACAAAACTTTGTGTGTTTTCTTACTTGAGATTTGTGCATTGTTTTGTCTTGATTGTTTACTAGTTCTTGGTTGATGTTTGTGAGTTACAATATTTTGTTGTATGCTTATTGAGTGCTTTGTTTGCTTCGTTAGATTATCCGGAGTGCGAAGTTTGTTACTTAGAGTCACTCACGTGCGAAGATCATCAATCAGGCAAGTCACTTTGACCATGTTTACCCATGTTTTATATGCATTAGTTCTACCATCTCCCCAATTGCATGCAAGATAGGTTAGTTGGAAACTTGGTTACATTGTAGTAGTATCATGTGGTAGGTACCCCCCCTCAACCTCTTTGACACATTGGCCCCGGGAAACGTTGTTTTACCTTTTGCTATGCTATTAGTAGACGGGGTTGGTTGTGTGATTCATGAGAGTTGAGAGAGTTAATAATTTCAAGACCTACATAATGACCAAGATTTAAGACTCCGAGTTTTCAACATACCTCTGGGTGGATGATGGTTGAACGGCACCCTGGAGAAACCAGTGGATTTGCCTAGGTGATGCTGGAGATGGCCAGTATTCACGCGGAAAGGTCCACCCAGGCACAAAGAGATGGATGGATGCTTTAAAACCCAAGGCTTACCTGCACAGCCACAAGTCATTATGGGCTCTGGCTTGGTTGGATATCGTGGTGACCCTGGACAGGCGGTGCTACGAGAGGTAGAAGAACGGTAGGAAAGGATGGGCACCGACAGAGTCGCAGGGAAACCCTTTGGAAGACCATGTTTTGGTCATCCGTTTCTCAAACACCCTGAAGTGCGAGAAATCAAACGGAGGCGACCAAATCTTGTGGGGAACGTGTGCAAAACTCTGCAGAGTACTTAAACCTAATCGATTAGCCGTGTCCACGGTCATGGACGACTTGAGCCAAAGGAATTGAAACTTCCGGAACTCTCAACATAATTAATATGTTGATGTGGGTATTTAATAATTTTGGGTATGAGAATTGGTTGGTGGAACCATCTCATTAATCAACAAACTTAGTAATATTTTGCTTAACCCCTCCCTTGATGTAGGAAAAACTTGGCTTTATGCAAAAACTTACCACCCCACCTGCCATATTTGCATATAGATTAGATGATTATCTTTTCACCCCTCTCTTGTGACTTTGCCGGCATATTCCATATGCTGACCTACATGGCTGCAACGTATCATGTTGCAGAGTACTTTTCCGACCAGGAGTGAGGACGCGTTCTATGCTCAGTGAGATGCCCTTGGAGTCAGATGGACTCATCTACCTTCGACGCTTCCGCAAGATTTAGATATTCTCATGAGTTGGCTTTTAGCCACTTTATTGTAATCCTTATTGTAATAAAGGACTCGATATGAGATTTCGATTAATATAATGCTGTGTGATTTCCCTTTGATATATACATTGATGTACCGTGTGTGTACCAGCATGATCTTGGGATGGTACGGAAACACCGGAGACTTGACCTTTCAGGTCGGGTCGCTACAGAAATGGTATCAGAGCACACGGTGACCGTAGGACGTAACCTCTAGGATTGGAAAGCCTTAGGATTGTTTGTCTTTGTCTTTAAAAATTCTTATACTCTCATCTATTCGTTTCTGACTCCTCTCCGATTATTTCAAAATTTATAGATGGCCACCTTCATCCCAGTGTTGATCACGGAGTTTTGCCAGCCTGACGCAACGATGCCCTTTGGTAAGGAGCTGATGAGGATCGTCAAAGACGTAAGGATTGCTTTGCCGAGCATCACCGGGACTCCTATCATGTCATTTCCACAAGATGGACGATATAGGATCGAGGTGCACATCCCAGGGAAGACCTTTGGGAATCGGAAGAAACCCATCGACTTCAAGTTCGTGGCACCCAGCTGGATACTTGGAAGAGACATGGCCATTCATCGTGCCCTTGGACGTATTCAGGAGGAATACAAAGGTGGAACCATTTCACCAGGACTCAGCATGGTTTGCCGCAGAGATGCTCATGGCAACATCATAACTCCTCCCACTTCAGACACCACTATTTCCTATATCCGGATCCTGGAGACTCACATCAGGACTCTGGAGCTTCGAGTTCGTGCTGATACGAAGACAATCAAGAATCTGATGAACCGCGAGATTGACCTTGAAGCTGACTTACGGGAAGCCGAGTACGAGCATGAGTATGAGGTGAAGGATTTCTTAGAGAGGATCGACAAGCTGAACACTCGCATCGCCACTCTGGAGGAACAGATGGACATGGGTGAAAATCTTCATCCTGAGGGAGACTTGGCTCCTTTCATCAGCGACGATGATGACTATGAGGAAGAGAGATGAAGAGAGAGAGAGAGAGAGAGAGAGAGAGAGAAAGAGAGAGAGGGTCAGGGCCGGCTGGGGGGGGGGGTTGTTAGGCAAACCTCTTTGCCGTTTGCTAGCAGACGAGAAAGAGGGGTGGGGCCGGGGGGCTAAAGGTCGTTAGCGAGGCGTAGGACAGCATAGGGCCAAACGGCAGACGACAAAGATTAGGCGTACGACATCTAGGCCATCCATTTGACCTAGCCCGCTTCACGGCCCAGTGGGGCCCATCTGGCCTCTTTGCCATCCGCCTTTGGTCCCTTTGTCGTCTGCTAGCCGATGACAAAGTACGGGCGGACGACAAACTATATCTTTGTCATGTGCTAGTTTTTGCCGTCAGTTTTTGGTGAGCAGACAACTAATACGTTCTTTGCTGTGTACCAGCAGACGACATAGAACAGGCAGACGACAAGGTCCCTGATTCCAGTAGTGCTTCTCTCTTTGTCTCTCATTTTTTTCTTTTTTTCTTCCCCCTTTTTTTCTATATTTGGAGCCTCACCCCGACTTGTGGGGGAATCATAGTTTCCATCATCCTTTACTTAGTGGGACATGCTCTAATAATGAATAATGATGATCATCACACTTCTATTTACTTACAACTCCATATTACAACGATAGTAGAATAAAGTATGACTCTATATGAATGTAATGATCTAGCATAGCAAAGATATAAAGAATGGACTAGCCATGGAAACATCATGCTAGCTATCTTACGATCATGTAAAGCAATATGACAACGAATGCTCAAGTCATCAAAACGGAAGCGATGGAAGTTGCATGGCAATATATCTTGGAATGACTATGGAAACGCCATAATAGGTAGGTATGGTGGCTATTTTGAGGAAGATATAATAAGGCTTATGGGTGATAGAGCGTATCATATCACGGGGTTTAGATGCACCGGCGAAGTTTGCACTGAATCTCGAGGTGAGAAAGGGCAATGCGCTGTACCCTAGAGTCTAGGAAATTGCAAAAAGGTAAGAGTGCGTATAATCCATGAACTCACATTAGTAATAAAGAACTCACATACTTATTGCAAAATTTTATTAGCCCTCGAAGCAAAGTATTACTATGCATGCCCCTAGGGGGGATTGGTAGGAGTTAACCATCGTGCCCCCGACCTTCACACAAAGATAGACAATCAAGGATAAATTGTGCTCCACCTTCCTAGCATAACGGGAGACTATACATGCATGCTTCCGGAATCATAAACCTTAACACCAATATCTTACTAAACATGATTATCCCCTAATACCTCCCACATATTATCATCTCTATACCGCAAAACTATTGCAAGGAATCAACAATATCATATTCAGTGATCCCTAAGTTTTATGTAGGATTTTATGACTAACCATGCAAATGACCAATTCTTGTTGACTCTCTAAATAGATATAAGTGAAAAAAGAGAGTTTAATTCTTTCTAAAAAAGACCTGGACATGCTCTAACAAATATAAGTGAAGCAAAAGAGCATTCTACAAATAACGGTTTTCTGTGTGAAGAGAAAAGGCAATTCAGACTTCAAATGATATAAGTGAAGCACATGAAGCATTCTATAAAGACATACTCAAATGATATAAGTGAAGTGCAATGAGCATTCTATAAATCAGCCCTGTAATATCTCATACCAGCATGGTGCATAAAAGAAAAGTGAAAATTAAGCACAAAAGATGCTCCAAGATTTACATATATCACATGAACGGAACGAATTCGAAAACATATTGATACTTGTTGAAGAAAGATGGGATGCCTTCTGGGGCATCCCCAAGCTTAGATGCTTGAGTCTCCTTGGATATTTACTTGGGGTGGCTTGGGCATCCCCAAGCTTGAACTCTTGCCTCTCCTCCTTCTGCTCATATCGAGACCTCCTCGATCTTCGAACACTTCATCCACACAAAACTTAACAGAAGACTGGTAAGATGCGTTAGTATAATAAAGAAATTTTCTACTTTAAGTGCTATTGCAAACCCATTTTATATTTGCATTATCCCTGCTGTGTTATAACTTTTCCATGGCTTACACCACCGATAAATCGATAGTTTCATCAATAGAAGCAAAACAATGCACCAAAAACGAAATCTGTCTTAAACATGACAGTCTGTAGTAATCTGAACTTTGACCATACTTATGTAACTCCAAAAATTCTGAAACAATTAGGATGAAATAAAAACTTTTTATAGCAATACTTTGTAAGAAACTCAGAAACTTTTGACGTTCTAGTAAAAAATGAAAATTCATGCTCTACTGCCAAAGTTTCTGTTTTTACATCGCACATACCAACAAGCAATCGAACCATCCTAAAGGCAAATCTTGGCACAATGATGTATAATACAATGTATTTTTACAAGGGGATAATTATTTTTGTTGTAAAAGTTTCCGTGATTCAAGACTCACAAAGTTTCCGTGGGCATGAACAAAAGTTCAAGGACGTCCCCCACTTCAACGATGCTCATCATCTCTCTCACTTTCACCTTTCCTTTTGTGAAGTTTTAGGTTACCCTCTATTTTTTTGTTTTCAAACTTTATAAAATCACACAACAAAATAAAACGACTCTCTAAAATTTATGGGTTGTCTCCCTCGCAGCGCTTTATTTAAAGCCATTAAGCTAGGCATAAAGTGCTCAAGTAATGGATCCACCCGGATCCCAGGGTATATCAAAGACAATTTTAATTAACAATGATTTGTAATTTAGTAGTGAGCACAAAGTGATATATATCTTGTGATAACAAATTCTAACTCTCTTCCTATGCATTGGCATGTCATACAAGAACAATTCATGCACATCAAGTAATGGTCAATACATAGCATAAGTAGTTTCTTGCAATTTTATCGTATTGGAAACATAGATAGGTGAAGATTTGGTTCCTCTCTCATAATAATTGCAAGTAGTAGCAGAAAGAACATGCATATTATATTCATCAAAATCATCGTGTGTAGTGGTAAAACCAACCCATCAATGTAATCCTTAATAAGTGCAAACTTCTCCGATATAGTGTAGTTGGAAGAATTCAAAAAGATAATAGGACTATGATGTGTGGGTGCAATAGCAAAAAATTCATGCTTAACATAAGGAACTATAGGAAGTTCATATTCATAAGTATAATTCATATTGACATCATGGCCACAAGCATATCAAGCATCAAGTTCATCAAAAAGGGATATTTCAAATGAATCCACGAGATCACAAAAATTATCATAGCATTCATCCTTAGGTAAGCACGAAGGGTAATTAAAAAATGTATGAGTTGAAGAGTTACTCTCATTAGAAGGCGTGCATAGGTGATCAATCTGCTCTTCCTGCTTTTGTTCTTCGCTCTCCTCCTCATCTTTTTCATCTGATGAGCTCATTTCGGTCGGAAAGAAAGCTAGAGGAGGGTTAGTGCTAAAATCTTCTTGTTTGGATGGTTGAGAGAAGGAGGTGTGTCCCGTGGTACATACACAGATTGATCGAAATGCCTCAAAGCCACAGGAGGGAGAAATAGTGATATCATCGCTTACAAGGAATGCTGGGCTATTTCTCAATACGGTGCTTTAGTGACGGATTCTGGCATTGCATGAATCTCTTAATCAAATAGGGTCTCTCGGATAGGTCAAAATGAATGTGAAAGCCGTGATAGGACCACTAATGATTAAACTAAGCCCTTTAAGGAAGGCGTACAACAAATACTTGGACTGGAGCATGAGCTGGTTCAAACCACTATACCTGATATATCACGAAATCTATACTGGATTTTCAGCGCTGCGCTCAAGGTCAGGAAGAAGAAGTGTGTGATATTGTAATAAGTGTGATTGCAGAAGCTTTTAAAGAAGTGGAGGAAGTAGAATGGCTCCTATAGGCTTCACTTCTATTGAAATTTCTAGAAAAGAACCGGGGAGGCTAAAAATTATCGGCTTGCCCCTGTCTCTGAAAAGTGAAGGTCAGCTCCATGTGGGTATTCCATCCAAATGATGGGAGAAGAGGATGACACTTGTTCGCATTGAAAACCGGAGATGAAGGGAACGATGTTTGATTGGAACATGTTCTACAAGAACTCTTGTGTAGAACACGCCTGTATCTATTCTTAAAAGAGCTTAGTAACTGTAAGAAGCTTACGCTCATAAATCTGTCCTTCAATGCCTTGCAATATGAGTCAAACTCATTAGAACAGAATTCCATCCCTATCCCTATCATACTCACCTATGAAGCTAGATAAGATCCCACCTCCATAAAGAAGATCTGGTGACTTCCCATTGACTTGTTTTGGCTTGGAAGTCTCCTAAACATAAGGCAAGTGAGTCAAGGAGCTCTGTAGGAGGAATTGGAAGATGGGGGTTGCATGGCGCACTGATATGAAAGGCTGTTTTAGACGTGCGGCCCCTTATCCCGGATTTTTTCAGAATTAGTACAATTTTGTATTAAATTTGAAAATAGTGTTGCGAGTTCAAAAAATAGCAAAAATGGTACCCTGTCGGCCGTTAGTGGGCCGACCGGACGCCCGTCAGCCTAAACAGGGCCGAAACCGGCCCGTCGGCCATAGGCAGGCCGATCGCCAGCCAGTCAGCCCGCACCTGGCCGAGAGGCACCTGTCGGCTGCCAGGAGGCTGAAAGGTCCCTGGATAAGGCCGACTCGGCCAGGCTCTCCTTCTTCCTCCTCCATCTCTCTCTCTAGCTCATATTCGGCCGAAATTTACCCCCCTTGATCTCCCTTTCCCTCCACTCATTTCCCGTTTCAATCCGATGAAACGGTAGATCATGTGTTTCTCCCCAGCCCTACGGTTTTATTTTTCGCAATGGGGTATTCGTTTTTCGTGTGGAGTAGAAAAAGGTGTGGTGGCGGAGGTTTCAATGGTGAGAAGGTGGAGTGGTTGAAAAGGAAGAAGAAGGTGGAGAGGAAGGAGTGCACTCATGCGTCGAAGGTATAAATTTTTGCTGTTATTGTAGTTTTTTTTCTTATTTTTGTAATGTAGGTACAATTAGTTTATATTATTTTTAGTAGTGTAGTTATTTTAGGTTACTTGTGTTAGTGTAGTGATTGTAGTGTAGTCATATTAGTGTAGGTTTAGTTTGTGTAGTCATATTAGTATCGGGTTTTTTATGAAGTTAATTTTAGTGTAGGTTTTTTTAGAATACGCCTGTATGTTTTAGTTAGTTTAGTCATAGTAGTGTCGGTTAAATTTTGTGTAGTTCATTTTAGTGTAGGTTGTTTTAGGATTCGTAGGTACATTATAGTGTACGTTTTATTTTAGTGTCGATATATTCGTTGCGAATAATGAGAAGCTGGCAATGTCTGACAAGTTAAAATGTCTGAATCCGTAAATCTGACTGTGTATTATGGCCCTGGTACTATTCGATATAATGAGTTGGGGGTTGATCTTAGCGAGTTTAAAAGAGGTGAGATGACACTTACAGACCCGGACAGACTGGACATTAGGCAGTTGAAGCACTGGTTGACTACTAGTTTTGGCCTCGATCCTGAAGTTTGTTCCGTCAGTATTCATGCCTTGTGGATCAAATCCTGTAAAAATGTCAAGTGGGATTTGATTCCGATAGATAGGAGCCAACATTGGTTGTCTTTGTTAAGTCGTTGCAGAGACCGAAGAATCCATCCGTATTCCCTAGTGCAAGCAGTGGCGAAGGAGGAGAATATCGTACCACCCACCGTGGGGTATGAACCAGGCCAGAGCAGTCAAGTGGCTAACGAGATTTATGTATCCGGGTCAGAGCCACCGGATGTGAATGCTACCCAAGCCGACAATGAGTCAGATGATGTTAGTGGTCATGCTGCTGGTTAGAGTATTCAATCGGTAGTATTAGCTGCCTCTGATGTTGCTGATGGGGACGAGGAAGGCGAGGAAATGTAGAGGGTGATGGAGGAAGAGGACGAGGATGGGATTGCAGAGGAACTTGATTCTGAAAATTCCGAGGATGAGGATGAGGTACCAATTCTTGCTGCATGGGAGCAGGACATATCCGCCAACTTTACTGTCAACGATGGCCATGAGACTCCATGGCAATATAATCTGAACCAAGTCCAGATCAGGGCTATGTTTGACACAAAGAAGAAAATTAAGTATGCGCTGATAAAGTGGGATATGTCTACCCAGAGGGTTTTTCGGACACACATATCTAGTCCAACGAAATATACCGTCAAGTGTGTTGAATCAGGTTGTCCTGCGAAGGTGCACGCCCATGTGCCGAAGTATCACATCAACTGGGTTGTGACAAATGTTGTACCGCATAATTGTGTTAGGAAGAACATGTTGGTTTGTCATCCAAACCTTACTTCAACTCTCATAGCACAACTCATGTATACTGAGATAGTGACGAAGAAAGATATGGAAGCAAAGCACATCCAGACAGCAGTGAAGGTCAGATGGAAGTATGACATTCCATATGGGAAGGCTTGGAGAGCTAAGCAGAAGGCTTTGGAGGATGGGTTTGGGACGTTCTTCGACTCCATATGATAATGTTGTGTGTCTCCTTGACATACTGAAGGAGAGGAATCCCGACACTGATGTTAACATTCAACACACGAGGTTGGAAAGCATACTGGATTACAAGGTGTTGAAACGAGTATTCTTCTCTTTCGGTATGTGCATCGAAGCTTTCAGGCATTGTCCTCCTGTGATGTTTGTGGATGGTACATTCCTGACTGGTCAGTACAAAGGGCAAATCCTGACTGCTATTGGTGTGGACGAGAACAACCAAATCATCCCACTAGCCATGGCATTTGTGGAGGGTGAGAACTTTCCGAGATGGGTATGGTTCTTCCGTCAAATTAAAATTGCGATCGTGAAGGACCGATCAAATGTGTGTCTCATTCATGACAGACATCCCGGTATATTGAAGGCCGTGAAGACACTGAGTAATCCAACTTCTGATGAGCCAACACCTTGGAAGGACTTGCAAAGCTGGTGGTGCATGCGCCATCTCGGTGCTAATTTTTTCTCACAGTTCAAGAACAAACGGTTGATGAACTTGTTCAAGAAGTTATGCAAGTAGAACCAGCAGCGCAAATATGATTTTATTTGGTCGAAACTAGATGAGGTCACTAAGAAGCAGGTCGTTGCTAGGAAGAAAATGGAAAAAACAAGGTTAAATTAACAGCACTCATTGCGGGTTGGAGGGGCCAGTTGGTCTTTGTGACTTGCCAGCAATTGACCCTCCTAATACGAAGAGAAAGAAGGGCAGGGCAATAAAGATTTTTCCTGAGTGGATAGAGAAAGAGCCCCCAGTGAATTGGTCTTTGTTGCATGATGCCCACGGATCTAGGTATGTCCACATGACAACCAATCTTGCAGAGATCTATAACTTTGTTCTCAGAGGGAATAGAGCATTGCCACTGACAACTATTGTGGAGGGTGTATTCCATGGCACTGTGAGGAATTTCAGAGAAAGGCATGAGTTAGCAAGGCATTCTGTTCATTTTGTAGGCTGAATTGGGCTAGACTTCTACCATTGGCACGACTGGTTGAGGGTACATTGGATGAGTGGGTTGATCACCCGGACTTGGATGATGCGGGTGAACCAATGCAGCTACACAAGAGGCCAGTATGACACTTCTCTTACGACAGGTCACTCCTTAGGTGCTTAGTAGATAGAAGGAGACCAGAGACACATACGTTCCACTTTCCCTGGGGAGAGATGGCTCCTACTTTACAGGACGTGTCTTACTTGTTGGGATTACCTCTGGCCGGTGCTTCCATAGGACCTTTAGAGGTGGAAACAGGTTGGCTAAAATCTATGCATGCCCGTTTTCTGGATGCTGTGCCAAGTACGGTTACCCTAGACAACGATCGGTATGGGCCTCTTTTTAGGTGGTTGAGCCAGTTTCAAATTGTTGCCTTAGGATATCCCACTTATCAGTTGTTAGAGGCACAGATTGACCGGTCCCTAGAGGCATATATTATGTGGTTGTTTGGCAAGACTATGTTCACAGAGAACCACGTGACCACTGTAGATGCACGACTGATTGGCATTGCACGAGAGATAGCTGAGGCACGTTCCCTTGAGAACATTGTGTAGAGGAGTTTTGCTCTGCCGTGTTAGCATCTACATATAGAGGCCTCTGCAAAGCTTGCCAGTTGAGGTCTAGGAAATCTGGTCTTCTTGGATGTCCACTTCTCTTGTAGCTTTGGTCTTACGAGAGATTCCCTATTGGTCGACCCTACGTGAGCGTTGACAGACCTTTTGGTAACGAGGACATGGCTGGACATACGTGCCTTCTATCGGTGACTTGCCTACTATGGGATCTGTTTGGGCACGGAGAGAGGTATTTTCATTATTAACAATATGAATTGGTAATGTTTATTTCTCGCTATTCGATATTATGTACTAATGTTTGTTGTCATGCACAGAGACAGTTTACGCCTAGCCAGGTGAGGGGCGGCTACCCCTCCTTCACGGTGCAGTTTGATAGTCTGCACGAGGATCAGCTTATATGGGAACCATACACCCGTAAGGCTATTTCAGATTGGTGGGACAATGGTGGCACCACAGTATGGCGGCAAATAAAAATGGGAATAGTACGGCTTGCTGAAATTAAGATACAACCTGCTGAAATTAAGATACAACTTGCTGAAATTGAGTTACAAAAATATAAATCTACTGAGTCCAACGTGGATATTTTCCTTCTCCATCTCCAGCTTCTTCTGCTGCCTGGGTTGCACGAGCCCTTTCTTTCTTTCTCACTGTGGCAGATAGCTGAAAACAACAGCTAGCTCCTGTTCATGCTGTTTGAATGTTATGAGCACCAAATTGTTGACTTCGATAGACAATGCCAACAGAAAATTACCGAAACCTTCCTTCTTCAACACCATTCGATCACCCAAGCCAATGAAGTAGGAACAAGGAATGCTCACAAATATTTCATCATCGTCTGAATCCAATGTAATTTCAAGAGTTAAATAACCAGTCCTAGGAATAGCCACGAATTCCATCAAACTCCTGACAACCATGGTAGGAATAACCTGACAAAAACAAGCAAGTTATATGATCCATCCTATGAACCAGCAAAGAACAAACAAATAATAAAAACCATAAATCAAATCTTACCATATGTTGAGAAATAACATTCATGCGATCCATCCTATGAACAAAAGGAGTACTTGGTATGTAGTTGTCATCGAAGAGCTGGCGCGACATGACATACATTTGATGATAATTCAGAGTGACACCATGACTATAAAAACAGCTGTCAACAAGTTCCCTCTGAGTTTCACTCAGATCCTCAAGAGCTACAAAAAAATCATTTCACTAACTGAGATAAACATCAATATGTATAAGCTGAATCAAATCTGAAAATCAATCAAACAATTATCTTACCAACATGGGGTATAAGTTCCATAGTGCTCAAGCATAACAATCATCATGTCACTGTGGCGGAGACCATAATCATTCACGAGTTCCTCCCATGAAGGACCATGGAATTTACTGCTCATCCTACCATGTGTAAATATAACATGGTATAAGTTACACTGAGTGTTGTGCAGAGCAAGATCAATATCTGTGTCACCTCACCGAATAGCTAAAGCTCTGCACTCCTTAATGTACCGAGCAAGATGTGATCTAACACTACACGGAACATACTACAACAAGAATGGAAGCAAGGATCATAAACTTATAAACAAAGGCATTCGAATATGCCACTGTCAGATAATCAAGACATAGAATCTTACAACACATCTTGCACATCGACGATCCAGCACCACAGTAAATACAGACGCACCAGAATCAACGGCAGCACAAGGGCCACCTGGAGCTCGGCAAAATGGGCAAGCCATTACCTGCAGACGGACGGTGGCAAATAAGAACTAAATCCACTACCGACTTGAGAGTTCTCATTCGATTAAGTTGGAAGCAAAAAAATTAATACCATAGGCCGGTGGAGAACGCCTTGATCTATAGTTTACACGGGTAGGATAACAAAATGGGTGGTCCAACGAAGAGATCGGCGAGGCTGTGGAAGCACGGTAGAGCAATGGGAGTGAGAGGTGAAGAGGGGCAGGGCTAACAGTCGAGGGAGGGTGAAACGAGTGGGCACAGGAGGAAGAAAGAAGCCCCGGGGCTTATCCAGGGGCCCATCGGCCACCCACTGCATGCCAGGTGCTCTTCGGCCTACTGTTGGCCAACAGGCCCCTCACTGTCCTCTGATTGGCCGACAGGGGGCTTTTCGGCCTACTGATGGCTGACAGCCCCCCCTTCGGCCTGGTGCAGGCCAACAGGTCCCCGTTCGGCCTGGTACTGGCGGACGGGGTAGTACTTTCGATATTTTTTGAATTCATACTCCTGTTTTCAAATTTGATACAAAATTTGTACTAGTTCTGATTTTTCCCCTTATCCCTATCCCTTTGTTGATGTTTTAGCAACTTCCTCTTCCATAGATTCCTGCAAAATATTAGTTTCTTCCAAGGCTACCGTCATTCTTTCAATAAATTCTTTAACATAAGAATTAGAAGCATAGTTTTCATAGCAATATTTAAGTATGGCAAAATTTTCAGATTTGTAAAGAGTAGCATCATACTTTTCAATCAAAGAAGCAATTTCCTAAGCACCTTTAAAAGCAAAAATTCTTCAATTTGTTCAACATCATAATAACAATAGGCTTCCTTGGCATAAGAGGATAGTATTTCATTATCATTAAATACACATTGGTAGGGAAGGTGTTTTTTTAGTTTCTTCAGAACAACAAGTAAAATCATGTAATTCACATAAATTCCAAGCATAGCAACACAAACTATTAATTTGATGCCACAAGAATTTCCCTTTTTGAGATATGCGGTGTCCCACATGATGAGCATGCTCATTTAATGATTTCCGTCAACTAAGCTAGTTGGGTTTTTCAGCACGATTACAAAGGGATCGAAGATGATCCAAGTAATATTCTTCAGTAGTACGGAACACTAGTGGTTCCTCAACTTTTGGAGCAGCAAGTACATCTATTTTTTATTTTGTGCTTCCTACCCATATCTAAAGATAGCAAACAACTAATAAAAGAAAATAAAAATTACTAAGTGATAAAGCAAACAAGCACAAACGAGAATATTCACCCCACATTATTGGACCCCGGCAACGACACCAGAAAAAGGTCTTGATAACCAACAAGTTTAGGGGATCGTTTGTAGCCTTTTTCGATAAGTAAGAGTGTTGAATCCTAACGAGGAGATAAAAGTAGAACAAATATCCCCTCAAGTTATACCGACCACCGATACAACTCTATGCACACTTAACGTTTTCTTTACCGAGAACAAGTATGAAACTACTTTGCCAGAATAAAACTAGAAGCACTTTGCAAGATAATAAAGAACGTGCAAATAAAATTTAGGTGCTGTTTTAAGAAAAGAACAATAAAAGTAAATAGTTTAGTAGCAAGTTTTTTTGTTAACAAGAAGGTTATTTGTCCCTAGGCAATCGATAACTAGACCGGTAATCATTCTTGCAATTTTACATGAGGGAGAGGCATGATCTAACATACCTTTTCTACTTGGATCATATGCACTTATGATTGGACTCCTAGCATGCACCCCCAACTACTAAATATCATTAAGGTAAAACCCAACCATAGCATTAAGTATCATGTCCTCTTTACTCCCATACGAAACAACCCCCTTACTTGGGTTTATGCTTCTGTCACTCAAGTAACCCACTATAAGAGAATGATGAACATAGTGCAACACCCTACAGAGGGGAACCCTCACGCTTGCGCGAGACGGAGGGCACCGTAGGACATAACCATAATAAAATATACACTCAAACCAACCACGGTCGTCGATTAGCCCATGGGACAAAACAAATCTACTCAAACATCATAGGATAGCCACATATCATTGGGAAATAATATATAGTGTTGAGCACCATGTTTAAGTAGAGATTACATTGGGAAAGAGGGGAGTTACACCACTGCATAGAGGGGCGGAGATTTGGTGTTGACGGTAGCAAGATTGTTGATGTAGATCGTCGTCATGATCCTTGCCCGAGCGGTGTCCCTGCACCACCGGGAGAGAGGGGGAGAGATCCCCCCCTCCTCCTTCTTCCTTGGCCTCCCCTAGATGGGAGGAGAGTTCCCCACTAGTAGAAAACATGCCTTTCGTTTCAACCTTTAATCCCGGTTTGGCTTTGGACAGGGACTAATGTGGCCATTAGTCCTGGTTCCAACGGCTAGGAGCGGTCGGGTGTACGGGCCCCATTAGTCCCGGTTCATTCGAGACCTATAGTCTCGGTTTGTATCACAAACCGGGACTAAATGGGTGGTGGCAGGCTGGTGGCAGCCTGGGGCCCCACGAGCCCTTTAAGTCCCTGTTTGTGATACAAACCGACACTATAGATGGACCTTTAGTCCTGGTTTGTATAACCAAGCGGGACTAAAGCTTCCCCTATATAAACCCTTCGTTCATCCCGACTCCATTTCTCTGTTGTCTCCATTCGAACTCCCCTATTTGTTCTTCCCCTAGCTCGAGCTCCTCCCTCCATTTTTGCCAAGATTTGTCAAGATTTGAGGCACCCCAATCCATCCAAGTGTCCAAAAAGGTTAGCAACTTTGTCCTTCCATCTCTTATTGCTAGATCAGCTCATGCAATGCTTTATAAGTATAGTGATTTGTGGGTTTTAGTTTGGGTGTAATTATGTGGTAGTTTTTTTGATTTATATGCAATTTGAGCTCAAATTAACTCCTTAGTTTGCATATGTGTTGGTGTGGTTTACTCAGTGTGCCTTCCCGTCCCCGTCCTAACCACCGTCGATCACCCACACCGTACCATCCCTAGCACCACCTTGGTGAGCCTCTTCTTGTGTTCTTATCCTTTTTATGAAAAAATCATGTTTGTATGATTTAGATAGTTACTTGCATAATTTTCTTACTTGTATGATTGTTGTTATATATAGTGCCATGGTTATGATATCCATGCCCATTGGCCCTCCTCCGATTTATGATTCATATGTGGTATATTCTCTTTTATAACTATTTGTTGCATTTCGTGTTAATGACGCCCATCAAGTTGACATATATATTTTTATCTAGGAGGTAGTTGAACCGGAAATGCCGACCGACCCTATTGTCGAGAAGTTAAATTTAGTTGAAAAAGAAAACGAGTATTTGAAAGAAGAATTGAAAAGAGTTAAAGTAGAGAAGATGAAATTGGAGTTGTACGTTCCCGATGTTGTCGATGATCACAAGATCAAGATGGATGCAATGCGCTAGAAGATTAGAAAGATTAGAAAATATGCCATTAATAAAGAGGCTTGCTATCATTATGCTCTTGGATCAATTTTTACCTTAGTTGCGATTTTGATCGCATTTGTTGTTGCATTTAATTTTTTTAGCTAGATAGTTGTATGTTGTTTTATGAGAATAAGTGTGTATGAACTTTATGTATGAACTTGTATTAATTTGTTCTTTTCGGTGTTGTGTAATGAAGATGAACATGCAATGGATGTACGATGACCGATGCTCTCCCCACTTCATTAATGGCGTGCATAGTTTTTTGCGTGCGGGTGAGGAAAACAAGCGGGATGGTTTTATGTGTTGTCCATGTGGTGTGTGTAAGAATGATAAGACTTACTCTAGCTCAAAACAGATTCACGTCCACCTGTTTACTGGTTTCATGTCCGGCTATAATTGTTGGAGCAAGCATGGATAAAGAGGGGATCTAACGGAAGGGAATGAAGAAGAAGAGGATGACGACAACTATCCTGGATGTCCTGAATATGATGGTACTACAATGGGGGGAAGAGAATGAAGAAGAAGAAGCTGAGGCATCAGATGAGCCCGCTGATGATCATGGTCGGGCCATTGCTGATGCAAATAGAAACTGCGAAAGTGAAAAGGAGAAGTTGAAGTTGTAGCGCATGTTAGACGATCACAAAAAAGGGTTGTATCAGAATTGAGAAGATGAAAACACAAAGCTCGGCACCAGACTAGAATTGCTACAATAGAAGGCAGAGAATGGTGTATCTATCAAGGGATTTGAAAAGTTGCTGAACATAATGAAGAATAAGCTTCCAAAGGACAATGAATTGCCCAAAAGTACATATGAAGCAAAGAAGGTTGTATGCCCTCTAGGACTGGAGGTGCATAAGATACATGCATGCCCTAATGACTGCATCCTCTACCGCGATGAGTACGAGAATTTGAATGCATGCCTGGTGTGCAACGCGTTGCGATATAAGATCGGTCGCGATGACCCTGGGGATGATGTTTAGGGCTAATGCCCTAGGAAGAGGATTCCTGCCAATGTGATGTGGTATGCTCCTATAATACCGCGGTTGAAACGTTTTTCCAAAACAAAGAGCATGCCAAGTCATTGTGATGGCATAAAGAAGACCGTAAGAAAGACGAGAAGTTGAGTGTACCCACTGATGGGTCGTAGTGGAAAAAAATCGAGAGAGAGTGGACGGACTTTGCAAATGTCCCAAGGAACTTATGGTTTGGTTTAAGTGCATTTATAAAGCATAGCACATGGGGAGAAAAGCAAGCATAGCACATGGCCTATGACTCTATGTATCTATAACCTTCCTCCTTGGTTGTGCATGAAGCGAAAGTTCATTATGATGCCAATGCTCATCCAAGGCCCTAAGCAACCCGGCAAAGACATTGATGTGTACCTAAGGCCATTAGTTGATGAACTTTTACAACTGTGGAATAAAAAAGGTGTACGTGTGTGGGATGAGCACAAACAACTGGAATTTCACCTGCGAGCGTTGCTGTTTGTAACCATCAATGATTGGCCTGCTCTTAGTAACCTTTTAGGACAAAAAAATAAGGGATACCATGCATGCACGCACTGTTTAGATGAGACTCAAAGTATATATTTGGACAAATGCAAGAAGAATGTGTAGCTAGGACATTATCAATTTCTTCTGACCAAGCATGCCTTAAGAAAGAAAGGCAAGCATTTCAAAGGTGAGGCAGATCAGCAGAAGAAGCCTGTTCTCTGTGTTGGTGATGACATACTTGATATGGTCACAAATTTAGAAGTAATATTTGGAAAGGGTCCTAGCGGTCAATCTGTTCCCACTGATGCTAAGGGATGTGCACCCATGTGGAAGAAGAAACCCATATTTTGGGAGATAGAATATTGGAAAGTCCTAGAGGCCCGCTCTGCAATCGATGTGATGCATGTGATGAAGAATCTTTGCGTGAACCAGCTAGGCTTCCTGGGCGTGTATGGGAAGACAAAAGATACACCGGAGGCACGAGAGGGACAGCAACGTGTGCACGTAAACAATGACATGCACCCAAAGCAGTATCAAGGTCCTCCCAGCTACGCTCTTACCAAAGCAGAGAAGGAAATCTTCTTTGAATGCCTTCTTAGTATGAAGGTCCCATCTAGCTTCTCATCGAATATAAAGGGCATAATAAATACAGCAGAGAAAAAAATTCCAGAACCTAAAGTCTCATGACTGCCACGTGATCATGACTCAATTGCTTCCGGTTGCAATGAGGGGGCTTCTACCAGAAAATGTTCGATTAGATATTGTGAAGCTATGTTCATTCCTCAATGCAATTTCTCAGAAGGTAATCGATCCGGAAATCCTACCAAGCTTACAGAATGATTTGGTCCAATGTCTTGTCAGTTTCGAGTTGGTGTTCCCACCGGATCTTCAATATTATGACGCATGTTCTAGTTCACGTAGTCGAAGAGATTGCCATTCTGGGTCCTGTATTTCTGCACAATATGTTCCCCTTTGAGAGGTTCATGGGAGTCTTAAAGAAATATGTTCGTAACCATTCTAGGCCAGAAGGAAGCATATCCAAGGGCCATGAGACAGAGGAGGTTATTGAGTTTTGTGTTGACTTTATTCGTGACATTAAGCCTATTGGTGTTCGTCAATCGCGACATGAGGGGAGACTGCATGGAAAAGGCATGCTTGGACCAAAGTCAATAATATGTAGGGACATGCATTCTTGGGTGCAAGCACACTATGCAGTTCTACAAAATTCTACCTTGGTGACCACGTATATCGAGAAACACATGGACATTATACGCTCGAAAAACCCGGAGAAGTCTAATCCCTGGATTCAACGTACACACGGCTTGTACTTGTTGGCCAAGAGACCATCTTCGACTATATTGACTTTCCAAGGGTATGAGATAAATGGGAATACATTTTACACGATCTCCCAAGATAAAAAGAGCACCAACCAACATAGTGGTGTCCGCTTTGACGATGCGGCAAACACCAAGGAAAAGGACACATATTATGGTTACATAGAGGAGATATGGGAACTTGACTATGGAGGTGATTTGAAGGTCCCTTTGTTACGGTGCAAATGGGCCAATCTGACTAGAGGAGGGGTAATGGTAGACCCGCAGTATGGAATGACAATAGTGGATCTCAACAATCTTGGTCACACAGACGAACCATTCGTTCTAGCCAATGATGTGGCACAAGTTTTCTATGTGAAGGACATGTCTACCAAACCGATAAAAAGGAAAGATAAGAAAGCAGATACATCATATGATGAGCCAAAGTGCCACACAGTCCTTTCTAGGAAAAGAAATGGGTGTGGAGGAGAAGACAAACATGTCAAAATATTATGAAAAGTTTGATGAAATTCCTTCCTTCGCAGTGAAGACTGACCCAAGCATCCTGTTAAATGAAGATTGTCCATGGTTACAGTGCAATAATCAAGGGACACACGCGAAGAAAAAGTTTTATATCCCAGGATCCCACTCTAGGATGTGATTGGCTTCATCGTCATCACTTTTCTTCTCTAGTGAGTAGCCGGCATGGTCCAGTTTGTACACGAAGTGCATCTAGTTTTTGTTTTAACCGTCTCAACTTTTTATCACATGCTATGTGGGTAAAATGATGATACCATGCCAGGTTTCAACCTTTTTAGAGTTCATTTGTAGTACTTTTTAATTTCAGGGTCATTTAGCTCAAAACAATTCATTAAATGGACGAAAAATAGGAAATGAAGTTAGAAAGGGTTGAAATTTGAGGATGTGGCTTAGAATTGTTCATATTGAATGCACAAAAAGTTTGGAGATGAAGTAAGTTTTAAAAAATGAAATACCTTTGCAACACATGAGTTTTTGTCCGAAACCCTCATACTTCAAAGTGGATGGTCTTGTTTGTACACGAAGTGCATCCATTTTTTGCCATACCCCTCTCAATTTTTACCACTTTCTATGTGGGTGAAATGATGATACCATGCCAAGTTTCAACCTTTTCAGACTTAATTTGTAGTGCTTTTTAATTTTAGGGTCATTTAGCTCAAAACAATTCATTAAAGGGTTTTTTACATCTGTGCCCCTAGTTCCTTAGCTGTGCTCATTCATCCCCACGTCCTTCAATTTTTCTTAGTTTTCCCCACTCCCTAGCCCGAAACCCTCACCAAAGGTCATAACGGAGGATGCCGTTGGGTCAATGGTTTGGCCGTTAATTCTGATGAGTGGGGCAGCGCTGAGTCCGTACCGCCCCATTTCCGGCCACGCGGACGCCGAACGTACGTGCACGCACTTTCTCCTCATCCACCTCGGGGACGCGTGGCAGCCTTCCAACCACCCCCACAACCAAATGTAAATGCACATGTGCAGTGGTCCCCGGTCGTTAGCCACTCATGTTCGGGTCGTCGTCTTCTTTAAATGGAAACCGACCAATCCACAACACCTTCCATCCTTCTAGAGCCGCGCCTGCCCTGTCCATCCTTGGCAGGATACAAACCCTAGTCTGCCAGCGACCCCAAAACCAAACCCTAGCCAGTAGCCACCATGGGCATCTTCTCAGGGGCTGGCTCGAGCTTCGCAAGAAGAAAGGCAAGGCCCCCGCCATCCCTTGGCGCGCCCTACCCCCACCGTTATCTTCCCGTACGCCTTGGAGGTGAGGTGCCGGTGGCAGTAGCTCATGACAATGACTCGATCCGGCCTATGCTGCAGACTCTCCCAATTGGGAGGTCTGGTTTGTGTTTGAGCATGCGGAGCAGCACCAGCATGGAGTCTGCGATCTGCGGGCTTGCACCCCACCGCCCCTCGTCGTGCATGATGAGGACCAGGAGGCGGAGGCCACATACCAGGAGGCGCTGGCGCCGACAGCTGTCCTCTGCGAAAGCAAGGAGGAAGAGCGGCACAAGGAGGATAAGGAGGAGGTGGCTTACCAGGCACGGATGGCGAAGGCCATTGCGCTCTCCGCTTCTGGCGACTACGTCGTGCCGCCGCTGGCCCCGACATCCCCTGCCAAGATCAAGCAGACACCAAATGCCCTCACGCCCCACGAGTATGTGTGGGAGGGAGTGGTGCAGGAGTGGGTGAGCACGCCACCATATGGATGTCGGCGACGCCAGAGCAAGAGCGGGACTACCTTGAGCTCTGGCGACAACGACACCTATAGGCGGAGCATCTCGAGGAGTTAGAGAAGGACGCCAAGGCAGAGGAGGAGGAGCACCATGCCAAAGAGTAGGCAGCAGCGGTGCAGCCACCGGCGGACGACGTCGCCACCGCCTCGAAGATGTCGTTCCCCTAGGCTGGCCCGATGCTGACCCTCGTCAACCTCACCTGCCCCAACGATGACGACGACGATGACGTCTAGGGGGCAGATCATCTCCTTGTTTTCATTTTTAGTTTTAATGTTTTTATTTAATGCATGGAAGACTTGTGAACTCTCGCCGGCCTTTGTGGCTGCCATTAATGTATAATTAAAGTTAATGCAGGTTGATGTCAGTTGATATGATGTTTTGACTCTCATGTGATATTTGAATTTTGACTTACATTTGAATTATAAGCAACATTTGTGTTATGTTAGCCTAAACCCTAAACCCTAAACCTTTGTGATTTAAATGATCATTTTAGCCTAGTTTGCAATGATCTAACAAAAAAAAATACAAACAAATGATTATGTTAGCCTATGTTGGCGAGCTCCGAAAAGTTAGGGTAAACAGGCCATTTCCAATATAAACCAAGATTATTATTTTTTGTCATAACCATGTCACATACAACGGCATTGTGCGCATGTCTTCCATTTTTTGATTATTTTTGAATTTTTTCTTCTCATTTGAACTTGGAGATGGTATCTTACCTCAAAAGAATTTGAGAAATGTGCTCCAACTGAGCTTCCAGACTAGGGTAAACAACCCCATTTGTAATCCAGTTTTTTGGATCTACTCTAAATGAGCCAAATGTTTTTTATTAACACCTATTCAATCTATATAGTGTAGATTCGAAGTCTCACTGTTTTTTGAATTAATCTCATATTCAGAAAGGAAAAAGAAATCATACAAAAGCATGCAGGATGTAAAACCTAAATACTACTACATAATTAAACCTAACTATTCTTCGTTGGAGATGTCGATGATCTTCGTGCCCTCCGGTGGATAAATGGCCGCCTGTTGCGGCTCCGCCTGCTCCAGCACCTGCGGCTGCTCCGCTACCGCCTCCTCTGCCTCTCTCTCCGCCTCCAGCTCAGCGAACATAACGTCGGCCTCTGCCTTCCTCTACCGGATGAGCTGACGGTTGTCCTCCACCCCGGCCTCATCCCGGATGGAATCCAGGATGGCCTGCTCCTCCGCCATCTCCTCCGGCTGGTCGATGGTGACCTCCGCCTCCGCCTCTGGGCCTTCCTCCTCCATGGTCTCTAGCTAATGCTCCTCCTCTTGCTCCTCCTCCTCCGTCTCTGACAAATCCTTAGGGAGACCCACAACGATGGTGGCGGCGCGACGAGCCTGCATTTCCGCCTCGATTTGCAGGCGCTGCTCCGTAGTGAGCTGCGTGTACGTGGTGATGAGGTGCCGGACCATCCTAATGGTGACAGAAGTGCGAGAGGAGGTGTATGGGCTCGGGCAGCGGCGGGGTGGAGGGAGGAAGAGGATGTGCAAGGGCTGGGGGACGACGACCGGGTTAAATAGCCGGGGAATGGCCTCGGCGGCGATTCGAAGAGGCGCCATGTGACATTCACACCGCACCGATGGTCGAGACACCCGTCGGACCATCAGGTTTCCCGATGAGTCCACATGGGGCCATGTCGTCTGCCTGACGTGGCGGATGCCTGTGAAAAGACGCCTGCAAAACGGGATGGAGGGAGTGCGCGCTTCGGTCCAACAGTCTACCGAAACCGGTCCCACTCATCAGAGTTAACGGTCAGAGGCATTGACCCGACGACAATGTCCATTGTAACATGTTCTGAAGGTTTCGGACAAGGGAGTAGGGAAAAGTGAGCAACAGTTAAGAGCGTGGGGATGAATGAGTAGAGCTAAGGAACCAGGGGCATAGAAATAAAAATCCCTTCATTAAATTGATGAAAAATAGCAAATGAAGTTAGAAAGGGTTGAAATTTGAGGATGTGGCTTAGAATGGTTCATATTGAATGCACAAAAAGTCTGGAGTTTAAATAAGTTTAAAAATTAAATGCCTTTGTAACAGATGAGTTTTTGTTTGAAGCCCTCATACTTTGAAGTAGATGGTCTAGTTGTTACACGAGGTGCATCCAGTTTTTGCCGTAACCCTCTCAACTTTTTACCACTTGCTGTGTGGGTGAAATGATGATACCATGCCAAGTTTCAACCTTTTCATAGTTCATTTGTAGTGCTTTTAATTTTTAGGGTCATTTAGCTCAAAATAATTCATTAAATGGATGAAAAATAGCAAATGAAGTTAGAAAGGGTTGAAATTTGAGGATGTGGCTTAGAATGGTTTATATTGATGCACAAAAAGTTTGGAGTTGAAATAAGTTTCAAAAAATGAAATGCCTTTGTAACAGATGAATTTTCGTCCGAAACCCTCATACTTCGAAGTAGATGGTCTAGTTTGTACACGAAGTGCATCCAGTTTTTGCCATAACCCTCTCAAATTTTTACCACTTGCTATGTGAGTGAAATTATCATACCAATCCAAGTTTCAACCTTTTAGGACTTTATTAATAGTGATTTTTATTAAAACAAATGAAGGTATAGAACTAAAAAGAGTTAAATAGAATCTAGTTTTTATTAAAACACCTATTTAAAATATCCTAAAAATTCCAAAATTTAACATAATGATAAAACATACTAATATTAAACAACAACAAAAACAATCACTCCAAAATCTATTTTTAAACTAAAGTTATTCACAAACTAGTGATTCACAAAATTTTCAAAAGAATTCAAATTTAAACTATTTAAATTTGAAAACTACTCGCACTAACAGAAAGTTTGTAATTGATTTGACCTAAAGCAAAAAAGATTCATTAAGAAACTATAAATATTCTAAATATAAAAATAGTCATTCCAAATATAAAAACAGAAAAATAAAAAAGAAAGAGAAAATAGACCTTTAGCCTCGGTTGGTGATACCAACCAGGACTAAAGGTCCCTTCCCGCGCGAATTTAGGCCGCCGGAAAGGCCTCTTTAGGCCTGGTTGTTATCATCAACCGAGACTAAAGGTGCTTTAGTCCCGGATGGTAATACCAACTGGGACTAAAGGTCCTTTCTATATAACCCCTTCTCCTTCCTCCTCAGTCCCACCCCAATGCCACACTCCACTCTACGCTGCCAGGCAGCCCAAATTCTGCCCCGACGTCGTCGCCGTCGCCGTCGCCACTCCTCGCTGGTCTCCTTCGTCGCTCCAACATCGTCACTGCTCCTCGCCGGTCTCCTCCGCCGCTCCATCGTTGTCGCCGCTCCTCGTCGGTAAGGCTCCCCCTCCTCTCTGTCCCCGTCGGCCCCGCGCGCCTCCGTCGCTCGCCCCCGTCCACCGTGCGCAGCACTGCCACCGTCCCCGCCTCCGCCCACCGCAGCTGGCCCCGCTGTCGGTGTCAAAATCGGTGGATCTCGGGTAGGGGGTCCCAAACTGTGAGACTAGAATCGACGGTAACAGGAGACGAAGGGGACACGGATTTACCCAGGTTCGGGCCCTCCTATGGAGGTAATACCCTACGTCCTGCTTGGTTCAATTGATGAAGTGTGTGTGTGGGGGGGGGGGGTTACAGAGTTGATCTACCTCGAGATCAAATAGCTAACCCTAGATGAGTTGTTCTGTCCTTATACCCTAAAACCCTCCGGCTTATATAGATGCCGAGGATGCCTAGGGTTTACACATGGTCGATTACATGCCGAAGAGATAAACATGCCTATTTACTACATCAAACATGGAGCGGAAGCCGTGCTTCCCAAAGCTTCCATCCTGGAGACTGGGTCTTCAAATCTTCCCATGTTCGGTAAGTAGCCCACATAGTCCGGCCCATAAACAATAGACCGACCATCTAAGGATCCCCTAATCCTAGACTCCCTCAGTAGCCCCCGAACTTGCCTCCAACTCCAAGGGTCTTCAGCTCCCAGTGCTTCGTGAACAGAGTCTTCAGCTTGCGAGGTGAGTTCCTTCCCGCTGAACCATAGCTCGGCCTCCAATGATAAGCAGTTTTCTGCATAGTGCATGTACGAATACAACAAATTGATTGGCTTTGAAGGCCAAACGTCAAGGGGTAAACAATATTCCTCTGACGACCTCACTGATGAAAGCCTACGGGCCACCATGACCGCTAGGCTAGTTGCATAGACTCGATTCGTGGTTCGAGGCCATTTTAATCATCATGATCTATCAATATACCGATCGTATCCCATTTTATACGGTATATACTTAATCACACACATGCAATGGCTCGCACGTCTCGGGAAGTGGAGGGATCCACGGCGCAGCAAGGGGAGTCCAAATCGATAGGTCTCATAAAAAGAGGAGGAAAACCCCAAAGGCTATTCACGCTCTCCATTAGACTTCTCCGCCTCCCATTCCTTTGCGCCTCCAAAGCACAGATCTAGGTCTCTTCGACCCAACCCCCAAGATCATCAATGGAGGGCTCCAACGGCCAATGGAAGCTTCCACGGTCATTGATCAGGACATTCAAGGCCGGTTACCTATCCGCCAACATCCCTCACCGTGTAGCGGAGGAGGGCCAAGTGATCGCCACCCCCATGCTAGGCGAAAGGGTGGTGTTCATCCCCCACTTCATCAGGGGGCTGAGTTTCCCCTCCACCCCTTCGTCAGGGGACTAATGTTCTTCTACGGCCTCGACTTCCATGACCTCCCGCCAAACTCCATCATGCACATCTCGACGTTCATCCTCGTCTACGAGGCCTTCCTGCGCATCGAGCCACACTTCGGGCTCTGGCTTCAGGTGTTCAACATCAAGCCCAAGTGCGTCAGTGGCAAGCACGCAGATTGTGGCGAGGCCGTCATCGACAAGCTCACCCGTGTTGGGTGTCCGTCGGGCACCCTCATCGACACCATCAAGGGGTGGTAAAAGGAATGGTTCTATGTCAACGAACCACAAGAAGAGGGTTATCACCCCGCCGCCGCATTTAGATCTAGTCCCCCCACTAGACTGGCTACATGGCTCGAAAAGGGCCTTGTCTGGGGGTCGGGCAAGGAGGTGAGTGACCTGCAAAAGTGCATCCGCTCCATGGTCGAGGAGGGCACCAAGTTGACTGATGTGGTCCAGGTGACGCTCCGAAGATGCATCCTCCCCTGTTAGCGCCGGGACACCCCCTTGTGGGCTCATGAACTTGATGCCGAGGCCACAATTCGGAATCTCTTCCGCACGACGCGGGAGAAGTTGTGGAAGACGCTCTTCAAATCATACAAGAGCTGGCCATCCGAGGAGGAGGAAAAGGGTCTGCACGCAGCCAAGCCCAATTCCGAGGTACGATACACCCTAGCTTGGTCGGCTTTATTACATAGGCAGATTCTCATGACCCCTTATCCGATCTATCTTTGCAGAGATGGCTGAACAAAGCCATCAATATTAATAGTCCGTCGCCTCAGCCCGAAGACGAGAGGACCGGGCTGTTAGCCAAAATGCTCGTGGTAAAGCCTTACGAGGCTCCCATGAAGAAAGAGAAGAAGAAGAAACCAGGCCAGGCTGGCATCCGCACCAAGGACCAGCCTGATGCCGCATCCGAGGATACCCTCGCCTCCTCGAATCAGGAGGAGGCTGAGGAGGAGGAAGAGGAAGAAGAAGAGGAGGAGGCCGAGGTCGAGGGCGAGGGGGAGGCAATTCCCCCCGTGCTAGGTAGAGAGCGGCGTCTTCGGACGCCCCGGAGCAGGTCCCCTCTCCTGCCCAGAAGAGGGCGCGACAGATGCGGGTGGTTCTATCTGACAATAGCTTGGACTCGGACACCGCGTCCGAAGACCTCGAGGAGGTTCCACGAAGGAGCCTACTGGTCAAGCCCCCCCCGAAGAGGTTAGGATCCGAAGACCCTCCTATTCATTACGAATAGATTTGGAGTTTGCTAACATGCAGGTTGTTGGCCTTGCAGCCCCCCCGCGCGTTATCCCCACCGAGGTGATATCGAACAGGGAGACCCCACCCGCCGAACTAGCGGAGAGTGGGGATGGCTCGCATCCCACCACTCCAGGCGCCATGAGGGATGTCATGGAGGTGTCGTCCCAGCACACTCCCATGGAGGTAGATACCGGTGCAAGGGAGGCGGTATTGTGTCCGAGGCTAACACCTCGGCCACTGAAGACACGGGGGTGTTGCCCCCCGGCCCAGATGTTGGGGAACGTTGCATGGGAAACAACTTTTTTCCTACGCACACGCAAGATCTATCCCATGGTGATGAGCATCTACGAGAGGGAGAGTGGATCTACATACCCTTGTAGATCGCTAAGAAGAAGCGTTAACAAATGCGGTTGATGTAGTCGAACGTCTTCACGATACAATCACGATTCGTTCCGCGATCTCATCACGAGCCGTTCCGCGGTCCCATCGTGGTCCTTCCGATCTAGTGCCGAACGGATGGCACCTCCACGTTTAGCGCATGTACAGCTTGATAACATTCTCCACCTCCTTGATCCAGCAAGCGAGGGTAGAGAGGTAGATGAGTTCTCTGCCAGCACAACAACATGGTGGTGGTGGTGGTGGTGGAGCTGTCCCGGCAGGGCTTCGCCAAGCGCTACCGCGACAATCTAGAGGAGAAACAGATCTAGAGGGGGAGGGAGAGGCTGCATCGTGGTTTATGGTCTTGTATCCCTCCCTCCCCTCACATATATATAGGAGGGAGAGGAGGAGGGGCGCCCTAGGGTTTCCCCTAGGGTGGGGCAGCGGCCAAGGGGGCAACTTGCCCCCCAAGGCAAGTGGGGCGCCCCCTCTTGCGCCTGCCCTAGCCCTCCCAGCTGCATGGGCCTTAGGTGGGAGGGGAGGCCAGCCCACCAGGGGCTAGTGCTCCCCTCTCATAGCCCATGGGGCCCTCCGGGGCAGGTGGACCCCTCAAAACACTTCCGACACTCCCGTCATAAAACCGGTAAGTCCTGGAACTTTTCCGGAACCCGAATACAGACTTCCTATATATCAATCTTTACCTCTAGACCATTCTGGAGCTCCTAATGACGCCCGAGATCTCATCCGGGACTCCGAACAACCTTTGATCACCAACATACATAACTCAACTATACCGAAACGTCACCGAACCTTAAGTGTGCAGACCCTACGGGTTCGAGAACTATGTAGACATGACCAAGACACCTCTATGGTCAATAACCAATCGCGGGACCTGGATGACCATATTGGCTCTTACATATTCTATGAAGATCTTTATCGGTTGAACCTCTATGTCAAGGATTCAGATAATCCCGTATGATGTTCCCTTTGTTCTTCGGTATGTTACTTGCCCGAGATTCGATCGTCGCTTTCTCTATACCTAGTTCAATTTTGTTACCGGCAAGTCTCTTTCCTCAATCCGTAATACAAGATCCCGTGGCTAAAAACTTAGTCACATTTCTTGCAAGGCTTATTGTGATGTCGTATTACTGAGTGGGCCCTGAGATACATATCCGTCACACGGAGTAACAAATCCCAATCTTGATCCATGCCAACCCAACAGACACCCTCAGAGATATCTGTAGAGCACCTATATAGTCACCCAGTTGCGTTGTGACGTTTGATACACACAAGGTACTCCTCCACTGTCAGTGAGTTGCACGATCTCATGGTCATAGGAACAGATACTTGACATGTAGAAAACTGTAGCAATAAACTTACACCATCATATGCTAGTTTTATAGTTTGGGTCTTATCCATCACATCATTCTCCTAATGATGTGATCCCGTTATCAAACGATGAGCTAGTTCACTAGAGGCATACTAGGGACATGGTGTTGTCTATGTATCCACACATGTATCTGAATTTCCGATCAATACAATTCTAGCATGGATAATAAACGATTATCATGAACAAGGAAATATGATAATACTAATTTATTATTACCTCTAGGGCATATTTCCAATAGTCTCCCGCTTGCACTAGCGTTAATAATCTAGTTCACATCACCATGTGATTCACATTGTTATGAATCTAACACCCAATGAGTTTCTGGGGCTCGATCATGCTTTGCATGTGAGAAAGGTCTTTTAGTCAACGAGTCTACGATATTCAAATTTGTGTGTACTTTGCAAATCTCTATGTCACGTAGTAAATACTGCTACCACACTGCACTTGGAACTATTCCAAATGGCTACTCTACTATACGTATCCGGATTGCTACTAAGAGTCATCCAGATTGGTGTTAAAGCTTGCATCGATGTAACTCTTTACGATGAACTCTTTATCACCTCCATAATCGAGAAACATCTCCTTATTCCTCTAGTTACTAAGGATAATTTTGACCGTTGTCCAGTGATCCACTCCTGGATCACTCTTGTACCCCTTGAGGGACTCATGGCAAGGCACACACATGTGCGGTACACAACATGGCATACTATACAGAGCCTATGGATAAGGCACAGGGGACGACCTTCGTCCTTTCTCTTTCTTCTGCCAAGGTCGAGCTTTGAGTCTCACTCAACTCCACACATCACAAATCAGGCAAGAACTCCTTCTTTGAGTGATCCATTTTGAACTCTTTCAAAATCTTGTCTAGGTATGTACTCATTGAAAGTCTCATCAAGCATCTTGATGTATCTCTATAGATCTTGATGCCCAACAATTAGGTAGCTTCATCCAGGTCTTCCTTTGAAAAATCTTTTTCAAACAACCGCTTATGCTTTCCAGAAATTCTACATCATTTCCGATAAATAATATGTCAATCACATATACTTATCAAAAATTCTATCGTGCTCCCACTCACTTCGTATAGACTTCGTATAGACTCAAAACTTTGATCACCTCATCAAAGCATATATTCCAACTCCGAGATGCTTGCTCTAGCCCATAGAAGGATCACTGGAGCTTGCACGGCTTTTAGCATCCTTGGGACTGACAAAACCTTCTGGTTGTACCTCATACAACCTTTCCTCAAGGAAGCAAACGATGTTTTCACATCCATCTGCCAGATTTCATAATTGAAAAACGCAACAACTGCTAACATAATTGCAGCAGACTTTAGCATCTCTATGAGTGAGAAAGTCTCATCGTAGTCAACTCCTTGAACTTGGTGGAAACTTCTTTCTGAAAAGTCGAGCTTTATAAATGTTGACATTTACCATCAACGTCTGTCTGCATCTTTAAAGGTCCATTTGTACTCAACGACCTGCCGTCCAACAAGCCACTCTACCAAAGTCTATACTTGGTTTTCATACATGGATTAGTTCTTGGATTTCATGGCCTCTAAACATTTGTCAGAATCCGGGCCCATCATCGCTTCTCCATAGCTCGTCGGTTCATCGTTGTCCAACAACATGTCCTCCAAGATAGGGTTGTCGTACCACTCAGGAGCAGTACGCGTCCTTGTCAACCTATGAGGTCGATAGTAACTTGATCCGAAGATTCATGATCATCATCATTAACTTCCTCTTCAACTGACGTAGGCACCACAGAAACATCTTTCTGCGCCGCTCTACTCTCTTGTTGAAGAAAGGTTCAACAACCTCATCAAGTTCTATCTTCCTCCCACTAAATTCTTTCGAGAGAAACTCTTTCTCGAGAAAGGACCCAGTTTTAGCAACAAACACTTTGTACTAGGATTTTAGATAGAGGGTATACCCAACTGTTCTTAGGGTATTCTATGAAGATGCATTTGTACGCTTTGGGTTCGAGCTCTTTAGGTGAAAACTCTTTTCACATAAGCGTCACAACCCCAAACATTAAGAAATGACAACTTAGGTTTCTGCCAAACCATATGGTGTCATCTCAACGGATTTAGATGGTGCCCTATTTAAAGTGAATGTAGTTGTCTCTAATGCATTACCCAAAATGATAGTGGCAAAACGATAAGAGACATCATAATTCGCACCATATCCAATAGAGCACGACTACGACGTTCGGACACACCATCACACTATGGTGTTCCAGGTGGCGTGAGTTGTAAAACAACTTTCACATTGTCTAAAGTTTTGTGCCAAACTTGTAACTCAGATATTCACCACCACGATGATTTCGTAGACATTTTTATCTTCTTATCACGATGATCTTAAACTTCACTATGAATTTGTTTGAACTTTTCAAACGTTTCAGACTTGTGTTTCATTAAGCACATATACTCATATACACTCAAATCATCAGTGAAGGAAAGAAAAATAATAATATCCACTGCATGCTACAACACTCATTGGATCGCATACATTAACATGTATTATTTCCAATAAGTTATTAGCCCGCTCCATCATACTGAAAACGGGGTCTCTAGTCATCTTGCCCAATGAGTCCAAAGATCCAGCAACATGGAGTTTCTTCATGCGATTTATACCAATATGACATTTAGCAACAGTGCCACCGGTATGTGGTACTATCATTATTAACTTTGCATCTTTTGGCATCAATGGTATGAACATGTGTATTACTATGATCAAGATTCAACAAACCATTCTCATTGGGTGCATGACCATTGAAGGTATTATTCATGTAAACAGAATAACCATTATTCTCTAACATAAATGAATAACCGTATTGCAATAAACATGATCTAATCACGTTCATGCTCAACGCAAACACCAAATAACATTTATTTAGGTTCATCACTAATCCTGAAGGCAAAGAGAGCGTGTGATGTTGATCACATCAACCTTGGAAACATTTCCAACACACATTGTCACCTCACCCTTAGCTAGTCTCCCTTTATTCCTTAGCTTTTATTTCGAGTTACTAACATTTAGCAACCGAACCGGTGTCCAATACCCAGGTGCTACTAGGAATACTAGCAAGGTACACATTAATAACACGTATATCAAATATACTTCTGTCGACATTGCCGACCTTCTTATCTACCAAGTATCTAGGGTTCTTCCGCTTCAGCGACCACTCTCCTCATAATAGAAGCACTTAGTCTTGGGTTTGGGTTCATATTTGTGTTGCTTCACTGGAGCAACAACTGACTTGCCATCCATGAAGTTTCCCTCCTTGCCCTTGCTCTTCTCAAAACTAGTGGTTTTACTAACCATGAACACTTGATGCTCCTTCTTGATTTCTACCTTCGCGGTGTCAAACATCGCGAATAGCTCAGTGATCATCATTTCCATCCCTGGAATAATTATAGTTCATCACAAAGTTCTAGTAGCTTAGTGATAGTGACTCAGAGAACTATATCAATCACTATCTTTTCTAGAATATCAACTCCCACTCGATTCAAGCGATTGTAGCACCCAGACAATCTGAGCACATGCTCAACGATTGAGCTAATCTCCTTCATATTGCAGGCAAAGAATCCTATTGGAGATCTCATATCTCACAACACGGGCACGAGCCTGAGATCCCAATTTCAGCTCTTAGAACATCTCATATGTTCCATGACGTTCAAAACGTTTTTGGAGCCTCAATTCTAAGCTGTAAAGCATGACGCACTAAACTATCAAGTAGTCATCGGAACATGCCTGTCAGATGTTCACAACATCTACAGATGATGTTAGAGGGGGTGGCGCACCGAGCGGTTCATTAAGAACATCAGCCTTCTGTGCAGCAATGAGGACAATCCTCAGATCATGGACCCAGTCCGCAATATTGCCACCATCATCTTTCAAATCTATTTCTCTAGGAACATATAAAAATTCAAGGGAGCTACAGCGTGAGCTAGTAATCTACAACATAATTTTCAAAGACACTACTGACTATGTTCATGATAATGAGTTCAATTAATCATATTACGTAAGAACTCCCACTCAAATTGACATCCCTCCGGTCATTCGAGTGATACATGATCCAAATTCACCAACTCAAGTCTGATCATCACGTGAGTTGAGGTGGTTTCAATGGTGAACATCATCATGTTGATCATATCTACTATATGACTCATGTTCGACCTTTGGGTCTCTTGTGTTCTGAGGCCATGTCTGTACATGTTAGGCTCGTCAAGTTTAACCCGAGTGTTCTGCATGTGCAACACTGGCTTGCACCCGTTGTATGTGAACGTAGAGTCTATCACATGCGATCATCAAGTGGTGTCTTGACACGATGAACTTTCGCAATGGTGCACACTCGGGGAGAACACAATTAATCTTGAAATTTTAGTGAGGGATCACCTTATAAGCTACTGTCATCCTAAGAAAAACAAGGTACATAAAAGGATTAACATCACATGCAAATCATAAGTGACATGATATGGCCATGAACTTGTGCTTTTGATCTCCATCCTTAAAGCACCGGCATGACACCATGATCTCCATCATCTTGATCTCCATCAACATGTCTCCATCGGGGTTGTCGCACCCACCATGCTTCTACTACTATTGCTACCGCTTAGCGATAAAGTAAAGCATTACATACCACTTATTGATTGACACACAGGTCATACAATAATTAAAGACAACCCTATGGCTCCTGCCGGTTGCCGTACTCATCGACATGCAAGTCATGATATTCTATTCAATACATGATCATCTGATACATCACATATGTCTCATCATGTGATTGGCCATATCACATCACAACATACCCTGCAAAAACAAGTTAGACGTCCTCTAATTGTTGTTGCAAGATTTACGTGGCTACTACGGGTATCTAGCAAAAACAATTCTCACCTACGCAAAACCACAACGGTGATACATAAATTGCTTTTCAACCTTCTCAAGGACCGCCTTTGTCGAATCCGATCCAACTAAAGTAGTGTCACGCCCAAGGTGCGCACCTATCCATTTTAAGGCACGGGGGCCTTGACAAGGGATAGAGGCGCATCTCGACGTTCGCAAGTATAGCATCATTACATCATACATTTAAGAAGAGAGCAGTATATGAGTCGGCTTACACTCGCCACATGCTAAATTACAATTCCACACAAAGTTCAAACATCAATCTGAAAGCAGGGTCCGACTACGGACGAAAACAATAGATAAAAAGAAGATGCAAATATACTATCTTGCTAGTCCCGAAGATCACGACCATGACCCTCTACTCATCTGGATACGTCACGTACATCCTGCCGCGTTCCTCGTCATACTCCCACTGGAGCTGCGTCATGTCATCTGTCATGAACTCATCTGTACCTGTACCTAGATTGTTGTAGTAATCTGTGAGCCACAAGGACTCAGCAATCTCGCGCCCGGGTACCAAGACTATTCAAGCTTTAGGTTGGGATGGGGTATGTGTTTAGTTTGCAGCAGCACTATGCATTTATGGTGGCTAACATACGAAACATGAAAGTAAATATGTGGTCTACGATAGCGATCGAATCTAGAATGACCTCTGTGAGATCCTAATCACCTACTTATGTCAATCATAACCCCACCGTCTTCTCTCTCGGTACATGTTCATGAGCAGAGACGATCATGGTTACTCACACAGTTGGTGCCTTTTATTAGAGTTTACTTCAAGTTAACTATAACCAAGTGTTAAACAAATATCCAAGTTGCCACATAACCGTGGGCACGGCTTTCCGAAAGTTTCAACCCTACAGGGGTGCTCCAACTAGTCCATTAAAAATTAACCACACTCCACGGGAATAGCCTCGACCACGGATCTCGTGATCATCCTAGGCAACTCCAAAGGAATTCCAACACCTCGAGATAGCCCGAAGAAAGTCAGAGCCCCTCACGCAAGACACTCGATAAAGGTAAAACAAGTCCAACAAGACCTCCCGACGTGTCGACGAACCCGATAAGAGTCGCGTATCTCGTTCTCAGGACACGACGGATGGGCTAAGTTTTTGGCTGACACACCCGTTGGTGGCCCCTGCTACTGCCATTTTGGACCAACACTCATGTGGAGCACTGGCCCGGGTTGTTGATTAATCCACGGGGTAGCTAGTCCCTATGCCATTTTATTAAGTTGTTTAGCAAATGTAGTACCAAAGTTGGGTCTTGCCGGACAAGTTTTAATCTTAACCGAATAAACAAGGGGGTCCCCATAACAACCCCAAGCATGTTAGGAGCACAAAGTATGGAAACATAACACCGGTAACAAGAAACTATGGTGGTAACAGCAGAACAATACACCTAGCAAAAGGCCAAGCTTTCCACCAATACCAACATATATATATGTGCATTAAATTAAATAACATATAATATTGTGATATGCCAAATCCATGTTATCACATGGATACAACCTACACCTGCATCTAAGAACGCTATAAGAGGGGTTGAGCAGCGGTAACTTAGCCAATCAAAGGTTTGCTAGGATGTGGAGGGTTAGAGGCTATCATGGCAAATAGGAGGCTGACATTCAAGTGGTAGGTAGCGCAAACATAACGATAAGAGAAAGACAACTAGCCAGCAAAAATAATATCGGGATCCGGGTACGATCATCTTGCCTGTTGGTTCTTCAGTGGAACAAGTAGCGGGATCCTCGTAGTGGTACTCGCCTGGATCGTCGTACTCAGGTTCAACATTCGCGTCTACCCAAAAGAAACAGCAAGTATAAACAAACAACCATGGTGCAATGCACAAGCAATAATGATGCATGCTTATGTGAAGAGTTTTAGCATGGCAATCCTAACTAGTCATGTTTCACATGCAAAGGATTGGTTATTAATGAATCTGGACAGGACCTTATGTTAAGTTATTTAGACATGCATGAACATGGAAAATATGTATGCATAATGCAAAAATGATACAAATGCATATGTAGAACATGAGAAATGGAGTTACGGTTCTCACGCTACGCTCACGACAAGATACGAAGGCAAAACACAAGACAAGAAGTCCATGGGCTATTCCTTGGCATTCCAAGGTAGCCAATGGTTAGGAAATGAAAAACCAACCACAATATATCCAAATATCAAGCAATTCCATGGAGTATAGCTCCCACAAGTCACAAAACACTAAAACAAACAATTTGCCACAAAATAGCAACATAGCAACTTTCACAACCAACAACTTGAGCTACAGGAATCCTACAACCTCAAACAAGGCATTGACATAAAGTACATAGCATGCTCACCAACTTATCCAACTACACAACCTAGAATGGAGACACACATCAATAAGCATGAAGCTCACAAGTTGGCATGATGAAATCAAATTCTGGGACTTAGTGCAAATAACAGTTTTCTGGAATCTGAGTTAATCTGATAGCAAGTTGACAGCAGAAACTAATGGTGTTAGGGACCACCTCATGGCATGAAAATCAACAGGATGCTAGAAGACAACATCTACTTCAAATCACTAGCACTGAGCTTGAGCTAATTCTCAACATATCGCAAGATAGCAACCACTCTTCATGGCATAAAAATATTATCAGATTTCCAGACTTCGAAATATTTAGCATGGTTGAAAACAGCAACATTTTAGTGGCTACTTTAGAGCATGGTTCCCACTGATTTGCAAGTTTATCATGACAAAGATAAATAAAATACCATGGCATTATACACATGAAATACTACCATATTCATGTTGGCACAAACATCATAGCATGCATGGAGTAAACATAGCAAAAATGACAAAATGGCACTATGAGATAAAATGACATTTTTTCAAACTTGCTCAAAAGACCAAACCAATACCACCAATGGATTCCTGAGATTTTTATACCCCAAATTCATGTATCATACTCATATCTTCACATGGAGCATCATGACAAAAACATCATAGCAAAATGACATGCATCCCTATAAGTGAAAATTTACCTAATATGCACATATCCAAAAATGCTCATAACAGTTTTAGTAATATTACCAGAAATGCAAGAAACCATTTAATTCACAATAAAACAATAAAAAAATAAAACAAAGAAAAAACAAAGGAGGGGTCCACCTGGCATGACACTAGGGCCCCTCTTGTGATGACAAGTGGGCCAGGGCCCACTATCATACCCACCACCTAATACACACACACACACTAGCACACACAACACTCACATGGGATCTGCTGCCACAACAGATCCACCACAACCACACACACCACACGCACACACTAGCACACACACACAACCTCACCTGATTCGGGTCGTGGCCACACGGGATCCCACCAGCGGCCACTCACACACCACACACAAAAATGAATAAAAGGTGCGCGAGGGGGAGGGGAATCGAACCCGCGCCCTTCTGCTCTCTCCCGAATTGAACCACCACTGTGCTACTCACGGTTTACTGAACAAGAGGGGAAGTTGCGCTTCCTAAACACAACACCCGCACCTACACTGACGAAACTGAAACTGCACAAGACACCGGCGACAACGAGCGGCAGCGGCGATCTCCGACGACTACGGCCTCTCCGACGAGGGGAAAGCTGCTGCGGGGGCTACGGATACTACGGGGAGTCCATTCCCCCGATCGCCTCGCGACGAGGGGGACGATGGCAAGCCCTCAAGGCCACACCTTGCTGCCGGCGGCGACACGACTACAACGGCGATGCTACCTACACGAGGAGGAGAGGATGCGGTGTTGGCTGCTCACCGAGGGGAGGGAGACGACGACCGGGACGCGGCGAAGAGGAAGGAGAGGCAGAGATGACGACAACGACGAAGAGGAAGAAGCCGGCGATGATGCGGCGGCGAAGAGGAAGAAGGACGATGCCTTGGAGCCTCCTAGCACTAGGAATGGATCGAGGAAGGCGGCGCCGTGCTCCATGCCATCTCCACCGGCGACGAGGACCACCAGAGGCGCGAAGACAACGGCGAGGACGAACGGCGCACTCCCTGAACTTACCTGACGAAACTCTGAATCTCACCGAGGGGGAAGAAGGGGAGGAGAAGGCTGGAGAGGGAGATGGGAGCGGCGGTGGCTAGGAGGAGGAGAGGAACCCTAGGACGAACTAGCACGCACGTCGAGGGGGTTTAAATACCCCGGAGCTGACGGTGACGGACGACGGAAGGAATGGAGAGCGCTGTCTCCTTTGAAGACACTGACGGAGACGACGACAGGGGCAGGTAGGCTTCCGTGTGCGGCTGGGCCGCGCGGGAGTCCCCTCGGCCGCGCAACAGCCCACTTCTCTCCCTCTCTCTCAAAAACAAAACAACATGGGTTTTCTTTTAAAATAAACAGACATCTTATGAAAACCCGACAGCAATAAAAAAAGGATTTTTGACAAAACAAGAACACTTTTACATACAATGAAATAAGACCTTTTTAACAAAATTACCATGTTGATTTTTAGAGCAACTAATTTAAATAGTTTTATAAAACATTAGCCCCTTGTTATTTAAAGCCCCAACATCATATGGCATAACACAACAAAAGAACAACACACATGGGCTCAAATTAATATTGGCTACCTTATGAATTTTTTTAGCAATTTTAAAACAACAAATAATCCTGTTGATAAATGCAATGGAATAAAAGAGTAAAGGTTGGGTTGTTAGAAAAAGAAGAAGAGGGGGGAGAAGATGACCCACTCAAACCACACATCCACAGAACACACCTATCACATGAAACCTCACAAGTTCACAAGGAGCACACCAACATAATATGCAAGTCATGATGATGAATGATATGACGCATAACGCAAGAATGCATGAGACCAAGACATGGCAAAAGAGCAACTCATTACGATCATCACATGACAACATGGGTCCACTTACGTTACAATGCCACAAAAGGAAGGGACGACACTTGGGGAGGAACCAATGTAAGCATCAACGCCCACAAACTCTTTGTGTTATACTCGAGATCTCATCTACACATAGACCTAGGTCATGATGCCACTGTTGGGGAATGTTGCATGGGAAACAAAAAATTTCCTACGCACACGCAAGATCTATGCATGGTGATGAGCATCTACGAGAGGGGGAGTGGATCTACATACCCTTGTAGATTGCTAAGCGAAAGCGTTAAGAAATGTGGTTGATGTAGTCAGACATCTTCACGATCCAATCACAATCCGTCCCGTGATTTCATCACGAGCCATCCCGCGATCCCATCGTGGTCCTTCCGATCTAGTGCCGAGCGGATGACACCTCCGCATTCAACACACATACAGCTTGATGACGATCTCCACCTCCTTGATCTAGCAAGCGAGGGTGGAGAGGTAGATGAGTTCTCCGCCAGCACAACGGCGTGGTGGTGGTGGTGGAGCTGTCTCGACAGGGTTTCGCCAAGCGCTACCGCGACAATCTAGTGGAGAAACATATCTAGAGGGGGAGGGAGAGGCTGCACCATGGCTTATGGTCCTACAGCCCTCCCTCCCCTCACATATATAAAGGAGGGAGAGGAGGAGGGGGCGCCCTAGGGTTTCCCCTAGGGTGGGGCGGCGGCCAAGGGGGGCAACTTGGCCCCCAAGGCAAGTGGGGCGCCCCCTCTTGGGCCTGCCCTAGCCCTTCCAGCCGCATGGGCCTTAGGTGGGAGGGGCGGCCAGCCCACCAGGGGCTGGTGCACCCCCTCTCACAGTCCATGAGTCCCTCCGGGGTAGGTGGACCCCCCGGAACACTTTCGGCACTCCCGTCACAAAATCGGTAAGTCCTGAAACTTTTCCGGAACCCGAATACTAACTTCCTATGTATCAATCTTTACCTCCATACCATTCTGGAGCTCTTCTTGAGGTCTTGGATCTCATCCAGGACTCCGAACAACCTTTGGTCACCAACAAACATAACTCAACTATACCGAAACGTCACCAAACCTTAAGTGTGCAGACCCTGCGGGTTCGAGAACTATGCAGACATGACCGAGACGCCTCTACGGTCAATAACCAATAGCGGGACCTAGATGCCCATATTGGCTCCTACATATTCTACGAAGATCTTTATCGTTCGGACCTCTATGTCAAGGATTCAGATAATCCCGTATGATGTTCCCTTTGTTCTTCGGTATGTTACTTGCCCGAGATTCGATCATCGGTATCTCTATACCTAGTTCAATCTTGTTACCGGCAAGTCTCTTTACTCATTCTGTAATACAAGATCCCATGGCTAACACTTAGTCACATTGCTTGCAAGGCTTATTGTGATGTCGTATTACCGAGTGGGCCCTGAGATACCTCTCCGTCACACGGAGTAACAAATCCCTGTCTTGATCCATGCCAACCCAATAGACACCCTCGGAGATACTGGTAGAGCACCTTTATAGTCACCCAGTTACGTTGCAACGTTTGATACACACAAGATACTCCTCTAGTGTTAGTGAATTGCATGATCTCGTGGTCATAGGAACACATACTTGACATGCAAAAAACTATAGCAATAAATTGACACGATCATATGCTACGTTTATAGTTTGGGTCTTGCCATCACATCATTCTCCTAATGATGTGATCCCGTTATCAAATGACATCTCATGTCCATGGCTAGGAAACCTTAACCATCTTTGATCAACGAGCTAGTTCACTAGAGGCATACTAGGGACATGGTGTTGTCTATGTATACACACATGTATCTGAGTTTCCGATCAATACAATTCTAGCATGGATAATAAACGATTATCATGAAAAAGGAAATATGATAATAACTAATTTATTATTGCCTCTAGGGCATATTTCCAACACCAGATACCAAGGAGGCCAGAAAAGCGGGTGCTCAGTCCCCTCCAAGAACATCTCCGAAGCGCACTATGCCTCCGGAGGCGCCGGTACAAACCCCGGTGGGTGATCGGGGATTCCGATCATCACCAGCACCACCGACCAATAGGTGGTCAGTCATGGTGGAGGCTCTATCGAGCGCCTCCATCCCCGTGGATCATCGCACCCTTATGGGTGCGGTACTACAGAGCATCCAGTCCGTTGACAACAGAATGGAGGAGGCCTTCAAAGGTCTCCTTACGGGTTTTCAAGTAAGTCACCCGATGTGTTTATTTGCAAAGATTTTTTTATTCGCATTATATACATGGCAGCCCCCGAGCCCTAGGTGAGGTGAAAAACTCACCTAGGGGTCATATCTGAATCAGATACCGAACTAAATGCACTTTAAGTGTCCGACATGTTAGAATAACTCGACGTATGATCGGATTGTCTATAATTCGAGAACTGAGTGCCCTTGAAATGTATTAACTGTGTGTATAATGTAGGCTTCGTCATCGGCGACGGCCATAAATGGTGCCGAGCTGGAGGAGCTAAATCAGAAGCTGAAACGCTCCGAAGACGAAGTTGAGGCCCTTAACCGAAGGCTCGACGAGGCTCAAGGTATGTCAAAACAGAATTCGAATGCCTTTGTCTGAGCCCTATTGTCTGAATACTGTCAATGAAGCTTCTTCACAATGTATAATGCACGCGCAGCCTCGGCGAAGGAGATGGAGGGGCTCAAGGCCGAGCTCCAGCGCGCGAAGGGCGAAACGGCCTCCGAGAGGGCGGCTGTTAAGGAAATGGCTGTCGCGCTTTCCGCCATATGGGCCACTAGTCGCAAGCATGAAGCTCATGTGGTAGAGGTCCAGCAGGAGCTCAAGGATGCCAGAGAAAGATACGAGGCCTTGGAGTAGAATAATAAGGCGATCTCGGCCAAACTGTCCACTTTGAAAACCAAACTCCAGAAGGAGCGGATGGACAGACGGTTCTACGAGGAGCAAGTGTGCCAGGACAAGGGCATAGTTGATGGTAAGCCGTACTCACTAAAGTCCGTATTCGAGGATAGGAAATTCATATTGCTTACCCGGGTGTGGCGATCCTCAGGTGCATCCTACGATCTCTAGAAGAGTGTGGCGGACGCCAATCAGCTGTTCACCTCGCGGGGAGAAGAAGATGAAGCTCGGTTGTTCCGGGCATAGTTTGGAGCCCCCGAGCATCCTCCTCTTCTAGTGGAGAAGCTGAAACAACTGATGGAGCTGCACCAGATGGCGGAACAGACCATGAAGGATCTCTCCATCCGTTTATGGCCCAGCGAGCCGCTACCAGGCAGCTACTTCGGCGTGGTGCAGAGGTCGATTGCTGCTTTGCCCTGCCTCGTCACCGTCAAACACTCCTCCTGCATCGAGGGAATCCGAATGGCCCTTTCCAAGGCCAAAGTGCACTGGCTGGGGCTAAATCTGATGAAGGTAGCCACCGACCCGCCGCCACCCGGGAAGGAGCAACGACGCCCCGAGTTGTACTTTGATGGAGTGATGGAGAGAGCTCGGGTGATAGCGTCATAGTGTTCGGGTGATAAAATTTTCAAATGAGCTGTAATGCGTCCAAAGACTTGCCAAAACTTTTAATGATATTTAGTATTTGTTCTTATATGGTTTCACATTCTTTATAACTCCTATGTGACTGTTTCATACTGAAAGATGTCAGTCATCGGCTTCAGCCCCCACATAGATACTACATGGGGTGTCTATACCAATGCACTATGTCCCTTAGCTGTATTATCGGAACCCGAAGGCGGTACAGTGCGACAGACTAGGCAATCAGACTATAGTGCTTTATTTCTTTCACTTAGCCGTAGGGGCGCGAAAAGGACTACAGGAAGTGTACGATTAGGCACCAAAGTGTTGTGATATTCGGATGAACCGTGGCCGAAGCCGGTATCACAATGTCCGCACAAAGGGCAAGTTCCTCGTATAATACGGAATAACCGCTTACGAGTATTGAAATATAACACTTCTAGCTCGGGGTTCACAAATCGGATCACGCATACTTTGACAGTCCATTTTCGGCTTTCTCCCCTGAGGTGCTTGACCAGACTATCTGGAAGCACAATCGCAGGGGTGCTCCCTTTGCCATTTTAGCCAAACGAGCGGAACATAAAGGGGCAAGCACAGGAGCCGGGCAACCCAACTTGTTGACCAAAGACATAGTTTGGAACCGATGCATATAAAGTGAACGCCAAGACGCCGAACACATGATAGATAAGGCAATTTTTGTTTGAACTCGAGCCCCCGGTCTATTAGCCGGTTACCTTGCATCATACCAAACAGGTTCACCAGAAGAGGAAGATAGGAGGAAAAATATGCACCAAAAAAAGGATAGATGAGGCAAACTTGTGCCATGCACTTTTGCATTTTCTCAACAACTCTTATAACTTGGATTGCCAAAGCAATTGTTTACAAGTATATGAAATAAATAAAAATATACAAGAGTTGTTGTACCAGGGGTCTTCGATTGGTAACCTGACATCCTCGATATCCCCCCTTGCTAGTTGACTCCTGCTCTTAGATGCACCTTGATGGGTGTTAGTGTTCAGCGGGCGGATTTTGCCAACAAAATCTTGAGAGGCCACCGAATTGTAGGTGAGATTTACACTGTAGGCATGCTCTTTGAGGAGCGCCTGCATTTTGTTCGAAGACGTGTTGATGGTAGAAGTTCGGGCCAGCCGAAAACCCATCTTTATTTCCCCACCGCTACCCATGGAATCTTAAGTGCGAAGGTGTGCCTCCTCGGCACATACTTTGCCGGTGTTGAGGTTGTGCGGTGGGGGCGAGTCCCTATAGAAGTGAGGAGGGAGGATCTAAGTTTTCGGTCCGAAGCCGAACTCGCTTCCCAGCCTTGTGTGCCTTTATGGCGGATGTTGGAACTTCCCGATCTTCTTTGTAGCTAAATTCGGCCTCTAGGGCCAATGCATGTTCCTCAGTTCTAAGGGAGTGCTCTGTATTGCCGTTGACAGTAATGACCCCCTTGGGGCCTAACATCTTGAGCTTGAGGTATGCGTAGTGTGGGACCGTGTTGAAACGAGCGAACGTTGTCCGACCAAGCAGCGCGTGATAGCCATTGCGGAAGGGCACAATGTCAAAGATCAAATCTTCGCTACGAAACTTACCGGTCAAGCCGAACACAACTTCTAGAGTTACGGAGCCCGTACATCAGGCCTGAATGCCTGGGATCACTCCTTTGAAGGTAGTGCTGCTGGGTTTGATCTCTGACGGATCTATGCCCATCTTTTTCACCGTATCTGAGTAAATTAGGTTGAGGCTACTTCCTCCGTCCATTAGGACTTTTGTGAGGTGATACCCATCTATAATGGGGTCTAGGACGAGGGCCGCCGAACCCCCATCGTAGATACTGGTTAGATGATTGCACCGATCAAAGGTGATCAATTATGCCGACCATGGGTTGTACGTCGAGGCTACGGGTTCAACAACGTAGACCTCCCAAGGGTGCGCTTCCTCTTCTTCTTGGGTATATGGGTGGCGCATATCATGTTCATCGTTTTGACTTCGGGAGGGAATTTCTTCTGACTGCCGCCAATTGGACCCCGAGGCTCATCCTTGTCCTCACTGCAGGAGCTTTTGCCTTGGTCCTTGGGTGGTATCTTGTGGGCCTGTTTAAACACCCAACAATTGCGGTGTGTGTGGTTGTCAGGCTTTTCCATAGTCCCATGGATTTGCTAAGGCCTTTCCATGATCTTCTCCAGCTGAGAGGGTCCATCACGATTGCCTTTAGGAGGCTTCTTCCACAGCCTAGGTCGGGAGTTGCAGAATCTGGCGTTTACAACCGTATCATGGGCATCGCTATTATTGTGCCGGTGCTTATTCTTATTGCTCTTTGATTTTGAGTTGCCATCCAGGGCTTTAGGTGCTACGGGATCTTCGGAATTGTGGCTGCGTCTTTCCAGCCAATTGTCTTCGCCTATGCAAAAGCAGGTCATGAGGGACGTAAGGGAGGACATGGTCCGAGGTTTGTCCTGGCTTAGGTGGCGGGCCAGCCATTCGCCCCGAATATTGTGCCGGAAGGAGTCTATAGCCTCAACATCCAGACAGTCAAAGATTTGGTTCTTCTTAGTCAAGAATCGATTCTAGAATTGCTGAGCAGACTCGCCGGGCTTCTATACGACGTTGCCAAGATCGGAAGAGTCCGGTGGGCGGACATAGGTTCCCTGAAAGTTGGAGCGGAATGCATCTTCCAGGTCTTCCCAGCATCCAATGGAGTTTTCGGGGAGGCTGTTTAACCAGTGCCGAGTTGGCCCCTTAAGCTTAAGAGGGAGGTATTTGATGGCATGGAGATCGTCTCCTCGCGCCATGCGGATGTGGAGGAGGAAATCCTCAATCCATACGGTTGGGTCAGTGGTACCATCATACTGTTCTATATTCACGGGTTTAAAACCCTCGGGGAACTGATGTCGCATTACCTCATCTATGAAGCACAGTGTGTGAGCGGCACCTCTGACCCGTGCTATGTCGCACCTGTATTCGGCGTCTGTATGGGGTTGGTTGCGTTCCCAGACTCTGTTGTTTTGGTCGAACAATGGTCTGTATCCGCACCTCTATCGGGCGAGTACTCTCTGGATCTTGTGCGGCCTGCTCTGTGATCTAGGTCATCTCGCAGGTCGAACCTGTCATTTGGCTCTAATGGCTCCTTACCTCGTCTTCGGGGAACTGTTGGTATATAACCGGTGTCATCGGCCGTCCTGTCCTGACCCCTGTCCTGATCTACGAGAAATTATGTTATATATGCCTAACGCGTACAGTATGTAGTAGCGTAAAATATGTTTGAAATGAAAAATAATTAAATGGAAAACACAAAATGAAAAGGAAAAATAAACAATAAACCCTATACCCCTAAACCCCTAAACCTCTAAACCCATAAAACTTTAGTCCCGGTTGGTGTTACCAACCGGGGCCAAAGGTCCCCATGCCCTGGCGTATGCTGCCAACCACGTGGCCAAGGTTTAGTCCTGCTTCGTATCCAACCGGTACTAAAGGCTTGGACCCTTTAGTCCCTATACATTAGTCCCGGTTGGGGGACCGGTACTAAAGGCCCTTCCCAACCGGGACTAATGACCTTTGTTCTACTTGTGCCCCTCTGGTCCATGGCCGCCATGGCGGCGGAGGGGCAGGTGCCCCTCCGAGATTGGATCTCCCTCTCTATTCTCTTTTGTTTTGCGCGCCTATTTTCTGGCCAAAAACCATTTCTTATATTCCCGGAGATCCATAACTCCGATTGTGCTGAGATTTTGACATGATTTTTTTCCAAAAATTAGCTTCCTTGCGCCCGAAGGAGAGCCCCAACCGACGTATGAGGTGAGCACTACCCTCCATGGTGCACCTGGGCTCCCGGGTGCGTCCTAGTGTATTATGCTCGCCGTGGTCCCTCGTTTGCATTGATTCCACTTCCAAAAATTCACAAACATTCCTAAATAATTCGTTGTAATTTTTTATCGCGTTTGGACTTTGTTTGATATGGAATTTCTGCGAAACAAAAACACACAAAAAAACAGGAACTGGCACTAGGCACTGGATCAATAGGTTAGTCTAATAAATCATATAAATTGTTGCCAAAAGTATGTGAAAGTTGTATAATATTGGCATGAAACAATCAAAATTTATATATACAATAGAGACGTATCAGGGAGGTAGGAAGCGGGTGTGCCCCCTAGACACTTAGCGGTGTTGGCCTTTTCTTCATCACCAACACCATTGGTAGTGGAGGGATATAGATAAGGTGAGAAACTTTCAAAAGTTTCCCGCTCATGCAAACTCAAGGTTTAAAACTTTTGGTGGTTGACATGTGGGCCAACAGATTGAGGATCAATTGTGTCATTAACCCTAAAGTCTTTTTCTATGTAAGAGGGTACACCACATCTTTTTTTGGACCAGGAATCTTTGGAATCAAAATGATGAACGTACGTTTATCTCCTCCGAGGAGTCATCTCCATCAAGCACTCAGATGATCATGGTTGTAACTTCGTCGCCACATAAATCCCAATGCCTCTGGAGAAAAATGTGTTGGAAATCCGTTAGGACCCGACGCCTTTGTCAGGAACATTTGAAACAATGCTTCTTTCACCTCATCCTTAGTATACATCGCATTAAGGCGTGCATTCATGGCCCTGTCCACTCTGCGTCGTATGTGCGACAATACTTTCTCCATTCCAATGGTTCCTTTAGAGGTGTAAAGATTTGAATAGAAGTTGTTGGCCATGCCGGCTAGTTCAGTTGGGTCCGAGCTCACCAAGCCATCCACCCTTTCAAGCTTTGAGATTGTATTGTTCACCTTCCTAGCACTTGCTTTATACTAGAAAAACTATGTATTGCTATCACCTTAGGATAACCATGTAACGTGCAATAGTTATTGCATCATCACCTCCTCATGATAGCACAATTCAAGTAGCTTTTCCTCAACCTTCTTCTCCTCTGCACCTAGGCCAACACGCATCAGATCTTCTCTGAGCTCAGCCAACCTCCTTCTCAATCTCCTCAATTCTTGTCGCACTAAACCAAAAGTATGCTTACCCCACCTTGTCAACGATCTAGCCACTCACTCCAATTTATGTGCCAATTCATTCACTATGAGTGCTGATACGTCTCCAATGTATCTACAATTTTTGATTGTTCCATGTTGATATATTATCATTCTCGGATACTTTTTGGGCATTTGTTTACCAATTTATAATATTTTTTGAGCACTAACCAATTGACCAAGTGCCCAGTGCGAGTTGTTGTTTTCTGCAGGTTTTTTACTTTTCAGGTTTACAATACCAAACGAAGACCAATTGCCACGAAACTTTTTGATGATTTTTTCTGGACCAAAAGAAGACCTGGAAGCTTTGGGAGGAGGCTAGGAGGCACACAAGGGACCCACCACACATTAGGGTGCGCCCGAGGGGACCGCGCCCTAATATGTGGTGGCCCCCTCGTGGCTCTCCCGACGTCCCTCTTTGGCCTATAAATTCTCTAATATTCGAAAAACCCTAAGGGAGGTCCCGAAACACTTTTTATGCCGGGGCAAGTCTCTGTTCCGACGGGAGTCCATCTAGGGCTCTGTTTCAGCACCTTGCCGTAGAGGGGATCGATCATTGAGGGCCTCTTCATCAACCTTGCTACCCTCATGATGATTTGTGAGAAGTTCACCATAGACCTACGGGCCTATTCGAGTGAGCTGTTTAACCTCGCCGTCCTAGTCGATGAGTGGAGTAATAGTAATAGGTGCAAGAAGGAGTCGGCCTATTTTCTTATAGACGTGATGCCTATAAGCACATGATCATTGCCATGAAAATCGCATAACTATTCGCTTTTCTATCAGTTGCCCGACAGTAATTTGTTTACCCACCGTATGCTATTTCTATGAGAGATGCCACTAGAGAACACTACGACCCCCGGGTCTATTCACTTATATATTTACAAACACTACTATTACATTGCTGCCATTTACTTGATTTGGAATTTATTTTGCAATTTACAACTATCTACACTTATCTACACAACTCACTTGCTTGAAAATAACGAGACCGAGGGGATTGACAACCCTCTTGCGAGCGTTGGGTGCATGTTGTTTGTTCTTTTGTGTGCAGCCGATGAAGACGGTTGAGGATTGGTATTCCTATTGGTTTGATAAACCTTGGTTTCCTAACTTAAGAAAATACTTACCCACATTGTGCTGCGATAACCCGTTCCTCTTCATGGAACACCCAACGCGGACCACAAGTATCAGGAATGATTTCTAGCGCCGTGTCGGGGAATACCATCACCAACTCTCAAGTAACTCCGCACAAATTTTCATTCACTTGTTCTTCTTTTTATTTGCTGTCATATTTATTTTATCTCATAAAAATATAAAACGGAAAAAATATTTATCTTTGCTAGTTACTACTTTACTTCTTTGCTTGCTTAACTTGCTAGTTTACTTGTCTCGCTTGTTGCTTTGCTTGTTCGGTCACCATGGCTGAGGACACCACTAAGTTGTGTGACTTCTCAAATACTAATAATAATTTTTTTATTAGTACTCTGATAAGTCTCCAACATATTTATAATTTATGAAGTATTCATGCCATGTTTACAATAATTCTATATGATTTTGGTATGATTTTATTAGAACTAACCCGGACTGACGTTGTTTTTAGCAGAACTACCGTGGTGTTGTTTTTGTGCAGAAATAAAAGTTCTCGGAATGAGCTGAAAATTTACGGAGAATATTTTTGGAAATATAAAAAATACTAGAGCGAAGAGTCACCCGAGAGGAAGGCCGAGGAGGCAACAAGGCCCAGGGGCGTGGCCACCCCCTGCCCGCGGCCACCAGGCTTGTGGGCCCCTCGGGAGTCCACCAACCTGCCTCTCAGCTCTATAAATCCTCGAATATTCCAAAACCTCCAAAAAATAACCTAGATCGGGAGCGTCGCCGCACACCTCCAGAGCCACAGAACACCAATCTTGGCCCTCTCCGGCACCCTGTCGAAGGGGGTCACCATCATCGGAGGCCATCTTCATCGTCCCGAAGGGGCCATCAACACCATGGAGGCCAAGCACCAGAGGGAGAACCTCTCCCCACAGCGAATCTCTCCCCCTATCTCCCAGAGGGGCCATCAACACCATGGAGGCCGTGGCCATGGAGAAGGAAGCACGAGGGGGAGAACCTATCCCCCTCTCTCCTGGTGGTGTCGGAGTGCCATCGGGGGAACTATCGCCACGATGATCGTCTTCATCAACATCACCTTCTTCATCACCATCCTCACCTTCTTTTAGCGGTCCATTCTCCCGCACCCTGCTGTAATCACCTACTTGAACATGGTGCTTTATGCTACATATTATGATCCAATGATGTGTTGCCATCCTATTATGTTTTGAGTAGATTACTTTTGTCCTCTGGATTGATTGATGATCATGATTGGTTTGAGTTGCATGTTTTATTATTGGTGTTGTCCTATGGTGCTCTCCATGCCGCGCAAGCATGAGGGATCCCGCTGTAGGGTGTTGCAATATGCTTATGATGGGTGGCGTGAGTGATAGAAACACATACCCGAGTAAGTAGGTTGTTTGCGTATGGGAATAAAGAGGACTTGATGCTTTAATGATATGGTTGGGTTTTACCTTAATGATCTTTAGTAGTTGCGGATGCTTGCTAGAGTTCCAATCATAAGTGCATATGATCCAAGTAGAGAAAGTATGTTAGCTTATTGCCTCTCCCTCATATAATATTGCAATAATGATTTCCAATCTTGTTAACAGTTTCGTAGGATAATTCCGCACACCGACCCATCATTATTCCACACTCGCTATTTGTAATATATTGTAATATTATGATAACAACACAAACTTTTATATTTTAGTTCTCCAATATCATGCAAAGCTATCCTCTTCATACCCACAACATAGTTTTATTTCTCGTTTCTAGATGGAAGGAAACGTTCGGTGTACGTAGAGTCGTATCAGTGGCAGATAGGACTTGAGAGAATATTGATCTTACCTTTAGCTCGTTGTGGGTTTGACACTCCATACTTATCACTTCCACCTTTGGAAATTGCTACGATGATTCCCTGCACTTGGGGATTATCATACTCCTATACCACCCGCCACTAGTGCGGAGGCTTTTGATATTAATGTTGCATTGTTAAATCTTGTCATGAAAGATCAGTTTTCGGGAAGTCCTAATGAGAATTCCGCATCACATCTTAATACCTTTGTTTAATTATGTGATATCCAAAAGAAAAAGGATATGGATAATGATATTGTGAAATTAAAATTATTTCCTTTTTGAATAAGAGATAAATCTAAAGCTTGGTTTTCATATTTTCCTCGTAACAGTATTGGAACATGGGATAAGTGTAAATATGCTTTCATTGCCAAGTATTTTCCTCCTACTAAGATCATCCCCCTTAGAAATAAAATAATGAATTTTAAACAGCAAGATTAAGAGCATGTTGCACAAACTTTTAAGAGAATTAAATTGATGATAACAAATTTCCCTACTCATGGTTTAAACTTGTGGATGATTATCCAAAACTTCTATGCTGGAGTACACTTTGGGTCTAGAAATCTTCTAGATTCTATCGCAGGTGGTACCTTTATGGTTGTGACAATAGGAGAGGACACAAAAATTCTGGACAACATTATGACAAATCATTCTCAATGGCATACCGAAAGAGCACCAACTGGTAAGAAGGTAAATTCTGTCGAAGAAATCGCTACTTTGAGTGAAAAAATGGATGCTATTATGAATATGGCTGCTAGTAAAAATACTCATGTTGATTACAATGATATGCCTTTGTCTACTTTGATTGAGCAAAATAATGATGCTATTGATGTGAAGTTGATCTCGCGAAATAATTTCAATAATAATTCTTATAGAGGAAATTTCAAATCTGGACCGTATCCCGGTAATTCCTCTAACAACTATGGAAATTCTTGTGATAATTCTTATGGAAATTCTTATAGAAATTCTTATAGAAATTATAATAGGATACCTTCTAATCCTGATAACACAGTTAAGGAATTTATTAATTCTCAAAAGGTTTTCAATGCTATGGTAGAAGGAAAGTTGCATGTGATTGATGCGTTGGCTAAAAACATGGATATAATTGCTCTTGATGTAGAAACTCTTAAAAATAAAGCTTTGCCAACCAATAATGATTTTAATGAGACTACTAAATCTATACAAACATGTATTAATGAAAGTAAGGAGAGGACCGCTAAGTTGAGAGCTAAGCGCGAATTCTTAGAAAAATTCTCTTCCACCTGGTTTTTACCAGAATCATGATTAAGATCTTAGAATAATTTGCGTTTCTCCTATTGAATCTTTGTTTACTTATCTCGATATAAATGATAAAGGGACCAGATATTAGTCCACTCAGGTTGATAAGCTTCCCCTTTGCTTGAAGGATGATGTTTTTGATGCTAAAACTGAAAAAGTGGGTTTGGAGAGGTCAAAACTTTAACAAGTGATGTGCCCACTATCTTGGATTATAAGGCTTCAATTATGATAAATTATATTTAGTAGAATGTATTTCCTTGCTGCAATCCATCATTAGTTCACCCAATACTTATGAACAAAACAAATCTTTTACAGAACATATAGTAGAGGCTATGATAAGCGCTTACGATGAGAAACTTGAACTTGAAGTTTCTATTCCTAGAAGATTGCATTATTAGTGGGAAACTACTAGCAAAATAAAGATAAATAAATATGAATGCAATGATTTGTGTGACCTTGGTGGTAGTGTTTCAACCATACCTTAAACTCTATGTGATGTGCTTGGTCTCACTTATATTGAAGAGTCTTCCCTAAACTTGCATCTTGCAGATTCTACCATTAAGAAACCTTTGGGAAGAATTAATGATGTGGTTATTATTACAAATAAAAATTATGTGCATGTATATTTCATTGTGCTTGATATTGATTGCAATCCTTCTTGTCCCATAGTACCTGGAAGGCCTTTCTTACGAATTATAAGTGCAATTATTTACATGAAAGAGGGAAACATAAGGTTAAAATTCCCATAAATAAAGGAATGGAACACTTCCATAGGAATATTATTAAAACACCTTATGAATCAATCATGAGATCCACTTATGGATAAAGTGTCAGGGATGACAACACTTGAAACTATGCATTATGCTAGCAAGGGGCATAAAATGGTAGAGATTGTTCGAAGGCAACCCAATAGGTATCTTTATTTTTCTATTGACTCTGTAATGATTATGTTTTTATGTTTTAATTAGTTTTTGTGCCAAGTAAAGCCTTTGGGATAACTCACAAGATGAGTAGAAACGATGCTGAAACAAAATATAAACTTTTGACTCCGGTACAATTTTTTTAATTTTTACTCATGCGTGATAATGATCTAAAATTTTACACAGTATTTATATACAAATTCTCCATGTTGTCCTATTTTTTCATAATTCTTGGAGTTAGAGAAGTATGGGCTCTTTATAGATTTCTACAGAGTGTTCTGTTTTAAACAGATTCTGTTTTGCTTGCATAGTTTGCTTGTTTTAATTATGCTATGGATTATATCGGGGGGTATAAGCCATGGAGAAGTTAGAATCCATTACCATGATCAATTTATAACAGTACCTAAAGTATACAATATGTTGCTTATACAAACGGATGTCATGAAGTTTTGTTGAGTTTTGTGTGATAGAAGTTTTGAAGTTTTGGGTGTTCTTACGATGGACCACGAAATAAGGAGTAGAAAGAGCCTAAGATTGGGGCTTCCCAAGAAACCCCAAGGTAATATTATAAGAATGAATCAAGCATCTAAGCTTGGCGATGCCCCAGAAGGCATCCCCTCTTTCGTCTCAATCCATCGGTATGTCACTTGGAGCTACATTGTTTTTCATCACATGATATTTGTTTTGCTTGGAGCGTCGTTCGCTTTTGTTTTCTTTTACTTTAAGTTTGTCACAATCATTATTTTCTGGACACACCTACTTTAGAGAGACACACCTTCATCATAATTTATTAGAATACTCTATGTGCTTCACTTATATTCTTTGAGCTTGGCAGTTGCTCTAGTACTTCACTTATATCTTTTTGAGCATGGTGGCATGCAAATTTTATAGAAATATCATGATCTCGTTCTTCACTTATATTTTTTTGATAGTTAATGAATAGTGATAGTAATTTGCATGGGTCATAAGACTAGTCTAAAAATATTAGGTGTTGAATGAGTGATAATCAAAACCATCATGTAGCACATATAGAGAAACTTTGGGTTAATGACATTAATGTGGTAATATGAAAAAGGTGTGAGTTCACAAATATTGATTCATAGAAGTTTCGATATTAAGAGGTGTTAACTTGTTATTCATCTAAAAATTGAAGAGGCATGGAGATTATGTGTGGGCATTTCTATTCCTCGTTGAAATCCTAGTCTTGTTTCGAGTCGGGGGCGCATGATGCTTAACTCCTCCCAACCTCCTCCCTTGGGGAATGAGAGTAGTACTTTGATTTATGATAAAACTAATAAACTTTGTAATAAGTATATGAGTTGTTTATGACTAATGTGACACCATGGACGTACGCATCTTCACCTTCTCATATTTGCTAGCCTCTTCGGTACCGTGCATAGCTCGTTCTCAACTCGAGGATCGGTGCAACTTTCGCCGGTGGCCAGGAGGCACACGAGGGTCCCACCACACATCAAGGCACGCCCTGGGGCGGGGGGAGGGGGCTGATATGTGGTGGGACCCTCGTGGCTCTCCCGACATCCCTCTCTGGCCTATAAATTCTCTAATATTCCAAAAACCCTAGAGGAGGTACCGAAACACTTTTTACACCACCGCAAGTCTCTGTTCCAATGGGATCCCATCTAGAACTCCGTTCCGGCACCCTGTCGGAGGGGGATTGATCATGGAGGGCCTCTTCATAAAACTTGTTTCCCTCATGATGATGTGTGAGTAGTTCACCATAGACCTACGGGTTCATAGGTAGTACCTAGGGAAATCTCACTCTCTTGATTTTCAATACAATTTTCATTGCATCTTTGCCTTGATCTATCCAATATAATCCCTTTATATGGTGCGTTTGTTGGGATCCAATATAATCCCAGGGACAAAGTAGGGGACATGATACGTGTTTGTGTTGCTGCTACTAAGGATAAAATGATGGGGTTGATTCATATTGATTGAGTTTACTTTGACTACATCATGTCATCGTTCTCCAAGCATTACTCTGTTTTACTTAATACTCTAGATGCATGCTAGATAGCGGTCGATGAGTGAAGTAATAGTAATAGGTGCAGGCAGGAGTCGGCCTATTTGCTTATGGATGTGATGCCTATATACACATGATCATTGCTGTGAAAATCACATAACTATTAACTTTTCTGTCAATTGTACAACAGTACTTTGTTTACCCACCATATGCTATTTCTATGAGAGATGCCACTAGAGAACACTACGTCCCCCGGATTTATTCACTTATATATTTACAAACACTACTATTATCTTGCTGCCATTTACTTGCTTTTATTTTATTTTGCAATTATAGTTATCGAAAATTATCTACACAACTCTCTTGCTTGCAAATAACGAGAGCAAGGGGATGGAAAACCCTTTTTCCCAGCATTTCATGCAAGTTGTTTGTTCTTTTGTGTGTAGCCGTTGAAGATGGGTAAGGATTGATATTCCTATTAGTTCGATAAACCTTGATTTCATGACTGAGGAAAATAGCTATCCACACTATGCCATGATAACCCATTCCTCTTCACGGAAAACCCAATGTAGATCACAAGTATCAAGTGTTGGCGGTCCTTCCTTCCACACCTCCTCTAAGACCCCTTTGAACGTCTCATCCGACTCCCACATGTGCTCATTGCAAAAAGGCCTTTTGAGTGCTATCCTCAGATTATTTGCCTCCAGTTTATTTAGCAGTAATATGGGGCAATGGTCCTATTTTACATCAGTAAGGTGTTCCACTATAGCATATGAGAACATCTCAGACCAGCTTGGCGAGGCAAAAGCTCGATCTAGACGAACTCTACAGAATTGCCCCCCCCCCCCCCGCCACCACTTTCTTTTCAAAAGTCCAGCCCAAACCCTTATATCCCAAATCTGACAAGCTTCACACATCCACCGCTTCCCTAAAACCTGCAATCTACGAACCATCTCGCTGGTTTGGCTCCATCTGCTCTTCAGATTGAAGGATCTCGTTGAAATCGCCGATACACACCCAAGGAAGAGTACTCCCACCATGCAAAAAAATTAGTGTCCCAAGTCTTGTACCTTAGGCTCCTGTTGGCATCACCATAGAATCACAAAAGTCTAGAATGATCCTTGTCTACTTCAGATACTACTAAGTCAATGTGGTACTGCGAGAAACTTTTTATTTCAATGTTTATGTTGTTCCCCTAGAAAATAAAAAGGCTATCACTCCTCCCACTATTTGCAACTTCAAACCTTTGAGAAAAAACCTAAACTTTACACCAAAACCTCTACACGATACTTTTCTAGTTGAGTTTCTACTAGATAGAGCACCATCGGTGCCCCTGCCTCCACGAGATCGCGGAGCTCACGAACCGTCGTAGGGTCGCTAATCCCATGAACGCTCCAACACAGGGTCCGCATCAGTTCTCGCGGCCCTCCAAACCAAAGGCCGCATCGTAATTGTGATCTATATCCTTTGCCTCATCATCCTGTCTCCTCCTATTGATAACCTGCTCCTTACTAGGGGTATTAGGAACTCCCTTGTTGCTGGTGGAAGGGCCTCCTTCAGTAAGCATTACCGTCCCTGCTACCCTCCCAACTAAATAATATGCACTTATGATTGGAACTCTCGCAAGCATACGCAACTACTAAAATCATTAAGGTAAAACCAAACCATAGCATTATAAGGAATCAAGTCCTCTTTACTCCCATATGCAACAACCCACCTACTCGGGTTTATGCTTCTCCCACTCAAGAAACCCACCATAGGCGAATCATGAACACATTGTAACACCCTACATCGAGGATCCCTTTAGCTTGAGCGACATGAAGAGCACCATAGGACAACACCAATAATAAAACATGCAACTCAAACCAATCATGATCATCAATCAACCCATAGGACTACATAAATCTACTCAGACATCATAGGATGGAAACACATCATTGGATAATAATATGAAGCATAAAGCACCATGTTCAAGTAGAGGGTACAACAGGTTGTGGCAGAGTGGACCGCTGGTAGATACATGAGGGAAGGTGATGAAGGTGTTGGTGAAGATGACGGAGTTGTTGGAGTAGATCGCCGTCACGATGATGGCCCCGGTGGAGTTCCATTGCCACCAGGAGAGAGGGGGAGAGATCCCCCTCCTTCTTCTTCCTTGAACTCCACCTAGATGGGAGGAGGGTTCCCCCTCTGGTCCTTGGCCTCCATGGCGGCGGAGGGGCGGGAGCCCCTCTGAGATTGGATCTCTCTCTCTCTCTGTTTCCATCTGTTTCTGCGCTCCCAGATTCTGGCCTTTCATCATTTCTTAAATATCCCGAGATCCGTAACTCCGATCAGGTTGAAATTTTTAGGGGATTTTTATCCGGATAGTAGCTTTCTTGCAGTTAAAGAAGGGCACCAACTGCCTTAAGGGGTGACCACAAGGGCCCAGGGCGCGACCGGGTGGGTAGGTTGCGCCCCCTAGCTTGTGGTCACCTCGGGAATCGTCTCGCATTGATTTTTATTCCAAAAAATCACATATATTCCAAAACAACTCCATACATTTTTATCGCATTTGGACTTACTTTGATATGGATTTTCTGCAAAACAAAAAACATGCAACAAACAGGAACTAGCACTGGGCACTGGATCAATATGTTAGTCCCAAAAATAGTATAAATTTTTCCAAAAGTATATGGAAGTTGTAGAATATTGACATGAAACAATCAAAAATTATAGATACGACGGAGACGTATCAAGCCATATGTGTGATGAACGTGGAGGTGTCGTCCGTTTGGCGCTAGATCAGAAGGATCGTGATTGGATCGCGGGACGGATCGTGGTTGGATCGCGGGACGGATCGTGATTGGATTGCGGGGCGGATTGCGATTTGGATCTCAAAGACATTCGACTACATCAACCGCCTATCTTAACGCTTCCTGCTTAGCGATCTACAAGGGTATGTAGATCCACTCTCCCTCTCGTAGTTGTTGATCTCCATAGATAGATCTTGGGTGCTTGCAGGATTTTTTTTGTCTCCGATGCAACGTTCCCCTATAGTGGCATCATGAGCTAGGTCTATGCATGGATGAGATCACGAGTAGAACACAAATGAGTTTGTGGGTGTTGATATTCAGATTGCTTCCTCCCTTGGTCTTTTCTTCATTCAGCAGTATTGTGGGATGAAGCGGTTCGGACCAACCTTACTCGTCCACGTACGAGAGACCGGTTCCATCGACTTTGTTGCATAAAGATGGCTCTCCCACTTTAGTTGGATCGGATTTGACCAAGGCGGTCCATGAGAAGGTTGAATAGCAATTTGCGTATCACCGTTGTGGTTTTGCATAGGTAAGAATCGTTCTTGCTTGATACCCATAGCAGCCATGTAAAACATGCAACAACAATTAGAGGACGTCTAACTTGTTTTTGCTGGGCATGTTGTGATGTGATATGGTCAAGACGTGATTTGATACATGTTGATGTATGAGATCCTCATGTTTTGTAATTGTTATCACGAATTGCATGTCGATGAGTATGACAACTGGCAGGAGCCATAAGGTTGTCTTTAATTATTGTATGACTTGCATGTCAAACATTAAGTGTTATGTAATGCTTTACTTTTTCGCTAAACGGTAGCAATAGTAGTAGAAGCATGGTTGACGCGACAACCCCGATGGCAACACAATGATGGATATCATGATGATGGAGATCATGGTGTCATGCCGGTGAGGATGGAGATCATGCCAATGCTTTAGAGATGGAGATCAAAAGCACAAGTTCATGACCATATCATGTCACTTATGATTTGCATGTGATGTTAATCCTTTTATTCATCTTATTCAGCTTAGGACAACGGTAGCATTATAAGGTCATCCCGCACTAAAATTTCAAGATAAAATTGTGTTCTCCCCGAGTGTGCATCGTTGCAAAAGTTTGTCGTTTCGAAGCACCACGTGATGACCGGTGTGATAGACTCTACGTTCACATACAGTGGGTGCAAGCCAGTGTTGCACATGCGGAACACTCGGGTTAAACTTGACGAGCCTAGCATGTACAGACATGGCCTCGGAATACAGGAGACCGAAAGGTCGAACGTGAGTCATATACTGTCACGCCCAAGATGCGATCCTATCCTTATTTTGACACGAGGGTCTCGACAGGGATAGAAACGCATCTTGTCGTGTTGCAAGAATTGATATCATTACAAGTACATTTATAGAAGAGATGAGTATATGGAATTGTCTTACACTCGCCACAAGCTACATCAGAGTCACATCAATATAACAACATATTCAAACATCATACAGAAGAGCAGGGTCCGACTATGGACGAAATCAAATGATAAAATGACATCCATCCTTTCTATCCCAGGCCACCGCTCTTCCTAGATCGATGAAGAAGAAGAAGCAGAACTCCAAATCAAATCAAGCATCGCTCTCACGTCAAATCATTGCATTACTTGTACCTGCAACTGTTGTTGTAGTAATCTGTGAGCCACAGGGACTCAGCAATCTCATTTCCAAGGGTATCAAGACTATTAAAGCTTAATGGGTGAGGTATGGATAAGTGGTGAGGCTGCAGCAAGCGACTAAGCATTTGTTTAAGTGGCGAACTTATGAATACATAAAGTAAAGTATGGTGGTCTACGCATAACGGACGTGAACTAGTAATGATCACTAACTAATCCTGATCACCTACTTAGGTCAAACATAACCCCGTCGTGTTCTCTCTTGGATAAGAACTCACGAGAAGAGACAGTCACGGTTATGCACACGGTTGGCATATTTTATTTGAGTTTACTTCAAGTTTGCTATGACCGCGTGTGAGACAAAGTTTCCAAGTTTGCCACATAACCACGGGCACGGCTTTCCGAAAGATTTAACCCTACAGGGGTGCTCCAACTCATCCATCATAAATTAACCACACGCAGCGGGAATAACCTTGACCATGGATCTTGTGATCTTCCTAGACAATTCCATTGGAAATCCGTCACCTCGAGATAGCCCGAAGAATAGTTGGAATTCCTCACTCAAGACGTTCGAGAAAGGTAAAACAAATCTAGCAAGGCCGCCCGGTGTGTCTACGAACCCGATAGGAGCCAAATATCTCGTTCTCAGGACACGACCAGATGAGCGCAGCGTATAGTGTCCTGATAGAAATCTCCCGAGTTGCCCCGGGTTGGCCCCGCACACGACTCTAGTTTGGACCAACACTCATGCGGAGCACTGGCCCGGGTTGTTGATTCAGATCCTCGGGTTAATTACTCCCTATGTAGGTTTATTATTTATTAGGCAAATGTAGTACCAATGTTGGGCCTTGCCAGACAAGCTTTATCCCAAAACAAAAATCAAGGGGGTCCCCATAACAACCCCGAGCATGTTAGGAATGCTCAATTATGGAACATAACACCGGTTCACAAGTAACTAGGGCGGCAAGAGTGGAACAAACACCGAGCAAAAGGCCAAGCCTTCCACCCTTTACCAAGTGTATAAGTGCATTAAATTAAATAGCATTAATATTGTGATAAAAATAAGAATGTCCATGTTGTCACATGGAAGCAATTGCACCTGTAGCTAGAAACACTATAAGAAGGGCTGAGCAAGCAGTAACATAGCCAAACAATGGTTTGCTGGGAAGGTGGAGGGTTAGAGGCTTTTCATGGCAATGTTGGGAGGCTTTACAAACAAGAGATAGGTAGCGAGACATAATGATAAAAGCGGGACAACTAGCATAGCAATGATAGTAGTGGTATCCAGGGAAATGCATCATCTTGCCTGAGATCCCGCTCGGAAGAAGATCGAGTCCATGAAGAAGATGGGCCAACGTAGTCGAACGAATCCTCACACTCCGAACGCTTTCAGAACTCTATCGAGAAGGAACAATTCGAAACAACAATCAACAAACAAGAAACACCACAACATATGCATGACATGATGCACAAATAAATATGATGCATGTTCGGTTTAAATATGCAAGGCATGGCAAATCACATCAAACAACCACTACACATTAAAGTGAAGCTCAATATGCAACGAGTTGCATATTGACGAAACTCCATGTTCGAATTATTTAGTTCACTCTAGTTTAGGTACTCATCAAAATTAAAGGTTATTTTTAACATGGGTGATCATGGCATAAGGCGAAGATGGAATTAAGCAATTTTAAATGGAGCGGGACAACATACATATAACAAAATAACAACTCTCCATATCATGAGAAAGTGGTTAATGTTGTTTATCATGGCAAGAGGTGAAGCATGAACAACTATATCATCTAGGCATTTTAAATGGGGCCGGGAGCAACATATAGCATTTCCGAAACAACCTCATATGCATATTATGATTTTGGTCCAGATCTGTACTAAACATGTTTTAGAGTTGGTAAATAGCAAAATAAATGTCACCAGGAGATTCTACACATTTTTTCTTGTCAAGTTACATATGTGGAACATTTTTATCGGAGCTACGGTTATTTAGTTATGAAATAAATTGTTTGAATATGGCATATATGCAAATTAATGCAAACAGCAAGGTTAAACATTTTAAACACATGTGAGAGTTGTATATTGTGAATCTACACGAAATTCTAAGCATTTTTCATATATAAATTATTTCCATCTGATGCACGGTTAAAGAGTTATTAAATGCATGAAGTCTAGGGGTTTTTCTATAAAACAGTAATTCGCAGGTTAACTAACAAATTCGCGGGACGGAAAAAAACATGCACCGGGCCGAATCTGGACAGGCCCAAACTGGATACATGGGCGCACGGTAACTAAACGACACTCAAGGCGTCGAATAGCTAGGGCTAGGGAGCTCACCAGAGTGGGCCGAGGCCTGGATGAGGCGGGGCGAGTTGGGCCTGACTTGGGCCGGGGTGAGGCGAGGCCCACGCGGGGGGTGACGTGGTCAACGAGGCTCGTCCCCTGCCCGCACCCGAGCAGGGTCATGATGACGGGGATGGAAGTCCGCACGATGGCGGCTAGCGGCGAGGCAGGACCCGATGAAGGAGGCTAGCGGCGATGGGATGGGGCCCCCCGAACCGGATCTGGCCGGATCCGGTCGGAGTTGGCAAGGTGGCACAGGATGAACGGCAGCGGGGGCGCGGGGACGAGGCTGCGGGTCTGGCGGCCGAACGAGGCAACACGGGGAGGCAGGGGCGACACGCGGGCAAGGTCTGGAGACGGGCTGCCGGCGGGCGACAGCGGCGGCCGTGGGAGCCAGGGTGAGCAGCGCTCGAGAGCTGCATGCAGGGCATGGCGGCGCGAGGGCTCTGGAGGAGTCGGCGGTTGCTCGTGCGTGCGAAGGAGGCTCAGGTCGCGGCGGTAGCGGCACGGGCCTAGGCAGGCTCCGGATGGGCCTGGCGGGCCCTGACTGGGAGGTGGGAGGAGGAGGCGCGCAGGGTGGCAGCTGGCTGGTTGGGGTGGTGCGGATCCCGAGGTAGGCTAGGGTTTGGCTCGAAAGTGGCTAGGGGATGCCTATTTATAGCAAATTGGGTTAGGGTAGGGGGTTTCCAGGGCCGATTTCCGTCGTGCGATCGCAATCGGATGGCCGGATCGGGGCAAGGGTGGTGGGTTGTGTGCGTGGAGTGGGCTAATGCTGAGAAGAGAGAGAGAATGGTGGCCCATGACACGAGTTTAATCAGCGAAAAACGTTGGATGAATAACCAATGACCGTACCATTACAGTTAACCGTTCGGGTATCAAACGAACTCGGAACGTGGCGAAATTTGGCAGGCGGTCTACCTATAATATAACAAGACCGCATGCCAAGTTTCGACCCAATCCGGGGATATTTTATACCCACTTTTAATAAAACATTTTATCGATGCCTCAGGCGTGTGCATGTGTGGTTGGTCTGAAAATGGTCGACGACACGAACGGAGAGAACCGGCAACTACGAAGGGATGAAAGTTTTGGAAAACAAGTGATGATGCCATGCAGATGATGCGAATGATGAAATTATGAATGTGACAACCAAACTAATCATAGACGATAATGGAAATAAAAAGGGAATCTTCTGGAGCGTCGGTCTCGGGCTGTTACAACTCTCCTCCACTAAACGAGGATCTCGTCCAGAGATTTAAGAACGAGAAGTGGAAGAGAAAGAGCAAAAGGTAAACTTAGTTGCTTCTTTGACAAACGAGTGAAACCACATGAACTTGAAGGATTGAAAGAGATGAGGAATGATATGAGAAACAAGCAAGAATTCACAAGAAATTTCAAGAGCACTTCGGTAGGATAGAGGGACAAAATTGATAAGATGGAAGAACTTGAATAGAACACAACTCTCCGGTTAAATGAATAAGCAAGAAAGAACATGATCTTGACAAGGCAAGATGATAGATTGAAGACAGTGACATCACAAGGCCTCCGTAACAAGAGAATAGAAACTAGATTGATGGAAGGAAAAGAACGGATAAGAAAATAAAAACTTCCAGCACAATTGAATTTGAAAAGCATAGGTTGAATGGAGTTGATGAAAAATCAAAAATTAAAAGAATAGCTTGTTATGGGCTTATAGAAAACATCTCAAAATTATGAGGTGACAACCTGCCAAAACATAAACAATTGATTGCTTGAGAGCAACAAGATATGCAAAACTTCTTTCACCAAGATAACAAGGAGAAAACTTGAATCATTTATGACACCATGATAGCAACAATCCTTAGGAAATTCTTAAGGTGAAATCCAACCCAAGATAACTCCAAGAAGACATGATGGGTTTACTTATCTCATTCTTTACAATTTTCCTTCGAGACTCCTCATAATCAAGAATTTAATAATACCATCTCAAAAGATAATGGAGAAGGAATTGAATTTAGAAATCCAAGATAAAGAACACTTGAGCACCTCCAACAAGAATCTTGAAGAACACTTCAAGAAGAATTACCTCCTTAACAAACCACCATGAAGAAGCATCGGGATGAACTCCGGAATGAAAGGATGAAGCTTGACGTTGAAGGTAGAAAAAGAACAAGATTGAGGCCTTTCTATGAATTAGATGAAGCTTAGCAACAAGATACTTGTGAAAACTAGGAACTCCGGAAAAGGAAAGATGAGAACACTTGAAACCCAGAATTGATATCATGCACAACTTCGGAAGAAGGACTGAAATAATATCAAGGAAACAAGAATAAGAATTATCTTATGCCTATCCTTCACCAAGTTTAAGTTGATGACAAGCAACGGATTTCGCACACCACTTATTCTTGTTGCAAGGAATTGAGGAGAAAGAGAGAGAGATCACAAACTTGAAGAAGTCTTGAACGAGAAGACCGGTAAGAATTCCAAAACGAATGAGGAAAACTGCGATTGAACAAAGATACATGGGAACGAAGAGGTCATGATCCACCTAAGAGAAAACTTGAACGAAGCACCGGAATAATTGAGATACGAACAAAGGAACAACACTTGAGAAGAATTGAGAGCAAAAGAGGAAAGCTGAGAACGATAAATCTTCTGAAATGATGGCCTTCGAAGAATCGAGAAATGAAAACAACTCTAAAATGCATCGGGTAGATATGGGAAAAATTTCTCATGAATGGAAACAATTTGAGAGGAGAGCATCAAGACGAGAAGACAAATCTTCAAGAGAATGGACTAAGATTAAGAGAAACTCTCCTTTGGTCTTCAATAGTGAGAATAATAACGAGAAGCAACACCATGAATTATTGAGACACTCCGAAATAATGAATAAGGAAGGTTGAGCCAACAATGAAAATGATTTAGAAGCGATCTTTGAGAAGGCATATGACTGATGAAATTCAGCCTTACGTCATATTAGAAGAGAACTTGAGAACATCTCTAGAAATATTAGAAGAGTCAGGTAAGATCCTGGGGAAAAACCTGTGGGTTATGGGCCCACTCAAAGATATCACCATTGAAACAATTGCTTAGGAAGAGAGATTGCACCGGTACAAATGAAAACTTGATGAGGTGAGAACCCTCAAAATAATTTGAAAGGAATTGAATGCAAACACGAATCTTCTGAGATATCTTTGACACTCCGGATGGAATAGATAGAGTTGGATAAACAAGAGATGCTTTGATGAGAATTCGAACACGAAAAGCATTTAGCGGTTTAAAAGGATATGAAGAACACTAAGATCTTGAATCAAATTCATCGGAGAAGAATAACAACAAGAACAAGGAATTTGAGGACAGATTTTGAAAATGAAACTCTTGAGAATCTCCACAAGAAATCACCGAATACAAAATGAAAGAAATGACAGCGGAAGCATCCCATGAAAAGAAAGGATTTGAATGAGATTTTTAAACATTGAAGAAAAAGGGCGGGGGTGGGTAAAACAAAGACAACTTAGAACGGATAAAAGAACTTTGGAAAGAAACATGAGTATTGATCTTGCAAATATTGGAGATGATTGAATATCCTGAAGAGGAACGCACTGGTTGAAAAGAATTTCATGATAAATCAAGTTTAACAAAGGGATAGCATTCACATAAAATATGAGAACACTACTTAGAAAAGATATGACATCACCACTTGACATCGAAGCGACTCGAATTACCATATTCCAACAAAAAAGGATGAGTCTTACAAAACAAGCCAGAACAAATGCATGATAGAGATTCCGCTTGATATTTTCGTGGTAAGGTTTGCACGGGCTCGATTGTACATTGGATTGTCATATCGAAATGACGCTAAATACTCTGCAACATGATATGTTGCAGCCCTGTAGGTCAGCATATTGAATATGCCGGCAATGTCACAAAAGGGGGTAAAAGTAATCATCTAGTCTATATGCATATTTGGCAGGTGGGGTAGTAAGTTTTGCATAAAGCCAATTTTCCTATAACAAGAGAGGGCAAAGCAAAAGTTATTACTACATTGTTGGTTGATTAATGAGATGGTTCCACCAACCAATTCTCATACCCAAGTTGTCATTAATACCCACATCATTATAATACTTTGTGTTGAGAATTCCAGATAGTTTCAGTTCCTTTGGCTCAAGTTGTCCATGACCGTGGACACGGCTAATCGATTAGGTTTGGGTACTCTGTGGAGTTTTGCACATGTTCCCCACAAGATTTGATCGCCTCCGTTGGATTTCTCGCACTTCAGGGTGTTTGAGAAACGGATGACCAAAACATGGTCTTCTAAAGGGTTCCCCTGAGACTATGTCGATGCCCATCCTTTCCTACCGTTCTTCTACATCTCATAGCACCGCCTGTCCAGGGTCACCACAATATCCAACCAAGCCAGAGCCCATAATGGCTTGTGGCTGTGCAGGTAAGCCTTGGGTCTTGAAGCATTCATCCGTCTCTTTGTGCCTCGATGGACCTTTCCGCGTGAATATTGGCACTTCTCCAGCAACACCTAGGCTAACCACTGGCTTCTCCAGGGCGTCGTTCAACCATCATCCACCCAGAGGTATGTTGAAAACTCGGAGTCTTGAAGTCTTGTTCATCAAGTAGGTCTTGTAATTATTATCTCACAACTCTCATGAATCACACAACCAACCCCGTCTACTAACAGCATAGCAAAATTAAAACAACGTTTCCCGGGGCCAAAGTGTCAAAAGGTTTGAGGGGTGCCTACCACATGATACTACATCAAGTAACCAAGTTTCCAATTACCTACTTTGCATGCAGTTAGGGAGATGGTAGAACTAATGCAATAAAAACATGGATAAATATGATCAAAGTGAACTTGCATACAATTCACACAAGTACTCAAGTGACTCTAGATAACAAGCTTCGCACTCCGGATGATCTAATGAATCAAACAAAGCACACAATAAGCATAACTACATACAATTCACACAACAGCAAGGTAACAAATACTTCAACAAACAATAGCACAATCAAAAGAAAAAATCACTCAAAGTAGAAAACTATAAAAGTTTTGGTGGCAAAATATCTACTAAGACATAATAAGACAAGTTGTTTTCAGCAATTTACTAATAGATAACAGAAAATAAAATACAAAATTTTTATTATAAAACAGGGAGTATTTCATTATGAAAATTTTGTGCAAAAAGGTTTACTACAAAACATTTTTATAAACAATAAAAATGGTGAAAACAAGGTTTACCTAATTAAACTAGAGTACAAAACAAATTAAAATATTTTTATTATTAGAAAATAATTCACCTAATGTTTAACAACAGAAATAAATAAACAAAAATTAAAAATTAAACTAGAACAAAATCAACTAAAACTAAAATGAAAACATTTCAATTAAACACTAAGAAGAAACTAAACAAAATCTGTTTTTACTAAAAACCTTAGTCTAAAATTTACTAAAAATTCTCAAACAATGCTGGATGATAGGCCTAACTATTACAAAGAAGGGGCAAAAAGGATCATTCAAAAATAAATTTCTAAACTCAAGTTATTCAAGTTTTTAGTGATTTTCTCAAATTTAACAAAATTCAAATTTAAAAGGTCAAATTTGAAAACTAAAACTACAGACAGAATGTACATGAAATTTGTGACATGTTGCAAAAAGAATCATGCAAAAACTCTAAATATTTTAAAAGATGCAATAAAAATAAAAACAGAACACATTCTGTTTTCTAAAACAGAAACAGAAAAGAAATATTATTTAGCTATCGGACAGGGGTGACGTGGCGGCTTCCTATTGGTCGACAGCGTGTGCGCGTGCAGTGTTTGCGGCGGATGACCCAAGCGTAAAAGAAAATGGTTCGCCGTTTAAATCTTCTAATCCGATCCGTTGATCCTAGATCTAACGGCTAGGGAGAGGGGTGGGGCTTACAGAGGTGGAGGTCCGGGTTCCGGCGAGGTCGACGGCGGCCGGACGTTGGAGGTGGTCGGAGACGATGGTGCGGTGGTCGAGGGTGGTGTTCGAAGGGTCCAGGCAACGGCGACGAAGCTCCGGCGACGATTGGTGGCGTCGGTTGGGGCTGGGGACGACAGGGGCGACGGCGTCGAGCTCGGAGAGCTTCGATGGGGTGCCGAACTCCGGCGAGGTGCGGGGGTGATGTTTTGGCGAGGGGAGTGCGGTTTCGGGGGTGGAATGGAGCGCGGCGAGGGCAGAGCTTTATATAGACGCGACGCGGGGTCGAGAGAGGGAAAGGGGAGGAGGGATCTTCGGCGAGGTCGGGGGACGCGGGGAGGGAGATGACCGCTGTGATGGCGCTGTCGGACGGTGGGGTCTGCTCATTAGTGAGGGAGAGGGCGGCGTCAACGCGTCGGTGATCGATCCGGAGCGATCTCGGGGAGGAAAGGCTGGTGGGCCGGCCGGTTTTCTAATTAAAACGTTTAAATTCGTTTCCTTTTCTATTTTCCAGAGAATTAAAATCTCATTAAGGCATTCAAGACATTTCCAAAATTTGAAGATATGTATATCAAATTGATCAGGGGAATAAATGCTATTTAATGAACATTTTTCCACGGCCAAATGAATATTTAAAAAAATTATTTTCAGAAAATGCCTAAATTGATTTTAAATTCTTTTGCAATAAATTTTCAAATAACCCCCTGGTTTTATTGTTCTAATATTTCACAAAGATGCCCCTAGAGTGTCATGTTACTCCTCTCTTTTTATGAACATTACCAAGGTTTTTTTTTAAAATAGGAGAATCAAGTAAATAGAAAAATGAAAGTGGTCTTTTAGAAATCCAAAAGAAGAACTTCAACAATTCATTTCATTCAAACAATGTTATGATGATGCATAGCTATATTTCATAACATTCCAAAAATAGAATTTTTTGGGATGTTACAAGGAGGAAATATCTCACACAACTAACAAACCTACACCCCAACTGTGTCCATCCTTCAACACATAACCAGAGGCTTCCGGAAATCCATCTAACTCGGATCCTCGAAAGCACAATGATACTAACCATGGTGGTACCCCGGACGCCTCCCCAGTACTGGGTGACTCCGACCTTATCTCACCACGACAAGTATTGAAGCAATTCCGAACACCCTCCGTCCCGAGATACTAAGGAAACTGGATGATAACGATGTGCCAAGAATTCCCTGGAGCTCAACTCCCCGGAAGAAATCAAGTCAAACAGGAGGCACCAAGACAGAACTCCGTCACATCAGTATCATATAGTTTCCAAAATACCTGCTTGATCCTAAAAAAAATTGAGTGAGAAGAGGGTAGAATCAAAATTCCTAAGTCGTAATTCCTCACAAGAGCATAGAAGAGGAGTAAAAAGAATCCTACCCTCCGATATAACTAGACTCAAATAGTTTTTCACTAGACTCGACTCAGCCAAGTTCGATCAATCAAGGGGGCTCCTAGGTCAGTACAGGCTCTGATACCAACTTGTCACGCCCAAGATGCGATCCTATCCTTATTTTGACACGAGGGTATCGACAGGGATAGAAGCACATCTCATTGTGTTGCAAGAATGGATATCATTACAAGTACATTTACAGAAGAGATGAGTATATGGAATTGGCTTACACTCGCCACAAGCTACATCAGAGTCACATCAATACAACAACATATTCAAACATCACACAGAAGAGCAGGGTCCGACTACGGACGAAATCAAACGATAAAATGACATCCATCCTTGCTATCCTAGGCTGCCACCTGGAACCCATCCTTGATCGATGAAGAAGAAGAAGTGGAACTCCAAATCAAATCAAGCATAGCTCTCATGTCAAATCATCGCATTACCTGTACCTGCAACTGTTGTTGTAGTAATCTGTGAGCCACAGGGACTCATCAATCTCATTTCCAAGGGTATCAAGACTATTAAAGCTTAATGGGTGAGGTATGGATAAGTGGTGAGGCTGTAGCAAGCGACTAAGCATTTATTTAAGTGGCTAACTTATGAATACATAAAGTAAAGTATGGTGGTCTATGCATAACAGGCGTGAACTAGTAATGACCACTAACTGATCCTGATCACCTACTTACGTCAAACATAACCCCACCATGTTCTCTCTCGGATAAGAACTCACGAGAAGAGGCAGTCACGGTTACGCACACGATTGGTGTATTTTATTTGAGTTTACGTCAAGTTTGCTATGATCGGGTATTAAACAAAGTTTCTAAGTTTGCCACACAACCACGGGCACGGCTTTCCGAAAGATTTAACCCTATAGGGGTGCTCCAACTCACCCATCATAAATTAACCACATGCAGCGGGAATAACCTCGACCACGGATCTCGTGATCATCCTAGGCAATTCCATAGGAAATCCACCACCTCGAGATAGCCCGTAGAATAATCAGAATTCCTCACTCAAGACGTTCGAGAAAGGTAAAAACAAACCCAGCAAGGCCGCCCGGCGTGTCGACAAACCCGATAGGAGCCGCGTATCTCGTTCTCAGGACACGACCAGATGAGCGCAGTGCATAGTGGCTTGACAGAAATCTCCCGAGTTGCCTCGGGTTGGCCCCGCACACGACTCTAGTTTGGACCAACACTGATGTGGAGCACTGGCCCGGGTTGTTGATTAAGATCCTTGGGTTAATTACTCCCTATGTAGGTTTATTATTTATTAGGCAAATGTAGTACCAATGTTGGGCCTTGCCAGACAAGCTTTATCCTAAAACGAAAATCAAGGGGGTCCCGATAACAACCCCGAGCATGTTAGGAGCGCTCAATTATGGAACATAACACTGGTTCACAAGTAACTAGGGCGGCAAGAGTGGAACAAAACACCGAGCAAAAGGCCAAGCCTTCCACCCTTGACCAAGTGTATAAGTGCATTAAATTAAATAACATTAATATTGTGATAACAAAAGAATGTCCATGTTGTCACATGGAAGCAATTGCACCTGCAGCTAGAAACGCTATAAGAAGGGTTGAGCAAGCGGTAACATAGCCAACCAATGGTTTGTTGGGAAGGTGGAGGGTTAGAGGCTTTTCATTGTAGGACCACTAGAAGAGTGTCTAGAAGGGGGTGAATAGACTACTAGTAGGAATTTGAAACCTAACTTTTCCCAAGTTAATTGTTTGGCAGATTTTAACAGTTTTAGCAAAGCTAGCAAGTCTAACAGCCCTACACATGCATGTCAACAAATATGGCAGCGGAAAGTAAAGACATTGCATATGAAGTAAAGTGTTGAGATAGGTAGATCAAACAGAGTTGGAGACGCATGGATTTTTCCCGTGGTTCCGATAGGTGGCTCTATCATACATCCACATTTATGGAGTCTTCAACCCACGGAGGGTAACGGTCGCGAGAGCCCACGGAGGGCTCCACCCAAAAGGGTCCACGAAGTAGCAACCTTGACTATTCCATAACGTCTTCCGTTCACGAAGGACAATCCTCACTATGGGTAGATCTTCACGAAGTAGGCGATCTCCTTGCCCTTACAAACTTCTTGGTTCACTCCGCAACACGAAGTAGGAGGCTCCCAAGCAACACCTAACCAATCTAGGAGGCACCACCCTCCAAAAGGTAATAGGCTCGGTAATGACGATGAACTCCTTGCTCTTGTGCTTCAAGATGATAGACTCCTCAGCACCCAATCACTCTCTCATAGATTTCGCATGGTGGAAGAGATGGGATTGGTGGAAAGCTACTTGGGGAGGCTAGAGATCAAGATCCATATTATTGGAGTGGAAGATCTTGACCTCAACACAAGGGTAGGTGGTTCTCTATCAGAAAATCTGATAGGATAGGTATGGAATAGTTCTGAGTGCTTCTCTCTCGAGTAGGTGGTGGTGAAGTGGTATATATAGGCATCCCCAAAAATCCAACGGTTACATACAAAATGACCAACTTGGTGACACCGATGTGTTAATCTCGGTGGTACCGAAGTGACCAAAAGGTGGTAACTTTTGAATCTCGGTGACACCAATCCAACATTCTCGGTGGGACTGAAAATGTGAATTTGCGTAACAGAAAGTTGGCAACCTAAACTCGGTGGCGCCGGTGTGGAATCGGTTGCACCAAAGTGGCTAGGGTTTGGCTGAGTCTAGCTAGGTTTTGGAATCGGTGGCACCGGTATGGGAAAGTTGGTTGCACCGATTTTGAGTGTTAGGTATAGAACAGACTTTGGTGGGAGAGTTTGTGCATGTTTTTGGTGACTATCACTTGTGCACGTTTGACATTATTGCTCACCAACAAAACCTTACCCCATTTTAGTAGTATTGGCTTTCCTATGGACTCAAAGTGATGTCTCACAAATATAAAATGTAGAGTCCTTTTGCTTGAAGCTTGGCCAGCCTATTTCCTTGCATCTTGGGGTATGTCCACAATCTCCTTTTGCCAAACCTCTCTATAGATTGTATCTGAAATACACTAGGTAAAAGTATCAGTCCAAGAGACAATGTATGTTGTCATGAATTATCAAAACCACCAAGGGAGCATGTTGTGCTTTTTTATATCCCCCTTTTTGGTAATTGATGACAACATACAATCAAAGCTTCAAATAAAGATATGCATGGTTATACTGAAGACTTTGAGAGATACATGACTTAGACTAGCTCCCCCTAAATGTGTGTAGTCCTTTAAAGGGTAGTTGCTTTTGAATGCATGAACACACATAAGGTAGAAGGGATATAACAGGTCATGTGTATCTTGGTTATATGCATCAAATATATATGAATGAGATGTATCTGTGTCCAAGACATCACTCTTGCAAACAATATGTGCAAGAAGCAAGAGATCATCTTGACCAAGGATATGATGCATATACTTACCTTGAGTTCTTGAGCATCCTGATAATAGAAACACACTTGAGAAAACAATGTTTGGAAACACAAGAGTACTCTACCAGACAGCAAGGCAATAGAACTCAAAATTGCCAAGATATGGAGGACATATAGAAGATAGTATTCTTTAGAATTGGTATGTCCCCAAAATCATTTAGAATTTTCTCACCGTAGATATGAAAATAGATTATCCTCTCCCCTTGAATCTTACCATGTAGATATTAGGATTGGATAAGGTGAAAAAGGTCAAAGATTTTCTTCTCCCCCTACTTTGATATTCTCCCCCTGTTTATAAAGGTATGAGAATTGATATTGGCTCTCCCCTTTGATCATATCTCCCCCTTTGCATAAGCATGTATCTCCCCTTTAGCATGAAGCTTTGGTCTTCCCCCCTTTGGCATTAATTTCCAAAAAGGTTAAAAACAGGGATAGATACAGGGATCATTGATTGAGAAGGGATCCTTGAGAACAAGGGTCATCAAAATGTAGGATTCATAGAAGTGAAAACTAAGAGAGTTATGGAAAATGATTTCTCTCCCTTTGAGATGTTGTAGGACTTTGTTCTTCTCCTCCTTTCTTCATTGAAGACAGGGATCCTTGAAGACCAAAAAATTCTCTCCTCAAGATTAACTTTAGTTCTTCTCCCCCTAAGTAATTCAAAGTTTTTTAAGGGATCATCGAAGTAACGGAAGTATTATAAGAAAGATCACTAAGAAAACACAAAATTGCAAAAATAAATTCAAATGAAACAGAATGAAAATCGGTGATTCTGAGATAGATAGATCAGTGGTACCGAGATTTTGTAGTGTAGCTTGTTTGCAATTTCGGTAGAACCAAGATATCTGAGTCGGCGGCTCTGAAAGAGAAACCAAGTTTCTATTTTTACAGAGTCAAGAGAAAGATTTTCAATGAAATATAAAGTTTTTACAAGGGACATCAACTAGAGAAGATTGGAGTAGTTATGCGAAATCATGCAATAGAGAGCAAACCACACCAGATTCTTAACTAGATGATGGGTGGTGACTAGGTCACCTATATTAGAGTATATCGACTTAGGAGCCAAGCAAGAATACTTGATCTCTACGTTAAGCTCAGAATGGGGTTACCATTTTTCAATTAAGAATTTTAATGTTTTAATGTCACTTGAGTTGCTTTAGCTCATTTCTTGGAGTAAAGCCTTTTCAAGGACATGAGTACATACCTTTGAGTGATGTTGATGACGTAGCTTGTAGATAACCTTGTTGAGGATGCTCGAGGTTGATGAAGATCATCTTGAGTTTTGAGCAATCCTTCTTGTTCTAGTACATTGGTTACCTACAAAGATTAGTCATGCAAGGAAGAATAATAGATATATCCTATTGACATGATACCAATTGAGAGTGCGCAATTTTGATCAAGTATATGTCAAGGATATGGTTGAGTGGCCTTCTTCCTTCCATCATCAAGAGGGGTTGTGGATACTTGGTAATGACAAGATTGCTTATGATTGGAGTTGATGGCAATCTTGTGGAATGAAGTTTTTCCAAGTACCTACAAGAGATTAGATGCAATACAAGGGAGCATAAAATTCCATGGCATAAGATGAAATGTTAAGATACATGGAAATATCAAGAAAGCTCATGCCCTTGCATGCAACCGAGTGAGTCTAGATCAAGTTTGAAGCATCGATGATGTTCAACTCACTCCTCAAGTGACAAAATGTCTTCTCATCAAGTGGCTTAGTAAAAATATCGGCCAATTGCTTGTTAGTGCGAACATGATTAAGATTAATATCTCCTTTGGCAACATGGTCACAAATGAAATGATGTCGAACTTGAATATGCTTAGTTCGAGAATGTTGCACAGGATTATGACCAATTTTAATAGCACTTTCATTGTCACAAAGTAATGGGACAATTTTAACATGAATTCCATAATCCTTAAGTGCTTGTGTCATCCAAAGTAGTTGCGCACGACAAGATCCAGCAGCAATATACTCAGCTTTGGCAATCGATAGAGATACTGAGTTTTGTTTCTTAGCGGACCAAGATACAAGAGATCTGCCCAAAAATTGGAAAGTACCCGAGGTGGATTTTCTATCAACCTTGTCACCGGCATAGTCCGAATCAGAATAGCCAACAAGGTCAAAAGAAGATCCCTTGGGATACCAAATGCCAAAATTTGACGTTTGTACCAAGTATCTCACAATGCATTTTATAGCTAAAAGATGACATTCTTTCGGTGCAGCTTGATATCTAGCACACATGCAAACACTAAGAATAATATCGGGACGAGATGCACATAGATATAACAGTGAACCAATCATAGATCGATAAACTTTTTGATCAACCGGTTCATCCTCTCTGGTAAGATCAACATGTCCGCTAGTAGGCATAGGGGTTTTCATACCTTTGCACTCCTGCATGTTGAACTTTTTGATCAAGTCCTTGGTATACTTAGTTTGAGAGATGAAAGTTCCTTCTTTTGATTGTTTGATTTGCAACCCAATAAAGAATTTCAGCTCACACATCATGGACATCTCATACTTCTCGGACATAAACCTTCCAAACCTTTCACTAAATTGAGGGTTAGTGGAACCAAAGATAATATCATCCACGTAGATTTGGCACACAAATAATTGACCATTAACTCTCTTAGTGAATAAGGTTGCCTCAATTTTACCAATTTCAAAACCTTTTCCGATAAAAAACTTCGTTAAACATTTATACCAAGCACGAGGGGCTTGCTTAAGACCATAAAGAGCTTTACGAAGCTTGTAAACATGATTAGGTTTCTTAGGATTCACAAAGCCAGGTGGTTGCTTAACATAAACCTCTTCTTCAATCTCACCATTTAAAAATGCACATTTAATATCCATTTGATAAAGTGTGATATCATGGTGATTGGCATAAGCAAGAAAAATGTGAATAGTTTCAAGTCTAGCGACGGGGGTGTAGGTCTCATCGTAGTCCATACCTTCGACTTGCGTATATCCTTGAGCTACGAGGCGAGCATTGTTATACACGACATGACCGTCTTCGTCTTGCTTGTTCCGAAATACCCATTTGGTTCCAATGATGTTGTGTTCATCCTCGGGCTTCTCCACGAGTGTCCACACTTTGTTCCTTTCAAAGTTGTGAAGCTCTTCATGCATAGCGTTCACCCAATCCGCGTCTTCAAGAGCTTGTTCTACCTTAAAGGGCTCAATGCTAGAAATGAATGAATAATGCTCACAGAAGTTTGCTAGACGAGTTTTAGAGCAAGTGATCCTCCCTGTTTGTATATCGCCAAAGATTTGGTTTAGGGGATGATTCTTGGTCACTCGTGCTCGAACTCGGGTCAGCTTCCGATTGTTGGTTCGTGGAGCTTCTTCTTCATCATCATCTCCTTCATCTTTGTTATTGTTGAAGGTGACGTTCTCTTGAGGTGGTGGTGAAGGAGGTTGTGGTGGATCTTCATGATGCACTTCCTCCTCTTCATCATTTTGCGGTGTACCGCTTGTGGATGCCTCCATGTCATGTTGTGGTTCACCTTGTTGTGAGGTAGGGGCTTCCACTTGAGTTGATGAAGTACTTTCCTTCACCTCCATGGGACGAATCTTGCCGATGGGTAAATCTAGGATAGCTTCCGAAGGGTTCTTATCACCTACATCATTTGGCAATTGTTCGACTTGCGAACCATTAGATTCATCAAACTTCACATCTACCGTCTCTTCAACTTTTTGGGTGAAGTTGTTGTAGATACGGTAGGTGTGAGAGTTCGATCCATAACCAAGTAGAAATCCTTAATGAGATTTAGTAGCAAATTTAGTACGACGATGCTTATCAACAATGTAGCACTTGGAGACGAATACCCGAAACTATCCAACTTGGGGTTTGTTATCGGTGAGAAGCTCGTATGCTGTTTTACCGACAAGCTTGTGCAAGTAAGGTCGGTTTGTGGCATGACATGCTGTTTCCACGGCTTCTGCCCAAAAGTGTTTTGGCGTCTTGTATTCGTCAAGCATCGTTCTTGCCATCTCAATGAGTGTCCGGTTCTTCCTCTCAACAACTCCATTTTGTTGAGGCATGTACGTAGCCGAGAACTCATGTGAGACACCTTCTTCGTCAAGAAAGGTATCCACATGGGTGTTCTTGAACACCGATCCGTTATCGCTCTGAACATTCTTGATCTTCACTTCAAACTGATTTTGCGCTTTCCGAGCGAAGTTCTTGAAGATCTTTTGAACCTGCGACTGATCATCAAGAAAGAATACCCACGTAAATCTGGAAAAATCATTAACTATAACTAGACCATAGGAATTTCCACCGACACTCTTGTAAGCATTGGGACCGAAAAGATCCATGTGAAGTAACTCGAGTGGTTTCCTAGTAGTCATGATATTCTTAACAGGATGACTTCCACCTACTTGCATTCCAGCTTGACAAGCACTAGAAAGTCTATCTTTGTCAAAGACAACATCTTTAACACCAAGTATATGATCACCTTTGATAACTTTGTCTAAATGACGCATGCCAACATGTCCTAATCTTCTATGCCAAAGCCAACCTTTAGAAGATTTAGCAATTAAACAAGTGCGAGGTTTGGATCTCTTAGTGAAATCGACAATGTATAGATCACCTCTACGGATACCGGTAAAGATCATTTTATGATTATCTTGACGAAACACTCGGCAATCTATTTTCGTGAATAACACATTGAAGCCGAAGTCGCCAAGTGTAGACATGGAAAGAAGATTATAGCCCAGAGATTCAACAAGCATAACATTTTGAATAGAACTATCATGGGATATGGCCACCTTACCAAGACCAAGTACCTTACCCTTGGAGTTGTCTCCAAATGTTACGTACCTTCGCGGTCCATGGTTTGGTGTAATCTCTTCAAACATTTCTCTATCTTCGGTCATATGATCGGTACATCCGCTATCGAGAATCCACTCTTTTCCTCTGGACATGTAATCCATGAAGTTTTCCATGAGACTTAGATTCTTCATGGTCTTCTCATACTCGATGTCGAACAACTCATCTTGATCATAGTAGCCATGTTCCACATTGTCGTCATCAAGTGGAAAATCCTCGTCATAAAGAACAAGAGATTCGTTAGGATAGTGATCATGACAATGTTCAAGTTTATGAATGTGAAGGGCCTCTATAATGATATTGTTGATAGTTGTGACATCTCCTTTAGCATGCATGAGGTCTCTAAGCTCAAATAGACAAGCATCAAATTTAGGATCACTAGGCGACATTTTGTGAAAGGCAATGGTTTTATGAAGAATTTCATCAAGATTACTTAATGAATAATTTGGATATCGTTTCTCCAAATCATTCCACAAAGTGTAAGAACATGCAAAATTCTTCATTTGGTTAAGCATATTTCTAGGCGATGCTCTAATAATGAGATTGACAGTTCTAAGATTGCATAGCATATCAATTTCCTCTTTGTGAGTGGGATGCAAAGGATCAATAGGAGTCTCATAGGGGCACATAACATATTTTCTCAATTGAAATTCATTAAACAGCTCAAGCATCAAATATTTCCATTGACTATAGTACTCTCCATCAAGAATGGGCACTCTACAACTCAAACTCCCTATACTAGACACATCCATCTTCCTCCTCAGTTGTTAAACTAAAGCAATGGAGACCAATGCTCTGATACGAATTGTAGGACCACTAGAAGAGTGTCTAGAAGGGGGTGAATAGACTACTAGTAGGAATGTCAAATCTAACTTTTCCCAAGTTAATTGGTTGGCAGATTTTAACAGTTTTAGCAAAGCTAGCAAGTCTAACAGCCCTACACATGCATGTCAACGAATAGGGAGCGGAAAGTAAAGACATTGCATATGAAGTAAAGTGTTGAGATAGGTAGATCAAACGCAATTGGAGACGCATGGATTTTTCCCGTGGTTCCGATAGGCGGCGCTATCGTACATCCACGTTTATGGAGTCTTCAACCCACGGAGGGTAACGGTCACGAGAGTCCACGCAGGGCTCCACCCAAAAGGGTCCACGAAGTAGCAACCTTGACTATTCCATAACGGCTTCCGTCCATGAAGGACTAGCCTCACTATGGGTAGATCTTCACAAAGTAGGCAATCTTCTTGCCTTTACAAACTTTTTGGTCACTCCACAATACGAAGTAGGAGTCTCCCAAGCGACACCTAACCAATCTAGGAGTCACCACCCTCAAAAAGGTAATAGGCTCGGCCATGACGATGAACTCCTTGCTCTTGTGCTTCAAGATGATAGACTCCTCAGCACCCAATCACTCTCTCATAGATTTCGCATGGTGGAAGAGATGGGATTGGTGGAAAGCTACTTGGGGAGGCTAGAGATCAAGATCCATATTATTGGAGTGGAAGATCTTGACCTCAACACAAGGGTAGGTGGTTCTCTATCAGAAAATCTGATAGGATAGGTATGGAATAGTTCTGAGTGCTTCTCTCTCGAGTAGGTGGTGATGAAGGGGTATATATAGGCATCCCCAAAAATCCAACCATTACACACAAAATGACCAACTCGGTGACATCGATGTGTTAATCTCGGTGGTACCGAAGTGACCAAAAGGTGGCAACTTTTGAATCTCGGTGAGACCGATATAAAAACTCGGTTGCGCCGATAAGGTGACCAACGGTCAGATTTCCAATCTCGGTGACGCCGATCCAACATTATTGGTGAGACCAAAAATGTGAATTTGCGTAACAGAAAGTTGGCAACCTAAACTCGGTGGCACCTGTATGGAATCGGTTGCACCAAAGTGGCTAGGGTTTGGTTGAGTCTAGCTAGGTTCTGGAATCGGTGGCACCGGTATGGGAAAGTTGGTTGCACCGATTTTGTGTGTTAGGTATAGAACAGACTTTGGTGGGAGAGTTTGTGGATGTTTTTGGCGACTATCACTTGTGCACGTTTGAGCATATTGTTCATCAACAAAACCTTACCCCCTTTTAATAGTATTGGCTTTCCTATGGACTCAAAGTGATTTCTCACAAATATAAAATGTAGAGTCATTTTGCTTGAAGCTTGGCCAACCTATTTCCTTGCATCTTGGGGTATGTCAACAATCTCCTTTTGCCAAACTTCTCTATAGAATGTATCTGAAATACACTAGGTAAAAGTATCTGTCCAAGAGACAATGTATGTTGACATGAATTATCAAAACCACCAAAGGAGCATGTTGTGCTTTCATTCATGGCAATGTTGGGAGGCTTGACAAACAAGTGGTAGGTAGCAAGACATAACGATAAAAGTGGGACAACTAGCATTGCAATGATAGTAGTGGTATCCAGGGAAATGCGTCATCTTGCCTGAGATCCCGCTCGGAAGAAGATCAAGTCCATGAAGAAGACGGACCAACGTAGTCAAACGAATCCTCACACTCCGAACGCTTTCGGAACTCTATCGAGAAGGAAGAATTCGAAACAACAGTCAACACACGGGAAACACCACAACATATGCATGACATGATGCACAAACAAATATGATGCATGTCCGGTTTAAATATGCAAGGCATGGCAAATCACATCAAACAACTACTACACATTAAAGTGAACCTCAATATGCAACGAATTGCATATTTATGAAACTCCATGTTCGAATTATTTAGTTCACTCTCGTTTAGGTACTCGTCAAAATTAAATGTTATTTTTAACATGGGTGGTCATGGCATAAAGCAAAGATGGAATTAAGCAATTTTAAATGGAGAGAGACAACATACATATAACAAAATAATAACTCTGCATATCATGGCAATAGGTGAAGCATGAACAACTATATCATCTAGGCATTTTAAATGGGGCCGGGAGCAACATATAGCATTTCCGAGACAACCCATATGCATATTATGATTTTGGTCCAGATCTGTACTAAACATGTTTTAGAGTTGGTAAACAGTAAAATAAATGTCACCATGAGATTCTAGAGATTTTTTCTTGTCAAGTTACATATATGGAACATTTTTATCGGAGCTACGGTTATTTAGTTATGAAATAAATCATTTTAACATGACATATATGCAAATTAATGCAAACAACAAGGTTAAACATTTTAAACACATGTAAGAGTTCGATACTGTGAATCTACACGAAATTCTAAGCATTTTTCATATATAAATTATTTCCATCCGATGCACGGTTAAAGAGTTATTAAATGCATGAAGTCTAGGGGTTTTTCTGTAAAACAGTAATTCACAGGTTAATTAACAAATTCGCGAGACAGAAAAAAAATGCGATGGACCGAATCTGGATAGGCCCAAACTAGATACATGGGTGCACGGTAACTAAACGGCGCTCAAGGCGTCGAATAGTTGGGGCTAGGGAGCTCACAAGAGTGGGCCGAGGCCCGGATGAGGCGGGGCGAGTTGGGCCTGAATTGGGCCGGGGTGAGGCGAGGCCCACTTGGGGGGCGACGTGGTCAACGGGGCTCGTCCCCTGCCCGCACCCGAGTAGGGCCATGGCGACGGGGATAGAAGTCTGCACGACGGCAGCTAGCGGCAATGCAGGACCCGATGAAGGAGGCCAGCGGCGACGGGATGGGCCTTCCGGACCAGATCTGGCCGGATCCGGCCAGAGCTGGAGAGGCGGCTAAGGGTGAACGCCGACGGGGGCGCGGGGACGAGGCTGCGAGTCTGGCGGCGGCGCGAGGCAACGCGGGGAGGCAGGGGCGACACGCGGGCGAGGTTCGGCAACGGGCTGCTGGCGGGCGACAGCGGCGGCCGTTGGAGCCAGGGCGAGCAGCAGTTGGCGGGAGGGATCTGGAGGAGCCGGCGGTTGCTTGTGCGCGTGCGGGAGGCTTAGGTCGTGGCGGCGGCGGCGCGGGCCTAGGCGGGCTCCGGATGGGCCTGGCGGGCCCTGACCGGGAGGTGGGAGGAGGAGGCACAGAGGCTAGCGACTGGTTGGGGTGGTGCGGATCCGAGGTAGGCTAGGGTTTGGTCCGAAAATGGCTAGGGGCTGCCTATTTATAGCAAATTGGGTTAGGGTAGGGGTTTTCAGGGCCGATTTCGACTGTGTGATCGTAATCGGATGGTCGGATCGGGGCAAGGGTGGTGGGATGTGTGTGTGGAGTGGGATAAAGCTGAGAAGAGAGAGAGAATGGTGGACCGTGACACAAGTTTAATCAGAAAAAAAAATCCGACGAATAACCGATGACTGCACCGCTACAGTTGACCGTTCGGGTATCAAACGAACTCGGAATGCGACGAAATTTGGCAGGCGGTCTACCTATAATATAACAAGACCGCACATCAAGTTTCGACCCAATCCGGGAATATTTTATGCCCACTTCTAAAAACAACATTTTATCGATGCCTCGGGCGCGTGCATGTGTGGTTGGTCACAAAATTGTCGATGACACAAACGGAGAGAATCGGCAACTACGAACGGATGAAAGTTTTTGAAAACGAGTGATGATGCCATGCAGATGATGCGAATGATGCAATGATGAATGCGACAACCAAACGAATCACAGACGAGAATGGAAATAAAAGGGGAATCTTCTAGAGCGTCGGTCCCGGGATGTTACATATAGTAGATATGATCAACATGGAGATGTTCACCATTGAAACCACCTCATCTCACGTGATGAGCAGACTTGGGTTGGTGGATTTGGATCATGTCACACTTAGACAACCTAAGGGATATTTATTTGAGTGGGAGTTCTTTAGTAATATGATTAATTAAACTCATTATCATGAACATAGTCTAAGTTGTCTTTGCAAAATTATGTTGTAGATCAATAGCTCATGTTGTAGCTCCCCTCTGTTTTTTCATACGTTCCTAGAGAAAATAGAGTTGAAAGATGATGGTAGCAATTATGCGGACTAGGTCTATGATCAGAGCATTGTCCTTAGTTGTTGCATAGAAATCTTATGTCCTTAATGCACCGCTCGGTGCGCCAACCCCTCAAACGGCGACTGTGGATGTTGTGAACATCTGACAGGCACGTTCTGATGGCTACTTGATAGTTCAGTGTGTCATGCATTACGGCTTAGAATTCTGGCTCCAAATACGTTTTGAACGTCACAGAGCATATGAGATGTTCCAAGAGTTGAAATTGGATTTCAGGCTCTTGCCCGTGTTGACAGGTATGAGACCTCCAACAAGATTCCTTGCGTGCAAGATGAAGGAGAATTGCTCAATCGATGAGCGTGTGCTCAGATTGTCTGGGTGCTTGATACATCTCCAACGTATCTATAATTTATGAAGTATCCATGCCATGTTTACAATAATTCTATATGATTTTGGTATGATTTTATTAGAACTAACCCGAACTGACGTTGTTTTCAGCGGAACTACCGTGGTGTTGTTTTTGGTGCAAAAATAAAAGTTCTCGAAATGGGCTGAAAATTTAGGATGATTTTTTTGGACCGAAAGAGGCCCCCGAAGCATTGGAGTTGGGCTAGAAGAGCCACGAGGAGGCCACAAGCCAGGAGGGCGCCCCCCTGGCCGTGCCTCGGTGGCTTGTCATCACCACGTGGCCCCCCTTGACGTGAGACCGATGCCAAAAATTCCTATAAATACATAAACCTCTGAAAAGAAACCAAGATCAGGAGTTTCGCCGCCGCAAGCCTCCAGAGCCACAAAAAACCAATCGAGATCCCGTTTCGGCACCTTGCCAGAGGGGGAAACCATCACCGGAGGTCATCTTCATCATCCCGACGGTCTCCATGATGAGGAGGGAGTAGTTTAGCCTCGGGGCTAAGGGTATGTACCAATAGCTATGTGTTTGATCTCTCTCACTCGTGTTCTTGAGATGACACGATCTTGATGTACCGCGAGGTTTATTAAAATAGATGAATCATATGGAGTTTTCCCCTCTCTATCTTCTTGTGATGAATTGAGTTTTCCCTTTGAAGTTTTCTTATCGGATTGAGTCTTTAAAGGATATGAGAACACTCTATGTATGTCTTGCGATGGGATATCCGTGGTGACAATGGGATGTTCTATTGATACATTTGATGTATGTTTTGGTGATCAACTTGCGGGTTCCATGACCTTGGGAATCTATGCATAAGGGTTGGCACACGTTTTTGTCTTGACTCTGTGGTAGAAACTTTGGGGCACTCTTTGAAGTTCTTTGTGTTGGATTGAACATGATGAATCTGAAATTGCGTGATGCATATCATATAATCAAGCCCATGGGTACTTGTGATGACCTTGGAGTATCTAGGCGACATTAGGGTTTTGGTTGATGTGTATCTTAAGGTGTTATTTTAGTACGAACTCTAGGGTCGTTCGTCACACTTATAGGGATAGCTCATAAGATTGATCGAAAAAGATAACTTTGAGGTGGTTTCGTACCATACAATAATTTCTTTGTTAGTTCTCTGCTACTTGTGACTTTGGAGTGAACTCTTTGTCGCATGAGAGGTATTTACATATGATTCAACTATGTCAGTATAGTTAAGAGAAATTGCACTAGTGAAAGTATGAACCCTAGGCCTTGTTTCTAAGCATTGCAATACCGTTTGTGCTCACTTTTATCATTAGTTACCTTGCTGTTTTTATATTTTTAGATTACAAAAACCTATATCTACCATCCATATTACACTTGTATCACGATCTCTTCGCCGAACTAGTGCACCTATACAATTTGCCATTGTATTGGGTGTTGGGGACACAAGAGATTTCTTGTATTTGATTGTAGGATTGTTTGAGAGAGAACATCTTCATCCTACACCTCCCATGGATTGATAAACCTTAGGTAATCCACTTGATGGAAAATTTCTACTGTCCTACAAAACTCTACGCTTGGAGGCCCAACACGAGTCTACAAGAAGAAGGTTGCGTAGTAGACATCAAGCTCTTTTCTGGCGCCGTTGCCGGGGAGGTGAGTGCTTGAAGGTATATCTTTAGATCTTGCAATTGAATCTTTTAGTTTCTTGTTGATTCACTAGTTTGGTTTTATAAAAGAAAATTACAAAAAATGGAATTGAGGTTGCCTCATATGCTTCATCTTTTTAATGTCTTTCGTGAAAATGATGGAAAGGAAAATTGTGCTCAAGTGTTAGAAGAAGAAGTTATTAAAAAATTTGGCACTAAATCTTTCAGTGATTAGCATGATTGCAATGTTGTTAGTATGAATTCTCCGAATATCCATTATGCTAATGATATGCAAAGCCACAAGCTTGGGTATGCTATGTTTGTGTATTTTTAGTCCCCCAAGTTTTGATGAGCAAAACTATTATTTTGATCGCATGCCTCCTATATATGATGATTATTATGATGACATGTATGCTACAAAGACTGATAATAACCATGAAGATTTTTATAATGATTTTAATATTCAATGTGGTTATGTCAATCAAGTGTCACATGATAGTTATTTTGTTGAGTTTGCTCCCACTACTTTGCATGAGAAGAATTTTTCTTGTGTGGAGAGTAGTAAAATTTCTATGCTTGTAGATCATGGAAAGAATGCTTTATGTGCTGGTTATATTGTGTAATTCCTTCACGATGCTACTGAAAGTTATTATGAGGGAGGAACATATGCTTGTAGGAATTGCAATAATATCAAGTTTCCTCTCTATGTGTTCAAGGTTTTGAAGATATGCTTGTTTTGCCTTCCTATGCTAGATGATTCTTGTTCCCATAAATTGTTTGCTCACAAAATCCCTGTGCATAGGAAGTGGGTTAGACTTAAATGTGCTTGTTATGATATTCATGATGCTCTTTTGCATGTTTCAATTATTATTCCTATGTGAGCATCATTGAAATAATCATGCCTAGCTAAAAGGCATTAAAGAAAAACGCTTGTTGGGAGACAACCCAATACTTTTACCTTCTGTTTTTATGTGTTCACATGATTAATCTATTGTAGTAATCATGTTTTGTGTCTTTTATTTCAATAAGGTGCCAAGTAAAGCCTTTGGGATAGTCTGGATACATGCTTGTTTGATTCTATGCAAAAACAAAAAGTTTTGCATCCAGTATATGAATTATTTGATTTTACGGGGGAGTCAAAAAATTCTGATATTTTTACACAATATTAATATGCAAATTATGTAATATTTACTAATTTTTCAGAAGTTTTAGAGTCAGGGAAGTTTGGTTATAATTCAGATCTTTACAGAGTGTTCTGTTTTTGACAGATTTTGTTTTGCATGCATAGTTTGCTTGTTTTAGTGTTCCCATAGCTTATATTCAGCAATGTAAATTATTTGAATGGTAGAATACAGTATGTATAATGTGTTAATAATTATGAATCTTGTCTTGACAGTACCTAAGTGAATGATCTATCTTTATTACACTAACCCTTCTGACAAAGTTTCGTTAAGTTTTGTGTGATTGAAGTTTTCAAGTTTTGGGTGAGACACTGATATGAGGAGAATAAGGAGTGACAAGAACCTAATCTTGGGGATTACCAAGGAACCCCCAAGGTAATATCCAAGGAATATCCAAGAAACTAAGCTAGGAGATGCCCCGGAAGGCATCCCCTCTTTCATCTTCAACATTATCGGTAACCTCACTTGGAGCTAGATTTTTATTCGTCACATAATATGTCCTTTGCTTGGATTGTCATTATATTTTGTTACTTTATGTTAGGTTTTATTTATAATCTTGTTTTTCAATAAAAACTTCCAAGAATTGCCTTAGTATGATTGCATTGCATGTTTTGATATGTGCTGGGTAAAAACAGAAACTTCTGTTGTAGTGCTTGCATTTTCATATTTTACTGGAACGTGGAAAGTTTCTGAAATTTGTACATAGTATTTTCAAATAAATTATTTAGCATGTCCTAAATTTCATGAGTTTATGAGTTACATAAGTACATTGGTTTAATAAATGGGAAAATATTGTTTTTGCCACTCTAGATTTTGCCAATTTTCCTTATGCCACTCTAGATTATGACATCTCACTTTTGCCACTCTTAGTTTTTAAAAATTATCAAAATTTCCATTTTCGTGGCAAAAACAAAAATTTCAAAGTGGCAATTGTGATAATTGTCAAAATCTAAGAGTGGCAACAGTGAAATAAAATCATTTTGCTTTTGCCACTGAATGGCAATAGTGATAATTGTCAAAATATAAGAGTGGCAAAAGTGAAATGTCAAATTGTAGAGTGCATAAGTAAAATTGGCAACATTTAGAGTGGCAGAAACAAAATTTTCCCTTAATAAATTGCTACAGTTTGTTATTTAGACAGATTGCTGTCATAGTTTTGTTATGTACTTATCCTATAGTTTACATAGCCTATATTGGTAGATATAAAGTGTGGAAATGATAGTATAGTGTACCTAAAGATTGAAAATTATTGTGCAACTTGTCTTGGCAGTACATAAAGAGTTGATTTATTATTATGTGTACAAACCTATCTCATGAGTTCTTTTCGAGTTTTCTGTGGATGAAGTTTTTGAGAATTGGTGAAACCATGATAAGAGAGGATTGAACGAGATACAAAAGCTCAAGCTTGGGGATGCCCAAGGCACCCCAAGTAAATATTTCAAGAAGTCTCAAGCATCTAAGCTTGGGGATGCTACGCATCCCACCTCTCTTATTCAATAATTATCGGTTAGACTATGTTGAGCCTAAACTTTAATTCGTTCAGATGATGTGTGCTATTCTTGGAGTGCTATTTTTATTTTTATCAATGTTTAAATAAAATACTCATTGATCTTCACTTATATGTTTTGGAGTAGTTTTGTCATTTACTCTCGTGCTTCACTTATATCCTATTAGTAAATGGTTGAATGAATTGAATATCATAAATCTGAAATTATATATGTTTTATATGCTTATCCCATGGGGAGTAATGACTTCACATATAAGAAGTATAGGTGTTCAAAATTTATGGAAAGTTAGTAAACACCGCATTCGTCACTTGAAAATTCATGAAAGAATATTGAAGGAAGAGAGATTTCAGATATAAATGTACTATCTTGGACATCTTCTATGATTGTGAATACCCATTAACTATTTTCAAACTTGAGCAAATTAGTTGAAGTTAGACAAGAAAGAAAACGTAATGAGTTATGCTTGGGTATATTTGTATAGAAGTTATATTGTTATGGATCCTCCAACATGTGGTGCTTGCTTCCACCTCATACTAGCCAAAATTTCTGCACCAAGTAGAGATACTACTTGTGCATCCAAACACCCTTAAACCCAAAGTTTTTCCATATAAGTCCACCATACCTACATATATGTGGTATTTACCTGCTGTTCCAAGTAAATTTGCATGTGCCAAACTCTAAACCTTCAAATAATATTTTGTTTTGTATGCCCGAATCGCTCGTATAGTGACTAGGAGCTGCCAGTATCTTCCATGCTAGGTGGGTTATTCTCACGATATGTATTGATTCACTATCTTTCACGAGAAAGTGGCTGGTATTCGGGATGTCCGGTTCCATGATCAAAAATCAAATCAAAATATAATGAAACAAAACTCCCCTAGGATTGTTATTTGTATGGACGGTACCCATGGATTCGGCTTGCCGTGGAGTGTGATTGATTGGTGGAGGGGGAGTAAAAACTTTACCATTCTCTTTGGGAACCGCCTATAATGTATCTAGGATTGAAGATACCAAGACCTCTCGGTTGTTATGTTGGCAATGAAAGCATACTGCTCAAAATTATTATTCATCTCTGTTTTAAAAGAACGAGCTCTATTACCTATGCAAAGCAATGCTTCCTTCTGCGAAGGGCCTATCTTTTACTTTCTAGTACTTATATTTTTACAAGAGTCATGGTGATCTTGTAGCGACCCGACCTGAAAGGTCAAGTCTCCGGTGTTTCCGTACCATCCCAAGATCATGCTGGTACACACACGGTACATCAATGTATATATCAAAGGGAAATCACACAGCATTATATTAATCAAAATCTCATATCGAGTCCTTTATTACAATAATATTACAATAAAGTGGCCAAAGGCCAACTCATGAGAATATCTAAATCTTGCGGAAGCGTCGACGGTAGATGAGTCCATCCGACTTCAAGGTCATCTCACTGAGCATAGAACGTGTCCTCACTCCTGGTCGGAAAATCACTCTGCAACATGATACGTTGCAGTCGTGTAGGTCAGCATATGGAATATGCCGGCAAAGTCACAAGAGAGGGGTGAAAATAATCAGCTAGTCTATATGCTTATATGGCAGGTGGTGGTGTAAGTTTTTGCGTAAAGCCAAGTTTTTCCTACATCAAGAGAGGGGCTAAGCAAAAATATTACTAAGTTGGTTGATTAATGAGATGGTTCCACCAACCAGTTCTCATACCCAAAATTGTTAATACCCACATCATCATATTAATTGTGTTGAGAGTTCCGGAAGTTCCAATTCCTTTGGCTCAAGTTGTCCATGACCGTGGACACGGCTAATCGATTAGGTTTTGTACTCTGCAGAGTTTTGCACACGTTCCCCACAAGATTTGGTCGCCTCCGTTTGATTTCTCGCACTTCAGGGTGTTTGAGAAACGGATGACCAAAACATGGTCTTCCAAAGGGTTTCCCTGCGACTCTGACGGTGCCCATCCTTTCCTACCGTTCTTCTACCTCTCGTAGCACCGCCTGTCCAGGGTCACCACGATATCCAACCAAGCCAGAGCCCATAATGACTTGTGGCTGTGCAGGTAAGCCTTGGGTTTTAAATCATCCATCCATCTCTTTGTGCCTGGGTGGACCTTTCCGCGTGAATACTGGCCATCTCCAGCATCACCTAGGCTAACCACTGGTTTCTCCAGGGTGCCGTTCAACCATCATCCACCCAGGGGTATGTTGAAAACTTGGAGTCTTGAAATCTTGATCATTATGCAGGTCTTGAAATTATTAACTCTCTCAACTCTCATGATTCTCACAACCAACCCCGTCTACTAATAGCATAGCAAAAGTAAAACAACGTTTCCCGGGGCCAATGTTGTCAAAGAGGGTTGAGAGGGGTATCTACCACATGATACTACTACAATGTAACCAAGTTTCCAACTAACCTATCTTGCATGCAACTGGGAAGATGGTAGAACTAATGCATATAAAACATGGGTAAAACATGATCAAAGTGACTTGCCTGATTGATGATCTTCGTACGTGAGTGACTCTAAGTAACAAGCTTCGCACTCCGGATAATCTAATGAAGCAAACAAACACTCAAATAAGCATACAACAAAATAACTACTCATAACATTCAGCAAAGAAGTACTAAACAATCAAGGCAAACAATGCACAAAAGTCTCTAGCAAGAAAAACACACAAAGTTTTGTTTTTCAAAAGGAGATGATGAAAACACTACTACATAATAAAACTATTTTGAAATAGCAAGACAATTGTTGACAGCAAGGCAACAATAGAATATTTTATTATTAAACAAAGAAAATCAATTTAAGTTTGTTGGGAAAACTTTAGTAAAGTTTATAAAAGTTTTGATAAACACTATATGAATCAACTATAGTTGTACTAACAAAAGAATGAAAACTAAACTTGTTATTTATTAGCAAAAACATGTTCTTAACAGAAAATAATTTACAAATAAACTTGTTTTAGGAAAACAGAATTAAATATTATAAAACTTTGTTTGAAGCAAAACCATTAGTTAGTTGTTTTAATCAAATGATGCCTATTTGAAAAGAAGTTGTGATTCCTATGTTAAATGAAATTAAATTAGGCAAATTTATATTTTTATTAACAGTGAGTAAAAACACTAAATGTTTACTAACAGAATCTAATAAACAAATAAAACCAACATCTAAATCAAACTAATTAAAATTAAGTTTATAAAACTATATTATAATAATAATCAGATTCTGTTTTTGGTTAAAACATTAATCAAATATATCATGAAAATCCTCAAACTATACATGAAGATAGTCCTAACTAATACCAACCAGTAGCAAAAAGAATCATGTCAAAATCTATTTTCAAACTCTAGTTATTCAGATTTGAAGATTTTGAGCAAATTTGATTAAATTCAAATTTTATAGTTCAAATTTGAAATTTAAAAGTACAGGGTGAAACTACATGAAAAATGTGAGCTATTGCAAAAAGAATCAACTCAAAACACTAAATAGATTAAAAGATATAAGCAAAACAAATTTTGAAAACATTCTGTTAATTAAAACAAAACAGAAAATGAAAAAAAAGATTTGCGTCGGTCAGGGGGCTACGTGGCATGATCCGATTGGCTAGCGAGTGTGTGCGGTAGGTGAATTAGAGCGGGCGACCGATTCGGAAGAAGATACCGGTTCGGACTTAAGTCCGTTCTAATCTGGACCGTGGGTTCGGGATCCGATGGTCGAGGGGGCTTACGGGGTAGAAGTCGTCGGCGTCGGGGTACTCCGGCGAGTCCGGTAGCGGTGATTGCGACGGCAAGGTGCTCCGGTGGTCGGGGAAGACGGGGAAGTGGTCCGGGCGACGGCGATGGTTCTCCGGAGTTGATTGGTGGCGACGGCGAGGCGAACGGTGGTCGGAGGTGGTGGCTACGCTCGACGGGAGGTCCGGTGGTGGTGGCTACTCCGGCGAGAAATCGACGGCGTCTCGGCGAGGGGGAAAAAGGGGGGCTCGGGGTGAATGGATGCGGGGAAGTGGCCGGTACTTATAGGGCGCTCGAGGGGTGCGGGAGTTAAGAGGGGAGAGAGATCCGGCGAGGGGAAGAAACTGTCGGCGTTGGATCCGGCGAGCGCGGGGAGGTAGGAGATGACCGTTTCGGGGCAACGGTCGGACGGGTGGTGGGGTCCAGCGTCAGAGAGAGAGGGAGGCGTTACTGCGCTCGGTCGGCCGGATTCTAATTAATTCGCGAGTAACTGTCGTGGGCCGGCCCGTTTAATACCGGAAACGGTTACCGTTTCTTTTTAATAATTTTCCAAAGACATTCAAATACATTTAAAGCATTCAAATCGTCTCTAAATATAGGGGTATTATATATCGAAATTAAGAGAATAATAAATGCTATTTAATGAACATTTCTATTCTGTCATTTGAACATTTTGAAAAAAATAATATTTTCAGAAATTGTCTAATTGTTTTTAAATCCTTTTTGCAAATATTTTCAAAATAACTCCTGGTTATTTTTTGTTCAAATAATTCACCAATTTGACCCTGGTGTGGAGTGTCATGTTCCTCCTCTCTTATTTGAACTTTTAACCAAAATTTCCAATAGGTAAAAGCCACATAGGAAAAAGTAGAAGGGACTTTCAGAAAGTCAGAAAAGGCATTTCAACTAACACATAAAATCAAGCAATGATGATTATAGATGCATAGCTATTTCATAACATTCCAAAAGTGAATTTTGGGATGTTACATTATGAACTTCGGATAATCCTTCTGGAAATTCCAGTTTGTATGCAACTTCGCCTCTACGTTCAAGAATTTTGTAGGGGCCTATGAATCTGGGTGCTAATTTTCCTTTAACACCAAATCTCTTGATTCCTCGAAGCGTGGATACACGAAGATATTCTCTGTCTCCCACTTCATATGTCACTTCTTTGCGCTTGCTGGCAGCATAACTCTTCTGTCGAGATTGAGCTATTTTGAGTCTGTCACGAATCAACTTGACTTTCTCTTCCGAATCTCGGATAAGATCGGGACCAAAAAGTTGTCGGTCTCCAACACCATCCCACGTCAGTGGTGTTCTGCACCTCCTTCCGTATAAAGCTTCGAAAGGGGCCATCTTTAGACTGGTTTGATAACTGTTGTTGTATGAGAATTCTGCGTAAGGTAAGTTGTCATCCCAACTAGATCCATAATCTAGCGCACAAGCTCTCAACATGTCTTCCAGAATCTGGTTGACTCTCTCAGTCTGTCCATCTGTCTGCGGATGAAAAGCTGTACTGAACTCTAGCCTTGTACCCAAAGTTTCATGTAATTGATGCCAAAACTTTGAGGTAAATTGTGTTCCTCTATCTGACACGATACTCCTCGGAACTCCATGCAAACATACGATTCTGGTCATATATATTTTGGCTAGCTTAGCACTGGTATAAGTGGTTTTCACTGGAATGAAATGAGCTACCTTGGTCAAGCGATCTACCACTACCCAGATGGAATCATAACCTGAACGGGTCCTGGGTAATCCTGTGATGAAATCCATACCAAGCTTTTCCCATTTCCACTCGGGTATCGGCAAAGGTTGGAGTAACCCTGCTGGTTTCTGATGTTCTGCCTTTACTCTCTGACAAACATCACATATTGCAACATGTTCCGCAACATCTTTCTTCATACCTGTCCACCAATAACTTTCCTTTAAATTCAGATACATCTTGGTATTGCCTGGGTGTATCGAGTAAGGTGAATCGTGGGCTTCCTGAAGTATCAACTTCCTGAGCTCTGGTTCATTGGGCACATAGATTCGGTTCTCAAACCACAAAGTTCCGTGTTCATCCTCACGAAAACCTTTAGCTTTACCATGTTCCATTCTCTGTTTAATCTCAGCTATCTCCTTGTCCGATTTCTGGGCTTCTCGAATTCTTTCGGTCAAGGTGGACTGAATTTCCAGTGTACCAACATATCCTCTTGGAACTATCTCTAGCTTGAGCCCTCTGAGATCATCGACTAACTCTTGGGGTAATCCTCCCGCTGTGAGTGTGTTCACATAAGTTTTCCGACTCAAGGCATCGGCTACAACATTAGCCTTACCTGGATGGTAGTGTAATCTCATGTCATAGTCCTTGATTAACTCTAACATCTCCTCTGTCTGAGGTTCAACTCTTTCTGAGTGAAAATATATTTCAGGCTCTTATGGTCGGTGTAAACATCACAACTATTTCCGATAAGGAAATGTCTCCAAGTCTTGAGTGCGTGCACTACGGCTGCTAACTCCAAGTCATGAGTGGCATAATTCAACTCATGAGGTCGTAGCTGTCTGGAAGCATAGGCTACAACTTTTCCATCTTGCATAAGTACCCCTCCAAGTCCTTGACGTGAAGCATCACAATAAACCTGGAAATCCTTCCGAATATTGGGCAAGATCAATACTGGGGCTGTGACCAAACGTTCCTTCAACTCTTGGAAACTGGTTTCACATTCCTCGGTCCAAACATACTTGGATTCTTTCTTTAACAACTCTGTCATGGGCTTGGCAACCTTTGAGAAATTCTCAATGAACCTCCGGTAATAACCGGCAAGTCCAAGGAAACTGCGGATCTCCTTAACTGAGGTGGGTGACTTCCACTCGGTGACGGCTTCAACTTTAGCGGGGTCTACAGCTATTCCTTCTTCGGAAATAACATGTCCAAGGAATCCGACTTCCGTCAACCAAAATTCACATTTGCTGAACTTGGCATATAACTGATGCTCTCTTAGCTTCTCCAGAACTAAACGCAAATGTTCCTTATGCTCTTCCTCGTTCTTGGAGAATATCAGAATGTCATCGATGAACACCACAACAAACTTGTCTAGGTATTCCATGAATACTTTGTTCATCAAATTCATGAAGTAGGCAGGAGCATTAGTCAATCCAAAAGACATGACCGTATACTCATACAAGCCATACCTCGTGGTGAAAGCTGTTTTGGGTATATCCTGTTCACGAATCTTCAACTGGTGATACCCTGATCGAAGATCGATCTTGGAGAATACTTTGGCTCCTACGAGCTGATCAAACAAATCATTAATCATCGGCAGAGGGTACTTGTTCTTGATAGTCACCTCGTTCAAGGCACGATAATTGACTACCATTCTCAAGGTTTTATCCTTCTTCTCCACCAAAAGAACTGGGGCTCCCCAAGGTGAAGAACTTGGGCGAATATACCCCTTGTCCAATAACTCCTTGATTTGCTTCTTGATTTCCAACAGATCATTTGCGGGCATCCGATAGGGTCTCTTGGAAATTGGAGCTGTCCCTGGCTGTAGCTCTATTAGGAACTCAATTTCCCTATCTGGTGGCATTCCTGGTAATTCTTCCGGAAATACATCCGGAAAGTCTTTTACCACAGGTACTTCCTCCTGAACAACTCCCGTGAGAGAATTTAATCGAGCACTCATCCGTGCGCGTTGGGATACATACTTAATCCTCTTGTTCTCCGGAGTGGTGAGTGAAACAGACTTGCTGAGGCAATCAAGATTTCCTTCATACTTGGTCATCCAATCCATGCCTAGGATTACATCCAATCCTTGGGATTCTAAGACGATGAGGTCGGTGGGAAAAACATGGTTTCCTATATTGAGTTTCAAGGCATGGCATCCTTTCCCTGCCATCATCATACCTCCTGGAGAACTAACCTTAATGGGCTGACTAAGGGTTTTGGTGGGCAAACCATACTTATCCACAACTACCCTTGATATGAATGAATGAGTTGCACCAGAATCAAAAAGTACTCTAACAGGACGTGAATGCAATAAAAACTTACCAACCACAGTCTCGGGTTGATCATAGACTTCTTCCACGTCGATGTGATTCACTTGAGCACGGGGAAACGGATTGGGTTTCTTAACTACTGCATTGCCGTTGTTGTTGCCGTTTCCATTGCCTTGCTTGCTCTGGGGACACTCAGTAGCATAGTGCCCTGTCTTCTGGCACTTGAAACAGGTGATGTGACTCAGATCCTTCTGGGTAGGAACTTGACGGTGCTGGTTGTTGTTCCCATTCCCATTGTCATTCTTGAAGTTACCATGGTTGGGACAGTTGTTCCCATTTCCTCCATGATGGTGGCCTCCATGGTTATGCACAGTATGAGTGTGCTTTCCAAACTTACTGTTTCCTGATCCGGTATTCCCGGAGTACGGGGAGTAAAGAGGCTTCTGATGAGCTCCAGAGTTGAACTTCCCCTGAGTGTACTTCCTCTTGCGGTTCTCAATCTGCTGCTGTTTACCTTCCAGAATAAGTGCCTTATCCACCAGCTCTTGGTAGTTGTTGAAATTAGCCACTACCAGCTGTATGCTCAACTCATCATTGAGTCCTTCCAGAAACTTTTCTTGCTTGGCCGCATCATCGGCCACATCTCCTGGGGCATAACGGGCCAACATGCTGAACTCTTCCACATATTGGGCCACAGAGCGATTACCCTGGCGCAAATTGCGGAACTCGCGCTTCTTCAGACTCATGGCTCCAGCTGAGACATGAGCGGTGCGGAAAGCAAGCTTGAATTGCTCCCAGGTTACATCAGCAATAGGATAGGTGATGATGTAATTCTCCCACCATGACGTTGCTGGTCCTTCCAGTTGATGTGCTGCAAATCGCACTTTCTCAGCGTCAGTGCATCCAGCGGTGACAAGTTCTCTCTCCATCTTACGGAGCCAGTCATCTGCCACAATGGGCTCAGTGCTGCTGGAGAAAGTTGGAGGGTTCAACCTCAGAAAACGGGTGAGATTGTCAGTCTGGGGTGGATGGTGGTGGTTATTGTTGTTCTGATTGTTGTTGGTCTGATTCTGAATCAATAACTGCATCAGTGCATTTTGTTGCTGAAGGAGTTGAGTGAGTTCCGGCGGAAAAGTGAAGTCGGTCTCACGTCGTGGAGGCATCTTGCTGTTTTCAGAGCGATGAGAATTAGAATAGAACAAGGGTCTAGAAGAAATTCACTACCCATATGCAATGCAACAAACATATCACACCAAACACTCATTCATTTATTCAATCAATGTCAAACATCGGGAATACAAATCTCAAACAACTAAGCATCGACCTACGCTTTAACGACAAAAAAAATACATGGAGGGCATAACTAATGTTTTTCCTGAGAAGTGCATAGTCGTAGGTCCTCCGGTGGTGCTATCCTCATAGTCTTCATCGTTGCTGATGAAGGGTGCCATGTCTCCTTCGGGGTGAAGGTTTCCCCCCATGTCTAGCTGCTCCTCCAGAGTTGCGATGCGTGTATTCTGCTCATCAATCCTCTCTAGGAAGTCCTTCACTTCATGCTCGTGTTCATAGTTGGCCTCTCGTAGATCAGTTTCAAGGTCCAGCTCGCGGTTCATCAGATTCTTGATTGTCTTCGTATCAGCACGAACTCGAAGCTCCAGAGTCCTGATGTGAGTCTCCAAGGTCTGGATATAGGAGATAGTGGTGTCTGCAGTGGGAGGAGTTATGATGTTTCCATTGGCATCTCTATGACATACCACGCTGAGTCCTGGTGAAATGGTTCCACCTCTGTATTCCTCCTGAATACGTCCAAGGGCACGATGAATGGCCATGTCTCTTCCAAGTATCCAACTGGGTGCCACGAACTTGAGATCTATGGGTTCCTTCCGATTCCCAAAAGTCTTCCCTGGGATATGCACCTCAATCCTGTAGCGTCCATCTTGGGGAAATGACATGATAGGAGTCCCGGTGATGCTCGGCAAAGCAATCCTTACGTCCTTGACGATCCTCATCAGCTCCTTACCAAAGGGCATCGTTGCGTCAGGCTGGCAAAACTCCGTGATCAACACTGGGATGAAGGTGGCCATCTATAAATTTTGAAATAATCGGAGAGGAATCAGAAACGAATAGATGAGAGTATAAGATATTTAAAGACAAAGAGAAACAATCCTAAGGCTTTCCAATCCTAGAGGTTACGTCCTACGGTCAGCGTGTGCTCTGATACCATTTCTGTAGCGACCCGACCTGAAAGGTCAAGTCTCCGGTGTTTCCGTACCATCCCAAGATCATGCTGGTACACACATGGTACATCAATGTATATATCAAAGGGAAATCACACAGCATTATATTAATCGAAATCTCATATCGAGTCCTTTATTACAATAATATTACAATAAAGTGGCCAAAGGCCAACTCATGAGAATATCTAAATCTTGCGGAAGCGTCGACGGTAGATGAGTCCATCCGACTCCAAGGGCATCTCACTGAGCATAGAACGTGTCCTCACTCCTGGTCGGAAAAGCACTCTGCAACATGATACGTTGCAGCCGTGTAGGTCAGCATATGGAATATGCCGGCAAAGTCACAAGAGAGGGGTGAAAATAATCAGCTAGTCTATATGCTTATATGGCAGGTGGTGGTGTAAGTTTTTGCGTAAAGCCAAGTTTTTCCTACATCAAGAGAGGGGCTAAGCAAAAATATTACTAAGTTGGTTGATTAATGAGATGGTTCCACCAACCAGTTCTCATACCCAAAATTGTTAATACCCACATCATCATATTAATTGTGTTGAGAGTTCCGGAAGTTCCAATTCCTTTGGCTCAAGTTTTCCATGACCGTGGACACGGCTAATCGATTAGGTTTTGTACTCTGCAGAGTTTTGCACACGTTCCCCACAAGATTTGGTCGCCTCCGTTTGATTTCTCGCACTTCAGGGTGTTTGAGAAACGGATGACCAAAACATGGTCTTCCAAAGGGTTTCCCTGCGACTCTGACGGTGCCCATCCTTTCCTACCGTTCTTCTACCTCTCGTAGCACCGCCTGTCCAGGGTCACCACGATATCCAACCAAGCCAGAGCCCATAATGACTTGTGGCTGTGCAGGTAAGCCTTGGGTTTTAAAGCATCCATCCATCTCTTTGTGCCTGGGTGGACCTTTCCGCGTGAATACTGGCCATCTCCAGCATCACCTAGGCTAACCACTGGTTTCTCTAGGGTGCCGTTCAACCATCATCCACCCAGGGGTATGTTGAAAACTTGGAGTCTTGAAATCATGATCATTATGCAGGTCTTGAAATTATTAACTCTCTCAACTCTCATGATTCTCACAACCAATCCCGTCTACTAATAGCATAGCAAAAGTAAAACAACGTTTCCCGGGGCCAATGTTGTCAAAGAGGGTTGAGAGGGGTATCTACCACATGATACTACTACAATGTAACCAAGTTTCCAACTAACCTATCTTGCATGCAACTGGGAAGATGGTAGAACTAATGCATATAAAACATGGGTAAAACATGATCAAAGTGACTTGCCTGATTGATGATCTTCGTACGTGAGTGACTCTAAGTAACAAGCTTCGCACTCCGGATAATCTAATGAAGCAAACAAACACTCAAATAAGCATACAACAAAATAACTACTCATAACATTCAGCAAAGAAGTACTAAACAATCAAGGCAAACAATGCACAAAAGTCTCTAGCAAGAAAAACACACAAAGTTTTGTTTTTCAAAAGGAGATGATGAAAACACTACTACATAATAAAACTATTTTGAAATAGCAAGACAATTGTTGACAGCAAGGCAACAATAGAATATTTTATTATTAAACAAAGAAAATCAATTTAAGTTTGTTGGGAAAACTTTAGTAAAGTTTATAAAAGTTTTGATAAACACTATATGAATCAACTATAGTTGTACTAACAAAAGAATGAAAACTAAACTTGTTATTTATTAGCAAAAACATGTTCTTAACAGAAAATAATTTACAAATAAACTTCTTTTAGGAAAACAGAATTAAATATTATAAAACTTTGTTTGAAGCAAAACCATTAGTTAGTTGTTTTAATCAAATGATGCCTATTTGAAAAGAAGTTGTGATTCCTATGTTAAATGAAATTAAATTAGGCAAATTTATATTTTTATTAACAGTGAGTAAAAACACTAAATGTTTACTAACAGAATCTAATAAACAAATAAAACCAACATCTAAATCAAACTAATTAAAATTAAGTTTATAAAACTATATTATAATAATAATCAGATTCTGTTTTTGGTTAAAATATTAATCAAATATATCATGAAAATCCTCAAACTATACATGAAGATAGTCCTAACTAATACCAAACAGTAGCAAAAAGAATCATGTCAAAATCTATTTTCAAACTCTAGTTATTCAGATTTGAAGATTTTGAGCAAATTTGATTAAATTCAAATTTTATAGTTCAAATTTGAAATTTAAAAGTACAGGGTGAAACTACATGAAAAATGTGAGCTATTGCAAAAAGAATCAACTCAAAACACTAAATAGATTAAAAGATATAAGCAAAACAAATTTTGAAAACATTCTGTTAATTAAAACAAAACAGAAAATGAAAAAAAAGATTTGCGTCGGTCAGGGGGCTACGTGGCATGATCCGATTGGCTAGCGAGTGTGTGCGGTAGGTGAATTAGAGCGGGCGACCGATTCGGAAGAAGATACCGGTTCGGACTTAAGTCCGTTCTAATCTGGACCGTGGGTTTGGGATCCGATGGTCGAGGGGGCTTACGGGGTAGAAGTCGTCGGCGTCGGGGTACTCCGGCGAGTCCGGTAGCGGTGATTGCGACGGCAAGGTGCTCCGGTGGTCGGGGAAGACGGGGAAGTGGTCCGGGCGACGGCGATGGTTCTCCGGAGTTGATTGGTGGCGACGGCGAGGCGAACGGTGGTCGGAGGTGGTGGCTACGCTCGACGGGAGGTCCGGTGGTGGTGGCTACTCCGGCGAGAAATCGACGGCGTCTCGGCGAGGGGGAAAAAGGGGGGCTCGGGGTGAATGGATGCGGGGAAGTGGCCGGTACTTATAGGGCGCTCGAGGGGTGCGGGAGTTAAGAGGGGAGAGAGATCCGGCGAGGGGAAGAAACTGTCGGCGTTGGATCCGGCGAGCGCGGGGAGGTAGGAGATGACCGTTTCGGGGCAACGGTCGGACGGGTGGTGGGGTCCAGCGTTAGAGAGAGAGGGAGGCGTTACTGCGCTCGGTCGGCCGGATTCTAATTAATTCGCGAGTAACTGTCGTGGGCCGGCCCGTTTAATACCGAAAACGGTTACCGTTTCTTTTTAATAATTTTCCAAAGACATTCAAATACATTTAAAGCATTCAAATCGTCTCTAAATATAGGGGTATTATATATCAAAATTAACAGAATAATAAATGCTATTTAATGAACATTTCTATTCTGTCATTTGAACATTTTGAAAAAAATAATATTTTCAGAAATTGTCTAATTGTTTTTAAATCCTTTTTGCAAATATTTTCAAAATAACTCCTGGTTATTTTTTGTTCAAATAATTCACCAATTTGACCCTGGTGTGGAGTGTCATGTTCCTCCTCTCTTATTTGAACTTTTAACCAAAATTTCCAATAGGTAAAAGCCACATAGGAAAAAGTAGAAGGGACTTTCAGAAAGTCAGAAAAGGCATTTCAACTAACACATAAAATCAAGCAATGATGATTATAGATGCATAGCTATTTCATAACATTCCAAAATGGAATTTTGGGATGTTACAGATCTTCACCACTTCCTATATTTAGCCTTTTTCTCTTGGCAAGCATCGTGTGGTGGGGAAAGATCCAAGTATATATGGCCATTCAAATATATTTGACCATGAATTATTATTGTTCACAATTATCTATATGATAAGTATGTTGGGAGGCGAAACATTAAGCCCCTATATTTCTATGTGTTCGACTGATGCCATTTGTTCTAAAACATGCTTTCAGTGTTAGCAATCATGGAAGACTATATGATAGTTGAGTATGTGGAATTTGCTAAATCAAAGCTCTTACATAGACCCTTCCTGAAAATAAAATGAATTGCAATTGTTTGGTGACTGAAAGCATAGTTTGTTAGTTTTCAAGAAACTTTATGATCATACTTTAACATGTGAATAGCTTGTTACTTCATCATCAGAATTTTTATAAGATGAGCTACTGTTTATGATATATAATGATGCTAGAAAAAGTGTTCGGAACTATCATTGATCAAATTTATGCACTATGCTAGCATTCACACTTCATAAATTATTTCTTTTATCATTTACCTACTCGAGGACGAGCAAGAATTAAGCTTGAGGATGCTGATACGTCTCCAACGTATCTATAATTTAGGAATTATTCATGCCATCTTTATAATAATTCAATATGATTTTGGTATGATTTTATTAGAACTAACCTGGACTGACGCTCTTTTCAGCAGAACTACCATGGTGTTGTTTTTTGTGCAGAAATAAAAGTTCTCGGAATGGGCTGAAAATTTAGTATGATTTTTTTGGACCCAAATAGACCCCCGAAGCATTGGAGTTGGGACAGAAGAGCCACGATGAGACCACAAGCCAGGAGGGCAAGACCACCCCCCTGGACAGGCCTGGGTGGCTTGTCGTCGCCTCGTGGCCCCCCTTCACGTGAGACCGACGCCAAAAAATTCTATAAATACAGATAACTCTGAAAAGAAACCTAGATCGGGAGTTCCGCCACCGCAGGCCTCCAGAGCCACAAAAAACCAATCAAGAGCCTATTTCGGCACCCTGTTGGAGGGGGGAAACCATCAGTGGAGGCCATCTTCATCATCCCAGCGGTCTCCATGACGAGGAGGGAGTAGTTCACCCTCGGGGTTGAGGTTATGTACCAGTAGCTATGTGTTTGATCTCTCTCTCTCGCGCGCGCGTTCTTGAGATGACACGATCTTGATGTACTGCGAGCTTTATTAATATAGATGAATCATATGGAGTTTTCCCCTCTCTATCTTCTTGTGATGAATTGAGTTTTCCCTTTGAAGTTTTCTTATCGGACTGAGTCTTTAAAGGATTTGAGAACACTTGATATATGTCTTGCGATGGGATATCCATGGTGACAATGGGATGTTCTATTGATCCACTTGATGTATGTTTTGGTGATCAACTTGCGGGTTCCATGACCTTGGGAATCTATGCATAAGGGTTGGTACACGTTTTTGTCTTGACTCTTCGGTAGAAACTTTGGGGCACTCTTTGAAGTTCTTTGTGTTGGATTGAACATGATGAATCTGAAATTGTGTGATGCATATCGTATAATCAAGCCCATGGGTACTTGTGGTGACATTGGATTATCTAGGTGACACTAGGGTTTTGGTTGATGTCTATCTTAAGGTGTTATTTTAGTATGAACTCTAGGGCTTTTCGTGACACTTATAGGGATAGCTCATAAGGTTGACCGGAAAATATAACTTTGAGGTGGTTTTGTACCCTACAATAATTTCTTCGTTAGTTCTCCGCTATTTGGGACTTTGGAGTGAACTCTTTGTCGCATGAGAGATATTTACATATGATTCAACTATGTCAGTATTATTGAGAGAAATTGCACTAGTGAAAGTATGAACCCTAGGACTTGTTTCTAAGCATTGCAATACCATTTGTGCTCACTTTTATCATTATTTAACTTGCTGTTTTTATATTTTTAGATTACAAAAATGTATATCTACCATCCATATTACACTTCTATCACCATCTCTTCGCCGAACTAGTGCACCTATACAATTTGCCATTGTATTGGGTGTGTTGGGGACACAAGAGATTTTTGTACTTGATTGCAGGGTTGTTTGAGAGAGACCATCTTCATCCTACACCTCCCACAGATTGATAAACCTTCGTTCATCCACTTGAGGGAAAATTGTTGATGTCCTACAAAACTCTGCGCTTGGAGGCCCAACATGAGTCTACAAGAAGAAGGTTGCATAGTAGACATCACTGCTACAATCGCTTGAATCAAGTGGGAGTTGATCTTCCAGATAAGATAGTGATTGACATAGTTCTCCAAGTCACTCCCACAAAGCTACTAAAGCTTCGTGATGAACTATAAACATGCCAGGGATGGAATAGATGATCCCTAAGCTATTCATGATGTTTGACACCACGAAGGTAGAAATCAAGAAGGAGCATCAAATGTTGATGGTTAGTAAAACCACTAGTTTCGAGAAGCGCAAGAAGGGAAACTTCATGAATGGCAAGCCAGTTGTTGCTCCAGTGAAGAAACCCAAGTTTGAACCCAAACCCGAGACTAAGTGCTTCTATTATGAGGAGAATGGTCACTGAAGTGGAACAACCCTAGATACTTGGTAGATAAAAATGATGACAACATAAACAGAAGTATATTTGATATACGTGTTATTGATGTGTACCTTACTAGTACTCGTAGTAGCACCTGAGTATTAGATATCGGTTCAATTGCTAATATTGGTAACTAAAATAAAATCTATAGAACAAACATGAGACTACCTAAAGGTGAGGTGATGATGTGTATTGGAAGTGTTTCCAAGGTTGATGTGATCACCATCGCACGCTCCCTCTATCTTCACGATTATTGTTGAACCTAAATAAATGTTATTTGGTGTTTGCGTTGAGCATGAACATGATTAGATCACGTTTATTGCAATACCATTATTCATTTAAGTCAGAGAATAATGGTTATTCTGTTTACATGAATAATACCTTCAATGGTCATGACCCAATGTGAATGGTTTATTGAATCTCGGTCGTGGTGATACAGATGTTCATAATATTGATGCCAAATAGAAGCAAAGCTAATGATGATAGTACCACATACTTGTGGCACTGCCGCTAAAGGTCATATTGGTGTAAAGCGCATGAAGAAACTCCATGTTGATGGATCTTTGGACTCACTCGATTTCGTATCGGTTGAGCATGCGGGTCATGCCTCTTAGGCAAGATGACTAAGACCCCATTTTCCTATTTATGGAGCGGGCAAGTGACTTATTGGAAATGATACATGTTGATGTATGCAGTCCAATGAGTGTTGATGCGTGCGGTGGATATCGTTATTTTCTTACCTTCACTGATGATTTGAGTAGGTATGGGTATATTTACTTAATGAAACACAAGCCTGAAATGTTGGAAAAGTTCAAGAAAAATTCAGAGTGAAGTCTAAGATCATCGTGACAAGAAGATAAAATGTCTACGGTATGATCGTGGAGGTGAATATCTGAGTTATGAGTTTGGTATACAACTTAAGACAATGTGGAAATTGTTTCACATCTCATGCCACCTGGAACACTATAGTTTAATGGTATGTCCGAACATCGTAGTCATGCTCTATTCGATATGGTGCGTACTATGATGTCTCTTATCGTTTTGCCACTATCGTTTTAGGGTTATGCATTAGAGAAAACAACATTCACTTTAAATAGGGCACCATCTAAATCCGTTGAGATGACACGGTATGAATTATGGTTTGGCGGAAACCTAAGCTATCATTTGTTAGAGTTTGGGAATACGATGCTTATGTGAAAAGACTTCAACCTGATAAGCTCGAACCCAAAGCGGAAAGTGCATCTTCATAGGATACCCTAAGGAAACAGTTGGGTATGCCTTCTATCTTAGATCCGAGGACAAAGTGTTTGTTGCTAAAAACGGATCCTTTCTCGAGAAAGAGTTTTTCTCCAAAGAATTGAGTGGGGGAAAGTGGAACTTAATGAGGGGTTGTTAAACCGACACTTCAATTGGATAGTAGCATGAGGCAAAAAGATGTTTCTTCGACGCCTACACCAAGTGAAGAGGAAGCAAATGATGATGATCATGGAACTTCGGATCAATTTGCTACTGAACCTCGTAGGTCGACAAGGACTCGTACCACCCCTGAATGGTACGTCAATCCTGTATTTGAGGTCATGTTGTTAGACAATAGTGAACCTACATGCTATGAAGAAGCGATGGTGGGCCCGATTACAACAAATGGCTAGGAGCCATGAAATCTGAGAAATGATCCATGTATGAAAACCAAGTACAGACTTTTGTAGACTTGTCCGTTGAACGACAGGCCATTGAGTACAAATGGACCTTTAAGAAGAAGACAGACGCTGATGATAAATGTCACCATTTATAAATCTTGACTTGTCGCAAAGAAGTTTCCGAGAAGTTCAAGGAATTAACTACGATGTGATTTTCTCACCCGTAGCGATGCTAAAGTCTATTGGAAGTTGTTGCATTTTTCGATTATGAAATCTGATAGATGGATGTCAAAACAGAGTTTCCTTGACGGTTTTCATGAGGAAAGGTTGTATGTGATATAACCAGAACTTTGTGTTGATCCTAAGGATGCTAAAAGGTGTGCAAGCTACAGCGATCATTCTATGCACAGGAGCAAGCATCTTGGAGTTGGAATATACGCTTTGATGAGGTGATCAATGATTTTTTGGGTTTATACAAAGTTTATAAGAAACTTGTATTCACAAGAAAGTGAGTGGGAGGACTATATAATTTCTAATAAGTATATATGGTTGACATATTGTTGATCAGAAATAATGTAGAATTTCTGGAAAGCATAAAGGGTTGTTTGAAAGGTGTTTTTCAAAGAAAGACCTGGATAAAGCTACTTGAATATTAGGCATCAAGAATTATAGAGATAGATCAAGACGCCTGATGAGATTTTCCAATGAGTACATACCTTGACAAGATTTTGAAAGAGTTCAAAATGGATCAGTCCAAGAAGGAGTTCTAGCCTGATCTCTAAGGTGTGAAGTTGAGTGAGAGTCACAGCTTGACCACGGCAGAAGAAAGAGAATGGACTAAGGTCATTCCCTATGCCTTAGCCATAGGCTCTATAAAGTATGCCATGATGTGTACCGCACCTGGTGTGTGCCTTGCCATGAGTCTGTCAAGGGGTACAAGAGTGATCCAGGAGTGGATCAATGGACAGCGGTCAAAATTATCCTTGGTAACTAGAGGACTAAGGAAATATCTCTTGATTATGGAGGTGATAAAGAGTTTGTCGTAAGGAGTTACGTCGATGCAAGCTTTAACACCAATCCGGATGACTATGAGTAGATACGTATAGTGGAGCATAAATTTGCAATAGCTCCAAGTGGAACGTCGTAGCAACATCTACAGTATGACATAGAGATTTGCAAGGTACACACGAATCCGAATGTTGCAGACCCATTGACTAAAACCTCTCTCACAAGCAAAACATGATCAAACCCTAGAACTCATTGGGTGTAAATCACATGGTGATGTGAACTAGATTATTGCCTCTATTGCAAGTGGGAGACTTTTGGAAATATGCCCTAGAGGTAATAATAAATTAGTTATTATCATCTTTCCTTATTCATGATAATCGTTTATTATCCATTCTATAATTGTACTGATTGGAAACTCAAATACATGTGTGGATACATAGACAACAAAGTGTCCCTTGTAAGCCTCTACTAAACTAGCTCGTTTATCAAGGATGGTCAAGGTTTCCTCGCTATAGACATGAGAATGATGTGATGGACAAGACCCAAACTATGAACATAGCATATGATCGTGTTAGTTTATTGCTATAGTTTTTTGCATGTCAAGTATCTGTTCCTATAACCATGAGATCATGCAACTCACTGACACCGGAGGTGTACCTTGTGTGTATCATTAAAATGTCGCAACGTAACTGGGTGACTATGAAGGTGCTCAACAAGTATCTCTAAGGGTGTCTATTGGGATGGCATGGATCAAGACTCGGATTTATTACTCCTTGTGACGGAGAGGTATCTTAGGACCAACTCGGTAATACAACATAATAATGAGCCTTGCAAGCAAAGTGACTAAAGAGTTAGCCACAATATCTTGTATTATAGAACGAGTAAAGATACTTGCCTGTAATGAGATTGAACTAGGTATAGAGATACCGATGATCGAATCTCGGGCAAGTAACATATCGAAGAACAAAGGGAACTGCATACGGGATTAACTGAATCCTTGACATAGAGATTCAATAGATAAAGATCTTCGTAGAATATGTAGGAACCAATATGGGCATCTAGGTCCTTCTATTGGTTATTGACCATAGAGGTGTCTCGGTCATGTCTACATTGTTCTCGAACCCTCAAGGTTTGCACACTTAACGTTCGGTGACGTTTCGGTATTATTGAGTTATGTATGTTGGTGACCGAAGGTTGTTCAGAGTCTCGGATGAGATCTCGGACATCACGAGGGGCTCCAGAATGGTTCAGAGGTAAAGTTAAGTATATAGGAAAGTGGTATTTGGGCTCCGGAAAAAGTTGTTGGAAATATGCCCTAGAGGCAATAATAAATTAGTTATTATCATATTTCCTTGTTCATGATAATCTTTTATTATCCATGCTATAATTGTATTGATCGGAGACTTAAATGCATGTGTGGATACATAGACAAAACCATGTCCCTAGTATGCCTCTAATGGACTAGCTCGTTGATCAAAGGATGGTTAAAGTTTCCTAGCCATGGACATGAGATGTCATTTGATAACGGGATCACATCATTAGGAGAATGATGTGATGGATAAGACCCAAACTACAAACATAGCATATGATCGTGTCAGTTTATTGCTACTGTTTTCTGCATGTCAAGTATATGTTCCTATGACCATGAGATCATGCAACTCACGGATATCGGAGGAGTGCCTTGTGTGTATCAAACGTCGCAACGTAACTGGGTGACTATAAAGGTGCTCTACAGGTATCTCCGATGGTGTTTGTTGAGTTGGCATGGATCGAGACTGGGATTTGTTACTCCGTGTGACGGAGAGGTATCTCAGGGCCCACTCGGTAATACAACATCACAACAAGCCTTGCAAGCAATGTGGCTAAGTGTTAGTCACGGTATCTTGTATTACGGAACGAGTAAAGAGACTTGCCAGTAACGAGGTTGAACTAGGTATGGAGATACCGACGATCGAATCTCGGGCAAGTAACATACCGAAGAACAAAGGGGACGTTATACGGGATTAACTAAATCCTTGACATAGAGGTTCGACCGATAAAGATCTTCGTAGAATATGTAGGAACCAATGTGGATGTCCAGGTCCCGCCATTGGTTATTGACCGTAGAGGTGTCTCGGTCATGTCTACATAGTTCTCGAACCCGCAGGGTCTGCACACTTAAGGTTCGGTGACGTTTCGGTAGTGTAGAGTTATGTATGGTGGTGACCGAAGTTTGTTCGGAGTCCCGGATGAGATCCCGGACATCACGAGGAGCTCCGGAATGGTCCGGAGGTAAAGATTCATATATAGGAAGTCCCAGTTTGGTTTCCGGAAAAGTTTCGGGCTCATCGGTAGTGTACCGGGAGTATCGGTATTGTACCGGGAGTGCCGGTAGTGTACCGGAGGACCTCCGGGAGGGGTACTTCGACCCCAAGAGGTCCATGGGCTGTGGGAGAATAATAACCAGCCCTTATTGGGCTGGGGAAACAGCCACAAAGGCCCATGGCGCAGGAGAGAAAGTCCTAAAGCAAAAAGTGGAAAATCAGCCAATAGGAGGCAATCCTACTCCAACTAGGATTGGAGGTGAAGTAGGATTTCTTCCCACCTCCTATTTCGGCCGACCCAAAGGACTTGGCTGCCTCTCCTCTCCTCTCCTCCTATATATACTAGTGGATTGGGTGGTTTTTGGACAGAATTTCCGGCCACGTGCTACCCGTTTCACCGGTGCACAGTTTCTCCTCTAGATCGGTTTTCCGCGGCGCTTAGGCGAAGCCCTGCCGGAATCACTCCACCACCATCACCGGAGCGCCGTCACGCTGCCGGTGAACTCTCTCTCCTCTCCACCTCCTCTTGCTGGATCAAGATGGTGGAGATCGTCATCAAGCTGCACGTGTGCTGAACGCGGAGGTGCCGTCCGTTCGGCGCTAGATCGGAAGGACCGTGATCGAGATCGCGAGACGGTTCGTGATGAGATCGCGGAACGGATCGTGATGAGTTCGCGGGACAGATCGTGATCAACATCGTGAGACGGATCGTGATGAGATCGCGGGACGGATCGTGATGAGTTCACGGGACGGATCGTGATTGGATCGCGGGACGGATCGTGATGAGATCGCGGGACGCTCGGCGATTTGGATCGCGAAGATGTTCGACTACACCAACCGCGTTTCTTAACGCTTCCCGCTTAGCGATCTACAAGGGTACGTAGATCCACTCTCCCTCTCGTAGATGCTCATCACCATGGATAGGTTTGCGTGTGCGTAGGAAAATTTTTGTTTCCCATGCGACGTTCCCCAACAGTGGTATCAGAGCTAGGTTGATGGTTCGATGAGATCTCGAGTAGAACACAAAAGGTTTGTGGGCGTTGATGCTTAGATTGCTTCCTCCCTTGGTCGTATTTTGGTTCAGCGGGATTGTGAGATGAAGCGGCCCGGACCAACATTACTCGTACGCTTACGAGAGACCGGTTCCCTCGACGCAACTTGTTGCTTAGATGGCTTGCGGGTGACAGTTTCTCTCACTTTAGTTGGATCGGATCCGACAAAGGCGGTCCTTGAGAAGGATGAAAAGCAATCTATGTATCACCGTTGTGGTTTATGCGTAGGTGAGAATCGTTCTTGCTAGATACCCATAGCAGCCACGTAAAATATGCAACAACAATTAGAGGACGTCTAACTTGTTTTTGCAGGGTATGTTGTGATGTGATATGGCCAATTACATGATGAGATATATGTGATGTATGAGATGATCATGTGATGTATAGAATATCACGACTTGCATGTCGATGAGTACGGCAACCGGCAGGAGCCATAGGGTTGTCTTTAATTATTGTATGACCTGCGTGTCAATCATTAAGCGCTATGTAATGCTTTACTTTATCGCTACGGTAGCAATAGTAGTAGAAGCATGCAGGGCGTGACAACCCCAATGGCAACACATTGATGGAGATCAAGATGATGGAGATCATGGTGTTGTGCCGGTGACGATGGAGATCATGCCGGTGTTTCGAAGATGGAGATCTTAAACACAAGTTCATGGCCATATCATGTCACTTATGAATTGCATGAGATGTTAATCCTTTTATGCACCTTGTTTTGCTTAGTACGGCGGTAGCATTATAAGGTGATCCCTCACTTGAATTTCAAGATGAACTGTGTTCTCCCCGAGTGTGCACCGTTGCGAAAGTTCGTCGTGTTGAGACACCACGTGATGATCGGGTGTGATAGACTCTACGTTCACATACAACGGGTGCAAGCCAGATTTGCACGCGCAGAACACTCGGGTTAAACTTGACGAGCCTAGCATGTACAGACATGGCCTCGGAACACGAGAGACCGAAAGGTCGAACATGAGTCATATAGTAGATATGATCAACATAATGATGTTCACCATTGCAGCCACCTCAACTCACGTGATGATCGGACTTGAGTTGGTGAATTTGGATCATGTATCACTCGAATGATCGGAGGGATGTCAATTTGAGTGGGAGTTCTTAAGTAATATGATTAATTGAACTCATTATCGTGAACATAGTCAAAGTGTCTTTGCAAATTATGTTGTAGATTACTAGCTCGCGCTGTAGCTCCCTTGTATTTTTATATGTTCCTAGAGAAATAGAATTGAAAGATGTTGGTAGCAAAATTGCGGACTGGGTCCGTGATCTGAGGATTGTCCTCACTGCTGCACAGAAGGCTTATGTCCTTAATGCACCGCTCGGTGCGCCACCCCCTCTAGCGTCGTCTATAGATGTTGTGAACATCTAACAGGCACGTTTCGATGACTACTTGATAGTTTAGTGCGTCATGCATTACGGCTTAGAATTGAGGCTTCAAAACGTTTTGAACGTCACGGAACATATGAGATGTTCTAGGAGCAGAGATTGTGATCTCAGGCTCGTGCCTTTGTTGCGAGATATGAGATCTCCAACAAGATTCTTTGCTTGTAAGATGAAGGAGAATAGCTCAATCGTTGAGCATGTACTCAGATTGTCTGGGTACTACAATCGCTTGAATCAAGTGGGAGTTGATCTTCCAGATAAGATAGTGATTGATATAGTTCTCCAAGTCACTGTCACTAAAGCTACTAGAACTTAGTGATGAACTATAATACACCAGGGATAGAAGTATTGATCCCTGAGCTGTTCGCGATGTTTGACACCGCGAAGGTAGAAATCAAAAAGGAGCGTCAAGTGTTGATGGTTAAGCAAACCACTAGTTTCGAAAAGGGCAAGAGCAAGGAGGGAAACTTCATGGATAGCAAGTCAGTTGCCGCTCCAGTGAAGCAACCCAAAGTTGAACTCAAACCCGAGACTAAGTGCTTCTATTATGAGGTGAGAGGTCGCTGAAGCGGAACAACCCTAGATACTTGGTAGATAAGAAGGCTGGCAACATCGACAGAAGTATATTTGATATACGAGTTATTGATGTGTACCTTGCTAGTACTCCTAGTAGCACCTGGGTATTGGATACCGGTTCGGTTGCTAAATGTTAGTAACTCGAAATAAAAGCTACGGAATAAACGGAGAACTAGCTAAGGGTGAGGTGACGATGTGTGTTGGAAATGTTTCCAAGGTTGATGTGATCAACATCGCACGCTCTCTCTACCTTCAGGATTAGTAACGAACCTAAATAAATGTTATTTGGTGTTTTGCGTTGAGCATGAACATGATTAGATCATGTTTGTTGCAATACGATTATTCATTTAAGTCAGAGAATAATAGTTATTCTGGTTACATGAATAATACCTTCAATGGTCATGCACCAAGTGAGAATGGTTTGTTGAAATCTTGATCGTAGTAGTACACATGTTCATAACATTGATGTCAAAAGATACAAAGTTAATAATGATAGTACCACATACTTGTGGCACTGCCGCTAAATGTCATATTGGTATAAAGCGCATGTAGAAACTCCATGCTGATGGATATTTGGACTCATCGATTTCGAATCGGTTGAGACATGCGAACCATGCCTCTTGGGCAAGATGACTAAAGGACCCCGTTGGATGGAGCAGGCAAGTGATTCATTGGAAATGATACATGTTGATGTATGCAATCTAATGAGTCTTGTAGCGTGCAGTGGATATCGTTATTTTCTTACCTTCACTGATGATTTGAGTAGATATAGTGTATATTTACTTAATGAAACACAAGTCTGAATCGTTTGAAAGGTTCAAGCAAATACAGAGTGAAGTTTAAAGATCATCGTGACAAGAAGATAAAAAAGACCGCGATATGATCGTGGAGGTGAATATCTGAGTTACGAGTTTGGCATACAACTTAAGACAACGTGAAATTTGTTTCACAACTAAACGCCACCTGGAACACCATGCTGTGATGGTGTGTCCGAACATCATAGTCATGCTCTATTGATATAGTGCATACTGTGATGTCTCTTATCATTTTACTACTATAATTTTTGGGGTTATGCATTAGAGACAACTACATTCACTTTAAATAGGGCACCATCTAAATCCGTTGAGATGACACCGTGTGAATTATGGTTTGACAGAAACCTAAGCTGTCATTTCTTAATGTTTGGGGCTGCGATGCTTGTGTGGAAAATGTTTTCACATAATAAGCTAGAACCCAAAGCGGACAAATGTATCTTCATAGAATACCCTAAGAACAGATGGGTATGCCTTCTATCTCAGATCCGAGTGCAAAGTGTTTGTTGCTAGAACTGGGTCCTTTCTCGAGAAAAAGTTTCTCTCGAAAGAATTGAGTGGGAGGAAGATAGAACTTGATGAGGTTATTAAACCTTTGTTCAACCAGAGAGTAGCGCAGCGCAGAAAGATGTTTCTGTGAAGCCTACGTTAGTTGAAGAGGATGTTAATGATGATGATCATGAAGCTTCAGGATCAAGTTACTATCGAACTTCGTAGGTCGACAAGGATGTGTACTGCTCCTGAGCGGTATGACAACTCTGTCTTGGAGGTCATGTTGTTGGACAATGATGAACCTACGAGCTATGGAGAAGCGATGATGGGCCCGGATTCCGAAAAATGGTTGGAGGCCATGAAATCCGAGATAGGATCCATGTATGAAAACCAAGTGTAGACTTTGGTAGACTTGCTCGTTGGATGGCAGGTCGTTGAGTACAAATGGATCTTTAAAATGAAGACAGACACTGATGGTGAATGTCACTATTTGTAAAGCTCGACTTGTTGCAAAGATGTTTGTGACAAGTTCAAGGAGTTGACTATGATGAGACTTTCTCACTCGTAGTGGTGCTAAAGTCTGTTGGAATTATGTTAGCAGTTGCTGTGTTTTCAATTATGAAATCTGGCAGATGGATGTCAAAACATCGTTTCCTTAACGGTTTACTTGAGGAAAGGTTGTATGTGATACAACCAGAAGGTTTTGTCAGTCCTAAGGATGCTAAAAGGTGTGCAAGCTTCGGTGATCCTTCCTTGGACTGAAGCAAGCATCTCGGATTTGGAATATACGCTTTGATGAGTTGATCAAAGTTTTTGAGTTTATACAAAGTTTACGAGAAACTTGTATTTGCAACAAAGTGAGTGGGAGCACTATAGAATTTCTGATACGTATATGTGGATGACATATTGTTGATCGGAAATAATGTAGGATTTCTGAAAGCCATAAATGGTTGTTTGGAAAGTGATTTTCAAAGGAAGACCTGGATAAAGCTACCAAATTGTTGAGCATCAAGATCAATAGAGATAGATCAAGATGACTTGATGAGACTTTCAATGAGTACATACCTTGACAAAGATTTTGAAAGAGTTCAAAATGGATCAGCCAGAGAAATAGTTCTCGTCTGATTTGTAAGGTGTGAAGTTGAGTGAGACTCAAAGCTCGACAATGGCAGAAGAAAGAGAAAGGACGAACGTCGTCCCCTATGCCTTAGCCATAGGCTCTATATTATGCCATGCTGTGTACCGCACCTATGTGTGCCTTGCCATGAGTTTGTCAAGGGGTACAAGAGTGGTCCAGGAGTGGATCACTGGACAGCGGTCGGAATTATCCTTAGTAACCAGAGGACTAAGGAAATGTTTCTTGATTATGGAGGTGATAAAGAGTTCGTCGTAAAGAGTTACGTCGATGCAAGCTTTAACACCTATCCAGATGACTAGTAGTAGCAATCTGGATACGTATAGTGGAGCAGCCATTTGGAAATAGTACCAAGTGGAGTGTGGTAGCAGTGTTTACGGTTTGACATAGAGATTTGCAAAGTACACACGGATCTGAATATCGCAGACCCGTTGACTATAAGACCTCTCTCACATGCAAAGCATGATCGAGCCCCAAAACTCATTGGGTGTTAGATTCATAACAATGCGAATCACATGGTGATGTGAACTAGATTATTGACTCTAGTGCAAGTGGGAGACTGTTGGAAATATGCCCTAGAGGCAATAATAAATTAGTTATTATCATATTTCCTTGTTCATGATAATCTTTTATTATCCATGCTATAATTGTATTGATCGGAGACTTAAATGCATGTGTGGATACATAGACAAAACCATGTCCCTAGTATGCCTCTAATGGACTAGCTCGTTGATCAAAGGATGGTTAAAGTTTCCTAGCCATGGACATGAGATGTCATTTGATAACGGGATCACATCATTAGGAGAATGATGTGATGGATAAGACCCAAACTACAAACATAGCATATGATCGTGTCAGTTTATTGCTACTGTTTTCTGCATGTCAAGTATATGTTCCTATGACCATGAGATCATGCAACTCACGGATATCGGAGGAGTGCCTTGTGTGTATCAAACGTCGCAACGTAACTGGGTGACTATAAAGGTGCTCTACAGGTATCTCCGATGGTGTTTGTTGAGTTGGCATGGATCGAGACTGGGATTTGTTACTCCGTGTGACGGAGAGGTATCTCAGGGCCCACTCGGTAATACAACATCACAACAAGCCTTGCAAGCAATGTGGCTAAGTGTTAGTCACGGTATCTTGTATTACGGAACGAGTAAAGAGACTTGCCAGTAACGAGGTTGAACTAGGTATGGAGATACCGACGATCGAATCTCGGGCAAGTAACATACCGAAGAACAAAGGGGACGTTATACGGGATTAACTAAATCCTTGACATAGAGGTTCGACCGATAAAGATCTTCGTAGAATATGTAGGAACCAATGTGGATGTCCAGGTCCCGCCATTGGTTATTGACCGTAGAGGTGTCTCGGTCATGTCTACATAGTTCTCGAACCCGCAGGGTCTGCACACTTAAGGTTCGGTGACGTTTCGGTAGTGTAGAGTTATGTATGGTGGTGACCGAAGTTTGTTCGGAGTCCCGGATGAGATCCCGGACATCACGAGGAGCTCCGGAATGGTCCGGAGGTAAAGATTCATATATAGGAAGTCCCAGTTTGGTTTCCGGAAAAGTTTCGGGCTCATCGGTAGTGTACCGGGAGTATCGGTATTGTACCGGGAGTGCCGGTAGTGTACCGGAGGACCTCCGGGAGGGGTACTTCGACCCCAAGAGGTCCATGGGCTGTGGGAGAATAATAACCAGCCCTTATTGGGCTGGGGAAACAGCCACAAAGGCCCATGGCGCAGGAGAGAAAGTCCTAAAGCAAAAAGTGGAAAATCAGCCAATAGGAGGCAATCCTACTCCAACTAGGATTGGAGGTGAAGTAGGATTTCTTCCCACCTCCTATTTCGGCCGACCCAAAGGACTTGGCTGCCTCTCCTCTCCTCTCCTCCTATATATACTAGTGGATTGGGTGGTTTTTGGACAGAATTTCCGGCCACGTGCTACCCGTTTCACCGGTGCACAGTTTCTCCTCTAGATCGGTTTTCCGCGGCGCTTAGGCGAAGCCCTGCCGGAATCACTCCACCACCATCACCGGAGCGCCGTCACGCTGCCGGTGAACTCTCTCTCCTCTCCACCTCCTCTTGCTGGATCAAGATGGTGGAGATCGTCATCAAGCTGCACGTGTGCTGAACGCGGAGGTGCCGTCCGTTCGGCGCTAGATCGGAAGGACCGTGATCGAGATCGCGAGACGGTTCGTGATGAGATCGCGGAACGGATCGTGATGAGTTCGCGGGACAGATCGTGATCAACATCGTGAGACGGATCGTGATGAGATCGCGGGACGGATCGTGATGAGTTCACGGGACGGATCGTGATTGGATCGCGGGACGGATCGTGATGAGATCGCGGGACGCTCGGCGATTTGGATCGCGAAGATGTTCGACTACACCAACCGCGTTTCTTAACGCTTCCCGCTTAGCGATCTACAAGGGTACGTAGATCCACTCTCCCTCTCGTAGATGCTCATCACCATGGATAGGTTTGCGTGTGCGTAGGAAAATTTTTGTTTCCCATGCGACGTTCCCCAACAAAAGTTTCGCACACTTCGGGTAGTGTACTGGGAGTGACGAATGGGTTCCGAGGGTACACCAAGTGGGGCCCACCCACCCCAGGGACTCCTCCCCTCCTTGTGCCAAGACCCTAGGGGAAACCGTAGGGCGCCCCCACCTACCTCCTCTCCTCCTATATATAGTGGAGGGTTTTGAGGGCAGCCACCACCTGAAAAGCCACATGCTGCCCTCTCCCCTCTAGATCGCCGTTCTCCTCTAGACTTGTTCGGTAGAGCTCGGCGAAGCCCTGCTAGATTAGTTCACCACCACCGCCACCACACCATTGTGTTGTCTGAGAACTCGTCTACCTCTCCATCCTTACTTGCTGCATCAAGGAGGTGGAGATCGTCATCGAGTCATACATGTGCTGAATGCGGAGGTGTCGTCCGTTCGGCGCTAGATCGGAAGGACCGTGATTGGATCGCGGGATGGATCATGATTGGATCGTGGGATGGATCGTGGTTGGATCCCGGTATGGATTGTGATTTCGATCGCAAAGACGTTCGACTAAATCAATCGTGTTTCTTAACGCTCCCCACTTAGCGATCTACAAGGGTATATAGATCCACTCTCCCTCTCGTAGTTGTTGATCTTCATAGATAGATCTTGGGTGTTCCTAGGAAATTTTTTGTTTCTGATACAACGGTCCCCAATAGACTGTCCCCTGATGGTCAGCAAGCCATTCGCCGAAACTAGACACTTGCGCGCACTTTTGCCTCCTCCATATTCGTAACCTGTTCATGCCACTTCCATAGCAATCGGGCTAGTACCCCTCCCACTATTCATACTGCGGGTCCCATCTCCTCTTCCACCCCTTCCGTATGAACAACGGAATCAACACGGAAAGCACAACACGCTCCCTTGGTGGTTTTGATAATTCATGACAACATACATTATCTCTTGGACTAACACCTCTATCTAGTGTATTTCGGATAATAGTCCATGGAGAGTTGAGTTGGCAAAAGGATTGAGGAGATTGTGGAATTACCCCAAGATTCAAGGAAATAGGTTGGCCAAGCTTCAAGCTAGAGGACTCTACATTTTACATTTGTGAGAAATCACTTTGACTCCATAGGAAAGCCAATACTATTAAAAGGGGGTAAAGTTTTGATGGTGAACAATATGCTCAAACGTGCACAAGTGACAGTCACCAAAACATCCACAAACTCTCCCACCAAAGTCTATCCTAAGCCAAATATGCAAAATATGTGCAACCAACATTCCTATCCCGGTGCCACCAATTCTAAACCCTAGACAGACTCAGGCAAACCCTAACACTTCGGTGCAGCCGACACTGCACTCGGTGCCACCAAGTTGGGTTGCCAAGACTGTGTTACGCAAGTTCACATTTTCGGTCCATCCGAAAATGGTTAATCGGCATCACTAAGATTGGCAAATCTGACTGTTGGTCAACTTGTCAGTGCAACCGAGAATTGTATATCGGTCCCTTCGAGATTCAAAAGTTGCCACTTTTGGTCACTTCGGTACCACCAAGATTTACACATCGGTGTCACCGAGATGGTCATTTTGTGTGTAACGGTTGGATTTTTGGGGATGCGTATATATACCCCTTCACCACCACCCACTCAAAAGAGAAGCACTCGGAACTATTCAATACCTATCCTACTTAGTTTTCTGAGAGAGAACTACCTACCCTTGTGTTGAGGTCAAGATCTTCCGCTCCAACCATATGGATCTTGATTTCTAGCCTCCCCAAGCTTCTTTCCACCAATCCCATCTCTTCTACCAAGCCAAATCTATGAGAGAGTGATTGTGTGTATTCATCATCCTGAAGCACAAGAGCAAGGAGTTCATCGTCATTACCGAGCATATTACCTTTTGGAGGGTGGTGCCTCCTAGATTGGTTAGGTGTCGCTTGGGAGCCTCCTACTTCGTGTTGTGGAGTGAACCAAGAAGTTTGTAAGGGCAAGGAGATTGCCTACTTTGTAAAGATCTACCCATAGTGAGGCTACTCCTTCGTGGATGAAAGTCGCATGGAATAGTCAAGGTTGCTTATTTTTTTCATGGAACCCTCTGTGGGTAGAGCCCTCCGTGGACTCTCGCGACCGTTACCCTCCGTGGGTTGAAGACTCCATGAACGTGGACGTACGATAGCACCACCTATCGGAACCACGGGAAAAATCCTTGCGTCTCCTATTGTGTTTGATCTTCCTACCCCATCTCTTTACTTACATGTGCAATGTCTTTACTTTCCGCTGCCATACTTGTAGACATGCATGTGTAGGGCTGTTAGACTTGCTAGACTTGCTAAAATAGTTAAAATCTGCCAACCGATTAACTTGGGAAAAGGTTAGGTTTTAAATTCCTGCTAGTAGTCTATTCACCCACCCCCCCTCTAGACACCCCTCTCTCGATCCTACAAGTGGTATCAGAGATTTGGTCTCCATTTCTTTGGTTTAATCATCGTTGAGGAAGATGGATGTGTCTAGAATGGAGAGTTTGAGTTGTAGAGTGCCCATTCTTGATGGAGAGTACGATATTGAATGGAAGAATGCCATGATTAATCTATTAATAGATTCCATCTGACTAAATATATTGAAAAACCCTATGTCCTCCCTATTGATGAATTGCATCCATCACACAAAGAGGAAATTAATATGCTTGGTAACCTAAGAACTGTCAATCTTATTGTTAGAGGTTTACCAAGATTCGTGCTTTCTCAATTGAAGAACTTTGCATGTTCCTATACCTTATGGACTGATTTGGAGAAACGATATCCAAATCTTTCCTTAGGAAATCTTGATGAAATTCTTCATAAAACCATTGCTTTTCACAAAATGAAGCCTAGTGATCCAAACTTTGATAAATGCCTATTTGAGCTCCATGATCTTATGCGTGCTAAAGGAGATGTCACCACTATCAACAACATTATCATTGAAGCCATTCGCATTCATAAACTTGAACATTTTCATGATCACTATTATAACGAATCTCTTGTTCTTTATGACGAGGATTTCCCACTTGATGATGACAATGTGGAACATAGCTATTATGAAGAAGATGAGTTGTTCGACATCGAGCACGAGAAGATCATGAAGAATCTGAGCCTCATGGAAAACTTTAAAGATTACATGTCCGGAGGAAAAGAGTGGATTCTTGATAGCGAATGTACGGATCATATGACTGGTGATAAGGACATGTTCCAAGAGATCACGCCTAATCAAGGTCCTCGACGGTACGTGACCTTTGGAGACAACTCTAAGGGTAAGGTACTTGGCCTTGGTATGGTGGCTATATCCCATGATAGCTCTATTCAAAATGTTATGCTTGTTGAATCCCTTGGTTACAACCTTCTTTCCATATCTAGACTTGCTGAATTCGGTTTCAATGTTCTATTCACGAAAGTAGATTGCCAAGTGTTTCGTCAAGATAATCATAAAATGGTATTTACCGGTTTCCATAGAGGTGATCTATAAATTGTTGATTTCACTAAAAGATCCAAGCCTCACACTTGTTTAATTGCAAAATCTTCTAAAGGTTGGCTTTGGCATAGAAGACTTGGACATGTAGGCATGCGCAATCTAGATAAGCTAATCAAAGGTGATCATATACTTGTTGTTAAAGATGTTATCTTTGACAAAGATAGACTTTGTAATGCTTGTCAAGCTGGAAAGCAAGTAGGTGGAAGTCACCCCGTTAAGAATATCATGACTACTAGGAGACTACTCGAATTACTTCACATGGATCTTTTTGGTCCCAATGCTTACACGAGTCTCGGTGGAAATTCCTATGGTCTAGTTATAGTTGATCATTTTTCCAGATTTACGTGGGTATTCTTTCTTGATGATAAGTCACAGGTTCAAAAGATCTTCAAGAACTTCACTCGGAAAGCGCAAAATCAGTTTGAAGTGAAGATCAAGAAGGTTCGGAGCGATAACGGATCGGAGTTCAAGAACACCCATGTGGATACCTTTCTTGACAAAGAAGGTGTCTCACATGAGTTCCCAACTACGTACACACCTCAACAAAATGGTGTTGTTGAGAGGAAGAACCGGACGCTCATTGAGATGGCAGGAACGATGCTTGACGAATACAAGACGCCAAGACACTTTTGGGCAAAAGCCGTTGAAACAGCATGTCATGCCACAAACCGACTTTACTTGCACAAGCTTCTCGATAAAATGGCATACGAGCTACTCACCGGTAACAAACCCCAAGTCGGATACTTTCGGGTATTTGTCTCAAAGTGCTACATTCTTGATAAGCATCGTCGTACTAAATTTGCTCATAAATCTCATGAAGGATTCCTACCTGGTTAAGGATCGAACTCTCACACTTACCGTGTCTACAACAATTTCACTCGAAAAGTTGAAGAGATGGTAGATGTGAAGTTTGATGAATCTAATGGTTCGCAAGTCGAACAATTGCCAAATGATGTAGGTGATAAGGATCCTTCGAAAGCCATTTTAGATCTACCCATCAGCAAGATTCGTCCCATGGAGGTGAAGGAGAGTACTTCATCAACTCAAGTGGAAGCCCCTACCTCACGTCAAGATGAACCTCAACACGGTATGGAGGTATCCACAACCGGTACACGATGAGATGATGAAGAAGAGGAAGTGCATCATGAAGATCCACCACAACCACCTTCACCACCACCTCAAGGGAATGACACCTTCAACAACAATGAAGATGAACAAGATGATGAAGAAGAAGAAGAAGCTCCACCATCAAAAAATTAGAAGCTGACCCGAGTTCGAGCTCAAGTGACCAAGAACCATCCCATAAACCAAATCTTTGGTGATATACAAACAGGGAGAATCACTCGCTCTAAAACCCATCTAGCTAACTTTTGTGAGCATTATTCTTTCATCTGTAGCATTGAGCCTTTAAAGGTAGAACAAGTTCTTGAAGACGTGAATTGGGTGACACAATGCATGAAGAGCTACACAACTTCAAGAGGAACAAAGTGTGGACACTCGTGGAGAAGCCCAAAGATGAGCACAACATCATCGGAACCAAATGGGTGTTTCGGAACAAACAAGACGAAGATGGTCAAGTCATACGTAACAAGGCTAGTCTCGTAGCCCAAGGATATACGCAAGTCGAAGGTATGGACTACGGTGAGCCTTATGCCCTCATTGCTAGACTTGAAGCTATTCGTATTCTTCTTGCTTATGCTAATCACCATGATATCACGCTTTATCAAATGGACATCAAAACTGCATTTTTAAATGGTGAAATTGAGGAAGAAGTTTATGTTAAGGAACCACCTGGTTTTGTGAATCCTAATAAACCTAATCATGTTTACAAGCTTCGCAAAGCTCTTTATGGTCTTAAGCAAGCCCATCGTGCTTGGTATAAATGTTTAACGAAGTTTCTCATCGAAAAAGGTTTTGAAATTGGTAAAATGTCTACAACCTTGTTCACTAACAGAGTTAATGGAGAATTATTTGTGTGCCAAATCTATGTGGATGATATTATCTTTGGTTCCACTAACCCTCAATTTAGTGAAAGATTTGGAAGGTTGATGTCCGAAAAGTATGAGATGTCTATGATGTGTGAGCTGAAATTCTTTCTTGGATTGCAAATCAAGCAATCAAGAGAAGGGACTTTCATCTCTCAAACTAAGTATACCAAGGACTTAATCAAGAGGTTCAACATGCAGGATTGCAAAGGTATGAAAACTCCTATGCCCACTAGTGGACATGTTGACCTTACCAGTGAGGATGAACCGGTTGATCAAAAGGTTTTATCGATCTATGATTGGTTCATTACTATATCGATGTGCATCTCATCTCGATATTATGCTTAGTGTTTGCATGTGTGCTAGATATCAAGCAACACCTAAAGAATGTCATCTTTTGGCTGTGAAACATATTGTGAGATACTTGATACAAACACCAAACTCTGGCATTTGGTATCCCAAGGGATCTTCTTTTAATCTTGTTGGCTATTCCGATTCACACTATGTCGGTGACAAGTTTGATAGAAAATCCACCTAGGGTACTTGTCAATTTTTATGTAGATCTCTTGTGTCTTGGTCCTCCAAGAAACAAAACTCGGTATCTCTATCTACTACCGAAGCTGAGTATATTGCTGTTGGATCTTGTTGTGCGCAATTACTATGGATGACACAAACGCTTAAGGATTATGGAATTTATGTTAAAAATGTTCCATTACTTTGTGACAATTAAAGTGCTATTAAAATTGGACATAATCATGTGCAACATTCTCAAACCAAGCATATTCAAGTTTGACATCATTTCATTCGTGATCATGTTGCCAAAGGAGATATCAATCTTAAGCATGTTCGTACTAACAAATAACTGGCTGATATCTTCACCAAGCCACTTGATGAGAAAACATTTTGTCATTTGAGGAGTGAGTTGAACATCATTGATGCTTCAAACTTGAGCTAGAATCACTCGGTTGCAAGCAAAGGCATAAGCTTTCTTATTATCTCCATGTTCTCGTAACTCGTTATCATATGCCATGGAATTCTATGCTCCCTTGTATTGCATCTAACCTTTTGTAGGTACTAGGAAGAACTTCATTACACAATATTGCCATCAACTCCAACCATAAGCAATCTTGTCAGTACCAAGTATCCAACCCCTCTTGATGATGGAAGGAAGAAGACAACAAAAACATATCCTTGACATATACTTGATCTTAGTTGCAAAATCTTAAGTAGTATCATGTCAATTGGATATATCCATTGCTCTTCCTTGCATGACTAACCTTTGTAGGTGACAAGTGTACTAGAACGAAGGATTCCTACAAATTCAAGATGACCTTCATCAACCTCGAGAATCCTCAACAAGTTCACCTACGAGCAACGTCATCAACATCATTCAAAGGTATGTACTCATATCCTTGAAAAGTCTTTACTCCAACTCATGAGCCAAAGCAACTCAAGTGATATGAAGACATCAAAATGCTTAATCGAAAAATGGTAACCCCATTTCGAGCTTAAACGATGAGTATGACCTATGATCAAGCATTCTTGCTTAGCTCCTAAGTCAATATACTCTAATATAGGTGACCTAGTCACCGCCCATCATTTAGTTAAGAATCTTGCATGGCTTGCCCTCCATTTGCATGATCTCTCGCAACCACTCAAATCTTATCTATTTGATGTCCTTTGTAAAATATTTCGCATTTTTCTTTTTTTTAAGTTTCATTTGTCGCTCTGAAAACAGAAACTTGGTTTATCATTCGGAGTCACCGATATAGATAACACGGTTCTACCAAATTTGCAGATAAGCTGCACTACACAATCTTGATATCATCGATTTATTTATCTCGGAGTCATTGATTTTGTTTCAAAATTTGTGTTTCTTTGATATTGTTTACTTGTTTCTGTTCTTTTGATATTCTTATTATTTCGATGACCCCTTCGTTAAAAAACTATATATATTTTCAGGGGAGAAGAACAAACAACACTTCGGGGGAGAAATTCTTTATTCAAGGATCCCTAGCTCCAAGGAGAAGAAAACTAAATTTTGCCAAAGGGAGAGAAGTTATATTCAATGATATCCTTAGTATTTTCATGAACCCTACTTTCAGTGACCCTTGATCTCCAGGATCCCCTCCTTGTCTATGATCCCTGTCACTACTCCCAAGTTTAACCCTTTTGGTATTTTATGCCAAAGGGGGAAAATATCAAAGCTTGATGCTAAAGAGACAGTTACATGCTTATGCAAAGGAGGAGATATGATTTAGGTGGAGAGGAAAATATCAAAAGTTCACACTTATATAATAAGGGAGAGGAACAACAATGTAGGGGGAGAAAACTATTTTTGGAGAAAAGTCTAATGTGCACAAAGGATTGCCTTTTCTCACCCTATCCAATCCCAATATCTACATGTTGAGATTCAGGGGGAGATGATGAATTACCACTTTCATATCTAAGGGGAGAAAAGATATAATAGATTAATGCTAAAGGTGGAGACATATCAATCTTAAGGGTTATCATATTTTATATGTTCTCCATATCTTGGTATTCGTTGAGTTCTATTGCTTTTGTTTAGTAGAATACTCTTGTGTTTCCTAACATTGTTTTCTCAAGTGTGTCTCTACTACTAGAATGATCAAGAACTCAAGGTAAGTATATGCATCATATCCTTGGTCAATATGATCTCTTGCTTCTTGCACATATTGTTTGCAAGAGTGATGTCTTGAGCGAGGATATACATTTCATTCACATATATTGATGTATATAGCCAAGATACACATGACTTCCTGTATCCCTTCATCTATATGTGTGTCCATGCATTCCAAAGCAACTATCCTTTAAAGCACTTCACACATTTAGGGGGAGCAAATCTAAGTCATGTGTTTCTCAAAGTCTTCATTGCATCCATGCATATGTTTATTTCAAGCTTTGATTGTATGTTGTCATAAATTACCAAAAAGGGGGGAGATTGAAAGCACATTATGCTCCCTTGCTGGTTTTGATAATTCATGACAACATACATTATCTCTTGGACTAACACCTCTATCTAGTGTATTTTAGATAATAGTCCGTGGAGAGTTGAGTTGGCAAAAGGATTGAGGAGATTGTGGAATTACCCCAAGATTCAAGGAAATAGGTTGGCCAAGCTTCAAGCTAGAGGACTCTACATTTTACATTTGTGAGAAATCACTTTAAGTCCATAGGAAAGCCAATACTATTAAAAGGGGGTAAAGTTTTGATGGTGAACAATATGCTCAAACATGCACAAGTGACAGTCACCAAAACATTCACAAACTCTCCCAGCAAAGTCTGTCCTAAGCCAAATATGCAAAATCGGTGCAACCAACATTCCTATCCCGGTGCCACCGATTCTAAACCCTAGACAAATTCAGCCAAACCCTAACACTTTGATGCAGCCGACACTGCACTCGGTGCCACCGAGTTGGGTTGCCAAGATTCTGTTACGCAAGTTCACATTTTCGGTCCATCCGAAAATGGTGAATCAGCGTCACCGAGATTGGCAAATCTGACCGTTGGTCACCTTGTCGGTGCAACCGAGAATTGTATATCGGTCCCTTCGAGATTCAAAAGTTGCCACTTTTGGTCACTTCGGTACCACCGAGATTTACACATCGGTGTCACCGAGATGGTCATTTTGTGTGTAACGGTTGGATTTTTGGGGATGCCTAGACACCCCTCTCTCGATCCTACAAACACATCTAGGCAAATGATTTTGTGCGTAGGGTGAAATGAAGGAGGCCACCATATGTCATTCCTTCCAATTTAATTAATTTCTGGCCACTTATTGAAATCAATTCTATTTTGAACAATAGGTGTACGAAATATAGAATTAAAAAATATATTAGAGGTACACGTATACAAATTTATATCATGTCATGTGAATTCTCAAAATATTCAACTGTTTTATGGAAAATAATCACAGAGGTATTTTTAATGTTTTTTAAAACTAAATATGAACATATTTTTTGTCCAAAATGCTGAAACTTGCCGTTGAATCCTAATAAGCTTGTCATAAAAAATGAATACAATACCCAATATTAGAATTCAAAAAATGGAGTATCATATATGAAGTTTCATAACTTCCCTCCAAATCTCTTAATTTTTTACCAAACGATGTATTTTAGTGTCCATCAAAGCATTTTTCACTTGAAAAAAAATCCTACACCTTGGTTTATATAACATGTATGAATTAAAATCATTTTTGCTATGTAATAATTGAATTTAGAATTTCTCCAGGTATTAAAGAGGGGAAATGAAAGGATATAAAAATATTGTAAAAATACGAAAATTGTCTAGGAGTCTTAATAATTGTGTAATAGGTTATGAAAAAATATGAAAATAATACAAATAACACAAACTATCATTTTTCAAGAACTGGACTATCCCCCATAACATCCGACGCAAATATATACAAAACTATTTTCAGTGACCATCTGGGCACTTTTCCATGTGATTTCTTTCTACACCTTATCCTAAAATATATAACAACATTTATAAATAAAAATCATTTTTTGTTATAATTTTAGTATGGCATTTTCTCCAACTATTAAAGAGGTTAAACAGAAGTGGACTAAAATTGGGATAGAAGTATTAATATTGGCATTTTCTCCAACTATTAAAGAGGTTAAACAGAAGTGGACTAAAAAATACTAAAATTGGGATAGAAGTATTAATATTGGCACAAAAGGTTATGATAAAAATATGAGCAAAATAAAATTAAAAGAAACAATGCCTTTTGAAGAAGTGGACTATCTCGCATGCAAATATACACAAGACCCTTTTAAGTGACCATTTGAGCACTTTTCCGCTTGAGTTTTCCCCCTAAACCTTGGTATAAGATATATAATAACATATGTGAATTGAAAGCATCACTTGTTATGGAGTAATTATAATTTAGTATTTCCTTTGCTTTTTAGAGGAATAAATAATAAATAAAATAAAAACCGTCACCAATATCTCAAATTCGGCACAGGGTCTTGATATTGGTACATGAGATATTCATAAAATCCCACACAAATTAATTCTCCAAAGATGGAAAACCAATTGCTTAGAAAATGACCCATTTTGTCCTACCTATAGCACCATTTTGTAAAACTAAAACAAAATCAATTTTGCCTAAAAAATCAAGTAATTCTACATGCACATTGCACATGGATGGGAAAGATTTTTAAAAATCACTTTTTTGTAGAGAACGACATTACTTTGTTGATGAAATAACAATATTGCACAATAATAGAATTCATACAAGACCTGGCTACTATATTATCATTTAATCATCGTTGACACATTTTTATCAATTTATTGTACTAACATACTGATTCAATGCATAGAGCATGTTCCTGTTTTCTACTGCTTTTGGGACTATCAGGAAATAAACGTATAAAAAGTCTCACAAAAATAGAGAGGTGGTTTCTCACTGGAAGAAGACAAATGGACAAAATGACAACACTTGTTGGGCTCTTTAGTGTCTAGACCACCCAATCTAGACCTCCGTCTTACACAGGCTCCTCCTGCCTTTGGGGCTCCCCCGTCCGACTCTGCCACCCGATAGCTTATATATACCCAAAAACCCTATCTCAACTTATCACTGATTTTTTAGGCTGGTGCCACTCCCCGTTCTGATGTGATCTTTCTTTGGCCATGATTCGGCCCTTTGCCGGAGGGGAACCTTCATCTTCAATCTCTTCATCAAGGCTTGCTGCTCCCGTGGCGATCCTGGAGTAGTCCACCTTCAAGCCTGAGGGCTTATGGTAGTAGCTATGTGTTATGTACATCTATTTCTTGATCTTATGAATAAACACCATGATTATAGTCTTGATCATTGTTGATTAATTGAACTATATGATGTACCAATTGTGACAATCCAACCTATTACACCCTCTGGCGTATCACTACCAAGATAAGCATGAAACTTCCGACATACATACATATAGCAAGTCCTACAAGCCAAGACGGCAACATGTTCATGACGACATATCAATACCGAGATAAGAATGACACTTTCGGCATACATGCATATAGCAAGTCCTACAAGCCAAAACGACAACATGCTCATCACGACATGATGACCATGAGAAAACCAACGACTTATATCCACCCTCCTATTTTTGGTAGTAGATACAAACTACGTTTTACACACATAGCATGTCTACAACCCAAAATGAAATACAACCCAGGAGATAAAAAAACATGTTTAAGACCTTGAATGGAAAAAACTTGCAGAAGGGTCCAGAAAAAAGAAAGAAATATCCCCTAAATCCGAACAGGAACTTAACTCGCTTAAACGGCTGAAATCTAGCAATTTGCAACAAGCGAGGCTAGAACCCTATTAATTAAGGGCATCTCCAAGGCCGACTCTCAAACCACTCACATCCGTCCAAATCGTGGAAACCATTCAATGTATACCTGTATCGACCCGTGGGCCGGTCTGTACCACTATTTTCCCGCAAACCAGAACAAATCACCGGGGCGGGTGTCTAGACATGAGAAACGTTGGACTCTGCCCCCTGGCCCACCCAAAAGGAAGGCAATGACACGGTTTTCGTGCCAAACATCCCCACTTCCTTCTTTCATACTCCGCTACTCTGCACCCAATTCACCCCCTTTTCACCCATCCTCTCCTTCCTTCTGCCGCCGACACATGGAACTGAAGGAAAACCTATTGGAGATGAAGGTGTCGGAGGATGCGAGCATCGTGTTTGCTTGGAAGATCAACTTGGCTACGCAGCAAACTCACTGCGTCAAAGTGAAGGCCGCAAAGGATGAGAAGTTCAAGAAGTTGTTGTCCGTTGGTGGGTGTGCTGGCATCGGGCGTGGTGTTTGTGGCAGACATGGCGGACGTTGCAACGGAGGCCATGGTACGAAGATGGGCGTGCCCACGACACATACACCGCAGTGGACGGACCATTAGAAGCCTCCATACTACTACGCCGCCAAGCAGCTCAGAACCAACGGCGGGAAGTTGCCTTACAGTGTCGACGTAAGCGTGGTGCCACTCTTCTCCGAGTGTTCTTCGTCGCAGCTTGTCCGATCTCGGACGGTAGGCGGGGAGCATATGGGTGCCCGCACACTGTTAGCTACAATGCCTATAGCAGGAGACCCGATGTACGATGGCCCGAACAATAAGATGCTCGACATCATCCAATACGGAGGTAACTGAGGAGGATATGGTTGTGAGGACTATACCTAGCCATAGGCAGCCCGGTTCGGTCGGCCCGACTCGACCCGGCCCGAAATTCCCGGGCCGGGCCGGGCCCAGGCCTGAAAATCAAGCCCGACGGTCGGGCTAGGCCAGGCTCGGGCCTGTGCAAATTCATTTTTACGCCTACGTCGGGCCAAGCCGGGCTTTCTCGGGCTCGGGCCAGGCTTGGGCCCAAAAATTAGGCCCGATGGTCGGGCCGGGCTGGGCTGGGGCCTAAGTTTTATACCGCGGGCTTTTTAGGCCTGGCCCAAGGCCTGGCCCGGCCCGAGTTTTGGCCAGGTATGGTGAGGACAGACAGGTGGAAGACTTTGATCCCACCCAGTCCGGTAACTACCCGCTGGAGCTGTCCTACACCTAGAGGGGCACATAACAATTATACACCCAGACCGACATGGGCACACAACAACAATCGGAAATACTTAGTTTTGTTGCTCACCAGCAGGAAAAGCTTAGTTTTGTTGATCACTAGCCAGATATGCTTAGTTTTGTTACTCATTTTTAAGCCTTCTCATGCTTGTTTGGTGTACAAGAAGTTGGAAAAGAAAAACTTTAATGTCATGCATTACTCGTTGAAGTTGAATGGGCATCAAAGGGGAAACCTTTCCATATCCAAGCCCACCACCCAAGCCACCAAGGAATAAACCAGTGACCCTAGCGACCTAAACCAAGAACCGGCAAACAAGGTTAGAAGATTTTTACGGGACAAGAAGTGGGAGGGGTGGAGGGACAAGCGAGAAGGTGTGACGATCAAGCTGACGGAGAAGTTCGAGTACATCTTATCGAAGTAGGAGGAGGCATGTATGAAGCGCTTGGACCTCAAGGAGGAGAAAAAACGAAGATATTCAAATTCTTGATGGAGGCGACGGAGAAGAAGTTGAAGCTGGAAGAGAGGAGGACCATGCTCCAAGAGAGAAAGGCAGCGCTCAAGGAAAAAAGATGAAGATTTCCGACAACGCAGTAGACAGCAAGATGTTGACCTTGAATGTGGAGTCTCTCGATGTCGACGCAAGAATTCTCGTGCAATCCGTCCGCTTCCAGATGTTGTAGCGGCAGAAAGATCAGTTGATAGCGACGGACACTCAGGACGCGGCGGAGGCGGGCGCAGAGGCGGAGACAGCTTACGCGACGGCGACGACATCTTGATTGGTGTGAAGATGACCGGGGTAGCTCGTCCAACAAGGAAAAATTGCACGGACTGACAGACTGAAGTTCTTTTGGATGTGGGCATATAAAACTAATCATACTTGTTTCTTTTTGGCTGTGATTGAAACATGCAATCTGGCGCTAGTATGACCTCACACGCTATATATCGGACTTAATTGAAATTTAAATTTCCCTTTACTTGTTCATGGAGGGAATTTGCGAACGGCTGTTGGAGATGCCGTAATTTCCCCGTGCATCAACATCTCTCTTGGCCATGAGGCAGCAACCACCTACACTACAGCTACTCATTTCACCTGCCATGGCCAGTTCGCCATCGTGGGTATTAGAGTATAGGTCGGTTACGGATACTATGGCCGACCAGTTTTGGATTGTAATCTATCTCTATTAGCCTTGGACTCCAAGTTTTTGAATCTATATAAACAACCCTTTGAGGCCTCAAGCAATACAGTTATTATTCTCCAATTATCATGGTATCAGACGCCTAGGTTTTTCCGCAACTCGCATGGCACCGCCACCGCCGTCGCTGCCGCAACCGACTCGGGCCCTTCTCTCCATGGCCGAGTTCTGCGCTGCAGGTGCCCCTACCTCTTCTTTCTCTACAACCACCCAACTAGCTCCTCCTCAACTACCAATGATCTCCCTAGACGACACCATCGCCGACGTCTCCCCCTTCATCCCAATCTCTCTCGATCTTGGTGCCCACAACTACTACCATTGGCGTCACCTCTTCAACATCCACCTCGGCCACTACGGGCCACCACATTGACCCATCCTACCCTCCGCAACCCGCAGATCCATGCTGGGTGAAAGATGATCTAGCCATCGTCCAGTGGATTTACATCCGCATCTCCACGGAGCTCTTCAATCTGGTCTCCTCCTCCGACGCCACCGCTGTCGAGCTTTGGGCCTCCCTTCAGCAGCTGTTCCAGGACAACTCCGACACGCGCATCAACACCCTCAACACCAATCTCCGTACGACCGTCGAGGGACATGCCCCAGTCACCGTCTTCTGCTAGCGGATCAAGGCCATCGGCGACGAACTTCGTGAACTCGGTGATCACGTCGACGACCACGCCCTCATCAACACCCTCCGCGTCGGCCTCGATGAGCAGTTCGAGAAGCAGCAGTCCTTCATACCCATGCTCAAGCCCTACCCCGCCTTCAAGGAGGTTCGCTCCCTCCTCCGGCAAGAACAGAAGAACCAAGCTCCCAAGGTGCAACGGCCACCGCAGGTGTTTCACGCTGCCGCTCCTGTCGTGGGCGCAGCTCCCGCGCCTAGGCTGCCGCGCCAATCTGTCGCAACCCCTTCTACGGACGCGGTAAGAGCTACTCCTCCACTGCCCCCTGCTGGAGCGCGAGCCCTAATTACCGGGGCAAGAATCCGATCTACCGACCTCCTACACCTCGCACTGCCGGTATTGCACTAGCTCCGCCATCGGCCGCTCCATCGCCACCAGCTCCTCAGGACGATCCTTGGACCGACCTTGTCCAAGCTTGGACGATGCCCTGGTCAGCTCCTTCATCGTACGGCGCCCCGCCTGCGTACACGGGCACGTAGAGCCCTGGTCTTCGCCCGGCCACCGGTTCTCTTGGAATCCTTGGGCCCAAGCCGTCGGTGCATGTCTACACCGCCACCCCTACGCCACCTCCTAGCGCGCCAGGACTCCTGCCACCTTACTACACCATGACGGCTCCCTACGGCACCATGCAGGCCCAAGCCGCATACTACCAGCCGTCGATCTAGCCCTATGCTCCCATGCAGGCTACTGGCCCCTCTGCTCCTCCACCGCAGCCGGCCTCGGATCAAGCCGCCTTCATCGACGCCATGAACAACTTTACTCTCAATAAAGAAGGTACGGATTGGATTTTCAACTCTGGTGCATCCTCGCATATGTCTTCAAATATGAATTTGATGTCAGCTTGTTTCCCTTCTATTTTTTCTACGATCACCATTGGTGATGGTTTCACCATACCTGTTTCCTGCACCGGTCATTCTTACATCTCTTCCTCTTACGCAAATTTTCTTCTCCGTAATATTCTTGTTGTCCCTTCCCTAATCAAAAATCTTATTTCTGTCCGCCAATTTTGCATTGACAATAAAGTTATTTTGGCTTTTGACCCTTTTGGTTTGTCTATGAAGGATCTGACAACGGGGGAGGTCCTCGCTCGATACAATAGCACGGGCGATCTTTATCCGCTTGATGGTGCACCTACATCCACTCCCCGAGCCATGCTTGCATGATTTGATTTGTAGCATCCTCGTCTAGGACACCCCAATAAAACCACCTTGTCATCTTTGCTTCAAGAATTTTGTATTCCTAGTTCTTGTGTTCCTCATAATCCCTCTCTCTGTAATGCATGTCAATGCGGCAAACATGTTAGATTACCTTTTGGAACCTCTACTACCCTTAGCACTTTTCCGTTTGAATTAATTCACTGTGATTTATGGACCTCTCCCATCCCTAGTGTCTCTGGTTACAAATATTATCTTGTGATTTTGAATGACTATTCTCATTATATTTGGACTTTTCCTATTCATGCTAAATCTGAAGTACATGCCATCTCTCTCAATTTTCGACAATATGTTCATACACACTTTGGTTTGCCAATTAGATTTATTCAATGTGATAATGGTCGAGAATTTGACAACACTCGAAACCGCAACTTCTTTCTCTCTCAAGGCATTCTTGTTCATTTTTCATGTCCTTATACCTCCCCTCAAAACGTTAAATCTGAATGCTCTCTTTGCTCCATTAATGATATTCTTCGCACCTTGCTATTACAAGCTTCTCTTCCCTCTCGTTTTTGGGCCGAAGCCCTTCGCACTGCCACACTACTTCTCAATATTCAACCAACTAAGACATGTCCTCTTTATTCACCTTTTCAATCTCTTTTTCTCTCCCATCCCAATTATTCTTTTTTGCGTGTTTTTGGTTGTCTTTGTTTTTTGAACACTGCCTGTACCACCTCCAACAAACTCGAACCATGTTCACTACCTTGCATTCATCTTGGTTTTTCTGACGATCACAAAGGATATCGTTGTTTCGGTCCATCTTCTGGTCGCGTGCTTGTCTCTCTCCATGTCACATTCGATGAAAATATGTTTCCTTATTTTGTCACTAACACCGCATCAATCCCTACCACCACCACTTCTGTCGCGACCTCTCCCTCTCCCGCAGCGAGGCCGGCAAGCCTGAGGCAGCCGGCAGGCCCGGCGAGCCCGGCAACTAGCAAGCTCGACAACCGGCAGGCCCAACAAGCCCGACAACCGGCAAGCCCGACGAAGCCAACGAGGCAGTCGCTAGGCCGGCAACCGGCAATCCCAGTGCAGCCGATGAGGAGGCCGACAAGCCTGAGGCAGCCGGCAGGCCCAACAATCGGCAACCCGAGGCACCTTGCTCACCCCATCCTACCACGACAGACATCTCCACACCCGCCACTTCTAGCTCTTCTTCCTCTTCCTCCACAATTTCTCCACCATCCCAACCACCACTCCCACCTAATGTAGTACCCATTCCACCACCCACTAATGATCACGTCATGTGCACCCACGGCAAACGCGGATTCCTTCTACCCACAAAATGCCTCAACCTCACAGCCACCCCAACCTTCTCTCCTATTCCCACTTCTTACAAATGAGCTCTTCTTGATCCCCTTTGGCTCTCAGCTATGCGCGATGAATTTAATGCTCTTTAGCAAAATAATACATGGCCTCTTGTTCCCAAACCTCCCAGTGTTAATATTGTTTCTGGAAAATGGGTTTTTCGTCATAAATTTCATTTACTCTTGCTCGTTACAAAGAAAGATGGGTGTGTCGTGGTTTTTCTCAGCAACATGTCATTGACTTTGATGAAACTTTCTCTCCCGTTGTTAAAACAAGTACTATTCGTGTTTTCTTAGTCTTGTTGTTTCCTCCTCTTGGCCCATTCATCAACTAGACGCTAAAAATGCTTTTGTTCACGGCACTCTTAATGAAACAGTTTATTGTCAGCAACTATCAGGTTTTGAGGATCCCTCTTCTCCCAATTCTGTTTGCCTTCTTAACAAATCTCTTTATGGTCTTAAACAAGCTCCTCGTGCATGGTTTCAACATTTTATTGCCTTTATTCAAACAGTAGGCTTCATTCCATCCAAATCTGATTCTTCATTATTTATTTTTTGCTCCTCTTCCCACACTGCCTATCTCTTGCTTTATGTTGATGATATAGTTCTTACGGCTAGCTCTGACTCTTTTCTCCAACATATAATGTCCTCTCTTAGTCATGAATTTTCAATGACTGATCTTGGTCCTCTTCATCATTTTCTTGGCGTTACTGTTTCTCGCACAAAGTCTACCCTTTTTCTCTCTCAACGATCCTATCTTTTAGACTTGTTTTATCGTTCTGCTATGTCTGATTGTCAACCCTCTCGTACACCAGCCGACATTGATGCCAAATTGTCGGCTGATGGTGATCTTGTTTCTGACCCCACTTTGTATCGTAACACCACCGGTGCCCTTCAATATGCCACTCTAACTAGGCCCGACATTTCATACTCCGTTCAGCAAGCCTGTCTTTTTATGCATGATTCTCGTGCTCCTCATCTTGCTCACGTCCACCGTATTCTTCGCTATTTAAAAGGAACTCTTGATCATGGTCTTCTCATTAATTCTTCTTCTCCAACAAGCTTGACAGTTTATTCTAATGTAGAGTGGGCAGGTTGTCCAGATACTCGACGGTCCACATCCGGATTTTGTGTTTATTTGGGTGATAATCTTGTTTCTTGGTGTTCTAAAAGGCAGGCGACAGTTTTCAGGTCTTCTGCTAAGACTGAATATAGGTCGGTTGCTCATGCTGTGACTAAAACGGTATGGCTATGTCAACTTCTCGTGAAACTTCATCGGTCATTTGATCGTGCAACCATCGTTTATTGTCGTAACATCTTTGCAGTACCCTCCTCGCCCTAGCCACCCCTCCGTCCGTCCCAACCAGTGAAACCACATCGCACCTTCCACTCGCGCGCACGGCTCACCCCCATCCTACCCACCCCCCTCACCGCAACTGAGGCCTGACGCGCACGCGACGGTCGGCCGATTCTTCCGACGGCCCGCCGTGTCAGCCCGACACGGAAGCCCCCGAGTGCCGGGTTCCGTAGCAAAGGACGCCGTAAGTACAGGCAGCGGCACCACGCACCACGAGCCGTGCAAGTCCTATAAAAACCACTGCGTGTGCCGCGAACCACACAGCACCACACACACCTCTCGCTCGACCCTATCGAGCAGTAACTTCGCGGCAGCAGCGACGGCGACAACGCGGCTGCAGTTGGATCGCCGGCGAGGGAGCTGCCACCATCATCCAAGGGGATCAGGCGGAGAAGAAGGGGAAGGTGAAGAAGGGCTGGCTGGCGGTGCGGGTCGGCCAGGCCCAGGCGGAGCAGCAGGGCGGCGACGGGTTCCGGCGGTTCGTCATCCCCATCGCCTACCTCTACCACCCGCTCTTCCAGCGGCTGCTGGAGGCGGCGCGGGACATGTACGGATACGACTCGGCCGGCCCGCTCCGGCTGCCCTGCTCCGTCGACGAGTTCCTCCGCCTGCGCGCGCTCGTCGACGGGGAGACGGCGCACTCGCACTCCTCGTCGCACCGCGTGCACGTGCACGCCGGCGGCCACCCGCAGCAGGGCTACTCCTTCGCCCCGTGCACCCGCGCCAAGATCACCTCCTGATCGACCATCCAACGTCCAGCCCCGGCCGGCCGGCTCTCGTCGTAGAGCACCGGAGCGCTCGAGCGGCGGGAATCCATCCACACTCATATACCTGGAGACGACAGTCACACATGTACACCAGTACACGAACATAGAGAGGGAGAGAGATACCAGATACAGAGACGTATGAGAGGCAGCAGAAGGTGATTTGTCAGTTTTACCGGCGAGAGCTGTATAACACTGGCCAAGAATGGATTGGTCCTTTTTGTGTTGATTGGTATATCAGGTGACCTGATGAAACCAGTAGGCTTTTGGATAAAGTTTTTCTAGGATTAACATAATTTATGTTGTCAAGACACTCGGAGTAACAACTAATTTATGTTGCCAGGCGTGTTTGTCAGATTTTTTAGGTTATGTGTTGGGATCCCGAGTTTAATTTGGTCTGAGACAGCTGCATTTCACTTGACGTCCAGATTTGTAAGTTTGGTCAAACTAGACATGATAGCCCGTGCGTCGTTGTGGAAATCGAATGCAGTTATTTCTATGGGATTTGACAGTATCAAAGTTAGTATTTGGATTAGCGATATGGGAAATGAAAAAAAATGCAATTTAGTATATTTAATTTACATATAGTTGTAGAATATTTACAGAAAATTTACCGTGTACGTAAAAATAACACAAATAATGAATACATTTTCCATGGCAGATTCAAATTAAAAGAATCATGGTATTCTAATTAAAATTTCCATGTTTTATATCAGAAATTTATTGTGTATAAAATAACACAAACTGTGAACAAAATTGGCATGGCAGGGCATATAAATGTTGCCATGTCATTTTATCAGAGAAACAAATAGCGCGCTATACAAAATAGTGCCGACTCTTAAAATACATCATTAGCATGCTATTACTGATAGATTGTACATTAATTTATTTAGCGAGATAATTCTCTACGCGCTATAGTGTGCTATTAGCGATACTATAGCACGCTATTTTTTCAGTGCATTTAATTTATAATTGCCAGGCTTTGTATAAGAATTGCCATCTATGTATTCATCTAGTAAGAAATGTGAGAACCCATAAACTACAGTTGCCATGCTCCATGAACTTGTCCCATAAAAACTATTTTTTGGCCATTGTTACAAAAGAAAAGAATTCGCCATGATCCATAAACTGCGTACATTTGTCATTATACATGAACTTAAGTTGCCATGGTCACATAAAAGTATTTTTTTTCTTGCCATGTTGCAAGAGAAGAAAATTTCCATAATCTACAATAACAGAGTTTGCCATGGTATGTACACAAAAAATGCCAACATTGGTATTTATGAATTTCAACATCATTTTTCATGAAAAACTAAATTTGCCATGACTAACTTTGGAGACTTGCCAAATGCTATGAATCATCGATGGCAAAATCAGAAAAAAGTACGATGTTCAAATGGCAAGTTCAAAATAATAATTATGGTTCTAGATCAAATGACAAAAATTGAGTTGGCATCTCATACACATATATGGTGGCAAAAAAAAAAACAATACATGTAGACATCATGTCAGCTTAATCATTGCTACTATTCCTACAAAATTTTCCATGGGAGTAGCCGCACACCATTCCAGCTTAATCATGCTTGTCATTCCTATGAAATCTGTCGTGGGAGGAATTTCGAAAGATTGCCATATGAAACATGGCAAATGAACTTAATATCAACCTTGTTAATCATGTAAGTTGCCACACACACCATATGGATGAATTTGGAGTTTTTTATGATTCAAGTTTAAGTTATAGTCAAACTAAAGTTGAACTAAATAAAAATAATAGTGGAATCCTAAATTCATTACAAATCCAATAAAAATTTCTAAGGTCAAAATTTAGATTTTAAACGATGTTGAAAATATAATTAAATTATCCAGACCTTTATTTGCAACTTATACCTTAAATAGTTTTGAATTTTATTTGAACTTCTAGCTTCTACCAAACTACATTTAAATTCATAATTGAACTTATTCAAAATTTTAATCTAGATAGCTAAGTTGAAACTACATAGTTTCATTAGGCAAAAAAATCAATCTAATTGTATTTATAAAAGAGGTAATAACACCAGTAGTGTTTGAACTTGTCACAGATGTTCACTTTAGTGCGTAAACTTGAAAAATACGTCGAACTGGTTCTAAAACTTTCCATGAACGTACAAATATGGTGCTAATCTCATTCATAGATGTAAAGTGTGCTGACATGGCACCGTATTTTGCTGACGTGGCATGGGGTTCACTTGTAGAGAGGAAACATAATTTTAACTAAATACTATGTCCATATAACAAGCGGGCTCTGTCTGTCGATACAGAATAAAAATAAAAAAAATTGATGAACACCAGGGTTCAAACCTGAGGAAGTGAAGAGTGTGGGCTACCTGTGCTAGCCAATCCACCGGACAGACTTATATGTGTATTTCCCCGTTAGATTTAATGTACTGTCAAAATAAAAGCTTCTGCTATTTAAATTCGTTGAAGCCGTGCGGCCATTTAGCACACTTTCACCTAAAAAACATAATATCTTTATATAAAATATAAATCACAGTAATACGAATAAAGGTCAATTATATGTGTGGTATTAATAGTTATAAATATTATACATATAACTAGAATAACTAACTTTTAATAAAAATCATGTACCTTTTAGAATATTCACGTATTATTTTAAAAACATTAACATAACTGAAAAAATGTATAATAAAAAGTTTGTGTAATATAATATAAATATTTTTAAAATTACACTTTGTGAATATTATTTTAATTATTCAAACATTTGAGTAACTATACACACATTTTATAATTCATAAGTATATTGTGTAAGAAGATGTTTCTATAACTAAAAATTATTCATAATTTAAAATTTAAAGTGCATATATGAATATTCACTCGTTGATTGTATTTACATTATATAATATTAATAATACAAGCCATGAGCGAAATTATACACTAAGTAAATGTTATTTACTCGTAAGTATTTAGTAAATGTTATTTACTCGTAAGTATTTAGTAAATGTTGTTATCCTTAATTTTACAAATTAAATATAAGTCATGCATATCCAAAAAAAATTGTATTCACTATATTTAAAATAGTATTTTACAATTACTATGTTAATATAGTTTTAACTTACAGGATCACTTTTAGTATGTTAGTTTATGCATACATCTATATATTTATATTGTATGCACACGAATATTCGTGCACCAGGAGGTTATTATTTATGCCACAAATATTTATAATTCATGACATGTCATGGGGCCTTTTTAATATATTTAAAAAAATATGCACACAAATATTTGTATACCACGAGATAACTATTAATACCACTAAAATGTTGGTAGCATGTGTATTAGTGTGATTATAATTTACATGTATTTCCTTACAAAAAGTGGACCATATGCCACGTTGGTCCAATACAGTGTCATGTCAGCATACTTTACATCTACAAATAGCATTAGCATCGTATTTGCATGCTCGCGTCAAATTTTAAAACTAGTTTGATATATTTTGCAAGTTTAGACACTAAAGTGAACATCCACGACAAGTTCGTGCACCACCGGTGTTATTACCTCTTTATAAAATGTAAGTCATGTCATTTGAGTTTGAATTCATTCGGTTTGATTTTAAATTTTGAACTACTGATATTCTAAATTTTATAAGTCTAGATGAAAGTGTATTTCATAAGTTTTATTATGCAAAAAAGATCACCCAATTTGGATTTTCCGAATAAAAGTTATGATAATTTGAAGTTTTTTTTTGGGGGGGGGGGGGTAGATAAATTTGGGGTAAGATTGGACACTTTGTAAAATTTTACTGGTCTATGTGGATTCGGTTAAGTGTGTGCATGGTATATTCGAAATGTATATGAAAGATGCTGATCAACTCGGACGTTTGAGGAACCCGTTTGAATTGTTATTTTGTGACTGGTTAATGACCCGGAGGCCTGCCCAATTTTTCGAGCCGAGTTTAAAAGGTCCAACTGCTCTTATTCACTTAGACGTTTGCCCGGAAGGGCAAAAAGATCCAACGTCAACTTTTTTAGCATTTCCGAAAAAGGAACACATGTGCCAGCCGTAGAAGCTTCCATGGCAGGTCTGTCACGCCGGTGAACGTGCGAGGAAAGCGTCCCCAGCTCGACCGAAAGATCTCCCTATCTCTCCTCCCTACCACGACGGAAAAAGAAAAGGCAAGGCATCATCGCGCTGCCCGCCACTGTCGCGGTGGCATATGGCATATCGCGCGAGTGGACTTTTCCGGACGTAGCCTCGACTATCTTTCTCCGGGAGATCTGGCGGCCGATCCGCCCGGACCGGGGCACCGCCGCCCGGCCCTCTGGAGCCTCTCCCTCCCTGCGGCTTTTCCTCTGATCATGGTCGCGCATCACGCGTGTGTTTGCTTGGCATCCCAGCGCCGCGTGTACACGATCGGCATCCCGTCTCGTCCGCGGGATGGGACCAGCGCGTGGACGGTGACGGCCACCAATGACATGCAGTCCGATGGCGAGGCTTTTCGAAGGAATATTTGCCGGTGACGGGCGATCATGATGATGATAATGATGATGATGATGATGATATGGATCCATCGACGATGGATTGATGGTGGCAGGGCGGCGTTCGTCGTGTGCCTCCCGTGGCTCCGTCGCTCTCCCCTTTAGATAGCGAGCATGTAGCACGAGAGCAACCACGCGCGGGGAGGTAGCAGCAGCTGATTTCCGCTGCAGGAAGCTGTTTCTTGTGCAGGCCGGCCGTGGTAAATGGTCATGCCGGTCGTGCCTGTGAGGCCGTGAGGCAGTCTAGCAGCATGAACACACGTATTTCTCCCGGTGATTCCGATGGCGTAATTAGAGCAGGCCTAATAGAATCGCCCGCTGCTAGTTCATACGAATGCCATCTCATCAGTAGCCTGTGTAAAAGAAGTCTGGTGTAATAAGGTTGGCTCTATACGAGTCACTGTATGGCCAGAGTAATTAATGTTTACATGTAAAAAAAGAATAAAAAATGCAGTTGATTGAATGATGGAACACAGAGAATTGAGAGCAGCTGGTCTAGCGCCAGCTGCGTGCTGCAAGCGGGCGATACTTCCTCGCGTGCTGTGCTACAGCCGAGCTCTTCGTCAAACGCTTCCTTCCTTCTCTCTCTTGTCTTAACTTTTTGCCACCTCAAATTTTTGCTAAGGTGAAATCCCTTAGAACAAGTATAATAGAGCTGACTCAACGGGCTATAAAAATAAATTAGTATATTTTTGCTTAGTTGGAGGAGAAAGAAAAGGAGGGAGAAGGTAAACGGGCTCTTCGTGAAGAGTCAGCTCTAACACGTGCTCCTAGTCATTTTGTGAGAGTGAAAGGTAAGTCACATAATAAAAAATAATACACTCTATTGTACATGTCAATAATAAGATAGGCTATAAATAACATGACAATGATTTATAGTCAGCAGCTGGTTATACTATTAACTTGCTTTTATAGCCTCTTGAGTGGTGGGACTATTATACTTGCTCTTGGCGATCGGGCCGGTCAGCGACGTTCTTGGGCCCAAGATCGGCCACGGCTACACGCGGAGTCCCATAGGTGGCTCCAATGGCCAATCAGGCGAGCCGATCGATGGTGTGGTTTCTTGTAGGTGAAGTACTAGAATGACTCGGACTCCAAAAGAGGAGCGACGTCGCCTCCCGCTTTTTATCGTGGCGGTCGAGCTCGATCACTTTTCGCCCGGCTAGAGAGCGAAACAAGTACCAAAGCAGAGTGTCGATCACTTCGTAATAATTATAATAAGCAAACTCAAAGCTGTCACGCGCAAACTTGAAGACCAAACTAAAGTACGGTACGTTCATTATTTTTATCATAGTATAGACGCAAGCGTTCCTTCGAAAGACTACGCCGGCATATCATTTTGAGATTTACAAAGTCATCACAGGCGTCTCGTCATCGACAAGAACGTCTCCTCCCACTGAATGCGCATTTTCAAAAATCTTAAAATAAATTCAAAAATCATGCAAGCACCAGGATTTAAACCCTGATGGGCTAGGGATAACACTGTCCCTCTAACCATCCAACCACAGGTTGGTTTGCGTACGGTACCTTCACCTCATAACTTAGGTACCACCACCGAAAAAAAGTCGGTGGAGAAGTACGTAGAGTGTGTTTGGTAGCATTTCCAACCTAGCATAACTGTTCTCCTATGATACTGCTGAGTGTAGACACGTTGAGTACATGCATTTGATGTTGTTTGGTAGCGATGTATGTGCTGAGACATGTTAAGCCGATACTCTCTTTGGTATCTTGCATCTGTTTAGACATGGCGATCGATACTGTAGCAACATGTATTTTCAAATAAGTGAACAATTTTTTGAAACATGGAAAAAATAACATTTTTGAAATTCTAAAATATTTTTAAAATATAAACAAAATTTGAAAGTTCGATCTTTTAAAGATTTGTCTTTTGAAAATCTTTTTTAAAAAATAATATAATAAAAAAACTTTCATGGATTTTTAAATGAAATTCTGCACATTTGTTGCAAAATGTAACAAAGTTTAAAAATTGGTCATTTTTTGAAAAATTTAACAGATTTGAAGAAAATTTTGACCATTTTGAAAATTTTAAAAATCTGATTTTTTTTGGTATTCTGAACATTTTTTGAGAATTAAATTATTTTTTAGAATTTTTGACCATATTCTGAAACACATTGCCACTCGTTTCGCTCATGCATGTTGACCAGTGAACGGATGTTGGGGTGTTCTCTCTTTGTGCAGGCTAAGAGGATATTTAGACTGAGTTTGTGCATGCTGAGGAAGCCTCATACAGGATACCAAACACCCAAAAGGGAATCGAGGAGGAAACTGTTGAACTCATGCATCCTCCATGCACTCTACCAAACACATCCTATGCGTGTCGTATAAGAGCATCTCCAACCGCGCCCTCAACAGGCCCCCCAGTCGTTTTTTTCCGCACCGGCGCCCAAAAATCGGCCTAGCCGTGCCCCCAGGAGACCGTTTTTCGCCGGTTTGGGCCGAAACTGGCGCCGGCGGGCCCAGGCCAAACCCCGCGCGCTGGGGGCGCCCGGGGGCGCCGGGGCAAGCGATTTTGGCGCAAAAGAGGATGGGCCCGCCGAGTCAGCAAGACGCCGCTTCGTCGCCCTCATCGCCTCGGTTCCCGCGGGAATCAATGCAAAGGCTGCCGCGCTGCCGCGCCGGTCAGCCTCCATTGATGCCTCACGGGCCGCACAGTGAAGGCGCCGCACCGCGCGTCTCGCCCTCATCCGCCACGCGTCGCTCGGCATGCCGCCTCTTGCCGCCCCCGCTGCGGCTATAAAAGGCGACGTCCCCGCCGGTGGACGGCACAGTTCTCATTCCCCCCCCCCACTCCAGCGCACAAAGCTACACTCTCCCCGTCTTCCTGTCGACGAGCAGATGGTCGAGAGGTTTCTAGGCGACGGCGCGGCGGCGAACGCTTCGGCCGCCGCCATCTCCAAGAGTCGGAGGCGCGCCTCCTCTACGAGGCCAAGTACCCGGCGCCCCCGGGCATGCGGGTGTCGGGGCGTGGAGGCTGAGCGTCGGTGGCGTCCCGATGCCGCATGTGCCCGAAGGGGCAGCGCGGCGGGCCGTGATCGCCCGCATCCGCTCGTCCCTGACGGAGGAGCAGCAGAACGAGCCGCGGTACGCCGCCAACAATCACACCATGTGGTCCACGTACTTCGCGCGCCGCCGCGAGGAGCTGATCGCCTTCACCAACGACGTCATCCCCCGCGTCTGCCTCAACGCCAACGGGCGGTGCGAGTGGTGGGGTGTGCCCGACTGCACCCTCGAGGCCGTCCTCGACCACATCGAGACCGAAAACGTGTTGCGCCTCGAGAACCCGCCGTGACCATCCTTCTCTCGCCGTCGTGGCAGCTCCTGGACGCCACGGTGGATGGAGCCGGGGTCATCCTCGTCGTCGGGCTCCGGCTCACCGGCGCTTCGCTATTGGAAATATGCCCTAGAGGAAATAAATAAAGTGTTTATTATTATATTTCCTTGTTCATGATAATCGTTTATTATCCATGCTATAATTGTATTGATTGGAAACACATTACATGTGTGAGTAAATAGACAACACTTGGTCCCTAGTATGCCTCTAGTGAACTAGCTCGTTAATCAAAGATGGTCAAGGTTTCCTAGCCATTGACATGTGATGTCATTTGATAACGGGATCACATCATTAGAAGAATGATGTAATGGACAAGACCCAAACTACAAACGTAGCATATGATTGTGTCAGTTTATTGCTACTATTTTCTGCATGTCAAGTATATGATCCTATGACCATGAGATCATGCAACTCACGGTCACCGGAGGAGTGCCTTGTGTGTATCAAACGTCGCAACGTAACTAGGTGACTATAAATGTGCTCTACAGGTATCTCCAAGGGTGTCTGTTGAGTTGGCATGGATCAAGACTGGGATTTGTTACTCCGTGTGACGGAGAGGTATCTGAGGGCCCACTCGGTAATACAACATCACAATAAGCCTTGCAAGCAATGTGACTAAGTGTTAGTCACGGGATCTTGTATTACGAAACGAGTAAAGAGACTTGCCGGTAATGAGGTTGAACTAGGTATAGAGATACCGACGATCGAATCTCGGGCAAGTAACATACCGAAGAACAAAGTGAACATCATACGGGATTAACTGAATCCTTGACATAGAGGTTCGACCGATGAAGATCTTCGTAGAATATGTAGGAACCAATATGGGCATCCAGGTCCTGCTATTGGATATTGACCGTAGAGGTGTCTCGGTCATGTCTACATAGTTCTCGAACCCGCAGGGTCTGCACACTTAAGGTTTGGTGAAGTTTCAGTAGTATAGAGTTATGTATGGTGGTGACCGAAGGTTGTTCGGAGTCCCGGATGAGATCCCGGATGTCACGAGGAGCTCCAGAATTGTCCGGAGGTAAAGATTCATATATAGGAAGTCCTGTTTTGGTAGCCGGAAAAGTTTCGGGCTAATCGGTAGTGTACCGGGAGTGCCGGTAGTGTACCGGGAGACCATCGGGAGGGGTATTTGGACCCAAGAGGCTACATTGGCTGTGGGAGAGTAAATACCAGCCCTTTCTGGGCTGGTGGAAGTCCCACACAAGGCCCATGCGGCTAGGGAAGAAAAAGCCCAAAGGAAAAAAGGTGGGCAAAGGCCAAAAAAGGAGGATTCCTCCTCCAATCCTCCCACTTCGGCCGAACCAAGGAGGTCTTGGCCCTTGCGCCAAGGCCTCTCCTCCCTCCCTCTTATATATACTAGAGGTTTTAGGGTTTTTGCACAGAATTTTCAACCACGTGCTGCCCGTTCCTCCAGTGCATAGTTTCTCATCTAAATCGGATTTCTGTAGTGCTTAGGCGAAGCCCTGCCGGAATAGCTCCACCACCATAGCCGGAGCGCCGTCACGCTACCGGAGAAATCTTCTTCCTCTCCGCTCCCTCTTGCTGGATCAAGACGGCGGAGATCGTCATCAAGCTGTACGTGTGCTGAACGCGGAGGTGCCGTCCGTTCGGCGCTAGATCGGAAGGATCGTGATCGAGTTCGCAGGACAGAACATGATCAAGTTCGCGGGACGGATCGTGATTGGACCGCCGGATGGATCGTTATTGGATCGTGGGACGCTCGGCGATTTGGATCGCGAAGACGTTCGACTACACCAACCGCGTTTCTTAATGCTTCCCACTTAGCGATCTACAAGGGTATGTAGATCCACTCTCCCTCTCGTAGATGCTCATCACCATGGATAGGTCTTGCGTGAACATAGGATTTTTTTGTTTCCCATGCAACATTCTCCAACAGTGGCATCATGAGCTAGGTCTATGTGTAGATGAGATCTCAAGTAGAACACAAAGAGTTTGTGGGCGTTGATGCTTAGATTGCTTCCTCCCTTGGTCGTGTTTTGGTTCAGCGGTATTGTGAGATGAAGCGGCCCGGACTAACATTACTCGTACGCTTACGAGAGACTGGTTCCCTCAAAGGCAACTTGTTGCATAGATGGCTTGGGGGTGCCAGTTTCTCTCACTTTAGTTGGACCGGATTCGACAAAGGCGGTCCTTGAGAAGATTGAAAAGCAACTAGTGTATCATCGTTGTGGTTTTTGTGTAGATGAGAATTGTTCTTGCTAGATACCCGTAGTAGCCACGTAAAACATGCAACAACAATTAGAGGACGTCTAACTTGTTTTTGCAGGGTATGTTGTGATGTGATATGGCCAATTACATGATGTGATATATGTGATGTATGAGATGATCATGTGATGTATAGATCATCACGGCTTGCATGTCGATGAGTACGACAACCGGTAGGAGCCATAGGATTGTCTTTAATTATTGTATGACCTGCGTGTCAATCATTAAGCGCTATGTAATGCTTTACTTTATCGCTAAACGGTAGCAATAGTAGTAGAAGCATGTTGGGCGCGACAACCCCGATGGCGACACATTGATGGAGATCAAGATGATGGAGATCATGGTGTCGTGCCGGTGACAATGGAGATCATGCCGGTGCTTTCAAGATGGAGATCAAAAGCACAAGTTCATGGCCATATCATGTCACTTATGATTTGCATGTGATGTTAATCTTTTTATGCACCTTGTTTTTCTTAGGATGACGGTAGCATTATAAGGTAATCCCTCGCTTAAATTTCAAAATGAATTGTGTTCTCCCCGAGTGTGCACCATTGCGAAAGTTCGTCGTGTTGAGACACCACGTGATGATCGGGTGTGATAGACTCTACGTTCACATACAACGGGTGCAAGCCAGTGTTGCACGTGCAGAACACTCGGGTTAAACTTGACGAGCCTAGCATGTACAGACATGACCTCGGAACACAAGAGACCAAAAGGTCAAACATGAGTCATATAGTAGATATGATCAACATGATGATGTTCACCATTGAAGCCACCTCAACTCACGTGATGATCGGACTTGAGTTGGTGAATTTGGATAATGTGACACTCAGATGACCTGAGGGATGTCAATTTGAGTGGGAGCTTTAGTAACTAAACTCATTATCTTGAACAATAGTCTAAGCTACCTTTGCATACTTATGTTGTAGATCAATGGCTCGCGCAGTAGCACCCCTGAATTTTAATGCGTTCCTAGAGAAAGCTAAGTTGAAAGATGATGGAAGTAACTTTATTGACTGGGCTCGTAATATGAGGATTATCCTCATGGCTTCCCAGAAATCATATGTCCTTGATGCACCGCTTGGTGACCAACCAGAAGACATGACCTCCGAAGACGTTAAGAACGCTTGGGAGGCACGTACTGGAGATTACTCAATAGTTCAGTCTGCAATATTATATGGCTTAGAACTGGGACTTCAAAGACGTTTTGAACGTCATGGAGCATATGAAATGTTCTAGGAGTTGAAGTTTATCTTTCAGAGGAATGCCTGGATCGAGAGGTATGAGACCTCCGATAAGTTCTATGCTTGCAAGATGGAGGAGAACGGGTCTATCAATGAACATATACTCAGAATGTCTAGGTATGCGACTCGTCCAGCGGAGTTGGGAATTGCCCTTCTGCCAGAGGCGATCATTGACAGAGTTCTTCAATCACTGCCACCTAGTTACAAGAGCTTTGTGACGAACTATAACATGCACGGAATGAACAAGTTAGTCGCCGAGCTGTTTGTGATGCTAAAAGTCGCTGAGCCTGAAATCCAGAAAGAACATCAAATGTTGATGGTCAATAAAATCACTAGTTTCAAGAAGAATGGCAAGGGCAAGGGCAAGAAGGGTAAAACCAAGAAGGATGGCAAAGCAGTTGCTACTCCTGTAAAGAAGCCCAAGCATGGACCCAAGCCAGAAACTGAGTGCTTTCATTGCAAAGGAACTGGTCACTGGAAGCGGAACTGCCCCAAGTACCTGGCTGACAAGAAGGCGGCCAACGACAAATAAGGTATATATGATATACATGTTATTGATGTGTACCTTACTAGCTCTCGTTGTAGTGCCTGGGTATTTGATACCGGTTCGGTTGCTCATATTTGCAACTCAAAACAGGAACTACGGAATAGACGAAGGCTGGCAAAGGATGAAGTGACTATGCGCGTGGGAAATGGTTCCAAGGTTGATGTGATCGTCGTCGACACGCTCTCTCTTCGATTACCATCAGGATTAGTGATGAACCGGAATAATTATTATTTAGTGCTTGCGTTAAGCATGAACATTATATATGGATCTTGTTTATTGCGAGACGGTTACTCATTTAAATCAGAGAATAAAGGTTGTTCTATTTATATGAGTAATATCTTTTATGGTCATGCACCCAATGTGAGGGGTTTATTCATATTGAATCCTGATAGTGATGACACACATATTCATAACATTAATGCCAAAAGATGTAGAGTTGATAATGATAGTACCACTTTCTTGTGGCACTACCGTTTATGTCATATTGATGTAAAACACATGAGGAAGCTCCATGCTGATGGACTTTTCGAGTCACTTGATTTTGAATCACTTGACACATGTGAACCATGCCTCATGGGCAAGATGACTAAAACATCGTTCTCTGGAACAATGGAACGGGCGAGTGACTTATTGGAAATCATACATACTGATGTGTGCGGTCCAATGAATGTTACAGCGCGTGGTGGATATCGTTATTTTCTCACCTTCACTGATGACTTAAGTATATATGGGTATATTTACTTAATGAAACACAAGTCTGAAACGTTTGAAAAGTTCAAGCAATTTCAGAGTGAAGTTGAGAATCATCGTAACAAGAAGATTAAATTCCTGCGATCTGATCGAGGAGGTGAATATCTGAGTTATGAGTTTGGCAGTCACTTAAGACAATGTGGAATTGTTTCACAGTTGACACCGTCCGGAACACCACAGCGTAATGCTGTGTCCGAACATCGTAATCGAACCTTATTAGATATGGTGCGATCTATGATGTCTCTTGCTGATTTGCCACTATCGTTTTGGGGTTATGCATTAGAGGCAGCTGCGTTCACTTTAAATAGGGCACCATCAAAATGGCAAGAGGCCAAAGTTGTCGTTTCTTAAAGTTTAGGGATGTGATGCTTATGTCAAAAAGCTTCAGCCTGAAAAGCTAGAACCCAAAGCGGAGAAATGCGTCTTCATAGGATACCCGAAAAAGACAGTCGGGTATACCTTCTATCTCAGATCCGAAGGCAAAGTGTTTGTCGATAAGAACGGAACATTTCTTGAGAAAAAGTTTCTCTCGAAAGAATTGAGTGGGAGGAAAATAGAGCTTGATGAGGTTATTGAACCTTTACTTCAACCAGAAAGTAGCGCAACGCGGAAAGATGTTTATGTGGAACCTACGACGGTAGAAGAGGAAGTTAATGATGATGATCATGAAGCTTCGGATCAAGCTACTATTGAACCTCGTAGGTCGACAAGGGCGCGTACTACTCCTGAGTGGTACGGCAACCCTGTCTTGGAGGTCATGTTGTTGGACAACAATGAACCTACGAGCTATGGAGGAGCAGTGATGGTCCCGGATTCCGAGAAATGGTTAGAGGCCATGAAATCCGAGATGGGATCCATGTATGAAAACAAAGTATGGACTTTGGAAGTATTACCTGAAGGGCGAAAGGCCATTTAGAACAAATGGATCTTTAAGAAGAAGACAGACGCGGACGGTAATGTCACCGTCTATAAAGCTCGACTTGTGGCAAAGGGTTTTTCACAAGTTCAAGGAGTTGACTACGATGAGACCTTGTCACCTGTAGCGATGCTTAAGTCTGTCAGAATCATGTTGGCAATAGCTGCTTATTTCGATTATGAAATTTGGCAGATGGATGTCAAAACAGTGTTCCTCAACGATTTCCTTGAGGAAGAGTTGTATATGATGCAACCAGAAGGTTTTGTCGATCAAGAGAATGCTAACAAAGTTTGCAAACTCCAGCGATTCATTTATGGGTTGGTGCAAGCATTTCGGAGTTGAAATAAGCGCTTTGATGAGGTGATCAAAGCGTTTGAGTTTATACAAGTTTATGGAGAAGCTCGTATTTACAAGAAAGTGAGTGGGAGCTCTATAGCGTTTCTAGTATTATATGTGGATGACATATTGCTAATTGGAAACAATATAGAAATGCTGGAAAGCGTGAAGGAATATTTGAACAAGAGTTTGTCAATGAAGGACCTAGGAGAAGGTGCTTTCATATTAGGCATTAAGACCTATTGAGATAGATCGAGACGCTTAATAGCACTTTCACAGAGCACATACCTTGATAAAGTTTTGAAGAAGTTCAAAATGGATCAGTCCAAGAAGGGGTTCTTGCCTGTGTTACAAGGTGTGAAGTTGAGTAAGACTCAATGCCCAGTAACTGCAGAAGATAGAGAAAAGATGAGTGTCATCCCCTATGCTTCAGCCATAGGCTCTATCATGTATGCAACGCTGTGCGCAAGACCCGATGTCAGCCTTGCCATAAGTATGTCCGGAAGGTTTCAAAGTGATCCTGAAATGGAGCACTGGGCAGCGGTCAAGAATATCCTTAAGTACCTGAACAGGACTAAGGAAATGTTTCTCGTTTATGGAGGTGATGAAGAGCTCGTCGTAAAGGGTTACGTCGATGCAAGCTTTGACACTCATCCGGATGATTCTAAGTCACAAACCAGATACGTATTTATTCTCAACGGGGGAGCGGTAAGCTGGTGCAGTTCCAAGCAAAGTGTGGTAGCCGATTCTACATGCGAAGCGGAGTACATCGAAGCCTCGGAGGCGGCGAAAGAAGGTGTTTGGATGAAGCAGTTCATGACAGATCTTGGAGTAGTGCCCAGTGCACTGAATCCGATGAACCTGTTCTGTGACAACACTGGTGCCATTGCTCTGGCTAAGGAACCAAGGTTTCACAAGAGGACCAGACACATAAAATGACGCTTCAACTCCATCCACGATTACATCGAGGAGAAGGACATAAATATTTGCAAAGTGCACACCGATCTGAATGTTGCAGACCCATTGACTAAACCTCTTCCAAGGGCTAAACATGATCAACACCAGAACTGCATGGGTGTTCGATTCATTACAATGTAAATCACATAGTGATGTGAACTAGATTATTGACTCTAGTGCAAGTGGGAGACTGTTGGAAATATGCCCTAGAGGCAATAAATAAAGTGTTTATTATTATATTTCCTTGTTCATGATAATCGTTTATTATCCATGCTATCATTGTATTGATTGGAAACACATTACATGTGTGGACAAATAGACAACACTTGGTCCTAGTATGCCTCTAGTGAACTAGCTCGTTAATCAAAGATGGTCAAGGTTTCCTAGCCATTGACATGTGATGTCATTTGATAACGGGATCACATCATTAGAAAAATTATGTAATGGACAAGACCCAAACTACAAACGTAGCATATGATCGTGTCAGTTTATTGCTACTGTTTTCTACATGTCAAGTATATGTTCCTATGACCATGAGATCATGTAACTCACGGACATCGGAGGAGTGCCTTGTGTGTATCAAACATCGCAATGTAACTGGGTGACTATAAAGGTGCTCTACAGGTATCTCTAAGGGTGTCTGTTGAGTTGGCATGGATCAAGACTGGGATTTGTTACTCCGTGTGACGGAGCGGTATCTCATGACCCACTCGGTAATACAACATCACAATAAGCCTTGCAAGCAATGTGACTAAGTGTTAGTCATGGGATCTTGTATTACGGAACGAGTAAAGAGACTTGCCGGTAACGAGGTTGAACTAGGTATGGAGACACCGACGATCGAATCTCGGACAAGTAACATACCGAAGAACAAAGGGAACATCATACGGGATTAACTGAATCCTTGACATAGAGGTTCGACCGATGAAGATCTTCGTAGAATATGTAGGAACCAATATGGGCATCCAGGTCCCGCTATTGGTTATTGACCGTAGAGGTATCTCGGTCATGTCTACATAGTTCTCGAACCCGTAGGGTCTGCACACTTAAGGTTTGGTGACATTTCGGTAGTATAGAGTTATGTATGGTGGTGACCGAAGGTTGTTCGGAGTCTTGGATGAGATCCCGGACGTCACGAGGAGCTCCGGAATGGTCTGGGGGTAAATATTGATATATAGGAAGTTCTGTTTTGGTCGCCGGAAAAGTTTCGGGCTAATCGATAGTGTACCGGGAGTACCGGTAGTGTACCGGGAGACCATCGGGAGGGGTATTTCGACCCAAGAGGCTACATGGGCTGTGGAAGAGTAAATACCAGCCCTTTGTGGGCTGGTGGAAGTCCCACACAAGGCCCATGCGGCTAGGGAAGAAAAGCCCAAAGGAAAAAATGTGAAAAAATGCCAAAAAAGGAGGAATCCTAGTCCTACTAGGATTGGAGGAATCCTCCAATCCTCCCACTTCGGCCGAACCAAGGAGGTCTTGGCCCTTGCGCCAAGGCCTCTCCTCCCTCCCTCTTATATATACTGGAGGTTTTAGGGTTTTTGCACAGAATTTTTAGCCACGTGTTGCCCGTTCCTCCAATGCATAGTTTCTCCTCTAGATCGGATTTCTGTAGTGCTTAGGCGAAGCCCTGCCGGAATAGATCCACCATCATCGTCAAGCTGTACGTGTGCTGAATGCGGAGGTGCCGTACGTTCGGCGCTAGATCGGAAGGACCGTGATCGAGTTCGCGGGACGGATCGTGATTGGACCGCGGGACGGATCGTGATTGGATCGCGGGACGGTTGGCGGTTTGGATCGCGAAGACGTTCAACTACACCAACCGCGTTTCTTAACGCTTCCCGCTTAGCGATCTACAAGGGCATGTAGATCCACTCTCCCTCTCGTAGATGCTCATCATCATGGATAGGTCTTGCGTGAACATAGGAATTTTTTTGGTTCCTATGCAACATTCCCCAACATTCGCCCCGTCAAGCCCAAGCCGGAGGAGACGTCGCTTGGGCGCCGCACTCGAAGCGACGCCCTCGTCATCATCGAGGGTGCCCAGCCCTCCCCGCGCTCCCTCCGCCTGGTACGACGGAAGCCCGAGCCGGGGCTGCTCCCCATCAAGCCGGAGCGCGCCGACATGGTGGCCCTCGACGACGAGTCCGCCCTCAAGTGGGCGAAGGAGGACTATGTCCGCGAGCAGGTGCGCCGCCAGCGCCGCGCATACCTGGAGCTCCAGGCCCGTCGCCGCGAGAAGAAGGGCAGCGTCATCGTCCTCGGCAACGACGAGGAGGAGGGCGAGGTCGGGCCGTCCAGCGCTCCACCGCGTGTCGGCGCCCCTGGCCAGGGCTGCAGCAGGGACGGCGGCGGCGCAGGTGAGGCGCGTGATGACGATGACGACGACGACGGTGATGGCGGCGACTACACCCGCTTCTACAGGCTTCTCAACATGTAGACGACGGCGACGACGGCGACGATGGCTAGGCTTTTAGTTTGGCGTAGTTTAGGCTTAGTTTGCATGTTTTTATGTTTTTATACAAATATCAATGAAGTATCGCTGAATTCGTGTAAAAATCGTCGAGTTTATAAAAATTTGAACGGAATATTGTCGAACCCGCGGCGACCTGTGAGCTGACGACTGAAAACGAAGTCGCCCTCAGAAGCCAATTTAGCGTCGGTTCACCCTCAGGCCGTTCTTTTTCAACGCCTGGAAGGCCGAACGGATGGAGATGCTTTAAACACTTTGGATGGCTAGCTCCTCGCGAAGGCCCGACGGCATCGATGCGAGATGACAGCACACGCAAGCGCACACACGAGACGTACGGGGCAGCCGCCTACGGTCTCGTTTGCCATGCAGTGGGGGTACAGTGTTGTAGTAGTGTCAGCGTGCCACCCACCAGCCGCACATGAAAAAGCAGCAAGCAAAAATCCGGTTTGCTTTGCCCGACGCGTGCACCGCACCATGCGTGCGGCCATGTCCATGCCGGCCTGCTCCCCGGCGCGTGCTCGAGGAGAGCAATCCACCGTACGTACGGGTCCGGGCGCGCACTACCGACTGGTCCAGCATTTTCACCGCCCGAAGCGGGAGAGAGGCGAGCGAAACTAGCAAAGTGCGCCGGCCGTGTAGGCCCCTCGGCCGGCGAGGAAGCGAGGCGCGCGCGCACTGAGCGCAGCCAGTGCGCGTCGGGCGTCTCGATGGCTGTCACGGGCGCGCGCGAGGGTGACCGCGATGCCGGCGCACGCACGCACCGCGCGTCCATCCATCGCCGTCCATGGTGCCGTGGCAGCGCCATCGCCCGTGCCGATCTGGATTATCCAATCGTATCGTAGTAAGTAGTGACACGCATGGATGATGGATCATGGATGGACGTCTGCCGGGACCCGGTGAGTTGCATGCGCTGGGGCGTGGAATCACGTACGCAACCGTTAGGTCCGGCCAGGGGGGCATCATGCCGTCGGATGATCGAGGTGCGATGCCGGTGCCGACCGAGTGCGGCTGGCCCTTGCCTCGGCCGTGTGGTCGTGGCCGTTCGAGAGTAAGACGGCCGGTTTAGTTCAAGTTCGCCTTTGATGGTAGCTGGGCAGATATATAGCTGGGTTCCAAGGGGAAGTGGTAACTGTTAGAATTAATTAATTAGTTTAATTAATAGAAATCTCTGCTTAGCAAACAGACATGCGGTTTTCTCTTTCGATGGGTCGCGTCCTATTATAACGGACACACCCCTCTAATCTCATCTCTTGTGAATGTCACGGTTGTGCGACGCGTCTGTCTCTTCAGGAGGTATATATATGTATAACATCATTGTCAATAAATAGAGATCATTACTGTTCACTCGCACAGTTCTTTACACGTTATCACACACTTCTCTATCCAGCGAGAACGACAAGCACACAGGAACTCCCCGGAGAAGGACTTGAAACGGCGAGGATGTCGTCCCTCGCCTTCCTTCTCCTTGGTCTTCTCTGGGAAGAAGGCCGCCGTCACTTCCTTGCCCAGCAGTGCCGCCGTTTCGTCCGCCATCGAGGGGGGGGGGGCACCACCACGATTGTCTGGCCTTGGCAGTAACCGCCGCCAGATCTTCGCTCGTGGACGTGGCCGTCGCCGTCGCGCCACGCCGGGAACCGGCGCCTAGCCACACCGGTGGACAACAGTCGGGTCTGGACCCAGGGATGGTTGCCGGACCGAGTGCTCCACCGCCACTGAACGCCGATATAGGCGTGCTAGAGCCAGCAGCTGTCGCTCCGGCCGCACCACGGTGGTGCCGTGTGCACGGATACGGTCTGTGCCCTGCTCGCTCCGCCGGCACACTCCTACCGTCACCCACGCCGACAGAGAAGGAGGAACGGGTGTTCACCATGGACGTACCTGCACGCGGCTACAGCCCGGCTCCGACGCACTCCGCCAATGCCGGGAGTGACGACCTCGTCTTCATCCCAACTCTAGGACGCGCCATGGCCACCGCGGGCGCAGTCACCGCTGCCGGAGCAAGTAGCAGCGCCAGGCTTGGACTTGGTCTGGACGCCGCAGGGACCAGCAGCGCCCCATGGGCCTTCGTCTGCTCCTCTGCTTCTCTGGGCGGACAGGGTCCCCTCCTCTTCGGCATTGGAGGGACGGCTGTTGTGGACGTCCACGGCACGAGCGGCAGCGCGGGTCCGCCGGACATCGGCACGAGCCACCGCCTCTTCTTCGGACGCTCCGTCACCGTTGTTGACCGTCGTCCTAGACGCCACCAGGGAGCCTGGAACCCAGCGTCGCTCGGCCTCGCTAACGAACCAGAGGTTGGAGACGAGGAGGAGTCTGTTCCTCCATCGCCGACGACTCGCCGGTGAGTGCGCGTGCGGCGCGGCAGCTGGAACGGGGGAAATGCAGCGCCGCATGAATCGGGGATTGGGGATGGTAGCGGAAACCCTATCCGCTCCTCCTCTTATCCAGTGGTTAAGCGGTGATGGGCTAGTTGGGCCGAAAGGCTATATGGGCCACGACCCACTGTAGCAGTACTATAGCAGTGGGTTGTGCTATGGTTTGGGCCTCTCTATTTGCGGTCCAGGACCATTTTTTCCGTTTTTCTTTTCTGTTTAGTTGTTTAACTAGCAATTCTTGGTTGTGTATAGTTATTTAGTAATTTGTGAGAATTACTATATTGTATTACTCAGTAATTAGTGTATATTATTGTATTGTACAATCACAATGTATGTCAATGTATATGTTTCCGCAATTTGGCGATTGCTATATGTTGATTAATATACATGCATTGTTTTATTTACAACACAATTAATTTGCTATGAGAGTAAATTAATAAGCAGGATGATTGCATGCAGTATATGGCTGACATATCTAAAAAAGAGTTTGTTGAACTTGCCGTCCATGATTCTAACTACTTGACATGGGCAACGGACGTCAAAATCAATTTGACGGCCAAGGGACTCAATTTCGCTATAACCACACCTGCCCAAGGGACTTCATCTATAACAGAAATAACAAGGTATTCAACATTGCACTTCATTCGACATCATCTTCACCCTGACCTAAAGATAGAGTATCTGATGCAGGAGAACCCTCTGACAATCTGGAACTCCTTAAAGGAGAGATATGATCAACAAAGGGTGGTGATGTTGCCTGAGGTGCAACGGGAATGGACACTAGTCCGATTCCAAGACTTTTAAGTCTGTAGCTGCATACAAGTCTGTTGTTCATAAGATCAACTCCAAGTTGAGATTCTGCAATAGTGCAGTTTCTGATGCTGATCTAATTGACAAGACACTTTCAACTTTCCATCCCTCTATGAGGATACTGGCTGAACAGTATCGTCAGCCAAAGTATAAGAAATACTCTGAGTTGATTTACTCGCTGCTTCAGGTAGAGAAGCACAATGAGCTTCTTGAGAAAAACAATTTGGCTCATCCAACAGGAACGATGCCTCTGCCTGAATCACACTTCAACTCAAAGGGTACTCAAAAGTTCAATGGTTCCAAAAAGAACCGTAGGACATTCAATGGAAAGTGGAAGCGTAATGAGAAGCAGAATAAGTATGGAGTCCAAAAGGGCAAAGATTCTTTCAAGAAGAATGAAAGGGCTAGCAACACTGGTTGCTTCATGTGTGGTTGTAAGGGACACATTGCAAAGAAGTGTATCATTTAGTGGAACTGTACCAACAGTCACTTGGAAAGGGCAAGAAGGCTCAGGGGAACCAGTATGAAGCACACTTCATAGGAAATGAACGTGGTACCCCCACGGTTGATGGTTCTCGAGATGATTCTCTGAACATGGACAACCAGGAGCAGAATCAGCAAGTGGAAGATCCAATACTAGATGTCGATGATATGCTTGTGGAATTTGGCTCTAGTGACATATATGGAGACCAGATTTAGTCTCATTTGTCTAAGTATTGTAATGATGTTATTAGACATATTACATGTGTTGTAAAATAAGTTATGTCATTAGACATAATGTGTTAGCTATGTTGTGTGACATAAGGGCTTGTAATAAGTACAAGACATATATAGTTTGTAATGTATGTAATGATTCTATATGAGTTTGATTATATACTGAATTTTGTTCTTTCACTCTATAGAACTTCAAGAAATAATACAATGGAGGAGGAAATGTGTTTGGTGGATAGTGGACCTACTAACACGATACTTAGGGAGATGAAGTATTTCCACACACTCAATAACAGTAATGGAAGTGTCATGACAATTGTTGGTCGAGACACGGTAATCGTTGGTTCTGTTCAAGCTACAATTACATTTCCTATGGGCACTAAATAGGTAATCCAGGATGCTCTACTGTATCCAGATTCTACTTGTACCTTGGTGAGTTTTAAGGATATACGCAAAAAAATTCATGTGGAAACTAATGTAGAGAGTGGGGCTGAATGCCTACACATATGTCACATCCCTAGTTCCCCTGTCATTGTGCTAGATGTTGTGTGCATTATGTTTCATTTGTGCATCAAAGTGAAATGGGGATTAACACCAAACCCTAGCACCTCACTTAAAAGAAGCTAAAACAAAACTTGTGATTTTCAATGAAACCAAAGTGGTCTTCAAAAATGTTCATCTTTTCTGATAAATGTTGGAAACATTAATAAGAGATGAATCATAATTTTAACAACCATTTTGGCATTTAAAATAATTCAACAATGCCTCTGAATTAAGCAAATAATGCACTAAAATTATTTAGGTGCTCCAAAGTTTACCAAAACTTTTGTGGGAGTTTGAAAGTATTCAAACACTAATTCATAAAACTTTTAGGAATTTTGGGCCAAGTTTTGCTGGCTAAATAAAAATACAAACAAATGTCAGAAGAAAAATCAGAAAATAAATAAAATGAGAGAGAGGAAGAAGCCTACCTGAGGCCCAGGAAGGGGCTGGCCCATCTGGCCCCCTCTGGCCCAAGGAGGTCTTCGTCCTCCTGGCAGCCAGGAGGCATGGCGCGTGCTCGCCGTGCGCTTGCGCCGGCGACGCCACGCACCTGCCTGCCTACCTGCCTCCCTGTTGCGCTGGCGACGGGGATAAGGCTGGGAGGTCCCGTCTGGATCTCCCCTTTCCCTTTTCCCCTCGCTCTCTCCTCTCCCTCTCTGCTCCCGCCATGGATGAGCTTTGAGCTCGCCGCCGTTAGCTCGGTTCCCCCGCTCTCCTCTCGCTTCGAGCCGTGCAAAAGCTCTGTTGTGACCTGCTGCTGCTCTCCTCCAAGCGAATCGAAGCCCGAGGCCCTGTAGCGATGACCCCGAGCTTCTTACTCATCTTTGGCCGTCGGAGATCGCCGTCGTGTTCATCGTCTCCAGGCCGTCCCCGAGCTCGTGGCCGTCACCATAGCATCCGCAGTGAGCCCCTGAGTCCATTCCCTCTCTTCCCGTTTGATTTCGTGCCCGTAGCTGCGTTTTGGCTCGAGCCCGAGAAGCTCCGCCGCTGACCTCGTCGCTGGCGTAGTTCCTGGCCACCCCAGCCTCGGGGGTGTGCCCAGGTGGATGGGCACGTGCGTGGGCATCATTTTGAGCCCATCCGCTGTCCTTTGGGTCATCGGAGGGGGAATCCTGATCCCCTCCGCCGCGTTTGGTGCTGCCGGCGGCTAAACGACGGCGAGCACAGCCATTTGACCCCCTGGGTCACTGGCAGGTGGGCCCGACCCTGTTTTAGTTCATTAAAGTTTAAAACAAAAATAATTAAATCAATTATCCTAATTAGTCACTAACATGTGGGTCCAGTTAGTTAATTAGAGTTTAAATTAAAACTAACCTTCTGGTTATTGACTGTGCCACTGACCAGTGGGCCCCACTGGTCAGATTTGAACTATCAACGGCCAGCTGACCTGTTGACGTCATGCTGACCTAAGGCTGATGCAATAAAAGCTTTTCCTGATTATAAATAAATCCACGAAATGTTCAAATCTTATAAAATGCATATAAATTAATCTGTAAGTCAGGTGAAAATAATTTATATATGAAAATTTATCAGAAAAATCCAATGAATCCAATGTTGCTATTGTCATGCATGTTAGAGCAATCTAAATAGGTGAACATTGACATTTATCAATAGGTTAGTATTCGGAATTTGAAATAAAGAAAGATTTTGAACCTATATTCAAATTCATTTCAAATCAACATGAACACTAGTTGCACTAGCTCATCTATACATGCTATCATGCCATGATCATGCATCATATTATTCTACTTGCGTGTGTTGATTGTTTCTTATCTGCATTGCGGTAGGCCCTGCTTCTGAGGATACCTCTGAGTATCCCGACGAAGGAGAGAATCTCTCTGCTACCCAGCAAGGCAAGCAACCCCTTTGATCTTTTCGATAATATCCCACTCTCTCGCTCCTGCTCTTGTTTATTGCATTAGGACAACCGATCACATGTCAGTCATACATGGTAGATGATCCTATTCTGTTGCATAACCTGACATTGTCACAGTAAATAGCTAAACCTTGCAACCTAGCATACCTGGTAGATGCTTGTGCCATGATGTGCTTAGCTTACTTTGCCTGCTATGCTTGCTATTCTTAGAGTTGTGTCAGGTCGGTTTCATCTGGGTGATGAACTGAGTGAAACGATGTTGTTCTAATGTGATGATGTTATGATGAACTCGATTTTGTAAAGGTAGCGATGAGAGGCTATGTAGAAGTACATAGCGGGTTGTCTCATTGGGACCGTTCTTAGGAACTGAGTTCCGTGTTTGTAATCCAAGACTAGCTACTACCACACATTGGGTTCCGGTAACTCGACCCCTCTCGACTTATCATTCGCTTAGTCCCGAGTCCAGGAGTTGCAAGTAGTTTCTGGTGTTTATAGCGTGCTGGAGGCCGTGCATAGCGCTGACCCTAGGGATGGGTTACGACGCGGTAGGCAGTGGAACGGTGTACCAAGGGTCATCCGAATGGCAGGCTTGGGAACCCCGCGCACATCGTTTGGGGCCGTAGCGGAAACTTCGGCCGGACTTCCGTGCGGGTTTAGTCTCAAATAGGCGATAGGCTGGACTAGAGGTCTTATGCGATTGACAGTCGTGGCCGACTCCCTCGCTGGGCTTCCGCTTGAAGGTTGCCGAGGTGCATGGTTTTATGAGCACACATCGATAAGTGGCGAGAGCGTGTGTGAAGAAGTACACCCCTGCAGGGTATGAAACTATTCGAATAGCCGCGTCCTCGGATATGGACTACTTGGAGAACTTATGCTGTTCATAGATAATCAAATGGATACTCATAAAAATATCAAGACAAGTGTGAGTACCGTAGATGGCACTCTCCCAGGAGAGGAAAGTGAGTCTATGGTGGTGTATTGCTATGGAGTTACTGGACTCGTGTGCGATATCTAAAATGTAAACAAGGAGTTAAAATTGAGTAGTGTAGGATAGCTAAGAGTCAAAGCTGGCATTGCTGCATAAGCTCTACCTCCCCTTTTTATTGATACATGAGCATGAATAGACTAGGTCTGCTTTAAAGACTTGCTGAGTACATTTGTACTCATGTTTGCTTAATAAATGTTGCAGATGAGACCCAGGACCCTTCGGGTGGGTTCTTTCTAGATGTCGACGATGCCGAATAGCTGGTGTCCCAGCTACGACCTTACGCCTGTGGCGGGCTGTAGATACTCAGGCCATGTGCCTTTTTACCCTTTCATCTGTCTGTACTCAGACAGCTTTATGCTTCCGCTTGGTTTGTATGAACTTGTTTGTATGACTTGAGTGTCGGGTCATGTGACCCCTATCTGTAATAACATATTATGCAAGGCTCGTCTGAGCCTCTTAAATAAAAGTCACGTTGTTGTATGGTTATGTTGTGATGCCATGGTTGTATCTATGCATATCGGGCATGTCGTGCGTACGTGTGACGTGCAACGGTATGTATGGGATCCGACACCTAGTTATGTGCCTTTAGTAGCACTCTTTACGGGAAACTGCCTCTTTGTGCTTCCACCGAGCCAAGGTAGCTTGCTACTGCTCCGGGCACATTGATTGACCGGCATTTATCCTTCTTTGCTGTTGTGTCTGTCCCTTCGGAGAAATGTCTCGCAGTGTAATGGAGTCCCTGTAGCCTGCTATGACTCGTCTACGTGCAGTGATGGCATTTATGTCTCACGGCGTAATGGAGTCCTTGTAGCTTGTTATGACTCGTCTACACACGCTTGAGACCGACACCTGCATTGTTGGGTTATGTATGCCTGTTTCCATACGGATGTGCCGCTTGGGTTCTATGACTAGTCATGTCAGCCCGGATTCTTTGTCGTTTGATTACCAGCGACATGTTCACATACGTGAGCCAAAAGACGCAAACGGTCCCGGCTAAGGTAAGGCTGCAGCCGTGGAACTTACCGTGTGTGAGGCCACAAAGTGATGTGATATGTTACAGTCTGGATTCATATGACTTAGGATAGGGTCCCGACAACATAACTCAGCACAAGGCATTTCGAAAGGAAATCCTTGAAAAATTGCCTTCTCTATCTTTCGGGTTTTATTATACATACATTAAACCAGAGACGCACATGGCGTACAAGATAGTTTTTCAGAATCTTGATAAGTTCAAGATTTGGCATGGTCACCTGGGTCATCCTGGTATTGGGATGATGAGAAAAATTATTGATGGTTCTGTTGGACATAATATAACGGATATAAAGTTCCCAAAATCATCGGATTTTGTATGCACAACATGTGCAACTGGGAAATTGATCACAAGGCCATCTTATGTGAAAATAAAGAATGAGCCACTTGATTTCCTTGAACGCATTCAAGGAGATATTTGTGGTACAATACAACCGTTATCCGGACCATTCAGATATTTCATCGTCCTAATTGATACATCAACGAGATGGTCAAATGTGTGTCTACTGTCAACAAGGAACCATGCTTTTGCAAAGATAATTGCTCGGATCATTAAATTGAGAGAAAATCATCCTGAGCATAGGATAAAAACCATCAGAATGGATAATGCTGCGGAATTTAGTTCACGAGCATTTAACGATTACTGTCTGGCTTTGGGCATTTCTGTGGAGCACTCAGTACCTTATGTACATACCCAGAATGGCCTTGCGGAATCACTTACCAAAAGAATCAAGTTGATAGCAAGACCACTCCTACATAATAGTAATCTTCCAGCTTCATGCTGGGGTCATGCAGTTTTACATGCTGCAGAGTTGATACAAATTCGACCAACTGCATATCATACAGTCTCCGCGTTGCAGTTAGTACGTGGAAACCAGCCAAGTATTTCCCATCCACGGCAATTCGGTTGCGCGGTATATGTATCGATCTCACCACCGCAACGTACATCAATGGGCCCTCACAGACACATGGGGATCTATGTGGGGTATAATTCTCCGTCAATCATTAAGTACCTGGAACCCCTGACAGGGGATTTGTTCACAGCCTGGTATGCTAATTGCATTTTTGATGAGGACAATTTCCCGGCATTAGGGGGAGAGAATAACCACAAAGAATGCCGAGAAATAGATTGGGATGTGAAAGGCATCCAGTCCTTAGATCCACGTACGAATGAGTCTGACTGGAGGTTCAGAAGATTATAAATTTGCAAAACATTGCAAATAATCTGCCAGATGCATTTATTGATTATAAAGGTGTCACAAAATCAAATGTTCCCGCTATGAATGTGCCAGAGAGAGTAGATGTGACCCATAGATCTACTCAGCCACCTAAGAGGGGGAGAAAACTGGACACAAAGGACAAGGCTTTGCAGAAGCATCTAAGGGGAATGAGGAATCCTCAAATAGTAAATGCAAGTCAACAAGATGTTGATATTCAACCTAGGGTTGAAGGACACCTGAAGGATGTTGGACATCCAGAACCCAACACGAGTGTGCACACAAATTTTGGTGTTGGGACATCGGAAGACCTTGATCCAATTGTTGAGGGAAATCACGAAGGATCAAAAGGTATTGATGAGATACCCATTAACTACATTGATTCAGGAGAATCATACAATAGAAAGACTACAGTTGTCGACATTTATTTTGCCTCCAGAATTGCAGAAGGCCTTGATTTGGATTGCGAACCTAGGTCCATGACAGAGTGCATGAAGCGCTCAGACTGGTCCAAGTGGAAGGCAGCAATTGAGGATGAATTGCGCTCGCTCATAAAAAGAGGGGTATTTACTGCAGTTATACCCACTCCTCAGCATGTCTTCCCCGTGGGAGAAAAATGGGTTTTCGTTCATAAGAGAAACGAGAACAATGAGGTGGTGAGATATAAGGCGAGGCTTGTAGCACAGGGGTTCATGCAGAGACCCGACATCAATTATGATGAAACATATTCTCTTGTTATGAGTGGAACAACATTCCGATATTTAATATCACTGGCAGTGAAGATGAATTTGTCTATCCAGCTAATGGATGTTGTGACTGCATATTTATATGGGTCACTGGATTTAGATATTTATATGAAAGTCCCTGAGGGAATGAAGCTCCCGAATCCAAAGGCTAATCGCAACATGTATTGCGTAAAGCTTCAGAAGTCATTGTATGGCTTGAAGCAGTCGGGAAGAATGTGGTATAACCGACAAAGTATATTCCTTCTTCAGAAAGGTTACTCAAATAATAATGATTGCCCATGTGTGTTTATTAAGAAATCTAAAAATGGATTTTGTATTATTTCTGTGTATGTGGATGATTTGAATATCATTGGGACTACACAAGAAATACATGAGGCAAGTAATCATCTTAAGACGGAGTTTGAGATGAAAGATCTAAGTAAGACTAAATTTTGTTTGGGATTACAACTTGAACATCTTCCTTCAGGAATACTTGTTCATCAGTCTGCTTATATCCAAAAGATTCTTGAAAAATTTAATATGGATAAATCATATCCATCAAAAACACCAATGGTTGTTAGATATCTTGATAGAGATAAAGACCCATTTAGACCTAAGGGTGATGATGAAGAGGTATTAGGACCTGAGTTTCCATACTTCAGTGCTATTGGAGCACTAATGTATCTAGCAAACTGCACCAGGCCTGATATATCATTTGCAGTTAATTTATTGGCTAGATTCAGTGCATCACCAACAAAGAGGCATTGGGTTGGTGTGAAGAACGTTTTCAGATATCTTCAAGGCACCAAAGATCTTGGTTTGTTCTATCAGAAAAATCAAGATAAGACCATGGTGGGATATTGTGATGCTGGATACCTATCGGACCCTCATAATGCCAGATCACAGACTGGTTTTGTCTTCTTGAGTGGAGGTATGGCCTTCTCATGGAAGTCGGCAAAACAAACTTTGGTGGCTACATCCACAAATCATTCTGAAATTATTGCTTTGTTTGAAGCATCATATGAATGTGCATGGCTTCGAAGAATGATAAACTTTATTGAAATACAAGTGGGATTGGATCATTGGAATCACCCACCATTATCTATGAAGATAATGTTGCATGTATTACACAAATGCAAACATGTTATATAAAGAGTAATATTACAAAGCATATTTCTCCTAAACTATTTTATCCCCATGAGTTACAACAAAATGGGGAGATAAATATTTTGCAAACGAAGTCATGTGATAATCTTGCTGATTTGTTTACAAAGTCATTACCAAGTTCTTTATTTGAGAAGTATATCAATGGAATTGGTATGAAACGACTTCGAGATTGCAAAGTTTAGGGGGAGTGTCTCCCTGAATGATAGTCTGCTTGTGATCCTCGAATCTTTGATATTGCACTCTTTTCCTTTATAAGTTTTCCTGAATGGTTCCTTATGGAAGGTTTTTAATGAGGCAATAGTAATGCAGGCATTGTGATATGTCAGTTTCTCCTTGTATTCCCACTGGGTTTTTTGGAAGGAGTTTTTGATGGCATACTGTATATATCTCCTCATATTTTTCCTACAGGGTTTTTGGAGGAGACTGATCATGATGATGATGATGATCAAGATGTTGATGATGATGTTTACAAGAATAACTGAAGTAGAGATTAGGGGGAGTGTTAGAATTAATTAATTAGTTTAATTAATAGAAATCTCTGCTTAGCAAACCGACATACGTTTTTCTCTTTCGATGGGTCGCGTCCTATTGCAACGGACACACCCCTCTAATCCCATCTCTTGTGAACGTCGCGGCTGTGCGACGCGCCTCTTCAGGAGGTATATATATGTGCAACATCATTGTCAATAAACAGAGATCATTACTGTTCACTCGCACAGTTTTTTACGGTAACGATCCTCCTATTATCTGTTACAAACACAGACCTCCATATACGAGACCCTCACCCCAGTACCGCTCACCCCTATGAATACCTTCGGACGACTTGGCCCATAATTTCAAGATTGACAAAGTCATGCTTCATAGTTAATGAGCACACCATATTACTAAGAAAATAAAATATATGAGCATCCGTTTCAAGTCTAAAGCTTAAATTAGGATGTGCTATCCTCAAGAAAAAAATTAGGATGTGCTAGTTTCACTTAAAAAAACTTAACCATTTATACTATGTTTAGTTTGTCTGTGGTGGTTAATTAATTTAGAAAGCTCAGCTTCAACCTTAATTAGCACCTCTATGCGTAAGAATATTTTATGGTGTGTCAAGGTAATGATGTAACCTGTAGATCGACTAGGCCAGATGAGTCCGGTAGTGAAGTAAGGAGCTGGATTACCTTGTCCTTGGCTCGACGAGCTCGAGCCGGAATCCATGATGAGACGATGGTGGTGGTGATAGACAAGATTAAGAGAGGTGTCGGTGGTGCTTTCCGTGAGCGCTGCGCCAACCCTAGATCGATAGGGTGTGTCGATGGACAAAGTGACGGCAACAAATCTCGTCCCGACCTCCCATCTCTGGTAATATAGCGCGGGTCACAGGGGCTCATCAACCAGCCCACGAGAGATAAACCATGTTCGAGACCTTGAACGGGAACAGCTAGCAGAAGGGTCCCCAAAAAGAAGGAAACCTTGCCCAGAACCTAGCCCCCAAATCCGAACATGAACTTTAATCCAGAAGGTCACTCAACAGCTACAATCCAACAATTCGGCGATGAATGAGCAAAAGCTAGAGCCCGACCAATTAATTGCCCCAGGTACTGTCAACATCTCTCGTGGCCTCCCTCAAAAAAAAAAACATCTCTCGTGGCCGTGGGGCAGCAGTCACGTACGCTACAGCAACATGCCAATCCGCCCGCTCCCGCAGCTCAAGAAACCAATTTCACCTGGCACGGCCAGTCCGCCGTCGTGGGCCAAGCGCGCCACGACCAAAGGACGACGAACGTACGATCTGTGCACCTCTCCGTCCGTCCAAACCACATCGCACCTTCCACCCGCGCGCACGGCTCCAACCCCACCTTACCTATCCCCCTCACCGCAACTGAGGCCTGACGTGCACGCGACGATCGGCCACGGCCAGTGACCCCGACGCCGGAACCCGATTATTACGACGGGCCGGCGTGTCAGCGACGCAGACGATCTAACGCCGTCCCGGCCCGACACGGAAGCCCCGGGGCCGGGTTCCGTCTTCCGTGGCAAAGGACGCCGTACGTGCAGGCAGCGGCGCACCGGCGGCTAATCTAATCTTTTCCCAGTCCGCACGAGCCGTGCAAGTCCCATAAAAACCACCGCGAGTGCCGCGAACCACACCGCACCACGCACCTATCCAGCAGTAGCTTCCCAGCAGCATCGACGGCGAGAGCTCGGCTGCAGTTGGACCGCCGGCGAGGGAGCTGCCATCATCATGCAAGGGGACCAGGCGGAGAAGAGGGGGAAGGTGAAGAAGGGGTGGCTGGCGGTGCGCGTCGGCCAGGCCCAGGCGGATCAGCAGGGGCAGCAGGGCAACGGGTTCCGGCGATTCGTCATCCCCATCGCCTACCTGTACCACCCGCTCTTCCAGCGGCTGTTGGAGGCGGCGCGGGACACGTACGGGTACGACTCGGCCGGCCCGCTCTGGCTGCCCTGCTCCGTCGACGAGTTCCTCCGCCTGCGCGCGCTCGTCGACCGAGAGACGGTGCACTCCCACTCCTCGTCGCATCGCGTGCACGCCGGCGGCCACCAGCAGCACGGCTACTCCTTCGCCGCGTGCACCCCCGCCAAAATCACGTCCTGATCGACCCACATCGACATCGATTCACGGCCCGCCGGCTTTCCTTTGTTGAGCACTGGAGCGCGCAAGCGGCGGGAGTACAGCCTGCCGGAGACGACAGTCACACATGTACACGTATCCGTACATAGAAAAGGAGAGAGATTCCATTTACGGAGAGGCATCAGAGGCAGTCAGCCATTATATAATGCAAGATGCGAAGATGTTTAAAAAAATAAATCGAAATTCCTTTAAACATTGATGTTTATTTATACATGATAGACGTTTAGTTATGCCTCTCTTTTGTATAAATAGACACTGATGCTTTAAAAAAATCCGGTTTAATTTTCTAAGCATCATCCTAAGCATTTAAAAAATCCGGAGAATGATGTGATGGACAAGACCCAAACTGCAAACGTAGCATATGATCGTGTCAGTTTATTGCTACTGTTTTCCGCATGTCAAGTATGTGTTCCTATGACCATGAGATCATGCAACTCACAGATATCGGAGGAGTGCCTTGTGTGTATCAAACGTCGCAACGTAACTGGGTGACTATAAAGGTGCTCTACAGGTATCTCCGATGGTTTTTGTTGAGTTGGCATGGATCGAGACTGGGATTTGTTACTCCGTGTGACGGAGAGGTATCTCAGGGCCCACTCGGTAATACAACATCACAACAAGCCTTGCAAGCAATGTGGCTAAGTGTTAGTCATGGGATCTTGTATTACGGAACGAGTAAAGAGACTTGCCAGTAACGAGGTTGAATTAGGTATGGATATACTGACGATCGAATCTCGGGCAAGTAACATACCGAAGAACAAAGGGAACGTTATACGGGATTAACTGAATCATTGACATAGAGGTTCGACCGATAAAGATCTTCGTAGAACATGTAGGAACCAATGTGGACGTCCAGGTCCCGCCATTGGTTATTGACTGTAGAGGTGTCTCGGTCATGTCTACATAGTTCTCGAACTCGCAGGGTCTGCACACTTAAGGTTCGGTGACGTTTCGGTAGTGTAGAGTTATGTATGGTGGTTACCGAAGGTTTTTCGGAGTCCCGGATGAGATCCCGGACGTCACGAGGAGCTCCGAAATGGTCCGGAGGTAAAGATTCATATATAGGATGTCCCGGTTTGGTCGCCGGAAAAGTTTCGGGCTCATCGGTAGTGTACCGGGAGTGTACCGGGAGTGCCGGTAGTGTACCGGGGGACCTCCGGGAGGGGTATTTCGACCCCAAGAGGTCCATGGGCTGTGGGAGAATAATAACCAGCCCTTAGTGGGCTGGGAAAACAGCCACAAAGGCCCATGGCGCAGGAGAGAAAGTCCTAAAGCAAAAAGTGGAAAATCAGCCAATAGGAGGCAATCCTACTCCAACTAGGATTGGAGGTGAAGTAGGATTGCTTCCCACCTCCTATTTCGGCCGACCCAAAGGCCTTGGCTGCCTCTCCTCTCCTCTCCTCCTATATATACTAGTGGATTGGGTGGTTTTTGGACAGAATTTCCGGCCACGTGCTACCCGTTCCACCGGTGCATAGTTTCTCCTCTAGATCGTAGTTCCGCAGCGCTTAGGCGAAGCCCTGCCGGAATTGCTCCACCACCATCACCGGAGCGCCGTCACGCTGCCGGTGAACTCTCTCTCCTCTCCACCTCCTCTCGCTGGATCGAGACGGTGGAGATCGTCATCAAGCTGCACGTGTGCTGAACGCGGAGGTGCCGTCCGTTCGGCGCTAGATCGGAAGGACCGTGATCGAGATCGTGAGACGGTTCGTGATGTGATCACGGAACGGATCGTGATGAGTTCGCAGGACAGATCGTGATCAAGATCGTGAGACGGTTCGTGATGTGATCACGGAACGGATCGTGATGAGTTCGCGGGACAGATCGTGATCAAGATCGTGAGACGGATCGTGATGAGTTCACGGGACGGATCATGATGTGTTCGCGGGACGGTTCGTGATTGGATCGCGGGACGCTCGGCGATTTGGATCGCGAAGAAGTTCGACTACACCAACCGCGTTTCTTAACGCTTCCCGCTTAGCGATCTACAAGGGTACGTAGATCCACTCTCCCTCTCGTAGATGCTCATCACCATGGATAGGTTTGCGTGTGCGTAGGAAAAAATTTGTTTCCCATGCGGCGTTCCCCAACAGAGGGTTCCCCCCTGAATGCATTACTCAAGGTGTAAGCCCATGTCGGTTTTCAAGTTGACAAAAGGGGCTTTTTCAGGTCAAGCCCAAAGGCATATGAAATATGAAATCTATAACCGCCAAACGTGTCATGTTTTGTGCTCTTGCCCACAACACCCTCTGTCGGGGATATACCCCGCGGTATGACCCGGCCTGGCGACTCACAGGAGACCCGGTAAAGACATGACGTTTTATTGGTGATCCGGCTGACGGGCCGCGGGACGACTAGACCCAAGACCCGGCGTGTGAACCGGCGCTAGGCGACTCACAAGAGAAGGCCTAAAAGAGAAAGAATTTCCTTACAAGAGAAACAAGACCCGGAATAGGATTTTAAAGAGACTAGTCCTAATCCTACTCCTAGTAGGACTCTATTTGTAAACCTATCCTCTACACTTATATAAGGAGGGGTAGAGCACCCCTAGAGGGACAAGTTCACAAGTCCACAAGTTTAGACAACACAAGAGATTAGAGATAGACAGATTAGAGGCTCTCGTGATTAGAGGTAGCAAAACAACACTCTTGTAACCGAGAGACCTCTTTCATCATCAATGTCAGACAAGCGGGACATAGGCTTTACCTCCATCGGAGGGGCCGAACCTGGATAACTCTGTGTCTCTCGATTCCGATCAACCCCTTCAAGCCGCCACGTAGTTGCGTCTTCTACCCCGAACCTAAGTCCGTTTATCCGGATATCTGTCGTGACAAATACACGACACCATCTTAATCGCGAGATGGTTGCACGTATCTTACAACATGCCACGTCATATCTTTTCATTCGTGAAATAACCATGCTGCTTCAAACGCACTTTGTCGACCACTCCTCCTTCATTCTCTCCCACCCCCTCCGTCGCCCACTCCCCCCACTCCATCGCCCTGCTTCCTCGCCCATTCTATTCCTACTTCATCTCCGACAACGGCGATGAAGAGAGCATTGTCGGACGCCGACCGAGATGCTGAGTGTCAGATTTATGGGTGCCTGCATCGTTTCTGAATCCGAAGGAGCCGTTTGTGCGTGCACACGTCATCGCGGGATCGTCGGCTTACCCCGCGCATTCAGATGATGCAGCAGCTGGGGAATCCACCGGAGGCCGGTGTTAGGGGATCCATGGCGGGGGGTCATCTTCTCGCCGCCGGATCTAGCCGATGGGGAGGCCGCAACCGCAATAGGGGTTGCGTGTCGACGACGCCAACCACCTCCAGGCTCCCCCTGGCGTGGTCACAAACACGAGCTGCCCCCGCTCCCATCAGGGTGCTTGGAGATCAACGCCAACGGCCTAGTCAGAGCTCTGCTCGGTAATGCCCAGCCCCAGAATTCCACCATTTCTATGATATTTTTTTGTTCTAGCGATGCATACATCAAAAGTGAATCGGTCGGGCAGATTTGAATCTAGGTCCGGTTTTCTCAATGTGTCACTTGAACCAATGGAACACCCCTTTATTGTGTATTTGTTACCACTCTAGTGTCTGAAATCATTTTCTATGTGATCTGAACAAAACAGATATGCATACTAGTCTCGAGTATGGAATGGCAAGTTGTTCGCTAGATTTTGTTGGCAATTTTCTGCTTACTAGATCATGGCAAAAGTTAGCAGATTGTGTAACAGTGAAATGGATACTTGAAGAAAAGTTGTATTTTAACAATGTCTAGAATGAATCACATGTCAATTTTATGAAAAAAATAATCTCATCCATCACATTTAGTAAATGGTTGCCATGATAGCTTTTCTTAAGTAAATAGTTGCCATGGCAAATTGATATTCATGGCAGTTTTCTTGCACGAAGAATGCCAATTATAACTAAAACACCATTGCAAATTTTAATACGCATATGCCATGGCAAAAAAATTAATCCTAATTTGTAGCCATGTCCCTCTTGGAACAACTATTTGACTCTTTTTAGGCCTATGGCAAATTTTAATTAAGACCATGGCAAATCTGTTGTAGAATTTTATTTAAATCACATGGCAATTTTTTGTCATGTTTTTGTATACACCAAATATTTCTAATTTTGGCATGTACAATAATACTTAGATTTGCGATGTGACAAGTTTTAAACTTCCTAGATTTGCCATGTGTGTTTGGGTACGTAGTAGTAATTCAAAAAAATTCCTACCTGTCACCAAGATCAATCTATGGAGAAACCAACAACGAGCAAAGGGGTAGAGCATCTTCATACCTTTGAAGATCGCTTAGCGAAAGCGTTACTAGAACGCGGTTGGTGGAGTCGTACTCGCAGCGATTCAGATCGCGGTCGATTCCGATCTAAGCATCGAACAACGACGCCTCTGCGTTCAACACACGTGCAGCCCGATGACGTCTCCTATGCCTTGATCCAGCAAGGATGAAGGAGAGGTTGAGGGAGAGCTCCGGCAGCACGACGGGCGTGGTGACGGTGGAGCTGCGTGATACTCCGGTAGGGCTTCGCCGAGCGCTACGGAGGAAGAGCAGGAGGAGGGGTAGGGCTGCGTAGAGAGAGAGAGAGAGAGATCTATTGTGTGCAGCCCCAAAAACCCTCCACTATTTATAGGAGGAGGAGGAGAGGGGGCGCACCCCCTAAGGTTCCCATCCTAGGGCGGCGGCCAGCCCTAGATGGCCCTTGGGGTTGGCGGCCAAGAGAGGGGAGAGGGGGTGCGGCAACCCTAGGCGCCCTAGGGTGGGCCTAGGGCCCATCTGCGCTAGGGTTTGCCCCCTCTTGCTCGTTTGCTGCGTCTTGGGCCTGGTGGGAGGTGCACCAGCCTACCCAGGGGCTGGTTCCCTCCCACTTTTGGCCCATGCAGGCCTCTGGTGCCGGTGGTCCCTCATGGTGGACCCTCGGAACCCTTCCGGTGGTCCCGGTACGTTACCGGTGATGCCCGAAACACTTTCGGTGACAAAATCCCCACTTCATATATATGAATCTTTACCTTCGGACCATTCTGGAACTTCTCGTGATGTCCGGGATCTCATACAGGACTCCGAACAACCTTTAGTAACCATGTACACTATTCCCATATAACCCTAGCATCATCGAACCTTAAGTGTGTAGACCCTACGGGTTCGGGAAGCATGAAGACATGACCGAGACACCTCTCTGGCCAATAACCAATAGCGGGATCTGGATACCCATATTGGCTCCCACATATTCCATGACGATCTCATCGGATGAACCACGATGTCGGGGATTCAATCAATCCCGTATACAATTCCCTTTGTCCATCGGTATGTTACTTGCCTGAGATTCGATCGTCGGTATCCCTAAACCTTGTTCAATCTCGTTACCAGCAAGTCTCTTTACTCGTTCCATAACACATCATCCCGTGGCTAACTCCTTAGTCACATTGAGCTCATTATGATGATGTCTTACCGAGTGGGCCCAGAGATACCTCTCTATCACACGGAGTGACAAATCCCAGTCTCGATTCGTGCCAACCCAACAGATACTTTTGGGGATATCCACAGTGTACCTTTATAGCCACCCAGTTATGTTGTGACGTTTGGCACACCCAAAGTATTCCTACGGTATCCAGGAGTTGCACAATCTCATGGTCTAAGGAAATGATACTTGACATTAGAAAAGCTTTAGCAGATAAGCTACACGATCTTGTGCTATGCTTAGGATTGGGTATTGTCCATCACATAATTCTCTTAATGATGTGACCCCGTGATCAACGACATCCAATGTCCATGGTCATGAAACCGTGACCATCTATTGATCAATGAGCTAGCCAACTAGAGTCTTACTAGGGACATGTTGTGGTCTATGTATTCACACATGTATTACGGTTTCCAGCTAATACAATTATAGCACGAACAGTAGACAATTATCATGAACAAAGAAATATAATAATAATCACTTTATTATTGCCTCTAGGGCATATTTCCAACAGTCTCCCACTTTCACTAGAGTCAATAATCTAGTTACATTGTGATGTATCGAACACCCATAGAGTTCTGGTGTTGATCATGTTTTGCTCGTGAGAGAGGTTTAGTCAACGGATATGCGACATTCAAATCCGTATGTACTTTACAAATGTCTATATCTCCATCCTGGACATATCCACAAATGGAGTTGAAGCGGCGCTTGATGTGTCTTGTCTTCTTGTGAAACCTGGGTTCCTTGGCAAGGACAATAGCTCCAGTGTTGTCACGGAGTAGAGTCATTGGGCCCGACGCATTGGGAATCACTCCTAGGTCAGTGATGAACTCCTTCATCCAGACTCCTTCCCGTGCTGCTTCCGAAGCAGCTATGTACTCCTATTCACATGTAGATGCCGTCATGACGCTTTGCTTGCTACTCCACCAGCTGACTGCCCCTTCGTTCAAAATATACACGTATCCGGTTTGTGACTTGGAGTCATCCAGATCTGTGTCGAAGCTAGCATCAACGTAACCCTTTATGACGAGCTCTTCGGCACCTCCATATACGAGAAACATGTTCTTGGTCCTTTTCAGGTACTTCGGTATATTCTTGACCGCTGTCCAGTGTTTCGCTCTGGGATCACTTTGGTACCTCCCTACCAAACTTATGGCAAGGTTCACATCAGGTCTGATACACTGCATAGCATACATTATAGAGCCTATGACTGAAGCATAGGGGATGACACTCATCTTTTCTCTATCCTCTGCCGTGGTTGGGCATTGAGTCGTACTCAATCTCACACCTTGTAACACAGGCAAGAACCCCTTCTTGGACTGATCCATATTGAACGTTTTCAATATCTTGTCAAGGTATGTGCTTTGTGAAAGACCTATGAGGCATCTCGATCTATCTCTATAGATCTTTATGCCTAATATGTAAGCAGCTTCTCCAAGGCCCTTCATTGAAAAACACTTATTAAAGTAGGCCTTTATGCTTTCCAAAAGTTCTATATCATTTCCCATCAACAATATGTCATCCACATATAATATGAGAAATGATATAGAGCTCCCACTCACTTTCTTGTAAATACAGGGTTCTCCATAAACCTGTATAAATCCAAACGCTTTAATCACCTCATTAAAGCAAATGTTCCAACTCTGAGATTCTTGCACCAGCTCATAGATGGAGCACTGAAGCTTGCATACTTTGTTAGCATCTTTAGGATCGACAAAACCTTTCGGCTGCTTCATATATAGTTCTTCCTTAAGGAAGCCATTAAGGAATGCCGTTTTGACATCCATTTGCCAGATCTCATAATTATAAAATGCAGCAATTGCTAACATGATTCGGACGGACTTCAACATCGCTACGGGTGAGAAAGCCTCATCGTAGTCAACTCCTTGAACTTGTCGATAACCCTTAGCGACAAGCCGAGCCTTATAGACGGTCACATTACCATCCGCATCAGTCTTCTTCTTAAAGATTCATTTATTTTCTATGGCTCGCCGATCATCGAGCAAGTCCACCAAAGTCCATACTTTGTTCTCATACATGGATCCTATCTCGGATTTCATGGCTTCAAGCCATTTGTTGGAATCTGGGCCCTCCGTCGCTTCTTCATAGTTCGAAGGTTCACCGTTGTCCAACAACATGATCTCCAGGACAGGGTTGCCATACCACTCTCGTGCGGAACGTGTCCTTGTGGACCTTTGAGGTTCACTAGCAACTTGATCTGAAGTTTCATGATCATCATCATTAACTTCCTCTCCAGCCGGTGCAGGCTCCACAGAAACAACTTCCTGTGCTGCGCTACTCTCCGGTTCGAGTGTAGGTACAATTACCTCATCAAGTTCTATTTTCCTCCCACTTACTTCTTTCGAGAGAAACTCTTTCTCTAGAAAGGATCCATTCTTGGCAAAAAAGACTTTCCCTTCGGATCTAAGGTAGAAGGTATACCCAACAGTTTCTTTGGGGTATCCTATGAAGACGCACTTTTCTGCTTTTGGTTTGAGCTTCTAAGGTTGAAGTTTCTTCACATAAGCATCGCATCCGCAAACTTTCAGAAATGACAACTTAGGTTTCTTTCCAAACCATAATTCATACGGTGTCGTCTCAACGGACTTAGACGGTGCCCTATTTAAAGTGAATGCGGCAGTCTCTAATGCATATCTCCAAAATGATAGCGGTAAGTCGGTAAGAGACATCATATATCGCACCATATCCAATAGAGTGCGATTACGACGTTCAGACACACCATTTCACTGAGGTGTGCCAGGCGGCGTGAGTTGTGAAACAATTCCACATTTCCTTAGGTGCGTGCCAAACTCGTGACTCAAATATTCTCCGCCACGATCAGATCGTAGGCACTTTATTTTCCTGTCACGTTGATTCTCTACCTCACTCTGAAATTCTTTGAACTTTTCAAAGCTTTCAGACTTGTGTTTCATTAAGTAGACATACATATCTGCTTAAGTCATAAGTGAGGGTGAGAACATAACGGTAGCCACCACGAGCGTCAACGCTCATTGGATCGCATACATCGGTATGTATTATCTCCAACAAGTGAGTTGCTCGCTCCATTGTTTCGGAGAACGGATTCTTGGTCATCTTGCCCATGAGGCATGGTTCGCACGTGTCAAATGATTCAAAATCAAGAGACTCCAAAAGTCCATTAGCATGGAGTTTCTTCATGCGTTTTACACCCATATGACCAAGGCGGCACTGCCACATGTAAGTGGGACTATCGTTATCAACCTTACATCTTTTGGTACTCACACTATGAACATGTGTAACATCACGTTCGAGATTCATCAAAAATAAACCATTGACCAACGGGGCATGACCATAAAACATTTTTTCTCATATAAATAGAACAACCATTATTCTCATATTTAAATGAGTAGCCATCTCGCATCAAGCGAGATCCAGATACAATGTTCATGCTCAAAGCTGGTACTAAATAACAATTATTAAGGTTTAAAACTAATCCCAAAGGTAGATGTAGAGGTAGCGTGCCGACGACGATCACGTCGACCTTGGAACCATTCTCGACGTGCATCGTCACCTCGTCCTTTGCCAGTCTCCGCTTATTCCGCAGCTCCTGCTTGGAGTTACAAATGTGAGCAACTGCACCGGTATCAAATACCCAGGAGCTACTACGAGCCCTGGTAAGGTACACATCAATAACAAGTATATCACATATACCTTTAACGTTGCCGACCTTCTTATCCGCTAAGTGCTTGGGGCAGTTCCGCTCCCAATGACCGGTACCCTTGCAATAAAAGCACTTAGTCTCAGGATTGGGTCCATTCTTGTTCTTCTTCCCGGCAGCTTGCTTACCGGGCGCGGCAACTGCTTTGCCGTCCTTCTTGAAGTTCTTCTTACCCTTGCCTTTCTTGAAACTAGTGGTCTTATTGACCATCAACACTTGATGTTCCTTTCTGATTTCCACCTCCGCTGATTTCAGCATCGAATACAACTCAAGAATGGACTTCTCCATCCCTTGCATATTGTAGTTCATCACAAAGCTCTTGTAGCTAGGTGGAAGCGACTGGAGGCTTCTGTCAATTACCGAGTCATCCGGAAGATTAACTCCCAGCTGAGACAAGCGGTTGTGCAATCCAGACATTTTGAGTATGTGCTCGCTGACAAAACTATTTTCCTCCATCTTACAACTGAAGAACTTGTCAGAGACATCATATCTCTCGACCCGGGCATGAGCTTGGAAAACCATTCTCAGCTCTTGGAACATCTCATATGCTCCGTGTTGCTCAAAACGCTTTTGGAGCCCCAGTTCTAAGCTGTAAAGCATGCCGCACTGAACCAGTGAGTAATCATCACTATGCGACTGCCAGACATTCATAACGTCTTGAGTTGCTGGGAAAACGGGTGCGTCACCTAGTGATGCATCAAGGACATATAATTTCTTGGAAGCTATGAGGATGATCCTCAAGCTACGGACCCAGTCCGTATAGTTGCTTCCATCGTCTTTCAGCTTGGTTTCTCTAGGAACGTGTTGAAGTTGAGGGCAACATTAGCGTGGGCCATTGGATCTACAATATAGATTGTAAAGATAATTTTAGACTAAGTTCATGATAATTAAGTTCACATAATCAAATTATTTAATGAACTCCCACTTAGATAGACATCTCACTAGTCATCCAAGTGATACATGATCCATGTCAACTAGCCCGTGTCCGATCATGACGTGAGACGGACTAGTCATCAATGGTGAACATCTCCATGTTGATCGTATCTTCTATACGACTCATGTTTGACCTTTCGGTCTCCCGTGTTTCGAGGCCATGTCTGTACATGCTAGGATCGTCAAGTCAACCTAAGTGTATTGCGTGTGTAAATCTGGCTTACACCCATTGTATACGAACATTAGAACCTATCACACCCGATCATCACGTGGTTCTTCGGAACAACGAACCTTGGCAACGGTGCACAGTTAGGGGGAACACATTTCTTGAAATTTTAGTGAGAGATCATCTTATTTAAGCTACCGCCGTTCTAAGCAAATAAGATGTAAAAACATGATAAACATCACATGCAATTATATAGTGACATGATATGGCCAATATCATCTTGCTCCTTTGATCTCCATCTTCGGGGCACCATGATCATCATTATCACCGGCATGACATCATGATCTCCATCATCGTGTCTTCATGAAGTTGTCTCGCCAACTATTACTTCTACTACTATGGCTAATGGTTAGCAATAAAGTAAAGTAATTACATGGCATTTTGATTGACACGCAGGTCTTAGAATAAATTAAGACAACTCCTATGGCTCCTGTCGGTTGTCATACTCATCGACATGCAAGTCGTGGATCCTATTACAAGAACATGATCAATCTCATAATCACATATATCGCGTCACATCCTTTGGCCATATCACATCACACGACATATGCTGCAAAAACAAGTTAAACGTCCTCTAATTGTTGTTGCAAGTTTTTACGTGGCTCTCTAATTGTTGTTGCAAGTTTTTACGTGGCTGCTATAGGTTTTTAGCAAGAACGTTTCTTACCTACGCAAAAACCACAACGTGATATGCCAATTGCTATTTACCCTTCATAAGGACCCTCTTCATCGAATCCGATCCGGCTAAAGTGGCAGAGACAAACACCCGCTAGCCATCTTATGCAACAAGTGCATGTCAGGCAGTGGAACTAGTCTCACGTAAGCGTACGTGTAAAGTCGGTCCGGACCGCTTCATCCCACAATGCCGCCGAATCAAGATAAGACTAGTAACGGCAAGCAAATTGACCAAATCATCGCCAAATTGACCAAATCATCGCCCACAACTACTTGTGCTCTACTCGTGCATAGAATCTACGCATAGACCTAGCTCATGATGCCACTGTTTGGGTACGTAGTAGTAATTCAAAAAAAATCCTACGTGTCACCAAGATCAATCTATGGAGAAACCAGCAACGAGCAAAGGGGTAGAGCATCTTCATACCTTTGAAGATCGCTAAGCGGAAGCATTATTAGAACGCGGTTGGTGGAGTCGTACTCGCAGCGATTCAGATCGCGGTCGATTCCGATCTAAGCGCCGAACAACGGCGCCTCCGCGTTCAACACACGTGCAGCCCGATGACGTCTCCTACATCTTGATCCAGCAAGGATGAAGGAGATGTTGAGGGAGAGCTCCGGCAGCACAACAGTGTGGTGACGGTGGAGCTGCGTAGTACTTTGGCAGGGCTTTGTTGAGCGCTACGGAGGACGAGGAGGAGGAGGGGTAGGGCTGTGCCAAGAGAGAGAGAGAGAGAGAGATCTATTGTGTGCAGCTCCCAAAACTCTCCACTATTTATAGGAGGAGGAGGAGACGGGCGCACCCCCTAGGGTTCCCACCCTAGGGCGGCGGCCAACCCTAGATGGCCCTTGGGGACGGCGGCCAAGAGAGGGGAGAGGGGGTGCGGCAGCCCTAGGTGCCCTAGGGTGGGCCTAGGGCCCATCTGCGCTAGGGTTTGCCCCCCTTACTCCTTTGTTGCGTCTTGGGCCTGGTGGGAGGCGCACCAGCCCACCCAGGGGCTGGTTCCCTCCCACTTTCAGCCCATGCAGGCCTCTGGTGCCGGTGGCCCCTCACGGCGGACCCTCGGAACCCTTCCGGTGGTCCTGGTACGTTACCGGTGATGCCCGAAACACTTTCGGTGACCAAATCCTCACTTCCTATATATGAATCTTTACCTCCGGACCATTCTGGAACTCCTCGTGACGTCCGGGATCTCATACAGGACTCCGAACAACCTTCGCTAACCATGTACACTATTCCCATAAAACCCTAGCGTCATCGAACCTTAAGTGTGTAGACCCTACGGGTTCGGGAAGCATGCAGACATGACCGAGACACCTCTCCGGACAATAACCAATAGCGGGATCTGGATACCCATATTGGCTCCCACATATTCCACGATGATCTCATCAGATGAACCACGATGTCGGGGATTCAATCAATCCCGTATACAATTCCCTCTGTCCATCGGTATGTTACTTGCCCGAGATTCAATCGTTGGTATCCCTATACCTTGTTCAATCTCGTTACCGGCAATTCTCTTTACTTGTTCCGTAAAACATCATCCCGTAGATAACTTCTTAGTCACACTGAGCTCATTATGATGATGTCCTACCGAGTGGGCCCAGAGATACCTCTCCGTCACACGGAATGACAAATCCCAGTCTCGTTTCGTGCCAACCCAACAGATACTTTCGGGAATACCCGTAGTGTACCTTTATAGCCACCCAGTTACGTTGTGACGTTTGGCACACCCAAAGTATTCCTACGGTATCCGGGAGTTGCACAATCTCATGGTCTAAGGAAATGATACTTGACATTAGAAAAGCTTTAGCACACGAACTGCACGATCTTGTGCTATGCTTAGGATTGGGTCTTGTCCATCACATCATTCTCTTAATGATGTGAACCCGTTATCAATGACATCCAATGTCCACGGTCATGAAACCGTGACCATCTATTGATCAACGAGCTAGCCTACTAGAGGCTCACTAGGGACATGTTGTGGTCTATGTATTCACACATGTATTACGGTTTTCGGTTAATATAATTATAGCATGAACAATAGACAATTATGATGAACAAGGAAATATAATAATAATCACTTTATTATTGCCTCTAGAGCATATTTTCAACAATGTGGACATTTAAATATTTATACACTTTTTGCCATGATTTTTCTGGGAAAATACAATTCTTTTTTATAAATTTTCTATGTGATCAACATGAACCTTACCATGCTATGAACAAAATTTTGCCTTTGTGACTAGTAACCCCAAAAATGCATTCCACTATGATATGTACATTTGCCATTATTTTTGCATTGCAGATTTTTTGGTCTAATTTTGCCATGTGATTTGTGCACACAAAATTTGATCATCAAAATTTTACCATTTTTAAGAACATGACTATTTTTAGTTGAACCATGTTAATTTTTCAGTTCATTGGTTTGGTAATTTTACTTCCTATTTTCTCATGGCAGATCTACCTTTACTGACATGACAATTTTACCTAAATCGCCATGGAAAATTTTAACTATTATTTCCATGGCAATTTCACTTTTTTTGCCTTGGCAAAATTATCCATACTGCCATGGCAATTTTTTAGTTTTATATACATTTCAATTTTTTTTACTATAGTAGATCACGACTAACTACAATTACTTTTCCTTTTTTTCCTTGGCAAATTCACCTTCATTGATATGGAAAATTTTCCTATATCGCCATGGCAATTTTTAACTTTTCTTGCCATAGCAATTTCTACTTTTATTTTCCCTGGCACCTTCACACGTATTTTGCGATGGTAACACTATCTATATTACCACGGCAAATTACTTTGACATACATGTCAAAAAAATTACTTTCGCCGATCATGTCAAATTAAATTTAGTTTTCTTTTCTGCCATGGAAAATTCACCTTCATTCACATGGCAAATTTTAACATTTATTGCCATGGCAATATCTACTTTTATTTTTTCCATGGTAAAATTAGATTTATTGTCGTAACAACACTATCTATACTGCCATGACAAAATTTACTTTTACATACAAGTCAAAAAATTACTTTAGTCTATCATGGCAAATTAAATTCACTTTTCCATTTTGCCATGGAAAATTCACCTTCATTGACTTGGCAAAATTAGCTATATTGCCATGCCAAATTTTACCTCTTATTGCCATGATAATGTTTACGTTTTACTATACATGGCATGTTTAGTTTTATTACCATGGAAACACTATCTATGCTGCAATGGCAAATTTACTTTTGCATGCATGCCATTTTATTTGGTCGAGCATGGCAAATTATTATTTTCTTTTTCATGCTAAATTTGACTTGTGTGGACCATGAAATTTTTGTAATTATTAACCTTGGCAAGTCGATGTCATTTTTCCGTAGCATGACAAAAAGCAGGCTTTTATTTGTCACATGAAAAGAAATCTAGCCTTGTTTCATTTGTTTTTCTTAGACCGTGTTTTTGTTCCCTTTTCTGTTTTTGCAGAGAACGTCAACTATGGAGAGGAGCTCGGGCTGGGGGGTCGCCCTGCGGAACGAAATCGTTAGTGCGGGTCGATCCCTCGTACCGAAATTTCATTGTCTGGAAGGTCTCCAGGCCAAACGTACGCGTGTTATCGGCGTCCTTGAAACATCTCGAGCTCTCACGCCCACCGCTGCCTGCATTGCATGAACAGAGGCTCCGACGCCGGTTCAACCCTAGGTCCCCAGCCCACCCATGCACCGGCCGTTGAAGCTTCCATGAGTGGTAGGTCGGTTGGTCAGGCCGGCGACCGTGCAAAGCAAAGCGTCCCCAGCTCCACCGAAAGCCACTGCTAGCTGCAGCAGTAGCCCACACGGTCACTAGTCAGTAGCGTCGTCCACTTCTCCTCCGTACGACGGCCGGGGAAATGAAAATGCATCGGCATCGTCGCGCTGCCCGCCACTGTCTCGGTGTCCCTTATCAAGTTATCATGGCATATCGCGAGAGGCTTTTCCAGACGCGGATGGGCTGGGCTTGACCTTTATTTTCCTGGAGATTTTGGCGGCCGATTCGCCCGGTCCGTGGCGCTGCCGCCCAGCCCTCCTGAGCCTCTTCCTCCTCGGTTTTTCAATTGTTTGGCGGCACGTAGTACGACCCGCCCGCCCCGGCCCCAAGTGGCCAAGTTGCTGCAGTGCACCGTGTTTGCTTGGCATCTCATCCCGGCCACGCGTGGCCGCCGGTGGCAACGAGTCGGTCAACCCCGAATCACAGAAGAGGAGGATCGGCTTCCCGTTTCGTCCATGGGACCAGCGAGTGAACAGTGACGGCCACCAATGGCGAAGCTTTTGGAAGGAATATATGCCGGTGACGAGCGATCATGACGACGATACGGGTCGACGATGGTGGCTCTCGATGGACGTTCGTTGCGTGGCTCCCGCGGCTCCGTCGCTCTCAGCGCCAAAGCGCCAAGCTGCCCGTTAGATCGATAGATAGATTGGGAGCACGTACCACCACCATCATGGCATCATCGACCCCGATTCCACGAACATTGCGGCTCGATCGTTGGCGGCCACGCAACACCTTTCTACGTACTGTATGCAAGAGAGCGACCAAGACGGGTCGAGCTGTGGTGCAGAAGTGCAAACAGTTTTGTGTCTAGACACGCCGCGGTAAATGGTCGTGCCAGCCGTGCCTGTGAGGCCGTGAGGCAGCCTAGCAAGTATGAACACATTTTTCTCCCGGTGATTCCGATCGAGGGCGTGATGAGTGATGACCCGACCGGTCGGTAACGTTCTTGGCCGACGATCGGCGACGTCCCATCACTAGCTTGTCCGTAGGTTCAGTACCTCATTGATGGCCGGATCGGCACGGTTTGTGTTCCATCGTCTAGTTCAGTCGAGAGACGACGGATGGGACGGGAGCCGTGTTCCGGCGGGCAGCGCGCACAAGCACAAACCTCTGGTGCCATTCTTGATTTGCTGACGCACTGATGGACCGCCGCCTGCTTCTTTTCTACCTGCAGCTTCTGCATGCATGCGCTATCTCGTCGTGGCCATGCTGTCATAGTATTATGGTCGCCGGCGAAGGTGATCACGCACGCAAGTTCATCGATGGATTTGCGGCTCCCTCCAATGGCCAATCAGGCAAGTCGATCGATCATGCGGTTTCTTGTAGGTGAAGCACGTACTAGAATGAAGAATCGGACTCGAAAAGAAAGGTGATCGAGTTACTGCCGGCGCACGAAGTTGATCGGCGGTACGACGTCGCCTCCCGCTTTTCATCATGGCGGTCGACCTCCATCGATCGATCGCTTTTCACCCGGCCAGGGAGAGTGAGAGCGAAACAAGTAACTCAAAGTTTATCTTGTTGGCACGCGCAAACCCAAGACCTAACTAAAGTACGTTAACTTAAGCGCCACCCAGATTATATTGTAAGGTAAGTCAGTGGAGAAGTACGCAGTACGTGCCGTATAAACTTTGCCTCCGGCGGCGTCAACCGTTGGTTGCCCGAGGAGATCGATGCGTGGTGACACAAGCGCGCGCGAGAGAGATGGACGTACCGTCTGCCAGGTAGGACATGACAGTTGGTGTACTGCTCGGCGGTCTAAGCGACTAGGGCGGCTTGGCGGTCTCGCGTTCGGCGGTCTGGCCGGCCAGCCGGCTGGCCAGGATGGAGCCGTCGTTCTCTGGATCCGGCAACCGAGTGGGAGGCCGGTTCTGGGCATTGGTGGATGATTCGGAGGACGAGCCCGACGACAAGGCGTCGTCACCAACGCCATCAGATAAGATTTGTGAGGCAATCCAGGTACATGAATCTGACGATTTAGATGCAGGATTGGTAGATAAGATTGTCCCTTCGAACGACCCGGCAAGAGAGGGCTTGTCGGGGATCGACACGGTGGAGATCGTGAGGCGGGTTGTGCAGCGGCGAACGTCGGCGTCGGCGATCCGTCCATGGCGCGGACCAATTCCGAAGGTACGTCTTCCGAAATCGATTCTTTCTGATTTCATTACTGATTCGTCATGAAGGGATGTGAAAAATAGGAAGAAGGGGAGAAGACCGGCGGTGGGGTGGGTGCCGGCGGCACCACCGCGATCTGATGTCGCCATCGTCGCTGCTGTGATCCGAAAACGCAGGTTCGAGCGTTTGAAATCGCTCGTGGGCTGTGTTGGGCCGAGGTTGGACGAGCCGGTCCTGGACTGTCCGATGGCTGGGTATGTGGCCCAGCTGACAGTCCAGGACTCGGAGAAGGAACAGATCGACTCGAAGGAGGTGTCGATCGAGGAGTCCCAGCAGATCGGAACCTCGGTCGCTGTTGTTACGTACAGAAAGACACCTAGACCGGGATTTCCTTCGATAGGCAAGGGAAGGGCGGCTAGGGTACCAGCACCATTGGTACCGACGTTGTCTCCGACTCCGATGGCGAGGCGTGGCAACGATGGTCAGCCTCCTCCTCGCCAGCATCCGCATCCGCATCAACCACCACGCCAGCAGCCGCAGCCGCATCCACCACGTCAGCTGCCGCAACAGCATCCACCTCGACAGCTGGCGCCGCAGCATCAGCCTCGGACGGAACAGCAGGGTCCCGCGATGACTGCTAGGCCGAACGCGGCGGATGGCCCTGACGCCGGTAACCGTGGAACGGGTCGAGGCCGGGGATCTAATACCGGCGGGCGTGGTGCGGCTCAGGTCAATGACAACAGGAACAAGTCCGGAGACTGGGGCGATGTTGCTTATGATGCATACGGGCAGGGCTACCATCGGGGATCTTCGTCGACAGGCGGAGGCCGGGTCGATGGAAGTGGTAGAGGTTTCAATGGACCTTGAGGTGCGTTCGTTCATGGAGCTACCGGACCCCCAAATAGGCAACGAAACTGGTACCGGCCATACCGCGGCGGTCGGGGAAGAGGCAGATGGCCTCCACCACCCCCACCACCGGCGAACTCATCGGCCGAGAACCCGGATGTGACTGTCACTAAGGAATCGATATCAGCTCCTATTGCGGCAGCAGGTGCTGCTGAATCAACTGTCACGGGAGCAGCCATGGAGGTGATACAGAACCCCAAAGGGGGGACAACTAAGGATGTTGTGTCCGTCAAATCTGATAAGTCAGAAGGGGAAAAGCTAACTAAGTGGGCTCGCAAAAAAGAGAAGATGTCTTGCTGCCGCTGTGGTGGGCCAGGACACTTCGCGGCAGAGTGCTCGGTCGAGTTATGTGACCTTTGTCGCAAACCAGTTCATGAAACGGGAGAGTGCCCGTTTCTCGTGGGGCCAAAGCCGGTGGTCACTATTTATGGAGTATGTTGTTCGGAGTTGATGTTCTTCGAGTCCCCACGCTCCTCTTCTGTGGCACCTATCCTCGAGAACTCCAGATCGGGAGTGGTGCGTGTGGCTCGCGGGAGAATGACCACTGAGCAGGTAGCGCAACGACTTCGAGAGTTGGTGCCAGGAAACTTTCAGTGGGATTTGATGAATCTAGAGGACCAGGTATTCAGGGTGGAATTTCCGTCCAAGGAGGACCTGGATAGACTCCTGACATTCGGGATGGGTAAGGTACCAAATAGCACTTGTGTACTAGAATTTGAGCCATGGGCTAGGAATGAACCAGAAGGGACTCCGTTGCCGCAGCTTTGGGTTCAATTCACTGGTGTACCTCAGACAGCGCTTGATGATGTTAGAGTGACATGGAGTCTCGGATCTCTTATTGGTAAGACGGAGAAGGTTGACATGCCTTTTACCAGGTCTAGTGGAGTGGCGTGAATTTTTGTCAGCATTGTTAGTGTTGAGCATATTCCAGATACAGTGAGGTGGACTTACAATGGCAAGAGCTATCTGTTAGATATTGAGATTGAGGAGAGCACTGAGTTTCAGGATCTGGCAAAGAATGTTGATATGGATACGAATGAGGGGAAGGATGGAGATAGCCATTCGATGTCTGAGGCCCCGCCACGTCATGAGTCGGATTCTGGTAATGTTGCTCCGGCCAAGAGCGCAAAGTCTAATATCAGTTCCGGTCATGTTATTGAGACGCCACACGCTCATCGGTTAAGGTTCGGATCGTTTGGATCCTCTTCTGCACCTAGCAAGTTATGGGAAGCGAGAGTGGAAAGTGGGGACCCTGAGGAACTGCAATTGCCACCACTCTCACCACCTCAGTCACCGCAGGGTATTATTGCGTCTGTGCAGGTTGAGACGTCGGTGATAGACGGTTGTTGTGCATCCACGGAGCGGACCGTGGGTGAGGTCACCCCAAGTGTTTTGCACAGGCCGGCTTCGGGTATTCTTTGTGCGGATGTGGTCAGGGCGGTCTCGACTTTGCCTGGCTATCGCAGTCCAGCAGACAGGGGTGTCGCGGGTGTTGCTGCGTCCCCCGACCGGAGGGAAATGCTGGTTGCTATGATAGATGGAGACTTGGCTGGATAGGCCGGTTCCATCCTGGGGTTGTCTCGGGCTCAGGAGGTCGCACGTCGGCCCGGAGTGTGGGGGTGCCTGCCGGTCCCACGGTGCTGGATCTAGGGAATACCATGGTTGGCACGGATGTTGGGATGCTTGGCCCGGTTACTCAGGATCAGCTGCCAGCTTTGGAGATGGATAATTCAGCTGCTGGGGTAACACCATCACGCAGCAAGGTGGCGAGGGTGATAGGAGGTCATCGTTCTACGCAACCCACCCCTCGTCAGGGCGATGGATCGTCCATGGGTGTTGTGCCGGCGGCTACTAAGGAGATGGCCACTATGGGCGGACGGGGAGTACGCGACTCTCCTCTGCGGACACCGACAACCGAGAAGGTAGTCGCTTTTGGTGGTATCCCGGACCCGGCAACTGAAGGCAGGCGGAGGAGTCGCCGAATTCAGGAGCAGCCGGATGCAGACGACTTGATGATGGGACGGGCCATGAGAGCGGCCAAGCTTCGTGACATTGAGACCAAGACAGGTATGACCGTTAATACGAGTCTTTCTATTTTGCATTTTACAGAAGATGAAATTATATCCAATGCAAATAGATTAGGTGTGTCGATGGGAAGTAGTGCTAAGGGGACTGCTCGGTCGATTAATAACCTATTAGACATAGAGGCGGATAGAACTATGAACATGATGCGGGATATTGCTGCCGTTCAACCAATGAATGATGATGAGATTAATGAGTTAAGGATGGGTGATATAGAGCGCTTATGTGAAGATCTAGTGCCCTCATCTCTAGTGAATGAGGAAGAGGAAACTAGTGCTAATATAAATAGTGAAAACCCAATGATAATGACAGAAAGTTCGCACCTAGTAAACGGTTATGTGGACCGTGCTGCTGAGGAAGATAAACCAAAGCGAACCTAGAAAAGGAAAGTGTATCCGGTGTCGGCAATTCGCCGAAGTGCCCGGTTTAAGACTGCAATTTTTTTTATGATGAAAGATGAAGGGAATATTCTGGAATAGCAGAGGTCTTGGTGACTTGGCTAAAAGGAGGTTCCTAGCTGAAGCAACTACCGAGCATCGGCTTGATCTTATTGTATTGATGGAAACTGGCAGGGATAATATCACCTCTCAGTTCCTAAACACCATATCTGGGGGTACTGACTTCGACTAACACTGTTTGCCTCCAAGAGGAAGGTCTGGAGGGATCTTACTTGGGGTAAGGTGTGAGACTCTAGAGGTCAGGAATGTAGTGTTGGGAGATTTCACCGTCAAGTTCAGGGTGCGTTCCAAAGAAGATGGATTTCAATGGGCGCTAGTGGCGGTTTATGGGGCGGCGCAACCAGAACTCAAAATCGATTTTTTGGCTGAGCTGGTTCGGGTGGCCGGAAATGAGAGGTTACCCATCTTAGTGGGTGAGGACTTCAACATTATTAGGCGAAGAGATGAGAAGAACAATGATAGATTTGATGTCAGATGGTCATTTATGTTTAACACTATCATCTAGAGCCTGGATCTCCGAGAGATTGAGTTCTTAGGAAGGAAGTTTACGTGGGCCAACACATTACCAAATCCAACATATGAAAAGTTGGATAGGGTTCTCACGAGGGTTGAATGGGAACAGAAATTCCCACGTGTAACAGTACGAGCCATGCCTAGAATTATATCAGATCATACCCCATTGTTTGTGGACTCGGGTGAGCAAACTCATGTGGGTAATAAGAATTCTTTCTCATTCGAAGTGGCCTGGTTTGAACGAGAGGGATTCATGGACACTGTATCCAGAGAATGGAACGCTGTTACAAGGGGTACATCGAGCGTTGATAAATGGAATCACAGAATTCGACACCTGAGACAGTTCCTTAGGGGATGGGCGAAGCATGAGAGCGGCATCTATAAGCTTAAGAAACAAAGTCTCGTAGATTTGATCAACAACCTGGACATCAAAACTGAAAACGTATTGTTGGAGGCTCATGAGAGGGCATCCAAAGCGGAAGCAGAACAGAACCTCAAAAAATTACTCAGGGAACAGGAGCTCAAGTGGGCACTCAGAGCAAAAGTACGCCAGGTCATTGAGGGAGATGATAACACACAGTTCTTCCATTTGATTGCGAATGGAAAACATATGAAGAAGAAATTTTATCAGCTCGAGCAGGATGAGGGTACTATCGTTGGGCACGAAAATATCAAACTATACATTTCGGAATACTATAAGAAACTTTTTGGTGCTCCTGAGGACAATGTTGTGTCTATGGATGAGCACTTGCGTAGTGATATACCTCAACTCGGGAGGGACGAGAATGAGATATTCACTGCACCATTCATGGAGAAAGAGGTGTTTGAGGCAATATCACAGATGGAAAACAACAAGGCACCAGGGCCAGATGGGTTCCCAGCTGAATTCTATAAGCGATGTTGGCACATTATTAAAGGGGACCTGTTACCAATGTTTCATGATCTGTTCGATGGGCATTTGCAGCTACATCACCTTAACTTTGGGACAATCACGTTGTCACCAAAAAAGGAAGGGGCAGTGCGTATTGAACAATTCAGACCTATATGCCTTCTCAATGTGTCTTTCAAATTTTTTACCAAGGTCGGGACTAATAGATTGACGCAGATTGCACATGCAGTGGTACAACCTAGTCAATCGGCCTTTATGCCTGGTAGAAATATTTTAGAAGGGGTGGTTGTTCTCCATGAGACCCTACATGAAATTCATATGAAGAAACTAGATGGGGTTATCTTCAAACTGGATTTCAAAAATGCATATGATAAAGTTAAATGGCCTTTTTTACAACAACATATGCGAATGAAGGGCTTCGACGAGCTATGGAGGAAGCAGGTCCAATCCTTCGTGCAAAAAGGGAGTGTTGGAATTAAAGTTAACGATGACATTGGTCATTTCTTCCAAACATACAAGGGCCTTAGGCAGGGAGATCCAATGTCCCTAGTACTATTTAATGTTGTAGCAGATATGCTAGCAATATTAATAGGAAGGGCGAAACAAGGAGGCCTCATTGGTGGATTGGTGCCCCATCTTGAGGACGATGGGGTGTCCATTCTACAATATGCTGATGACACCATCCTTTTCATGGAGCACGACATAGTGAAGGCAAGAAACATGAAACTATTACTCTGCCTATTTGAACAATTATCAGGGTTAAAAATCAACTTCCATAAGAGTGAACTGTTATGCTTTGGTAGAGCCAAAGAAGCACAGGAGGACTATAAACAATTGTTTGGATGTGGGTTGGGCAGCTTGCCTTTTAGTTATTTAGGCATACCAATTCATCATTGAAAGTTGTCGAATCAAGAGTGGAAGTGTGTTGAGGATCGTTTTGAGAAGAAGCTAAGCTGTTGGAAAGGGAAGCTTCTTTCGTATGGAGGAAGGCTCATATTGATCAACTCGGTGTTGACGAGTATGCCCATGTTCCTCTTGTCTTTCTTTGAGATACCGGTTGGGGTACGCCAAAGACTAGACTTCTATCGATCTAGGTTCTTTTGGCAGAGTGATGAGGTGAAGAAAAAGTATAGACTTACTAAGTGGGATATTATCTGCAGACCTAGAGACCAGGGAGGTTTGGGGATCGAAAACCTAGAGGTGAAGAATAGATGTTTACTTAGTAAGTGGCTATACAGGTTATCTTTGGAGACTGAAGGAATGTGGGCACAGGTATTACGAAATAAGTATCTACACTCTAAAACACTGGCCCAAGTTACGGTTTGTCCGACTGATTCTCCATTCTGGAAGGGCTTGATGAAGGTCAAGGCTCAATTCTGTCATAGAACTAGATTTGTGTTGGGATATGTAGTAGTAAATCAAAAAAAATTCTACGATCACCAAGATCTATCCATGGAGAAACCAGCAACGAGAGGGGAGATATTGCATCTTCATACCTTTGAAGATCGCTAAGCAGAAGCGTTACAAGAACGCGGTTGATGGAGTCGTACTCGCAGCGATTCAGATCGCGGTGGATTCCGATCTATGCGCCGAACAACGGCGCCTCCGCGTTCAACACACGTGCAGCCCAGTGACGCCTCCTACACCTCGATCCAGCAAGGAGGAAGGAGAGGTTGGGGAAGGGATCCAATAGCAGCACGACGGCGTGGTGATGGTGGAGTAGCAAGGTATTCCGGCAGGGCTTCGCCTAAGCGCTGCGGAGGAGGAAGAAGAGAGGTAGGGCTTTTCCGTGAGAGAGAGAGTTCAGAACTTGTCTCAAAAAGGCCAAAACCTCAAGTATATATAGTAGGAGGGAGAGGAAGGGCTGCCTTGGCCCCTCCTCCAAAGAGGAGGGCTTCGGCCAAAGTGGGGATAGAGTCCACCTCCCACAAGGGAGGTGGATCTCCTCCTTTTAAAACCCTTTGCCCTTTATCTCTAGATCTCCAGCCGCAGGTGACTTTCTAGAAGGTCTTGTGCCAGCCTAATAAGGGATGGCACACCTCCTCTAAGGGCCCACAAAGTCCTATGGTCGTCACACCCCTCTCGGGGGTCCTCCGGCACCCTCCCGGCACTCCCGGTACAATACCGATGAGCCCGAAAACTTTCCGGTGACCAAAACTGGACTTCCTATATATCAATCTTTACCTCCGGACCATTCCGGAGCTCCTCATGATGTCCGGGATCTCATCCAGGACTCCGAACAACTTTCGGTAATCACGTATACCATTTCCTTATAACCCTAGCGTCATCGAACCTTAAGTGTGTAGACCCTACGGGTTCGGGAGACATGTAGACATGACGGAGACACCTCTTCGGTCAATAACCAACAGCGGGATCTGGATACCCATGTTGGCTCCCACATGCTCCATGATGATCTCATCGGATGAACCACGATGTCGGGGATTCAATCAATCCCGTATACAATTCCCTTTGTCTATCGGTATGATACTTGCCCGAGATTCGATCGTCGGTATCTCTATACCTTGTTCAATCTCGTTACCGGCAAGTCTCTTTACTCGTTCTGTAACACATCATCCCTTGGCTAACTCCTTAGTCACATTGAGCTCATTATGATGATGTCTTACCGAGTGGGCCCAGAGATACCTCTCCGTCACACGGAGTGACAAATTCCAGTCTCGATTCGTGCCAACCCAACAGACACTTTCGGAGATACCGGTAGTGCACCTTTATAGCCACCCAGTTGCGTTGTGACGTTTGGCACACCCAAAGCATTCCTACGGTATTCGGGAGTTGCACAATCTCATGGTCTAAGGAAACGATACTTGACATTGAAAAGCTTTAGCAAACGAACTACACGATCTAGTGCTATGCTTAGGATTGGGTCTTGTCCATCACATCATTCTCCTAATGATGTGATCCCGTTATCAATGACATCCAATGTCCATGGTCATGAAACCGTGACCATCTATTGATCAACGAGCTAGTCAACTAGAGGCTCACTAGGGACATGTCGTGGTCTATGTATTCACACATGTATTACGGTTTCCGGTTAACACAATTATAGCATGAACAATAGACAATTATCATGAACAAGGAAATACAATAATAACCATTTTATTATTGTCTCTAGGGCATATTTCCAACAATTTGTTGTTCAGAATGGATGGGACACATGGTTTTGGGAGGATACTTGGCTCGGGAAGACGCCCCTGGCCCTATAATATCCAGCCGTGTACAATATTGTGCAACGTAAGGATGCTTATGTAGCCACAATACTACAGGCCATTCCACTCAATATCCAGTTCCGCAGAACATTGATAGGACATCGGTGGACAGCGTGGCTTCATTTAGTTAACCGACTTATGGAGGTCCAACTAACGGAGGCGCCCGATAGGATATCTTGGAAGCTGACAGCTTCAGGTTCATTCACAGTCAAATCCATGTACCTTGACCTTATTAATACGACGGAAATATCTAAGTCAAAACACGTTTGGAAGGTCAAGGTTCCTTTGAGGATCAAAGTCTTCATGTGGTTCGTTCACAAGAAGGTGATTCTTACTAAGGACAATCTCCAAGCGGAATTGGCCAGGAAACAACACGAAACAATTAAACACCTTTTTCTTCCGTTCCCGCTAGCAAGATTATTATGGCAAACGGTCTGGGTTACCTTTAATATTGTCCCTCCGGATAGCTTGGACACGTTATTTGATACATGGCTTAACGGAGTTGAATCTCATATTGCTGCACATATACGCATTGGTGTTTGTGCATTACTATGGGCTATTTGGAATTGCAGGAATGATCTGGTTTTTAACAAGGCAACAAATGTACATTTCTTGCAGGTACTACACAGGGCGTCGGCGCTACTCACTCCTACGGAGACCAGGGAGCCTTTGGTTACTGGGTGTGTCCGATGGGAGATGGCAGCGCAGGCTATATTCAACTGGTTTGGATGGCGGTCCACTAATAGAATAGATGGCTAGACATCTTGGTCTATTTTTGCCGGTTGTGGCTTCTTTTCATATTCATCTATTGTAACCGCGCTCATTTGGAAATTCATACACTATTTGCTTTTTGCAACTTTAATAAAAATGACCGTATGCACCATGCTGATGCAAAGGCCGGGGCAATCCTCCTTTTCTAAAAAAAGCCTCGGTTGCCCTGCCGTGGCAGCTATAGTTGGGTAGTGTAGTCTAGTCTAGTCTGTACTCTCTCGTGCCACTTGCCAGCGAACAAATATTCCTCTGATGATTTGCTTTGCCCGACGCGCGCACCGCGTACCGCACCATATGCAGCCATGTCCATGCCGGCCTGCTCCCCGGCACCGGATCGAGGAGAGCAATCCATCCCAGTAGGTACTCCCTCGGTACGGAATTATTAGGCCCTTCATATTTTAAGCTATAGTTTCGAAAATGTTTTTAAAGCTCGGCTTTCTTGAAGGCCAGTTTTTGAAAACCAAAAATTCATGAAAATTTATATTTTAATATTTTAAAAAATACAGATATACATGGAGGCATAATACACATGTGTGTAAATTTTTAAGACGAAATATGTTGAAGTAAAGACTGCAAAAAATACAAATCTGATGCTTTTTAATACATGATACTATTCATTCTCAAAGTCAAGAAATTTATCTTTTTTGTACAGGTCGCATTTCAAAGTATTTCATCTTGAATTTTTACACACACATACATTTCATCCTTGTATAGTTACATATATTTTTTCAGAATTTTTTGAAGTCGAAAAGATTGAATTTTGAATTTTTCAAAAATAAAAGGCTCCATGGAGCTCGGTCACCAAAAACGCCCTACTCTTAAAGTTTGATCTATAAATTGAACTAGCAAAATGCAAACTACATGTCATAAAAATTACATTGTTGAAAAGCTCTTTCAAATACAAATCCAATAGTATAACATTTCATAGCATATACTTTATATTTTAATAGTCTATAGATGGCCGAGCTTGAAGCCGATGAATCGCGCACGAGGCGGCACCGAGGCGAACCCCAACCCGACCACACCCGCCATTAATGGCAGCCCACCCACCACCTACCACCGAGTCAATACCACTATCCGCCCCGCAGAATCTCAGCCGCCTCCCCACTCACATCTTGCAGCGAGCCATGGCGAGGAAATCGCGACGAGGAGCCCGGGCGAGGCGAGCGCGGCCAGCGGCGCTGGTGGCGCCATCGGTGTAGATCCTGGCGGTGCATCCGCTGGAGCCGGTGACATCGCTGTCGCTGATCGACTCCCGCTCTCCGGAGGCGCGGCCGGAGATCCTTAGGATGGTACGGGAGCGGTTCCCAAATTGAGGCCTGTGGCCCGAGATCTGCATCGAGGTTATCCGCCTCAGTTCGTCCGAGGAGCGGTGCCGCTTCGCCGGCGACGACGGGGGGATGGACTTCGATCTGATCTTCTGGGCCATCCAGGAGGCGGAGTCTCCTGATCCGGCGCAGGCGGAGAAGTGGCGTCGTTTCAAGGCGACAAATCCATCCAGACTCAACATACGGCCGTCATCGTTTGTGTGGCTCGCCAACCTCCCACCTGGCGTCCTCCCTCTCGGCGTCAGCCCCCCTCGCCTCTGAGAAGGGGAGCTCCCCGCAGCCGTGGAAGGCCAAGTCCATGCCGTGGGGATGGGCGGGTGCTCTGCCGGATGGTGGACCCCCCTCCCTGGCCAGGAGATTGAGGAGAGATTCATCCATGTTCTGTGAAGGTATTCCGCAATGCGACTCATCGTTTTTCATACCCTTTTTGTGCAGTGGAGGTTTCGTGTGATGAGATTCCTATTTTTTCTTCTAGTAACGAGCGGAGGATTGTTCCTCTAGAACTAGTAGAACCACCTTTGTCGGAGAGCCCTAATAATGGAGATTATTCCCCTGCTAATCGCTCTCCGACGAGGTTTCAAGCCGGTGTTGACCCAATTTCTACAGCGAGCGCTGGTGGTTTTTCGAAAGCAGAGAGACCCGTTGCGGGCCCTATCCCCACTCCTGCGCCTCTCATTAGAGGATCCGTGGTCTGGGGGGAAGGCGGGGAATAGGAGGACGATTTCCAAACAGGTTGACGGTTTTGAGGAGGAAGTGGCGGAGTTTTACGGCAACTCTCGGTTATCCCATCCTCGCAACCCCGTAGCCGCTGGCTTGCTCATTCATCCCCCTGACGCGGAGCATCCCATGAACACCACCATGGACCCATCATCAACACCTCAAGCTCCAAGTGGCCCCATGACGAGAGCCCGTGCACGTGCCATTGCAAACGAGGTGACATCCCTCCTTTGTGTTTCTCCCTTTGATACTCTCGAAACGTGGCTGCTACCTCAAGTAGAGACACTTTGTGTGCTTAGGTACCAAGAAGTAGGAAGGAGGCAAGAGGGACACCAAGAGCAAGGAGAAGGACTTGCAAGAGCCCAGGAATTAGGGGTACAACTGGTACACCACCGCTCCACCGGTACAACTGGTCCACCACCGCCAACAACCGCTCGAGCCCCAACCAAGGTTCTGTTATGGAGTGGTTCAAGACAGATACCGCCCCGGTTGTACCGGTTGATGTCTTAATACCGGTACAACCGGTCCATCCTTCGGTACAACCGGCCTATCTACACGCATGGACGGGCCCAAGGCCCCTGTATCTCCCTCCCACTTAATCTGTCGTGACTAGCACTATATATACTCCTTCCCCTCCTCTTTTCTAGGGTTATCTTTGGTTTGATCTTAGATAGTTGAGCCTAGATCCTTCCACTACCTCTCCCGTGGGGATGCCTCTATAGGAGAAGATCCCTAGTGGATGTCAAGGCCCCTTACGAGGGAAGATCCTCCGGGATATCAAGGCCCCTCCTTCCGGAGTGGGAGATCGCATACCGCTACTTGTATCGTTGGTTGATTTAGGATCTCGTTCCTCGTGTGCTATTATGGATCTAGTGGATGTGTGATTGTGTTTGCCCTTAGTGTTTTCCTCTTGTTCTTCCCCGTGTTCTTCGTGTTTTCCCCTCCAATTCGTGAAAGATCAACCACCACGGGTCTTGCCCCGTATCATATTGGTATCATGAGCCACGTTGATCATGAATGTGGAGTCTCCCCCACTGTTTGGTAGCCAATTTTTGCTTTGATTTGACTTAATTTCAAAAATCCCCACAAAAATAGACATACCAATTTTTCTTGGACTCGTTGGATTTGAGAAGATTTTGTTGTTTGTTGTCTGTGGTTTCAGCAATGGACAAGTGGATCTAGCTTTGCACCATCTTCCCAATCATTTTCCTTTGCAAAATCGCCCAAATTTTTCTTCCCCCATGATTTCGGACCTACTGTTTTGTCAGGAGCGGTACAACCGCCCGTACGACCGGTACAACCGGTAATACCCCCAGGAGCGTACAACCTCTCATTCTAGCGGTACAATCGCTAATCCCCTGGAAGCCCCAGGACCGGTACAACCGGCCCTCACAAGTGGTACAACCGCCACCCCACTTTTAACTTGGTTGTTTCACTCTTTCGCCCATTTTCTTCTGCAACCCATTTGCATTTGAGATTTTGAATCGCGAGCCCGCCACTTCCTAAGGTGTTTCGGCTAATTAGGAGTGGTTCTTCATCGACATTGCCGCTCATCATCGCTCCGGAACGTCGCCAACCAACTCTTCATTGACACTACATTGCAAGCAAGGACGGTAACCGCGAAGACACTATAGACTTCTACCCTTGCCATTGCATTGTCACCACCTAGCCTATTTGTGTTACTTGCCTATCGAGACTAGCCATTGAGTATTGCCGGGCCACGCTACTTGTGCACATTAGTGATACATACTCCGCATAGCTACAATTGCATGCATATACATCTTAGTATCATCTCTTGTGTTACAAAGTAACCGCATAAATAATTGCTATCTTGGTGTGCACGTCCCGCATAGTGACAATGCAAATATCGTTGCTAAAGGAAAGAAAAGTGAAGCTTTTAAGAAATGTCAAAAGAACAATAGCATCGCCAAATTTGCATATCATACTTCATCACTTTGGATCACTTGAGTGAGTGACTCGTCTCGCATTCATAGCAAGTCGGGAATAGGAAGTCGATGCATTTTTGTCTCTTGTAGGTTGTGCACAAGTTCGTATCACGCCCATTAGAGCAATCGCGCTACTGTCTCTCTAGAGTTGTGCAACACGAGCGTTTTTCGTGGAATCCACATTTTGAGCTCATTTTGGTTGCACAACCCCACTTTCTATTTGGTGTGTGTGTTTCCGAGTTCACTCATTGCTATTGATTCAGATTGTCTTACTTGCTTACTTGCGGGTCTCTCTCAACTTTATCGCATCATATTCTCGAATTGGTTGAAATTTTGGGCCATCATCCTAACCAAGCTACTCCATAAGCATTACCTTTGTAGGTGTGAGAAGGGAAAACTCGGTACCAATTCTACTATTTTCATGATTTCACATTGAGTGGTTGATCCTCATCTCAACCTTTGGAACGGTATTTGGTATTGTGGTTTCCCACTCTTCCACTTATATCTACTTGAGTACCATGGATAGGATCACTATGATGAACCCGGAATTCGAGGAGCACGATGACGACGCGAACAACTACGTCACCAAACTACAATTCTTAGCCCCACAAAAGGGAATGAGACAAGCACATGATGTCATCATGGACCGCATCAAGCACCTCGCCACCAACATACGTGAATCCGAGGAGCGAACACGGGACTTCATGACAACACAAATGGACGAGCTTCGTGCCTTGATGGTCAACCGTGCATCATCCACTTCTACCGCAACTCGACGGCGCACCGCAAGTCGACACTCATTCGAGGATTCCTCCGGCGAGAGTCCTCCTCCTCGAGCTCGACCACAACAACGTGTCGCGTGTCGCCTCTCTCAAGATTCAAGCAACCCTTTACATGAAAAGCCTCAAGGTCGACATCACGAGCATGACCACCGTCGCCAACAAGAGCAAGACGACTACGAGCATGATCGCCTACGCCAGTGTCGTGAAGAAGACCGACGTCGTGAAGAGCAAGCACGGGAGGCGCAACGGGCGCTTCGCGATGCAAACTATGCCATGCAAGAATGCAACCATCTAGCTCGTGAGGAACAAGAATCTCTACGTTGATAATGCCAAGAAGAAGAAGCACACCAATAGGAGCACCAAGAACACCAACAACGGGTGCGACCACGATGTCAACAACACCCAAGGCAAGAGGAGCAACACATTGATGAGCTCTCCCCAAGGCAAGAGCAAGCCCAACATGACCATGCCCCTCCTCGACAAGATGCGCAACCTCAAGCACATCCTGTTGACCACAAGGATGATCACACGCCAAGGCAAGGCCAATGTCATCAAGACAACTATGCTCCTCCATGACAAGGATATCACAATAACAACAACAATGAAGAAAATTACTTTGGCAAGCTCAAGTTCACCATGCCTAAGTTCTCCGGAAGCAATGATCCCGAAGACTACCTCTCTTGGGCACTCAAGGCCAACAAAATATTCCGGTTGCACAACTATGAAGAAGACAAGAAGATTGCCATGTCCTCCCTCGAGTTCCAAGATTACGTGCTCATTTGGTGGGAACAAGTGATTGAGCGAAGAAGAGAAAGAGGTGAACCTCCAATCACAACTTGGGAACAAATGAAAGAACTCATGAGAGCATGATTCGTCCCAACACACTATAATCGCGATCTCTTCAAGAAACTCCAACTAGTCAAGCAAGGCACCAAGTCGGTGGAAGAGTACTATCAAGAGATGGAGATGGCCATGATAAGAGAAAAGGTGAAGGAGGACGATGAGCAAACTATGGCACGTTTCTTGAATGGTCTCAATTACCTAGTCAAGAAAATTGCGGATTTCCAACCCTACTCCAACTTGCTCGAGCTAGTGCACCAAGCCTCGAAGGCGGAACGTCAAGTTCAAGAGGACTACAAGTACTTCAAGACCTCCTACAAGATCTATGGTGCAAATACCCAAGCTACTCCAACTACGACTCCTATCACATGACCCTCCACGACAAAAGATGACAAGTCAAGCTACAACGACAAGTCGTCTTCATCATCCCGAAACGCCTCTACAAGCAAAACAAGAGCATCATCCTCTACACCAACACCGGATGCCGTGAAAACAAGCTCCATCAAGTGTCTCATGTGCCAAGGTCGAGGACACAAGATGTATGAGTGTCCCACAAGGCGAACCATGATACTCCAAGATGATGGATCCTATGACTCCATGAGTGAAGATGAGATGGAAGCTTTGGAACACGTGGCCATGCACCGACAAGTCAGTGAATATGAAGACTCACAAGTCTTTTGTGACAATGATCCGAGCCCCGCTCTCGTTGTCTCAAAGGTTTTTACACTTCAACAACAACAAGAAGAGGACCAACGTTGCCACATCTTCCACACCAAGCCCGGTATCCAAGGGAGATCCGTCAAGGTCATCATCGATGAAGGAAGTTATCATAATTTGGCAAGTGAGGAACTTTGTTCCAAGTTGCACTTGACCAAGAAAAAGCATCCTCGCCCCTAGAAGGTCCAATGGCTAAGTGACTCCGGCACAATACAAGTCGACCGCATCGTGCAAGTTTCCTTCAAGATCAGCGCTTACGAAGACACCTTGGAGTGTGATGTGGTGCCCATGTCCGTTTGCCACCTCCTACTTGGGAGAACTTGGCAATTTGACCGTGGCACCATGCACAACGGGTGCACAAATCATTATAGCTTCAAGATGAAGGGTACCAAATATGTGCTTCGCCCTATGTCTCCTAGTCAAGTGATCGCCGACAAGCAAGCTTCATCCCATCATGGAGAGAAAAGTGAGAGAATGATCCACCTCAAAGCGAGTGAGCGCCACAAGCCAAACTTGAGTGACTCCACGATGAGGGACATGAGTGACCTAGTTATATTTGCCACCAAAAGAGATTTGAGGGATGTGAGTGAGAGCCCATCAACCGTCCTTCACTACGTGATAGTGTGCAAGGATGATGTTACCCTGCCTAACCCTTCCTCTTGTGCTATCTCAATTGTTGTAGGAATTCCAAGATGTGTTCCCCGATGAGCTACCTCCGGGACTACCACCAAAACAAGGGATCGAACACCACATCGACCTCATCCTCGACGTGTCGCTTCCCAACAAGGCTCCCTACCGCGTCAACCCTGATGAAAGAAAGGAGATACAAAGGCAAGTCAAAAACTCCTAGATAAAGGGCATGTTCGCGAGAGTTTGAGTCCTTGTGCAGTCCCTGTGATCCTAGTACCTAAACATGATGGTAGTATGCACATGTATTCCGATTGCCGCCCCATAAATTCTATCACCATTCGCTACCGTCACCCTATCCCACGCTTAGATGACATGCTAGATGAACTTAGTGGTGCCACTATATTTTCCAAGATAGACTTGAAAAGTGGTTACTACCAAATTCGTATACAAGAGGGTGACGAGTTGAAAACCGCTTTCAAAACTAAATTTGGTCTCTATGAATGGCTAGTGATGCCCATGTGCTTATCCAAAGCACCGGGTACGTTCATGCGCATGATGCATCATGTCTTGCGCCCCAACATTGGGTATTGTGTTGTGGTCTATTTTGATGACATCCTTGTTTTTAACAAATCTCTAGAACAACACGCCACACATGTTAGAAACGTTTTGCAAACTCTTCGGAAAGAAAAACTTTATGCTAACATGGACATGCATTTTTGGTGTGGAAAAAGTTGTTTTCCTAGGATTTATAGTTTCCTCAAAGGGTGTCCATGTTGATGAATCTAAGATTGAGGCAATTAAAAATTGGCCCACACCCACCAATTTGCAACAAGTGCGTAGCTTCTTAGGACTAGCCAGTTTTTACCGTCGCTTTGTGAAAGATTTTAGCACTATTGCTACCCCTCTACACGCCTTGAGAAAGAAAAATGCACCATTTTTTTGGGGACCGTCCCAAGACACTGCTTTCCATGAACTTAAGAATTTGCTTACTCATGCACCTTTGCTTGTCTTGCCTAATTTTGACAAAACTTTTGAAGTGCCTTGTGATGCTAGCGGTAATGGCATAGGAGGTGTGCTTATGCAAGAGAAGCGCCCAATTGCATATTTTAGTGAGAAAATTTCTGACGCACAACTCAATTATCATATCTATGACAAGGAATTATATGCTTTGGTGAGAGTCTTACAAGCTTGGGAACATTACTTGCGACCGCATGAATTTGTCATTCATACCGATCATGAAACTCTAAAGTACCTCAAGGGTCAATTAAGTTGAACAAACGTCATGCTAAATGGAGTGAATTTATTGAGTCTTTCCCCTATGTTATCAAATACATTAAGGGCAAAGAAATTTTGTGGCGGATGCTCTTTCCCGCAAATGCATGGTCGTTACTCAACTTGAATTGAATGTTGTTGGTTTTGAGCACATAAAAGACTTGTATGAGCATGACGATTCTTTTGCTATTCCTTATGCCAATTGCAAAGTGAAAACTTGTTGGGAGACCTACTACATGAAAGATGGATATCTTATGCATGCTAACAAACTTTGCATTCCCAAGTCTTCTCTTCGTTTGTTGCTTTTGCAAGAGGCTCACGATGGAGGACTAATGGGTCACTTTGGACGCGACAAGAGATATGCCACCCTCTCCGACAAGTTCTATTGGCCAAAGATGCTTCGTGATGTTGCACGCTTCACCAACCGATGCTCTACCTGCCGCAAAGCTAAGTCAAAAGCTTAATCCAATGGTCTTTACATGCCTCTTCCTATTTCGTTCCAACCTTGGGAGGATATTAGCATGGATTTTTTGTTGGGATTGCCACGGAAAAAAAATGGCCATGATTCCATCTTTGTTGTTGTGGATCGTTTTTCCAAAATGGCTCATTTCATTCCTTGTCACAAGATCGACGATGCTTCACATATCGCAAATCTCTTTTGTAGGGAAATCTTACGCCTACACGGAGTACCAAAGACCATTGTCTCAGATCGCGACGTCAAGTTCTTGAGCTACTTTTGGAAGACCCTTTGCGCCAAGCTCGACATCAAGTTACTCTTCTCCTCGGCCTACCATCCACAAGCCTATGGCCAAACGGAGGTGACTAACCGGACACTTGGAACTCTTCTCCACGTGTTGATCAATAAGAACATCAAGGAATGTGAAGATTGCCTACCCATCGCCGAGTACGGCTACAATTGTGCAAGACACATCGCCATCAACAAGTCTCCCTTCGAGGTGGTCTACCGCTTAAACACATTGTCCCCATTGGACATTATCCCACTTCCACTACAAGAATGTGTCAACATGGATGCAAGTGCAAGGGCGAGATACATCAAGAAAATGCATCAAGATGCAAGGAACACCATCGAACGCCAAGTGGAATGCACCACCGCCAAGCGAAACACCAACAAACATCCCATGGTGTTCGAACCCGGCGACCTTGTGTGGCTACATCTCCGGAAGGAACGCTTTACCAATGAGCGCAAGTCCAAGCTACTACCTCATGCCGATGGCCCATTCAAGGTGTTAGGGTGCTACAACAACAATGCCTACAAGATCAACACTCCGCACGACAAGTACAACATGAGCGACACCTTCAACGTCGCGGACCTCTCCCCTTTCCATGGTGATGAAGATCTTGATCCAAGGTTGGATCCCTCGCAAGGGGGGAGATGATGCGGAGCATCCCATGAACACCACCATGGACCCATCATCAACACCTCAAGCTCCAAGTGGCCCCATGACGAGAGCCCGTGCACGTGCCCTTGCAAACGAGGTGACATCCCTCCTTTGTGTTTCTCCCTTTGATACTCTTGGAACGTGGCTGCTACCTCAAGCAGAGAGACTTTGTGTGCTTAGGTAAAAAGAAGGAGGAAGGAGACAAGAGGGAAACCAAGAGCAAGGAGAAGGACTTGCAATAGCCCTGGAATTAGGGGTACAACCGGTACACCACCGCTCCATCGGTACAACCGGTCCACCACCGCCAACAACTGCTCGACCCCCGACCAAGGTTCTGTTATGGAGTGGTTCAAGACCGGTACCGCCCCGGTTGTACCGGTTGATGTCTTAATACCAGTACAACCAGTCCATCCTCCGGTACAACCGGCCTGCCTGCGCACATGGACGGGCCCAAGGCCCCTGTATCTCCCTCCCACTTACCCTTTCGTGACTAGCACTATATATACTCCTTCCCCTCCTCTTTTCTAGGGTTATATTTGGTTTGCTCTTAGATAGTTGAGCCTAGCTCCTTCCACTACCTCTCCCGTAGATATGCCTATATAGGAGAAGATCCCTAGTGTATGTCAAGGCCCCTTGCGAGGGAAGATCCTCCGGGATATCAAGGTCCCTCCTTCCGGAGTGGGAAATCGCGCACCGCTACTTGTATCATTGGTTGATTTCGGATCTTGTTCCTCGTGTGCTATTATGGATCTAGTGGATGCATGATTGTGTTTGCCCTTAGTGTTTTCCTCTTGTTCTCCCCTATTTTTTCATGTTCTTCGTGTTTTCCCCACCACTTTGTGAAAGATCAACCACCACGGGTCTTGCCCCGTATCACCCCACCCACCCACAAACCCTAGCTATGCGCTAGGTAGCCACCTCTTCTTGGTCCGAAAAGATCTGTTTAGTTCTCGCCAATTTTATGTGGAAGATTGCCATCACGTCTCGCATCTAGGCAGATTCGACCCTACCCCAACCAAATTCCAGCTTGCTTGCGAGGGAATCGGACTGAGAAGCATCTCCTTCACTGTTGCGGTGAAGAAGAACATGGAGCGAGCTGGACAACACCAATGCCCCCAGAAGCGGCAGCCACCCCCTAAGAAAGGTGCTCCTAGCGCTTTGCAGCCTCTTCCCACAGTTGTGGCGGCCAAGGCTACACCAGCGACCAAGGGATCTAGTGCTGCTGCAAAGGGTGCTACTCCAGAGCCCAAGGCTACCCCTCCTACAATTCCAGCCCCCAGTTCCTGCCATACAGCCTCTGGAGCACAGGTATAAATAGATTATATGTTTCAAATTGCAGCTGGTCGGGGCACTATGTGGGAAATTGTATTGAACAGAACAAGTGTTTCATCTGCTCTGGTAATCACAATGTGAACAACTGCATAGCTTGGGCTAGGTTGCAGCCTAGAGCAGAGTACTTTGGCAGTGCAACAACAGGTTTAGGGTTCTACCACATTGATATTCCGGTTGCTGCTGAATCTTCTTGGCTGAATTACAAAAACTGTGGAGTGCTTAAAGTGATGAAAGGTGAAGTTTCTAATTTAGATCTGATCACCCAGTTGAATGGCATTTTTTGCAAGGGAAAAGAGTGGCCGTGGTAGATCAGAGAGCTGGAGGAAAAGAAGTTTCTACTCAGATTTTCCTCCATGGAAAAAGGTTGAGGATTTGATTGAATTCTCTGTCTTTGACCTACCCATTGATGGTGTATCTGTCAAGATCTGTGAATGGCTAGGGATGCTAGATCCATATGAATAATTAACTGAGGCATGGGTGTAGGTTGAAGGTATTCCTCCCAGGTGGTGTGCATGGAAGGTTTTTGCTCAAGTTGCTTCCTATTTTGGTATACTAGTAGATGTGGACTAGAATGGCATATTCAAAAGTTTCTTTGAGATCATCAGGATTAAAGTGGCCCGTAGGGACCCTGCCAAAATCCCCTTTGAGAGACTAGTGGAGATGAAAAAGAAGTTGTACTTACTTTATTTCACTATGGAGGGTTTTGAACAAATGGGTGATGGATCAGATGGTGATGATGAAGACCCAGATATGGACAATGTAGCCGAGGACAAGGAGTAGAATGATACAGAGCAAAATAACAAAGATTCAATGGAGGAAGATGGTGGTGAACCTATTGATGAGCTTGGTAAAGAAAATTTTCAACAAGACATTAGCTCTCGCTCCAGAAACAGAAATACTGCTAGGAAGAAATCTGCTATTACTTTCGACCCACAAATTCTCAATGATTATGCACACGAGCAGTTCATTGTTGAAACAAAATCCAAAACCCCACCTAGAATCATGCAAGACAAGCCTGAGACTCCTGAGAGAACTTTCCAACAGGATGATGAGGGAGATTTCTCCACACACATGGATTATTGCTCTCCCTAGCTTAGCAAGTTTGAGATGGTGGACTCTGAGGAGGAGGAGGAGAATGAAGTTCCTAAAATGCAATGTCTCCCAGTGATATGGCTACAGCTCTAGGATCTATGAAGAGATCTCTGCTTGAGTCACTAGAGATTGCAGAATCTGAGAAAAAACTAAAATGCAATTCAGGCCAGTCAGGGAAGTGGGGGACTATGCTCTCAACCAGTCCAGTTACCAGACAATATGGGAATATCAAGATTATGGAGAAAGCCACTGCCTACATGCAAAAGAAGAACCTGGAGATTCCTACATCATTTCAAGGTAAATCTTTTGCCTCTACTAGTGCTTCTGTACCTGCTGATCAAGTGTCTAAAATTGATCTTTGTGTTGGTAATAATGATATTGAGGAAAAATACATTATCCAGGATATAGTTTATAGAGAAAAAGTTAGATGCCTCCAATTTGCTGATATTAACCCTGAAACTGTTCTACCTACTGATTTGTATCCTACCATTGAGGATGAGAGTGGGGGTTGCCCCATTGGTAATAATATTACTACAAACGAACTAGAAGGCGCTGTTGGTTCAGGTAGTTCTAGTCCTGATATAAGATCTACTAGAGTGCCTTGTGGCCTTTCACACCCCTTTAAAATTAAATGATAGGAGCTTTCTGGAACATTCGTGGTCTTGGTCAACCTGGTAAACTGCAGCGCCTTTGTGACTTTCTTAAAAACAATGCAATTGATTTTGTTGCTTTCTTTGAAACCAAGAAGGAGATCATAGATAATAACACTATTAAGATCATTGCATGTAGGAAGGACTTTAGTTGGCATCAATTATCTGCCCATGGTACTGCTGGTGGTGTCCTTGTGGGCATGAATAATGATCTTTTTGAGGTCATTGGTTTTGTCAATAGAAAATATTGTGTCATAACTACGATTAAGAATAAGATTGTAAGACTATTTGGCAGTTTGTTGCTGTGTATGGTACTTCCTATAATGAACATAAACTGGAGTTCCTTGCGGAGCTACATGATATTATGTCTCATGTCTCATATCCTGTTATTTTTGGTGGTGATTTTAATCTGATTAGATCAGATACTGACAAGAGTAGTGGTAATGTTAATATTTCAACTACCTTCCTTGTCAATGACTAGATTAACAAGTGGGGCCTGTTGGAGATTAATATCGCCAATAGGAAGTACACCTGGAGTAACAACCAGGACGACCCCATTTTTGCTACTATTGATAGTCTTTGTATCCACTTCTTGGGATAGTTTGTTTCCTTTGTCTGCTTTAAGGGCGTTTCCTAGAATTGGGAGCGATCATACCCCCCTACTAATCAATACGGGAGCTCGGAGGGTTACCTCCACAAGGATATTTAGGTTTGAGAAATGGTAGTTGGAACAACCGGACTTTAAACAAATAGCAGAGAGTGTTTGGAATTCCCCCATTTCGGGGTGTGATGTCGTTGATATTTGGCTCTCTAAAGCCAAACGTCTTAGAAATAAGATTATAGGGTGGAGTGCTAATACTGAATCTACGGCTAAGAAGAGAAAGAGGGACTTAATCCGGGAATTTGATATCTTAGATGTTTTTGCGGAGCCTAACCGTGTCACGGACATAGACAAATCATGGATGAAGGAGATCAAACGTGAGCTAGAGTCTATTATGAGAAGGGAGGAGACTGCCTTGTGCCAGAGATCGAGAGATCGTATGATCAAAGATGGAGATAAAAATAAAGCTTACTTTCATGCGTTGGCTAACCATAGACATCGCAAGAACCACCTGACAGAGTTGGATGGTGAACAAGGCCCAGTTTTTACCATGCAAGAAATCTTTTTGGACATGAAGAAAGACACAATATTCATCTTGGACCTTCCTTTTGGGAGGAAGATGAAAAGGTTACTGATGCTAAAAATGATAACCTCCAGAAGAACTTCTCGGAGGAAGAAATTAAAGAAGCCATTTTTGGTTCATATGCTCACGGTGCAACAGGTCCGGATGGGTTGTCCTTCCTCTTTTACCAAACTTTTTGGGACCTGATCAAATTTGACTTTATTGCCATGGTGCGAGACTTTGAAGAGGGTAGACTAGATATACACAGACTAAATGTTGCGCTGATTATTTTGATTCCCAAAGAACCTGATGCTACTGAGATGAAAAAGTTTAGACCTATCAGTCTTACCAATTGCGCTATTAAAATCTTTTCTAAGGCCCTTACTAATAGGTTTTCGCCTATTAGTAATAGACTGATCTCACCTAACCAAACTGTCTTCATCAAAGGCAGGTACATCCTTGAGAGTGTGGTTCTAGCCCACGAGGTTATTCATGAAGTAAAAAAAATCTAAATCCTCTGGGCTTGTGCTCAAACTCGATTATAAAAAAACATATGATCGAGTTGGTTGGGATTTCCTATTTAAAATGCTTGAGTCCAGAGGGTTCAGGACAAAATTGATACCCTGGATTAAGAGCTTGTTGTTTCGGAGTACTTTTAGTGTTCGTATCAATGATACCACAGGCCCACACTTCCTGGGCGGGAAAGGGCTTAAATAAGGAGATCCATTCCCCCTTCTTTTCAATTTGGTTGTGGATGTCTTCTCTAAGATGTTAGTCAAGGCATCCAAGCATGGTTTGATCTCTGGGCTGCTCACATAGGTAATCCCTGGTGGGTTGATCAACCTGCAATATGCGGACGACACGCTCCTCTTTCTAGAGTATTCCTATGAGAAAGCTAGGAACTTCAAATGGATTTTGTCATGTTTCGAAAGCCTGTAGGGCATGAAAATAAATTTCCATAAAAGTGATCTTCTTACTATCAATGTGGATGAAGAGAGAGCAAACATTTTTGCTTAGTTCTTTTGTTGTAAGTTAGGATCTTTTCCTATTAAATACCTAGGTGTGCCTTTGCACTATGACAAACTTAGAAGAGAAGATCTTTAGCCGATCATTGATAGAATTATTAAAAATATATCAGGTTGGTTGGGGAGATACCTCTCATATCGGGGCAAGTTAATTCTGATTTGTGCCTGCATTGTGAGTATCCCTGCATACCTAATGAGTGTTATGAAATTTCCCAAATGGGCTATTGATGCTATTAATTCTCAAATGGCTCATTTTTCTAGGGCAACATGGGAGATCAACACAAATATCATCTTGCAAACTGGGGGCTTGTCTCGAGAAAGAAAAATCTGGGAGGGTTGGGGGTACCCAACCTAAGAGAATTCAATATGGCACTTTTTGCTTCTTGGGGGAAGTGTTTCTTTGAGAATAATAATAGTGATTGGAAAAAACTGATCGCTTTTAAATATAATGTGTGTTCTCCAAATATTCTATGGTCTAATCAACGGGTAGGCTCCCCTTTTTGGAAGAGTGTAACATGGGCTTTACAAGCTGCCGAAACTTTCTACTCGTGGAAAATTGGAAATGGTAATAATATTATCTTTTGGCATGATAGATGGGTTGGGGATTGTTCCTTGAAAGTTACATTTTGGGATCTTTTTGAGATTTGCAATCAACAGGGCTGTTCTATCTCTTAGGTCTCGGATGGGACAAATCTCAAACTCACTTTTAGACGCTGTGTAGATCAGAGGGGCATGGCTAGTTGGTTACAACTCATTGGGCAGCTAGTTAACATCCCCCTCTCTGACTCCCAAGACTCACCAATTTGGTTGTTAGAGCCAAATGGTAAATATTCTGTGAAATCTTTTTATAGCAATATTAACTTTGGTGGTGTGATTTCTCCTTGTGGAGATACCCTATGGAAAATTATATGTCCACAAAACATCCATGTCTTCTTGTGGCTATGTTGGTATAATAAAATTCTAACAAGAGACAATTAGCAAAGAGAAGACATGTGGAAGATCTTTCCTGCTTGTTCTGTAGTGAAGCTGAATCCACACATCACTTATTCTTTGAATGTATCAATGCTAGTGACATTATGTCACTGATCTCTGAGTTCTTTCATATTCGGACAATTACTTGTTTCTGTGATGTTTGCTCCTTGTGGAAATTTAATAAAAAGAAACATGGGCTTAACATGGTAATTGCTGCCTCCTTATGGAGTATATCGAAGTTGAGGAATGGATTTTGTTTCCAGAGGCATACGTGGAGAGGTCTGGGTTGCGGTCTTGCCAAACTAAAGGGGATCTTGCAGAGTTGGCTGGTGCTTTGCGACACTGCACAGGTGGACATTTTGCGGCGATTCATCCTACCGATGGACAAGCACCAAGAGAGCTTATGCGGATCGCCTGGACCTAAACTTGTGATTTCTTCTTTTGGAACCTGGACTGTAATAAATCTGAGCTGGTGCTGTAACCAGCCTCTGAGAGTGTCTTAAATTTTGTTGCTTTTGTGTCTGGTGTGCTTAGGCTTCTTTCAGACTTGGTAGTTCTACCTGGTTTAGCTTTGTTGAGCAGTGATGTAAGTCTGGACGCGTATGTGGCCTTGTTGCTTCATTAATAAAAATGGGGCAGGGAAACCCCTTTCTTTCAAAAAAAGTCTATAGATGGCCAAAGCCTGAACCAAAATACGAAGGAGCCCAATAAACCCGGGCGGAGATAGTACTGGTCCAGCGTTTTTACCAGCTGAAGCGGGAGAGAAGAGAACGAAACTAGCAAAGCGCGAGGCCGTGTAGGCGTAGGCCCCTCGACTAGGAAGCGAGGTGCGCATGCACCAAGCATATCTTGTACGCGTATGTTGGGCGTTGTCACGGGCGCGACCGCTCGAGGGTGACCGCGCATGTCGGTGCACGCGCGTGCCATGTCCATACATCGCCGTCCATCTGTTATGGGCTTACAACATCTGCATTCGGACCCATCATACCCGTTTTAAACGTTCGGGTAGGTCGTTCGATCACTGACTGGTCACAAAATTTTAATCCATACGGGTGCCTCAAACGGGTCTCAAAAGCTCGGGATGACTGATACCCTTCATCTTAGTCCAAATATGGAGCGGATATGGACCGTCCGGGTACATCCGTCACGTCGCCCCCCCCCCCCCGATGGGGTCACACGCGGACACACCCAGAAACCTAACGATCCGATGGATGCCTCGTCCATCGTCGCGTTGTGAACGTGAGGTGACGCTGCTTTGGCTCGACGCGCGAGGCAAAATCTGGCTATTTTAGCCAGTCTACATTCCCCAGACCTAGCGCACCACCTCCTCCATCTCTACGCTGCCACCACAGCTCGTCTTTCACGCCCTCGGACAATGCCATGCCCCCTCACTTCCTTACGTCGGAGCGCCGGCTGCAACTCCTTGAGCAGGTCCGAGCAAGGCGCGAAGCCTAGTTGGCCGCAGGGCTACCTTCAGATGTAGTGGATCCGTGGGAGGACGAGGATAACGAGGTGGAGAAGGAGGAGGAGGAGAAGGAGAAGGAGCTTGACGAGGTGGAGGAGGAGGAGCTGGAGCAGAAGGAGGACGAGGTGGGCGCTGGTGATGCGGACCTGCGTGCAGAGCAATAGGACATCCTGAACTCCATCTTCTCGAAGTCGGTTGGGCAGGCCAGACGTCGTCGGCGGCAGGAGATGAAGGCAGCACGGGCGGCGGCGGAAGCGGCCTAGATGCTCGCCGACTAGGATGAGCTCAAGGACATCTTCGACGACAAAGACTAGGGCAATACGTAGTACGTATGATTTTTTATTGCATTTTATATGGATCTAGAGAGTCAAATATGAAAGACTCAAATATGGATAAGCAGATTTGAAGACTGACCGACCAGGACGCGTTCGCACGCGTATGAGGTCCCGGATTTGCAAAACGTGGTTGTAGTAGATGCTCTTATGGCGTGCGAGCGCCATCGCCCGCGTCTGCGTAGCTTATCCCGTCGTGGTGGTGCTAAGAGCATCTACAACCGGACTTTGTAAAATCGACCTCTCAAATGTCCATGGACATGTCTGGACACATCCATGAACATTAGCCGGTCTAATCTTAAATTTATTGTTTTGCATTCGAATACCTCATATGATAAACCTTAAGTCCATATAAAAACATGCCAACTATGTACTACATAGATCAACTATCCTGTACTATCCAAACCCTCAACGAAGATGTCCACTATCTTCATGCCTAGCTCCGGGTACATAGGCGCCAGCCGCAATTCAACCTCCCACGGCTCCTCCAACTGCTCCGCCTCCGCCTCCGCGCCGAGATCAACAAAAAAAGCATCGGTCATCATCCGCTCCTGCCGGATGAAGCGTCGGTTGGACTCCACATAGGCCTCATCCTAGATGGACTCCAGATGACCTGGTGCTTCGTCATCTTCTCCACTTGGACGACCGCGAACTCCGCCTCCACGTCCTCCATATTGAAGCCTGGAGCCGAAGCCAACTCCTTCTCCTCCATCGAAATGAGATGGTGATGCTCTTCCTCCTGCTCCGACTCTGACGAGTCCAGAGGCAGGCCGATGGTGATGAGGGCGAGGCGGCACGCCTCGTCCGGGTCTGCTCCTCGTTCTGGAAGCGGCGCTCTGGCATGAGCATGGCGTAGGCAGTCTTTATCTGCTCAGCCATGACGAAACCAGGCAACGTGGGACGAACGACAAAGCGGAAGATAGGAGGTAGGTGGGCTCGGGCTGACGGCACGAAAAGGGAGGAGGTGGATTTGGATAGGTTTGGGGAATGCCGGCTGGCTTAAATAGCTGAATTAAGACTCGGGCGGCGAGCCGGAACAGCGTCACACGAAGTCCACATCCCCACCAAAGAAGACGTACATCGGACTGTCTAGGTCCCATCATCAGTCCGACGTGACGTACGTATTCCGACGCACCCGGACGCCCTTATATCCATGCTAGATTTGAGTTGAATATAAAGCATGTTGATGTCTGAGTGTTTGAGACCCGTTTAAAAAGCATATTCGAGTCGTATTTTCATGACCGGACATTAACCGGACCGTCTGTCCTGAAGATTTAAGATGGGTTTGAGGCCTCCAGCCGTAGATGCTATGCGCATGGATCGAACTTGGATGATGGACACCGGTCGGGACACCGTGAGTTGCGCTGGGGCGTGGAATCACGTACGCAACACTTGGGTCCGGCTGGGGGCTGGTGGTTGGGGCATTATGCCGTCGTCGAGGTGCGATGCCAGTGCCGACCGAGTGCGCGCCGATGGCCCTGGCCTTGGCCGTGGGTTTGGCTGTTCGAGCCTACAACGGCCGGTTTAGTTTTAGTTTAATTTTCGTATATATATGATCCCCTTGGGAGGTGCGGAGGTGGTGACGGATCCTCCTATCACCGGAAGCTGAGAGCCCTGCGATTTGGTTGGGTTGAGTTCGTTTATCTATTCGTTACACACCGTGGTTAATTAGGACTTGGAAAGCTCAGCACCAACCTTAGTTAGCATCTTCACGCGTAAGAATATTTTATCGTCTATCAAAGGTAACTCACGCACCTTTATGACAAAGTAAGCTGCTTGTTGGATATCATAAACAATTTTGCAATAACAGTAACTTCTGAGTGGAACTGAAACTTGTCGCCGTGTGATACAAAGTTTTGGGAGCTAAACTGAAGGCGACCCTCGTTGTTTTACAACTGGTAACATTGGCACTTAATTATCTTGCAAAGCTGCTGTGAAGGTTGCATGTACGGTACTTCACAAATAAAAAAAAGGTTTTACATATAAGATAAGTTGTGTGGCCCTTTTTAGAGTGAATTCTGGTCCATCTCTTTAATAATTCACCATGGCAATTTTAGTATTTTGACCATGGAAATTTTAGTATTTTGACCATGGCAATTTTTTTGTATGAACCGTGACAAAGTTAGTGCATGATTATGACAAATTGAATAATTCATCGTTGCAATTTTAGAATTTTGACCATGGCAATTTTAGTACTTTGGGCATGGCAATTTTTTTGTACGAACCATGGCAAATTTTAGTGCATGGATCATGGAAAATGTGAATAATTCACCATGGCTATTTTAGTCTACGATTCATGACAAATTTTATTGGCCATGGCATTTTTTAGTAATTGATGACGATGATGCATTTTTTTAACGGTTTTGCTAAAATACATCTAGATGTGAGATAAGTATTGCACGTCTAAGTCCTATATCATTGATCTTACGGTTTTGCTAAAACACATCTAGATGTGACATAAGTATTGCACATCTAAATCCTATATCATTGATCTTACGTGAAGATTCGTGTGGAAATTTATTTTCTTTTTTCCTTTTTTTGTGTGCTTGATTTAGTCATTTAGATGTGTGATAACTATGTCACATCTAGACGTGTCCTAGACACACCCTTGATCTTACGTGAAGATTCATGTGGTTATTTTCTTTTCCTTTTTTCCTTTTTATGCTTGATTTATTTATTTGGATGTACAATAACTATATGACATCTAGATGTGCTCTAGACACATCTTTTTTTTAAATTATAATCCATGTTAATTTGTAGCCTTTATGAGATTAGGGCAAGTGTGGTGTACATGTCATGGCAATTTTACCTTTTTCGTCCATGGCCAGATTCATTCTTTTTTGTAAAATGCTAGAATTTATTTTATAATCTAGAATAAAAATATATTTTAAACATATCATGACAACTACAGTGTAAACATCATGGCAATTTTGGACAAAAAAATCATAGAAACATATCGATACGGGATCTAGTTTTGAAGATCTCGTCGCAATGAATTTTCAATCAAAATTTTCATTTAATATATAAAAATATTTTAAAACTAAAAAACTCAAAAGACTACAACTGACATCATCTGTTTTTTCCTCCTCGCATGCATGTGATGACGTGACACAATGTATAGCGTTAAACACGTTTGGCCCCATTTTTTTTTTTTGCGAATTTTGGTCGAAGCGTCCTAGTACCATACGTGTGGTACTTATCCGGGTACAAAGGAAATACATCCTACTTATCATGATGACACGATGTCCACGAGATGTAAACCATGTATGCATGAGACCACAGCTTGAAGCGTCCCGTCTGTTAAGAAAACCCCTGTGCTAAAACAGTCCCCAAATCCGAACAGAAACTACCAGAACTTAACCCAGAGGGTCACTCCAGCAGCTACGATCCAACAATTCAGCGATGGGCAAAGCTACTCGACGAGAGCCCGACCAATTGATTGCCCCCATGCATCGACATCTCCCGTTCACGTACAGTAAACATGCTCAGAAAACAATTCCACCTGCCACGGACAGTCCGCCGTCGTGGGCCACGCGCGCCACGACCAAAGGACGACGTACGGTCCGTCCTTTGCGACAGCGTGCCCCCTCCTCGCCGTAGCCATCCCTTCACCTTCCACTCCCACGGCTCCACCCCACCCCAGTCCCCACCCATCCCCCTCACCGCAACTGAGGCCTGACGCGCACGCGACGATCGCCCTGTACGGCCAGCGACCCCGACGCCGTAACCCGATTATTCCGACGGGCCGCCGTGTCAGCGACGCTGGAGACCCATCCCGCGCCGTCCCCGCCCGACACGGAAGCCCCGAGGAGCGGACCGGGTTCCGTAGCAAAGGACGCCGTACGTACAGGCAGCGGCGCACGGGTGCGCCACGCACCGGCGGCTAATCCAATCTAATCTCCTATAAAAACCACCGCGAGCGCCCGCGAACAACACCGCACCACACACACCTCCGGATTGGCTCCTTGGCTCTAGCTGCCCGCAATAGAGCAGTGACCTCTCAACACCACCACCCCACCACCAGCAGCGGCAGCGACGGCGAGAGGGCGGCGGCAGTTGGACCGCCGGCGAGGGAGCTGCCATCACCATGCAAGGGGACCAGGCGGAGAAGAGGGGGAAGGTGAAGAAGGGGTGGCTGGCGGTGCGCGTCGGCCAGGCCCAGGCGGAGGCGGAGCAGCAGGGCGGCGACGGGTTCCGGCGGTTCGTCATCCCCATCGCCTACCTCTACCACCCGCTCTTCCAGCGGCTGCTGGAGGCGGCGCGGGACACGTACGGCTACGACTCGGCCGGCCCGCTCCGGCTGCCCTGTTCCGTCGACGAGTTCCTCCGTCTGCGCGCGCTCGTCGACCGGGAGACGGCGCACTCCCACTCCTCCTCCTCGCACCGGGTGCACGTGCACGCCGGCGGCCACCAGCAGCACGGCTACTCCTTCGCCCCGTGCACCCGCGCAAGGGTCACCTCCTGATTGGCCGACCGATCATCGAGCCCCGGCCGCCCTTCGTGCGTGCGAGAGCGCGGGGAGGAGTCCATCTGCCCACCGGAGACGACGCACATGTACACTACACGTAGTACATAGAGAGGCAGAGAGATACGGAGATGCATGCATGAGACGCAGTAGGTGATTAGTCTGGGTTCCATATTGCTTACGATTTCGGCCTTGTTTTTCTTCTGATTCTTGCACATGCATGTGTACTACTAGTAGATTAATTAACAGACCCGATGTATAATTAACAGCTGAATTCGATCACAGTCGTCACAACCCGGTTTCCATATACTACAACTCGATCTGCTGCTCTATCGTCTTTCTTGCGAACTTGCTGCTCAAATTGAACAAGTTCGAATCCGGCAGTGCTAACCCCAAGCAAGTGATGAACCAACACCTCATATCGCTTCAACCATCTCCTGTCGCTGATGCCCATCGAGTTTCAGCATGACATGAAAGCAATCACATATTCCGATTAATCATGATGCATGGGGTCCTAGGAGAATATCATCAGGTACCGCGTTTCTTTCCGCTGGTGGCTAGATTCATGTCGTGTCGTTCGGGGAGTGGGTTCATCACCATTGAGCTTCAGAGAAGGAGGTGCAGAAAGAGGTGAGAACAGGCAGCACTCGCTTCAGGCATGATCCTCGTCCATATCTATCTCCCCTGCCCTACCTCTCTCTTTCTTCCTTTCTTGATTATTATTCGAACCACACTTTCTTGAAGCATACCACACCATGCACGGGCACCTCCGTCATTTTCTGACGGAGAGCAGTACAGCTTCAGTGCTCGGTGGTACATGGCTAGCTTTTGAAAGTATATATCCGGAAATCAGCACCTAATTCTACTTCACTTTCTTGTGCGACGAATTGTACTTTTACTTGTTTTAAACGACATTGAACCCCTTGCAGGTTACAGCGTAGTGGATATATACAAGTCATGCACCAACTAGTGTACATACGTACGTGCGGTCGTGCATCACCATTTTGATTTGGCATGAAACTTAACCGGGCGGTGTTTGACATGTCGAGTTCTACAACTTAATATATCCTAAATGATAAATGTCACACGTATGATACGAAATAACATGATCTTGATATATTTTACAATTAAAATTGTCATTCAAAGGGACCCTTAAAAAAACCGAAACTTCTCATACAGACGGAAAATCGTCATGCTGCACATTTAAAATTGGCATCTTCGAGTTACTAAACTTGCCATCAACGAAGGTCAAGTTAAAATTGTTTCGTGCCATACGTATGGCATTTTTCAGGTAAGGGATCCTATACAATTACATATGTGCAATTGTCTGGTAAAAACTCCACGCTACAATTAACTGCCCTCGTCAGCAACCATTTTGATTCATAAACTTAATTTATTATTGTTTGATGTGCATATTTTTTTTAAGAAGAGACATAAGGTTGGTTATAATGAGAAGTGTCATATATTAGTATCATATATTAGTATAAGCGAATGATCTATATTGATTGTTGAACCCAAGGAGGTAGGAGCCGATCGAACTACACGCAAGGGTGTTCGTCGCCGAACTAGTCGGCATATCAACAAAAGTCACCGGTGCCCGTACGGCAGTACCTATATTGTTTACAAATGTTTTTTATCAACGTAACTGTTGTTTAAGTGATCGTCGCACTGTCAACGGGTACAAACCGGCGTATATGCCATGCAGCCAGCCCCGTCGCAGACAGTACACACGCACGGATCAAAGAAGGTCGCCTCCGTACGTCCGTTTGTGTACGCGCGTCGTTGAGCTTCTTAAATTATGCTGTCCGAAATGATTAACTATGCACAAACCAAGTGCGGAGCTGGTTCGCTGAACGAACGGCCGCTGTTTGCAGTCTTTTAACCCCGGCTCGCCTCGTCGCTTTTGCCCCGGTTTACGCTTTAACCAGAGTGTTTTCTTACTTTTAGTTAACTATAGGTAATGGTCACTGGCCGATCCCTATCAAGGACCAGGGAGACAATGATGTTTCACTCGGAAGAAAAACATATTGTTTTTGCACTAGAGCGTGCAGATACCTCGTCGTAGTTTTGACGTAGACCTATTTATTGAAGGACCTCTATTTCACAAGTGTCTGGGAAAAAAATGCTTGGTCGGTCACTTTGTTTCCTGTCCGTCCGATATGTATCTAACAGCTCACATAACACCTTCTTTCTCGCCATCCGTTTGCCTCCAACACCCCCCCCCCCCCCCCCATGCAATGTCCTGCTCTCCGCTCAGCGTCCCAGCACCGCCACCGCCATCCCTCTAAGCCCCGCACGACCGTTGAAAATCTTCGATGATCCCTTGCACCCTCACTCCTAAGATAGATAACAGGGTTGTTGCTTTCCCCTAAGACAGATAATGGGATTGTGACTTCCACTTAAGATAAATAGCAAGGCCATGACTTTTACCTAATGTAGATAGTTGGTTCTTCTTCTTCGGCGAGGTTGGGAAGAAGGGAGAAGGAAGGAAGAAGAAGTGACTGATGCAAAACCAAATTTCTAACACGTGAGAATTAGCAAAACCGATTTATTAAAAAAAAAATATGATGACAGTTTCAAAATTCCAAATGACAACGCCCATGTGCATTGCGCGTGCTATAATTAACCCGGGGCTTGCAAAATCTCATAAACATATACATGATCATAGGGTCCATTTGGTGATGATTTTAGTTGCTAGATGCCACTGTATGTCTATTTTTAAATGTAGAAATCGATTTTGACATTGAATTTTTTTACAAGAAAGCACGATGAGTAAAAGAAACAAGATATTGATTTATTTTTTCAAGTTCGAACCATCGAAACTGCGGAAATAGGTCCTTCAACTCAAACAATTGATAATACACCTAATGTTTGAGTTGAACCCAAACCTGGTGAAGTTGAATCAGACCCCGGTAAGAGAACCATTGAACTGCGAAAATAGGTCCCTGATGAGTCATGAGGATTGGGGGATGATGCCGGGAAGAAGAATGGGCGGTGGAGGATAGAGTTGGGGATTGATTACGAGGAGGCCATTGCATTTATTAAAGTGTAGATGTACTCATTTTTTGGGAAAAAAAAGTTGTATGCTAGATGAACACTTATAAGAGCATGGTTAATAGTATAGCCAGCTGCTGGATATAAGCCATTGTCATGTCATCTATAGCCCATCTTATAGCCAACATGTATAATGGTTGACTAAAAGAGTATACTACTTATTTATCGTAGGACCCACCTTTCACTATCACAAAATGCCTAGAAGCACGTGCTAGAGCTGACTCTTTACCAAGAGCCCGTTTATCTTCTCTCTCCTCTTCTCTTTCTCCAACTAGGCAAAAATATAATAGTTTATTTCCTATAGCCCGCTGACTCGCTTTTATTGTACTTGCTCTAACCGAACGGAGGGAGTATGCAACATAGACTGACTTTTGCATGGCTTAAAACTAAAGTCTTTTTCTTGATAGTTTTTAGCCCTTGATTTCTCGCCTTGGGCGTCAGTCAATCCTGGGTCCGCCACTGCATAGACTCTACTGAAAATTTCCCATTCACATGTAGGTTTCAAAAAATACATTGGACCCTTGTGATAACTGTATCGTGATTAACCGTTGGAGCAGTATGTTCCACGACTGGAGTCTCGGTCCAATTAGATCCCTTCTGAACGTCATGTTTGGCGAAATGATTCGAAAACCTTGACGATAGTATCACCCTTTTGACGCACAATATTGTATAAAGCTGGATATTGTTCCAGAAGTGTAGCGCTGCCTAACCACTTATTTTTTCAGAATATAATTTTTGACCATCCTTAATCGAGAAGGAACAATAGACGGAAGAAATATTTCTTTGTTGCCATTAGTCCTGCCCAAAAATGAGAGTCCGCAAGCTTCCACTATACTTAGGATACCGCCTTTAAACCAACATATTTTCTTCTTAGAAGGGTTTGTCATACACTATCTTCCGTCAATTACTTAAACAACCATTTACCGATGAGGGCTCTATTCTTGACTCAAGGTCATGAATGCCCAACCCGCCCTGGTCCTTGGAATGGCAAACCACACTTCATTTGGCCAGCCGATATTTCTTTCTCTCGCTATCTCCTTGCCAAAAGAATCTCGATCATAATTATTCAATCTATGTGGTACTCCTTTCAGCAAACTGCAAGAAGGAAATCATATATAGTATCATATTGCTTAGTACTGGATTCATGAGGACCAACCTTCCACCCAAAGATAGCAGTTTACCTTTTCAACTACTTAATCTTTTTTGAAGTCTTTCCTCGACGTGTTTTCATCCAGCATTTATGAGTCCCCGATAATGTATCAGTATCCTCAAGCGATTGGAAACTCGTCCAACCCGCATCCGAACATGTCAGCGTACAGGTGGGCCTCGTCTTGAGTCTCGCCCAAAACAAAACAATTAACTTTTATGAAAATTGATCTTAAAACCTTATAGTTGATCGAAAGTGGTGCACATCACATAACGTAAATGCATCCGTGGAGGAAATATAAATCGATTTTTTCTACTTCCATGAGATGCCCGGGACTGATCATCAAAGCGATAAGAAAGCATACGATTTTATAGACGGTGAAAACGAAAATCCGTTTTTTTTTTTGGGAAACGAAGCAATGCGGTAAGCCGGATCACCCTCTAAACCAAGTGGAAAAGCAACGACGGAGGTGACCACGCAACGCAAACGGGACTTTTACATACTCTTGTTTATGTTTATAAATCATAGTGGAGATGAGAATTTCGATCGGAGGCGTACGTCGCCGGCCGGCGTAGCGAGTTGCCATTGGACGGCTCGTCGTAATCCCGGCAGCGGAAGCGCGCACTTGCCAGCACTAGCTAGCTACAGATTTATTCTAGCCTACACTTGCGCTAGCCGGCCGGCAACGAATATTGGGCGGTAGGTACTTCCCCTGTACTCTGGCGAAGGGAAATGTGATTGAACTTGTACCGAGCTGCTAGTAGTATTAGCCTAGCATCAGTTGTCACTGAAAGTTGGCACTACATCTACAAGGTTAGGCCAACATCCGACGCGAGACGGGGACGTGCGTACGGCGCAGCAAGTTCTGGCCGGTGCCGCTCTCACTAGGAGTGCTAGCCCAGCCCTAACTATGCACCGAGAAACGACATGAAATATACCACCATGGCCTCTTGCGTCGTCGTGTCAAGTGACCGCTGAGGCTGCGCTGGACACATCGACGTCGTCGAGGCCGGACGGGTGCGGGACGCAAATGTAACTAGTGGCGTGGCATGTTGAGCAATGGCACAGTGAGGGAAGGAGCTTTCTGGCGCTTTGGGGTGACGGGAGATCGGCTGGGGAAGAAATGGTAGGACGCCGGAGGTGACGGTACGTGCTACGAAACTGTAGGAGTCCAATCGATCGACGACACGCACGTACGGTGCGGTGCCAGTCGGGTCAGGCAACGCAACGCAACGCAAGCACGGTGGCGGAGTGGAGTGTAGTGCTAGTGCAGTCGGGTCGGGTTGGGCACGCAACAGGACATCGACGGGACAGGAGTCGGCTGAACGGTGAGCATCTGGACGTTCGATCGTGAGTGTTTTGTCAGGGAGCTGATCGGACTTGGCTTAACTAATACGGGACGGAGTACACCACCACTAGTTCGTGTGGGCATGTCTGAATTTGTTCCTAGCAAAGTGCACTTGCACGTAGTACGTAGCTAGTAGGCCTGTAGCGTTAGGACGCAGCTAGTACGCACGCACGCACTTCTCCAGCGAGGGAGGGACGATGGCAACCATTACCGGATCTGGATAACGATCACGTGTGGATGCCGGCATCGGCATTTTAATGCGATAAGCCAAATCACTCACATCTCTAACCCAAAGCGTACTTATCACGCCCTTTAACATATACTACTAGTATAAGTGGCGGGACATCCTACAGCAGGAGGCAGCATTATTCTTTCCAGAGAAAGCCGGCCCGGCACCGTTGGATATACCTTGCGTGTCGCCGATTTATATTCCGATCGATCTGGATTCTGGAGCGACCATGCATGCATGCACGCATGGTGCATGGGCCGTTCATCGATCTCGGCAGGAAATTTCTGCGCAGGATCCATTAGGTTCTGAAGGGGCGCTACAGGGGTCAACAACCTGAGATGCTCGTGGAAATGCCCGATGTCTGGCCTGCAGAGGTGCAAACGGGCATCGGGCTGCGCAGAAAGAGCAATGGTATTTCACTTGTGCCGCCGGCCGGCCTGATGATACGGTGGCGAGGTGGTCCTCCTAGCTACCGCCACACTCCTATTCCCGGCGGAATTGTTCGGTGGTTGGGTTGTGCAGCGTATGTGTCGTGCCGTCGTGCCCGGCTTGATCTGGCCACGCAAATGTGCAGATCACAACATGACACACCGCCCGCCGGCGCATTCCGGTACGGTGGCATGATGAAAATGTGCTCAGCTGAAAGCTCGGTGTTAAAGCTTGGACAGCGGGATGGAGGATCTGGTCCCAAAGGCGAAGTCAAACCGTCAAAGAGAAGGAGAAGGAGAAAAAGGAAAAGATAGAGATCAAGAAAGCAAACAGCACACGCCTGACTCGTTTAGATCCGCTTTGTAGTGGCGCAATCAGTGCGCACACTGAGGATTCATCTTTTGGTTTCTGATGAAGCAGGCCAAGATGGCCTCGCCGCCCCTCGAAAAGGAGCTCGCCCATGCATGCATGGCTGCTACTACATCCATCCAGAAACAAATGTGATCTTCATGGTGTTTAAGCTGATCTGCACCTCTTGATGATCTCCCGGTTGTGGGAACCATGATCATTATCCGGTGGTCGATCAGTGCGTGCAAAAGGCCGCAAAACATATCTTCCTAGATGCTGCTGCTGCTGCTGCTTACATACAACAGCCGGGAGATCTCGTCTCCACGACATAAAGTTACAGGTGAACGTGATGATGCCCCTCGAAATAACGAGGAGCTGCATGCAAAAACATGGCCACTCTGATGATACTGTCCACTCGATCGCCTCCCAAAATGATGTCACCACTACTACCAGTTGTTTACAGTCTACAGCAGAATGCAAACTCAAAAGGAATTTCTTGAGACGGTGCGATTCACACATGGAAGTGCTGGAGAAGTATGCACAAGACGAACCCCGACAGGATTCGCCGGGGTTTGCTCATCGGAGGTGGCGGCGCTTCCGAGACGCTTCCGGCGGGGCCATGCGTCGGAGAATCTTTGGGGAGCGTGAAGGACCCTCCGTGCTGGCTCGGCGGGGGCTCCGGCATGACGCCGCCCGCTTCTGCGGGCACGGGCGCGGATAGCGGGGCGAGAGAGGTCGAGTAGTCGCGGTTCACCGTCGTCGGTGGGTCTGTGAGTAGGGGAACCTGGTGCGGTCCTGCACGGAACGAGCTGTCAGAAAACATGAGATATGTCGAAGTAAAACTGGCTATGATGATCGCATGAGCTAGGAATATTTCAGGTCTCGTGGAACATAGACGCAAAGTGCATTGTGTTCCGGTGTCTGAGCTTCAAGATCTTGTGTGTTTTCAGGTGTGCTGTTTACGACTCTGAACTTTCTACGGGGTTAAAGCTTCACTGCTGATCCAGTATCCTGGTGATACAATTTGCACACTGCAGTGGATGCAGTGTCCTGGCAACTTGAATGTGGTGTTCAGGTTCAGAACAGAAATTGCAAGCATTTCTTTCTCTTAAAAAAAATGGAAGGCTTGCCTAATTGGAAATGGAGAGCTCCAACATTTGAAAATTAGTTTGCGGAGGTCTGAATCTGAAGAGAGAGGATTACAGCAACATTATTTACCTGGGCATGTTGGTTGAAGGCCAGTGTTCAGCCTGGAAATGAAAAAGTAAGATACATCATCAATCTTGATTGCAGAAAACAGCAATAAACCGAAAAGCGTTCTGAAACACATTGCTTACAGAGTTGTAATGGTCCCATTGACAAAACCTCCATAGCTGCACGAAGAAACATTGCAGCCCGCGCTCGTGGCGCGGGCGCTCGCGTTGCCGAGCAGCACATTGCTGTTACTGCACTGGGTGCTCGGGCATGATCCTGACAGTGAGGCTGGTGTGCAATATAAACTGGCACAGAAGGAAAAACAGGGGTCATGATCCATAAAATAATTTCAGCAGCAATGTTGCTTTGTGAACTGAGAAGTTGTAAGCTGAGTTTTACTTGAGATTGCCCGGGCCACAGCTGCACTGCACGCAGTTGCCGGCGGTGAGTGCATAGGTTCCATTTGCCACCAGCAGTCCATGGTCTGAAGCAGTCTTTGGAAATGAAGATGCACATGCTGGAGATAAAGATAAAGGATGACCATCATCAGAAAAAAGATTAGGCAAATGCTGATGTTCAGAAAAGAGAAAACAAAATTCTGTTCGGCCGTGGAGTCGCGTAATAATAGACAAAAGCAGAGCATAATAATACAGAGAGATCAACCATGAAGAACTGAGCATACTTTTGAACCTCAAACAAGTTGCTTATGTTATCCCATGGACACACAATTTTGAATTTCAGATGAGCAGTTCATCATACTGAACAATGTGCTAGTGAATAAACTATTTGGAGCTCGAAGGTCCGTATCGATCAACTTCTAGGTACTTCCTCTGTTCCCAAATGTAAGATGTCCATTGCATAAGTTTTCTGAAATGTACACCCTCTGTTCCTAAATGTAAACAGAGGATGTACATTTCAGTTCCTAAATGTAAACAGAGGGTGTACATTTCGGAAAACTCATGCAATGGATCACAAATATCATATGGGGTGTGTCTACGACACATCTAGAAGAGCTTGTGTCCACGATGTTACAATCGATACTCCTGAATATGCAATTCAGACAAGCTTTAGTGGAAGCACGTTGGACTGCATGGTTACATCTGATTAGGAGATTGATGCAAGTGCAACTATATGGCCAGGCAGACAGTATTCGTTGGACTTTACTAGTGAATGGGGTATTCTCCGTAAAATCCTTTTACACCGACTTGATAAACACTGGACCATTGTCAAGATCTTTACATATTTGAAAAATTAAGGTTCCTCTTAGGATTAAAAAATTTATGTGGTTCATACACAAAGGAGTGGTATTAACCAAAGACAACTTGGCAAAACGAAGATGGGGAGGCAGAATTAATTGTTGTTTTTGTGATCAGAATGAGACAATACAACACCTCTTTCTTGAGTGTCCAATGGCAAAACTACTGTGGCGAACAATTCATATAGCTTTTAATCTAAACCCACCAACATGTATAAACTCGTTAGTTACAAGGCTCAATGGAGTAGACGTTACAATAACGCAACGTATCAGAGTTGGGATTTGTGTTCTATTGTGGGCTATATGGAACACCAGGAATGATATGATTTTTAATAAAAGAATTTCAATAACTTTTTACAGGTTATCTTCAGAGCAACAACTTGAATCCGTATGTGGTCATTACTTAGCCATGTGGACTCCAGGGAGCATATGGATATTGGGTGCAACCGATGGGAAATGGTCGCACGAGTTATCTTCAACCGGTTTGAATGGCGTGCTAATAATAGGCTAGGTGTGTAGGCATTGTAGTCTATTGTTACAAAGCGCCGAACGTGGCAGCTCGATTTATTTTTCATTTGTACGCATTGTGGACTTGACACTTTGTTTTGATACTATTTAATAAGATAGCTGCATGCATCGATTGATATAGAGGCCGGGGGCTTTGATCCTCCTTTTTCAAAAAATAAAAATAAAAAATCTAGAAGTGACATAGTTATTGCACATCTAACTGACTAAATCAAGCATAAAATAAAAATAAAAACGAAAAAAATACACACACGAATCTTCACGTAAGATCAATGATATAGTACTTAGATGTGCAATACTTATCTTACGTCTAGATATGTTTTAGCAAAACCGATATCATATATAAAAGTATTATTTCGAAGACAGAATGCATGCAATATGACGATCTAGTAACCGATATCACTGACACTCCTAGTGAATCAACTAAACCATCCTTGTAAAATGTGTGTAGCACGTAGAAGAAAAGAGCGGCACTCTGACCGAAGATCGATTACATTCATACCTGGCAACGGAATGGCGAGGATGTCTCCCGGCGCGGCGACGGGGCTGCCCATGGCGTTGACGTTCATGACATCCGTGACGGTGGTCTCGTAGGCGGCCGCGATGGCGGGCACGGTGTCCCCGACCTGCACCACGTAGGAGAGGTACACCGCGGGGAGGTTGCTGTCAGAGGAGTTGAAGCAGACGCAGGGCAGCGGGACGACGAGCGGCTGGCCGGCGTCGAGCGGCGCGTCGGCGTCGGAGTCGGCGTCGGCGAGCCCGTTGGCGCCGCGGATCTGGTCGGCGGAGGCGAGGCCCGCGAAGACGACGTCGGCGACGGTGGCGAGCGTGTCGGCGGGGCGCGCGGCGTAGCGGACGGCGACGGACTTGCGGACGCCGTCGGCGCAGGCGCAGCGCGCGGGCACGCGGAGGAAGAGGCCCATGGGCAGGATGCGGTGCGCGGCGCCCGGGGCCGCGAAGTCGAGCGCGTTGGCGGCGAGGAGCGCGGACGGCGCGGTGGCGAAGAGCGCGGCCACCTCGGAGACCTTCATGTCGGCGTAGAGCGTGTAGCCCAGCAGCGCCGGGCACGAGTCCGACCCCGAGCACGGCTCGATCGTCGTCTTCGCCTCCGCGCACGGCGACGCCACCATGACGAGCGCGACCGTCACAGCCGCCGCGAAGATGGCCGGCAGCCCCATCGTCGTTCCCGAAAGATGCTGCTAGCTTCGTCGTAGGTCAGGCCGTGGAGCTCACTGACGACCGAAGTGAAGTGTGCGGCTCGTGAGTCTGCGGGAGCATGCATGTGTAGGCGGCGCAGCCCAGGAGAGCAGAGCGAGTCGATGGAGGCGTGGCCGGCTTGTCAGTGCGAGCGGCGGGGCTGGCGCGTCGGTGCTCGTGAGCAATGGCGGGAGGATCGGGGGAGTTTGTTTGCTTTGGGCAGCGCTGGGAATCTGTGCCAAAACCATGGGAGGAGGGAAAGGTGGCAGAGAGCCGCCAGGGAGGGCTTTCCCGTGGCCACCGCTCGGGTGCTTTGCTGGTGGCTCGATGACCCGTGGGCCTCGGCGATCTTCTGGCCCCATGAGTCGGTGGAAGACGAAGGCTTTCTGCGGAGTAGCCGAGTTCCGGTTCTTTATTTTCAAAAGAGATAATATCATCCGGAGTTAATAACCAATAACGAGGCATGAATGTTCATATTGGTTTTTACATATTTTACGAAGATCTTTATCAGTCGAATCTCTTTGTCAAAGATTCAATTAATCCAGTATGTTGTTCTTCGGTGTGTTACTTGTCCGAAATTCGATCGTCGGTATCTCGTTCAACCTCGTTACCAACAAGTCTCTTTACTCCTTTCGTAATACAAGATCCCGTGGCTAACACTTAGTCACATTGCTTGCAAGGCTTATTGTGATGTTGTATTACCGAGTGGGCCATGAGATATCTCTCCGTCACACGGAGTAACAAATTCCAGTCTTGATCCATGTCAACCCGACAGACACGCTCGGAGATACCTGTAGAGCACCTTTATAGTCACCCAGTTACGTTGCGACGTTTGATACACACAAGACACTCATGCGGTGTCAGTGAGTTGCATGATCTCATGGTCATAGGAACAAATACTTAACATGCAGAAAACAGTAGCAATAAACTGACACGATCATATGTTACATTTGTAGTTTGGGTCTTGTCCATCACACCATTCTCCATCTCATGTCCATGACTAAGAAACCATAGCCATCTTTGATCAACGAGCTAGTCTATTAAAGACATACTAGGGACATGGTGTTGTCTATGTATCCACACATGTATCTGAGTTTCCGATTAATACAATTATAGCATGGATAATAAACGGTTATCATGAATAAGGAAATACGATAATAACCAATTTATTATTGCCTCTAGGGCATATTTCCAACAGTCTCCCACTTGCACTAGAGTCAATAATCTAGTTCATATCACCATGTGATTCACATTGTTATGAATCTAACACTCAATGAGTTCTGGGGCTCGATCATTCTTTGCATGTGAGTGACGTCTTTTAGTCAACGGGTCCGCGACATTCAGATCCGTGTGTACTTTGCAAATCTCTATGTCAAACTGTAAATACTGCTACCACACTCCACTTGGAGCTATTCCAAATGGCTACTCCACTATACGTATCCGATTGCTACTAAGAGTCATCCGGATTGGTGTTAAAGCTTGCATCGACGTAACTCTTTACGATGAACTCTTTATCACCTCCATAATCGAGAAACATTTTCTTAGTCTTTTAGTTACTAAGGATGATCTTGACCGCTGTCTAGTGCTCCACTCCTGGATCACTCTTGTACCCCTTGACGGACTCATGGCAAGGCATACACAGGTGCGGTACACAACATGGCATACTATACAGAGCCTATGGCTAAGGCATAGGGGACGATATTCGTCCTTTCTCTTTCTTCTGCCGTGGTCGAGCTTTGAGTCTCACTCAACTTCACACCTTACAAAGCAGGCGAGAACACTTCTCCCTGACTGATCCATTTTGAACTCTTTCAAAATCTTGTCCAGGTATGTACTCATTCAAAGTCTCATCAAGCATCTTGATCTATCTCTATAGATCTTGATGCTCAACAATTAGGTAGATTTATCCAGGTCTTCCTTTGAAAAACTCCTTTCAAACAACCATTTATGCTTTCCAGAAATTCTACATCATTTTCGATTAACAATATGTCAACCACATATGCTTATCAGAAACTCTATACTGCTCCCACTCACTTTATTATAAATACAAGTTTCTCATAAACTTTGTATAGACTCAAAAACTTTGATCACCTCATCAAAGTGTATATTCCAACTCCGAGATACTTGCTTCAGTCCATAAAAGGATCACTGAAGCTTGCTTACCTTTTAGCATCCTTAGGACTGACAAATCCTTCTGGTTGTATCTCATACAACCTTTCCTTAAGGAAGGAAACAATGTTTTGACATCCATTGCCAGATTTCATAATTGAAAAATGCAGCAACTGCTAACATAATTCCAACAGACTTTAACATCGCTACGAGTGAGAAAGTGTCATCGCAGTCAACTCCTTGAACTTGTCGAAAACTTCTTTGCGACAAGTCGAGCTCTATAAATGGTGGCATTTACCATCAGCGTCTGTCATCATCTCAAAGGTCCATTTGTACTCGACGATCTGCCGTCCAACGTGCAAGTCTACCAAAGTCTATACTTGGTTTTCATACATGGATCCTTTCTCGAATTTCATGGCCTTTAACCATTTGTCGGAATCCGGGCCCATCATCGCTTCTCCATAGCTCGTAGATTCCAACAACCTGACCTCTAAGACAGGGTTGTCGTACCGCTCAGGAGCAGTACACATCCTTGTCGAGCTATGAGGTTTGATAGTAAATTGATCCGAAGCTTCATGATCATCATCATTAATGTCGTGGATTTATCACGGTAGATGTCCCGGTGAACGGACTTGGATTCGAGGCCATCGCTAACAGGATGGTCTCAAAGGGGTTGATCGGGACGAAAGACACGGATTTATCCAGGTTCGGCCCCTCAAGTCGAGGTAATAGCCTACGTCCTGCTTTTGTTTGTATTGCTTGTGTATCGATTACAAGGAGCTAGAAGGTTGACCTAGTTCTCGATAACCTATCCTCTAAGTCGCCCCGGGTCTGCCTTTATATAGGAGGTCAGGACCACTGGGTCTTTACAATTATCTATCCGGGTCTTCTTGTGACCCCGAGTCTCTTTCTATCTTCTGTCCAAGTTGTCCTTGAGGTGGCTTACACACCCGGGTCTTCTACGTCCGAGCCATCATGCGGCCCACATCTTGAGCCGTCCATCTTCCTAGGCCACCAGTCTTACGGCTCACCCATGGGCCGGCTTACAAGTCATCAATATGAACCGGAGCCTCTAAGGCGGATCATATTGCGGGGTTATATCCCCAACATTAGGCCCCAGGTTGAATTGAGCTTGCTCACTTCATCCTTCTCTTCTGATTTTGGCGAGCTACCCGAAAATGACCTAGCCTCACGTCATGAGATTTGCTGATGCATCACCGAATCTTTCATTAACTGCCATCCCGAGAATCGAGGCGTCCGCCTCGGTCAAACGTTGTCGTCGCTTGGATTTTTGCGCCTTCCTCGTTCCTTCTTTAAATATGACTCGTGCGGGTCGAAGCTTTTCATCCTCCCGCTCGTGCCTCTTCTTCTTCTTCCTATCGCTGCCCCAGCGTCTTCGAGCTTTGCTCCGGCACCGTCCGTACGTCGTCCCCAACTTGGCTGCTGCATCACCCTGAACGTACCAGAGATTCTTCTGCCTCCATCGCGCCTTCTCAGGTGAGTTCTCCTATTTTCTAGATCACCACCGTCGTACTAGGGTTTTCACCGGGAGCTCCGCCGCCGCCGCTCGGGCTCCGGCGCCCCCGCCTGCGGGTATACCCTGATGTCATAGGCGTTTTTAGAACGTGCGCTCTCTCCGCCGCCCCGCGCGGGCCGGCCGCACACAATGCGTGGACCACGATGGCTGTGGTCCATTTCCTTCCTTCGGCTGTTCGTCGCTAGGTCGGGATAAAATCTTTTCCTCCATTTTTCTAGATCCTTAGCCATAGCAATACTTTGCGGAATCTGTTTTTTAGGACTTAGACGATTTTCAATCTTCCTTTCCCTGGATGAGTCGCTAAGCCACGTCCGGCTCTGGTCACCCGGACGGAAGCATGATATCGTGGAGTCCTTAAAATTGTAAGCCGCCGTAGATTCCTGCTTGTTCTTGACTTGCCGTCTTTATCTCCTTTGTACAGTAGTTAAGCCGCCGTCATGTCTCGTGCGTCCAACTCATGCAGCTGGGTTGGCTCCTGCGTCACGGAAGAACATTTAGCAGATCTTGTCGAAGCGGGCACTCTCCCTCCGAAAGAGGTTCTTGTCACGCCCAAGATGCACGCCTATCCGTTTAAGGCACAAGGGCCTCGCAAGGGATAGATGCGCATCTTACCGTTAGCAAGAATAGTATCATCACAACATACAATACTGAATGAGAAGAGTATACAAGTTGGCTTACACTCGCCACATGCTAACTTACAAAGACACTCAAATCATAGCATCAAGATGAACACAGGGTCCGACTACGGATGAAATCAAACGATAAAAGAAGTTGCAAATGATACTATCAAGCTGTCCCAACGATCACGACTAGATTCTCTACTCATCCGGATATGTCACGTACATCCTGCCTCTCTCCTCTTCATACTCCCACTGGAGCTGAGTAAGATCATCCTGCACGAACTCATCTGAACCTGTACCTGGATTATTGTAGTAAACTGTGAGCCACAGAGGACTCAACTATCATGTGCCCGGGTACCAAGACTATTTAAGCTTTAGGATGGAAGGGGTGATGTTTAGTTTGCAGCAGCGCTAAGCATTATATGGTGGCTAACTTACGCAACAAGAATGTAAATGTGAGTGGTCTACGTTTAGCGATCGAATCTAGAGTAATCTCTAAAAGATCCTGAACACTTACTTACGTAAATCATAACCCCACCGTGTTCTCTCTCGGATCATGTACACGAGCAGAGACGATCACGGTTACTCACACAGTTGGTGTGTTTTAATTAGAGTTTACTTCAAGTTTTCTATAACCAGGTGTTAAACAAATATCCAAGTTGCCACATAACCGCGGGCACGGCTTTCCGAAAGATTTAACCCTGCAGGGGTGCTCCAACTAGTCCATCACAAATAATCACACTCCGTGAGAATAGCCTCGAACACGGTTCTCGCGATCATCATAGACAATTCCAAAGGAGCCCAACACCTCGAGTAAACCCGAAGAAAGTCAGACTTCACACGCAAGGCATTCGATAAAGGTAAAACAAATCCAGCAAGACCTCCCGACGTGTCGACGAACCCGATAAGAGCCGCGTATCTCAGTCTCAGGACACGACGAATAAGCGAAGCGTATGGTGTCCTGATAGAAATCTCCCGAGTTGCCCCGGGTTGGCCCCGCACGGTGCTCTAGTTTGGACCAACACTCATGAGGAGCACTGGCCCGGGGTTGATTAAATTATCCACGGGTTTGCAAGACCCTATGCAATTTTATTAAGTTGTTAAGCAAATATAGTACCAATGTTGGGTCTTGCCAGACAAGTTTTAATCTCAACCGAATGAACAAGGGGGTCCCCATAACAACCCCAAGTGTGTTAGGAGCGCAAAATATGTAAGACATAACACCGGTAACAAGGAACTAATGGCGGTACGAGAGGAACAAATCACTTAGCAAAAGGCCAAGCCTTCCACCAATACCAGATATATATGTGCATTAAATTAAATAACATAATTTATTTGTGTTATCCAAACCATGTTATCACATGGAATGACCTGCACCTGCAACTAAGAACGCTACAAGAGGGGCTGAGCAGCGGTAACTAGCTAATCAATGGTTTGCTGGGATGTGGAGGTTAGAGGCTGTCATGGCAACATGGGGGCTGATATCATGTGGTAGGTAGCGCAATTGTAACGATAAGAACGAGAAACTAGCAAGCAAATATAGTATTGGGATCCGGGTACGATCATCTTGCCTGTTGGTTCCTCAGCGGAACAAGTAGTGGGATCCTCGTAGTGGTACTCTCCAGGGTCCTCGAACTCAGTATCGACTCTCGCGTCTACCCAAGAGAAACAGCAAATAAATAATGAACCAAGATGCAATGCACAACCAAGATGATGCATGATCCATATAATGAAGGTTTTAACATGGCAATGCAATTCTAGTCAAGTTTCGCATGCAAATTTGTACATTAGTGAACCTGGAAATAACCTCATGTTAAGTTAATTAAACATGCATGAACATGGCAAATATGGGTGCATCATGCAAAATCGATGGAAATGCATATAAGGATTGCAAGAAACGAAGGTACGGTTCTCGAGATACGCTCTCGACAAGGTACGTAGGCAAAACACAAGATCACCAATTACCTGGGCTACTTCTTGGCATTTCAAGGTAGCCACTGGACATGGGATGAAAAAACAATCATAATAGGCTCAAGAATCACTCAAATCCATGGAGTATAGCTCCCACAAGTCACAAGACAAGATAGCACCCAATCTGCCACAAAACAGCAACATAGCAATTTGAAAAGCTCACAACTAGAGCTACAGGAATCCTACAGCCACAAACAAGACATGGACAGAATCTACTCAACACCAAAATCATTTCATTCAATTATGGAATCATCAAAAGGGGCTCACATCAATATGCATGGAGCAATCAAGTTGGCATGATGAATCAGTTTTTCAGGGACTTAGTGAAAATCCCAGTTTTCTGGAATCTTGGTTAATAAAGTAGCAAGTTGACAGCACTGGTTAAATATGCTAGAAAGCTCCAAATGGCATGAAAATTAACAGGATGGTATATGACAATACCTACTACAAATACCTAACACTGAGCATGGTCAAATTAACAACACATCACTAGCTACACCCTACTCCACTTGGCAAAACAATAACATCAGGGTCTCCAGACTTAGCCATTTCTAAGCAGGATGAACAGTAACAGAAAGTGGCCAACTAAACAGCATGGTTCCCACTGATCTGGGGACTTATCATAAATAACAAAAATACTGGGACATTACCAGCAACTTTGACTAACAAACTCATGTTGGCAACAACTTAAAATCATGCATGGATTAATTCATAATAAAAAGACAAAAGGGCATCACAGCATCAAAATACAGTTTTGTCAAGTTGCCCCAAAGCCAAATCTGACTCCACGGGTGCATACATGGGTTGATTATACCCCAAAATCATTACTCATACCTATAGGCTTGCATGGAACATGAGGGATCAATGCTAGGTCGAAATTAGGCCCTATAATTTATGGATGACTTATGACACATAAGCGAAATGATAGGAATGTCCAAGAATGACATGAGACCTATGCATACAAGTTGGAAATGCTTAAATATCAACCTAGAAACATGTTAAATTCCATGGCATCAATATGTAAGTATGAGACTAGCTAAAAGAAGAACCATGGCCACATGCACATAAGAGGGAGAACTACACATGGAGCTATTCATACACATGTGGGTGTGTATGTACAACATACACACATATCTCACACAAACATACCACACATGGCATCACCTCTATATGCCAATCACACACATACACAAGTATGTATGTGGGCATGGTGCATACACACACACTCCCACTACTCAAGCATATACACTCACAACACACAAGCGCACACACACAAGCATGTGTATGTGTCACACACATACACACACACTAAACCTACACCTATGTGTATTCAAAACACACTCACACACACATCTACAACACAAGCACAACATGGGCACAAACACTCACCTAAATGGTGCACCACACACCCAACACACACACACTTACACTATTCATACCTACACATGTATGGGCGTGTGAGACACACACACACAAGCACACATAACACTACACTATGCCAACACCTCCACACACTCATGCACACACATGTGTGTATATGCAAGAAGCACATACACACACATGCATGAGACAGCAAAAAATAAAAAAAGGAACCTGATCCTACACATACATACATGCAATACACCCACAACAAATAAAAGAAAAGAAAACAAAACAAAAAAAGGAAACAAAAAAGGGGGGAGAAGGGGGATCGAACCCCAGACCCCCTGGACACACACACCACACCACACCACTGGGCTATGGGCTCGACTCTTAACAAAAAGGGGGGACGCGGCGCTCTAATACACACACGCGCACACTTATTTGACAAAACTAAAGAAAGACAACGTAGGCAACAGTGGTGTCGACAGAGCAATGACGGCGACGATTCCGATGCTATAGGGCGATCTGGTGGCCACCACTACACACACAGCTGCGGGGGCGACAGGAGGATCCATTCTCCTGCTCACCTCGCGGTGAGGAGGAAGGAGGCGAGCGGTAGGAGCTCTCCAAGATACCGGCGGCGACAGACAACGGCGGCGACCGAATCGAGCTACGCGCGGAGGAGAAGAACTGCAAGGGACCTGCGGCTCATCTAGGGGATGGCGACGACAAACCGGTCACGAATCGACGGCGACGACGGGGAAGGAGAGGCGGGGACGCGGCGGCGACGGAGGAGAAGAAGGTCCGGCCTCACTGCAACGGCGAGGAGGAAGAATAAGACCTCCTAAGGCCTCCTAGCTCCGGGAACAGGACGGCGGGTCCACCAGGAATGCGGTGGCCATCTCTGGCGGCGACGAGCCCCACCGGAGGCGACGACGCGACGACGAGCTCTCTCTCTCTCTCTCTCTGAACTTACCTCTTCTCTGAACCCGAAGAAGAAGAATAAGTACATGGGAGGAAGGAGGAGGAGGGAGAAGAGGAAAGCGGCGGCGGCGAGAGGGAGAAGAAAGAGGGAGGAACCCTAGGGGCACAAGCTTAAAAAGGGGGCCGGCCTCGGCGTCCGTGACAGCTAACGGCGACGGCGAAGCCACCCTCTGCACCCTGCTCGCACACACACACTCACACTCTGACGGAGAGGAACGGGGGAGCAGGTGGCCGTTTGCTGCTCCTGCTGGGCCTCGTGGGCCGAAAGCCCACACTCACACACATATTCTCACCGAAATAACAGAGGGGCCTTTTCCTTTTAAATAAAACAGCCACACTATTAAAATCCCCATGGCATTTTATAAAAGGTTTTCGCCAAAACAAAAATACTTTTGAGAAGAACATAATATGCTCCTATTAAATAAAATATTAGGTTGATTTTATGAACAAGTTTATTTTATTAACGTATTAATAAAACAGCCCCTGTTTTAAATAGTTTTCAAAACCAAACACATCCAAAATCAAAAGCATCACTTCCAATATTCATAAGACATTAGGGCCACCTCATGAGCATTTTAAAGATTTTTTAAACAACTTAAAATCTGCCAAGAATTTATATTGGAATAAAAGGCAATGATAGGGGTTTTGAGAAGGAAGAAAAAGAGAGGTAGAAGAGGGAGAGGTTGCACACATGGAGACCACCACTCATGAGGCCAAACCACACAAGGCACCTCACATACATGACCCAAAACAAGACACACAACACATACAAGCATGATGAATGGCATGATGATGAAATGATGGATGCCATGATGCATGAATGCAATTCAACACATGGGACAAGGTGCAAATCATATCATAGCTCATGACACAAGGTTCATACAAATGGTTCCATGCCAAATAAGGCAAGTATGATAGCTCCTTGTGCTTCAGCAAATCGACCTTGACAGAGGATGATATCGCCATGACCGTTTGGAGTCTTGTTCACGAAGCCTTCGGCTCCTACAACACCATCGGGCTGGCGCCTTTCTGCGTCACTAACCCCGCTCCAGACGTAAGTTGATCTCTTCATGTCCGTCTCTTGTATGTTGCTTGTAACTTGCTGATTCATTCCCCTTTTTCCGGGTCACTTTTCTAGGCCGACTCAGACTTCTGGAAGAAGGAGTATGTCCCTCCTCCAAATAAGGCCAAAAAGAAAACTGCGGGCAAGAAGCCAAAGAAGAGCGCTCCACAGGAAAACTGGCTTGATCCGCCTCCGTCGTCCGACTCACAGGTAAAGTCTTGATTTGCCTGCTTGACCCTTTGCCCCCTCTGCTTGTTATTAATGTTTATTGTATTCGTAGGATGAAGTGGAAACCAGCCATGCCGATGCTCCCGAGGTAACTTATATTTCTTCCGACTCAGAATGTTTTGTCCCCCAAAAGCCGCGGCGAGTTATCCGAAAAGTTCCTCTTTCTCATCCTCTAGATTACCTGGCTCCCGACTTTCTTTTGAAAAAGCAACAGTAGGCCGAGCGTTGACATACTCGGAATACCGGCTCTACTGAGCTCGTGTCCGGGTTACCAAACTCTCCGGCTCCCAAGAAGCGCCCTGCGGAGGTTTACGTCTCTACTTTTCTTTGTCTCTCCTCTGTAACCTTGATGCTTTCTCATTTTTCCTGTTTCATTCTTTTAGAAAACCCCATCCTTTGGCGACTCTTCGGCGTCGGCTCTAGCACCGCCCAAGATCAATCTGCTGTAAGTATTCTTTATCATGGCATCCGGATCTCCGGCTCTTAATATGATAGTAACCTCTTCAAATGTTGCTCTTTCCATTTTGCAGTGCTCAAGCGAAGCGTCGTCAGACCAACAAGCCCTCCCCCGGCCCTGTCATCCAAGACCAGGAAATCGAACACCCGGAGGAGGTTCATTCGGAAGCAACTCCACCGGCTGCCTCTGCGGAGCCGGCCGCTAAAGATGTCATTATGGAGAGTCCTCCCAGAGCTCCTTCCAAGCCGCCGACTCCTGCAAAAACTCCTACAACCCCGAACGTTTGTTGGAAATATGCCCTAGAGGCAATAATAAAATGGTTATTATTGTATTTCCTTGTTCATGATAATTGTCTATTGTTCATGCTATAATTGTGTTAACCGGAAACCATAATACATGTGTGAATACATAGACCACAACATGTCCCTAGTGAGCCTCTAGTTGACTAGCTCGTTGATCAATAGATGGTCACGGTTTCATGGCCATGGACATTGGATGTCGTTGATAACGGGATCACATCATTAGGAGAATGATGTGATGGACAAGACCCAATCCCAAGCATAGCACAAGATCGTGTAGTTCGTTTGCTAAAGCTTTTCAATGTCAAGTATCGTTTCCTTAGACCATGAGATTGTGCAACTCCCGGATACCGTAGGAATGCTTTGGGTGTGCCAAACGTCACAACGTAACTGGGTGGCTATAAAGGTACGCTACGGGTATCTCCGAAAGTATCTGTTGGGTTGGCACGAATCGAGACTGGGATTTGTCACTCCGTGTGACGGAGAGGTATCTCTGGGCCCACTCGGTAAGACATCATCATAATGAGCTCAATGTGACTAAGGAGTTAGCCACGGGATGATGTATTACGGAACGAGTAAAGAGACTTGCCAGTAACGAGATTGAACAAGGTATGGGGATACCGACGATCGAATCTCGGGCAAGTATCATACCGATAGACAAAGGGAATTGTATACGGGATTAATTGAATCCCCGACATCGTGGTTCATCCGATGAGATCATCGTGGAGTATGTGGGAGCCAACATGGGTATCCAGATCCCGCTGTTGGTTATTGGCCGGAGAAGTGTCTCGGTCATGTCTACGTGTCTCCCGAACCCGTAGGGTCTACACACTTAAGGTTCGATGACGCTAGGGTTATAGGGAAAAGGTATACGTGATTACCGAAGGTTGTTCGGAGTCCCGGATGAGATCCCGGACGTCACGAGGAGCTCCGGAATGGTCCGGAGGTAAAGATTGATATATAGGAAGTCCAGTTTTGGTCACCGGAAAGTTTTCGGGCTCATCGGTAGTGTACCGGGAGTGCCGGGAGGGTGCCGGAGGACCCCGGGAGGGGTGTGACGACCAAAGGACCACATGGGCTGTTAGATAAAGTGTGCCAGCCCTTATTGGGCTGGGAAAGACTTTTGCTAAAGGCCCATGCGGCTGGAGATAAGGAGATAAGGCAAAAAGGATTTAAAAGGAGGAGATCCACCTCCCTTGTGGGAGGTGGACTCTCCCTTTAATTCAGCCGGCCATCTCCTCTTTGGAGTAGAGGCCAAGCCAGCCCTCCACGTCCCTCCTCCTATATATACTTGAGGTTTTGGATGTTTTGAGACAGGATTTGATCTCTCTCTCTCACGGCGAAGCCCTACCTCTCTTCTTCCTCCTCCGCAGCGCTTAGGCGAAGCCCTGTCGGAATACCTTGCTACTCCACCACCACCACGCCGTCGTGCTGCTGTTGGAGCCCTTCCCCAACCTCTCCTTCCTCCTTGCTGGATCAAGGTGTTGGAGACGTCACCGGGCTGCACGTGTGTTGAACGCGGAGGTGCCGTCCGTTCGGCACTTGATCGGATCTACCGCGATCTGAATCGCTGCGAGTACGACTCCATCAACCGCGTTCTTGTAACGCTTCCGCTTAGCGATCTTCAAAGGTATGAAGATGCAATCTCTCCCCTCTCGTTGCTGGTTTCTCCATAGATAGATCTTGGTGAACGTAGGAAAATTTTGATTTACTACTACGTCTCCCAACAGTGGCATCATGAGCTAGGTCTATGCGTAGAATCTATGCACGAGTAGAACACAAAGCAGTTGTGGGCGTCGAGTTTGTTAATTTGCTTGCCGCTACTAGTCTTATCTTGATTCGGCGGTATTGTGGGATGAAGCGGCCCGGACCAACTTTACACGTACGCTTACGTGAGACCGGTTCCACCGCCTGACATGCACTAGATGCATAAGGTGGCTAGCGGGTGTCTGTCTCTCCTACCTTAGTCGGATCGGATTCGATGAAAAGGGTCCTTATGAAGGGTAAATAGCAATTGGCAAATCACGTTGTGGTGTTGACGTAGGTAAGAAACGTTCTTGCTAGTAACCTATAGTAGCCACGTAAAAAACTTGCAACTACAAATTAGAGGACGTCTAACTTGTTTTTGCAGCATGTGCCTTGTGATGTGATATGGCCAAAGGATGTGATGTGATGCATTGTGATGTATGAATTGATCATGTTCTTGTAATAGGATTCACGACTTGCATGTCGATGATTATGACAACCGGCAGGAGCCATAGGAGTTGTCTTATTTATTGTATGACCTGCGTGTCAATCATAAACGCCATGTAATTACTTTACTTTATTGCTAAGCGTTAGCCATAGTAGTAGAAGTAATAGTTGGCGAGACAACTTCATGAAGACACAATGATGATGATGGAGATCATGGTGTCGTGCCGGTGACAGTGATGATCATGGTGCCCCGAAGATGGAGATCAAAGGAGCAAGATGATATTGGCCATATCATGTCACTATATTGATTGCATGTGATGTTTATCATGTTTACATCTTATTTGCATAGAACGACGGTAGTAAATAAGATGATCTCTCAATAAAATTTCAAGAAAGGTGTTCACCCTAACTGTGCACCGTTGCTAAGGATCGTCGTTCCGAAGCACCACGTGATGATCGGGTGTGATAGGTTCTAACGTTCGCATACAACGGGTGTAAGCCAGATTTACACATGCGAAACACTTAGGTTGACTTGACGAGCCTAGCATGTACAGACATGGCCTCGGAACACGGAAGACCGAAAGGTCGAACATGAGTCGTATAGAAGATACGATCAACATAGAGATTTTCACCATGGATGACTAGTCCGTCTCACGTGATGATCGGACACGGGCTAGTTGACATGGATCATGTATCACTTGGAAGACTAGAGAGATGTCTATCTAAGTGGGAGTTCATTAATAATTTGATTAAATGAACTTAATTATCATGAACTTAGTCTAAAAATGTCCTTGCAAATTATGTCGTAGATAGCTCGCGCTGTAGCTCCCCAGTTTTATTGATACAATCCTAGAGAAAAGTAAGTTGAAAGTTGATGGTAGCAATAATGCGGACTGGGTCCGTGATCTGAGGATTGTCCTCATTGCTGCACAGAAAGCTTATGTTTTTGATGTACCGCTAACTGCATCACTCCCTCAAGCGTTGTCTGTAGATGTTGTGAACATATGACAGGCACTTTTTGATGACTACGTGATAGTTCAGTGCGTCATGCATTACGGATTAGAATTGAGGCTTCAAAATGTTTTGAACGTCACAGAACATATGAGATGTTCTAGGAGCTGAGATTGTGATCTCAAGCTCGTGCCTATGTTGAGAGGTATGAGACCTCCAACAAGATTCTTTGCCTGCAAGATAAAGGAGAATAGCTTAATCAGTGAGCGTGTTCTCAGATTGTCTGGGTGCTACAATCACTTGAATCAAGTGGGAGTTAATCTTCCAGATGAGATAGTGATTAATGCAGTTCTCCAAGTCACTGCCACCAAGCTACTAGAGCTTCGTGATGAACTATAACATGCCAGGGATGGATAAGATGATCCCTGAGTTGTTCGTGATGTTTGACACCACGAAGGTAGAAATCAATAAGGAGCATCAAGTGTTGATGGTTAAGTGAAAACCACTAGTTTCAAAAGGGGCAAGGGCAAGAAGGGAAAAACTTCAGGAATGGCAAGCCAGTTGTTGCTCTAGTGAAGAAACCCAAGGTTGAGCCCGAACCCGAGACTAAGTGCTTCTGTTATGAGGAGAATGTTCGCTGAAGCGGAAAAACCCTAGATGATTGGTAGATAAGAAGGCTGGTAATGTCAATGGAAGTATATTTGATATACGTGTTAGTGATGTGTACCTTGCTGGTACTCCTAGTAGCACCTGGGTATTAGATACCGGTTCGGTTGCTAAGTGTTAGCAACTCGAAATAAAAGCTACGGAGTAAATGGAGACTAGCTAGGTGAAAGGTGACGATGTGTGTTGGAAGTATTTCCAAGATTGATGTGATCACCATCGCACGCTCTCTCTACCTTCAGGATTTGTGATAAACCTAAATAAATGTTATTTGGTGTTTGCGTTGAGCATAAACGTGATTAGATCATGATTAGTGCGATACGGTTATTCATATAAGTTAGAGAATAATGGTTATTCTGTTTACATGGATAATGCCTTCAATGGTCATGCACCCACTCGAAATGGTTTATTGAATCATGATCGTAGTAGTACACATATTCATAACATTGGTACCAAAAGATACAAAGTTAATAATGATAGTACCACATGCTTGTGGCACTGCCACGTAATGTCATATTGGTATAAATCGCATGAAGAAACTCCATGATGATGGATGTTTTTTGACTCACTCGATTTCGAATCGGTTGAGACATGCGAGCCATGCCTCTTGGGCAAGATGACTGAGACCCCGTCATCCAATATGATGGAGCGGGCAAGTGGCTTATTGGAATTAATACATGTTGATGTATGTGGTCCAATGAGTGTTGAAACACACAGTGGATATCGTTGTTTTTCTTTACCTTCACTGATGATTTGAGTAAATATGGGGATATTTACTTAATGAAACACGAATCTGAAATGTTTGAAAGGTTCAAGGAGTTTCAGAGTGAAGTTAAAGATCATCGTGACAAGAAGATAAATGTCTATGATATGATCATGGAGGTGAATATCTAAGTTACGAGTTTGGTATGCAATTTTAGACAATGTGGAAATTGTTTCACAGCTCACGCCTCCTGGAACACCATAGTGTGATGGTGTGTTCGGACGTCGTAGTCGTGCTCTATTGGATATAGTGAGTACTATGATGTCTCTTATCGTTTTACCACTATCGTTATGGGGTTATGCATTAAAGACAAATCCATTCACTTTAACAGGGCACCATCTAAGTCTGTTGAGATGACACCGTGAGAATTATGGTTTGACAGAAGCCTAAGCTGTCATTTCTTAATGTTTGGGGCTGCGACGCTTATGTGAAAATGGGTTTTTCACCTAGCGAGCTCGAACTCAAAGCAGACAAATGCATCTTCATAGAATACCCTAATGAGACATTGGGTATACCTTCTATCTCAGATCCAAGCGCAAAAGGTGTTTGTTGCTAAGAACGGGTCCTTTTTTGAGAAAGAGTTTCTCTCGAAAGAATTGAGTGGGAGGAAGATAGAACTTGATAAGGTTGTTGAACCTTTGTTTCAACCAGAGAATAGCGCAACATAGAAAGATGTTTCTGTAGAGCCTACTCAGTTGAAAAGAAAGTTAATGATGATGATCATGAAGCTTCGGATCAAGTCACTATCGAACCTCGTAGGTCGACAAGGACGCGTACTGCTCCTGAGTGGTACGACAACCCTGTCTTGGAAATCATGTTGTTGGACAACGATGAACCTACGAACTATGGAGAAGCGATGGTGGGCCCGGATTCCAACAAATGGCTAGGAGCCATGAAATCCGAGAAAGGATCCATGTATGAAAACCAAGTATGGACTTTGGTAGACTTGCCTGTTGAATGGCGGGTCATTGAGTACAAATGCACCTTTGAGATAAACATAGACGCTAATGGTGAAATGTCACCGTTTATAAAGCTCGACTTGTCGCAAAGAAGTTTCCGCCAAGTTCAAGGAGTTGACTGCAATGAGATTGTCTCATCTGTAGCGATGCTAAAAGTCTATTAAAATTTTGTTAGCAGTTGCTGCATTTTTCTATTATGAAATCTGGCAGATGGATGACAAAACAAGGTTTCCGTAATGGTTTCTGTGAGGAAGAGTTGTATGTGATACAACCAGAAGGTTTTGTCAATCCTAAGGATGCTAATAATATGCAAACTCCAGCGATCCTTCTATGGACTGGAGCAAGCATCTCGGAGTTGGAATATATGCTTTGATGAGGTGATCAAAGTGTTTAAGTTTATACAAAGTTTATGAGAAACTTGTATTTGCAAGAAAGTGAGTGGGAGCGCTATGGAATTTCTTATAAGAATATGTAGTTGACATATTATTGATCGGAAATGATGTAGAATTTCTGGAAGAGCATGAAGGGTTGTTTGAAAAGAGTTTTTTTTTTCAAAGGAAGACCCAGATAAAGCTACTATTTTATTGAGCATCAAGATCTATAGGGATAGATCAATTCGCTTGATAAGTTTTTTCGACGAAGACATACCTTGACAAGTTTTTGAAGGAGTTCAAAATAGATGGGTCAAAGAAGGAGTTCTTGATTGTATTGTAAGGTGTGAAATTGAGTAAGACTCAATACCCGACCACGGCAGAAGATAAAGAAAATATGAGTGTCATCTCCTATGCTTTAGCCATAGGCTCTATATAGTATGCCATGCTGTGTACCGCACCTGTGTGTGCCTTGCCATGAGTCTGTCAAGGGGTACAAGAGTAATCCAAGAGTGGATCACTGGACAATGGTCAAAGTTATCCTTAGTAACTTGAGAACTAAGGAAATATTTCTCGATTATGGAGGTGATAAAGAGTTCATCGTAAAGGGTTACGATGATGCAAGCTTTAACTCCAATCCGGATGACTCTTAGTAGAAATCTGGCTACGTATAGTGGAGCAGCCATTTGGAATAGCTCCAAGTGGAGCGTGGGAGCAGTATCTACAAATATGACATGGAAAGTTTGCAAGGTACACACGGATCTGAATGTCGCAGACCCGTTGACTAAAACCTCTTTCACGAGCAGGACATGAACAAACCCCAGAACTTATTGGGTGTTAATCACATGATGATATGATCACATGGTGATGTAAGTGTTAATCACATGGTGATGTGAACTAGATTATTGACTCTAGTGCAAGTGGGAGACTGTTGGAAATATGCCCTAGAGGCAATAATAAAATGGTTATTATTGTATTTCCTTGTTCATGATAATTGTCTATTGTTCATGCTATAATTGTGTTAACCGGAAACCATAATACATGTGTGAATACATAGACCACAACATGTCCCTAGTGAGCCTCTAGTTGACTAGCTCGTTGATCAATAGATGGTCACGGTTTCATGGCCATGGACATTGGATGTCGTTGATAACGGGATCACATCATTAGGAGAATGATGTGATGGACAAGACCCAATCCCAAGCATAGCACAAGATCGTGTAGTTCGTTTGCTAAAGCTTTTCAATGTCAAGTATCGTTTCCTTAGACCATGAGATTGTGCAACTCCCGGATACCGTAGGAATGCTTTGGGTGTGCCAAACGTCACAACGTAACTGGGTGGCTATAAAGGTACGCTACGGGTATCTCCGAAAGTATCTGTTGGGTTGGCACGAATCGAGACTGGGATTTGTCACTCCGTGTGACGGAGAGGTATCTCTGGGCCCACTCGGTAAGACATCATCATAATGAGCTCAATGTGACTAAGGAGTTAGCCACGGGATGATGTATTACGGAACGAGTAAAGAGACTTGCCAGTAACGAGATTGAACAAGGTATGGGGATACCGACGATCGAATCTCGGGCAAGTATCATACCGATAGACAAAGGGAATTGTATACGGGATTAATTGAATCCCCGACATCGTGGTTCATCCGATGAGATCATCGTGGAGTATGTGGGAGCCAACATGGGTATCCAGATCCCGCTGTTGGTTATTGGCCGGAGAAGTGTCTCGGTCATGTCTACGTGTCTCCCGAACCCGTAGGGTCTACACACTTAAGGTTCGATGACGCTAGGGTTATAGGGAAAAGGTATACGTGATTACCGAAGGTTGTTCGGAGTCCCGGATGAGATCCCGGACGTCACGAGGAGCTCCGGAATGGTCCGGAGGTAAAGATTGATATATAGGAAGTCCAGTTTTGGTCACCGGAAAGTTTTCGGGCTCATCGGTAGTGTACCGGGAGTGCCGGGAGGGTGCCAGAGGACCCCGGGAGGGGTGTGACGACCAAAGGACCACATGGGCTGTTAGATAAAGTGTGCCAGCCCTTATTGGGCTGGGCAAGACTTTTGCTAAAGGCCCATGCGGCTGGAGATAAGGAGATAAGGCAAAAAGGATTTAAAAGGAGGAGATCCACCTCCCTTGTGGGAGGTGGACTCTCCCTTTAATTCAGCCGGCCATCTCCTCTTTGGAGTAGAGGCCAAGCCAGCCCTCCACGTCCCTCCTCCTATATATACTTGAGGTTTTGGATGTTTTGAGACAGGATTTGATCTCTCTCTCTCACGGCGAAGCCCTACCTCTCTTCTTCCTCCTCCGCAGCGCTTAGGCGAAGCCCTGTCGGAATACCTTGCTACTCCACCACCACCACGCCGTCGTGCTGCTGTTGGAGCCCTTCCCCAACCTCTCCTTCCTCCTTGCTGGATCAAGGTGTTGGAGACGTCACCGGGCTGCACGTGTGTTGAACGCGGAGGTGCCGTCCGTTCGGCACTTGATCGGATCTACCGCGATCTGAATCGCTGCGAGTACGACTCCATCAACCGCGTTCTTGTAACGCTTCCGCTTAGCGATCTTCAAAGGTATGAAGATGCAATCTCTCCCCTCTCGTTGCTGGTTTCTCCATAGATAGATCTTGGTGAACGTAGGAAAATTTTGATTTACTACTATGTCTCCCAACAACGTTATCATCATCGGGTCAGCTCAGCAGACGCCTCCGGCTCATGTGCTGACTAAACATACCGAACCGTCAGAGGCCTCGAGGAACTTAAACTTTGATTCTTCGTACGAGAAGATGACAGCTGATGAGCTCCATGCCAGATACATGAACCGGCTAAATACCAGCCGTGACTTGGAGCTTCGGCTGGTGACTTTGATGAAAACCAAATATGAGGTACCTTTCCTTCTTACCATATCCTTACTTAGCCCCCAAGAGCCGGTTTAATCTAGTTGATAGTTGAACCGGGTCTTTCTATGACCTCTGTAGATATTGTCATGCCAAATTCACTTAGAATTGCTTTAGCTTAGTACTGTAGATAAAGTGAACCGCCAATCATAGCCCCCAAGGGCTGTCTCAGATTTTATATGAGTCGGGTCTTTAATGTAGACAACTTGAAGATCTAATCGTAGCCCCCAAGGGCCGAGTCAACTTTGAAAAAATTGAATTGGGTCTTCCATCAGAAGTAGTCTTTGAAGAGCCGAATTGTAGCCCCCAAGGGCCGAGTCAACTTTGAGAAAATTGAGTCGGATCTTTCGTCAAGAGTAGTCTTTGAAGAGCCATAGTGTAGCCCCTAAGTTTCGGGTTAACTTCGAAGGAGATGACCCGGAACTGTACTGCATACTGAAAAAGCAAACATACATTAGCACCCAAGTGTCAAATATATTGCTTGCAATCTGTTTGAGACTTGCAGAAATTCGCTTATAGCACTCGTCCTATATTTTGGCGACTTATCCTGTATTTTGATGTGTTATAGGAAGCCTTAAACGAAGCCGGGTCTCAGTTGACGGATCTGAAGGCCAACTTGGCGGCTCAGCAAGAAGCCCGAAGCATTGCTAACGAAAAGTGCCAGCTTCTCTCTGAGGAGATGGCCAATGCCACTGCTGAGCTTACCTCTTTGAAAGAGACGTCAGAATCTGAAAAGGCCGCTCTGACCAAACGGGCGGACGCCGCCGACCAGCGGCTTATAGCTGTGGCGGAGGAACTCCAAGGCCTGAAGCGGCACGTAGCGAAGATGTCGGCCACCCTATTTGGTAAGCTTCTATTTTACTTTGTATTTTAACATTGCTATTGAAAAACTGGCGACTCATTAGCTTTATCCGGCTTATCCAGGTCCCAGGAGCCGGCAGTTGGCTTCTGATAGCCTTCTGCCACTGAAGGCCATCTACACCTTTGCGGAACAACTATACTGTGGCGCCATCTTCACGATCAAGAGTGTTCAATATAAGGAGAAGATCCCCACCACTCTGAAAGGGGTCTTGGAACTCTTCTCCACCATGCCAAAACAGATTGAAGAACTGAAAAAATCAGCTTTTCATCAAGGAGCAGTCGCCGGATTGAGCCGGGCTCTGGCCTTCGCCCCTCAGCCGACCCCGTCTGAAATGATGGATGGCTATCCATCGAAGAAAGACGATGACTCAGAATTCACAGAGGCGGACTACATCCAGTGTGTCAAGAACTCCCGCTTCTTGGCGTCTGTACTTGCAGATGAAGCCAACTTAAATGTCTACTAGGCGGCTTATGATGGCGAGGATAAGAGGATCCGCGGACCTCTCTACGAGTGGAAATCTCTAACACCCGCCCACAGTAAGGAATTCTTTCCTAATGATCTCGACACGTCTCCCTTTTTTGAACAAGGGTCCTTTGCCGTGCTGGCTGACTGCAGCTGGGATTTGGAAACTCTCTAGATGAAGCTAGTAGAAGAGCCGGAGCAGGATGATCCGGCCGTCTGACTTTGCAATTTGTAACCTTCTGAGCGATGGCTCATGCAATGACCCGCCGTGGGCGGTAGAAACTTGGTAATGCCTTTGCTCCTTCTGAGAGCAATTTTTGTAATAGCTTAAGGATGACTCTACCGTTCTAAAGATAGTGCCGGCTGTATATATTTCCATCTCTTTGTGTATACTTTCTGTCTCTCCATGTTTCAATTTGATGCGTTGCGGCTCTCCATTGATTGATCGCTCCTTTGCATAAATATAGCTTGAGCTTTTCTGATGAGGGGTGTTTGTCTTTGAAGACGTCATTCCTTCTCCAGAAGATTAGAGCCGGATAATATCTTTGAAAACTTGAATTTTGTCAACTGGAGCAACATGGCTCCGACTCTTGTCGGATGAATCCATTAAGGAGCCGGTTGTCTTAGGATAATGTAAGCTATACCTGATGGTAAGAAGCCTCTATCGACAACTACGGCTATTGATGAACCGGAAGCGGCCTAAAGCCGGCTATATGAAGTGTAATGTAAGCTATACCTGACGGTAAGAAGCCTTCTTTTAACAACAAATGTTGTATGCGCGAACGCCGACTATCGATGGGAGATGTAAGCTATACCCCAAGGCAAGAAGCCTCCATCGACAGCCGCGGCTAATAATTAGCCTGAGACGGCATAAAGCCGGCTGTTTGAAAGGAGATGTAAGCTATACCCAAAGGCAAGAAGCCTCTTTCAACAGCTTCAGTTGATAAGCAACTGAGTTTTGGCGTAAACGCCGGTTGTTAGGGTGAGATAAGCGAACCCGTTGGTAAGAAGCCCCCTTCGACAACCGCGGTTAATAAGTAACCGGAAGTGGCATAAAGCCGGCCATTAGGGTGAGATAAGAGATACCCATCGATAAGAAGCCCCCTTCGATGGCCGTAGTTGATATGCAACTGGAATTTGGTGTACACGCTGTTGTCTTAGGGTCATGTAAGCTATACCAAAGGTAAGAAGCCTCCATCAACAACAGCGCTTCATGTAAGCAAACTAGGCATAAAGCCAACTGTGCAAGGGAGATGTAAGCTATACCCGAAGGCAAGAAGCCTCTTTGCAACATTGCTTAATTGGGCATAACGCCGGGTGTGCAAGGGAGATGTAAGCTATACCCGAAGGCAAGAAGCCTCCTTGCAACAGCGTAAAAGCAGACTGTGCAGGGGAGATGTAAGCTATACCCGAAGGCAAGAAGCCTCCCTGCAACAACGCTTGATAGGGCATAAAGCCGGATGATAGATCCGCCGTTTTGATGGCGAACAAACCACTTCAACTCAAATTTTTGAGCCGGAAAAAATTCATCTTGATTGCACAAAGATATACATAAGAGCAGAGGCCCCAGTCTTTGCGGTGATGCTAGCTTTTACTCATGTCATGTAAACATGATATATACAATGATAGCGGCTTTCAACGCCTACTAAGTAAAGTATGGTCGCAGATGCGCGATATTCCATGGCCGCAACATCTCTTGACCCGCGATTTCTGACTCATCTCGGATACCAATGAGGTAATATGACCCATTGTTAAGGTTTCTGCTGGTCACAAAAGGCCCCTCCCATGGTGGAGATAACTTATGCATTCCAGATTGGTCTTGAATCAACCGGAGCACCAGGTCACCTTCCTGGAATGTTCGGGTCTTCACCCTGTGGCTATGATAGCATCGCATGTCTTGTTGATAAATTGCCGACCTGGCTGCTGCTAACTCTCGTGCTTCATCCAAGGCGTCCAACGCATCTTGGCGTGCTACCTCGTTGTCCGTCTCAACATAAGCCGCTACCCTTGGTGAGTCATGCCGGATATCGCTGGGTAGAACCGCCTCAGCATCATACACCATGAAGAAAGGCGTGAAACCTGTAGATCTGTTAGGGGTAGTTCTGATGCTCCATAAGACGGAAGTCAACTCCTCAACCCAACATCTGGGTGTCCGCTTCAAAGGAACCATGAGCCGTGGTTTGACTCCTCTTAAAATTTCTTGATTGGCTCGCTCCGCCTGACCATTAGATTGTGGATGTGCCACGGCTGAAACATCAAGCCGGATATGCTCCTTCTCACAGAACGCTTTCATATCTCCTTTGGATAGATTTGTTCCACTGTCCGCAATGATACTGTGCGGGTAACCAAAGCGATAGATTAGCTTCTTAATAAATTGAACCGCTGTAGCCGCGTCACATTTGCTGACCGGCTCTGCCTCTACCCACTTAGTAAATTTATCAATCGCCACCAGAAGGTGTGTTTTCTTATCCTTGGATCTCTTGAAAGGTCCTACCATATCAAGCCCCCAGACCGCAAACGGCCAAGTGATTGGTATCATCCTCAACTCTTGAGCCGGAACGTGAGCACGCCGGCCAAACTTCTGACAGCCGTCACACTTACGGACTAAGTCTTCTGCATCCTTGTGAGCCGTCAACCAGAAAAACCCATGTAGAAAAGCCTTGGCCACTAAAGATTTTGACCCAGCATGATGTCCACAGTCGCCAGCATGAATTTCACTCAAGATCTGCCGGCCCTCCTCTGGTGAGACGCAGCGCAGAAAGACACCCGTCACACTACACTTATGTAACTCACCATTGATAATCATCATAGACTTAGAATGTCGGGTGATCTTCCTGGCCAGATCCTCCTCCTGAGGCAACTCGCCGCATGTCAGATACGCCAAATAAGGAATAGTCCAATCTGGGATAGCATGCAGAGCCGCCACCAATTCCGCCTCCGGGTCAGGAATAGCCAGATCCTCCTCAGAGGGTATCTTGACAGTTGGATGATGCAATACGTCCAGAAAAACATTAGGTGGTACCGGCTTTCGTTGAGAACCTAACCGTGATAAGGCATCAGCCGCCTCATTCCTGCGACAATCAATATGATCCACCTGGTACCCCTTGAAGTGACCGGCAATGATATCAACCGCCCGTTGATAAGCCGCCATCCGCGGATCCTTGGAGTCCCTAGTACCTGAAACTTCTTGAGCCACAAGATCTGAGTCACCTAAACATCTGACCCGTCTTAAGTTCATCTCTTTAGCGACTCTAAGACCATGGAGCAGTGCCTCATACTCAGCTGCATTATTAGTACAAGGAAACATTAACCGGAGCACATAACAAAACTTGTCACCCTTCGGGGAGGTGAGAACAACCCTTGCACCCCACCCCTCTAGCTGCTTGGACCCATCAAAGTGTATAGTGCAATATGTGTTATCCGACTTCTCTTCGGGAGCTTGACATTCTGTCTAATCATTTATGACATCCACCAAAGCTTAAGACTTTATTGCTGTACGAGGAACATATTTGATGTTAAGAGGACCCAGCTCTAAGGGCCACTTGGCAATCCTCCCTGTGGCTTCTCTATTTTGAATGATATCTCCCAACGGGGCAGAACTGACCATGGTTATCTGGTGCCCCAAAAAGTAGTGTTTTAACTTGCGGTTAGCCATGAAAACTCCGTATACCAGCTTCTGCCAATGCGGATACCTCTGCTTAGACTCTGCCAAAACTTCACTGATGTAATAAACCGGCCTTTCCACAGGATATTCCTTCCCTGCCTCCTTGCGCTCAACCACAATTGCTACACTGACCGCTCTGTTGTTAGCCACCACATAAAGGAGCAACGGCTCTTTCTCAGCCGGAGTGGCTAACACTGGCGGCTCAGTCAACTGTTTTTTAAGAGCTTCAAGTGCTTCAGCCGCTGCCTTGCTCCACTTAAACTTGTCTGTCTTCTTCATCATCTGGTATAAGGGAATGGCCTTCTCCCCAAGCTGGCTTATGAACCGGCTGAACGTAGCAATCCGTCCTGCAAGGCGCTGAACATCATTAATGCACGTCGGCTCTCCTAAAGAAGTTATAGCCTTAATTTTATCTGGGTTAGCCTCGATGCTCCGCTTAGAGACCAAGAAACCGAAAAGCTTTCCTGCTGGAACACCAAAAACACACTTCGTTGGGTTAAGCATCATCTTGTAGACCCGGAGATTGTCAAAAGTTTCCTTTAGATCCTCTAGGAGAGTTGCCTTCTTTCTGGATTTAACCACGATGTCGTCTACGTAAGCACAAACATTTCGGCAAATCTGACTGTGAAGGCAGTTCTGCACACATCGTTGGTAAGTCGCCTGGGCACTCTTGGGCCCGAAAGGCATGGAGACATAGCAGAACGCCCCAAAGGGTGTAATAAACGCCGTCTTCTCCTGATCTTTCATTGCCATCTTGATCTGATGATAACCTGAATATGCATCCAGGAAACATAAACTTTCACACCCGGCTGTAGCATCAATAATCTGATCGATACGAGGGAGTGCAAAAGGGTCAGCCGGGCAAGCCTTGTTAAGGTCCGTGTAATCTATACACATATGCCAGAGGCCGTTCTTTTGAGCACTAGCACCGGGTTAGCCAACCACTCTGGGTGAAAAACTTCCACTATAAAGCCTGCGGCCAAGAGCCGGGCAACTTCCTCCCCAATTGCTTTACATCTCTCTTCGTTGAACCGTCATAGAAACTGTTTAATCAACTTAAACTTCAGATCCACATTAAGGTTGTGCTCAGCGAACTCTCTCGGTACACCCGGCATGTCAGAAGGCTTCCATGTAAAGATGTCCCGATTCTCACGGATGAATTCGATGAGCGCGCTTTCCTATTTGGGATCCATGTGAGCCCCAATGATGAACTGCTTGGATGAGTCGCCCGGATTGAAATCTACTACCTTCGTATCATCCGCTGAAAACTTGAGTGGCGGCTCAACTTTCGTAGTAGGCTTCTTCAGCGGGGTCATATCCTCTGGGTCAACGTTTTCCTTGTAGAACGTCAGCTCCTCCTGGGCACAACTAGACTCTGCATACGCCGCATCTCCTTCCTCACACTTGAGAGCCGTTTTCTGATTACCGTGAACGGTAATTGTACCATTTAAGCCAGGCATTTTGAATTGTAAATAAACATAGCAAGGCCTAGCCATAAATTTGGCATAAGCCGGCCTCCCAAACAGTGCATTATAGGGACTTTTGATTTTAACCACCTCAAACCACAAGGACTCCATCCTGTAATTATACTCATCGCCAAATGCCACTTCCAAAGAAATCCGGCCCACTGGGTATGCCGACTTACCCAGGACCACACCATGAAAGACGGTGGAGGAAGGTTTAAGGTCTTTGTCAAGCAACTTCATCCGCCGGAAAGTGTCATAATAAAGGATGTTGATACTGCTGCCTCTGTCCATGAGCACCTTGTTCACCATATAGCCATTCACCTGAGGGGCCACAACTAAAGCCAGCCGACCCGGGTCATCTACCCGTGGCGGGTGATCCTCCCAGCTCCACATTATGTCATACTCAGACCATGGTAAGTACCACGGGAGAGCCGGAGCAACCGCATTAACCGCTCGCCTCCGCAACTTCTCGTCTCGTTTATTGTGACCGGTCGTGAACACGTGATACTGTCCAGAACTGAGCTGCTTCGGGTTACTTCGAAACCCGGATTGATTGCGCTACTGTTGCTGATTGTTGTTATTGCTGTTGTTGCCAGGACGCTGTTGGTGCCCCCCTTGGTTATTCTGACCCGGATGCCCGACTCCTGAACCGTCGACGCTGAATCCAGCCCCTGATCCGCCGTGCCTTGAGCCGCCAGGCGAGCCACCGCCCTGGTTATTGCATGGCTGGGAATGCTGGTTTTTGAATCTCTGCATGATAAAGCAATCACCCCACGCATGCAACGCCGGCTTATCAGGCGTGCCGTGCTCCGGACAAGGCTTCTTAAGCACTTCTTCTAAATTGAAAGGACCCCTCTTCCTTTGGTGAAACGGCCTGAATTTTCGTTTCCCCTTGGGATGGTTCTATTCTGTGTTGGTGTTTGCCACTAGCTCTGACCCGCCATCAACGTTCTTCCGTTTATTCTGATTCCCATTGTTCACAAAGCCTTTGCCTTGATTGTTCTTCTTCCCTTGATTGGCTTTCTCATCATCCAAGCCTGGATCCTTGGTGTTATCTGAGTCGACATACTTTGTTAGGGCCGTCATGAGCTCTCCCATATCCTGACACGTGCGCTTGAGTCGGCCGAGCTTCTGTTTCAATGGAACAAAATGACAGTTCTTTTCTAGAATAAGCACCGCTTGAGCCGCCGTGATCTGCTCCGAAGAGGGAATAATGGTCGACACCTGCCGGACCCAATGATGGGCCGACTCATTCTCCTGTTGAACACAATGGTCCAAGTCTACAATGGTCATAGGCTGCTTATAGGTCCCCTGAAAATTCTTAATAAACTTCGCTCTCAGCTCCGCCCATGAACTTATCGTGTTAGGTGGTAGACCTTTCAACCATGTGTGAGCCGGACCCTCAAGCATCATGATGAAATATTTTGCACATACCGCTTCACTGACGTCCAGCATCTCCATGGCTAGCTCATAACTCTCAACCCAAGCCTCAGGGGGTAGATCAGCTGTGTAATTCAGAACTTTTCGAGGCCCCTTAAAATCTTTCAGTAGTCGTTCACTTCTCAGAGCCGGAGTTAAACATGGCACCCCTACGGCTCTGGTACTAACTACTCCCATTGAGACGGAAAAGCGCCGGCTCTGGACGGGTTGCCGCTATCTCCACCTCTCGCCTGTTCCTTGCCCGGTCCGCGGCTTGTGCATCTAGAGCCGCCTGCTCATCCTCCGGTGGTCCCCGATGTGGATGACTACTGGAACACGCCGACGACTCGTAGCGCCGGCTGAAACTTCGACTGGGGAGGGGGGTAGAGTGAACCCGGCTCCGGCTGTGAGCATATCTCTCTTGCTGGGCCATGGCCGTCTGTAAATATCCAATGGAGTTTCGCACGTCCTCCGCAAAGGGTGCTTCATCTGGGATGGGAAACGTCCCAAGCCGGGTGGCCGCCGCCACCATGTTCTCGGCCGGGTTAGAGTAATGACCCGCTGGTGTCGGAAAAGCTTTAGGTGAAGTTTGGTTATGCTGGGGTGGATGAGTTGCCGGGCGTTCCATCGGGCGGCTTTCCGGCGCGCCCGCAACCTGCCCCACACCAGGGGTATTAAACAGGTTCCTTGCTTCGTAACGTTCTGGCAGACGGGATGGATGCCTCCTCCAGTGCACCGCGGCTGCTGACCTTTGTTCCAGCTCCAGATGGAAAGCATCTGCCTTGATACGCTCCGCTTCTTACTCCATCCGGATCTTCAGCTCAGCCATCCTTTGTCGTTCCTCTGCCATCCGGCCCTTGATCCGTGCCACCTCTAGATTCCAGGCTGCTTGATTATCCGGTGTTACTTCCGTGGCCATGAGAGCTGTAAGCTCGTCCATCAATTCCACTAGAACCTGAGCGGGCGGCGGCGGGCTATCACCTACTGTGGCGGCTCCCGCAGCTGTGTGACCAGCGGCTGGAGCCGATCCCGCCATGAACACCGCCGCATGAACCGGGGGTCTCGGAGCATCTGACTCAAAGCCCTCTACCTCAGAATAGGTGTCGTAGTAGCCCCCAAGGCCACCATTACTGAGCCGATACACTGACCCTGTCTCCCCACTAGAGGACTCATCTTCTGAGCAAACAAGAGTTCCCTGTGACCCGGACGCTTCCAGGTCCATACCTTGAGTGAAGCCCATGAGAACATGCTTTTGACCTGGATGGGCACGGGCAGGCCGCCCACCACTCGCAGATTGGAGACGCTGAGCCGGCTCGATGATGTTGGTGCAGATGTCCGGCCTGGGTGTAGATCCATCAACCTTTCCAATGAAAACCTGGATCCCGCCAAATGGAACCCGGAATCCATACTCCACAGAATCAGCATCAAGCCCCCAACCGGCGTCGTCGATGTAGAGCCAGACGCGGCGACTCTTGCTCATCCTTCCAACCACGTATCCCTCGAGCCCTGGGAGAGAGCCCTTTGAGAACTCAACACCACCAAGTGCTTGCCCCACGGTGGGCGCCAACTGTCGTGGATTTATCACGGCAGATGTCCGGGTGAACGGACTTGGATTCGAGGCCATCGCTAACGGGGTGGACTCAAAGGGGTTGATCGGGACGAAAGACACGGATTTACCCAGGTTCGGCCCCTCAAGTCGAGGTAATAGCCCACGTCCTGCTTGTGTTTGTATTGCTTGTGTATCGATTACAAGGAGCTAGAAGCTTGACCTTGTTCTCGATAACCTATCCTCTAAGTCGCCCCGAGTCTGCCTTTATATAGGATGTCAGGACCACCGGGTCTTTACAATTATCTATCCGGGTCTTCTTGTGACTCCGAGTCTCTTTATATCTTTCTGTCCAAGTTGTCCTTGAGGCGGCTTACACACCCAGGTCTTCTACGTCCGGGCCATCATGCGGACCACATCTTGAGCCGTCCATCTTCCCGGGCCACCAGTCTTACGGCTCACCCATGGGCCGGCTTAAAAGTCATAAATATGAACCGGAGCCTCTAAGGTGGGTCATATTGCGGGGTTATATCCCCAACAATTAACTTCCTCTTCAACTAATGTAGGATTCACATAACCATCTTCCAGCGTTGCGCTACTCTCTGGTTGAACAAAGGTTCAACAACCTCATCAAGTTCTATCTTCCTCCCACTCAATTCTTTCGAGAGAAACCCTTTCTCGAGAAAGGACCCAGTTTTAGCAACAAACATTTTATGCTTGGATCCGAGATAGAAGGTTCACCCAACTGTTCTTAGGGTATTCTATGAAGATGCATTTGTCCGCTTTGGGTTTGAGCTCATTCGGTGAAAACATTTTCAACACAAGCGTCGCAGCCCCAAACATTAAGAAATGACACCTTGTGTTTCTATCAAAACCTAATTCACACGGTGTCATCTCAACAGATTTAGATGGTGCCCTATTTAAAGTGAATGTAGTTGTCTTTAATGCACAACCCTAAAATTATAGTAGCAAAACGATAAGAGACATCATAGCACGCACCATATCCAATAGAGTACGACTATGACATTCGGACACACCATCACACTATGGTGTTCCAGGTGGCGTGAGTTGTGAAACAACTTTCACATTGTCTAAAGTTGTATGCCAAACTCGTAACTCAGATATTCACCTTCATGATCATATCGCGGACATTTTTATCTTCTTGCCACGAGGATCTTAAACTTCACTCTGAATTTGCTTGAACCTTTCAAACGATTCAAACTTGTGTTTCATTAAGTAAATATACACTATATCTACTCAAATCATCAGTGAAGGTAAGAAAATAACAATATCCACTGCATGCTACAAGACTCATTGGATTGCATACATCAACATGTATCATTTCCAATAAATCACTTGCCTGCTCCATCCATGTGGAAAACGGGGTCCTTAGTCATCTTGCCCAAGAGGCATGGTTCGCATGTCTCAACTGATTCGAAATCGAATGAGTCCAAAGATCCATAAGCATGGAGTTTCTTCATGCGCTTTATACCAATATGACATTTAGCGGCAGTGCCACAAGTATGTGGTACTATCATTATTAACTTTGTATCTTTTGGCATCAATGTTATGAACATGTGTATTACTACGATCAAGATTCAACAAACCATTCTCACTGGATGCATGACCATCGAAGGTATCATTCATGTAAACAGAATAACCATTATTCTCTAACTTAAATGAATAACCGTGTTGCAATAAACACGATCTAATCATGTTCTTGCTCAACGCAAAACACCAAATAACATTTATTTAGGTTCGTCACTAATCCTGAAGGTAGAGAGAGCATGCGTTGTTGATCACATCAACCTTGGAAACATTTCCAACACACATCGTCACCTCACCCTTAGCTAGTTCTCCGTTTATTCCGTAGCTTTTATTTTGAGTTACTAACATTTAGCAACTGAACCGGTATCCAATACCCAGGTGCTACTAGGAGTACTAGCAAGGTACACATCAATAACACGTATATCAAATATACTTCTGTTGACGTTTGCCAGCCTTCTTATCTACCAAGTATCTAGGGTTGTTCCGCTTCAGCGACCGCTCTCCTCATAATCGAAGCACTTAGTCTCGGGTTTGGGTTCAACTTTGGGTTGCTTCACTAGAGGAGCAACTGACTTGCTATCCATGAAGTTTCCCTCCTTGCTCTTGCCCTTCTCTAAACTAGTGGTTTGACTAACCATCAACACTTGACGCTCCTTCTTGATTTCTACCTTCGCGGTGTCAAACATCGCGAAGAACTCAGGGATCATTATTTCGATCCCTGGCATTTTATAGTTCATCACCAAGTTCTAGTAGCTTAGTGATAGTGACTTGAAGAACTATATCAATCACTATCTTATCTGGAAGATCAACTCCCACTCGATTCAAGCGATTGTAGCACCCAGACAATCTGAGCACATGCTCAACGATTGAGCTATTCTTTTCATCTTGCAGGAAAAGAATCTTGTTGGAGATCTCATATCTCGCAACACAGGCACGAGCCTGAAATCCTAATTTCAGCTCTTAGAACATCTCATATGTTCCGTGATGTTCAAAACATTTCAGAGCCTCAATTCTAAGACGTAATGCATGACGCACTAAACTATCAAGTAGTAACAAGAACGTGTCTGTCAGATGTTCACAACATCTACAGACGACGCTAGAGGGGTTGGCGCACCGAGCGGTGCATTAAGGACATAAGCCTTCTGTTCAGCAATGAGGACAATCCTCAGATCACGGACACAGTCCGCAATATTGCTACCATCATCTTTCAACTCTATTTCTCTAGGAACATATAAAATTCAAGGGAGCTACAGTGTGAGCTAGTAATCTACAACATAATTTGCAAAGACACTACTGGTTATGTTCATGATAATGAGTTCAATTAATCATATTACTAAAGAACTCCCACTCAAATTGACATCCCTCCGGTCATTCGAGTGATTCATGATCCAAATTCACCAACTCAAGTCCGATCATCACGTGAGTTGAGGTGGTTTCAATGGTGAACATCATCATGTTGACCATATCTACTATATGACTCATGTTTGACCTTTCGGTCTCTTGTGTTCCGAGGCCATGTCTGTACATGCTAGGCTCGTCAAGTTTAACCCAAGTGTTCTGCATGTCCAACATTGGCTTGCACCCATTGTATGTGAACGTAGAGTCTATCACACCCGATCATCACGTGGTGTCTCAACATGACAAACTTTCGCAACGGTGCACACTCGGGGAGAACACAATTTATCTTGAAATTAAGTGAGGGATCACCTTATAATGCTACCGCCGTCCTAAGCAAAACAAGGTGCATAAAAGGATTAACATCACATGCAAATCATAAGTGACATGATATGGCCATGAACTTGTGCTTTTGATATCCATCTTGAAAGCACCGACATGATCTCCATTGTCACCGGCATGACACCATGATCTCCATCATCTTGATCTCCATCAACGTGTCGCCATCGGGGTTGTCACGCCCACCATGCTTCTAATACTATTGCTACTATTTAGCGATAAAGTAAAGCATTGCATAGCGCTTAATGATTGACACGCAGGTCATAAAATAATTAAAGACAACCCTATGGCTCCTGCCGGTTGCCGTACTCATTGACATGCAAGTCATGATATTCTATACAAAACATGTCATCTCATACATCACATATATCTCATCATGTAAGTGGCCATATCACATCAAAACAAACCCTGCAAAAACAAGTTAGACGTCCTCTAATTGTTGTTGCATGTTTTACGTGGCTGCTACGGGTATCTAGGAAGAACAATTGTCACCTACGCAAAAACCACAACGGTGATACATAAGTTGCTTTTCAACCTTCTCAAGGACTGCCTTTGTTGAATCCGATCCAACTAAAGTAGGAGAAACAGACACCCGCCAGCCATCTTTGTGCAACGAGGCTACACATCAGTCGAGGGAATCGGTCTCTCGTAAGTACGAGTAAGGTTGGTCCGGGCGCTTCATCTCACAATACCGCTGAACCAAAACACGACCAAGGGAGGAAGCAATCTAAGCATCAACGCCCACAAACTCTTTGTGTTCTACTCGAGATCTCATCTACACGTAGACCTAGCTCTGATACCACTGTTGGGGAACGTTGCATGGGAAACAAAAAATTTCCTATGCACATGCAAGATCTATCCATGGTGATTAGCATCTATGAGAGGGAGAGTGGATCTACATACCGTTGTAGATCGCTAAGCGGGAAGCGTTAAGAAACGTGGTTGGTGTAGTCAAACGTCTTCGCGATCCAAATCGCCGAGTGTCCCGTGATCTCATCACGATCCATCCCACGATCCAATCACGATCCGTCCCCCGATCTCATCATGATCCGTCTCGCGATCTTGATCACGGTCTTTCCGATCTAGCGCCGAACGGACAGCACCTCCGCGTTCAGCACACGTACAGCTCGATGATGATCGCCGCCTTCTTGATCTAGCAAGAGGGAGCAAAGAGGTAGACGAGTTCTCCTGCAGCGCGACGGTGTTGCGGCGATGGTGGTGGAGGAATTCCAGCAGGGCTTCGCCTAAGCACCGCTGAAAACCGATCTAGAGGAGAAAGTACGATCTAGAGGAGAGGTAGCATGTGGCTATTAGGGTTAGCTTTTCCCTCTAAATCCTCTAGTATATATAGGAGGGAGGGAGGGGAGGAGGCAGCCTCAAACCCTCAAGGTTTGGTCGAAATTGGAGGTGGAGGAGTCCTACTCCAATTCTATTAGGAGCAGGATTCCTCCTTTCCACTTGGAAACTCTTTCCACCTCTCCACCTTTGGATTTTTTCCTTCTCAAACCACTCCAGCCGCATGGGCCCTTAGAGGAGGCTTCAGCCAGCCCACCAGGGGCTGGTTTACCTCCTCCCACAGCCCATGTAGCCTCTTGGGTCAAGACACCCCTCCCGATGGTCCCCGGGTACCCTCCCGGCACTCTCGGTACACTACCGATGAGCCCGAAACTTTTCCGGTGACCAAAACAGGACTTCCTATATATCAATCTTTACCTCCGGACCATTAAGGAGCTCCTCGTGACATCCGGGATCTCATACGGGACTCCGAACAACCTTCGGTCACCACCATACATAACTCTATACTACCAAAACGTCACTGAACCTTAAGTGTGCAGACCCTGTGGGTTCGAGAACTATGTAGACATGACCGAGACACCTCTACGGTCAATAACCAATAGCAGGACCTGGATGCCCATATTGGTTCCTACATATTCTATGAAGATCTTTATCGGTCGAACCTCTATGTCAAGGATTCAATTAATCTCGTATGTTGTTCCCTTTGTTGTTCGGTGTGTTACTTGCCCAAGATTCGATCGTCAGCATCTCCATACCTAGTTCAACCTCGTTACCAGCAAGTCTCTTTACTCATTCCGTAATACAAGATCCCGTGGCTAACACTTAGTCACATTGCTTGCAAGGCTTATTGTGATGTTGTATTACCTGATGGACCATGAGATACCTCTCCATCACACGGAGTAACAAATCCCAGTCTTGATCCATGCCAACCCGACAGACACGCTCGGAGATACCTGTAGAGCACCTTTATAGTCACCCAGTTACGTTGCGACGTTTGATACACACAAGGCACTCATCCGGTGTCAGTGAGTTGCATGATCTCATGGTCATAGGAACAAATACTTGACATGCAAAAAATAGTAGCAATAAACTTACATGATCATATGCTACGTTTGTAGTTTGGGTCTTGTCCATCACATCATTCTCCTAATGATGTGATCCCATTATCAAATGACATCTCATGTCCATGACTAGGAAACCATAGCCATCTTTGATCAACGAGCTAGTCTATTAGAGGCACACTAGGGACATGGTGTTGTCTATGTATCCACACATGTATCTGAGTTTCCGATTAATACAATTATAGCATGGATAATAAACGGTTATCATGAACAAGGAAATATGATAATAACCAATTTATTATTGCCTCTAGGGCATATTTCCAACATGCAGGTCGTGCTAGTTAATGTCAAGTCATTAAAAAAACACGCCTCACGTCTCTTATTGGTTGATTTTAAAAATGATGGGAAAGTTAATGAACCGCGCCTTAGTGTTTTGGGATTATTTGGTTTTTGTAAGATGACTTATACACCGAGACGGAGGAAGTAAGATTTATGGAGTAGAAGAATGTCATCCGAATGAGGTCGCACCCAGTCTACAAGGAAACGCCACTGCGTCCTTGCTATTAGGCTATTGGCCAGTCCTCGCGTATAGTCAAACTTAGATTTCAAGAAGTGTAGACGCTCTATGTTGTGGAAGAGAGTATCATCAAATGTTTAGACTATCCACAATGAAAAGTAACATAAAGTAGTAACATGTACTCCATCCGTCCCAAAATAAGTGACTCAAACAAGACTCAACTTTGCACTAGCTTTAGTACAAAGTTGGGTCACTTTTGAGTCACTTATTTTGGGATAGAGGGAGTATATGTTACTAATCTAAGTTATTACTACCTACATTGTGGGTAGTAACATAGAAGTGGTCACATAGGGTCTTTATTTATTAGCATATAGACTCATCTTGTTTTGATATGTGTTATGTTACTCATGGTATGAATAAATAGCTATTTCACTCAATTTCTCTCTTTCCTTATTAATTAATTGTCACATCATCTATATTACCCGCACTGTGGATAATCTTACATATTCGAACGTGTTTTTGGATGGCCAATCAACCGTAGGTCATCCAATCATATTCACCGGATGTTTGTCTTCTTATCTAATGTAGAGAGGGGACAAAATGGAGCAGTGGTGGAGTGTGAACCAAATTGAAGGAGGGGTCAAAAAAGTTAGGAAGATTAGAGAAATCAGATTAGCACAGGATTTAGCACTAGTCCAAACTTATCCTTGCAATTTTCATCATGCAAGGGGGTGCCATGAACCTCCTTTGTCCCGTCGATGCTTCGCCAGTGGAAGGGAGCGAGCGAAAAAAGTGAGATTTTGGTGTGATCCAAGACTTCCGCGGTGTACCCGGCTTCCCAAACCAATTCTATGCTAGCTATCATTTTATGGAATTCCAGACATTTGATGACTCCTGTTGGATGACAAATAGTATCAAAGAAAGTTAATGTCCATACTGTACAATCCTAACATTTAAAAACGATTTTGTGTACCACATTGAAGATGTCCAAATGTGTTAGTGAAATTTAAATGGGCCGTTGCTGAAATCCAAGAAGTTAAAAAAGATGCATCCGCAGACAACAAAACCATGATGTCAAAGCGTGACCGAAATGCAAGAACTATGTCTCACTTATCGTTGGATATAGCTGCCTTTGCTCGAGTTATTTACATTTCTCCATGTTTTTCGGTTGCGGTTTATACTGTTTGCATCGGTTTGCATCATTATTTTTCTTTTTTCTTCTGATTTCTTTGTTTCATTCTCCAATTTTTATCTGTTTTTATTTTATCTAACACATGTCTATATTTCATGACATCTTATATATTTTTGTATATATTAATAACATTATTCTATACATATTTAATATTTTACAAATACATGGTTAACATTTTTCAAATATATTTTATGTCTATTTTTCATAAAAATTGTACATTTTTTCAATACATCTAAAATATTTTTATATGCATTTAACAATTTTGTAACTTATAAATTGATCTTTGACTTTCTTTAATAAGTGTTATTTTAAACCCTATGACCAAATTGTACGGTCCTTTTTTGTAATGTCACATTTTTATTCAAAAACGTGAATATTTTTCAAATGGAAGTTAAGCCATGATTTTATTGAATGGTACGATATTTTTTTTAACTACACCAACACTGTTGTACATTGTGTAAAATTTAGAAAATGTCATGTACATTTGTTTCAAATGCGTGAACAATTTTTAAATGTCAGAAAGATTAATTTGAAGCGTTATCAACACTTTTTAAAATTATTCCAATAACATATTTAGACCACGTTAGCATTTTCTAAATTTGCAGTGAGCATTTAAGAAAATTGAAGTAATTTTAAGTTTTCTGAAATATGTATTTATAAAATAAAATAATAAAAAAATGAACAAAATAGGTGTATGTGTGCCTGCGTTATTACGGGCCCGTCCATTTAAGGCTTCCTTGGTGCAACGTACTTGCGTTTCACCGCGGACGAGACACAATCGCTCCCGACCGAATCCCGATTACTATTTGGCGCTTATATTCAAGATCATCAATTAAGGCGCATCCCTTGCAAAGGTTACTCTCATTTTTCTTGGATTGACAAGTGATGCACTGCATATGGACCATTTCTCGCTTATTTAGATCCCGCTGTTGGTTATTGACCGGAGAGGTGTCTCGGTCATGTCTACGTGTCTCCCGAACCCGTAGGGTCTACACACTTAAGGTTCGATGATGCTAGGGATATAGGGAAATGGTATACGTGATTACCAAAAGTTTTTCGGAGTCCCGAATGAGATCCCGGATGTCATGAGGAGCTCCGGAATGGTCCAGAGGTAAAGATTGATATATAGGAAGTCCAGTTTTGGTCACCGGAAAGTTTTCGGCCTCATCGGTAGTGTACCGGGAGTGCCGGGAGGGTGCCGGAGGACCCTCGGGAGGGGTGTGATGACCAAAGGACTTCTTGGGCCCTTAGAGGAGGTGTGCCAGCCCTTATTGGGCTGGCCAAGACCTTCTAGAAAGGCCCATGCGGCTGGAGATAAGAGATTGGGCTGAAAAAGGTTTAAAAGGAGGAGATCCACCTCCCTTGTGGGAGGTGGACTCTCCCCCTAGTTCGGCCGAAGCTCTCCTCCTTGAAGGAGGGGCCAAGGCAGACCTCCCTCTCCCTCCTCCTATATATATGCAAGGGTTTTGGATGATTTGAGACGACGACTTCTTTCTCTCTCGGTGCAGCCTACCCTTCCTCTTCCTCGTTCTCCCTAGCACTTGGCGAAGCCCTGCCGGAGTTCATGTAGCTCCACCGTCACCACGCCGTCGTGCTGCCGGAGCTCTCCCTCAACCTCTCCTTCCTCCTTGCTGGATCAAGGCATAGGAGACATCACCGGGCTACACGTGTGTTGAACGCGGAGGCGCTGTTGTTCGGCGCTAAGATCGGAGTCCACCGCGATCTGAATCGCTACGAGTACGACTCCACCAACCGCGTTCTTGTAACGCTTCTGCTTAGCGATCTTCAAAGGTATGAAGATGCAATCTCTCCCCTCTCGTTGCTGGTTTCTCCATAGATAGATCTTGGTGATACATAGGATTTTTTTTGATTTACTACTACGTCTCCCAACAATTCCAGCTTCTGAGAAGAATAAAGGAACTGCCTCTAGATGTGAAGATGATGATGACTTGACTACAATGATGAAGCTTAGACCACATCTTCCATTACATGATGTCAGACACTTAGTTGCTGAAGATATGAAGAAGAGGAAAGACTCGGGATTGAGAGCTTGGAGAGCTATAGATCCTTATGCCCAGAGAAAGAAAACTGCTGTTGACTACATGTTCTACACTAGAGAGCAACATGACTTTTATGAAACGTTAGCCATAGTAGTAGAAGTAATAGTTGGTGAGACAACTTCATGAAGACACAATGATGGAGATCATGATGATGGAGATCATGGTGTCGTGCCGGTGACAGTGATGATCATGGTGCCCCGAAGATGGACATCAAAGGAGCAAGATGATATTGGCCATATCATGTCACTATATTGATTGCATGTGATGTATATCATGTTTACATCTTATTTGCTTAGAACGACGGTAGTAAATAAGATGATCTATCAAGAAAATTTCAAGAAAAGTGTTCACCCTAACTGTGCACTGTTGCTAAGGATCGTTGTTCCGAAGCACCATGTGATGATCGGGTGTGATAGGCTCTAACGTTCGCATACAACGGGTGTAAGCCAGATTTACACACGCGGAACACTTAGGTTGACTTGACGAGCCTAGCATGTACAGACATGGCCTCGGAACACGGAAGACCGAAAGGTCGAACATGAGTCGTATAGAAGATATGATCAACATGGAGATGTTCACCATGGATGACTAGTCCGTCTCACGTGATGATCGGACACGGGCTAGTTGACATGGATCATGTGTCACTTGGATGACTAGAGAGATGTCTATCTAAGTGGGAGTTCATTAAATAATTTGATTGTGTGAACTTAATTATCATGAAGTTAGTCTAAAATTATCTTTACAACCTATATTGTAGATCCAATGGCCAACGCGAATGTCACCCTCAATTTCAACGCGTTCCTAGAGAAAACCAAGCTGAAAGATGATGGAAGCAACTATGCGGACTGGGTCCGTGGCTTGAGGATCATCCTCATAGCTTCCAAGAAATTATATGTCCTTGATGCACCACTAGGTGACCCACCCTTCTCCCAGCAGAGCAAGACGTTGCGAACGCTTGGCATTCTCGCTGCGATGATTACTCCCTTGTTCAGTGCGGCATGCTATACAGTTTAGAACCGGGGCTCCAAAAGCGTTTTGAGCAACACGGAGCATATGAGATGTTCCAAGAGCTAAAACTGGTTTTCCAAGCTCATGCCCGGGTCGAGAGATATGACGTCTCCGACAAGTTCTTCAGCTGTAAGATGGAGGAGAATAGTTCTGTCAGTGAGCACATCCTCAAGATGCCTGGGCTACACAACCGCTTGACTCAGCTGGGAGTTAATCTCTCGGATGACTCGGTCATTGGCAGAATCCTCTAGTCACTTCCACCTAGCTACAAGAGCTTTGTGATGAACTACAACATGCAAGGGATGGAGAAGTCCATTCCTGAGTTGTACTCGATGCTGAAATCAGCGGAGGTCGAGATCAAAACGGAGCATCAAGTGTTGATGGTGAATAAGACCACTAGTTTCAAGAAAGGCAAGGGTAAGAAGAACTTCAAGAAGGACGCCAAAGCTGTTGCCGCGCCCGGTAAGCAAGTTGTCGGGAAGAATAAGAACAAGAATGGACCCAAGCCTGAGACTCAGTGTTTTTATTGCAAGGGTACCGGTCACTGGAAGCGGAACTGCCCCAAGTACTTAGCGGATAAGAAGGACGGCAACATTAAAGGTATATGTGATATACTTGTTATTGGTGTGTACCTAACCAGCGCTTGTAGTAGCTCCTGGGTACTTGATACGGTGCAGTTGCTCACATTTGTAACTCCAAGCAGGAGCCACGGAATAAGCGGAGGCTGGCAAAGGACGAGGTGACGATGCACGTCGGGAATGGTTCCAAGGTCGATGTGATCGCCGTCGGCATGTTACCTCTACATCTACCTTCGGGTTTAGTGTTAAACCTTAATAATTGTTATTTAGTACCATCTTTGAGCATGAACATTGTATCTGGATCTCGCTTGACGCGAGATGGCTACTCATTTAAATCTGAGAATAATGGTTGTTCTATTTATATGAGAGAAATGTTTTATGGTCATGCCCCACTGGTCAATGGTTTATTTTTGATGAATCTTGAACGTGATGTTACACATGTCCATAATGTGAGTACCAAAAAGTGTAAGGTTGATAACAATAGTCCCACTTACATGTGGCACTGCCGCCTTGGTCATATTGGTGTCAAACGCATGAAGAAGCTCCATACTGATGGACTTTTGGAGTCCCTTGATTTCGAATCATTTGACACGTGCGAACCATGCCTCATGGGCAAGATGACCAAGACTCCGTTCTCCGGAACAATGGAGCGAGCAACTGACTTGTTGGAAATAATACATACCGATGTATGCGGTCCAATGAGTGTCGAGGCTCGTGGTGGCTACCGTTATGTTCTCACCCTCACTGATGACTTGAGTAGATATGGGTATGTCTACTTAATGAAACATAAGTATGAAACTTTTGAAAGGTTCAAGGAATTTTAGAGTGAGGTAGAGAATCAACGTGACAGGAAAATAAAGTGCCTACGATCTGATCGTGGCGGAGAATATTTAAGTCACGAGTTTGGCGCGCACCTAAGGAAATGTGGAATTGTTTCACAACTCATGCCGCCTTGCACACCTCAGAGAAATGGTGTGTCTGAACGTCGTAATCGCACTCTATTAGATATGGTACGATCTATGATGTCTCTTACCGACTTACCGCTATCATTTTGGGGATATGCATTAGAGACTGCTGCATTCACTTTAAATAGGGCACCGTCAAAATCCGTTGAGACGACACCGTATGAATTATGGTTTGGAAAGAAACCTAAGCTGTCATTTCTAAAAGTTTGGGGATGCGATGCGTATGTGAAGAAACTTCAACCTGAGAAGCTCGAACCCAAAGCGGAAAAGTTCGTCTTCATAGGATATCCCAAAGAGACTATTGGGTATACCTTCTACCTACGATCCAAGGGCAAAGTCTTTGTTGCCAAGAATGGATCCTTTCTCGAGAAAGAGTTTCTCTCGAAAGAAGTAAGTGGGAGGAAAATAGAACTTGATGAGGTAATTGTACCTCCACTCGAACCGGAGAGTAGCGCAGCACAGGAAGTTGTTTCTGTGGAGTCTACACCGGCTGGAGAGGAAGTTAATGATGATGATCATGAAACTTCAGATCAAGTTACTATTGAACGTCGAAGGTCCACTAGGATACGTTCCGCACGAGAGTGGTCCGGCAACCCTGTCCTAGAGATCATGTTGTTAGACAACGGTGAACCTTCGAACTATGAAGAAGTGATGGCGGGCCCGAATTCCAACAAATGACTTGAAGCCATGAAATCCGAAATATGATCCATGTATGAGAACAAAGTGTGGACTTTGGTGGACTTGCCTGTTGATAAGCGAGCCATTGAAAATAAATGGATCTTTAAGAAGAAGACTGACGCGGATGGTAATGTGACCATCTATAAGGCTCGGCTTGTCGCAAAGGGTTATCGACAAGTTCAAGGAGTTGACTACGATGAGACTTTCTCACCCGTAGCAATGCTGAAGTCTGTCCGAATCATGTTAGCAATTGCCGCATTTTATGATTATGAGATCTGGCAAATGGACGTCAAAACGGCATTCCTTAATGGCTTCCTTAAGGAAGAACTGTATATGATGCAGCCGGAAGGTTTTGTCGATCCTAAAGATGCTAACAAGGTATGCAAGCTCCAGCGCTCCATCTATGGGCTGGTGCAAGCATCTCGGAGTTGGAACATTCGCTTTAATGAAGTGATTAAAGCGTTTGGATTTGTACAGGTTTATGGAGAACCCTGTATTTACAAGAAAGTGAGTGGGAGCTCTATAGCATTTCTCGTATTATATGTGGATGACATACTGATAATGGGAAATGATCTAGTACTCTTGGAAAGTGTAAAGGCCTACTTGAATAAGTGTTTTTCAATGAAGGACCTTGGAGAAGCTGCTTACATATTAGGTATTAAGATCTATAGAGATAGATCGAGACGCCTCATAGGTCTTTCACAAAGCACATACCTTGACAAGATATTGAAGAAGTTCAATATGGATCAGTCCAAGAAGGGGTTCTTGCCTGTGTTACAAGGTGTGAGATTGGGTACGACTCAATGCCCGATCACGGCAAAGGATAGAGAAGAGATGAGTGTCATCCCCTATGCTTCAGCCATAGGCTCCATTATGTATGCCATGCTGTGTACCAGACCTGATGTGAACCTTGCCATAAGTTTGGTAGGGAGGTACCAAAGTGATCCCGGGGCGGAACACTGGACATCGGTCAAGAATATCCTGAAGTACCTGAAAAGGACAAAGGACATGTTTCTCGTATACGGAGGTGCCGAAGAGCTCGTCGTAAAGGGTTATGTCGATGCTAGCTTCGACACAGATCCGGACGATTCCAAGTCGTAAACTGGATATGTGTATATTTTGAACAGAGGGGCAGTCAGCTGGTGCAGCAGCAAGCAAAGCGTCGTGGCGGCATCTACATGTGAAGCGGAGTACATAGCTGCTTCGGAAGCAGCAAAGGAAGGAGTCTGGATGAAGGAGTTCATCACCGACCTAGGAGTAATTCCAAGTGCGTCGGGCCCGATAACTCTATTTTTTGACAACACTGGAGCTATTGCCCTTGCGAAGGAGCCCAGGTTTCACAAGAAGACAAGATACATCAAGCGCCGCTTCAACTCCATCCGTGATTAGATTCAGGAGGGAGATATAGATATTTGTAAAGTGCATACGGATCTGAATGTCGCAGATCCGTTGACTAAACCTCTCTCACGAGCAAAACATGATCAACACCAGAATGCTATGGGTATACGATTCATCACAATGTAACTAGATTATTGACTCTAGTGCAAGTGGGAGACCGTTGGAAATATGCTCTAGAGGCAATAATAAAATGGTTATTATTGTCTTTTCTAGTTCATGATAATTGTCTATTGTTCATGCTATAATTGTGTTAACCGGAAACCGTAATACATGTGTGAATACATAGACCACAACATGTCCCTAGTGAGCCTCTAGTTGACTAGCCCGTTGATCAATAGATGGTCATGGTTTCATGACCATGGACATTGGATGTCGTTGATAACGGTATCACATCATTAGGAGAATGATGTGATGGACAAGAACCAATCCTAAGCATAGCACAAGATCATGTAGTTCGTTTGCTAAAGCTTTTCAATGTCAAGTATCGTTTCCTTAGACCATGAGATTGTGCAACTCCTGGATACCATAGGAATGCTTTGGGTGTGCCAAACGTCACAACGTAACTGGGTGGCTATAAAGGTGCACTACGGGTATCTCCGAAAGTGTCTGTTGGATTGGCACGAATCGAGACTGGGATTTGTCACTACGTGTGACGGAGAGGTATCTCTGGGCCCACTCGGTAAGACATCATCATAATGAGATCAATGTGACTAAGGAGTTAGTCATGGGATGATGTATTACGGAATGAGTAAAGAGACTTGCTGATAACGAGATTGAACAAGGTATAGAGATACCGACGATCGAATCTCGGGCAAGTATCATACCGATAGACAAAGGGAATTGTATACGGGATTGTTTGAATCCCCGACATCGTTGTTCATCCGATGAGATCATCATGGAGCATGTGGGAGCCAACATGGGTATCCAGATCCCGCTGTTGGTTATTGACCGGAGAGGTGTCTCGGTCATGTCTACGTGTCTCCCGAACCCGTAGGGTCTACACACTTAAGGTTCGATGACACTAGGGATATAGGGAAATGGTATACATGATTACTGAAAGTTGTTTGGAGTCCCAGATGAGATCCCGGACGTCACGAGGAGCTTCGGAATGGTCCGGAGGTAAATATTGATATATAGGAAGTCTAGTTTTGGTCACCGAAAAGTTTTCGGGCTCATCGGTAGTGTACCGGGAGTGCCGGAGGACCCCCGGGAGGGGTGTGACGACCAAAGGACTTCGTGGGCCCTTAGAGGAGGTGTGCCAGCCCTTATTGGGCTGGCCAAGACCTTCTAGAAAGGCCCATGCGGCTGGAGATAAGAGATAGGGCTGAAAAAGGTTTAAAAGGAGAAGATCCACCTCCCTTGTGGGAGGTGGACTCTCCCCCTAGTTCGGCCGAAGCTCTCCTCCTTGGAGGAGGGGCCAAGGCAGCCCTCCCTCTGCCTCCTCCTATATATATGCAAGGGTTTGGGATGATTTGAGACGACGACTTCTTCCTCTTCCTCGTTCTCCGTAGCGCTTGGCGAAGCCCTGCCAGAGTTCACGTAGCTCCACCGTCACGACGCCATCATGCTGCTGGAGCTCTCCCTCAACCTCTCCTTCCTCCTTGCTGGATCAAGGCATAGGAGACGTCACCGGGCTGCACGTGTGTTGAACGCAGAGGCGCCGTTGTTCAGCGCTAAGATCGGAGTCCACCGCGATCTGAATCGCTACGAGTACGACTCCACCAACCGTGTTCTTGTAACGCTTCCGCTTAGCGATCTTCAAAGGTATGAAGATGCAATATCTCCCCTCTCGTTGCTAGTTTCTCCATAGATAGATCTTGGTGATACATAGGAATTTTTTTGATTTACTACTACGTCTCCCAACAATTCCAGCTTCTGAGAAGAATAAAGGAACTGCCTCTAGATGTGAAGATGATGATGACTTGACTACAATGATGAAGCTCAGACCACATCTTCCATTACATGATGTCAGACACTTAGTTGCTGAAGATATGAAGAAGAGGAATGACTCGGGATTGAGAGCTTGGAGAGCTATAGATCCTTATGCCCAGAGAAAGAAAACTGCTGTTGACTACAGGTTCTACACCAGAGAGCAACATGACTTTTATGAGACAGTGCTGCTAGAAAAGAGTCCAGCTGTTAGTGATATGACATATGTTGATTGGAAATAGGAGAATGAGAACTACTTTCCAAGTGTCCAAGATAATTTCCACTGCATTGGTCTGGATGAGTTCATTGGCAGAGAGCTTACTGCATGGAACGATGAGATGATCATGCAATTCTACTCCACTGCATATTTCTATGGAGATGGTAGAATTGTATGGATGACTTAAGGAGCAAGGTATGAATCCACTGTTGATGAGTAGGCTGCACTTCTAGGAGTTCCAGAGGTTCAGGATGGTGATCTGGATGTACACTCAGAATCCAAGGCGAGCCACAATGCCATCAAGGATATGTATACTCCTATCCCCGCAGACAAAGTGTAATGTCACAAGCTAGGATCCATCTACTATGTGCAAGCAGGCCTCCGTATCATGAACACTATTCTGAGGCATACCTTGATGCCCAAGTCAGGAGATGACAAGATGATCCGAGGCTACTCCATCAACATGTTGATCCACCTTGACGGACATACCAGGATTATAGTCATGGATTTGATTGTTGAGACAATCAAGAGGGTTGCTGCTGATCAAAAGCGCTCTTGCTGCTATGCACCCTATATCCAGATGCTTATCAACTCTCAGTTGGAGAGGCACATATTTGCTCTAGACCATCCACATTTTCTCCTACAGCCAGAACTTGAGGATAATGTTGTGGTGATGTACCCAGATCATCCCACGTCTGCTACAGCACAGGCAGAGGCAGAAGCAGTTCGACCCGCTAGTGCTCAAGCCCCCAGATCCAGAAACGAGCAAATGGATATTTTGATCTCAGCAGTTCAGGGTATGCAAAAGGATATCAAGGGGATTCTGGACAACCAGAACAGTCTTGTGAGGATCTTTGAGACAAGGATCAAGACTCTTGGTGATAAGGTGGACAAGGTGACTAAGACAGTTATAGAGCTTCGGAAGGAAGTTGACTCCACGCACATCCCTCAGGTCTCTTCTAATTCTTCAGATGATGATGATGATGAGGATGGATCACCTGTCAGGCCGAGCAGACAGTTCACTACTCAGGCTAGATCAGTCACAGTGCCTGTACCAGACGTGAGGCCCTCTTCATCAGCTCCTGCTACTGTCAGCACAACTCCTGCTCCATCAGCTCCAGTTCCTCCAGTGACCACTCCAGCTCCATCCACGACATCTGCAGAGATCTTCGCCGACGCCGTTCTCTCGACTCCTTCATCAACAACTGGAGGAGATCATCCCAAGAACTCTTAGATGTATGCCTTTGAAATTTTTGGTAACTTGTTGCCAAAGGGGGAGACGTGTATATAGATCTTTAGGCTTCGAGTGAGAGAGTGTTTGGTGTTTTGTTGCTTGTTTTCAAAAAACGAGCATTTTGTGTTTTGTTGCTTGTTTTAAAAAACAATTTCTTTTGGTTGCTTGTGATACACGTTTGATGATGTTTGATCATACGCTTTAATGTGTGATGCTACTATTTCCTATCATCTTAATGCTTACGTGATGATCATTCATCTTTGGTTGATTGTGTTGTGCTATGATGCTCATTCTAATTAATCTCGCACACCACCAAGTGGTATGTGACATGTAAGAAGTGACCCATGTACCTAAACGATTGTGCATTTGCATTCAAACGCAAATTTAAAATAATGCAGAAATTTAGGGGGAGCTCTTGCTTATCACATACTTCTCAAAGCGATGATTATATTAAATGATTATATATTTATCGAAGCTTTGATCTATATGTTGTCATCAATTACCAAAAAGGGGATATTGAAAGCACATTTTCTCCCTTGGTGGTTTTGGTAATTAATAACAATATATAAGTCATTGAATTAATGTTTCCACCAAGTATATTTCAGGACAATTTCAATGATAGGGATGGCAAAAGGATTTTGGAGATTGTGGAACTACCCCAAGATGCAAGGAAATAGGTTGGCCAAGCTTCAAGCAAGAGGACTCTACATTTTCCATTTGTGAGAAATCACTTTGAGTCCATAGGAAAGCCAATACTATTAAAAGGGGGTAAGGTTTTGTTGGTGAACAAAATGCTCATACGTGCACAAGTGATAGTCACCAAAAACATCCACAAGCTCTCCCACCAAAGTTTGTCTCTAGCCAAACATACAAAATCGGTGCAACCAACATTCCTATCCCGGTGCCACCGATTCCAAACCCTAGACAGACTCAGCCAAACCCTAGCCACATCGGTGCAGCCAACATTGCTTTCGGTGCCATCGAGTTGGGTTGCCAACTTTCTATTATGCAAGTTCACACTTTCGGTCCGCCCGACAATGTTGAATCGGCGTCACCGAGTTTGGCAATTCTGACCGTTGGTCACCCTGTCGGTGCAACCGAGAATTCTATATCGGTCTCACTGAGATTCAAAAGTTACCACCTTTTGGTCACTTCGGTACCACCGAGATTAACACAAATTCTCATTTTTAGTCCGACCGAGAATGGTGAATCGACGTCACCGAGTTTGGTAATTCTGACCATTGGTCACCCTGTCGGTGCAACCGAGAGTTATATATCGGTCCATCCGAGATTCAAAAGTTGCCACTTTTTGTCACTTTGGTACCACCAAGTTTTACACTTTGGTGTCACCGAGTCTGACTTATTGTGTGTAACGGTTGGATTTTTGGGGATGCCTATATATACCCCTTCACCACCACCCACTCTAAAGAGAAGCACTCAAAACTATTCCATACCTATCCTACTCAGTTTTCTTAGAGAGAACCACCTAACCTTGTGTTGAGGTCAAGATCTTCCACTCCAACCATATGGATCTTGATTTCTAGCCTCCCCAAGTTGCTTTCCACCAATCCCATCTCTCCTACCAAGACAAATATATGAGAGAGTGATTGTGTGTTGAGGAGTCTATCATCTTGAAGCACAAGAGCAAGGAGTTCATCATCATTACCGAGCCTATTACCTTTTGGAGGGTGGTGCCTCCTAGATTGGTTAGGTGTCACTTGGGAGCCTCCTACTTCGTGTCGTGGAGTGAACCAAGAAGTTTGTAAGGGCAACGAGATCGCCTACTTCATGAAGATCTACCCCGAGTAAGGCTAGTCCTCCGTGGACGTAGGCCGTCATAGTATAGTCAAGGTTGCTTCTTCATGGAACCCTCCATGGGTAGAGACCTTCATGGACTCTCGCGCCCGTTACCCTCCATGGGTTGAAGACTCCATGGACCTGGATGTACGATAACACCACCTATCGAAACCACGGGAAAAATCATCGTGTCTACAATTGCGTTTGATCTTCCTACCCTATCCTTTTACTCATGCTTGTTGTTACTTTTCGCTGCTATACTCTTAGACTTGCATGTGTAGGGTGTACTTGATATGTTATGAATGCTAAAACTTGCCAAGAATTAAAATTTGGAAAAAGCGTAGTTTTATTTGGTCAAGTAGTCTAATCACCCCCCCTCTATACCTACTTTCGATCCTACAGTCGGTCTAAAACCCAGGGCGCACCTGAAGGAAAAACAATAATCAAAATAACACCACTGATCCCAGTAGCCCATGAGACTTAGGTCGATTTGCAAAATCGGCCTGAGGATCAAGTTCTTGCTCAACGACATACGTTTAGGGATAGAAACGTGGTACGTAGTTTTCCGAGACTCGGGTTGGGTGCGGCCGACCAACCTAAGGATCGAATCTCCTCAGAAACCGTATTGCACTTTGAACTTGCTACATTGAATAGGCAATGCAGTAGCCCCGAGCCTTAATTTGGGCATGGGTGGTCGAATTAAGGATCAAAATTTGTTTGACACAAACTTTGTTACGTTTGACACAATATATGTGTAATGATTCTACGTATCCAAGTACTTTACATCATTAATGCTCGGATCCGCATTGTACAAGACTTTGTTGTCTGACCATCAGCTTCAACCTCCTTAGCCAGTAGTCGAGGAGTGCTTGCCCTACTTTATAAAGCCTTTATAAGGGCAAAGATTTACGGCAAACAAAGCAATCCGGCCATATGGTTTTATAAACAAATGTACGCTGAGAGATATGTTATATTACTATTTAACGTAAGAAACATCTTCTGAGAAAAATAGTTCATTTATAAGTTTCTTTTTCCAGGATATCATGTTAACCATGATCTTAAAACCTCAACTCCGATCAATGTGGGAGGAAAATATTAAGGATTTAGTTTGGAAAATGTTCCCGAACTCTGTGTTCTTTAATGAACCAAAATTTCCACTTCCGTCGTTGCCGACCAATTATATTCTTAAGATGGTTAGATTTCGGCTTCACCCAGTCTGAGGTACTAACCCGGATGATCCGGAAGTAACAATCGCAGATGTGCTCCCTTTACCCCCTAGCGGAACAATCGAGAACGTAACGGGTAAGCACAAGAGCCAGGCAACCCAGCTTGGACAAAATCATAAGTCGAATTGATGCATATTTATGGCTTTATAATGATCACTATGGAAGGCAGCTTTCGTAAATTAAATACAAACGCTGATGATATGTTATTTTGACTCCTTTGTGACTGTTTATAATTTGAAAGTGGCCTATCGTCGGCTTCCACCCCTTTGTAGATGTTACGCAGGGTGTTTCCGTACAAACAGAACAACTCTTAGCCGACGTCTCGGTGCCCGGAGGCGGTTGTGTTAGCGGAACAAGGCAATCAAATATTCAGGCTTTATAACTTTCACTTAGTCATAGGAGTATATGTTTGGGAGGCCAGTTACTAGCCCCCGGTTAGTGTTCGGCGTTAGCCAAGGTCTAGCCATTAACACTTCGGCCAATTTTATGAACGGCCCATGGGGTAACCTCTATCGGTCTATAGTTTGACAGAGTCATCGGCTTGCTGACTAGTTAGCGCTCATTGTGACAACCAGTTTTCGGCTTTCTCCATCGAGGTACTTAACCGATAGAATCAGAAGTACAATCGCAGTGGTTCTCCCTTTGCACACCTAGCCAAACAAAGCAGAATGTAGGATACAATCAAAGGAGCAGGGCAACCCAACTATTGACCGAAGACACAGTTCGAAACTGATGCATATAGAGCAATATCTGAGACGCCGAGGTGGAGGTCGGCAAGGAAGATGCCAAATAGCGGGTCAAAAAAGATTTCCCGAGCTGAATTATTACGTAAGGCACCTCGGTAAAGATGATGTCCCTCCTCCTAAAAGACATACGAATAGCTTAAAAGTGCCATAAGCTCGAAAAGCCAAAAAACTTACGTAAAAACTTTGACGTTCGAACTAAATCAAGTGTTTTGGTGCCAATCCAAAAATTGGTCTTGAAATTAACATGTTCTTCGGTCGTGCTTTAACATGATACATCTGATCTCTAAGACTTCAAGCGGGCGAGCCTTTGGCTTCAACCTTCATATCCCGAGGGCGGAGTGTTTCTCCGAGGCCTATTAAGCGAACTAAGCTCAAGTGTCTTAAGAGAGAAACTAGGCTATCCAAGCGGCTTAAGAGAGAAACTAGGCTATCCAAGCGGCTTAAGAGAGTTGATCTCTAAGATTTTTTTTGTAACAAACAATGTTTTCCGCAAACAACTTTTTGTCAAAAAAGTATAATGCTTGGTCGTATCGAACAAAATTTTAAAACTGAAACTTTTTGAGCATAAAAGCGACTTAGCTGGTTAATGTGCTCGGTGTCGATGATTGATCCGGACTTGTGGTGGGACGAGGACGCCCATCAAACTTTGACAGATCCGATGTGTAGTCTTCGGCATGACCAAGGTCCCAGCCCCCAAGCCCGTCCCGAGGTGACCGAACGAGGAGTTCGACACTCCGAAGTAGTGTCACGGCTTGGCCGATGTGGTGAGGCGAAGCCCTTGGTCCAGCCGAGGTGGTGGAGTAGGTCGGCAAGGTGACGTCGGGGTGACCGCGTGACGGCAGTCAAAGTCGATTTCCTGCACTCATAAAATACTGCAAGCCAAAAGTAATAACAAATAGAGATAATGATTTTTTTTAAATTCTTCTACTTAGTTAATTTAAGTGAAGCAAATAAGTAAAGGAATATGGGCTGGACGCCGAGGTGCCTGAACGAAGAGTTCGGCTTGATGAAGTGGCGATGTGGCGAGATGAAGTCCTCGGGCCAGTTAACATGACGAAGTTGTGATCGGTGGACGCCGAAGTCTCATGTAGGTCGGCTGGTGACGCCAAAGTCTCATGCCAGCCGAGGTGTTGAAGCAGGTCGGCTGGTGACGCCGAAGTCCCCGGAGCAGGTTGATGAAGGGATGTCAAATCCCCGGTCTAGCCGAGGTGACGGAGCAGGTCGGCTGGGTGACGCGAGAGCCCCATGCCAGCCGATGTATCAAAGCAGGTCGGCGCGGTGGACGTCAGCTTGAAAAAGTAACGACGCCGCGATGCCGACGCAGGTCGAAATTTGTGACGAGGTCAATGCTGGCTTGAACATTTTTTATTTTTTATTTTCTCTTATTTTCGTTTTATTTTTTATTGTTATTTTTCAAATATTTGAACACCTTTTAAAATCATGAAACTTCTAAATTGTTATTTTTAATTCCATGATCTTTTTGAAGTTCATGCACTTTTTTTTTGAGTTTAAGAACTATTTTCAAATTTGTGAACACTATTCAATTTATGTAGTTTTTCCAAATACCAGAATTTGTTCAATACACAATCATTTTTCAAAATTCACAAACATGTTTCAAATACATGAACATTTTGAAATGCATGATTTTTTTAAGCTTGTGATTTAAAAAAAATCATGAACTTGTTTTAGCAAACTTTTTTTTGAAATTTATGAGCTCTTTTCCAGCTTGCAATATTTATTTAAATTCGCTAAGTTTCTCTAGAAATTCAAAAAATTCTTTTAAGTTCACAATTTTTTCAACAGTATTGTAAAATACCGATAGTTATCTTATCTGCCAGACAGACAACAGAAAATGGGAGAAAAAGTCCAGTCGAAGAAGGGAGCGACGGAGCGGGCGCGGCGAGCGAGCTAGGCGTGATTAGGCCCCAGCCCACCTAAATATGCGCGAGGACGAGCTTGTGACGTTTTTTTTTCCTAAAAGAAACTGGCACTTAACGCACTGGACCAGAAGGCCTCTCTAACTCTGTTTGATTTTCTCAATTTGTGATCGCCTCTGATTGCATGACTTTGATCATGGATATCAATGGAGGCACTCTCGGGGACGCATCACTGTCATTTAAGAGATCGACATGAGACCAAAGGATGTTACATCTTCATTGCTTGTTCATGAAGGCGTTTGTCAAATATATGAAGGAATACAGCTTATTAGACGAGCATCGCCATGTGTGGTCGTTAAACCCTCTTGATACTACTCTAATTTCTGTAAACATGTCTACTTGTAATTAAATGGAGCGTGTTCCAAACCTATCAACAATAAAAATGGAGCGTGTTCAGCCCAAAGAAAAAAATAGTTTGATTTTTTGTAGGCAACTAGCACATGAGAAGGAGGCTATATAGTTAAGAACACAAAAAGTAGGTACAGATAACCTTTATCACAGAAGCTTTAAGAAAAAAATCTTTAAGAAAGCACATGACAAGCTGTGTCCATTGAATTAGTACAGTACCATTCCAGTAATTCTATTCTAGTGTTGATGTTAGTAGCTGGACACATGCGACTGAACGTTGACGTTCGTATACATCCGGGGGCAAGAAAGAGGTAGATCTACATTTCACGAGCATGCCCCCTCCATCGTTCTTGTAGTCACCCGCGACCCGCAGCAGATTCAGTTTTAGATAATTCCTAGTGCTAACACCATATGAAGGTATCCCATAGAGTGCGATGGAGGAAACTGGTGCATGCGACGAGTTGATCATGGATTCCGTGACCTGGTGGAGATGCCCCGAACCGTTGGCACCTCCACCGAGACTGTTTTCTGGTGTCGCTCATTCTCAACATTCATCATTCTCAAACAATCCATGTAGACGGACCATTTGTCTCTCTCGCTATGCAAACCAGGGAATATTTGCTCTTTCTTTGTTGGTTTGCACCGTGCTTTCATCTTACTCTATTCAGCCGTTGGAGGTCACCATAGTTATATATAGGTGAGAAAAAATATGCACAAATAAAGACATAGATAGTTTCTCTCACTTGTCTTGATAAGAGGAGTAGGTGAGCACAAATTAATATATGGTCCTCTAATAATGCTGAATACAAAAGCAAGTACTTGAGATATTACTGGTGATTTTAACTAAAGAAAAAATGATTTAAATATATATCAAACTTTGGATCTTAGCAAGAACGATCCTTATTTCACTCTAATTATATACATGCATGCATTAGAATGACTATTTTTTTAATCTACACTTTTTCCTCTAATTACATACATATATGTACTAGAAGACAAAAACTAACGTTATTCTAGATTCTTTCTTTTTAAAACTTCAAAATGTTTTGTAGCTCAACCCGTCGTTCCGATTGAAAAACCGTCTTCACAAATTTTTTTTGTCTCGATGAAATCTTTGAAACTAGATCCCATGTTGATATATTTTGATGAATTTTTTCGGACCTAAAGTTACCACATCTGGGCTACGTAAGTTATCATGTCTGCCATACATAAGTTAACATGTCATTTACACAAAAGTTTCCGGGGTATGTTTTCAATAAATTTTTATCCCAAGGTCAAAAGGTGATTATGATGTTTGTAGAGAGTTACTAGTTTTATTGTGCACATTATCATGTTGCATAAAAGTTATCGGGTATGTTTTTCAACAATTCTCATTTACTAGGTCAAAAATTACCACGATATTTGTATATGAGTTATCAGCTCTCGTGTGCGCGTATTATCATGTTGTTTACACATGAGTTATTGGGTGATCTCTTTTCACAATATTTTTCCCTGATCAAAAAGTTACCACGTTTGGATTAAGTGAGTTATCACTTCTGTTGTATTTATATTATCATGTTATTTATAAACAAGTTATGTGGATACGTTTTTCAACAAACTTTTGTTTCGGAGTCATTTTTCAACAATTTTTCCCCGGGGTCCAAGTTATCATGGTGTTTGTACCTAAGTTAGCATATATATGATGCGTTATTACCATGATGTTTAAACAAAAAGTTACCGGGGTACATTTCTGACAACTTTTTTCCTACAGGTCAAAGTTGTTGCGGTGTTTGTGCCTAAGTTATCAGGGTTGCAATGCATAAATTATCCGGGGGCGGGGGCGGGGTATGTCTTCACATATGAAAACTTACCGTGATGTTTGTACGTGATTATCACCTCTGGTGTGCGTATATTACCATCCTATTTATAGAGAAGTTATTGAGGCATGTTTGTATGTATGCCTAATTTTACAATGTATAATCTAGTGCGAAATGATGTACTAGAGAAGGCCAACAAGCAATCTCTACACCTAAAGAGGAAGTTGGTAGCTTATTTTCCTGGGGGTTTTCGTCTCCCCTTCCACCTTCGTTTGGTTTTCTTTTAGCCCACGATCTTTTTAAACCGATTTTATCTGTCAATAAGATCATTTTTTGGTATATTTAGTAACTTTTGTATGAAAGAAATAAATGTCGACCAATCTTTAATTAATTTTTGGTATATTTGGTAGCTTTCATATTCAATTTTTAATTAATTTTCGGTATTATGAAAGGAATAAATCATGATCAATCTTTATTTAATTTTCAATATATATGGTAACTTTCATATTCCATATTTAATGAATTTTCGATATATCTCGTAACTTTTGTATGGAAAGGAATAAATCACGTTCAATCTTTAACTGATTTTTTATATATTTGGTAACTTTCATATTCAATCTTTAATCAATTTTTGGTATATTTAGTATCTTTTATATGAAAAGGAATGAATTACAATCAATCTTTAATCAATTATCGGTATCTCTACGTTCCCCATCCCTTATATCGCTGGCGAGTGAGGTGGCCCGATTGCCGGCGCTCGGTTGGTGATTGCCACCAGCCGGACTGCTGACGGATCAAAGCAGAGAAAAAAATCATTAACATAAGAAGGATTAGTGACTATAAACCCTCTGGTCTTTCCCAAGATTCATCGGTCGCTGATTTGGTTAGCTATAGTCCATTTGATTGCCGAGGAAGAATATGTGCTTGCTCTAATTTGTTTGAATGTATACACATTTTAGTATGCCAAGCGGGGACTTGGCTGACGGGCACATGACGTCGACACCCTGCTTGCTCTAACATTTTTGGTGATGAGTTCACGAACAATCTGCATGCTTATTTCTCAGCACCCACAGAATTTATTCCAAATTGCCATAACATATCCTATAATATTTTACTATTTTGAGACATTTTTTAACATGAATCTTATTTTGCCTGCACCATGTAGGTTCAGTTAACCAAGGCTGCAATGTAAAGGAGCACAATGTGCCAGTTACCAGTAGGTTTGTTTGAACTGTAAATAATGTTCAACTCATGTAAACAAAAATGAAAGGTTATAAATTTGGCTTCTTACAAGATGGTTGGGTGGTCTACAGGTTAGGCTCGTCAGGATGGTGAGCAGCAAGGCATAGATGAATATGGACACGTTCTTCACCCTCGACGACGACAACATCGTGAATCACATACTTTTTAATCGTGTTCCATATGTATATTAGGGGTACAATTTTCGACTTTTGTATTGTGGGTGCCATTGCTATGAGATTTATCAAATGGTACAAGTTTAATATTTATTATTCCCTCCGTAAAGAAATATAAGAACGTTTATAGATCACTAAAGTACTACTCCCTGTGTATTTCTTTACGAAGGGAGTAGAAGCAAATAATGTAGGTTGTTACTATAGTTCAAGTGTCAAGCAAAATCTGGTAATGGGAAATCTGCAAGTTCTAAACCATTTCTGATTTGATTAGGTAAATATTTGAAAGATAATAGGGGGAGAATATAGTAGTTCTTTTAGTCTTTAATGCTAGCTAATCATTATATTTTAACATTCTTGTTTGGCTCCTAGCACAGTTCAAGTAATTGAATGATTGGAGATATGTAACTACGTTACCATCTCTGACTAATCAACCATTTGAAAGACATTACGGACTCGTGGAGGTATATTACTCTGAAACACTTCAATTCTTAGCTCTGGCTAAGCAGAATAGTGTGTTACTTTACTACTGGCATTTGGCTACTAATGTGATGTTACCATAGTTTTTGCCGTTTATGAGAGTATAAAGTATGTAAAGCTCATCAGCTAGCATTGCTCCTGTTTGACAGAAGATTTGTAAAACTGCTAAGTTCATTTTCATTAGTAGTGTTTAATGCTGGATAGGATTAATATATTCATATAAGTAGGCACAGTATCCATGTTTATTTATATTAATAAGAATTGAGGATTTGTAATACCATTCTACTTTTTAGGTAAGAGCTTTGTTGCTAATCACAATTGCTTGAAATATGGGTCTTGGGTTTAACAGTTTATGCACACGCACTGGCCATGCAGGAAAGCCTACAACATCTCAAGGAACACCAAGTGGTGGTGGACATATTGCTTCCAATGCAAGTATTACACAAGACAAAAATCAAAAAAAGGCGGAACCGTGATAAAGCACGACGAGATAGGCTAACACCCGAGCAGAGAGAGGAAATGAATGCACGTCGAAGAGAAGCTAGATAAACTAAAACTGATGAACAGAGGAATGTGAGCCAAAGGGTAGCAAGGAAAAATCAAACAACTGAGGAGAGGTGAGAGATGAACGTCCGCAGAAGGGAAGCCGGTATAAATAAACCAATTGAACAGAAGCAAAAAAATATACATGCAAAATTTTAAATTTTCTTCAACCTAAACCCTAACGTCATAAATCATACAACTGAGGAGAGGTGAGAGATGAAAGCCCACAGAAGGGGCGTTCAGTGACACATGTTTTGTTTAACTGCATACAAGAGCTTAATGTACTTGTTATCATGTTCTAAGTCATAAATCATACCTCTTTATCATTTTTTAACAGTAAGGTTGTTCCAGTATTTTTATCTCAATTGAATGTTTTTTCTTATTTTGTTCACCAAATGTAGGTTAGTGATCTAGAAAAGAGTGATCATAAGTTAAATGGAGCATCAACAGCGGACTAAAGGTGAGTATAGACACAAATGCAGCAGATCAGTGGAGCATCAGTCTAGCTAAGCATCCATGGTGTTCTATTCTCCGCCAGAATATGTTTCTAATGTACTCATCATTTACCTACGGGTCGTCTTTTACTTGGTGTTTATATTCCTCTCATATTTTCTTGCTCATGTAATGTACTCATCATTTACCTAGGGTGGTCTGCTATAGACGGTTTCTAGATAATTTGTTATTTCCACACTCTTAAATGTTGAGTTTCTAACACTGATACGGTTTAATCCCTTGAGTTCGAGGTACAAACACAAGTGAATTATGACAATATCAACAATATTGTATGATTAGTTCTGAAATATGTCCTATGAGGTTTTGCTTAGTTTCTGTTCTAAAAAGCAAAATGCTTTAGGTTTCAGCTGTTAGCACAAACAATCAGGAAGGGAGTATATATATTGAAAAGGAGCTCAGACATGGTGTCGACAATGAAAGAATGAACCTGCAAAAAAAGAGAATGGACAGGAGGGGTAGGAGTTTTTTTTTATCTTCTAAAAATAAATAGAGCGTCGTTGAGGAGACATGACAATTATTGATAGAGAGAAAGAGCCAGAGAATCAGTTTGTCGTTATATGAATGGAAATTATAAGTCATCATCTTGATATATTATTTTTCTCAATTGTTTGATCATTTATTGTTATTCTATGGCAATGTGTGGATATTTATTGTAAGGTATATTTTGGACAAGAAACATGTCTTCTAAAAATAAGTAGAGCATGGTTAAGGAGACATGATAATTATTGATAAGAGAGAAACAGATAGAGAATCAGTTTGTTGTTATATGAATGGAAATTATAAGTCATCATCTTTGACATGTTATTTTTTTAATTGTTTGATCATTTATTATTATTCTATTTCAGTGTGTGGATATTTATTGTAAGGTATATTTTGGACAAGAATGATGGTGAACCACTAGAGTATGTGCGGTTGTGATGGCGTGTTAGTACGTCGGTCGTTCGTTCACCACCCCTTCGTCCCACCTTCGCAGCATCAAAGTCATACATTGGAAAGAAATCCGAAGAATCCTAATATTAATATGGAAACAAACTGAACAAATAAGCACCATCATAACCTTTCTCCCATCCTCGCAACGTCAAAGTCATACATGAAAACAAATCCAAAGAATCCTAATATTAATATGGAAACAAATCTAAAAAATCAGCACCATCGTAAACTTCCTCCCACCCTCGCAGCCTAAGTACGTACTAAAAATAATTAGCCTTCCTCCCACCCTGGTATGCAAAAGTACTATACATGGGAAACAAAGCATAGTATCCTAACAATAATTAGCCTAATTATTACATACTAAACATGAGGCACAAGATAAGGAAAGCCCGACAAGATTGATAACACCCTCAAACATCTCCGCCATATTTGGTAGGAGTACGTATTTAAATAATATGTTTCTGTTATAGGGTTGGTCATTCATAAACACCCCTGCCTCAAGTACTCATCGTCAATCACAGACCATGCATCGCTGGGAGATCACGCTGGAGATCACACCAAGTCACCATGGAGGTCACATGAGTTTATCGTCAACCAGCCAGCCTCGCCTTCCTCACCCGGAGGTGAGTTCACCTTTTGGCAAATCAATCTAAAGGGGGAGTCCGCAGTTGTGTTGGCGCATCCGTACGTCTGTCGTTCATTCACCACCCCTCCGTCCCACCTTCGCAGCATCAAAGTCATACATGGAAACAAACCTGAAGAATCCTAATATTAATATGGAAACAAACCCAACAAATCAGCACCATCGTAACCTTCCTCACACACCCTTGTAGTGTCAAAGTCATACATGGAAAGAAACCCAAAAAATCCTAATATTAATATGGAAACAAACCCAAAAAACCAGCACCATCGTAAACTTCCTCCCACCCTCGCAGCCTGAGTACGTACTAAAAACAATTAGCTTTACTCCCACCGTGGTATGCAAAAGTACCATACATGGGAAACAAAGCATATAATACTAACAATAATTAGCCTAATTATTACATACTAAACATCAGGCACAGGATAAGGAAAGCCCGATAAGATTGATAACGCCTTCAAACATGTCCACCATATTTGGTAGGAGTAGGTATTTAAATAGTATGTTTCTGTTACAGGGTTGTTCATTCACAAACACCCTTGCCTCAAGTACTCACCGTCAATCACAAACCATGCATCGCTGGGAGATCACGTTGGAGATCACACCAAGTAACCACGGAGGTCACATGAATATATCATCAACTTGCCAGCCTCACCTTCATCACCCGGTGGTGAGTTAACCTTTCGACAAAGCCATCTGTTTCTTCGACATGGAGCCGTCTTTCTTGTGGATCTTCATAGTCCTGATATATGCATTATGAATTTATTTAATTCACAAAAGATGATGCATGGCGAACTACTACTAAAAATGATTGTCATAGTTTTTGGGTTTCATAGGTGAGATATGTTGTAATTACACAAGTTAGATGCGTACCCATTGGTGGTCTCCAGGAACTTTCAACTTGGGCAATACAAAATGCAACATCACCAAGCAAACTTGTAGAAATTCATTAAAATTTAGATGTCTGGAGAAGACAATACTGTGCGCATGGAGGAGAAACTGTGCATGTAGTTAATTATTATTTATCTTTCTTTGTTTTATGAACCATGTTGTTGAAGGTTCAAAGGGCCTTAATCACCATCCCTTTACCATTTACTACTACATTATTTTATTTTGCCCTTTTGTCCGAATTCTAATACATGATATCGTAGCACCCACTATTTTACTTTGTTTACGAACCACATTGTTGAAGGTTCAAACATCGTTAATCATTATCCATGCAACATTTGCTTATAAAATGTCGGAGGATAAGGGAAAAAGGGATGTGTATTCTCTAACAATTTTTGTAGACATGATGTCTTAATTGATTATTCGAAGATGACAATCTTGTAATCTTAACTGTTGTTGTTGGAACAATCTTATGGAATGTTCATATGTGAACCATCCACCCAATTAGCTACAATGCTTCCCACAACCAATACCATGATAGCATTGGAGCCGGGAGAGCATGTGGGAACATCAAATGGTATTTTCCCTTTCACACGATGTTTTTACCATTGAAGTATGGTCATATATAGATCTAGATTTATAAAGTCTAACCATGTGTTGGGTATATTGCTTCAAATGTGGGTCTTGGATTTACCAAATTACACACTTTCCATGCAGAAAACCCTACAACGCCTCAAGGAACAATGAGTGGTGCTAAAGATATTGCTTCCAATGCAAGCATTAAAGAATATAAACATCAACAAAGACGAAGCCATGATAAGGCAAGGCGAGATAGCCTAACACCCGAGAAAAGAGTAGAGATGAATGCACGTCGAAGAGCATCTAGACAAAATAAGACTATAGAAGATAGGAATGCGAGCCAAAGGGCAACGAGAGAAAATCTGACAACAAAGGAGAGGCAAGAGATGAACACCCGTAGAAGGGCAGCAAGTAAAAATATATTAGCTGAGCAGAGGCAAGAGATGAACGCCCGTCGAAGAGCACGTAGGCAGAGCATACCACCAGATGAGAGGAAGGCATTGCGGGCTCAACGGAACGCAGACCTTGCCGCTAAGCGAAAGATCCCGTGCGCTGAATGCATCGCAATGCCTTGCCCAGATGCATATCTCTAATGAATCACAATTTTTCATGTGTCCAGTCTATACTTATCAGTCAGTTGTAAATCATGCTTTGCAGAATTCAGTTGTAGATTGTTATTCTACCGGTCCTCTATGGAGGTGATTATTAAATGAGAGTTATACATACGTACTTGTAGATAAAGTTATATGAACATTTAACCATGAATTAATTCCTAGGCATATGCATTTACTCGTTAGAAAAACAACTTAGATCCAACACATGCCACATGGGACCGACAGGAGCAAGCAAATAACCAAACATAAAAGTGTGAAAAAAAACCTTGACTTCATAGAGCCGGTCTGAATTGAAGTTCTAAAATCCCTGGAATTGGTACCTTGTACTTGTCAATCCTGGTCAATCCCGTTTTTAGACCAGTTTGTCACACCGGGAAAGAGGTGAATCGCTAACGGGATGCTCATGTGTCATCTACATCTTCTTCCTCGCCCTCTCTATTACACGCCCATGCAAAGCCAGGAATATGCGAACGACATTGCTAACTTGTCGCGGATAATAATTTTGTTACTTAGTAGTGTGGTTGCCTCTCCATGGCATGGTGAAGGAAGAGATTATCATGCTTTATGTTGTGGATATTCATGCTCTACATGTATGTGCTCTTCAAGTGGGAGAAGATGTGTGATAAGTGGAACCGCTTAGTCAGTCAGAGAGCTCCCACTAATGATTATTTGTTTGTCAGAGCGCCAAACTGGTCTAGATTGTAGAAGGTCGGGATTGACCAGGATTGATAGGTATGGAGTACTAATTTCAGGGATTGTTCAGGGTTTAATTAAAACTGGCTCTACGAATTTAAGTTTTTTTAGCCTTTTCTCTAAACCAAACAGTGCTATGATTTGTGAAGATCCGAAGATCACAAAACAACAGCCTGAATAAAATTTTAAAACAGAAGACTGTAAGTTACAAAAATTGTTCTTTTATACATGTAAATTTGACATACACTATGTTTATAGATGCAACCACACAAAATTTAAAAGGCCTGTGACAACGCACGGGCATTCTACATTGTTATGAATAATAATTTTTATACATGCATTACATTTGTATATGCAACCCGTAAAAAAATTCATGGCCCGTGGCAACGCACAGGCAGTCTACTAGTTTTGCTTAGTTGCACATCGTGTTTACATATTTGTGTGATCTCTATCACGCTGATGTTTCATACCATGGTACATGTTTATGGTTGTAATATTATGAAATTGTGATAGGATAAGAAAAGGTGTCTCCTGGTTAAGAAAGTTTAGAGACAACTTACAAACACTATAATAGTTAGAATTTTATTGTTGGGCCCAAACTTTGTCATCATTTATATACATGTCATCAATTATTCATGTAGCTCACTACTTGATCATATCTTGAAAATAACAATTGTTGATAGAGTCCTTAATTGAAAATGTCTTATGTAAGCCTTGCTTCTTTGCTAGATGAATAGCTTCATTATGTTTTCTGTGTGTGCCATCCGAGGTAAGTTGATAGTGCCTATTGTAGACATACTCTAGATGCATTAGGAGGGGACGAGGTGCCTTCGGCATGGGTGCTCGACAGCGTGCCGTAGAGCAGGCAAAGGATCTTCGGGTGGAGCTTGACAGATGAGAGGCGCTTGGAGGAGGAGATGCTCTTGTTTATTCAATCAACTGAAAGAAGAGCTACGACAAGAGAGCATCACTAGGTTATCACGAACCAACAAAATATGTATATGAAGCTCTGTTCAAGAAAAGATAGTTTGCTCATTATTTGCCCGGAGCAAATTTAAAGTCGCGTGCAAACTTCTAAAACTAAGCAGTCAACAAATAGATGAACATATTCCATGTTAAGTGTACAACTCACAAATAGACATTTGCTTTGCAAAAATATTAACTATTTCTCAAATGTCGAGACAAGTTTGTTTTGTAGAATTTGATGCTCTTCCTGTGATGTTAGCCTTAGAGGATTTTAGAGTTTGATGGAATATAGCAAGATTTTCTTATAATTACGATTTTTTTATAATTGGATGAGAAGATACCATCTAGGGCATCAGTTAGTAATTACACATATTAATTTCCTACTGAGATTTGGTGTTTCCTATCGGAGGTCTGAATTTGCATATGTGGGGCCTCTAAGTTACATTGTAAGTATTCTAACCACTTTGTAACCGAGGTCGTGTCATATATCTAAAACTTTAGAATATCTTTCACATATGTTCATTGAGGGGCCTTAGGAATTCGTTGTTGAGGGTTCATTGCCAAGAAGGCAACTCGGCTCTTCGGCATTGAATTTATTTGGAGTGTTGCATTGCAATGCTCACTGACAACTACCAAAGTCATGAAGAAGATAATTCATCTCCCATGCATCAAATTTATTTTGAATTGTGCAGCTTCAAAAATGCAGTAATTATGATTGAACACTTCTATGTAGTTAAAAATTTAGTTATGTACTCACTCTGTCCTATAATGTAAGATATTTTTACAAGTTAACATAGCTTGCAAAAACGGCTTTACATTGTGGAGTATATCGCAAGGATAACCAATTGAGTTGGCATTCTTTCATGTATTTTGGAGGAGTATCTCAACAATGGCTCCACATGCTCTAACAGGTGTGGCGGTCTGCTAATGACGTCCACAAAGTATTCCTTAAATCGACTGTAACCACTAGATTCTCGTCACTAACTCTGTAAACTGGTAGGAAGGGGTCAAGTTAGGAAAGGAGTAAATTGATTATTGACTGCTACTAAATTAGTGGGTATTTGGGCAACGCATGAAGCATTGTAATAAGGTTCTGATAAGAACTTGGTAAAAGAATAGATGGCTGTAAATATGTTGAATTGTCCATGCTGAAGTTGTTATACAGTCTCCCAACAACCATTCTTTACAAGGCTTAAGGGACTGTATAAAATCCACACACTTGGAATTCAATGGTACCTTTGAGTTATTATTTATGTTGTTTGGCTAGCTCATTTTGTGTTGAAGTCGTAGGATGATATGTGTGTTTTTAATTTTTTGCTATTGATTTTCACTTTTTTTTCTCTATCTCTGTCAGTTCTCCTTTTGAGAGCAGAATTACTATAATTTGTGTATGGACCAAAGGATTTGATGAGGATGTGGAAAATTGGTTTCGGGAAGGCAAGCATATAGGTCGCTTGGCAAAGCTAATTTGTTGTGTATTTATTGATATACTAGAGATACATTCATGTATTTTACTAATATGCATGGTTGAATAGTAGTACTTGTGATACATGAGGCCTAATGTAAGGTGAAGTGACACATGGTGGACACGACTTCATGACGGCATTGGTGGAGAAGATGTTAGGGATGGTAGAGGACATGTTATAGAAGATGATGATGGAATCAGCGGAGGAAATGGTCAAATGGGGTTCCTTGAAACCCGCGAGAATGAAGCACAAATGGGGCCCCTCGACGCTAGCGAGACGGAGGCTGATGCACTAGTAGAAAATAGACCTTTTGTCTGCCTCATTAGTCGCGGTTGGCTTTTGAACCGGCACTAATGTGATCATTAGTGCCGGTTCATGATGGGGACCATTAGTGCCGGTTCGTTACGGACCTTTAGTCCCGGTTCATGCCACAAACTGGCACTAAAGGTGTGGTGGCAGACTGGTGTCAGCCTAGGGCCCCATGGGAACCTTTAGTCCCGGTTGGTGGCTCCAACCGCGACTATAGGCTAACCTTTAGTTATAGTTGGAGCCACCAACCGGGACTAAAGGTCCCCCTATATTGAATCCCTTAGGCGCCAGCCCGATCAGATCCTCTGTTCTTCCCCTTTCCTCTCCTCTCTATTCTTCCTCTCTTCCTCGAGCTCATCCTCCATTTTTGCCAAAATTTATCAAGATTTGGAGGCATCCCATCCACCCAAGTGTTCACAAAGGTTAGCAACTTTGTCCTTTCATCTTTCATTGCTAGATTAGCTCTTGCAATGCTCTATAAGTATAGTAATTTGTGGGTTTTAGTTTGTATGTGGTAGTTTATTTGATTTATGCAATTTGAGCTCAAATTAACTTCTTACTTTGCATTTGTAGGTGTGGTTTAATTAGTGCCTTCCCGTCCTCGTCCTAACCACCGTCGATCGCCCGCACCGTCGCGTCGCCGGCACCACCTTGGTGAGCCTCTTGTTCTTATCCTTTTTATAAAAAACCATGTTTGTAAGATTTAGTTAGTTACTTGTATAGTTTTCTTACCTATATGGTTGTTTGTTATACATAGTGGCATGGTTTTGAAATCCGTCCCCGTCGTCCCTCGTCCGGTTTATGATGCGGATGTGGTATATACTCTCTTTTATAACTCTTTGTTGCATTTCGTGTTTATGACAATTATGCCAATCAAGTTGACATAGATATTTTTATCTAGGAGGTATGTGAACCGGAGATTCCAACTGACATAGATATTCTTGTCAAGAAGTTAAATTTAGTTGAAAAAGAAAATGAGTTTTTGAAAGAAAAATTGAAAAGAGTTGAAGAAGAGAAGATGAAACTGGAGTTGTATGTTGTCGATGTCGTCGATGATCACAAGATCAAGATGGGTGCAATGCGCTTGAAGATTAGAAAATTTAAAAGATATGTCATTGATAGTGAGGCTTGGTATCACTATGTTGTTGGATCAATTGTTATCTTAGTTGCGATGTTGATCGCATTTGTTGTTGCATTTAAATGCTTTAGCTAGAGATTTTGTATGTTGTTTTATGAGAACAAGTGTGTATGAACTTTATGTACGAACTTGTATTAATTTGGTCTTTTCGGTGTTGTGTAATGAAGATGAGCCGACAATGGATGTACTAGGACCGATGCTCTCCCCAGTTCATTAATGGCGTGCATACTTTTCTGGTTGCAGCTGAGGCAAACAAGCGACCGGATGGTTTTATGCATTGTCCATGTGTTGGCTGTAAGAATGATCGAAATTACTCTAACTCAAGAACCATTCATGTCCACTTGTTTGAGTCCGGTTTTATGTCCGGCTATAACTGTTGGACCAAGCACGGAGAAAGATCCTAATGTAAGAGAATGAAGAAGAAGAGGATGACGACAGCTATCCTGGCCATGGGTTCCATGAATACGATGGTACAACAATGGGGGAAGAAGCTGAGCCGACAATGCGGGAAGGAGCTGAAGAAGAGGCATCAGATGAGCCCGCTGATGATCTTGGTCGGTCCATTGCCGATGCAAAGAGAAACTACGCAAGTGAAAAGGAGAAGCTGAAGTTGCAGCGCATGTTAGAGGATCACAAAAAAGGGTTGTACCCAAATTGCAAAGATGACAATAAAAAGCCGGGTACCCCACTGGAATTGCTGCAATGGAAGGCAGCGAATGGTGTATCTGACAAGGCATTTCAAAAGTTGTTGATAATGTTAAAGAAGAAGCTACCAAAGGACAATGAATTGCTAGAGAGTACGTACGAAGCAAAGAAGGTTGTCTGCCCTCTAGGATTAGAGGTCGAGAAGATACATGCATGCTCTAATGACTGCATCCTCTATCGCTGCGAGTACGAGGAATTGAATGCATGCCTGGTATGTTGTGCATTGCACTATAAGATCGGCCACGATGACCCTGGTGATGTTGAGGGCGAGCGCCCTAGGAAGAAGATTCCTGCCAAGGTGAGGTGGTATCCTCCTATAATACCACGGTTGAAACTTTTGTTCCAAAACAAAGAGCATGCCAAGTTGATGCGATGGCACAACAAAGACCATAAGAAAGACAGGAAGTTGAGAGTGCCCACTGACGGGTCGCAGTGGAGAAAAATCGAGAGAAAGTGGAAGGACTTTGCAAAGGATGCAAGGAACGTATGGTTTGGTTTAAGTGCAGATGGCATTAATCCTTTGGGGGAGCAGAACAACAATCATAGCACATGGCCTGTGACTCTATGTATCTATAACCTTCCTCCTTGGTTGTGCATGAAGCGGAAGTTCATTATGATGTCAGTGCTCATACAAGGCCCCAAGCAACCCGGCAACGACATTGATGTGTACCTAAGGCCATTGGTTGAAGAACTTTTACAGTTGTGGAAGGGAAAAGGTGTATGTGCGTGGAATGCAAAAGATCAGGAGGAATTTGACCTACATGCATTGCTGTTTGTAACCATCAAGATTGGCCTGCTCTCAGTAACCTTTCAGGATAGACAAACAAGGGATACCACGCATGCACGCACTGTTTAGATGATACCGACAGTATATATTTGGATAAATGTAAGAAGAATGTGTATCTAGGGCATCGTCGATTTCTTCAGAGCAAGCATCCCATAAGAAAGAAAGGCAAGCATTTCAAAGGTGAGGCAGATCACCAGAAGAGCCTCACCACCGTACGGGTGATGAAATAGTTGATATGGTCAAGGATTTAAAAGTAATCTTTGGCAATGGTCCTGGTGCACAATCTGTTCCGAATGACGCAAACAAATGCGCACCCATGTGGAATAAGAAATCTATATTTTGGGACCTACCGTATTGGAAAGACCTCGAGGTATGTTCTACAATCGATGTGATGCACATGACGAAGAATCTTTGCGTAAACCTGCTAGGATTCTTGGGCGTGTATGGGAAGACAAAAGATACGCCAGAGGCACGTGAGGACCAGCAACGTATGCATGGAAAAGACGGCATGGATCCAAAGCAGTTTCAGGGTCATGCCAGCTACGCTCTTACCAAAGAAGAGAAGGAAATCTTCTTCGAATGCCTGCTTAGTATGAAGGTCCCGTATGGCTTCTCGTCGAATATAAAGGGAATAATAAATATGACAGAGAAAAATTTCTAGAACCTAAAGTCTCATGACTCCCATGTGATTATGACGCAACTACTTCCGGTTGCATTGAGGGGGCTTCTACCGGGAAACGTTCGATTAGCCATTGTGAAGCTATGTGCATTCCTGAATGCAATCTCTCAGAAGGTAATCGATCCAGAAATCCTACCAAGGTTAGAGAATGATTTGGTGCAATGTCTTGTCAGTTTCGAGTTGGTGTTCCCACCATCCTTCTTCAATATCATGACGCATGTCCTAGTTCACCTAGTCGAGGAGATTGCCATTCTGTGTCCTGTATTTCTACACAATATGTTCCCCTTTGAGAGGTTCATGGGAGTCTTAAAGAAATATGTTCATAATTGTGCTAGGCCAGAAGGAAGCATCTCCAAGGGCCATGAAATAGAGGAGGTCATTATGTTTTGTGTTTGACTTTATTCCTGACATTAAGCCGATAGGTGTTCCTGAATCGTGGCATGAGGGCAGACTGGGTGAAAAAGGCACGCTAGGAAAGAATTCACTAATATGCCGGTACGGGCATTCTTTGGCACAAGCATACTACACAGTTCTACAAAGTTCCGCCCTGGTGGCTCCATATATCAAGCAACATAAGAATAATCTACGCTCCAAACACCCGGAGAAGTCTGACGACTGGATTACACATGAACAAACGGTGACTTTCGCCGATTGGTTGCAGACACATCTCATGCATGACGATACTGTTGAAGATGACTTGTACTTTTTGTCCAAGTTACCATCTTCTACTATATTGACTTTCAAAGGGTACGAGATAAATGGGAATACATTTTACACGATCGTCCAAGATAAAAAGAGCGCCAACCAAAACAGTGGTGTCCGCTTTGATGCACCAAACAACAATGGGCCAAAGGACACATACTATGGTTACATAGAGGAGATATGGGAACTTGACTATGGACTTGATTTGAAGGTCCCTTTGTTTAGGTGCAAATGGGTCAATCTGACAGGAGGCGGGGTAAAGGAAGACCCGTAGTACGGAATGACAACAGTGGATCTCAACAATCTTGGGTACGCAGACGAGCCATTCGTCCTACCCAATGATGTGGCGCACGTTTTCTATGTGAAGGACATGTCTACCAAGCCAAGAAAAAGAGAAGACAAGAAAGCAAATACATCATGCGATGAGCCAAAGTGTCACATAGTTCTTTTAGGGAAAAGAAACATCATGGGAGTGGAGGACAAAACAGACATGTCAGAAGATTATGAAAAGTTTCATGAAATTGCTCCCCTCACAGTGAATGTTGACCCGAGCATCAAGTTAAACGATGAAGATTGTCCATGGTTACGACGCAAAGGGACACACGCGAAAAAAAGTTTTACACCCAAAGATCCCATTCTCGGATGTGACCGGCTTCTCTAGTTAGTTTCCGGACTTATATATCTAGAAAGTCCCACTTCGGATAAACCGAAGGGAATCTTTCTAATAGTAGTGTACTTATGTGTTTTGTGCGTTCAGTATGCACCATTCGAAGCGAGGCCATCAATTTTCAACCCTTTCCGACTTCATTTGCTATTTTTCATGCATTTACTGATTTTTTTTGAGCTAAATGACCCTCAAATTGATAAGCACTACAAATGAGCTCTGAAAAGGTTGAAAGTTGGCATGGTATCATCATTTCACCCACATAGCATGTGCTAAAAAGTTGAGAGGGTTATAGCAAAAACTGGATGCACTTTGTGTACAAAATGGACAATCTCTTTCGAAGTATGAGGGTTTCAGACGAAAACTCGCATGTTACAAAGACATTTCATTTTTTTAACTTATTTCAACTCCAGACTTTTTGTGTGTTCAGTATGCACCATTCAAAGGGAGGCCATCAATTTTCAACCCTTTCTGACTTCATTTGCTATTTTTCATGCATTTATTGAATTTTTTTGAGCTAAATGATCCTGAAACTGATAAGCACTACAAATGAACTCTGAAAGGATTGAAAGTTGGCATGGTATCATCATTTTACCTACATAGCACGTGCTACAAAGGTGAGAGGGTTACGGCAAAAAATGGAGGCACTTCGTGTACAAAATGAACAATCTCTTTCGAAGTATCATGGTTTCAGACGAAAACTCGCATGTTACAGAGACATTTCATTTTTTTAACTTATTTCAACTCTAGACTTTTTTGAGTTCAGTATGCACCATTCGAAGGGAGGCCATCAATTTTCTACCCTTTCCGACTTCATTCGCTATTTTTCATGCATTTACTGATTTTTGTTGAGCTAAATGACCCTGAAATTGATAAGCACTACAAATGAACTCTGAAAAGGTTGAAAGTTGGCATGGTATCATCATTTCACCCACATAGCATGTGCTAAAAAGTTGAGAGGGTTACGGCAAAAATTGGATGCACTTCGTGTACAAAATGGACAATCTCTTTCGAAGTATGAGGGTTTCAGACGAAAACTCGCATGTTACAAAGACATTTCATTTTTAAACTTATTTCAACTCTAGACTTTTTGTGCATTCATTATGCACCATTCAAAGGGAGGTCATCAATTTTCAACCCTTTCTGACTTCATTTGCTATCTTTCGTGCATTTACTGATTTTTTTTTGAGCTAAATGACCCTGAAATTGATAAGAACTACAAATGAACTCTGAAAAGGTTGAAAGTTGGCATGGTATCATCATTTCACCCACATAGCATTTGCTAAAAAGTTGAGAGGATTACGACAAAAACTGGATGTAGTTCGTGTATAAAATGGACAATCTCTTTCGGAGTATCAGGGTTTCAGACGAAAACTCGCATGTTACAAAGGCATTTCATATTATAAATAACATAAGAATTACCAAATTGGATATAATGATAAAACACGATAATATTAAACAGTAGAAAAAAGAATCACTGGAAAATCTGTTTTAAAGTAAAGTTATTCACAAACTAGTGATTCACATAAATTTCAAATAATTCAAATTTAAACTATTCGAATTTGAAAACTACTGCCACTAATAGAAAGTTTATAATTTTTTGACCTAACGCAAAAAGATTCACTCATTAACTCTCAATAAAGCACAAAAAAACTCAGAAACGAAAGAAAATAAATAAAGCAAAAAATGAAAAAATGAAAAATAAATTTTAAAAATCTCGCCTACTGGGCCGCCACGGCCGGCATATGACTAGAAACCCAACCTGGCCCAGGATGCAGGCCTGCAAGGCCTAGTAGGCCGACAGGGTATCGCAGCAGAGGTAGGCCCAGAAGGCCTGCATTAGAGAGGAGCTCAATGCAGTGCCCGCGACGGCCCAGTAAACTGGTCGAGACGCCCCTCGACTAGCTAGGTGGGACTAAACTTCCACCACAATGCGCCGTGCCAGGAACACACCTTTAGTCGCGGTTGGAGGCTCCAACCGCGACTAAAGACCCCCTTTAGTCGCGGTTGGAGCAACCAACCGCGACTAAAGGGTTTCGCTTCCCGCCGCCCGCGCCCGCTGAAATTCACCTTTAGTCGCGGTTGGTGGCTCCAACCGCGACTAAGGGGGGGTCTTTAGTCGCGGTTGGAGCCACCAACCGTCACTAAAGGTCCTCCTATATAAGCAGCAGTTGAACTTTTTTCATTTTCCCTCTGCTTTCTTCTCCTCTTCATGACATCGCCGCTGTCACCATCTCGCCTCCCCGATGCCGCCCGTGCCGTCGCCGTCTCGCCTCCTCGCGTCGATCTCCGACGCTGCCCGCGCCTGTTCCTCCCCGAGCCCGGCCTGACGCCGCCCGCGCCCGCTCCTCCGGCCTCGAGCTCCTCACCGTCACCGCCCCCGACTTGCCTCGCCTCGCCGTCGCCCCGCTATGAGCTCCCCCCTCTCCCCCCTCTCCCTCGCCCCCCTGTGCCGCCATGGCAGCCGCCGGCTCCTCCCCGGCCCGAACCCCCCCCCCCCCCCAATTTTGATGAACACACACACACAATTTTGATAATTAGATGATTAATTTGATGTATAGATGATTAGATGCAAGAATTTTGATGTACATAAAGTAGTTAAGGAATTACATTTGACGAATTTTTACATAGATGCATGAATTTTGACATTTTTCACTAAATGATTAGTTAGATGTGTACAAAATAGTGAGGAATTTTGATATTTGAGGAATTTTTACATTTTGATCGAATATATGTATAGAAAAAAGTTGATAAATTTTGACATTTGATCCAATGTATAGCAGTTAGTATTTGCAAAAGTTGCATATTTTAATGTTTTCCATTTTGTGTTTTCCATATTTTAATGTTTTTGGGTTATATGTATGATACTATTCGAGATGTATTAGTGATATTATTCGACGATGTACGGACGCAAGAGATGATTTAGTTTTGCTTATTGAATGCATGCTAGTTTGAATACTAATTTGTTTTATGATTTAGTTTTGCTTATTGGATGCGCGTCTGTTTCAACTATGAACATAGGAAATGTCTTGTGCTACAATGTAGGACATATCAAGTGCTTGTGATTTGCCAGTCATTCCAGCAAAACATAGGGCATTTTTTCTATGTCATTGCTCGATATATGGACAGGTTGACTTTACGTCTGTTTCAGCTCCTTGTGTCTCTTTCAGTGAGGGAGAGTGTCCACCATATATATATATATATATATATATATATATGAGAGAGAGAGAGAGAGAGAATCGCGACTATTATCGTGGGGGTCGCTTCTCCTTCGTTCCCGTGTGCTAGACATTTTGGTGTAATGCACTCGGGGACGAATGGAGGATCCACCATTAGCGACGATCGCAATATCAGAAGGAGTGCCCACCATATACGTGAGATGAGAGTTTAGAAAGGAAAGACTCGACAGACCTAAAGTCAACCTGTTGCATATTGAGTAATAGTGATCTGTGTATTGATCAGTTTTCTCGTGGTTTCCTTCGATCGATTTTAAATGTTTCAACTATGAACATAGGAAATGTCTGACGATGAAAGGGAATTCGCTATATGCGAATACTGCTAAGACGAGCACGACCTGTGTGACAAGTTTTACCTAGTTGATGGTAGGCGCTTCAGCATCATGCTGGATGAGACATTCGAAGCGGATACAGTAAGTCACAAGGACAAGTATTTTTTTCGTAATTAAGCATGACTTCTGCTTATTTTGCTTCAACTTATAATTTTATTTTTTTAATATTCTACTAGCGTATCCCCTGCCATGCAAGAATTTATGTCTTAAATAAGATTGGTTTCAATACTAAAAAAAGTTATGGAGGTAAAGAGAGTTCACTTGAGGACCGAGCATGGTTATACTTTTGCCGTAAAATTGTACAATGCAGACACTTACTCCTATTTTGAATACAAAAGTCGGAGAACACTATGCAAGGCTTATGCATTTGAGCCTAATATGCTTATCACCTTTGATATTCGTCTGGAAGATGAAATTGAAGGTAATATCGACATCTGGGTCGATGTGCAGACGCCTCCAGTTCGATCATTATGTGAGTTTCTCAACCATATTTATTAAGTAATTTATACTCCCTCCGTAAACTAATATAAGAGTGTTTAGAATACTATTTTAGTAATCTAAATGTTCTTATATTAGTTTACAGAGGGAGTTTTGTTTATTTAAAAATAGTTGACAACTTATTTCCATTGATAGCTTATTTTCATTCTTCAAAAAATGTATGGAAGATGGTAGACAAAACCTACTACTACAATGATGAAGCAGAATTAACTTATAAGGAGAAAAATCATCTTATCACATTTCGTAATTATCTTGAGAATTACAATAGCTATTATCAAACTCCTCCACATTATGATTAATACGTGCCACTAGTGCACGTGGTAAACTACGGTAACATTCATGGAGATTGCATGGTAAGATTTTCTACTATTATGACATCCGTGCATCTTTTGCATAAATTCTTCTAAAACTAAACTACATTGCTAACTACAAATTTATTACTATATTTTTCAATAGAAAATCCCGAAGGATTGTTTGCCTTCTCGGATGTTTCCGAGAGGTCGCGTAGATGTTATTAGCTTACGGCCAGCACGGCCAGGTCAGCCTACGCATCACTCCTGTCCATACCGGATTTCTAAAACCGATGAAGACATGACAATCAAAGATTGGAAAAAAATGTATGGTCAATCGTAGAGAGCTACTTGGAAGCAACATTGTGCGTAGGCCAAGAATTGGAGACAGGATGATCTCCATTCTCCATAATGGAGAGTCAGGGCCTATCTTGTTTTATGATATTGTACCTAGGAGAGGGTATAGTAGGTCCTATGAGAAAGGAGTAGGTCCTAGGTACAATGTATTATTATGTGCTACAATGTGTTAGAGTTGATGATGATGATGAGTAGGAGTTGTGATTATCACTAGTGACCAACTTGTTATATGATGTCTCATTGACGAAAATGATGATTAAATAGTGTTGGTGGTAATGACTATGATGATTATTAGCTATAGTGTTGTTGGTGATGATATGATGCAAGAGTTTTTATATTAATATGATGATGATGTTGATCATGATTATCATGATGATTTGTTATATCATTGGGGAAAGGAAAGCGGATTAGATTCATATGGATGGATCAAAAGTGACCAAAAGTTGAATTTGTAGGATCGTCGTTCTACTAATTCAACTTTTGATCACTTTTTATTCATTTGGATGAATAAATCCATGTTTCTTCCTCACAATGATATAATAATTCATCATGAACATAATGATAGATGTTTGAAATGAAAATTAATTAAATGGAAAATACAAATTAAAAGGAAATTAAACCATAATTAATTCATAAACCCCTAAAAAATTAAAAGGAAAAATAAAACAAAACTAAAAAAACTAAATACTTTTAGTCCCGGTTGGTGTTACCAACCGGGACTAAAGGTTCCCCAGCCCACGGTGTCATCGGATGCCACGTGGAGGGCTTTTGGTGCCGGGCCGTGTTGAACCGGCACTAAAGGGGAGGAGGGTAGGCTTTAGTCCCCACCCTTTAGTGCCGGTTCGAGAACCGACACTAAAGGCCCTTATGACCCGTGACTATAGGCCGGTTCTGCACTAGTGATGGGTTCCCATGGAGAAATGTGATGCTGCGGCAATAGCGTATCGAGGTCCATTTCCAGACGGAGAAGAACAGATGAATGGTATATGTGTGATTCATTCATTCATTCATATGATCCCCCGCATTCCATTCGAATCAAATTCAGTTTCTTTTGCACTTACACATGGTTTGATCCTTCCGTATCCCATAGGTTGCCAATCAATTGCATTATGCAATGAAGTTTCTATTGTAATATCTTGGAACATTTGTGTAAATAGAACAAAATCGATACATGCATTGGAGCACCCAGGTGCCATACACCCCTTTATGAAAAATAGCATTAAATATATCAGGAAATTTTACAAAAAATGGAATTTTGGGATACGGAGCGTGAGTGCCCATTGCACACCCGTGTTCATTTTCGTGGGAAATGGTTGTCCGTGGTATTTGCGGCGCATGAATTACGACCAGACATGCGTTACATCCAATTTTTTCGACACATGCATTTTTTTTTGTCTTTTTACTAACACTACCACATGCATCCACTCCCCCAAAAAACTGATCGTGTGTATGCAACAGGCGCCCAGGTTTCATAAAAATTGAGATTTTTTTAAATTTTCTAATATATTTTTAATGTTATATTTGTATAGGGGTGTATGACACACGAGAGCCACAAATCCTCTTTTGAACAAAATCCTCCATGTATTATCTTTAACTAACAGATAATAACAACGGGCATGCTTCATCTCTTAAGCATAAAAGGCATCAGGTCGTGTCTAGCATTTGTAATGTGGTGCACAATAAAGGCTTATATGTTTTTTGACCACTTTTTTTATTTTGTGCATCAGACCTAATAAGTCTATCTATGTATATGTTGTTGAATTACATTTTTTAATCAACATATATTGCAAGCGAAGTGGATTTTAATATTTTTCATCTACTACTAGCTACATGTTTTTCCATACATGTAAAATTGAACATACATTATGTTTACATATGCAATTAGTATTTTTTTGAATATAGCCCGTGGCAACGCACATGCATTGTACTAGTAAAGAAACAACTTTTCTTTTGCTGCCATGGGGTTTAAAAAAGTCACATGGGTATTTTCTAATTTTATGACAATAAAATTGTATTAGGTGAGTTGGTCATTGGTCTCGTACAAAACCTAGCACTCCTGTGTTTGATTTCGGTTGGGGCATAATTTTTTACTCTCCTTTACCATGACCAATGATTAACATGAAAAAAAAACAGCAAAGGCAGCGGTTGGAGCGAAAAAAAGGCAGTAAATCGCAATCAGGAGCGAGAGCTTGGAGCAAGAGAAAAAAACGGCGGAGGGAGCGCTTGGCAGGAAATCGCGATCGGTGAGGTAGGAAATCGCGGTTACATATATTGAATAAAAAATATAGTGACATTAATAATATCAAGGGCTTGTGTTGTTCTTTACTACTACTAGCAGACAAAAGACGCGGCACACGCCGAGCCCGTAAGATAACCCGCGTGAGAGCTTGGTGTTCTAAAATGAAGTATAGAACATTTTTTTAGATAGGAAGCATAATGCCCGGCTTTGGCAAACCGAATCCCTCACGAGTTTACAAGTAACAAGTAAGTTCAAACTAGATGGCAACACATAAAGGAAGAAAAACACAAGTTCGATACAGATCCTCATGGGCCAAAGCTAAAATAACATGATAGAGAGTCCCATCCGCAGCAGGATCCTCCTTGTTGTTGAGCGGCGAAGCGCCTTAACGTCTAGGCTTGTTGATGGAATTTCACGCTGATCTTCTCAAGAGCAGATGCCTCCGGTGTCTTGGTCAACGGCTTCCACAACTATAAGATGTCATTTTGTAAAGAACATCAGCTGGTTGCCTAACAAAAATGCCCTCAATGAGTGCTTTGTTTATAATGCTCGATAAGAGCAACTCCAATGAGTCGATTCATTTCGTCCGTCGCCGTCCGTTTGGATCGACGCGGACACAAAAGGCGGCCCAACGCACCGACCCAAACGGACAAGCATCCGCTTTTCATCCGCATGGCGGCCCATTTCCGGTCCATTTTTGAGTCGGATTTGCGTCGGCGCGGACACAAGACGGACGAGCGCGCGTCTACTCCTCTCTCCAGGCTCGTCGGTCGATGGCAGCCACCATCATTCCCCCCCCCATTTCTCCCAAAAAACCTCCCGTCAGCGCGTCCCACACCCGCCATGGACGACGACCTCGACCTCGACACCACCGCCGGCCTCGTCTCCCTCGCCTCGGTCGGCCAGACGACCCGCCCCTCCGGCAAAGGCAAGCCTCGTGCCTTGCGCAAGACCGCCGCCGCACCCAAGCCAAAGAAGACGCTGACGCCCGAACAACGGACAAGGGAGTCGGCCAAGAGGAAGAGCCGGAGGCACGCCGCAGACACGAGGAAAGAAGTCGTCGCGGCTGTCGCCATCGCCGCCGCCGCGTAGCAGGAGGTCACCAACGCCCGCGTCGCAAGCGTGGAGGGCATGATGAACAAAAGGGACTCAAGGAAGGAGGAGCACCAGCATTTCAAGGAAGAGCAAATGAACGCCTTCATGGAGATCCAAAGGAGGAGGCTTGAGATGGAGGCGAAGAAGCAAGCCAAGATGCTCGAGCTGGAGACGGACAAGCAAGCCAAGATACTAGAGATCGATGCCACCAACGCCACAAGAGGAAAGAAGTGGCTCTCGCGAGCATGATGACCGGGATGGAGATCATGAAGGTGGATCTCAATACCGTGTCGCCAAGAAAGAGGTCGTGGTTCGAGAAGATGCAGGCCGACATGCTCAAGCTCACCGACGAGTGATCTCGTGGCCGCGAGCGCCTTCCTTTTTTGTATGCCGGCTCTTGTGCTGGCATGACCACGAGGTCGCGATGGCGTGATCGAACTCAAGTCCCACTTTTTTTGTGTGCTGGCATGTGTGCCGATCGTTGGCGAGTACGTCAGCATGAACTGCGATGACATTTTTTTAAGCCGGCAATGTATGTTGGCGTTGGCATGGTGCCGGCATGATCTATGGGCGTTGGCATGATCTGTGAGTCGCGGGCCTTTTTTTAAAATTAAGTGCGGACATGAAATGGGTTGACGCGTTGGATGCACTGCCGACCCAAATGCAAAACTGAGCAGACGCCGGACGGACAGCCGACCCAAACGGACAAAAAACAAACAAATACGCCGTCCGTTTAAATCGGCCGTTGGAATTACTCTAATGCCAATGAATAAGCAACGAAAATAAGCCAAACCAGCTTTTTAGCGGAACCCGACAACCTAGAACTAAGGTTGTGGAATTCAACCAAAGATGCAGGTGCCCTTCTGAATCCTGCGTCGTCTCGGACACATCCCCGTACGAATTTTGCGAAGACACACTTAAAGAAAATGTGTTTCGCATCTTGACCATGTCGCACAAAGGGCAAGTCACCAGGACCATGTCTTTTTTTGCACCTCCAGCCCCGTTGGGAGCCTACCCCGTACTGCGGAGCGGGATTGAGATCCATCATTGTAACTGCAGATATAGCACAAGTACAATACTTGGCAGGTCACGTACATAGTATCTGTTGCATCACCCTAGCATTCATGTATCCATCCATGGTCTATCAGCTATCCGTCGCCGTACCTTATGCATGTCATTGGCACATATCTGTCAGATAGTTACTACTTCCCCACATACGAAATTACTTGTCAAATGTATCTAGATGTATTTTAAATCTAGATATATTTATTTTTATTTATTTCGCAATAAGTAATTTCGGACGAAGGGAGTATAAACACATACCTTTCGCTTACTCATTGCAGAAGCAGGAGTGTACCGGTTACCCATGATGGAAATCCAACAGCATGGGGTGGAGGGGCACCTCATCTGTCAGTCGGCACGAAATTAATCTTCACTCGTGTTGGAATTATGTCCACAAATCGATCACATCGTATCACAACGAACATGCACATAAAAACTTTTAGCCAAAGGCACATGTCGCCACTGGCAGAGCTACATACTAGGAAAATGGGCCATGGCCCGCACATCCCATAGGGATTATATCCTGGGATTAAAACTAAACTAGGCCATGAAGGCAAAATAATTGGACTTCTTTTGTACCGGCCCGCCCAACGTTGGTCGTGTAGCTCCGCCACTGATGTTGCGCTTTATTCTTCTCTTTATTTATTTTCTTATTTTTCCAACTCACGGTTGATACAAAATCCATGGCCTGATGCACGTGTGTTTGTATATGCAGAGCAGCCGACCCGAAGCCTAACCTCCACGACAGCCTAAACCGGCTTGTACATGAACTCTAATGCAACCCGGACGCAGGCTACTAACCTAACACGGACACATCTCTATTAGTACACTAGTAGAAAACAGGTCTTTCGATCGGAGCATTAGTTCCGGTCGCACTTTGGACCGGGACTAATGAGATCATTAATCCCGGTTCGTGAGGATAAGCATTAGTCCCGGTTTCTGAGGACCCTTTAGTCCCGATTGGTGTCATCAACCGGAACTAAACGGGTGGTGGCAACCGTTCGGCTAGCACGAGAACTTTTAGTTTCGGTTCGTGGATCAAACCGGGATTAAAGTTTCTAACCGTTCAATTCCCGCGTCTGAGAACTTCTTCCGCACGCGATCAAAAGCCACATGACGCTATAGTAACCCCACGACCAGCGCCTCCATTTCTGTTCGTCTCCCTCTCCTCTCTTCTTCCCCATCATCCATAATGAATCCAATCACTCGTTACGGAAAAGTGCTCGCACATGGCACGACCAATCTTGATGTCATCTACACGAACGATAGTGCCAAAGTGAAGGTTTTTCTTTCCCAGCTCGAGGAATGGCATCAAGAGGAGGAACACAAGTTCTTGGGCCTTGATCTCGAGTACACGACCGATGGTCGTGATGTTGCCGTCGTCCAACTTTGTTTCAAACAACGTGTCATGGTCTTTCAATGGGCAAGGTAATACAAAACTTTTCATAGTTTTAATTGGGGCTTTTCTTTTGATTCATAGATACGAAAATTATTGCATAGGAATAGGAAGTTTGGGAATGTCGAGAACATGTCATAGCTACTTTCCTTGATTCATATGAAAAATTCATAGAAAAATTGGGGCTTTTCTTTGATTCATAGGAAAATTGCATAGGAACAAGAGAATTACAAAAAATGCATAGGAATAGAATTTTCCTTGTAGTTGTATTGGCCATCGTGGGAGAACATGTCATAGTTTAATTATATTAGGGGCTTCTTTTGATTCATAGGATAGTAAATGCATAGAATAGGAATTCTTATTATACTTGTTGTGATTCTTATATATTATACTTGTGCTGAATTATACTTGTTATGATTCTTATTATACTTGTTTTAAGATATACTTGTTGCAGCAGTATATAACACATTTGTTTCATTTTGTTGTTGCAGTAGTGACAAGCACTGTCCAAAACTCATAGAGTTCCTTCGCAGCGGCATATTTTTTGGTAGCATTGATATAACGATTGACAATATCAAGATGTGGCGCACCTGGGGTATTGAGATACCAGCTGAATGCCACATTGATCTTCAGGGCTGGTTCAGGCTTGAGCGTCACAAGACTTTAATGGCTGATATGGCAGCCGCCCTGATCGACGAGGAGTACCCTGGTATGAAGAAAAAATTCCCCCAGTCAGGACACAAACATTAGGAGAAGACCCCACTTGACCCTATCAACATTGAGTATGCAGCAAAAGATGAGTACATTCCATACGAGTTGTACCGCGGGATTAGAATCTGCAATTATGAGCAGCGTCACCTCGTATCGCTAGTACCACCATCAGTGCCCCATGGGTCTCCTGTTTGGGGGTATTTTGATCCGGACGACCAGTAGTGTTGGTACTTTCTGTAGGATTGGTATCTTCAATTATGTAGTACTTTCTGTAATGGATATCTGAACTATTATTTCTATTATGTCCCTTTCAGAGTATGTGGCTTCTAATGGTTCGTATTGAATGCACAAAAAGTCTGGAGTTGAAAAAGATAAAAAAATGAAAATCCTTTTGTAACAGTTGAGTTTTCATTCGAAACCCCGATACTTCGTAGGAGACTGTCCATTTTGTACACGAAGTGCATCCAGTTTTACCCTTAACCCTCTCAACTTTTTGGCACATGCTATGTGGGTGAAATGATGATACAATGTCAAGTTTCAACCTTTTTAGAGTTGATCTATGGTGCTTTTTAATTTCAGGATCATTTAGCTCAAAACAATTCATTAAATGCATGAAAAATAGCAAATGAAGTTAGATAGGGTTGAAATTTTGATATGAGGCTTATAATGGTTCTTATTGAGTGTACAAAAAGTCTGGAGTTGAAATAAGTTAAAAAAAATTGAAATCCTTTTGTAACACACGAGTTTTTGTCCGAAACTCCGATACTTCGTAGGAGATTATCCATTATATACATGAAGTGCATTCAGTTTTTGTCATAACTCTCTCAACTTTTTAGCACAAGCTATGTGGGTGAAATGATGATATCATGTGAAGTTTCAACCTTTTCAGAGTTCATACGTGGTGCTTTTTTTATTTCAGGGTCATTTAGCTCAAAATAATTCATTAAATGCATGAAAAATAGAAGAAGTTAGATAGGGTTGAAATTTTGTTATGAGGCTTCTAATGGTTCTTATTGAATGCATAAAAAGTCTAGAGTTTAAATAAGTTAAAAAAATTGAAATCCTTTTGTAACAGACGATTTTTTGTCCGAAACCCCGATACTTCGTAGGAGATTGTCCATTATATACATGAAGTGGATCCAGTTTTTGCCGTAACCCTCTCAACTTTTTAGCATATGCTATGTGGGTGAAATGATGATACCATGCAAAGTTTCAACATTTTCAGAGTTTATCTATAGTGCTTTTTAATTTCAGGGTCATTTAGCTCAAAATAATTCATTAAATGCATGAAAAATAGCAAATAAAGTTAGATAGGGTTGAAATTTTGGTATGAGGCTTGTAATGGTTCTTATTGAACGCAAAAAATATCTGGAGTTGAAATAAGTTAAAAAATTTGAAATCCTTTCTTAACAGACGAGTTTTTGTCCGAAACCCCGATACTTCGTAGGAGATTTTTCATTATATACACGAAGTACATCCAGTTTTTACCGTAACCCTCTCAACTTTTTAGCACATGCTATGTGGGTGAAATGATGATACCATGCCAAATTTCAACCTTTTTAGAGTTGATCTGTGGTGCTTTTTAATTTCAGGGTCATTTAGCTCAAAACAATTCATTAAATACATGAAAAATAGCAAATGAAGTTATATAAGGTTGAAAGTTGCCATAGTACCATCATTTCACCCACATAGCATGTGCTAAAAATTTGAGAGGGTTACGGCAAAAACGGGATGCACATCGCGTACAAAACGGACAATCTCTTTCGAAGTATCATGCTTTCGGACGAAAACTCATCTGTTACAAAGGCATTTCATTTTTTAAATGACATAATAATTACGAAATTGAATATAATGATAAATCACACTAATATTAAACAACAGAAAAAAGAATCACTGATAAATCTATTTTTAAAGTAAGTTATTCACAAACTAGTGATTCACACAAATTTTAAATAATTCAAATTTAAACTATTCAAATTTGAAAACTACTGGCACTAACAGAAAGTTTATAATTTTTGTGCCCTAAAGCAAAAAAGATTCACTCAGAAACTCTAAATATTTGGCTAAAAGTAGAAACAAATAAAAATAAATATAGCAAAAAAAACTGGAAAAAATGCCCGCCTAAGGGGCCGCCACGGCCTGCATACGACTAGAAACCTAACCTCTAGTTGGGCCAGGATGCAGAACTGCACGGCCCAATATGACCCACAGGGCAGCACAACTGGTTCGGTAGACCCACAAAGGTATGCTTAGAGAGGAGCTCGACACGGTAACCGCGTTGGGGCTTATAAACCGCTGCAAGCTCCTCTCGACTAGCGAGGTGGGACTAAACATTCGACATGAGAAGCCAGGCCTTTAGTCCCAGTTGGTAGCTCTAACCGCGACTAAAGGTGAACCCTTAGTTCCGGTTGGTGGCACCAACCAAGACTAAAGGCCTGGGCTTCCCGCCCTTTCACCTGGTGATATTCACCTTTATTCCCGGTTGGAGCCTCCAACTGGGACTAACGATCCCTACATATATAAGCCGCGCTTAGCAAAACTTTCAACCTTTTCTGTATTTCTATTGATGACGCCATGAGACCACGACGCCGCTAGGCTGCTCGCCGTCCGTCCGAGCCCGCTTCGACACCTAGCCCCTCGCCGACGCCTTCGCCCTGCAGGGCCGCTGCCGCGCCCCTGCCCTAACGCCGCCGCGTCCATGCCCCGACGCGCCGCCGCTCCCCGTGCCCCTACCCTGCCTCACCGCCGCCGCGCCCCTGCATTGCCGCCGCCGGCGGCCTGCAGGTATTCCCTCCTTCCTCCATCCCTCTCCTGTCAAGCACCTGAATGCAAAGAATTTCGGTGAGATTGATTTTGTTATATGAACATAAAATAGAAAATGAGCATATATGTAAAATTACATATTATTAGGAGATATGTTCATTAGTTTGTTCAATGGTGCTTTAGTGATGTATTTGGTTTAGTGATGTATATATTTGCAAATATATATATATATATATATATATATATATTAATGTTGCGTTCAACATTAATGCTGAATTTTTGCAAACATATATTATAGAAAGTCTATTGTAGAAAGTGATTGCTTTAGTGATGTATTTGTTGGAAATATGCCCTAGAGGCAATAATAAATTAGTTATTATCATATTTCCTTGTTCATGATAATCGTTTATTATCCATGCTATAATTGTATTGATCGGAGACTTAAATGCATGTGTGGATACATAGACAAAACCATGTCCCTAGTATGCCTCTAATGGACTAGCTCGTTGATCAAAGGATGGTTAAGGTTTCCTAGCCATGGACATGAGATGTCATTTGATAACGGGATCACATCATTAGGAGAATGATGTGATGGATAAGACCCAAACTACAAACATAGCATATGATCGTGTCAGTTTATTGCTACTGTTTTCTGCATGTCAAGTATCTGTTCCTATGACCATGAGATCATGCAACTCACGGATATCGGAGGAGTGCCTTGTGTGTATCAAACGTCGCAACGTAACTGGGTGACTATAAAGGTGCTCTACAGGTATCTCCGATGGTGTCTGTTGAGTTGGCATGGATCGAGACTGGGATTTGTTACTCCGTGTAACGGAGAGGTATCTCGGGGCCCACTCGGTAATGCAACATCACAATAAGCCTTGCAAGCAATGTGACTAATTGTTAGTTGCGGGATCTTGTATTACGGAATGAGTAAAGAGACTTGCCGGTAACGAGGTTGAACTAGGTATGGAGATACCTACGATCGAATCTCGGGCAAGTAACATACCGAAGAACAAAGGGAACGTTATACGGGATTAACTGAATCCTTGACATAGAGGATCGACCGATAAAGATCTTCGTAGAATATGTAGGAACCAATGTGGACGTCCAGGTCCCGCCATTGGTTATTGACCGTAGAGGTGTCTCGGTCATGTCTACATAGTTCTCGAACCCGCAGGGTCTGCACACTTAAGGTTCGGTGACGTTTCGGTAGTGTAGAGTTATGTATGGTGGTGACCGAAGTTTGTTCGGAGTACCGTATGAGATCCTGGACGTCACGAGGAGCTCCGAAAAGGTCCGGAGGTAAAGATTCATATATAGGAAGTCCCAGTTTGGTTTCCGGAAAAGTTTCGGGCTCATCGGTAGTGTACCGGGAGTGCCGGTAGTGTACCGGGAGTGCCGGTAGTGTACCGGGAGACCTCCGGGAGGGGTACTTCGACCCCAAGAGGTCCATGGTCTGTGGGAGAATAATAACCTGCCCTTAGTGGGCTGGGAAAACAGCCACAAAGGCCCATGGCGCAGGAGAGAAAGTCCTAAAGCAAAAAGTGGAAAATCAGCCAATAGGAGGCAATCCTACTCCAACTAGGATTGGAGGTGAAGTAGGATTGCTCCCACCTCCTATTTCGGCCGACCCAAAGGCCTTGGCTGCCTCTCCTCTCCTCTCCTCCTATATATACTAGTGGATTGGGTGGTTTTTGGACAGAATTTCCGGCCACGTGCTACCCGTTTCACCGGTGCACAGTTTCTCCTCTAGATCGATTTTCCGCAGCGCTTAGGCGAAGCCCTGCCGGAATCACTCCACCACCATCACCGGAGCGCCGTCACGCTGCCGGTGAACTCTCTCTCCTCTCCACCTCCTCTCTCTGGATCGAGACGGTGGAGATCGTCATCAAGCTGCACGTGTGCTGAACGCGGAGGTGCCGTCCGTTCGGCGCTAGATCGGAAGGACCGTGATCGAGATCGCGAGACAATTCGTGATGAGATCACGGAACGGATCGTGATGAGTTTGTGGGACATATCGTGATCAAGATTGTGAGACGGATCATGATGAGATCGCGGGACGGATCGTGATGAGTTCACGGGACGGATCGTGATTGGATTGCGGGACGGATCGTGATGAGATCGCGGGACGCTCGGCGATTTGGATCGCGAAGATGTTCGACTACACCAACTGCGTTTCTTAACGCTTCCCGCTTAGCGATCTACAAGGGTATGTAGATCCACTCTCCCTCTCGTAGATGCTCATCACCATGGATAGGTTTGCGTGTGCGTAGGAAAATTTTTGTTTCCCATGCGACGTTCCCCAACAGTGGCATCATGAGCTAGGTTGATGGTTCGATGAGATCTCGAGTAGAACACAAAAGGTTTGTGGGCGTTGATGCTTAGATTGCTTCCTTCCTTGGTCGTATTTTGGTTCAGCGGGATTGTGAGATGAAGCGGCCCGGACCAACATTACTCGTACGCTTACGAGAGACCGGTTCCCTCGACGCAACTTGTTGCCTAGATGGCTTGCGGGTGACAGTTTCTCTCACTTTAGTTGGATCGGATTCGACAAAGGCGGTCCTTGAGAAGGTTGAAAACCAAACTAGTGTATCACCGTTGTGGTTTATGCGTAGGTGAGGATCGTTCTTGCTAGATACCCATAGCAGCCACGTAAAATATGCAACAACAATTAGAGGACGTCTAACTTGTTTTTGCAGGGTATGTTATGATGTGATATGGCCAATTACATGATGAGATATATGTGATGTATGAGATGATCATGTGATGTATAGATTATCACGACTTGCATGTCGATGAGTACGGCAACCGGCAGGAGCCATAGGGTTGTCTTTAATTATTGTATGACCTGCATGTCAATCATTAAGCGCTATGTAATGCTTTACTTTATCGCTACGGTAGAAATAGTAGTAGAAGCATGCAGGGCGTGACAACCCCAATGGCAACACATTGATGGAGATCAAGATGATGGAGATCATGGTGTTGTGCCGGTGACGATGGAGATCATGCCGGTGTTTCGAAGATGGAGATCTTAAACACAAGTTCATGGCCATATCATGTCACTTATGAATTGCATGAGATGTTAATCCTTTTATGCACCTTGTTTTGCTTAGTACGGCGGTAGCATTATAAGGTGATCCCTCACTTGAATTTCAAGATGAACTATGTTCTCCCCGAGTGTGCACCGTTGCGAAAGTTCGTCGTGTTGAGACACCACGTGATGATCGGGTGTGATAGACTCTACGTTCACATACAACGGGTGCAAGCCAGATTTGCACGCGCAGAACACTCGGGTTAAACTTGCGAGCCTAGCATGTACAGACATGGCCTCGGAACACGAGAGACCGAAAGGTCGAACATGAGTCATATAGTAGATATGATCAACATAATGATGTTCACCATTGCAGCCACCTCAACTCACGTGATGATCGGACTTGAGTTGGTGAATTTGGATCATGTATCACTCGAATGATCGGAGGGATGTCAATTTGAGTGGGAGTTCTTAAGTAATATGATTAATTGAACTCATTATCATGAACATAGTCAAAGTGTCTTTGCAAATTATGTTGTAGATTACTAGCTCGCGCTGTAGCTCCCTTGTATTTTTATATGTTCCTAGAGAAATAGAATTGAAAGATGTTGGTAGCAAAATTGCGGACTGGGTCCGTGATCTGAGGATTGTCCTCATTGCTGCACAGAAGGCTTATGTCCTTAATGCACCGCCCGGTGCGCCACCCCCTCTAGAGTCGTCTATAGATGTTGTGAACATCTAACAGGCACGTTTCGATGACTACTTGATAGTTTAGTGCGTCATGCATTACGGCTTAGAATTGAGGCTCCAAAACGTTTTGAATGTCACGAAACATATGAGATGTTCTAGGAGCAGAGATTGTGATCTCAGGCTCGTGCCTTTGTTGCGAGATATGAGATCTCCAACAAGATTCTTTGCTTGTAAGATGGAGGAGAATAGCTCAATCGTTGAGCATGTACTCAGATTGTCTGGGGTACTACAATCGCTTGAATCAAGTGGGAGTTGATCTTCTAGATAAGATAGTGATTGATATAGTTCTCCAAGTCACTGTCACTAAAGCTACTAGAACTTAGTGATGAACTATAATACACCAGGGATAGAAGTATTGATCCCTGAGCTGTTCGCGATGTTTGACACCGCGAAGGTAGAAATCAAGAAGGAGCGTCAAGTGTTGATGGTTAATCAAACCACTAGTTTCGAAAAGGGCAAGAGCAGGGAGGGAAACTTCATGGATAGCAAGTCAGTTGCTGCTCCAGTGAAGCAACCCAAAGTTGAACTCAAACCCGAGACTAAGTGCTTCTATTATGAGGTGAGAGGTCGCTGAAGCGGAACAACCCTAGATACTTGGTAGATAAGAAGGCTGGCAACATCGACAGAAGTATATTTGATATACGAGTTATTGATGTGTACCTTGCTAGTACTCCTAGTAGCACCTGGGTATTGGATACCGGTTCGGTTGCTAAATGTTAGTAACTCGAAATAAAAGCTACGGAATAAATGGAGAACTAGCTAAGGGTGAGGTGACGATGTGTGTTGGAAATGTTTCCAAGGTTGATGTGATCAACATCGCACGCTCTCTCTACCTTCAGGATTAGTGACAAACCTAAATAAATGTTATTTGGTGTTTTGCGTTGAGCATGAACATGATTAGAGCATGTTTGTTGCAATACGGTTATTCATTTAAGTCAGAGAATAATAGTTATTCTGGTTACATGAATAATACCTTCAATGGTCATGCACCCAGTGAGAATGGTTTGTTGAAATCTTGATCGTAGTAGTACACATGTTCATAACATTGATGTCAAAAGATACAAAGTTAATAATGATAGTACCACATACTTGTGGCATTGCCGCTAAATGTCATATTGGTATAAAGCGCATGTAGAAACTCCATGCTGATGGATATTTGGACTCATCGATTTCGAATCGGTTGAGACATGCGAACCATGCCTCTTGGGCAAGATGACTAAAGGACCCTGTTGGATGGAGCGGGCAAGTGATTCATTGGAAATGATACATGTTGATGTATGCAATCTAGTGAGTCTTGTAGCATGCAGTGGATATCGTTATTTTCTTACCTTCACTGATGATTTGAGTAGATATAGTGTATATTTACTTAATGAAACACAAGTCTGAATCGTTTGAAAGGTTCAAGCAAATTTAGAGTGAAGTTTAAAGATCATCGTGACAAGAAGATAAAAATGACCGCGATATGATCGTGGAGGTGAATATCTGAGTTACGAGTTTGGCATACAACTTAAGACAACGTGAAATTTGTTTCACAACTAACGCCACCTGGAACACCATGGTGTGATGGTGTGTCCGAACATCATAGTCATGCTCTATTGATATAGTGCATACTGTGATGTCTCTTATCGTTTTACTACTATAATTTTTGGGGTTATGCATTAGAGACAACTACATTCACTTTAAATAGGGCATCATCTAAATCCGTTGAGATGACACCGTGTGAATTATGGTTTGATAGAAACCTAAGCTGTCATTTCTTAATGTTTGGGGCTGCGATGCTTGTGTGGAAAATGTTTTCACATAATAAGCTAGAACCCAAAGCGGACAAATGTATCTTCATAGAATACCCTAAGAACAGATGGGTATGCCTTCTATCTCAGATCCGAGTGCAAAGTGTTTGTTGCTAGAACTGGGTCCTTTCTCGAGAAAAAGTTTCTCTCGAAAGAATTGAGTGGGAGGAAGATAGAACTTGATGAGGTTGTTAAACCTTTGTTCAACCAGAGAGTAGTGCAGCGCAGAAAGATGTTACTGTGAAGCCTACGTTAGTTGAAAAGGAAGTTAATGATGATGATCATGAAGCTTCAGGATCAAGTTACTATCAAACTTCATAGGTCGACAAGGATGTGTACTGCTCCTAAGTGGTACGACAACTCTGTCTTGGAGGTCATGTTGTTGGACAACGATGAACCTACGAGCTATGGAGAAGCGATGATGGGCCCGGATTTCGACAAATGGTTGGAGGCCATGAAATCCGAGATAGGATCCATGTATTAAAACCAAGTGTAGACTTTGGTAGACTTGCTCGTTGGACGGCAGGTCGTTGAGTACAAATGGATCTTTAAAATGAAGACAGACATTGATGGTGAATGTCACTATTTGTAAAGCTCGACTTGTTGCAAAGATGTTTGTGACAAGTTCAAGTTGTTGACTACGATGAGACTTTCTCACTCGTAGCAATGCTAAAAGTCTGTTGGAATTATGTTAGCAGTTGTTGTGTTTTCAATTATGAAATCTGGCAGATGGATGTCAAAACATCATTTCCTTAATGGTTTACTTGAGGAAAGGTTGTATGTGATACAACCAGAAGGTTTTGTCAGGCCTAAGGATGCTAAAAGGTGTGCAAGCTTCGGTGATCCTTCCATGGACTGAAGCAAGCATCTCGGAGTTGGAATATACGCTTTGATGAGGTCATCAAAGTTTTGGTGTTTATACAAAGTTTATGAGAAACTTGTATTTGCAATAAAGTGAGTGGGAGCACTATAGAATTTCTGATAAGTATATGTGGATGACATATTGTTGTTCAGAAATAATGTAGAGTTTCTGGAAAGCATAAAACGGTTATTTGGAAAGTGATTTTCAAAGGAAGACCTGGATAAAGCTACCTAATTGTTGAGCATCAAAATCTATAGAGATAGATCAAGATGCTTGATGAGACTTTCAATGAGTGCATACCTTCACAAGATTTTGAAAGAGTTCAAAATGGATCAGCCAGAGAAATAGTTCTCGTCTGATTTGTAAGGTGTGAAGTTGAGTGAGACTCAAAGCTCGACAATGGCAGAAGAAAGAGAAAGGACGAACGTCGTCCCCTATGCCTTAGCCAGAGGCTCTATATTATGCCATGCTGTGTACCGCACCTATGTGTGCCTTGCCATGAGTCTGTCAAGGGGTACAAGAGTGGTCCAGGAGTGGATCACTGGACAGCGGTCGGAATTATCCTTAGTAACCAGAGGACTAAGGAAATGTTTCTTGATTATGGAGGTCATAAAGAGTTCGCCGTAAAGAGTTACGTCGATGCAAGCTTTAACACCTATCCGGATGACTAGTAGTAGCAATCTGGATACGTATAGTGGAGCAGCCATTTGGAAATAGTACCAAGTGGAGTGTGGTAGCAGTGTTTACGGTTTGACATAGAGATATGCAAAATACACACGGATCTGAATATCGCAGACCCGTTGACTATAAGACCTCTCTCACATGCAAAGCATGATCGAGCCCCAGAACTCATTGGGTGTTAGATTCATAACAATGTGAATCACATGGTGATGTGAACTAGATTATTGACTCTAGTGCAAGTGGGAGACTGTTGGAAATATGCCCTAGAGGCAATAATAAATTAGTTATTATCATATTTCCTTGTTCATGATAATCGTTTATTATCCATGCTATAATTGTATTGATCGGAGACTTAAATGCATGTGTGGATACATAGACAAAACCATGTCCCTAGTATGCCTCTAATGGACTAGCTCGTTGATCAAAGGATGGTTAAGGTTTCCTAGCCATGGACATGAGATGTCATTTGATAACGGGATCACATCATTAGGAGAATGATGTGATGGATAAGACCCAAACTACAAACATAGCATATGATCGTGTCAGTTTATTGCTACTGTTTTCTGCATGTCAAGTATCTGTTCCTATGACCATGAGATCATGCAACTCACGGATATCGGAGGAGTGCCTTGTGTGTATCAAACGTCGCAACGTAACTGGGTGACTATAAAGGTGCTCTACAGGTATCTTCGATGGTGTCTGTTGAGTTGGCATGGATCGAGACTGGGATTTGTTACTCCGTGTAACGAAGAGGTATCTCGGGGCCCACTCGATAATGCAACATCACAATAAGCCTTGCAAGCAATGTGACTAATTGTTAGTTGCGGGATCTTGTATTACGGAACGAGTAAAGAGACTTGCCGGTAACGAGGTTGAACTAGGTATGGAGATACCGACGATCGAATCTCGGGCAAGTAACATACCGAAGAACAAAGGGAACGTTATACGGGATTAACTGAATCCTTGACATAGAGGTTCGACCGATAAAGATCTTCGTAGAATATGTAGGAACCAATGTGGACGTCCAGGTCCCGCCATTGGTTATTGACCGTAGAGGTGTCTCGGTCATGTCTACATAGTTCTCGAACCCGCAGGGTCTGCACACTTAAGGTTCGGTGACATTTCGGTAGTGTAGAGTTATGTATGGTGGTGACCGAAGTTTGTTCGGAGTCCCATATGAGATCCCGGACGTCACGAGGAGCTCCGGAATGGTCCGGAGGTAAAGATTCATATATAGGAAGTCCCAGTTTGGTTTCCGGAAAAGTTTCGGGCTCATCGGTAGTGTACCGGGAGTGCCGGTAGTGTACCGGGAGTGCCGGTAGTGTACCGGGAGACCTCCGGGAGGGGTACTTCGACCCCAAGAGGTCCATGGGCTGTGGGAGAATAATAACCAGCCCTTAGTGGTCTGGGAAAACAGCCACAAAGGACCATGGCGCAGGAGAGAAAGTCCTAAAGCAAAAAGTGGAAAATCAGCCAATACGAGGCAATCCTACTCCAACTAGGATTGGAGGTGAAGTAGGATTGCTCCCACCTCCTATTTCGGCCGACCCAAAGGACTTGGCTGCCTCTCCTCTCCTCTCCTCCTATATATACTAGTGGATTGGGTGGTTTTTCGACAGAATTTCCGGCCACGTGCTACCCGTTTCACCGGTGCACAGTTTCTCCTCTAGATCGGTTTTCCGCAGCGCTTAGGCGAAGCCCTGCCGGAATCACTCCACCACCATCACCGGAGCGCCGTCACGCTGCCGGTGAACTCTCTCTCCTCTCCACCTCCTCTCTCTGGATCGAGACGGTGGAGATCGTCATCAAGCTGCACGTGTGCTGAACGCGGAGGTGCCGTCCGTTCGGCGCTAGATCGGAAGGACCGTGATCGAGATCGCGAGATAATTTGTGATGAGATCACGGAACGGATCGTGATGAGTTCGTGGGACATATCGTGATCAAGATCGTGAGACAGATCATGATGAGATCGCGGGACGGATCGTGATGAGTTCACGGGACGGATCGTGATTGGATCGCGGGACGGATCGTGATGAGATCGCGGGACGCTCGGCGATTTGGATCGCGAAGATGTTCGACTACACCAACCGCGTTTCTTAACGCTTCCCGCTTAGCGATCTACAAGGGTATGTAGATCCACTCTCCCTCTTGTAGATGCTCATCACCATGGATAGGTTTGCGTGTGCGTAGGAAATTTTTTGTTTCCCATGCGACGTTCCCCAACAGTATTTGCAAACATATATTAAGAAACTTCTTTAGTGATGACACGCAAACATATATTAAGAATGCTGAATTTTTGCATAGAAAAAAGTTGCATAGAAAAAAGCTGACCATGTATTAAAAATATTTTGATGTTCCATCTTAAAATTTGTAACGGGTTGACTTTCAGTCTGCCAGCGCTCCTTGAGTGACTTTCGGTCTGTTCAAGAAGGAAGGACGCCGACTGTTGTCGTGTGGGTCGCATCCTTTCTTCTTATCGCGATATGCCTTGGTAATGCATGATCATGACATGCCTTGGTAATGCACGAGAGAAGGAGGGGAAGCGGCATCACCGACGGTCGAAATATCTATGAGGGAGTTGTCCACCATATATCAAAGAGGGAGTGCGCACCACATATACACCACGTGAGATGAGAGTGTAGCAAGGAAGACTCCATGGACCGAAAGTTAACCCGTGCTTAATAGTTATCTATGTGTTTAGTTTCCTGCTTAATAGTGCATACCCTGCTATGCAAGACGATATGTCCTTGACATGCTAGCTTTCGAAGAGCTGTACAAGGTGGACATGAAGATAGCTCACCTGAAAACGAAATATGGTTTCAATTTCGAGGTTAAGATCTTAAATGAAGTAGGTCACACTCATTTTGGATGTTCAAATTGGGAAAGATTGTGCAAGGCATATGGATTTGAGGAGGATATGAAGATAACATTTGATCTTGGCAATCCTGAAGATGAAAACATTTGGCTTGATCCGAACATGATTCCGATTCTGCCTCCGTGTGAGTTTGTTAAACAAATTTGTTAAATGATCTATATTTCCTATCTAAAAATACTTGTTATTCATACCTACTGAACTTTTTTTTTAATAATTGACAGCTTATTTTCTCTCTTCCAAAGAAACACAAAAGATAATAGACAACACCTACTGCAGTCATGGCTCAGAGCTAACTTGGGAGGAGAAGAATTATCTTATCTTCTTTGTTAATGATGTTCTGAACTTTAAGGTCATCTTTGGACTTGGCCAAAATTTTAGTAGATACGTGCTACTAGTCCACGAGTTGTGCGCTGCTAACATTCGTGGAAGTATCATGGTAAGATTTTTACTATTGTGTCACTAGTAATTAGTCCATCTTTTTCATACATTCTTCTGAAGTAAACTACATTGCTAACTATATATGTTACTATTATGTTCTTCAACAGAAGCTTCCGGATGTGGTTGTGCCTCCGTTCAGGGTTGACACGGGTGAGATGACAGTTGTTTGTGCGCGACCATAGTCGAAGGGTGTCAAATATGCATACTCAACTTCTAAAACAGATGGAGGCCTCAAAATCAAGGCTTGGAGAAAAATAGTGGCTGACCGAAGGCCACAAAATAGAGATAGATGGATCTCTATGCTCCATAACGGAGAAGGAGGGGGTTTTCTATTTTATGCTATGCTACCCGAGAGAGAGTAGGTGCTTGTCATGTAGGATGGATAAAATTTACCTAGTAGTGGTTAACTTATTATGATGATCATAATGGTGATTGCTAAATCACTAGCACTTACCTAATAGTAGTTAACTTATGATGGTCATAATGGTGAGATTGTTATGTCACTAGCACTTACCTAGTAGTGGTTAACTATGATGATCTATATAATTAATGGTGAGATTGTGTATGTATATGTGTGTGTGTGTGTGTGTGTGTTTGTGTGTGTGTGTGCACGCGCGCACGTGTGTATGCATGGTCATACAAAAAATTCTATATATGATTGGTTCTACAAGAAACTCTATTATATATATATGCATAACGTGTATAGTATGTAGTAGTGTAAAATATGTTTAAAATGAAAAAGAATTAAATAGAAAACACAAAAGAAAAAAAGAAAAATAAACAATATATAAACCCTAAACCCCTAAATCCATTTTAGTCCCGGTTGCTGTTACCAACCGGGACTAAAGGTCTCCAAGCCCCCGACGCCGGCTCGTGCCAAGTGGTAGGCTTTTGGTCCCGTCCGTGTTGAACCGGGACTAGGGGGGCTTTAGTCCCCATCCTTATATGCCGATTGTTGAACCGGGACTAAAGGCTCTTACGAACCGGGACTAAAGGCTGATTCTGCATTAGTGGTACTACATAATTAGCACTCCAAACCGGGCTAGCTTAGACTATTTCCAAACTTATACTAGTACCACAGTAATCAATCAAGATTATGCTAATAATCATTCCTTAATCTTGTCATCTTCTCATGCCGATCCTTGCATCTTCACGACCTCTTAACTCAACTCAACGTATATTTTGAACTCGCATTCACGCTGCTTGGTGACATCATCAATCACCCCTAATGCAATACATGTCAACGGATCACACACCATCTCATGTAGAGACAAATCCTCATTGAAGAAGATCCCCTTCACTGGTCATTGTCCCAAAATTCGCTTGAACTTCATCCTCTTGTGGAAACTCTTGGTCGCACCTAGCACCTAACAACAATTTGACGTGACACACTTCAACTACAATGGATCCTCACAGAGAGGAGCATTTGGACACAACGAAAACCCGCGGACACGACGGCGACTCAATGTGCTACCTATGTTTACTGGTCCTGGTTCGTACATACCCGGTGACGGCTCGGACGATGATCGTGCTGCATGCACCTATGGTATCTCGGAGACAATTCTTGCCACTCCACCACCACCATCGACGCAGGAGACACAGACACCGACGGACGAGGTGTTCTATGGTCGTGGTCATCGTGACACTCGTCCATCGTCTCAGCGCTTATTGCCTTCTGGTCCACGTCCGAGGAAGCCGAAGATTCGTCGCAAGAACCAACAGTGATATGGTCATCTACGTACGAGACATGACTGTCTATTTATGTATGAGACATATGTAGCCTTTATGTATCGAACATATTCATGTGTTTGACATATTTAGCCTCTATGTATTTGACATATTTATGTTTGAGACTTATTTGGTTTGAAGAGAGAACAACAGTCCGTCGACATGAATTACACGTTACAACTGAATTAAACGTTACAACTTAATTAAACTACACTACGTAGAACAACACTACAGAACATAGTACTACATGAAAGACGTATCACATGAATGCATCATCGTCATCCTCCGTCGATGCAGATCTCTTCCCCTTTTTTGCTGCAGAACTATTGCCCTTCGACGATGCGGTGGTCTTCACCTTGGTACTCGGCATGAAGATGTCGTCTTTGTCCTCCGTCGATGCAGAACTCTTCCCCTTCATCGATGCAGAACTCTTGCCCTTCGATGCAGAACTCTTCACATTGCTGCTCGGCATGAAGAGGTCGTCCTCGTCCTCACTTTCTGCTGACCATAATCCTGAATTATTCACAGCAATCCTGAGATAAGCATCACCCTTATGCAGTTGCTTCTACCATCTGGCGTGCAACCTCAGTAGTTCTTGCCGTATCTCCTCAAAAGTCCTGGGAGGCCACCCACTCCTAGCTAATTGGTGAGCCAACTCATTCATTATGAAGTCACTACTAATGAGTTCCTCTCATGGAACTACTCTATCATTCATCTTAAAATTGGCAGCTAGACGAAGAATACGGTCGGACATACCCTTGTGAAAACTACGATCAAAAGGATAGTGAGGATGAGGAGGATGAGACATCTCCATGAAAGGATGGCGAGAGCGGAAGGATGGCGGAGGCGACAGGGAAAGGAAGGGCCTGCTCACCCTCCTTACAGTGAATGTGGTTTTATAGGTGGGAAAGACTATGGCGGGAACGAATGGCAGGAAAGACTATGGCGGGAACGACTGGCAGGAAAGAACGTGGTAGGAGAGAAAGAAAGTGGTGGGACAGAAAGTGGCGGGAGAGAAAGTGGCGACAGAAAAACTGGCGGGAGAGAAACTGGCGGGAGGCAAATCTCACGCTTCTCACTTAAATTAAGATACAATTTGCTGAAATTAAGATACATCTTGCTGAAATTAAGATACATCTAGCTGAAATTAAGATACAACTTGCTGAAATTAAGTTACTTGAAATTAAATCTACTGAGTCCAACGTGGATATTTTCCTTTTCCATCTGCAGATTCTTCTGCTGCCTGGGCTGCACGAGCCCTTTCTTTCTTTCTCTGCCTCTCAGCTTCACGGGCATCCTCTCGCTGACGGCGCTCCTCCGCATGTCGAATTTGGTTTTCTTGGTTGTTCTTCATCATCTCAGCAAGAAAAGCCTTCTGCTCGACACAATACTCTTGCCAAGCTCTCTCCTGATCTGCTTTCTCCTCTGCTGCCGCCTTCTCGCTGCGCTCCTCCGAGTCCAAACTAGCTCATGCTCGACGACTTCTTTCACGAATCTCAGTCACTGCCCAGTCCGGCATTTTCGTGTCTATCCAACGATAGTACTGGCATAGAGGCGGAGGAGACTACAAAGGAAACAGAAATGTAACAAATGAAATAAACAACAATATCAACAACGTGTTTATTCTGTGTGACTCAAACTTACCGGAGGCGTGATGTACGGTGAAGGACCAACGGGTGGATCTTCCTCATAATTAGCGCACATGAAAAACTTCATGCCCAACCAATCTGAAAAATCCGTCACCTCCTTCACCTTGCAGACATCCCCGCACCAACAACGAACTGCTTCCACCCCCTGAGGCAACTTCACACTCTTGCATTTGCTAGGCCTAATGCTTTGATCAGAATAAGCCAAACTCATAATGACTACCGCGCTAGTTTTTTCGAGTACTGGATGCCGATGGAGGAAGGCACATACAATGCCTCCTTTTATAGGCAGATGACAACCGCAATGGCGGGAAATCGGCCAGGAGAGAATGGAAGGAGAGATTGCCGGGAGAGAATGGCGGGAGAGAATGGCGGGAAAGATAATGGCGGGAGAGAATGGCGGGAGAGAATGGCGGGAAAGATAATGGCGGGAGAGAATGGTGGGATACAGGTGACGACACAGTATTGCGACAAATAAAAACTGGAATAGTCTGGCTAGCTAAAATTAAGATACATCTTGCCGAAATTAAGATACATCTTGCCGAAATTAAGATACAACTTGCAGAAATGAAGATACAACTTGCTAAAATTTGAGTTACAAGAAGATAAATCTACTTAGTACAACGTGGATATTTTCCTTTTTCATCTCCGGCTTCTTCTGGTACTTGGGATTCACGGGCCCTGTCTTTCTTTCTCACCGTGGCAGATAGCTGAAAACAACAGCTAGCTCTTGTTCACTTGTTTGAATGTTACGAGCACCAAATTGTTGACTTTCATAGACGATGCCAGTAGAAAATTACCGAAACCTTCCTTCTTCAACACCATTCGATCACCCAAGCCAATGAAGTACGAACAAGGAATGCTCACAAATATATTATCATCTTCTGAATCCAAAGTAATTTCTAGAAGTAAAGAACCAGTCCTAGGAATATCCAAAAATTCCATCAAACTCCTCACAACCATGGTAGGAATAACCTGACAAAAACAAGCAAGTTATATGATCCATCTTATGAACCAGCAAAGAACAAACAAATAATAAAAATCAGAAATCAAAGCTTACCATATGTTGGGAAATAAGTTCATGCGATCCATCCTATGAACAAAAGGAGTACACAGTATGTGGTTGTCATCAAAGAGCTGCCGTGACATTACATACATTTGATGATAATTCAGAGTGACACCACGACTATAAAAACAGCTGTCAACAAGTTTCCTCTGAGTTTCACTCAGATCCTCAAGAGCTACGAAAAAATGATTTCACTAACTGAGATGAACCGCAAAAAGTATAAGCTCAAACAAATCTGAAAAGCAGTCAAACAAATATCTTACCAACATGGGGTAAAGGAAACAACATAACACCATCCCAATGAAATTCGACACTAATATAAGTTCCATAGTGCTCAAGCATAACAGTCATCATGTCACTGTGACGGAGACCATAATCATTCACGAGTTCCTCCCACGAAGGACCATGGAATTTACTGCTCATCCTACCATGTGTAAATATAACATGGTATAAGTTACCCTCGGTGTTGTGCAGAGCAAGATCAAAATTTGTGTCACCTCTCCGAATAGCTAAAGCTCTGCACTCGTCAATGTACCGAGTAAGATGTGATCTAACACGGCACGGAACATACTACAAACAAGAATGGAAGCAATGATCATAAACTTATAAACAAAGGCATTCGAATATGCCACAATTAGATAATCAAGACATATAATCTTACAACACGTCTTGCACATCGACGATCCAGCACCACAGTAAATACAGACGCACCGGAATCAATGGCAGCACAAGGTCCACCTGGAGCTCGGCAAAATGGCAAGCCACTACCTGCAAACGGACGGTGACAAATATGAACAAAATCCACTACCGACTTGACAGTTCTCATTCGATTGAGTTGGAAGCAAAAAAATATACCGTAGGCCGGTGGAGAACGCCCTGATCTATTGTTTACGCGGGTAGGATAACAAAATGGGTGGTCCAGCGAGGAGATCGGCGAGGCGGTGGAACCACCGGAGAGCAACTGGAGTGAGAGGGGAAGAGGGGAAGGCTAGTAGACGGGGAGGGGGGTGAAACGAGTTGTCAGAGGAGGAAGAAAAGAGGGTCGGGCCTTATCCAGGTGCCTTTCGGCCTACCCCTGGCCGACAGGCCTCTCCCCTGACCTCTGATTGGCCGACAGGGGCTATTCGGCCTACAGGTGGCCGACTGGCCACTGGTCGGCCTGGTGGTGGCCTGCTACTGACCGACAGGGTATCTTTTTCGACAGGGTATCTTTTTTGAACTCCCAACACATTTTTCAAATTTCTTACAAATTTTATACTAGTTCTGAAAAAAATTCAGTAGTTTAGCCCAAGTTTATGCCACGGCTCGTGTGGGAAGATGGAACGGACCGTCTTGCTGCTCATGTCATAGACACCGGAGTCGGACAATTGGCGCTCGTCATAGGATATGTGCGTCGGAGCTATGAAGCAATTATATTCACTCGTGATAAAGAAGATGCGGTTTCCTTGCATGGCGCCGCCGTAATGAGAGGCCCTCAATGCCCTGGAGCGCCTTGGGCTGATAAAGAGGAGCTCGTCGTCCAAGCTCCTCACCTCTGACCACCTGTAGGCATTGTCATGGTCCGCCTCCAGCTGCAACACAGTGAACTTGCGTCGGCGTTCATGATGGAACGAGGAAAAGACTCGTTATGTTGAAATCGAGCCCGTGCAAGATGGCGCTGCTACTGCTCATGCAGCAGGAAAGGCACGTGAATTTTGGTTCGCCGGCACCCTCGTCGTCGCGGAGGTCGTAAGCGTACAGGTCGTAGTGGTAGAAAGCGTAGAGCTTTCAGCCATGCAGGGCGATGTCGTCGAGACACGGGACGTCACGGTCTTGCCCCGGTGGATGGTGTACGGACCACGAGCCCGCGCCAGGCCGAGAGAAAGCGACGGCGTACTTGCTCCGGCGGTACAGAATGGCGGCCACGAGGTTGTCCGAGCACAGGAGGAGCTTGTGGAGGAAGAAGGGTCAGGATTTCGGGAGCGTTATGGTGGTTTCCGAGAAAGGATCCACGAGGAGGATGTGCCTCACGGTGGTGTCGTCGGCACTGGTGTATACCTGGTACACGAGCGACTCCTCCGAGGTATAATCACGGTCGCAGCAGGCGGTGTCGACGCGGGCAGGGAGGCGCTGGAGGGCGCCGTCTGGGAGGCTGATGAAGTCGAGTATGTCGTCGTCCCATGAGGTGGTGAGCCATGGGAACGCCGGGGGGAGCTGCTTCTTGGCGGCGAGGCGCCACGAACGGCAGACGGAGCGGAAGCAGGCGCGGTCGGCCAGGGAGGGTAGGCGGCAAAGGATGTCGCCGGCCATCTCCGGCAGAAGGTCCGACCAGTCTGGCTCGGGCATCATTATGGGCGTGGAGCGCGTTCGTAAGCTTGCGCGGCCAGGGCTGCTAAGCTCTGCTCTATATATCGAATCGACAGCGTGAGAGTTTCCGAGTCCGTTTAGATTACTGCGACAGAAACCGAGACCATACGGGTATGTCTCTCCCGCGTACGACGTACGTGTGGATTTGTTGATACTCCGATCCGATGGGAGGAGGAGTACCTTTTTCTCCGTCTCAAACGACATTATCTGTCGGATGTAACATAGTTATCTAAGTTAATTTTCATAGTGTTAAAAAAAGGTTGATTTTCATCATTTTTTCCCTTTCTTTTTATTTTTTTGTCTGTTTTCTTTTTGGGTTGTCCAGGTGCTTGTGGCGCAAAGTCATTTTTACCGGCGACAGTACCACCGGGGAAGCAAGACCCAATCAGGTTCTGCCACATGGTTAATGTACCCAAATATGCTGCATGTATTTGATTCTTTCCTAGCTTTAATTGTTGGTATTTCTCTTTTGGGGGTTTCACCATTGACAGATAAAGGTAGTATGCATGGTCCTATTCTTTTCTTTTTGCCGACTCGGTACATGTTATGACACATTCATTATCTCCTCTCTCACCAACAGAGACATCATTTTATTCATCCCGTAACAATTTTAATCATTCATATCTGTTAGATTATAGTTTTGTTTCTGAAATACATATATATTTGGACTCCTCGCGTCAAGACCTTTATAACAAGATCAATCTTGGATATATTTCAAACATGTTTAATTTTAATGTTTCAATTAACATATCTCACTCTATGTTTTTTTTTGTGGAACTGCTTCTTTCAGAGTTTGAAACTGCCATTTGTGATGAGTGAAATACATTTGAATTGTTTTCATAAATAAGTAGTGTAATTAGTTTAAAATCTATATATTCGAAATAAATGAAATCAGTTTTTGAACAAGTGAAGTATACACCCGCAGAAAAAAGAAAAGAGTGAAATATAAGATTATTTCAATTGAGTGAGCGTACTGTATTTTCTCAAACGTAAATGAGTGTAATGTGTTTTTCGAAACTAGTTAAATGAGTGAAATCAATATACTTTGTAATGATTGAAATCAGTTTTTTGAAACAAGTGAAATATAGTATTTCAATTGAGTGTAATGTGTTTTCTGTAACAAGTGAAATAAGTTATTTGAAAAAAAATAACCAATATTTGTGTGAAACAGCTTTTTTCAGTGTTTGAAATTGATATTTTTGATGAGTGAATTACATTTCAATATGTTTCGTAAATTTGCAATGAAATTAGTTTTGTAAATGAGTGAAATGTGCTTTCTGAATCGAGTGAAATCTTGTTTTGAAACGAGTGAAATCTTGTTCTGAAACGAGTCAAATCTTGTTCACTAGATTCTAAAATGAGTGAAATCAGTTCCCTGAAGTACATGACACATATTTTTGTGTGAAATACGTTAAATATAGTGAAATGTGTTTTCTAAAATGAGTGAAATCTATTTTTTCTAAATGAGTGTAATGTGTTTTCAGAATCTAGTGAACTGTGAAACTGACTAAAATGTTTTCTGAAACTAGCGAAATGTGAAACTGACTGAAACGTGTGTGTCTGAAATGGGTGAAACGGTTAAATTCAAACTAGCCAAAGTGTATCCAAGATTGGTCTGGTTTTAAAGGTCTTGTCACCTTGAATTTGTAAATATTAAATTTTGAAAATTGGATATTTAGTTCAAAAGTTACCTACCTTTTAAAATCTCACATCGAAAATAAAAGTGCATGTATTTAGTGTGTCTGCAAATGTGCATGCAGCCGTGATGGATATGTTTTCTCTCACCTGACACCTGACAAAAGGTGTTGGTGTGGACCCCGTCCATTGTTGTATATCTGTTTGTATAAGGTTTGTATCGCTAAATGAAAGAAATAAAAACATGGTGGGGTCTTCAGATACATCAATCTCAAAGCAGGGTTTGACGATGGATTCCTAACCGGTAGGTACCTGAACCGCTAAATTTATTTATTCGGTGCTTGCGGCGAGGCGGAACCTCGCCTCGCTAGTGTCTTGGGCGTTCGTTCAGTTTAGTTCACGTTCAGTTCAGTTTACATAGCTTCGTTCATTTAGGCTAGGCTACCCTCCGTTTTGTTTTCCTTTTCTTTTTTCCGTTCGATGGCTCGTCCTTTTCCTTCCCAAGAATGTTGTTTCTCGTATAAGCTGTATATTCGTATATAGTTCAGAGATACATGAAAACATTACCCTTTTTTATGTTCATGTAACTTTTAGAAAAGTGTCGATATGTTTTAAAAATGTTCACCGCCAATTCGAAAAATGTTAACACAATATCAATTTTTTGTTAGCGTAATTTAACAAAATATTGCTAACATTCCAAAAAAACGTTTGCGACACTTAAAAAATGCTCACACCTTTCAAAAAATGTATTTGAAGTTTTACAAAAGAAAATGTTATACAACATAAACATGTTTGTGTAATTCAAAAAATATGTTTCCTACCATTCAAAAAACATGTAAGTGACATTTAAAAAAGATTTGTTTGTGCCATTTTTTTATAAAAATGTAATACATATATGTGTGGTATAAAAAATGTTTCATAGTATTCAAATAAATGTTCAATGTTTATTTAAAAAATGTTTAACACATAGTGGACAAATGTACAATATATATATATCGGAAATAATGTTAATCGTGCCTGCAGATCGTACAAGAGTTGTGCATGCCGACCTGCATACCTGGGATCGTGAAACCCTCGAGAGACCGAAGCGGAGAATTAATAAATTTAAAAAGGAGTTAGAAAAAATGAGGCGAGGTCCGTTGAATGCAGATACCTGCTCCCGACAGAAGGAAATTATTGTGGTTATTGATAATCTTTTGGATCAAGAGAAAATCTTCTGGCTACAAAGAGGTTGCGCAAAGTGGTTGATGCATGGGGACCATAGTACTTTGTTCTTCGATAATGCTGCAAGGGCCAAGAAATAAAATATATAAAGAAACTTCACGATGACTCTGGGATTTGGAGAGAAGATTAGGAAATGAATGATCACATAACTGATTATTTTTCAAAGCTTTTCACGTCAGAGGTTCTGCACCCTAATTATGAAGTTTTGTCCCTTATTCGTAGGAGAGTGTCTACATAAATGAACAATGACCTTCTTGCTCCTTATACTGTTGAAGATTTTTGTAAGGCTTTGTTCGATATTGGGGATTTAAAAGCTCTAGGCAAGACAGACTCCATATTGTTTTCTATAAAAGATTTTTGCCCATGCTAGGGGATGACCTAATTGAGGAGATATTGCAAGCTATCAATACATGTACTATCCCTGAGGTTGGAAATAATGTGATATGATGATCCCTAAGGTTAATACACCAGAAAAGGTTACCCAATTTAGGACGATCAACTTATGCAATGTGGTTTCTAAGATAATTGCAAAAATTGTGGCTTCTTGATTGAATTTTTTACCCGATATTATTAGCACAATGTAGAGTGCTTCCGTGCCCGGTAGATTGATTACATACTATATTTTAGTGGTTGATGAGTGCTTCCACACAATCAAAAATAAGAGAGAATTTAAAGAGGGTTTCTGTGCAATAAAACTACATATGCACAAGGCTTTTTTGAAGAGGGTTATGTTAAGACTGGGCTTCCATCAAGATTGGGTGACCTTTATTATGCAATGCATCTCGACTGTTGAATACATGACTCATATTAATGGGGAGAAAAGTGAAAGTTTTCGGCCTACAAAAGGATTGAGGCAGGGTGATCCGTTGTCACCTTATCTATTCTTGTTATGCACAGAGGGTTTGAATGCTTGATTAGCACATGCGGAGGAAAATGAAAATATTTCAGGAATGGAAGTCTATAGAGATGCCCCATCCATCACAAATCTTCTCTTTGCACATGATTCATTGATCCTTATGAAAGCCAACCAATAGAGTCTGGGAGCTCTAAAATCAGCGCTAGATTCATACTGCGCGACATCGAGACAATTGGTAAGCATTGAATACTCTAGCTTTTTTTCAATCCTAACACGAAGGTGGAGTTTAGGGAACAAATGTGTATTATTCTGAATGTAATGACTGAGGCCCTCAATGATAAATATTTGGGCTTGTCAGCAAATGTGGGATTATATAAAACAGATTGTTTCCAATTTCTGATTGGGCGGATAGTTAAGAAAATTAGTGGTTGGGAGGAAAAATTACTAGGATATACTCCTTAAGGCTTTTATCCAAGCCATACCCACCTATGCAATATCGATCATTAAAATTTCTTAAATTTTTTAAAGGAATGATTGATGCAATAGCGCATTTCTGGTGCCCCACCAAGGAGAACCAGAGGAGGATGCATTGGATGGCCTGGTCGAAAATGTGCGTCCCTAAAAAGCAAGGAGCAATGGGTTTCGTGATATTCACCGTTTTAATTTGCCAATGCTCGCCAAATAGGCATGGCGTCTGCTTGACTATCATGATTCCTTGTGTGCTAATATTCTAAGGGTCAAGTACCATCCTGATGGTGATCTACTGAATGCTAAATTAAACAAGGCTCTACTTTTACCTGGCAAATTATTATGACAGACACGAATTCTCTAAAACATGTTTATATTTGGCGAGTGGGGAATGGACAAACTATCAATATCTGGGATGACACTTGGATTCCAAATTGTGCCAATAGGAAAATTGTAACACCGAGGGGAGGACAATTGTTATCTACAGTGGTCGACTTGATTGATCCTGTTTCGAATAATTGGGATGAAGACCTGACTAGACAGACTGTGTGGCCCATTGATGTACAACAAGTTCTTTCAATCCCATTATCACAACATGACATGCCAAATTTCATTGCCTAGGGTTATACAAAAAATGGTATGTTTTCAGTGCGGTCTGCTTACTCTGTGTAGTGGGACAAGCAGTATGGAAGTAAACTCAGTCATTCTAATGGGTAGGGAAGAACCACGTTAACCCTATATGGAATAAGTTATGGAAGTTATCTTGTCCGGCAAAGGTTAAGTTTTTTATCTGGCGTATGCTACTTGGTACTCGTCCATGTCGTGTAACGCTTGTAAACAGACATATGAAAACTTCACCCATTTTTTTTACTTGTTCTGAGGGTCTAGAAGATACAAAGCACATGTTTTTTTGTGTAGCAAAGCAAAGGAGGTTTAGAAAAGGTGGGGATCGATGATATTACCGATAAAGCTTGTGAGGTTGATCGTGCTAGAGAGGCGGTGTTAGAGTACCTACTTCTTCTACCAGACCAAGAATTTAGGATTAAGGGACACGATAATGTGCGCGAAATGATTGTGATATCAGCATGGTATCTATGGTGGGAAAGACAGAAATTGGTGCACAAGAAGACAACTCAGAATGCACATATGACAACTATGGGAATTCTAGCCCTTACGACAAACTTCGTTAATGTATCATCCCCAAAGGCTTCTAGGAAAAGGGGAGGGATCATATTCCCCCCCCCCCCCCCAGGGGATTCCTGAAACTTAATGTTGACGCTTCCTTTCACCATGATCTTCTTCAGAGCACGATGGGGGCACTTCTTAGAGATGACAAAGGTAGATTTATAGCAGGAGGAAATGGGAAGATTGACTATTGCATGTTGTCTTGATGGCTGAAGCCCTCGCTCTCAAATTTGGTCGAACATTGGCGCAAAGGGTGAGATGTATGCCTCAATATTAACTCGAACAATATGGAGGTGATTGATACCATGAAGGATGGAGGATGATCGGCGGGTGCGGAGGCGACAATTTTCGATGATTGTTTCCATTATGTGTGTGATTTTATTAGTACTAGAATAGAACATTGTAATAGAGAAACAAATAAAGTTGCTCATGAGCTAGCTAGACTAGCAAAATTTGCCTTGACTTCTAAATGGTTTGAGGAACCTTTAGATGAAAACATAATGATCTTCACACACGATGTAATGTTTATTTATAATGAATAAAGTTTTGGTTTATTTAAAAAATAGTATCTAAACTTTTGAATGGTTGTTGATCTCCTATGAATGAACTTATGTGTTGAGTGGTGATGGCTTAGTTGCTTCGCAGTTAAAGCTAGCTTGCCAACATGTGTTGACATAGTATTGTTATAAGCAGTGGGGGCATGGGGTGAGATGGTTCAGGAAGTTACATGCAACATGACACCTTTCAGTTAAGGTCTTGGCTGGGATGGGCATGAGGGAATTGGGCACATTAAGTGACTACAGATGTGGGCCATGGGATGCTAAAATAAAGAGATATGTTCTATATACGCACTGAAATAGTGCAGGAATCCCAAATCTTGAAGGGAATGATTGGAGTAGATAAAAAGAGCTTGTGTGCTCGGGCTCGGAATAGCCTTTTGAGAAGTGTTAATCTTAATCGAAGATTGGTATATTACAAGTAGTTACATTGAGAATTAATTAGCATGCAAATACTTCTATGCTAGTATTGATGTTATTAGCTAGTAGTGAAGAGCTAACACCTGCATCAAGCAATGTTTGTATACACATGGGTGTGGGACTGAGAATGACGGAAAATGTCTATGAAGAATAGGCATCAAAATCGTTCTTGGGGGAACCCATGTCCCACAATCAGATGTCTAGATAGTCCCCAATTGTTGCATGACTAGAAAGCATCCCAGAATGTGCGGCAGTTGTTGCTCACTTATGTGGCAAGTTTATCAAGGATTCCATCAACCGATGGCACCATGCAAAAGTGTGAACAAATCCTAAGAAACTACTTTCTGGTGCCACTCATCCCCAATACTCATTGTAACCCAACCTGTGTATGTGGTCCTTTGTTTCTATTAGTGTGTAAACCTAGAGAATACTTGCTCCCGTTTTATTAAGTATGTAATGCGCTCCAATTTTACTCTCTATAGCCATTGGAGGCCACCATACACTACAAGGGATTTGGTATATTGTGACGAGCTACTGTCGTCATGCAATATCCAAGAACGTCATGGAAAACCTCGTTGCGACGTATTTTGAGCGTCACGAGCATCGTCACTGAATCACCGTCACAGATTCCTCCTAGTGACGCGATGCTCAAAAGACTATCACCGAATATGGGACCTTCCGTGACGATGCAGATGTGCACCGTCACTGGCATAACACCTAGGAGTCCATCCCATGGCCCTAAAACATCACCGATTAGCGTCACCGAAGGTGGATGACGTCATCTATGATGTCATGTAATTTTATTAGAATTTATTTCTCTAAAAAATTGGAATTATTTTTCATTTTCTGGTATTTTTTATTTTTCCAATTTTTTAAATAATTATTTGTTTTTGGAATATTTTTGTCAATTACATTTTCATTAAAAATTCAATATTTTCGAGATATTTTCAAATATTATTTTGTAGAATTATTTTGTGAGTGTAATATTAATTATTTTTTAATTTAATTTTATATCATATTATTTTTGGTCACACTTCCAAATTTACTTTACTACAAATTTTGAATCAAAATTCAATTTCAATACATACAACAATATATACTCGACTGCCAAATAACAATATATATTTAACACAACCAAATATCATCGTACATTCAAAGAAAATGATAATAAATAACTTGCAATATGAAACTAACATAATTAAAGAAAAGCAAACTACGTATGTTCTAGATATCGCCACCATGTAATGAAACTAACGTAACTAAAGAAAAGCAAATTATGTATGTTCTAGATATCACCATCACGTAATGATGGCCTTCATGAACCAGTAGGTATGTTGCTTAGTTTTGAGTTGCATGTTTCCGTAAGAGGAAACTGATAAGGTTGTCTGTTTCCTCTTGCTTCTTTTCATAGGATTTCATCTTCTCTTCCTGGCTCTTCTTCAAAGCTTCCATTTCTTGTTGTTGCTTCTTTTGCATCTCTTCAAGTGCGGACTCTTGCACTTTAACTCTTTCGGTTAATTGTCGCTGATACATCTCGCGTGCCTCAATTGCCTCTCTCTTTTGTTGCTCAACTCTTTCTTCTAGCTCTCGAACACGTTCTGTGGAAGCAGAGGTCCTAGACCTCCCAGATCTTGATTGGTAGCCCATAGTGGAAAGAAAGGTGCTTGAGGAGCTATGCTCCTTTAGAACATCAGCCACAATCTGTGTATCAGATACTAGTTGCTCATCTTCTAGTTGTGCTTCACTCTTTTTATTTTGCATGGCAGTCTGTACAAGAAAGTATTGTTTCATAAGTTAGAGGGACATGAAAGGTTAGATTATACACTTATAAAAGCATAGATAATAACCGTAAACACCTATAAAACTGAGATACATGTCTGTATGATATTAAGTATGGTTCCCTAAATAAAGTAATCTGAAACTTGCAAGACATATATGAGGGAGACTTTTCATCTGAAGCATAGCTAGCAGCAGCCAACAACAGAATAAGCAACATATATAGGAAGTAGACAAAGCCAACAAAGATAAAACCGGAAGCATACAACAATGGAAGGCATCATCACAACAGCAATATAAGTAGCAGCCAATAGCAAAACAGTGATGCAACACCAACAGGTCTTCAAATCATCGAGAAAAGAGAAAGAAAACTCACATAAGCGTTAAGTGCAGCCGTGCTCATACTTCTAGTCTTTCTTTTTGTATGGGTCTCTTTGAAACAGTGAATTGGACTAGGGTCCTCATTGTTGTACTTGTCTTTTTTCTACAAGTTGTCCGAAATAATCATTATTCCATATATGAAGTCATGTTGTATTCGACATGGGACAACAATGAGTTAGCTAGAATACTTACAATTTGGTGGAAATGGGAAGGATAAGACCTAGAGCCTGTAGTTTGTTGATGCTTGACAGCTTCTCTGTTATCCTTGTTCTTTTGACAAAGTTCTTGTATGAAACAAATGAATATTAGTATTATAAGTAGTGTTGTTGTTCGTATCAAAGTAACAACAAAAGGAAAATCGCAAGGAAGGTAAACTTAAGATTCAATATAGATGTTTCTAGTGGCATATTTGACTACAGACCTTGTTTCTTGGATCTGACCATTTGTTGACAAGGGCTTCCCAATTTTCCTGACTCACATTGGGTGGCTTATTGGCTAACGCTTCTTCAAAGGTAAGGCCATTGTTATAATCCCTCTTCAACCTATAACGTTGTTGTCGAATACTTTTCTGGAGTATAATTTTGCATACACTTCTGGACAGCTCCTCTTTTGGATCCATTTCAAAATGTTTCTGAAAACAATGAGTGGTAATATACATCATTAAATAGCAGTAAGACATGCGAAAATGAGAATCTGAAGAGTGAACAAAATGTCTCACCGCTACATGACAAATAGCCTTAGGAATATGATGGTCTAGGCCGTCTTTCCTGTAATATTTCCAATGTGTAGCAACATGCATGTCGCTACGGACATGTATACCACACTGAGAAGTAAGCTTGGCTGCTTGGACAGGATCAAGAGGTCTCACTCTACCAGCTGAGAACTCAATCTTCACCTTCCTCCCTCCGTTCCTTTTAGCATAATCCTGTAGTCCATGCCCCATGGTTGGTCTACGTTTACCCCTCTTTGAGGTTTCTGGATTAGTTGGACGAGTGGAGCATACTACAACACCTACATCACAAGGTAGCAGAAAAGGTCGAACTTTATTATTTCAAAGTGGAAACTATAATGCAAACACTGTTAAGTGATGATATTGCATATACCTTTGCCACATACTGTAACTGTGCTATCAATTTGGCAAGAGGTGTTTGTCATGTCTTGAGAATGTTGCATCTCTGTATCATCCTGAGGTGTATTGTTGTCCTTGGAAGTTTGGAGAAGTGAACTGTCATTCTCACCCGATTGGATCTGTTCTGTCTGGTTAGGTTTTGATTTTGATGCTCTTGTGGTTCTTGTGGTAATAGGTACAGTAGGTTTGGTCCGAGCATGCTTTCTCCCTTGTGGCTTTGCAGAAGCTTGCTTTTCCTGATTCAAATAAGTTGGGAAAACATTGACATTTAGACTGTAGAACAATTCATCAGAGGATACCAATTAATTGTGTGACTTAGTTGGCATTATAATTTACACATGATATGAACAACTTTCATATTTAGGTGGTGTACCAACACTGATAAACACATGTTTGTGAACAGGTTAGAAAGAAATGTATTATGATCTACTATGTACTACACTAATATATAGTACTCTTGCCTTTGAGATAAGTAGAGTTGGCTGATGCTCCTCTTCTTCCCAAGAATCCTCATTGGCATCATCAGCCTCCTCCTCATCATTTGGCTCATATTCAGAGCCACTACCAGCATTTTTACCTCTGTTCCTTTTTTCTTCATGACCACTCCCACCGTATACCAGTTGACCGGCTAATTTTTTAATGTGTGCAAGAGGCGCTGCACCTTCTGCCGTGTTCCTCGCAACCCTTGCCAACCTGTTCCTCTCATACTCCGGTGTTGCCGGCATGGTCGTACTAGATTGGAAAAGAAGGATATCATGAAAATTAGGAAGCAATATGTTAACATATGGTGCAAAGTCAAAGCTGCGTAGAGACAGTTTGGTTCATGACTAAGAAGACAGAAATTATCCATACAAGTATACAGATAGTAACATCACAGTTCAAGGTGGAAAGGGTTCAAAAGAGTTACTATTCGTTGGTATTTCAGCAAACAAAATCTACTAAGAACCAAGTTATCTCTGAGTAGATTTGAATAGAATGCTAAACAAAACTACTTAGAAACAGAGAGCATGCAATTGTAGGTGCAGTTTTCAGTTAAATAGGTGGTACTTGTTTAGAAGAACACATTGGAGGTAATCCAATAGAATTCATGTTCAGACCAAGGAAAAATGGTTAAAACATTAGAACGAGTAAGCCTTCACATGCATATATCAGACTCATGAGTTATACAAGTTCACTTTGTTTTCTGAAAGACATGAAACAGCAGAATACAACATTAGTTTTTTAAACTATCTAAACCAGTCTGACTAACCTTGTTAGGCAGCACCTAATTTAGCTTGGCCATCCTGTAGTTTAGCTTAGCTGCAGCAAAACAAGTCAGATTTGTCAAGGGTCAGGCAACTATGTAATCCACTCTAAGCAAGTCTGTTTATCTAGCTCACCTAAATACCAACACAAAACACTGCTGGATGCTCCCAGATTTTAGATAGATGAGGCAAGCAAAATACAAGAACTCGACACACCTAGAAAACCAACACAAGCACTGAAGAGCATCAACCATAAGCAGATGTAATTGAAATGCACAAGAACCATATTATTTTAGTAACTGCTCTAAGAGCATAAATTAAACATGTACGTATTTGATAATCGGTCCAAAGCAGCTACTAGGGCTCAAGGCGAGTCAGGGTGCAGGCACACAACATTCTGATTTGATTGGAGTGTAGTATATTGGAACTAAACGCACTATACTCTCCTGTCAATGATTGTAGTACAATCAACCCCAGACCCACATGAATGAATCGATCAACACATCACCTTTCAAAATTTGAATCAATTGGTAACGGAATAAACACACACTGTCTATAGATCTCAGCTTATACAGTCTATCACATGGCCTATCTACTAGAGTCCGCATAGAGCAGGAGCAGACTGTACACCCGCGTGTACAGCAAAGCAATTGGCGTGGAACATATGCAGAAAGAATGGCGAGATCGGGGACAGGTAACAAATCACGTACCTGACGAGATCGATGAACTTGCAGCCGGTGGCAGCACGTTCTCTAGTGCAGGCGGCGGCGTTCTCGCGGGTGAGGCCGCAGCTCCTATCCCGCCAGTGAGAAGGGCCACAGCGTTCGAGTTTACCGGAGCACGGAGGAGAAGCTCGCAAGTGAGGCGGTGGTCGGAATCCCGTAGATGAGGAGGGGGCGGCTCATAACCTGGTTGGGGTGGGTGGATCGGAGGACCTCCGATCTGCTGGTGGCGATAATGGGGGAAGCGGAGATGGCCATGGCAGGATATGAGGGAAGGGTAAATTGCTACGCGCGAGAATAGATCGTGGGGGCTGACATTTTTATGGTGACTGAGAGGTGGGGTAGGATGCCAAAAAATTGCAAAAATGGAGGGAACGTGTTTTTTTGGTGGAGGGAAACTAATTTTTTGACGTAATAAACATATAATATATTTTCAGAAAACTTGAGGCAATAGTTATTTCTGTGAGGAAAAAGTTGGGCAATGCTACGCTTCAGCCGACGGATTTTTTTTAAAGATCCTACGCATGTCGAGCCATAGGATTCAATGCGTGGAGCCGTCAGATTCAACTGCGAGCTTTGCAACATGGATGATATTGCGTTCGAACGTGTGCAACAAAGTTCATATTGTGGAACTTTTGCAACAAAGGTGTTGCCGCAAACGAGCGCTGGACCGCCGACCAGGTCGCCTCGCCACCATCCTCCTCTCCGACGAGGTGGCTACACCGCGCGTGGTTAACGGACATGGTGGAAGCGGGCAACAGGCACCACTACGATGACCGCGCCCAACCTCCGGTTGAACCGGCGCACCACAGCGGCGACCGCACCGGACCTCTGGCTCATGCCAAACCATGACCACCCTGTTATGCTAATGTTGCTGCCTGGGATGAAATGATAAAGAATACATGGATGTGGTCACGTTAGATTGAGATCCCACAACAGCCTGATTGTTGCGATGGGGAAAATTGCAACAGCGGATCCAACAGCCATGGAGGCGACGTACCATCTGATTAAGATAGATCCAACAGACGCGAAGGTGACAGATGCACATGTTGTTATCAGTCGGTTGATGGCAAGCGTTTCCCCCCAAGAAAAATATGTTACATAGATCTGGTTTCAGAACTAGTAAATGGCGTTTAAGATCGAAAACTCATGAGATACTCAGAACAACGGCCTTGTGTCGCTCGACCTATGGCGAGTCGGGCGGCTCACCCCACCCCACCGGTAGTCGCCACTTTCCTCCCCCGTCTCTCCCCTCCTAGCCACCACCGGGGGTCGTTGTTGGGAAAAGCCTATGCGGTGGCGGCGGCAGCTGAGCGTTCTCCAGCTGCTCCAGTGTTTGGCCTGTGCACTCCTGCATGGCCCCCTTGGACGCGGTGTTGGTGCCGATGGCGCCCTTCAGCACGGGAGCTGGGACCAAGGCATGGAGGAGGGCTGCAAAGCGGCAGGGCTCGACATATGCGCACCACGCCACGCCTAGGGCGCCATGGCAAGACACGTTGATAATTCGTCGACTGGTTCACCGAGGAGATCCAATGAGTAACAGAGATAGGAATGTAGGGAGGATGAGTACCGGGGGGCAGGACGCTGGCCGCCGGCGGCAGATCGACGGTGGCGCGGGAGATTGGCTCGAGGCGGTGGAGGTTGGCAGGGAGATGAGTACATGTGCGCCACTTTTTTTTTTGGAAAAGATAGTGCAAGTTCATTTCTTTTTACGTGAAGATAATGCATATTCCGATTTTTGCCCGGTTTTCCGTAATTAACTAGGGCAATTCTCTTTTGCTTATTTAATAGATGAGGCAATCTTTGTCTCCATTTCAAAAAATAATAATGCATATTCTATCTGTATGTGTGTGTATGTCAAGTGCATTGTTTGGCCAAGTGCAAATGATGGAAAAAAATAGTTATTCCCAAATAAACAACAAACTATGTCTAGAAACATTTATGACGAAGTAAAAGATAGTTTTAAAATGTACATAGTTTTATATATGTAACATTCTTTATAAACTTGACAAAAATCTGAAAGAGGTTCCATTTATTTGAAGAAAAAATGCATTTATAAATGTTCACATAAATTTAGAATATTCAATATCTTAAAAAAACTGCTCAAAAAAAATTCTCACTCAAAAGAAAATCCAACTTAATAAAGAGTTCACTTCTCTTAAAAAATTATTTCATGACTAGAAAAAACAATAATCTGTGTAACCTTGTTATCCTTGTTTATCAAAACTGAATGTGGAAAGTGCCTGGCCAAAGTGTAGCAAGTATTGCACATTAAGTTAGGGAAAATTTGGGCAGCATCTCCCCTGTAACTGGAGCGATATGGACATAAGAAACAAGTTGACGTAATAATCAATAATTCTACAAACCTATTGCACAGAACCCAAATAAACAAAACTTCAGTAACCCAAATAAGCAAAACTTCAGGAAACAAGCAAACCTATTGCTCGTCACTTCAATAAAGTAGGATGATATATACGCCATTACCAAAATCATGAAACAAGGAAAAAAAACTTCATTGGAGATGCGAACGTCCAAAAGCATGCTAAACTTCATCATCACTTGAGTGCTCACTTCTGTTTCCACTCGATCCGTCATCTTCTTGTTCATCCTCATCGTTGGTACTATCTTCATCATTGTTCTCGGTGATTTTATCAATCTCGGCGATGATTTTAGGATCAACGGGTGTGCCTTCTTCATCATCACGACCGAAAGTGTGAAACACCGGATCAACATCGTTCACCGTAAAAGCTGGCGCTACGATATCTTCTTGGTATGCATCTGTAGCATTGAGCTGACCCGTCTCTGATTCGGGAACATCGTACAAATGTCTATGACTAAAAGTCTGTACCAGTTTCCAGTCTTTCCCAAGATGTGTGTCCTCCATGTAAAACACTTGTTCTGCTTGAGAAGCCAATATGAAAGGATCCTTTTTGTACCGAAGAGCCTTATGATTCAGACTTTTGAAGTACCCATCATCTCTCAACCCGATCGTCTTGCTTGTAATATCATACCAATCACAACGAAACAAATATACTGACCTGTCACCATGCTTGTTTTTCGAGTACATCAACTCAAGAACTTCCTTTAGAACACCATAGTACAGAATCTCTGCACCATGTTTAACTCCCTTTACCATGATGCCTGAATTTTGAGTTCTTCTCTTCCTCTCACGATCCAAAGTGTGATATCGAACACCATTCACGTTGCAGGCAGAGTACACTAGTAAACGCTTGTCTGGGCCACATGATAGCGAGTACAAATCCTCTGAAACATTCTGCTCTCCTATATTATGAATCTGTACATGATGACCACACATCAAAATGATAAGGTTAATGGCGTCAGTAATGCAAGATGGATATAAGACACATAAAAACAAATAGCTTACATGCTTCTCAACCACGTAGGGAATTCCTTCTTAAGTGTCTACTCAATGTTAGCCACACCTTTCATACGTAACTCTTCTCGGCAAACCCTACAACATCAAACAAAAAATAAACACATCAAAATTCATTATCTCTATGAGCCAACCGCATAATATGCATAAAAAGATGGCAAGAATACTTACTTCATGTACTTGTCTACATCACGACAATTATTAAGCACGTACCAAACCATTTCGTCGTACTCAGTATCATAAAGGTTCAGTTTTGACGCACCGAGACCTTTTGCAGCCATTGAAAAAATTGCTAGTTCATCAGAAGAAACATTCCTCTTCCCATCTTTGTTCCTATCTTCTTTGTTAAATCTTGTCTCAATATTTGTCAGATATCTAGAGCAATAGGACAAGCACTCATCCACGACATATGCCTCCGCAATTGACCCTTCTGGCTTTGCTCTGTTACAAACTATTCCCTTTAGGTACCCAAGCCTTCTTTCTATTGGATACATCCATCCATAATGCACAGGGCCCTTCAGAATTGCTTCTTCAGGAAGGTGAACAGCTAAATGAACCATGACATCAAAGAAGGCCGGTGGAAAAATCCTCTCAAGCTTGCTAAGAATTACAGGAATATCCTCCTTCATCTGGTGAAGCACATCAACTCGAAGAGTTTGTTAGCACAATTGTCTAAAAAAATTACCAAGTTTAGCAATGGCCTCATATATGTCCTTCCTCACAAGCCCTCTTAGTGCAGCTGGTATGACTTGTTGAAGTAGTATGTGACAGTCATGGGTCTTCAACCCATGCACTTTATATGTTTCAAGATCCACACATCTTGCTAGATTAGCAGCATACCCATCTGGGAATTTCACATTAGCTAAATACTCCCAGAATCTTTTCTTGTTCTCCTTGGTGAGATTATACTCTGCCTTTTTCTTCACCATTCCGCCCTTTCCATCAGGTTTCAGATGCAGATCATCCCGGATTCCTAACTTCTGCAAATCTATCCTGGCATTTGTTGTATCCTTATTCTTTCCCTCAATCTCAAGTAGGGTCCCAAGTATATTTTCACATATGTTCTTCTCGACGTGCATCACATCAATGTTGTATGCTAATTTTAGGTTTGACCAATATGGCAGATCATATAGGCTAACCTTCTGACTCCAGATTGGTTCATCTTTCTGAGTGCGCTTTCTCTTCTTATTGCCTGGATACTTTCCTGGTTTGAAATTCTTAACTTTCTCTAACTTCTCCAACACTTCGGCATTTGTGAACTTATGAGGTTTCTCTCGTTTCTCAACTGACCCGTTGAAATCCTTGCTTCTCCTAAAACGATGATTGGTGGGAAGAAATCTGCGATGCCCAACATACCCAATCTTTTTTTCCAGAGCCTCGGAGCAAGGGTTCTCATCACAGTGCACACATGCATAATAGCCTCTAGTGCTACGGCCTGATAGAGTGGCTAGTCCAGGGTAATCATGAATAGACCACAAGAACGCAGCATGCAAAGTAAATGGATCATCAGTCAATGCATCATACGTTTCCACACCGGTTCCCCAAAGCTTCATCATATCTGCTATCAATGGCTGCATAAATACATGGAACTCCTTTCCAGGTGCTTTTTTCCAGGAATAAGCAAAGCCATCATGAAATTGGACTGGTCCATGCACATCCATGGCGGGAAGTTGTACAGGATGACATAAACTGGCCACATACTATATGAGCTACTCATGTTTCCAAAGGGGTTGAATCCATCCGTGGCAATGCCAAGCCTAAAGTTACAAGCATATTTAGAAAACCAACCATACTCTCTGTCAAAGTGCTTCCATGCTTCACCATCAACTGGGTGTCTCATAACACCTTTCTCGGCGACCCTCTTCTTCTTGTGCCACCTAGCATCTGCCGACTGTTCCTTTGACACAAAAAATCTTTAAAGCCTAGGGATTATAGGAAAGTACCTAAGAACCTTGTGGGGTATCTTTTTCCTTCCCTCCGTGTCTTTCCATCTTGATGTCCCGCACTCGGGACAATGTGTGTTGTTGGCATAGTTACCCCAAAACAATGCACAATCAAACTTGCATACATGAATAGTCTCATAACCAAGCCCAGCTTCACGGAGAACACTCTTAGCTGCTTCATATGACTTTGGTATATCAGCATGTGGAAACGCCATGTTGAACACCTCAAGAAACATTATGAATCCTCTGTTTGTGACCCGGTTGTATGACTTAACATGGAGGAGCTTAATGATAAAGGATAGTCGTGTGAACTCGTTGCATCCTTCGTACAGTTCTTTCTTGGCTTCCTCAATCAGCTTGCAATAGAGGTTTGGTTGACCCTCACCTCGCCTTCCAGACCTAGCCAAATCATCTACCATATACGAAACATCATCTCGATTGTCTTCATTAAAGTCTTCATCATCAGACGTGTATGCAACATCCTCCGTCTCACCCCCTTCGTCATCACTCAACGATTCACCATGAAAGATCCACCTCGTATATGTGTTGGACATACCAGCGCATTGTATGTGCTCCTCAACAACTGGCTGGCTCTGGAGTTCTAGATTCAAGCAGTTACGACATGGGCATAGTACGTCTTGATTTTCTGGGAAATTTTGGCGAACAATATCTATAAACTCCTCAACACCTTTCAAGTACGATGTTGTGAAACGAGTTCCCTGTATCCAGCTTCGGTCCATTGTCCTACAAAAAATTCATTTACTTGTGAGAAAAAATATGCCTACACCATAACTAGCACACATGTGCCATATGGAAAATATTCACTTTTCGCAAACAATATAAAATTGCTCATATTTCCCACATTCATAAAAACTGAAAACTAAAGACTTTGAGCAGTACACTTTCAATATGTACATGAAACTATTATTTACCATGAAGTCTAGCAAGCATAATACTTTTTTAGTACATGTTAAACATCTCACCAAACTTTAATCTCCAAACTATACTTTTAATTCCAACGTTACCAAGTCCCAAAAGCTACAGAGCTAATCACGCGTGCAGACTGTCCAACCAAAATTTGCAACTTAAATACATGCGGAGTGCGGCGGTTAATACAGTACAAAAAAGGATAAATGCATTTAGAAATCATTCTCTATCTGTTAGTATGATGTCTCGATGACCACGGCTCGGCTGCGCAGGAGCTACTTTAAACATAGACTACACATCTATAGAAATTCAGTTTGTTAAAACAAATTCATGTGCTGTGGCGGCATCCCGGTGATCAAGGAGATGAGACCGGCTGTTCGGAAACTGCACGGTGTCTCGATGATCAACTAGAGGAGGTCAGTAATAATTCAAGTAAATGGCATCAGTTCATACTTCATAGTTCCATACAACAAACTGATTGTACATTCAGGTTCAGGAAATAAATGACATCAATTCACACATCTGAGATCTCATTACACAAGTAACACAATGCCAAATTATCTAAAAGTAAATTGCATAAATTGATTAAAAGTCCCTGTTCTTTGCTACTGAAGAAGTTGAGAAGAACTGCAGAAAAACTCACGAGGCCGTCGGCCGTCAGAAGTGTTGTAGTCGCGGTGGAGAACTGGGGATTGGAGGGACTACAACAGCCAGTCCACTGACCACCGGCAGGCGGCAGCAGGCCACCAGCTCCTCCGGAGATCCGGGACTCACTCCAGGTCAGCGGCTTGCCCCGGACGTTCGGCGGCTCGCGCCGTGGCCGTGTGGTGGGAGGAAAGCCGATGGAGTAGAAGGTGAGCGGAGGGGCGACACGTCGTGCTGGAGTCTGGCGGCTCGTGCTGTGGCCGTGTGGTGGGAGGAGATCCGGTGGAGGAGAAGGTGAGTGGGGGGCGGCACGTCGTGCCGGAGTGTGGCGGCGCATAAGGCAGCGGGAGCGGCAGCCACGCGCGTGAGCCAGATGGGGATTAAGGTCGCTCGTCGCTACTTGCGTCTCGCTAGCCAGGAGAAACAGAGGAAAAAAATACATAGTACTAGTATATTTTTGGATGGCCTCAGTTCGGAATTGGACCAAATAGTGCGTGGAGAAAAAAATGCTACTATGATACGACTATGACTCCAACAATGGTCCCAGAGTATATTTCTACTATGATACCTATTATGATACGACTATGATTTCTTGGTATGAAAAAAATCTTACTATGGTATGACTATGATACGACTATGATTCCTTAGTATGAAAAAAAATCCTACCATGAACAACGTACGGGATGGCCTAGAGTATATTTCTGGGTGTGTCACGACACACCTGGTGAACCACCGGATGGCCCCAGGGTATATTTCTGGGTGTGCCAAGGCACACCCGGCGCACCCCCGGATATGTCAATGTGTACAATTTTTGTGATATATTTTTACCGTATTTCTTTTTTGACATGTGCGTCCCACCTCCTTAGATCTCACCACTAGATATATGTGACAATATACTAGCATCACTGATTTGAATTCTTCTATGACCCAACCATGTCTGTCATGGGAACTACCAACACCGTCATAGAATATGGTAATGAGTGACGGTGATTATGTGGCCGTCACGGATTGGGCAGATTTTGTGATGCTAGGTGTGTATTGTCACACATTATCATATTCGGTGACGTTACGAGACACTGTTATGAGCATTTTCGTCACAGTATATCAGATCTCTTGTAGTGATAGTTATATATAGGTGAGAAGAAGTGTGTACAAATAAATACATATAATTTTTCTACCCGTTGTGTTTGAAGAGTAGTAGGTGAGCACGAATTAATATATGGTTTTTTGACACTTCTGAATCCGAGAACAAGTATTTGAGACATCGCATGTGATATTAATTGAAGGGAAAAGGTAGTACTCCAACAATTTCATAGTGACGTTGAGGTTATCAGTTGGGCCTTGTGTTATTATTCAACAGTAAGGGAATTAATTTAACTTCAATAGTGTATCCAAAAGATTAGGCCTGCAAACCAATGTGCGTGTTTCAAAGCCCATATCAAAATCAGGACCATCATATAACCGAGAATCAGCCCACTATGTTGTTGGTTGCTAGGTATATGGTTTAACAATGAGTTGGCCACCCAAGTGCATGAGTTTCTAGCAAACGATACTTTTCCCTCGGTGAGAAACCAAGTTATGAATTCGTGGAGGCAGTTGTGTTTTGCAAGAGAGGTAATCTTCTACAACATAAATAAAACTTTGATTGTATCCCCAACAACCGTAACAAGGGTTCTGAAAATTCTAGTCTTGCTAGTTGAACAAGAAAATCAAAAGATAATCATGGAAGATTTTTTTGTATTTTTGAAATTAAATATAATTAAAATAAAGTGTGTGTTTAAAAGTTGATGGAATGTGATTCTTATGATAAAACTGGATCGTGGTTCATAGGTTCATCAAGTACATCTCCACAACAGGAAAAAAAAAGACGGCAAGTAACATATTCATGTGAAAAAGTACACAATAAAATAGTTCATGCCAAACCATGTGTGACATGTTCATATTATATAGGTAATATATTCATAATTCTATAAACTGAGACCCTCTTTGCATCTATAGTTAATAGACTTTTTGTAGCTCGAGATACCCTCTGGTGTTGGGGAACGTCGCATGGGAAACAAAAAAATTCCTACGTACACGCAAACCTATCCATGGTGATGAGCATCTACGAGAGGGAGAGTGGATCTACGTACCCTTGTAGATCGCTAAGCGGGAAGCGTTAAGAAACGCAGTTGGTGTAGTCGAACTTCTTCGCGATCCAAATCGCCGAGCGTCCCGCGATCCAATCACGAACCGTCGCGCGAACCAATCACGAACCGTCCCGCGATCCAATCACGAACGTTTCGTGGCCTTGATCACGATCCTTCCGATCTAGTACCGAACGGACGACACCTTCGCGTTCAGCACACGTGCAGCTTGATGACGATCTCCACCGTCTTGATCCAGCAAGAGGAGGTGGAGAGGAGAGAGAGTTCACCGGCAGCGTGACGGCTCTCCGGTGATGGTGGTGGTGGAGCAATTCCGGCAGGGCTTCGCCTAAGCGCTGTAGAAATCCGATCTAGAGGAGCACCGGTGAAACGGGTAGCACGTGGCCGTAAGTTGTGTGCAAAAACCTAGCTATCCACCAATATATATAGGAGGAGAGGAGGGGAAGAGGGGCTGGCGTACCAAGTCTCCCTAGGGGAGTCGGCCAGCCAAGGAGTGTGGAATCCTATTCCACCTCCAATCCTAGTTGGAGTAGGATTGCCTCCTATTGGCTAATTTTTGCCTTTTTCCTTTTAGCCTTTTCCCCCTGCGCCATGGGCCTTTCTAGGCTGATTTTCCAGCCCACAAAGGGATGGTTAATACTCTCCCACAGCCCATGATCCCTCTAGGGTCGAAATACCCCTCCCGGAGGTCCCCCGGTACACTACCGGCACTCCCGGTACACTACCGATGAGCCCGAAACTTTTCCGGAAACCAAACTGGGATTTCCTATATATGAATCTTTACCTCCGGACCATTCCGGAGCTCCTCGTGACGTCCAGGATCTCATCCGGGACTCCGAACAACCTTCGGTCACCACCATACATAACTCTACACTACCGAAACGTGACCGAACCTTAAGTGTGCAGACCCTGCGGGTTCGAGAACTATGTAGACATGACCGAGACACCTCTACGGTCAATAACCAATGGAGGGACCTGGACATCCACATTGGTTCCTACATATTCTACGAACATCTATATCGGTCGAACCTCTATGTCAAGGATTCAGTTAATCCCGTATAACGTTCCCTTTGTTCTTCGGTATGTTACTTGCCCGAGATTTGATCGTCGGTATCTCCATACCTAGTTCAACCTCGTTACCGGCAAGTCTCTTTACTCGTTCCGTAATACAAGATTCACGCAACTAACAATTAGTCACATTGCTTGCAAGGCTTATTGTGATGTTGCATTACCGAGTGGGCCCCGAGATACCTCTCCGTCACACGGAGTAACAAATCCCAGTCTCGATCCATGCCAACTCAACAGACACCATCGGAGATACCTGTAGAGCACCTTTGTAGTCACCCAGTTACGTTGCGACATTTGATACACACAAGGCACTCCTCCGATATCCGTGAGTTGCATGATCTCATGGTCATAGGAACATATACATTGACATGCAGAAAACAGTAGCAATAAACTGACACGATCATATGCTACGTCTATAGTTTGGGTCTTGTCCATCACATCATTCTCCTAATGATGTGATCCCGTTATCAAATGACATCACATGTCAATGGCTAGGAAACCCTGACCATCTTTGATCAACGAGCTAGTTCACTAGAGGCATACTAGGGACACATTGTTGTCTATTTACCCACACATGCAATGTGTTTCCAACCAATGCAATTATAGCATGGATAATAAACGATTATCATGAACAAGGAAATATAATAATAAACACTTTATATATTGCCTCTAGGGCATATTTCCAACAGTCTCCCACTTGCACTAGAGTCAATAATCTAGTTCACATCACTATGTGATTTACATGGTAATGAATCGAACACCCATACAGTTCTGGTGTTGATCATGTTTAGCCCTTGGAAGAGGTTTAGTAAACGGGTCTGCAACATTCAGATCCGTGTGCACTTTGCAAATATTTATGTCCTTCTCCTCGATGTAGAACCGGATGGAGTTGAAGCGTCGCTTTATGTGTCTGGTCCTCTTGTGAAACCTTGGTTCCTTGGCTAGAGCAATGGCACCAGTGTTGTCACAGAACAGATTTATTGGATTCAGTGTACTGGGCACTACTCCAAGATCTGTCATGAACTGCTTCATCCAGACACCTTTCTTCGCTGCCTCCGAGGCTGCGATATACTCCGCTTCACACGTAGAATCAGCTACCACGCTTTGCTTGGAACTGCACCAGCTTATCGCTCCCCCGTTAAGAATAAATACGTATCCGGTTTGCGACTTCGAGTCGTCCGGATCAGTGTCAAAGCTTGCATCGATGTAACCCTTTACGACGAGCTCTTCATCACCTCCATAAACGAGAAACATGTCCTTAGTCCTGTTAAGGTACTTAAGGATATTCTTGACCGCTTGTCAGTGCTCCATTCCGGGATCACTTTGAAACCTTCCAGACATACTTATGGCAAGGCTGACATCGGGTCTTGTGCACAGCATTGCATACATGATAGAGCCTATGGCTGAAGCATAGGGGATGACGCTCATCTTTTCTTTATCTTCTGCAGTCACTGGGCATTGAGTCTTACTCAACTTCACACCTTGTACACAGGAAAGAACCCCTTCTTGGCCTGTTCCATTTTGAACTTCTTCAAAACTTTATCAAGGTATGTGCTCTGTGAAAGTGCTATTAAGCGTCTCGACCTATCTCTATAGATCTTAATGCCTAATATGAAAGCAGCTTCTCCTAGGTCCTTCATTGAAAAACTCTTATTCAAATATTCCTTCACGCTTTCCAGCATTTCTATATCGTTTCCGATCAGCAATATGTCATCCACATATAACACTAGAAACGCTATAGAGCTCCCACTCACTTGCTTGTAGATACAAGCTTCTCCATAAACTTGTATAAACCCAAACGCTTTGATCACTTCATCAAAGTGCTTATTCCAACTCCGAGATGCTTGCACCAGTCCATAAATGGATCGCTGGAGTTTGCAAACTTTGTCAGCATTCTCTGGATCAACAAAACCTTCGTGTTGCATCATATACAACTCTTCCTCAAGGAAACCGTTGAGGAATGCCGTTTTGACATCCATGTGCCAAATTTCATAGTCAAAATAAGCAGCTATTGCCAACATGATTCTGACAGACTTAAGCATCGCTACGGGTGAGAAAGTCTCATCGTAGTCAACTCCTTGAACTTGTGAAAAACCCTTTGCCACAAGTCGAGCTTTATAGACGGTGACATTACCGTCTGCGTCCGTCTTCTTCTTATAGATCCATTTGTTCTGAATGGCCTTTCGCCCTTCAGGTAGTACTTCCAAAGTCCATACTTTGTTTTCATACATGGATCCCATCTCGGATTTCATGGCCTCTAACCATTTCTCGGAATCCGGGCCCATCACTGCTCCTCCATAGCTCGTAGGTTCATTGTTGTCTAACAACATGACCTCCAAGACAGGGTTGTCGTACCACTCGGGAGCAGTATGCGTCCTTGTCGACCTACGAGGTTCAATAGCGGCTTGATCCGAAGCTTCATGATCATCATCATTAACTTCCTCTTCTACCGTCGTAGGTTCCACAGAAACATCTTTCTGCACTGCGCTACTTTCTGGTTGAAGTAGAGGTTCAATAACCTCATCAAGCTCTATTTTCCTCCCACTTAATTCTTTCGAGAGAAACTCTTTCTCAAGAAATGTTTTGTTCTTAGCGACAAACACTTTGCCTTCGGATCTGAGATAGAAGGTATACCCGACTGTCCCTTTCGGGTATCCCATGAAGACGCATATTTCCGATTTGGGTTCCAGCTTTTGAGGATGAAGCTTTTTGACATAAGCATCACATCCCCAAACTTTAAGAAACGACAACTTCAGCTTTTTGCCAAACCACAATTCATATGGCGTCGTCTCAATGGATTTCGACGGTGCCCTATTTAAAGTGAATGCAGCTGTCTCTAATGCATAACCCCAAAACGATAGTGGCAAATCGGCAAGAGACATCATAGAACGCACCATATCTAATAAGGTCCGATTACGATGTTCAGACACACCATTACACTGTGGTGTTCCGGGCGGTGTCAACTGTGAAACAATTCCACACTGACTTAAGTGACTGCCAAACTCATAACTCAGATATTCACCTCCTCGATCAGATCGCAGAAATTTAATCTTCTTGTTACGATGATTCTCAACTTCACTCTGAAATTGCTTAAACTTTTCAAATGTTTCAGACTTGTGTTTCATCAAGTAAATATACCCATATCTACTTAAGTCATCAGTGAAGGTGAGAAAGTAACGATAACCACCGCGCGCTTCAACATTCATTGGACCGCACACATCACTATGTATGATTTCCAATAAGTCACTCGCCCGTTCCATTGTTCCAGAGAACGGCGTTTTGGTCATCTTGCCCATCAGGCATGGTTCACATGTGTCAAGTGATTCAAAATCAAGTGACTCCAAAAGTCCATCAGCATGGAGCTTCCTCATGCGTTTTACACCAATATGACCTAAACGGCAGTGCCACAAGAAAGTGGTACTATCATTAACTACTCTACATCTTTTGGCATCAGTGTTATGAACATGTGTGTCATCACTATCAAGATTCAATATGAATAAATCCCTAACATTGGGTGCATGACCAGAAAAGATATTTACTCATATAAATAGAACAACCTTTATTCTCTGATTTAAATGAGTAACCGTCTCGCAATAAACAAGATCCGGATATAATGTTCATGCTTAACGCAGACACTAAATAACAATTATTCAGGTTCATCACTAATCCCGATGGTAATCGAAGAGAGAGCGTGCCGACGGCGATCACATCAACCTTGGAACCATTTCCCACGCGCATTGTCACTTCGTCCTTTGCTAGTCTTCGTTTATTCCGTAGTTCCTGTTTTGTGTTGCAAATATGAGCAACCGAACCGGTATCAAATACCCAGGCACTACTACGAGAACTAGTAAGGTACACATCAATAACATGTATATCATATATACCTTGTTTGTCGTTGGCCGCCTTCTTGTCAGCCAGGTACTTGGGGTAGTTCCGCTTCCAGTGACCAGTTCCCTTGCAATGAAAGCACTCAGTTTCTGGCTTAGGTCCATGCTTAGGCCTTTTTGTAGGAGTAGCAACTGCTTTGCCATCCTTCTTAGTTTTACCCTTCTTGCCTTTTCCCTTGCCATTTTTCTTGAAACTAGTGGTTTTATTGACCATCAACACTTGATGTTCTTTCTGGATTTCAGACTCAGCGACTTTCAGCATCGCAAACAGCTTAGATGATGACTTGTTCATCCCGTGCATGTTATAGTTCATCACAAAACTCTTGTAACTAGGTGGCAGTGATTGAAGAACTCTATCAATGATCGCCTCTTGCGGAAGGGCAATTCCCAACTCAGCTAGACGGTTTGAGTACCCAGACATTCTAAGTATATGCTCACTGACAGACCCGTTCTCCTCCATCTTGCAAGCATAGAATTTATCGGAGGTCTCATACCTCTCGATCCGGGCATTCTTTTGAAAGATAAACTTCAACTCCTGGAACATCTCATATGCTCCATGACGTTCAAAACGTCTTTGAAGTCCCGGTTCTAAGCCATACAATATTGCACACTGAACTATTGAGTAGTCTCTAGCACGAGCCTCCCAAGCGTTCTTAACGTCTTCGGAGGTCGTGTCTTCTGGTTGGTTACCAAGCGGTGCATCAAGGACATATTGTTTCTGGGAAGTCGTAAGGATAATCCTCAGATTACGGGCCCAATCAACAAAGTTACTTCCGTCATCTTTCAACTTAGCTTTCTCTAGGAACGCATTAAAATTCAGGGGTGCTACTGTGCGAGCCATTGATCTACAACATAAATATGCAAAGGTTACTTAGACTATTGTTCATGATAACGAGTTTAGTTAATCAAATTACTAAAACTCCCACTCAAATTGACATCCCTCAGGTCATCTGAGTGTAACATGATCCAAATTCACCAACTCAAGTCCGATCATCACGTGAGTTAGGTTGGCTTCAATGGTGAACATCACTATGTTGATCATATCTACTATATGACTCATGTTCGACCTTTCGGTCTCTTGTGTTCTGAGGCCATGTCTGTACATGCTAGGCTCGTCAAGTTTAACCCGAGTGTTCTGCACGTGCAAATCTGGCTTGCACCCGTTGTATGTGAACGTAGAGTCTATCACACCCGACCACACGTGGTGTCTCGACACGACAAACTTTCGCAACGGTGCACACTCGGGGAGAACACAGTTCATCTTGAAATTTAAGTGAGGGATCACCTTATAATGCTACCGTCGTACTAAGCAAAACAAGGTGCATAAAAGGATTAACATCTCATGCAATTCATAAGTGACATGATATGGCCATGAACTTGTGTTTAAGATCACCATCTTTGAAACACCAGCATGATCTCCATCGTCACCGGCACAACACCATGATCTCCATCATCTTGATCTCCATCAACGTGTCGCCATCGGGGTTGTCACGCCCTGCATGCTTCTACTACTATTGCTACAGTAGCGATAAAGTAAAGCATTACATAGCGCTTAATGATTGACACGCAGGTCATACAATAATTAAAGACAACCCTATGGCTCCTGCCGATTGTCATACTCATCGACATGCAAGTCGTGAAATTCTATACATCACATGATCATCTCATACATCGCATATATCTCATCATGTAATTGGCCATATCATATCACAACATACCCTGCAAAAACAAGTTAGATGTCCTCTAATTGTTGTTGCAAGTTTTACGTGGCTGCTACGGGTATCTAGCAAGAACGATTCTCACCTACGCATAATACACAACGGTGATACATAGATTGTTTTTCAACCTTCTCAAGGACCGCCTTTGTCAGATCCGATCCAACTAAAGTAAGAGAAACTGTCACCCGCAAGCCATCTAAGCAACAAGTTACGTCGAGGGAACCGGTCTCTCGTAAGCGTACGAGTAATGTTGGTCCGGGCCGCTTCATCTTACAATCCCGCTGAACCAAAATCCGACCAAGGAAGGAAGCAATCTAAGCATCAACGCCCACAAACCTTTTGTGTTCTACTCGAGATCTCATCGAACCATCAACCTAGCTCATGATGCCACTGTTGGGGAACGTCGCATGGGAAACAAAAAATTTCCTACGCACACGCAAACCTATCCATGGTGATGATCATCTATGAGAGGGAGAGTGGATCTACGTACCCTTGTAGATCGCTAAGCGGGAAGCGTTAAGAAACGCGGTTGGTGTAGTCGAACTTCTTCGCGATCCAAATCGCCGAGCGTCCCGCGATCCAATCACGAACCGTCCCGCGAACCAATCACGAACCGTCCCACGATCTAATCATGAACCGTCCCGCGATCCAATCACGAACGTTTCGTGGCCTTGATCACGATCCTTCCGATCTAGTACCGAACGGACGGCACCTCCGTGTTCAGCACACGTGCAGCTTGATGACGATCTCCACCGTCTTGATCCAGCAAGTGGAGGTGGAGAGGAGAGAGAGTTCACCGGCAGCGTGACGGCACTCCGGTGATGGTGGTGGTGGAGCAATTCCGGCAGGGCTTCGCCTAAGCGCTGCAGAAATCCGATCTAGAGGAGCACCGGTGAAACGGGTAGCTCGTGGCCGTAAGTAGTGTGCAAAACCCTAGCTATCCACCAATATATATAGGAGGAGAGGAGGGGAAGAGGGGCTGGCGTACCAAGTCTCCCTAGGGGAGTCGGCCGGCCAAGGAGGGTGGAATCCTATTCCACCTCCAATCCTAGTTGGAGTAGGATTGCCTCCTATTGGCTGATTTTTGCCTTTTTCCTTTTAGCCTTTTTCCCTTGCGCCATGGGCCTTTCTAGGCTGATTTTCCATTCCACAAAGGGCTGGTTAATACTCTCCCACAGACCATGGTCCCTCTAGGGTCGAAATACCCCCCCCGGAGGTCCCCCGGTACACTACCGACACTCCTGGTACACTACCGATGAGCCCAAAACTTTTCCGGAAACCAAACTAGGACTTCCTATATATGAATCTTTACCTCCGGACCATTCCGGAGCTCCTCGTGATGTCCGGGATCTCATTCGGGGCTCCAAACAACCTTCGGTCACCACCATACATAACTCTACACTACCGAAACATCACCGAACCTTAAGTGTGCAGACCCTGCGGGTTCGAGAACTATGTAGAAATGACCGAGACACCTCTACGGTCAATAACCAATGGAGGGACCTGGACGTCCACATTGGTTCCTACATATTCTACGAAGATCTATATCGGTCGAACCTCTATGTCAAGGATTCAGTTAATCCCGTATAACATTCCCTTTGTTCTTCGGTATGTTACTTGCCCGAGATTTGATCATCGGTACCTCCATACCTAGTTCAACCTCGTTACCGGCAAGTCTCTTTACTCGTTCCGTAATACAAGATCCCGCAACTAACAATTAGTCACATTGCTTGCAAGGATTATTGTGATGTTGCATTACCGAGTGGGCCCCGAGATACCTCTCCGTCACACGGAGTAACAAATCCCAGTCTCGATCCATGCCAACTCAACAGACACCATCGGAGATACATTTAGAGCACCTTTATAGTCACCCAGTTACGTTGCGATGTTTGATACACACAAGGCACTCCTCCGATATCCGTGAGTTGCATGATCTCATGGTCATAGGAACATATACATTGACATGCAGAAAACAGTAGCAATAAACTGACACGATCATATGCTACGTCTGTAGTTTGGGTCTTGTCCATCACATCATTCTCCTAATGATGTGATCCCGTTATCAAATGACATCACATGTCAATGGCTAGGAAACCCTGACCATCTTTGATCAACGAGCTAGTTCACTAGAGGCATACAAGGGACACATTGTTATATATTTACCCACACATGCAATGTGTTTCCAATCAATGCAATTATAGCATGGATAATAAACGATTATCATGAACAAGGAAATATAATAATAAACACTTTATATATTGCCTATAGGGCATATTTCCAACATCTGGACCATCCAAAAATTAAGTGCAAACATAAATAATTTCCTTAAGCAAGATGACACACTACTACGGGTCGAGATGGCACTAACTGGCCAAAAATAGTCATCAATGTGCTAGTGACCCATTGATGTTTTCGGTGAGTGATAACTTCTTCATCGGTTTGGTTGCCGACGAGTGAGTGATAGTTATGTAGAGAAGGCATAAGTGGATGCTTTGATTGGTTGTGGAGACCGTTCAATAGAACAGTACTGATTGCTCTAGCATAGAGGCCAATCAGTGTTGACATAGTTTAATTTTTGGACAGAGTACCCCTATATGCACCATATACATACACGTGTATATATCATATCTTATATGACAGATAAGAACAAAAACAAGTGATACACATTCCTCCAACATATTCATTTCATGTCACTAGTCACATGAATCTTGCATATATACATATCCATATCATCACACTCATGTGTACATGCAATCATTTTCCAAAGATTCAATGAGAAGACACACATTGCGATTTTTGATTTCAAATATTAAATTGTCATATGGACCGACGACATGAATGCCAAGATAATGAATATGTTATCCAACTACGACATAGCGACATATAACCAAAAAAATTATATGCACCCACAACACAGACTACAAAACAGGAACATAAGTTTGCACAAAAAACTAGTAAGATTCGGTGGAAACTACTGTTGCTTCACGACATTTCCCTAAGTCTTGAGACTTTCCTGAAGAGGTAGGCTTCGTATTCGCATTTATGTGTCGTCCATGTTAGACATTTCCTTCCTTGAATAGTGGTTCTCGAACAAAGATGATGACTTCCCTGAAGATTTCGTAAGAGTTGGTAGATGGTTTTGCTGAAGGAGGTGGCACGAGTGTACTTGGCATGGGACCCATCAACTGTGTAGGGTCAACATAAAATGTACCTGATGGCTTCATTATTTTAACATTAATGAAATGAGCCAGAAGTTTTATGATGGATGCTAGCTCTTTGTTGTGGCCAAACTATCCTTCATCTAGAAGTTAATGTTTCTTATGAATTCGGCTTCACATTGAAATGAGTGGAAGCGACGAAGAATCTCAGCCATATGGATGCGCACATAGAAACCAGACGACTTGCATCGGGCTATCACAAGGTGAAGAATCGGATTATGTGGGCTAGCTTGGACGTTTCCTTCTTTGCATTCCCGTCTAGGGCACATCTCCATCACCTCTTTATTCTGTCATGTTTATATTGCTTCAAAATGCCCAAAAATATTTATTGGGTATTTCTTTCCGCCACCACCACCTCATGTTCTGTGACGATCTAATGTGGAGGTATATTTAGGTACTCTGCTGGCAGGAGAAATCATCCATGCGACTTTTCCATCGACATTTCCGCCACCATGACCATGTGTGAATAGTTTGTAGTCCTCCTTTGACTGTGGACCCATCAAAGTAGCTAGATGGTGTTGGGAGACGTAGTAGTAAATCAAAAAATTTCCTATGATCACCAAGATCTATCTATGGAGAAACAAGCAACGAGTGGGGAGAGATTGCATCTTCATACCTTTGAAGATTGCTAAGCGGAAGCGTTACAAGAACGCGGTTGGTGGATTCATACTCGTAGCGATTCAGATCGTGGTGGACTCTGATCTTAGCGCCGAACAACGACGCCTCTGGGTTCAACACACGTGCAGCCCGGTGACGTCTCCTACGCCTTGATCCATCAAGGAGGAAGGAGAGGTTGAGGGAGAGCTCCGGCAGCACAACGGCGTAGTGACGGTGGAGCTGTGTGGTCTCCGGCAGGGCTTCGCCAAGCACTACGGAGAATGATGAGAGGGAGGAGTAGGGCTGCGCCGAGAGAGGAAGAAACTTGTGTTCTCGGCAGCCCAAAAAGCACCACTATATATAGGAGGAGAGGGAGGAGGGTGCCCACCCCTAGGGTTCTCACCCTAGGGTGGTGCAGCAGCCCTAGATGGGTTCTGGCCGGCAGCTAGAGAGGGGAGAGGGGGAGGGCGCAGCCCTAATGGGCCTTAGGCCCATCTGGGTCTAGGGTTTCCCCTCCCTCCCACCTTTCCTGCGCCTTGGGCCAGGGTGGAGGGCGCACCAGCCCACTCTAGGGCTGGTCCCTTCCAGTCTCGGCCCACGCAGCCCTCTGGGGCTGGTGGACCCACTTGGTGGACCCCCAGAACACTTCCGGTGGTCCCGGTACGTTACCCGTAATTCCTGAAACACTTCCGGTGGCCAAATCCTCACTTCCTATATATCAATATTTGTCTCCGGACCATTCCGGAACTCCTCGTGACGTCCGGGATCTCATCCGGGACTCCGAACAACCTTAGGTAACCATGTACACTATTTCCCTATAACCCTAGCGTCATCGAACCTTAAGTGTGTAGACCCTACGGGTTCGGGAGACACGTAGACATGACCGAGACACCTTTCCGGTCAATAACCAACAGCGGGATCTTGATACCCATGTTGGCTCCCACATGATCTGGATACTTGCCCGAGATTCGATCGTCGGTATCCCTATACCTTGTTCAATCTCATTATCGGCAAGTCTCTTTACTCGTTCCGTAACAATCATCCCATGGCTAACTCCTTAGTCACATTGAGCTCATTATGATGATGTCTTACCGAGTGGGCCCAGAGATACCTCTCCATCATACGGAGTGACAAATCCTAGTCCCGATTCGTGCCAACCCAACAGACACTTTCGGAGATACCCGTAGTGCACCTTTATAGCCACCCAGTTACGTTCTGACGTTTGGCACACCCAAAGCATTCCTACGGTATCCGGGAGTTGCACAATCTCATGGTCTAAGGAAACGATACTTGACATTGGAAAAGCTTTAGCATACGAACTACACGATCTTGTGCTATGCTTAGGATTGGGTCTTGTCCATCACATCATTCTCCTAATGATGTGATCCCGTTATCAATGACATCCAATGTCCATGGTCATGAAACCGTGGCCATCTATTGATCAACGAGCTAGCCAACTAGAGGCTCACTAGGGACATGTTGTGGTCTATGTATTCACACATGTATTACGGTTTACGGTTAACACAATTATAGTATGAACAATAGACAATTATCATCAACAAGGAAATTCAATAATAACCATTTTATTATTGCCTCTAGGGCATATTTCCAATAGTCTCCCACTTGCACTAGAGTCTAGTTACATTTGTGATGAATTGAACACCCATAGCATTCTGGTGTTGATCATGTATTGCTCATGAGAGAGGTTTAATCCATGGATCTGTGACATTCAGATCCGTATGCACTTTACAAATATCTATATCTCCCTCCTGAATGTAATCACGGATGGAGTTGAAGCGACGCTTGATGTGTCTTGTCTTCTTGTGAAACCTGGGCTCCTTCGCAAGGGAAATAGCTCCAGTGTTGTCACAGAATAGAGTCATTGGGACCGACGCACTTGGAATCACTCCTAGGTCGGTGATGAACTCCTTCATCCAGACTCCTTCCTTTGCTGCTTCCGAAGCAGCTATGTACTCCGCTTCACATGTAGATGCCGCCACGACGCTTTGCTTGCTGCTGCACCAACGGACTGCCCCTCCGTTCAAAATATACACGTACCTGGTTTGTGACTTGGAGTCGCCCGGATGTGTGTCAAAGCTAGCATCGACGTAACCCTTCATGATGAGCTCTTCGACACCTCCATATACGAGAAACATGTCCTTTGTCCTTCCAGGTACTTCAGGATATTCTTGACCGCTGTCCAGTGTTCCACTCCGGGATCACTTTGGTACCTCCCTACCAAACTTATGGCAAGGTTCACATCAGGTCTGGTACACAGCATGGCATACATAATAGAGCCTATGGCTGAAGCATAGGGGATGACACTCATCTCTTCTCTATCCTTTGTCGTGGTCGGGCATTGAGTCCTACTCAATCTCACACCCTGTAACACAGGCAAGAACCCCTTCTTGGACTGATCCATATTGAACTTCTTCAATATCTTTTCAAGGTATGTGCTTTGTGAAAGACCTATGAGGCGTTTCGATCTATCTCTGTAGATCTTAATACCTAATATGTAAGCATCTTCTCCAAGGTCCTTCATTGAAAAACATTTATTCAAGTAGACCTTTACACTTTCCAAAAGTTCTATATCATTTCCCATCAACAATATGTCATCCACATATAATATGAGAAATGCTATAGAGCTCCCACTCACTTTCTTGTAAATACAGGGTTCTCCATAAACCTGCATAAACCCAAACGCTTTAATCACCTCATTAAAGCGAATGTTCCAACTCCGAGATGCTTGCACCAGCCCATAGATGGAGCGCTGGAGCTTGCATACTTTGTTAGCATCTTTAGGATCGAAAAAACCTTACAGCTGCATCATATACAGTTCTTCCTTAAGGAAGCCATTAAGGAATGCCGTTTTGACGTCCATTTGCCAGATCTCATAATCACAAAATGCAGCAATTGCTAACATCATTCGGACAGACTTCAGCATCGCTACGGGTGAGAAAGTCTCATCGTAGTCAACTCCTTGAACTTGTCGATAACCCTTAGCAACAAGCCGAGCCTTATAGACAGTCACATTACCATCATCGTCAGTCTTCTTCTTAAAGATCCATTTATTTTCAGTGGCTCGCTTATCATCAGGCAAGTCCACCAAAGTCCACACTTTGTTCTCATACATGGATCCTATCTCGGATTTCATGGCTTCAAGCCATTTGTTGGAATTCGGGCCTGCCATTGCTTCTTCATAGTTTGAAGGTTCACCGTTGTCCAACAACATGATCTCCAGGACAGGGTTGTCGTACCACTCTGGTGTGGAACATGTCCTAGTGGACCTTCGACGTTCAATAGTAACTTGATCTGAAGTTTCTTGATCATCATCATTAACTTCCTCTCCAGCTGGTGCAGGATCCATAGAAACAACTTCCTGTGCTGCGCTACTCTCCGGTTCGAGTGGAGGTACAATTACCTCATCAAGTTCTATTTTCCTCCCACTTACTTCTTTCGAGACAAACTCTTTCTCGAGAAAGGAACCATTCTTGGCAACAAAGACTTTGCCTTCGGATCTAAGGTAGAAGGTATACCCCATAGTCTCTTTGGGATATCCTATGAAGACGCATTTTTCCGCTTTGGGTTCGAGCTTCTCAGGTTGAAGTTTCTTCACATAAGCATCGCATCCCCAAACTTTTAGAAATGACATCTTAGGTTTCTTTCCAAACCATAATTCATACGGTGTTGTCTCAACGGACTTTGACGGTGCCCTATTTAAAGTGAATGCGGCAGTCTCTAATGCATATCCCCAAAATGATAGCGGTAAGTCGGTAAGAGACATCATAGATCACACCATATCACATAGAGTGCAATTACGACGTTCAGACACACCATTTCGCTGAGGTGTGCCAGGTGGCGTGAGTTGTGAAACAATTCCACATTTCCTTAGGTGCGTACCAAACTCGTGACTTAAATATTCTCCGCCACGATCAGATCGTAGGCACTTTATTTTCCTGTCACATTCATTCTCTACCTCGCTCTGAAATTCCTTGAACCTTTCAAAGGTTTTAGACTTGTGTTTCATTAAGTAGACATACCCATATCTGCTCAAGTCATTAGTGAGCGTGAGAACATAACGGTAGCCACCGCGAGCCTCGACGCTCATTGGACCGCATACATCGGTATGTATTATCTCCAATAAGTCAGTTGCTCGCTCCATTGCTCCCGAGAACGGAGTCTTGGTCATCTTGCCCATGAGGCATGGTTCGCACATGTCAAATGATTCGAAATCAAGAGACTCCAAAAGTCCATCCGCATGGAGCTTCTTCATGTGTTTGACACCAATATGACCAAGGCGACAGTGCCACATGTAAGTGGGACTATCGTTATCAACCTTACACTTTTTGGTACTCACACTATGGACATGTGTAACATCACGTTCGAGATTCATCAAAAATAAACCATTGACCAGCGGGGCATGACCATAAAACATTTCTCTCATATAAATAGAACAACCATTATTCTCAGATTTAAATGAGTAGCCATCTCGCATCAAGCGAGATCCAGATACAATGTTCATGCTCAAAGCTGGTACTAAATAACAATTATTGAGGTTTAAATATAATCACGAAGGTAGATGTAGAGGTAGCGTGCCGACGGCGATCACATCGACCTGGGAACCATTCCCGACGCGCATCGTCACCTCGTCCTTTGCCAGTCTCCGCTTATTCCGCAGCTCCTGCTTGGAGTTACAAATGTGAGCAACTGCACCGGTATCAAATACCCAGGAGCTACTACGAGCGCTGGTTAGGTACACATCAATAACAAGTATATCACATATACCTTTAATGTTGCTGGCCTTCTTATCCGCTAAGTACTTGGGGCAGTTCCACTTCCAGTGACTGGTACCCTTGCAATAAAAGCACTCAGTCTCAGGCTTGGGTCCATTCTTGTTCTTCTTCCTGACAACTTGCTTACCGAGCGCGGCAATAGCTTTGTCGTCCTTCTTGAAGTTCTTTTTACCCTTGCCTTTCTTGAAACTAGTGGTCTTATTGACCATCAACACTTGATGCTCCTTTTTGATCTCGACCTCCGCTGATTTCAACATCGAGTACAACTCAGGAATGGACTTCTCCATCCCTTTCATGTTGTAGTTCATCACAAAAGCTCTTGTAGCTAGGTGGAAGCGACTGGAGGATTCTGTCAATGACCGAGTCATCTGGGAGATTAACTCCCAGCTGAGTCAAGTGGTTGTGCAACCCAGACATTTTGAGTATGTGCTCACTGGCATAACTATTCTCCTCCATCTTACAGCTGAAGAACTTGTCGAAGACTTCATATCTCTCGACCTGGGCATGAGCTTGGAAAACTAGTTTCAGCTCTTGGAACATCTCATATGCTCCGTGTTGCTCAAAACGCTTTTGGAGCCCCGGTTCTAAACTATAAAGCATGACGCACTGAACAAGGGAGTAATCATCGCAGCATGACTGCCAAGCATTCGTAACATCTTGGTCCACTGGGAAAATGGGTGGGTCACCTAGCGGTGCATCAAGGACATACAATCTTTTGGAAGCTATGAGGATGATCCTCAAGCCACGGACCCAGTCCGCATAGCTGCTTCCATCATCTTTCAGCTTGGTTTTCTCTAGGAGCGCGTTGAAGTTTAGGGTGACATTAGCGTTGGCCATTGGATCTACAATATAGATTGTAAAGACAATTTTAGACTAAGTTCATGATAATTAAGTTCACATAATCAAATTATTTAATGAACTCCCACTTAGATAGACATCTCTCTAGTCATCCATGGTGAACATCTCCATGTTGATCGCATCTTCTATACGATTCATGTTCGACCTTTCGGTCTTCTGTGTTCCGAGGCCATGTTTGTACATGCTAGGCTCGTCAAGTCAACCTAAGTGTTTTGTGTGTGTAAATCTGGCTTACACCCGTTGTATGCGAACGTTAGAACCTATCACACCCGATCATCACGTGGTGCTTCGGAACAACGATCCTTAGCAATGGTGCACAGTTAGGGTGAACACCTTGTTGGAAATATGCCCTAGAGGCAATAAATAAAGTGTTTATTATTATATTTCCTTGTTCATGATAATTGTTTATTATCCATGCTACAATTGTATTAATTGTAAAACATGGATACATGTCTGGATACATAGACAAACACAATGTCCCTAGTGTGCCTCTAGTGAACTAGCTCATTGATTGAAAGATGGTTAAGGTTTCCTAGACATGGACATGAGATGTCATTTGATAACGGGATCACATCATTAGGAGAATGATGTGATGGACAAGACCCAAACTACAAACATAGCATATGATCGTGTCAGTTTATTGCTATTGTTTTCTGCTTGTCAAGTATATGTTCCTATGACCATGAGATCATGCAAAACACGGACATTGGAGGAGTGCCTTGTGTGTATCAAACGCCGCAACATAACTGGGTGACTATAAAGGTGCTCTACAGGTATCTTCGAGGGTGTCTGTTGAGTTGGCATGGATCAAGACTGGGATTTGTTACTCCGTGTGATGGTGAGGTATCTCACGGCCCACTCGGTAATACAACATCACAATAAGCCTTGCAAGCATTGTGACTAAGTGTTAGTTACAAGATCTTGTATTATGGAACGAGTAAAGAGACTTGCCAGTAACGAGGTTGAACTAGGTATGGAGATACCGACGATCGAATCTCGGGCAAGTAACATACCGAAGAACAAAGGGAACATCATACGGGATTAACTGAATCCTTGACATAGAGGTTCGACCGATAAAGATCTTCGTATAATATGTAGGAACCAATGTGGACATCCAGGTCCCGCCATTGGTTATTAACCGTAGAGGTCTCTCGGTCATGTCTACATAGTTATCGAACCCGCAGGGTCTGCACACTTAAGGTTTGGTGACGTTTCGGTAGTATAGAGTTATGTATGGTGGTGACCGAAGTTTGTTTGAAGTCCCGGATGAGATCCCGGACGTCACAAGGAGCTCCGAAATGGTCCGGAGGTAAAGATTCATATATAGGAAGTCCTGTTTTGGTCGCCGGAAAAGTTTCGGGCTCATCGGTAGTGTACCGGGAGTGTCGGTAGTGTACCAGGAGGGGTATTTCGACCCAAGAGGCTACATGGGTTTTAGGAGGGTGTAAACCAGCCCTTAGTGGGCTGGTGTAACATCCACAAGAGGCCCATGCGGCTGGAGGAAAAAGGCCTAAGAGAAAAAGTGAAAAAAAGCAAAATAGGGTGAATCCTAGTCCTACTAGGATTGGAGGTGGACTCCACCTCTCCCTCTCTCCTTCGGCCGAAGCAAGGAGGCCTTGGCCCTTGTGCCAAGGACTATCCTCCTCTCCTCTTATATATACTGGAGGTTTTAGGGTTTTTGCACTAGAATTTCAGCCACGTGCTGCCCGTTCCTCCAGTGCATAGTTTCTCCTCTAGATCGGATTTCTGCAGTGCATAGGCGAAGCCCTGCCGGAATTGCTCCACCACCATCGCCGGAGTGCCGTCATGCTGCCAGAGAACTCTTATTCCTCTCCACTCCTTCTTGCTGGATTAAGACGGTGGAGATCGTCATCAAGCTGTACGTGTGCTGAACGCGGAGGTGTCGTCCATTTGGCGCTAGATCGGAAGGATTGTGATCAAGTTCGTGGGACGGATCGTGATCAAGTTCGTGGGACGGATTGTGATCGGATCGTGATTGGATCGCGGGACGGATCATGATTGGATTGCGGGACGCACAGCGATTTGGATCGCGAAGACGTTCGACTACACCAACCGCGTTTCTTAACGCTTCCCGCTTAGCGATCTACAAGGGTATGTAGATCCACTCTCTCTCTCGTAGATGCTCATCACCATGGATAGATCTGCGTGTGCGTAGGAAATTTTTGTTTCCCATGCAACGTTACCCAAAAGTGGTATCAGATCTAGGTCTATGTGTAGATGAGATCTTGAGTAGAACACAAAAGGTTTGTGGGCGTTGATGCTTAGATTGCTTCCTCCCTTGGTCGGATTTTGGTTCAGTGGTATTGTGAGATGAAGCGGCCCGGACCAACATTACTCATACACTTACGAGAGACCGGTTCCCTCGACACAACTTGTTGCCTAGATGGCTTGCGGGTGGCAGTTTCTCTCACTTTAGTTGGATCGGATTCGACAAAGGCGGTGCTTGAGAAGGTTGAAAAGCAAATTATGTATCACCGTTGTGGTTTATGTGTAGGTGAGAATCGTTCTTGCTAGAAACCCGTAGCAGCCACGTAAAACATGCAACAACAATTAGAGGACGTCTAACTTGTTTTTGCAGGGTATGTTGTGATGTGATATGGCCAATTACATGATGTGATATATGTGATGTATGAGATGATCATGTGATGTATAGAATTTCACGACTTGCATGTCGATGAGTACGGCAACCGGTAGGAGCCATAGGGTTGTCTTTAATTATTGTATGACCTGCGTGTCAATCATTAAGCGCTACGTAATGCTTTACTTTATCGCTAAACGGTAGCAATAGTAGTACAAGCATGTTGGGCGCGACAACCCCGATGGTGACACGTTGATGGAGATCAAGATGATGGAGATCATGGTGTCTTGCCGGTGACGATGGAGATCATGCCGGTGCTTTCAAGATGGAGATCTAGAGCACAACTTCATGGCCATATCATGTCACTTATGAATTGGATGTGATGTTAATCCTTTTATGCACCTTGTTTTGCTTAGTACGACGGTAGCATTATAAGGTGATCCCTCACTTAAATTTCAAGATGAATTGTGTTCTCCCCGAGTGTGCACCGTTGCGAAAGTTCGTCGTGTCGAGACACCACGTGATGATCGGGTGTGATAGACTCTACGTTCACATACAACGGGTGCAAGCCAGTGTTGCACACGTAGAACACTTGGGTTAAACTTGACGAGCCTAGCATGTACAGACATGGCCTCGGAACACAAGAGACCGAAAGGTCTAACATGAGTCATATAGTAGATATGATCAACATAATGATGTTCACCATTGAAGCCACCTCAACTCACGTGATGATCGGACTTGAGTTGGTGGATTTGGATCATGTGACACTCAGATGATCTGAGGGATGTCAATTTGAGTGGGAGCTTTAGTAATTTGATTAACTAAACTCATTATCTTGAACAATAGTCTAAGTAAACTTTGCATATTTATGTTGTAGATCAATGGCTCGCGTAGTAGCACCCCTGAATTTTAATGCGTTCCTAGAGAAAGCTAAGTTGAAATATGATGGAAGTAACTTTGTTGACTGGGCCCGCAATCTGAGGATTATCCTCACGGCTTCCCAGAAATCATATGTCCTTGATGCACCGCTTGGTGACCAACCAGAAGACATGACCTCCGAAGACGTTAAGAACGTTTGGGAGGCACGTACTAGAGATTACTCAATAGTTCAGTGTGCAATATTGTATGGCTTAGAACCGGGACTTCAAAGACGTTTTGAACGTCATGGAGCATATGAGATGTTCCAGGAGTTGAAGTTTATCTTTTAGAAGAACACCCGGATCGAGAGGTATGAAACCTCCGATAAGTTCTATGCTTGCAAGATGGAGGAGAACGGGTCTATCAGTGAACACATAATCAGAATGTCTGGGTATTCAACTCGTCTAGCGGAGTTGGGAATTGCCCTTCCGCCAGAGACGATCACTGACAGAGTTCTTCAATCACTGCCACCTAGTTACAAGAGCTTTGTGATGAACTATAACATGCACGGGATGAACAAGTCAGTCGCCGAGCTGTTTGCGATGCTAAAAGTCGCTGAGTCTGAAATCCAGAAAGAACATCAAGTGTTGATGGTCAATAAAACCACTAGTTTCAAGAAAAATGGCAAAGTCAAGGGCAAGGGCATGAAAGGTAAAACCAAGAAGGATGGCAAAGCAGTTGCTACTCCTATAAAGAAGCCCAAGCATGGACCCAAGCCAGAAACTGAGTGCTTTCATTGCAAAGGAACTGGTCACTAGAAGCAGAACTGCCCCAAGTACCTGGCTGACAAGAAGGTGGCCAACGACAAACAAGGTATATATGATATACATGTTATTGATGTGTACGTTACTAGCTCTCGTAGTAGTGCCTGGGTATTTGACACCGGTTCGGTTGCTCACATTTGCAACTCAAAGCAGGAACTACGAAATAAACGAAGGCTGGCAAAGGACGAAGTGACGATGCGCGTGGGAAATGGTTCCAAGGTTGATGTGATCGCCGTCGGCACGCTCTCTCTTCGATTACCATAGGGATTAGTGATGAACCTAAATAATTGTTATTTAGTGCCTGCGTTAAGCATGAACATTATATCTGGATCTTGTTTACTGCGAGACGGTTACTCATTTAAATTAGATTATAAAGGTTGTTCTATTTATATGAGTAATATCGTTTATGGTCATGCACCCAATGTTAGGGGTTTATTCATATTGAATCTTGGTAGTGATGACACACATGTTCATAACATTGATGCCAAAAGATGTAGAGTTGATAATGATAGTACCACTTTCTTGTGGCACTGCCGTTTAGGTCATATTGGTGTAAAACGCATGAGGAAGCTCCATGCTGATGGACTTTTGGAGTCACTTGATTTTGAATCACTTGACACATGTGAACCATGTCTCATGGGCAAGATGACTAAAACGCCGTTCTCTGGTACAATGGAACGGGCGAGTGACTTATTGGAAATCATACATACTGATGTGTGCGGTCCAATGAATGTTATAGCGCGTGGTGGATATCGTTATTTTCTCACCTTCACTGATGACTTAAGTAGATATGGGTATATTTACTTAATGAAACACAAGTCTGAAACGTTTGAGAAGTTCAAGCAATTTCAGAGTGAAGTTGAGAATCATCGTAACAAGAATATTAAGTTCTTGCGATCTGATCGAGAAGGTGAATATCTGAGTTATGAGTTTGGCAGTCACTTAAGATAGTGTGGAATTGTTTCACAGTTGACACCGCCCGGAACACCACAGCGTAATGGTGTGTCCGAACATCGTAATCGAACCTTATTAGATATGGTGCGTTCTATGATGTCTCTTGCTAATTTGCCACTATTGTTTTGGGGTTATGCATTAGAGACAGTTGCATTCACTTTAAATAGGGTACAATCAAAATCCATTCAGACGATGCCATATGAACTGTGGTTTGGCAAGAAGCCAAAGTTGTCGTTTCTTAAAGTTTGGGGATGTGATGCTTATGTCAAAAAGCTTCAGCCTGAAAAGCTGGAACCCAAAGCGGAGAAATGCGTCTTCATAGGATACCCGAAAGAGACAGTCAGGTATACCTTCTATCTCAGATCCGAAGGCAAAGTGTTTGTCGCTAAGAACGGAACATTTTTTGAGAAAGAGTTTCTTTCGAAAGAATTGAGTGGGAGGAAAATAGAGCTTGATGAGGTTATTGAACCTTTACTTCAACCAGAAAGTAGCGCAGCGCAGAAAGATGTTTATGTGGAACCTACAACGGTAGAAGAGGAAGTTAATGATGATGATCATGAAGCTTCGAATCAAGCTACTATTGAACCTCATAGGTCGACAAGGTCGCGTACTACCCCTGAGTGGTACGGCAACCCTGTTCTGGAGGTTATGTTGTTGGACAACAAATGAACCTACGAGCTATGGAGGAGCAGTGATGGGCCCGGATTCCGAGAAATGGTTAGAGGCCATGAAATCCGAGATGGGATCCATGTATGAAAACAAAGTATGGACTTTGGAAGTATTATCTGAAGAGCGAAAGGCCATTCAGAACAAATGGATCTTTAAGAAGAAGACAGACGCGGACGGTAATGTCACCGTCTATAAAGATGGACTTGTGGCAAACGGTTTTTCACAAGTTCAAAGAGTTGACTACGATGAGACTTTCTCACCCGTAGCGATGCTTAAGTCTGTCAGAATCATGTTAGCAATAGCTGCTTATTTCGACTATGAAATTTGGCAGATGGATGTCAAAACAGCGTTCCTCAACGGTTTCCTTGAGGAAGAGTTCTATATGATGCAACCCGAAGGTTTTGTTGATCCAGAGAATGCTGACAAAAGTTTGCAAAGTCTAGCGATCCATTTATGGACTGGTGCAAGCATCTTGGAGTTGTAATAAGCGCTTTGATGAGGTGATCAAAGCGTTTGAGTTTATACAAGTTTACGGAGAAACTTGTATTTACAAGAAAGTGAATGGGAGCTCTATAGCGTTTCTAGTATTATATGTGGATGACATATTGCTGATTGGAAACAATATAGAAATGCTGGAAAGCGTGAAGGAATATTTGAACAAGAGTTTTTCAATGAAGGACCTAGGAGAAGCTGCTTTCATATTAGGCATTAAGATCTATAGAGATAGATCGAGACGCTTAATAGCACTTTCACAGAGCACATACCTTGATAAAGTTTTGAAGAAGTTCAAAATGGATCAGTCCAAGAAGGGATTCTTGCCTATGTTACAAGGTGTGAAGTTGAGTAAGACTCAATGCCCAGTAACTGCAGAAGATAGAGAAAAGATGAGTGTCATCCCTTATGCTTCAACCATAGGCTTTATCATGTATGCAATGCTGTGCACAAGACCCGATGTCAGCCTTGCCATAAGTATGGTCGGAAGGTTTCAAAGTGATCCTGGAATGGAGCACTCGCAAGCGGTCAAGAATATCCTTAAGTACCTGAAAAGGACTAAGGAAATGTTTCTCGTTTATGGAGGTGATGAAGAGCTCGTCGTAAAGGGTTACATCGATGCAAGCTTTGACACTCATCCGGACGACTCTAAGTCGCAAACCGGATACGTATTTATTCTTAACGGGGGAGCGGTAAGCTGGTGCAGTTCCAAGCAAAGCGTGGTAGCTGATTCTACGTGCGAAGCGGAATACATCGCAACCTCGGAGGCGGCGAAGGAAGGTGTCTGGATGAAGCAGTTCATGACAGATCTTGGAGTAGTTCCCAGTGCACTGAATCCAATGAACCTGTTCTGTGACAACACTGGTGCCATTGCTCTGGCCGAGGAACCAAGGTTTCACAAGAGGACCAGACACATAAAGCGACGCTTCAACTCCATCCGCGATTACATCGTGGAGAAAGACATAAATATTTGCAAAGTGCACACGGATCTGAATGTTGTAGACCCGTTGACTAAACCTCTTCCAAGGGATAAACATGATCAACACCAGAACTGCATGGGTATTCGATTCATTGCAATGTAAATCACATAGTGATGTGAGCTAGATTATTGACTCTAGTGCAAGTGGGAGACTGTTGGAAATATGCCCTATAGGCAATAAATAAAGTGTTTATTATTATATTTCCTTGTTCATGATAATTGTTTATTATCCATGCTAGAATCGTATTAATTGGAAAACATGGATACATGTGTGGATACATAGACAAACACAATGTCCCTAGTGTGCCTCTAGTGAACTAGCTCGTTGATCGAATGATGGTTAAGGTTTCCTAGGCATGGACATGAGATGTCATTTGATAACGGGATCACATCATTAGGAGAATGATGTGATGGACAAGACCCAAACTACAAACATAGCATATGATCGTGTCAGTTTATTGCTACTGTTTTCTACTTGTAAGTATATGTTCCTATGACCATGAGATCATGCAACACATGGACATTGGAGGAGTGCCTTGTGTGTATCAAACATCGCAACGTAACTAGGTGACTATAAAGGTGCTCTATAGGTATCTCCGAGGGTGTCTGTTGAGTTGGCATGGATCAAGACTGGGATTTGTTACTCCATGTGACGGAGAGGTATCTCAGGGCCCACTCGGTAATACAACATCACAATAAGCCTTGCAAGCAATGTGACTAAGTGTTAGTTACAAGATTTTGTATTACGTAACGAGTAAAGAGACTTGCCAGTAACGAGGTTGAACTAGGTATGGAGATACCGACGATCGAATCTCGGGCAAGTAACATACCGAAGAACAAAGGGAACATCATACGGGATTAACTGAATCCTTGACATAGAGGTTCGACCGATAAAGATCTTCGTAGAATATGTAGGAACCAATGTGGACATCCAGGTCCCACCATTGGTTATTGACCGTAGAGGTGTCTCGGTCATGTCTACATAGTTCTCGAACCCGTAGGGTCTGCACACTTAAGGTTTGGTGACGTTTCGGTAGTATAGAGTTATGTATGGTGGTGACTGAAGTTTGTTTGGAGTCCCAGATGAGATCCCGGACATTACGAGGAGCTCCGGAATGGTCCGGAGGTAAAGATTCATATATAGGAAGTCCTGTTTTGGTCGCCGGAAAAGTTTCGGGCTCATCAGTAGTGTACCGGGAGTGCCGGTAGTGTATCGAGAGGCCATCAGGAGGGGTATTTCGACCCAAGAGGCTACATGGGCTGTAGGAGGGTGTAAACTAGCCCTTAGTGGCCTGGTGGAACATCCACAAGAGTCCCATGCGGCTGGAGGAAAAAGGCCTAAGAGAAAAAGTGAAAAAAGGCAAAATAGGGTGAATCCTAGTCCTACTAGGATTGGAGGTGGACTCCACCTCTCCCTCTCTCTCCTTCGGCTGAAGCAAGGAGGCCTTGGCCCTTGTGCCAAGGCCTCTCCTCCTCTCCTCTTATATATACTGGAGGTTTTAGGGTTTTTGCACTAGAATTTCAGCCACGTGCTGCCCGTTCCTCCAGTGCATAGTTTCTCCTCTAGATCGGATTTCTGCAGTGCTTAGGCGAAGCCCTGTCGGAATTGCTCCACCACCATCGCCGCAGCACTGTCATGCTGCCGGAGAACTCTTCTTCCTCTCCACTCATTCTTGCTGGATCAAGACAGTGGAGATCGTCATCAAGTTGTACGTGTGCTGAACGCGGAGGTGTCGTCCGTTCGGCGCTAGATCGGAAGGATTGTGATGAAGTTCGTGGGACGGATCGTGATCAAGTTCGTGGGACGGATCGTGATCGGATCACGGGACGGATCATGATTGGATCGCAGGACGGGTCGTGATTGGATCGCGGGACGCACGGCGATTTGGATCGCTAAGACGTTCGACTACACCAACCGCGTTTCTTAACGCTTCCCGCTTAGCGATCTACAAGGGTATGTAGATCCACTCTCTCTCTCTCGTAGATGCTCATCACCATGGATAGATCTACGTGTGCGTAGGAAATTTTTTGTTTCCCATGCAACGTTCCCCAACACACCTTTCTTGAAATTTTATTGAGAGATCATCTTATTCACTACCGTCATTCTAAGCAAATAAGATGTAAACATGATAAACATCACATGCAATCAATATAGTGACATGATATGGCCAATATCATCTTGCTCCTTTGATCTCCATCTTCGGGGCACCATGATCATCTCTGTCACCGGCATGACACCATGATCTCCATCATCGTGTCTTTATGAAGTTGTCTCGCCAACTATTACTTCTACTACTATGGCTAACGTTTAGCAATAAAGTAAAGTAATTACATGGCATTTATGATTGACACGCAGGTCATACAATAAAATAAGACAACTCATATGGCTCCTGCCGGTTGTCATACTCATCGACATGCAAGTCATGCATCCTATTACAAGAACATGATCAATCTCATACATCACAATGCATCACATCACATCCTTTGGCCATATCACATCACAAGGCATATGCTGCAAAAACAAGTTAGACGTTCTCTAATTTGTAGTTGCAAGTTTTTACGTGGCTGCTGTAGGTTTCTAGCAAGAACGTTTCTTACCTATGCCAAAACCACAACGTGATATGCCAATTGCTATTTATCCTTCATAAGGACCCTTTTCATTGAATCCAATTCGACTAAGGTGGGAGAGACATACACCCGCTAGCCACCTTATGCAACAAGTGCATGTCAGGCGGTGGAACCGGTCTCATGTAAGCGTACGTGTAAGGTTGGTCCGGGCCGCTTCATCCCACAATACCGCCTAATCAAGATAAGACTAGTAGTGGTAAGCAAATTAACAAGATCGATGCCCACAACAACTTTGTGTTATACTCGTGCATAGATTCTACGCATAGACCTAGCTCTGATACCACTGTTAGGAGACGTAGTAGTAAATCAAAAAAATCCTACGATCACCAAGATCTATCTATGGAGAAACCAGGAACGAGTGGGGAGAGATTGCATCTTCATACCTTTGAAGATCACTAAGCGGAAGCGTTACAAGAACGCGGTTGGTGGAGTCGTACTCGTAGCGATTCAGATCGTGGTGGACTCCGATCTTAGCGCCGAACAACGACGCCTTCACGTTCAACATACGTGCAGCCCAGTGACGTCTCCTATGCCGTGATCCAGAAAGGAGGAAGGACAGGTTGAGGGAGAGATCCCGCATCACGATGGCGTGGTGACGATGGAGTTGTGTGGTCTCCGGCAGGGCTTCGTCAAGCACTACAGACAACAAGGAGAGGGAGGAGTAGGGTTGCGCGGAGAGAGGAAGAAACTTGTGTTCTCGGCATCCCAAAAACCACCACTATATATAGGAGGAGAGGGAGGAGGGTGCCCACCCCTAGGGTTCCTACCCTAGGGTGGTGCGGAAGCCCTAGATGGGTTCTGGCCGGCGGCCTGAGAGGGGAGAGAGGGAAGGCGCAACCCTAGTGGGCCTTAGGCCCATCTGGGTCTAGGGTTTACCCTCCCTCCCACCTTTCCTGCGCCTTGGGCCAGGGTGGATGGCGCACCAGCCCACTCTGGGGCTGGTCCTTTCCACTCTCGGTCCATGCAGCCCTCTAGGTCTGGTGGCCCCACTTGGTGGACCCCCGGAACCCTTCCGGTGGTCCCGGTACGTTACAGGTAATTCCCGAAACATTTCCGGTGGCCAAATCCTCACTTCCTATATATCAATCTTTGTCTCCGGACCATTCCGGAACTCCTCGTGACATCCGGGATCTCATCCGGGACTCCGAACAACCTTCGGTAACCACGTACACTATTGCCCTATAACCCTAGCGTCATCGAACCTTAAGTGTGTAGACCCTATGGGTTCGGGAGACACGTAGACATGACCGAGACACCTCTCCGGTCAATAACCAACAACGGGATCTGGATACCCGTGTTTGCTCCCACATGCTCCATGATGATCTCATCGGATGAACCACGATGTCGAGGATTCAATCAATCCCGTATTCAATTCCCTTTGTCTACCGGTATGATACTTGCCCGAGATTCGATCGTTGGTATCCCTATACCTTGTTTAATCTCGTTACCGGCAAGTCTCTTTACTCGTTTCGTAACACATCATCTCGTGGCTAACTCCTTAGTCACATTGAGCTCATTATGATGATGTCTTACCGAGTGGGCCTAGAGATACCTCTCCGTCATAAGGAGTGACAAATCCCAGTCTCGATTCGTGCCAACCCAACAGACAGTTTCGGAGATACCCGTAGTGCACCTTTATAGCCACCAAGTTACGTTGTGGCGTTTGGCGCAGCATTCCTACAGTATCCGGGAGTTGCACAATCTCATGGTCTAAGGAAACGATACTTGACATTGGAAAAGCTTTAGCAGACGAACTACACGATCTTGTGCTATGCTTAGGATTGGGTCTTGTCCATCACATCATTCTCCTAATGATGTGATCCTGTTATCAATGACATCCAATGTCCTTGGTCATGAAATCGTGATCATCTATTGATCAACGAGCTAGCCAACTAGAGGCTCACTAGGGACATGCTGTGGTCTATGTATTCACACATGTATTACGGTTTCCGGTTAACACAATTATAGCATGAACAATAGACAATTATCATCAACAAGAAAATACAATAATAACCATTTTATTATTGCCTCTAGGGCATATTTCCAACAGATGGCATCTGTGCTCCCTTGTTCTTCAATGCAATGATCACATGAGCTTTCCTTCCTCGTTGTGATCCTTCTGATATAATTCTTGATGTGTTTACTGTGGTGTGATTTTTTTTCACTTTATGATCAAATATATATGGTTCTTTGTATTCTTTTGAGTTCTTTGTTGCACGATTTATATACATATACATGCTCTCCGACCTATTAGTCTTATATTGGTCATGTTTTTATGAATGATCTCCAAGAGGAAGTTGTGTATGTTAATTCGGTTTAATCTTGCAGGTAATCTATCCGAGTGAAAAAATGGGAAAACAACCCGTATTATATTACTACCACTAAATATAAAAGGATAATTGTGTAGTTGTCTCAATAATGGTCTAGATATAAAGACAATATAATATCAACATTATGTCACCTTGATTGATGATATGCTTGATTTTACATAATACTTTGAGTTCCATGTTGAATAACTGTCTTTGGGTGGATATTACATATAGACAGAGGAGGATAATAGTCTATAGATATAAGGACGTTATGGCTATATGCAATCATGACATGTATAATCATAATCATAAGCACTAAAATTTAATCCATACACAACTTTATTTTGTTCATCACACATAAGCTAAGTTTTATGGAGAGCTGCCACTAGTGAACTTATGGATCCCACCCCATTCATCATTTATTGCTTCAACCTTGGTCATACTCTTTCTTTATTGTTTACAACCATTTCGTTTATTTTTTTATAATCATCAATTCCTAACACACTACTTGTTAATCCTTATAACTGACAAGGATAGTGAGGTTGATAACCTCACTAGTTTGATTGTGGATCAAGAATAAGTTTGTAATTATGTGCAGGTACTTATCCTTGGTTCTAATTCAACCGCTCCTAATAGTTTGGCAAACCTTGCTTCTCGACTCAGGGGAATACTTTTTGCCTGCTACAAACCCTTCCTCTTGGGGGCTACATCAATTCCTGTAGCAAGAATCAAAGGGAAGTCTCATCAGCTTCCTTAGTTGCCTACACATCGGATTTGGGGCAAGGTTGACATTCTTAAGTTGTGTCAATAATATGATAGTCCATGTGTTACAACGAGAATATGATGCAATATATTTCACTAAGATTTGGTTTCATGCAACATTTGGATTAATAATATACGAAAAGTCTAAAAGTACATATTATTGTTACCCACAAAAAATTGTATTGGACTATTGTATAGCTGAAAAATATTTATTAAATGTAGAATAGTATAACATAATGGAAAATTTCCCATGCATGTTGAGTGGGCCTTATATTACGTGACATTTGTGCATGTTGAAATAAATAGAACTTTAGTGTGGATCAACTAATAATGGACAATAATTCTCATGCATACGCAAAGCTTCTACTCCCGAGCTCATTTGAGCTCGGTGAACAGTAAAATCGAAAATAATTTCAAACAAATTCAAAAAATTCTGAATTTGTTTTGTGAACAACATTGATAAATGTTCTAAGTGCATGCAAAAATTCGACCTGAAATGACATTCCTATAAGGCGTGGCAAAAATGACAAAATCGATACTATGAAAATGCGTAGAAATGTTATTTGAGGCTAAAGTTCTTCACACACTTAGAACTTTTATCAATGTTGTTCACAAAAAATTTCAGAATTTTTTGAATTGTGTTCCAATTATTTTCAATTTTACTGTTCACTGAGCTAATTTGAGCTCAAGAACAGAAAGGCACTTTCCTTCTCATGCATGTTATGGTGGATCTTTGATGAAGTGGCATGTGTGCATGTTAAGATAATAGAAGTAGTGGGTAGAAACTACTCCCTCCGTTCCAAAATAAGTGTCTCAACTTTATACTAGCTCTAGTACAAAGTTGTACAAAGTTGAGACACTTATTTGGGGACGGAGGAGGTTGAGACACTTATTTTGAGACGGAGGGAGTATTTTGGTATATATAGGATGTGGGATCAGTTCTATGGACTACTTTTGTTTGCGCATTTACTTGCAATGTGGTAAACTTATTTGATGCCTAGTGGATGTAATTCATTGTAATCTCCTCTTGTAAATTGCATGCTTATTTTTATCACTATAGATTTCTTCGCACAGTACACTAATGTGCTGAACGAACCGTGAGCTTCTATTGGGCCAAAAGAAACATGGGCCATCAATATCCCACAGAAAGCCATGGGACATTAACTGGCCGAAAGATAAACATCTCTTTTTTATGACTTTCACTTATCTATCAGGGCCCGAAAGAACCACGAACCACAAACGACAGAAAATACTACAAACCACAAAGGTCTGAAACACTACAAGACGAAAGTACCATGACCAACGAACGGACCAAATGTATTGTGGCCCCACATGGATGGAAATACCCACCAGACAAAACTGGGCTGAAATCACCATAGGCCACATAAGGGCTAAAAGCACCACTGATCTTTAACGGTCTAGAAGTACCATGGACCGCAAGCGGACCTAAATCAATATGGGTAGCAAATGGGTTGAATGAAAAATGATCGTTTACTAGCCAAATTAATAAGCATTTCCTATTTGGCGCCACAGGCGTCAGTTAACCTGCATTTCTATTAACTGGCACATGTGGCCTCCGTAAATGGGCCGGCCCATCTAGGCGCCGGCTGAAGATATTTTAAAAAAAATTCTATGAACTTTTTTGAATATCGATAAATTTCAAGGAATATTTTTTAAGATTGATCAACTTTTTTGAATATAGATGAACTTTTTTTAATTTGATGAACGTCTTTATAAAAATGCCTTTTTCAGTTCAACGAACTTATAAAAAAATATATGAACTTTTTTTGAATTTCTAGGAAAAAATTCAAATTTAATGGATTTTTTCTAAATTGGATGAACTTTTATTTTCAATTTCAATGAACTTTTTTCAAATTGATGAACTTTTTTCAAATGGATGAAACTTTTTTCTTTAAACTAGGAAACCTTTTTCGATATCATGTTTTTATTTTCATAACAAAAAAATCAAAAAAACTGGACAACACCCTAGTGGGCCGGCCCATGGTAGCAGCACTGCAGGCGCCAGATCGTTAACGGGTGCCTGTAGTGCTGCATAGGAGCTCCCAAATTAATAGTTTGCCTCATGTAGACTGAAAGTATGATGGGCTCCAAATGTACTAAAAGAATCAACACATCAAAATCATGCTTGTAGACCCACGGGCTGGTAGTTAATAGGCCAAATCAAGACATGGCATTATTGTGTCATACATAGCCAGACATTAATGGGTTGCACACATGTAGTCCTTTAGTGGCGCCTCGATGGGCCTTACACTGGACCAACATTTTTAACTCAATGGACCTCCAGTTGGTCAATTATGTGTGTTGTCCAGGGAATGACTGACATACACCAAAACATGTGCGACGCTTTCTCCAATGAATAGTTGATATGTGGTTATATCGAGCCAATAGGACATCGACACACACAGATCAACATGAAGCCAAGTTGTTAATGGGTATATTATCCGAAACCTACACCTGGTAGCTTAACAAATACTCGTTATGGCAGTTGCCACGTTTCGTTGATGTCTCGGTTGACCTGGCCACCTGCGACAAAAACCACATCCAAGGCGTGTCACTTCTATCCTAGAAGAGCACAATTCCATGGAAGAAAGTCCCCTTTTGTCGTGGAAGTGTTGTACGACAACACATGTATGATTATGTTGATTCTTTTAATGAAACTGTCATGAACGAATATCAATGACAAAAACAAGGACCCACTATGAAAAATGTGTATGGTCACACAAGTGTCTTTTTTGTGGTGTTTACCTGACTAATTGGGGGGGGGGTGCTTGTCGAGGAAGCCCGTACCCACAAGACTGCAACATACAGATCAGGATTGTGGACCATAGGCGGTTGGGAAGGGGATACTCAAGGTCGATCACGTCCAGCTTCTCCTGCGGGGCATCTAGCCTACACATCATCGCCTCATGCATGAGGGAGCTCTCGTGAATCGCCTGGTCCCCGTGGTCCATCTGTGTACACATATGCTGCTAGGCCTTGTCAATTTTGGCAAGGATACCATGCGGTAGGGTCGATACCTCATTGAGTAAATACCATAAAACTACTAGTTTACAGGCAATGGTTCCAAAAAACTACCGGATTTTAATTTTTCTCAGAAAACTACCAAACGCGTGGTCGACTGTTTCAAAAAAAACCCGGTGACTAGCAATTTAACCATTTTCCTCATGGATTGGGCCCACCGGTCAGGCCACCTGGCCCAGCGTGGGGATGGCGCGGCCTATAACGGTCATTAAGCCGACGCGGTCCAGTCGGAACGAAATCAGCCGGTCGCTCGCCCTCTCTCTCATTCTCCCCCTCCTCTCTGTTGGAAATATGCCCTAGAGGCAATAATAAATTAGTTATTATCATATTTCCTTGTTCATGATAATCGTTTATTATCCATGCTATAATTGTATTGATCGGAGACTTGGATGCAAGTGTGGATACATAGACAAAACCATGTCCCTAGTATGCCTCTAATAGACTAGCTCATTGATCAAAGATGGTTAAGGTTTCCTAGCCATTGACATGAGATGTCATTTGATAACGGGATCACATCATTAGGAGAATGATGGGATGGACAAGACCCAAACTACAAACGTAGCATATGATCGTGTCAGTTTATTGCTACTGTTTTCTGCATGTCAAGTATCTGTTCCAATGACCATGAGATCATGCAATTCACTGACACCGGAGGAGTGCCTTGTGTATGTCAAACATCGCAACGTAACTAGGTGACTATAAAGGTACTCTATAGGTATCTCCGAGGGTGTCTATTGGGTTGGCATGGATCAAGACTAGGATTTGTTACTCCGTGTGACGGAGAGGTATCTGAGGGCCCATTCGGTAATACAACATCACAACAAGCCTTGCAAGAAATGTGACTAAGTGTTAGTCATGAGATCTTGTATTACGGAACGAGTAAAGAGACTTGCCAGTAATGAGGTTAAACTAGGTATGGAGATACCGACGATCGAATCTCGGGCAAGTAACATACCGAAGAACAAAAGGAACATCATACGGGATTAACTGAATACTTGACATACAGGTTCGACCGATAAAGATCTTCGTAGAATATGTAGGAACCAATATGGACATCCAGGTCCCGCTATTGGTTATTGACCATAGAGGTGTCTCGGTCATGTCTATATAGTTCTCGAATCCGCAGGGTCTGCACACTTAAGGTTTGGTGACGTTTTGGTATTATAGAGTTATGTATGGTGGTGACCGAAGGTTGTTCGGAGTCTCGGATGAGATCCCGGACATCACGAGGAGCTCCGGAATGGTCCGGAGGTAAAGATTGATATATAGGAAGTCCTATTTTGGACACCGGAAACGTTTCGGGCTCATCGGGTGTACCGGCAGTGCCGGTAGTGTACCGGGAGACCATCGCGAGGGGTATTTCGACCCAAGAGGCTACATGGGCTGTGGGAGGATGAATACCAGACCTTAGTGGGCTGGAGGAAGTCCCACAAAGGCCCCATGCGGCTGGGAAGGAAAAGCCCAAAAGGAAAAAGATGGAAAAAGGCAAAAGGGCTAAATTAGGAAGGAGTCCTAATCCTACTAGGAGTGGAGGAGGAGGACTCCTCCCTCCTGGTTCGGCCGACCCAAGGGCTGGCTCCTTGGGAGCCAAACCTCCTCCTCCTCTACTCCTATATATACTAGAGGGTTTTAGGGTTTTGGCACAAGATTTTTCAGCCATGTGCTACCCGTTCCTCTAGTGTATAGTTTCTCCTATAGATTGGTTTTCTGCAGTGCTTAGGCTAAGCCCTGCCGGAATTGCTCCACCACCATCACCGTGGCGCCGTCATGCTGTCGGACAAATCATCTACCTATCCTCTCCCTCTTGCTAGATCAAGAAGGTGGAGATCGTCATCGAGCTGTATGTGTGCTGAACGCGGAGGTGCCATCCGTTCGGCGCTAGATCGGAAGGACCGTGATCAAGATTGCGAGATGGATCGTGCTGAGATCGCAGGACGGATCGTGATGAGTTCGCGGGACGGATCATGATGAGATTGCTGGACAAATCGTGATGAGTTCACGGGACGGATCGTGATGAGATCGCGGGATGGATCGTGATGAGTTCGCGGGACGGATCGTGATTGGATCGCGGGACGGATCGTGATGAGATCGTGGGACGCTCGGTGATTTGGATCGCGAAGATGTTCGACTACACCAACCGCGTTTCTTAACGCTTCCCGCTTAGCAATCGACAAGGGTATGTAGATCCACTGTCCCTCTTGTAGATGCTCATCACCATGGATAGATCTTGTGTGTGCATAGGATTTTTTTTGTTCCCATGCAACGTTCCCCAATAGTGGCATCATGAGCTAGGTCTATGTGTAGATGAGATCTCGAGTAGAACACAAAGAGTTTGTGGGCATTGATCCTTATATTGCTTCCTCCCTTGGTCGTGTTTTGGTTCAGCGGTGTTGTGGGATGAAGCGGCCCAGACCAACCTTACTCGTACGCTTACGACAGACCGGTTCCATCGACTGACGTGTAACCTCGTTGCACTAAGATGGCTGGCGGGTGTCTGTTTCTCCTACTTTAGTTGCATCAGATTTGGCAAAGGCGGTCCTTCAGAAGGTTGAAAAGCAACCTATGTATCAGCGTTGTGGTTTTTGCATAGGTGAGAATTGTTCTTGCTAGATACCCGTAGCATCCACGTAAAACATGCAACAACAATTAGAGGACGTCTAACTTGTTTTTGCAGGGTATGTTGTGATGTGATATGGCCAATTACATGATGAGATATATGTGATGTATGAGATGATCATGTTTTTTTATAGAATATAATGAGTTGCAAGTCGATGAGTACGGCAAACGGCAGGAGCCATAGGGTTGTCTTTAATTATTGTATGACATGCGTGTCAATCATTAAGCGCTATGTAATGCTTTACTTTATCTCTAATCGGTAGCAATAGTAGTAGAAGCATGGTGGGCGCGACAACCCCGATGGCGACACGTTGATGGAGATCAAGATGATGGAGATCATGGTGTCATGCCGGCGACGATGGAGATCATGCCGATGCTTTCAAGATGGAGATCAAAAGCACAAGTTCATGGCCATATCATGTCACTTATGATTTGCGTGTGATGCTAATCCTTTTATGCACCTTGTTTTGCTTAGGACGATGGTAGCATTATAAGGTGATCCCTCACTTAATTTCGAGATAAATTGTATTCTCCCCGAGTGTGCACCGTTGCGAAAGTTCGTCGTGTCGAGACACCACGTGATGATCGGGTGTGATAGACTCTACGTTCACATACAACGGGTGCAAGCCAGTGTTGCACATGCAGAACACTCGGGTTAAACTTGACGAGCCTAGCATGTACAGACATGGCCTCGGAACACAAGAGACCGAAAGGTCAAACATGAGTCATATAGTAGATATGATCAACATGATGATGTTCACCATTGAAACGACTTCAACTCACGTGATGATCGGACTTGAGTTGGTGAATTTGGATCATGTATCACTCGAATGACTGGAGGGATGTCAATTTGAGTGGGAGTTCTTCAATAATATGATTAATTGAACTCATTATCATGAACATAGTCAGTAGTGTCTTTGCAAATTATGTTGTAGATTACTTGCTCGCGCTGTAGCTCCCTTGAATTTTTATATGTTCCTAGAGAAATAGAATTGAAAGATGATGGTAGCAATATTGCGGACTGGGTCCGTGATTTGAGGATTGTCCTCATTGCTGCACAAAAGGCTTATGTCCTTAATGCACCGCTCGGTGCGCCAACCCCTCTAGCATCGTCTATAGATGTTGTTAACATTTGAGAGGCACGTTCTGATGACTACTTGATAGTTTAGTGCGTCATGCATTACGGCTTAGAATTGAGGCTCCGAAACGTTTTGAACGTCACGGAACATATGAGATGTTCTAAGAGCTGAAATTAGGATCTCAGGCTCGTGCCCGTGTTGCGAGATATGAGATCTCCAACAAGATTCTTTGCCTTCAAGATGAAGGAGAATATCTCAATCGTTGAGCATGTGCTCAGATTGTCTGGGTGCTACAATCGCTTGAATCGAGTGGGAGTTGATCTTCCAGATAAGATAGTGATTGATATAGTTCTCCAAGTTAGTGTCACTAAGCTACTAGAACTTGGTGATGAACTATAAAACGCCAGGGATAGAAATAATGATCCCTGAGCCATTCGCGATGTTTGACACCGCGAAGGTAGAAATCAAGAAGGAGCGTCAAGTGTTGATGGTTCGTCAAACCACTAGTTTCGAGAAGGGCAGGAGCAAGGAGGGAAACTTCATGGATAGCAAGTCAGTTGCTGCTCGAGTGAAGCAACCCAAAGTTGAACCCAAACCCGAGACTAAGTGCTTCGATTATGAGGAGAGCGGTCGCTGAAGCAGAACAACCCTAGATACTTGGTAGATAAAAAGGCTGGAAACGTCGATAGAAGTATATTTGATATACGTGTTATTGATGTGTACCTTGCTAGTACTCCTAGTAGCACCTGGGTATTGGATACCGGTTCGGTTGCTAAATGTTAGTAACTCGAAATAAAAGCTACAGAATAAACGGAGAACTAGCTAAGGGTGAGGTGACGATGTGTGTTGGAAATGTTTCCAAGGTTGATGTGATCAACATCGCACGCTCTCTCTACCTTCGGGATTAGTAACGAACCTAAATAAATGTTATTTGGTGTTTTGCGTTGAGCATGAACATGATTAGATCGTGTTTATTGCAACACGGTTATTCATTTAAGTTAGAGAATAATGGTTATTCTGTTTACATGAATAATACCTTCAATGGTCATGCACCCAGTGAGAATGGTTTCTTGAATCTTGATCGTAGTAATACACATGTTCATAACATTGATGCCAAAAGATACAAAGTTAATAATAATAGTACCACATACTTGTGGCACTGCCGCTAAATGTCATATTGGTATAAAACACATGAAGAAACTCCATGCTGATGGATCTTTGGACTCATTCGATTTCGAATCGGTTGAGACATGCGAACCATGCCTCTTGGTCAAGATGACTAAGGACCCCATTTTCTGGTTTGATGGAGCACGCAAGTGATTTATTGGAAATGATACATGTTGATGTATGCAATCCAATGAGTCTTATAGCATGCGGTGGATATCGTTATTTTCTTACCTTCACTGATGATTTGAGAAGATATAGTGTATATTTACTTAATGAAACACAAGTCTGAATCGTTTGAAAGGTTCAAGCAAATACAGAGTGAAGTTTAAGATCATCGTGACAAGAAGAAATGTTTGCGATATAATCGTGGAGGTGAATATCTGAGTTACGAGTTTGGCATACAACTTTAGACAATGTGAAATTTGTTTCACAACACACGCCACCTCGAACACCATAGCGTGATGGTGTGTCCGAACGTCATAGTCGTGCTCTATTGGATATGGTGCATGCTATGATGTCACTTATCGTTTTGCTACTATAATTTTGGGGTTATGCATTAGAGACAACTACCTTCACCTTAAATAGGGCACCATCTAAATCCGTTGAGATGACACCGTGTGAATTATGGTTTGATAGAAACCTAAGCTGTCATTTCTTAATGTTTGGGGCTGCGATGCTTGTGTGGAAAAATGTTTTAACCTAATGAGCTCGAACCCAAAGCGGACAAATGCATCTTCATAGATTACCCTAAGAACAGTTGGGTAAACCTTCTATCTCAGATCCAAGCATAAAGTGTTTGTTGCTAAAACGGGTCCTTTCCTGAGAAAAAGTTTCTCTCGAAAGAATTGAGTGGGAGGAAGATAGAACTTGATGAGGTTGTTGAACCTTTGTTTCAACCAGAGAGTAGCGCAGTGCAGAAAGATGTTTTTGTGGAACCTACGTCAGTTGAAGAGGAAGTAAATGATGATGATCATGAAGCTTCGGATCAAGTTACTATCTAACCTCGTAGGTCGACAAGGATGTGTACTGCTCCTGAGCGGTATGACAACCCTGTCTTGGAGGTCATGTTGTTGGACAACGATGAACCTACGAGCTGTGGAGAAGCGATGATGGGCCCGGATTCTGACAAATGGTTAGAGGCCATGAAATCCGAGAAAGGATCCATGTATGAAAACGAAGTATAGACTTTGGTATACTTGCTTGTTGGACGCCAGGTTGTTGAGTACAAATGGACCTTTAAGATGAAGACATACTCTGATGGTGAATGTCACCATTTATAAAGCTCGACTTGTCGCAAAAAAGTTTCCACCAAGTTCAAGGAGTTGACTGCGATGAGACTTTCTCACTTGTAGCAATGCTAAAACATCTGTTGGAATTATGTTAGAAGTTGCTGCATTTTTCAATTATGAAATCTGGCAGATGGATGCCAAAACATCGTTTCCTTCCTTAAGGAAAGATTGTATGAGATACAACCAGAAGGTTTTGTTAGTCCTAAGGATGCTAAATGGTGTGCAAGCTTCAGTGATCCTTCTATGAACTGAAGCAAGCATCTCGGAGTTGGAATGTACACTTTGATGAGGTGATCAAAGTTTTTGAGTCTATACAAAGTTTATGAGAAACTTGTATTTACAATAAAGTGAGTGGGAGCACTATAGAGTTTCTGGTAAGCATACGTGGTTGACATATTGTTGATCGGAAATGATATAGAATTTATGGAAAGCATAAACGGTTGTTTGAAAAGAGTTTTTTAAAGGAAGACCTGGATAAAGCTACCTAATTGTTGAGCATCAAGATCTATAGAGATAGATCAAGATGCTTGATGAGACTTTCAATGAGTACATATCTTGACAAGATTTTGAAAGAGTTCAAAATGGATCAAAGAAAGAGTTCTTGCCTGATTTGTAAGGTGTGAAGTTGAGTGAGACTCAAAGCTCGACAACGGTAGAAGAAAGATAAAGGACGAACGTCATCCCCTATGCCTTAGCCATAGGCCCTATATTATGCCATGCTGTGTACCGCACCTGGTGTGTGCCTTGCCATGAGTCTGTCAAGGGGTACAAAAGTGATCCAGGAGTGGATCACTGGACAACAATCAACATTATCCTTAGTAACTAAAAGACTAAGGAGATGTTTCTCGATTATGGAGGTGATAAAGAGTTCGTCGCAAAGAGTTATGTCGATGCAAGCTTTAACACCAATCCGAATGACTCATAGTAGCAATCTGGATACGTATAGTGAAGCAGCCATTTGGAATAGTACCAAGTGGAGTGTGGTAGCAATGCTTACGGTTTGACATAGAGATTTGCAAAGCACACATTTATCTGATTGTCGCAGACCCGTTGACTATAAGACCTCTCTCACATGCAAAGCATGATCGAGCCCCAGAACTCATTGGGTGTTAGATTCATAACAATGCGTATCACATGGTGATGTGAACTAGATTATTGACTCTAGTGCAAGTGGGAGACTGTTGGAAATATGCCCTAGAGGCAATAATAAATTAGTTATTATCATATTTCCTTGTTCATGATAATCGTTTATTATCCATGCTATAATTGTATTGATCGGAGACTTAGATGCATGTGTGGATACATAGGCAAAACCATGTCCCTAGTATGCCTCTAATAGACTAGCTCGTTGATCAAAGATGGTTAAGGTTTCCTAGCCATTGACATGAGATGTCATTTGATAACGGGATCACATCATTAGGAGAATGATGGGATGGACAAGACCCAAACTACAAACGTAGCATATGATCGTGTCAGTTTATTGCTACTATTTTCTGCATGTCAAGTATTTATTCCTATGACCATGAGATCATGCAACTCACTGACACCGGAGGAGTGCCTTGTGTGTATCAAATGTCGCAACATAACTGGGTGACTATAAAGGTACTCTACATGTATCTCCGAGGGTGTCTGTTGGGTTGGCATGGATCAAGACTGGGATTTGTTACTCCGTGTGACAGAGAGGTATCTCAGGGCCCACTCGGTAATACAACATCACAACAAGCCTTGCAAGCAATGTGACTAAGTGTTAGTCACGGGATCTTGTATTATGGAATGAGTAAAGAGACTTGCCGGTAATGAGGTTGAACTAGGTATGGAGATACCGACGATCGAATCTCGGGCAGGTAACATACCGAAGAACAAAAGGAACATCATACATGATTAACTGAATCCTTGACATAGAGGTTCGACCGATAAAGATCTTCGTAGAATATGTAGGAACCAATATGGACATCCAGGTCCCGCTATTGGTTATTGACCGTAGAGGTGTCTCGGTCATGTCTACATAGTTCTCGAACCCGCAGGGTCTGCACACTTAAGGTTTGGTGATGTTTCAGTAGTATAGAGTTATGTATGGTGGTGACTGAAGGTTGTTCAGAGTCCCGGATGATATCCCGGACGTCACGAGGAGCTCCGGAATGGTCCGGAGTTAAAGATTGATATATAGGAAGTCCTATTTTGGTCGCCGGAAAAGTTTCGGGCTCATTGGTAGTGTACCGGGAGTGCCGGTAGTGTACCGGGAGACCATCGGGAGGGGTATTTCGACCCAAGAGGCTACATGCGCTGTGGGAGGATGAATACCAGCCCTTAGTGGGCTGTAGGAAGTCCCACAAAGGGCCCATGTGGCTGGGAAGGAAAAGCCCAAATGGAAAAAGGTGGAAAAAGGCAAAAGGGCTAAATTAGGAAGGAGTCCTAATCCTACTAGGAGTGGAGGAGGAGGACTCCTCTCTCCTGGTTCGGCCGACCCAAGGGCTGGCTCCTTGGGTGCCAAGCCTCCTCCTCCTCCTCTCCTCCTATATATACTAGAGGGTTTTAGGGTTTTGGCACAAGATTTTCAGCCACATGCTACCCATTCCTCTAGTGCATAGTTTCTCCTCTAGATCGGTTTTCTGCAGTGCTTAGGCGAAGCCCTGCCAGAATTGCTCCACCACCATCGTCGTGGCGCCATCACACTGCTGGAGAACTCGTCTACCTATCCGCTCCCTCTTGCTGGATCAAGAAGGCAGAGATCGTCATCGAGCTGTACGTGTGCTGAACACGGAGGTGTCGTCCGTTCGACGCTAGATCGGAAGGACCGTGATCAAGATTGCGAGACGGATCATGATGAGATCGCAGGACGGATCGTGATGAGTTCCGGGACGGATTGTGATGAGATTGCGGGACGGATTGTGATGAGTTCACGGGACGAATCGTGATGAGATCGCGGGACGAATCGTGATGAGTTCGCGGGACAGATCGTGATGAGTTCGCGGGACGGATCGTGATTGGATCGCGGGACGGATCGTGATGAGATCGCGGGATGCTCGGCGATTTGGATCGCGAAGACGTTCGACTACACCAACCGCATTTCTTAACGCTTCTTGCCTAGTGATCTACAAGGGTATGTAGATCCACTCTCCCTCTCGTAGATGCTCATCACCATGGATAGATCTTGCGTGTGCGTAGGAATTTTTTTGTTTCCCATGCGACGTTCCCCAACACTCTCTCCCTCCTCTCGCCTGCTCTCTGACCTAGGTGCGATGGCGGCGGTGCAACCAGATGTTGTCGTCGGCGTGCCGCAACTAGAAGGCGTCACCGGCGAGGAGAGTGGTAGACATTCAGAGATAGAGAAATGGCTAGGCAGCTCGAGCTTCCCGATGCAGCAATCACCGGAGCCATCACCATCGGAGATCCAACTAGATCTGGCATACCGTGCAGCAATGGCAGTGGCTAGGTGCATTCACGCGGATCGAGAGGGGGGCCATAGGTGTGCGTCGTCGTTTGGTGGTGTTAGGTAAGTAATTTCAATGCCATTCATTCATACATTTAGTAAATTTATAAATTAGGGGTAGAAGATGATATTGACTTATTAATGTAGTGGAATTAGGTAAGAGAGTGCAGTATAGGAACTGAGCAGATTAATTTTTTTGTTAGCATGCTCATAGTTTGTCTATTTCATCTCCTACAGCTTAGATGATGAGGTTTGGGAGCTGAGGCTGCATTTTCTAGGCAGAACAATATGAAGAGAAATTTTTCAGTTTCAGATATCAATTATCTGACCTTATTCTCATTGTTTGAGTTGGAGGGGTATGGATTGGATGCATTTTTGACTTATGTTAAGGAAGAGTGAAAGGGCTTGGAGGGGGTGGAGGTCCTGGATAGTGAGGAGAAAGTAGAGGGAATGGTCAAATTATTTGTTGATAAAAAGGTCCTGAACATCACTGTCAGAAAAGCCACTGACCCAAGCCTAGCAGATGTTAATATGGATCACATCTTGCTTGAGGACCAGATTCCCATTAGTAATGTTGGTGAGCCAGTTGTTTACAGTGTTTCTCCACAAGGTGTGCTCCATCCTCCCTCTAATTCATCATTACTAGTAATAATCCCCGAGGAGCCCTATCTTAATGCACAACATAGCTGTAACTTCAACAAGGGGGAAAATGCAGTGGAAGAAGAAGAAGAAGATGATGAAGATGAAGACGAGATGGACAAATCTTCTTCAGATTTTGATTTTTTCCAATGGTGATTATAGAGGGCAGAAAATTTCATACAAGGCTTGGTCTAGGGGTGAAGATGAGGCTGGCACAGGGACAAGCCATAAGCAAAGGGAAGAGGAAGATATTGCAGAGCACTATTGTGGTGGTAACTCAGAACCTTCTTAGTTTTGGGAGGAATACCAAATCCCTTCTGAACATGAAGAACCTTCAGTTGTACTAAAGGAAGGAGAAATGAAGCTTAAGCCTGTCAGAAAACCAGGCCCAACAAGCAAATCACACGGTGAGTCTGAACACCAGAAGTTTGAAGATTTTGTGCCTAAACCTGATGAATACTGCTTTCCAGGTGATTTTGGCATTAGTGATGAAGAAGAATTTCCAAGGTTGCCTTCTGGTAGGAATAGAAGGTTGAAGAAGAATAAGAAGAGAATATGGTATGATCCATCATTACCTGATGCACATGAGCAGTTTGCAATGCATTTGTGCTTCCAAAATGTTGTGGAGTTTAGAGAAGCACTTAGAAATTTCCATGTAAGGAATTTTGAGTATCACAGAAATGAACCAACTAGGGTTATTGCTTGGTGCTTCGATAGAAAGCAAGGCTGTGAGTTTTACATTGCGGCATCAAGAATAGCTAATGAGGCAACTTTCAGCATCAAGAAGATGAACTTGGATCACACTTGTGGAGCAAGTGGAGAGAGCACCAAGGTTACAGTCAATTGGGCTGCCAAGGTTTGTGAGGATACAATTAGATCAAACCCTAGAGCTGGTGTTGAGACAATTATGACATACACAAAGAAACTTGTTGGTGTTCATGTGCCTAAAAGCTTGGCATATAGGGCAAGGAAGCAAGCAGTTGAAGTTGTGCAAGGAGATCACAAACTCCAATATCATAGACTTAGGAACTATCTACAGTGTGTGCTGGATACTAACCCAGGCAGTAGATGCATAGTGACAACGCAAGAGGACACAAAAAATCCAGCTCCTACCCCTAGGTTTTACTACATGTTCTACCACCTGTTTGCATGCAAGGAGGGCTTCCTAAATGGATGTAGGACATTTATAGGCCTAGATGGTTGCTTCATCAAGCTCAGCACTAGACAACAGATATTGGTAGCTATAGGGAGGGATGGGAACAACAACATCTTCCCCATAGCCTTTGGTGTTGTTAACAAGGAATAGACAGACAGCTGGACATGGTTTCTCACACAGCTGAGAACTGTTATTGGAACTAGGAAAAAGTTTGGCAAATACACAATTATGTCTGACAGTCAAAGGGATTGTTGAATGCAATCAATGATGCATTCCCTCACTCTCCACAGAGGTTTTGTCTTAGACATATATATGCCAACTTCCAATCAGCTGGTTTTAGAGGGGACGAAATCAAGAAGCACTTAGATCAGGCTGCCTATTCCTTCACTAAGCATGGTCATGATAAAGGCATGGAAAATTTGAAGAAAGAAAGTTACAAGGCTTGGCAGTGGTTGTCTCAGATACCAGACCATACATGGGCAAGATACAAAATGGATACTGCTTGCAAAACTAGCTTAGTTGTAAACAACCTTAGTGAAGTTCTCAATAGGATGATATTGGATGTTAGGAACAAGCCAGTCAGGACTATGTGGAGGGCATAAGAACAAAGTTAATGATCAAGTTTCAGAAAATTAGAGAGAAAACAGAGACTTGAAGATGGGAGATCACACCAACCTACTCATAAATCTTAGAAGAAGGCAAGAAATGGGCTAAGTACTATGAAGCATATATGGCAGGTCCAGGCATCTAGCAAGTGACTAGTTGTTCTGATAACACATATTGTGTTAACTTGAACAATTATTCCTGTGATTGTAGGAGGTGGGACATGACAGTTGTGCCTTGCAGTCATGCCATTGCTACAATGCAGAAAGTGAAGCTACATTCTGAATACTTTGTCAATAATTTCTTTAAAAAGCCCATGTGGTGTGAAACATACAAGCATATAATTTTCCTAGTTCCAGGTCCTGACCACTGGCCTCATACACCTGGAGATGACATATATCCACCAGTGTTCAAAGAAAAGAAGGGCAAAAGGCAGACTTCTAGGAGGAAAGGTATATTTGAGGTGCCACCAAAAAAGGACACCTCAAAAATGGGTAGTGTGACATGTAGCAACTCCAAGAAGCAAGGGCATATGTTCAACAATTGTGGTGACCTTTGAATCCCAAGTTTCGGATGACGATGAACAAGCACCAGGTAATTTGAGGCTGGTTCTTCATTGTTTCATTTCATTGTTACTTACAAAGTTTCATTATTGTGTAGGAGAATAAAATAAATTACTCTGAAGCTGGTTCTTCTATGGCTGCAAATGCTCAGAGTCCTCCAAAAGTACCTGCTGCAACAAGAGCTACAACTTCTGCACCTGCACCAGGTCTAGCGGCTTCTTCTAGGGCAAATAAAAGGGTTGCTTCAACTAGCCCAGCAGAAGCACCAGGAACAGCTAAGAGGAGTAGGACTAACACTTCTCCAGCAGTAGCAACACCAGGAACAATTAGGACTAACACTTCTCCAGCAACAACAACAACACTAGCTAAAAATAAAAGCACCAACACTTCTTCTCCTGCTAAGAACACCATGTCATCTACAACTTCTCCAACGAAGAACACTAGGTCTGCAAGTGCCCAGAGGGATGCCTCAATGAGAACAACTTTCATTGCACCAAGGCAGTCAACTTCAACTGTTGACTAAAGGATTAGGTCAAAAAGGATTAGGAAGCCAAGTGGGAGGCTATTTTTATGCAAGTGGTAACTAGCATGTCTGTGTTGGAACTAGAGTTGAACTGCTATGGTTTGTTTTTATGTCAGCAAACTGCTATGGTTTGTTTTTTGTTAGTGAACTGCTATGGTTTGTAATAACTATACTATCGTGTGTGGTTTTAGTTAGTTAATGTCAGTGAACTGCTATGTGGATTCAGTCAGTTTATGTGTGTTTATCCAGTCAATTTATAACAGTTGATTCAGTCAGTTTGAGAGTAGCATACATATAGATTCTCATCCATATCCAGCAAAGAACACCACTTATAAATACACATAATAGATAGATAGAAGAATAATGTAGGCTAAACCAAGGACAAAACTTACTAAAAACCATAGCATTGGACATCCATTACAACACTTAATACCATAGCATTGGAAATCCATTACAACATACTTAGGAACATAGCATTGGAGATCCATTACAACATACTTAGGAACATAACAAATATGGTTCTTACATAATACACTAAAGTTCAAATGCAGTGCCAATCCCTAGGTTAACTTCACATTCCCCCAAAATGTACACCCTAATTGTCGTGGATTTGTCACGGCAGATGGGGTGAACGGACTTAGGTTCGGGGCGAAGACGCAACTACGTGGCGGCTTGAAGGGGTTGATCGGAATCGAGAGACACGAAGTTTACCCAGGTTCGGCCCCTCCGATGGAGGTAAAAGCCTACGTCCTGCTTGTCTAGTGTTGATGATGAAGGAGATCTCTCGGTTACAAGGCTACTGGCTGCTACCTCTAATCCCGAGAGCCTCTAATATGTCTAAACTTGTGGACTTGTGTCCCCCCTCTCTCGGGGTGCTCTACCCCTCCTTATATAAGTGGAGAGGGTAGGTTTACAAATAGAGTCCTACTAGGAGTAGGATTAGGACTAGTCTCTCTAGAATCCTATTCCGGGTCTTGTAACCTTCGGCAGGGAGTCTTTCTCTCTTTGAGCCTTCTCTTGTGAGCTGCCTGATGCCGGCTTACACGTCGGGTCTTGGGCCTAGTCGTCCTGCGATCCGCCTGCCGGGTCGTTAATAAAATGTCACGTCTTGACCGGGTCTCTTGTGAGTCGCCAGGCCGGGTCATACTTCCGGCCGGGCCATACCGCGGGGTATATCCCCGACATTAGCCCCCATACTAGTTTGAATTTGTTCATGCTAAGCTCCTGAAATAAGAATAATAAATATGTTAAGTAGCCGGCTTGCTCCTTTAGCCGGCTTATGAAATGGCTCCTCAGAAATCCGGGTCTTTTCTGTATATGAAATAGTCGTGTTTGATAATCATCTTGCTTGTCAATGTCCTTTGAAAAATATTGAGAATAGAACACCCATATGCCATTGAGTCGGCTTCCAATACTCTTGGTGGGTCATTTCCGCCGGGTCATAATCATTGATGATGTCGGGTCATTATTGTTGGTGACGCCGGGTCAAATAACTAGAATCCAGCTGACTTGATAAAAATTTTGGGATGAAAATGCATCTGATGTAAAACCAGGCTTCCATTGTTGTGAAGCAAGGCAGCTTATATAAAATCCGACGGGTTATGATCTTTTGATAACGCCGGGTCATAAATGTTTGGTGACGTCGGGTCTAACAACTGAACCATAATTAACATCTTGAAAATTCTCCTCACAGTTTTTGATATGTCCATATTACCTGTAGCCCCCAAGCTCCGAGATTATCCATGATAACTTGGTGCTTTGCAATAATATTTCGGACTGTGTAACCCCCAAGTGTCGGGTTGTCCTGCATGCAGTAACCTGGGACTTATAACTGCCTTATACCTTTATAAAGCTTCGGCGGGTGTAGCCCCCAAGGGCCGGCTCATCAGAACGTGATGTGCCGGGTCTTTAATTTGAATCTCTTAATCTGTTGAAACAACTGAATACTATAGCCCCCAAGTGCCAGGTCACATGCCTGTGGCGACTTGGGACTTTAGAAAATTTGTTCTGAGTGGTGTAGCCCCCAAGTGCCGGGTCAGTAAGAATTACTGGGCTGGGACTTTAGAAAAATATAGAAAGGACGGCTCATCTCCTTGTGATAATATGGTCTTGCTGATAATAGTGATTTAAAAATCGGCTTTGCATTAGCCCTCAAGTGCCATGGTGCGTGCTTGCAGTGACAGGGGACTTGCATAATTGGTAAAAGCTTGGCTTTGAATATTGTGGCGACTCGGAACTATGTGAGAATAATAGGAGTCACCACAACTTGTTGAATGAATCTTTGACCGTGGTTGTAATATAACCCGGCCTGAATATCCTGGAATAATTCCTTCATCTTTGACATGAAATCCCTGCTCCTGGTGTAATGTAACCCGGCAAATGTATATTGAAGAAATCCATGAGTGTTGTAGATTACTACAGAGTACGATTGAAGAAATCCGAGAACCGGCCAATTATATGACACGTCATTATATCTGACAGGGCGGCTCTTTGAAAAAATAATAATTTCTCCGAACTGGCTTGAAACCCCCAATCATTTATTACTGGTTATGATAAACCATGAAGATCCAGCTATGTTGGCTATTAAAAGATCCATTTGCTCTTGTAGAACACTTAACGGCGGCTCATCTTAAGAGATAATACCTGCAAAAAATAAACAAGACAGAATATATTCTGCATTGTTGTGAGGGCGGCTTGAAGAAGCTCAACCCGGAGATGTTATATCTTTCATAACATTGCTCCTTCTTTCATAATCTTGCTCTGATCTGGCTTGATAAGCCGATTTGTCATGTGAATATGATGCAATGTTTGACTTGTCAACATTTTTGGCGCGAACGCCGGTTGTTAGGGTTAGATAAGCTAGACCCGAAGGTGGGAAGCCCCCTTTAGACAACCATGGCTAATCGTGTTAGCCGGAGATGGCGTAAAGTCGGCCGATAAGGTGTTAGAAGTGATACCCAGAGGTAAGAAGCCACCCTCAGCAATATGGCACGAACGCCGGTTGTTAGGGTTAGATAAGCTACACCCGGAGGTGGGAAGCCCCCTTAGACAACCATGGCTAATCGTGTTAGCCGGAGATGGCATAAAGCCTGGCCGATAAGGCATTAGAAGCGATACCCGGAGGTAAGAAGCCCCCTTCGGCAGTATGGCGTAAACGCCGGTCGATAAGGTGTTAGAAGCGATACCCGGAGGTAAGAAGCCACCCTCAACTGCAGCTAATCATGTTAGCTGGAGATGGCATAAAGCCGACTGTTAGGGTGAGATAAGCGATACCCAAAGGCAAGAAGCCCCCTTCAACAGCCGTAGTTGATCATGTCAACTGGTAATGGCATAAAGCCGGTTGTTAGGGTGAGATAAGCGTACCCGTCGGTAAGAAGCCCCCTTCTACAACCGCGGTTAATCGTGTTAACCGGAAATGGCATAAAGCCGACCGTTAGGGTGAGATAAGCGATACCCGTCGGTAAGAAGCCCCCTTTGACAGCCGCAGTTGATCATGTCAACTGGAATGTGGCGCGAACGCCGGTTGTTAGGGTGAGATAAGCGATACCCGAAGGTAAGAAGCCCCCTTCGACAACCAATATTTTGTGCACCATCTTGTAAGTCGCCATCTTGTGCGCCGCCATCCTGTATGAAGAAACGACAGAAGCTCCAAGCGACTTTATGATGATCCAATAAATCCGAGCACCCATGTTTGAATGGTGCATCATGACGGCTCGTCCTCTTGTGCAACTTTTAATCTTCCGCCAATAATCTAATAGCCCCAAGATTGGGTTTTCTCTTGCAAAGACCCGGGGTTCTCGTTGAAAACGACCAAACGTGTCTTGCCATGTCTGTAGCCCCTGAGTCTTAAGTTGACTCGAAGAGGCGGCTTGAGAGTCTCCACTGATTGTCGAGGTTGACCGTGGCGGGTTACAGATAATCCCGTATGAATTGTTTCCATGATCCGGTCGATGGTTGTTTTCTGCTGGTTGTTGAAGTGAACCAAATTGTAATGGTGGCGACTTGTGCGCCTGTCCGTTGGGCGGCTCATATTGACGAGCCCGGCACTGTTGTGCCAATGTAGATTGGACCGCAGGACGACGATTCAGAACCGTCAGTTGGACGGCTTGTACTGTTGTATGTAGCCACTGTTGGGTTGATGTACACGTAGCAAACAACCGCGGCATTATAAGCCGGTGCTGTTGTCAAGACGCCACGGCGTTGTGCGCCGGCGCGGATGGCGAGAGGCGGCCACGGCGTTGCAAGCCGATGTGGTCGCGAGAGACGGTCGCTGCGTTGTAGACTGGTGCGATCGGTGAGTCGCCCGTGCTATTGAAAACTAGCACGGACGGTAAGTCGTTGTGGCATTGTTAAGCCGGCGCAGATAGGGAGAGACGACCGCGGCGTTGTAAGCCGGCACGGGTGGCAAGAGACGGCCACGACATTATAAGCCAGCACGGGTGGCGAAAGACGGCCACAACACTGTAATCCGGAGTGGTCACGAGAGACGGGCACGGCGTTGTAAGGCGATGCAGACACTTAAGGTGGCTGCGGCATCCGGAGCCGGTGCGTGAGTCCATTGAGTAACACGACACAGACAAGCTCCAATATGGAATGATGCTGGTGCATGCTCTTTCTCCATGCCTTAATGCCAATTATCCTGCGTACAAATAGTGCATGAAAAATAATTGTTCTCAAAAAAATTAATACGTGTTAATAAAATAGATTAGATGGATATCACCTGATTTATTTTGATGACAGATAATCCATGTGCCACGTCCATCCAAATAATGGCCTGTGTGCCTGTGCATCTGATAGCTTCGTCCCACATGCACGCACCATAGGAATACTATGAGCAAGTCCCCAAATGGGGCAGTGTCTTCTCTTTGTCTTTTTCTTTTGGCAAGTCTCTCTCCCTATTGTTGACAGGCCCGAGCAAAGGAACCCTAGCTTCAGCTTTGTTCACAATGTTCACAGGCCCGGGAGATGGAAACGTAGCTTCAGCCTTCCTCACTTTGTTGACAGAACGAGCTGAATGAACTTGAGCTTTAGTCTTCTTTACGCTGTGAACAACGGTCGTGCGTGACCTGCTGAAACCTGGTGGCTTGTAGCGACGCGAGGCTGGAGCGTGCGGAGCAGAACGGAGCCGGCCAAGACGCGCAAGGGCTGCCGGAGCGGCGCGGGCGGGAGCCGGCCGGGGCAAGGTGGAGATGGAGCTGGCTCGCAGGGGTTCATATGTGACGAGCGTGGCGGCTGCAGCGGCTCCGGTGCAGCGGCTTGGAGGCGCGTCGCAGGGGGATTCTATGGTGCGGCAGACCGGCAGCTCGGCGGCAGTGGATGGGGCGAGGCGGGTGACGGCGGCTCGCAGCCGCGGCGGGAGATGAGCTGCGGCGGCCACGGCATAGCAGCGGGGAGACGAGCGCGGATGCGACGGGCAGTCGGGGGGTGTCCGAGGCGAGGTGGAAGCAGGGGCGAAGCACAACGGAAGCCGGCACTGCGGTGGCATGGCGCGGAGTTGTGGCACGGAGGAAACGGTCGGCTCTGCTGCTACCCGGTAGTGCGGCAGCCGACGGCTGGCCCATGAGGCGCGGCAGAGTAAAGCTGGCCGCAGGGAGGCGAGGCGGAACCGTGATGGTGAGGTCCGGCAGAGAGAGGCTGCGGTGCGGGTGCATGGCACAGCCAGCCAGATGAAGGCACGCCGGCCAAGCAAGGGGCAGGCGTGGTGAGGCCGAGAAGGAGACAGGGCGATGAAGGCGGAGTCCACTCCGTTACTGTCTCCGGGTCGCAGATGTTTTGAGCAAAGTAGTAGTAGTCTCTGATTTTGTCGATGTAGTGCAGGTACTACCTGATTCTTTGGACTTTTCTGGTGTCCTCTAGTCAGCAAAAAAATTGTAGCAATAGCGGTCTATAATTCTTTCGGGAGTTTAAATCCGATTCTTGTTGGTCTCAGCAACAATTTGTTCTCGGACTCGACGGGACGCCTGCACGGTGACGCGAGATGTAGCAGTAGTAGCGTAAATCTTCAATTAGAACCGACGGACCGCCCTGATGCGCACGGCGGCGCATGATAACCCTAATTCTTCTTGTCCCAATGGAAGCTCATACGATTGAAACCTTGTGACGATCTGCGACGGTGCACAAGACGGAACCTTAACTTCCCTTTGCAGACCCGGCGGGTCATAAGCTTCTTAATCCCTAGGAGAGATCCCTTCAAGAACATAACACCATCGTTGACCTTGCCCCACGGTGGGAGCCAACTGTCGTGGATTTGTCACGGTAGATGTCCGGGTGAACGGACTTAGGTTCGGGGCGAAGACGTAACTATGTGGCGGCTTGAAGGGGTTGATCGAAATTGAGAGACACGGAGTTTACCCAGGTTCGGCCCCTTCGATTGAGGTAAAAGCCTACGTCCTGCTTGTCTAGTATTGATGATGAAGGAGATCTCTCGGTTACAAGGGTGTTGGCTGCTACCTCTAATCCCGAGAGCCTCTAATCTATTTAAACTTGTGGACTTGTGTCCCCCCTCTCTCGGGGTGCTCTATCCCTCCTTATATAAGTGGAGAGGGTAGGTTTACAAATAGAGTCCTACTAGGAGTAGGATTAGGACTAGTCTCTCTAGAATCCTATTCCGGGTCTTGTAACCTTCGGCAGGGAGTCTTTCTCTCTTTGAGCCTTCTCTTGTGAGCCGCCTGACGCCGGCTTACACACCGGGTCTTGGGCCTAGTCGTCCTGCGACCCGCCTGCCGGGTCGTTAATAAAATGTCACGTCTTGACAGGGTCTCTTGTGAGTCGCCAGGCCGGGTCATACTTCAGGCCGGGTCATACCGCGGGTATATCCCCGACACTAATGATCACTTGAGACATTTAGGCCACATCCTTATATAGGCCTTGGATGTACTTCACCACCATTTCACACCACTTCATGACTCAAGGATGGCCTTGATTTGCTGTAACTTTTCCTTGCTGCCATGCCCATCTTTCAGCATCTCACCAACAACTTGCTCAAGCTTTGCCTTCTCCTTTTGAAGAAGATCTCTGTCCACTTCAACATCCTTCATAGCCTTCCTAGTGTTCTTGATAATGTTAGCTTGTCTCTGCAAAACACACCTATGCTCCTTTGCAAGTTTAAGCTTTTACATCTGCACCTCCAACCTAGCTTTCTCCTCTACCTCCTCCTTCTTCTTCTCAAAGTCTTCTTCCATCTGCACTTCAACATCCTCCATTTTCTTATGGTTCATCTTCTTGTCCACCTTACCATCCTTCCAATCAAACATTTTTGATACATCTTCAACAAGCTTGTTGTACTCCATGGAAAGCTTGTCATTTTCAGTCTTAAGCTTGGCCAACTCCTTCTCAAACTTCTCATTGTCAAGTACCCTTCCACAGTTTTGCTCATGGAACATTTCCCATAGCTTGTCCAAACATCTCTGAAGAACAGGAGGCCAAGGCCCATCAACCCACTCTACAACATCACAATTCACACCATTTTCCTACATTTGTAAATAATATAAGTTATTACAATTCCATGATTAGATTATTTCACTGCCATCATTAACTTGAAATTTTTGGAACATAACTGAAATATGATAAGTTATTGCAATGCCATAACTTAGCTTGCAAAGAAACAAAGAAAAACATAAGTGAAATAACAAGTTACAGTGTCATATCATGTGCTGCATTGAATATCCAAAATTGGCATCTAACCTGTACTGGGCAGCCATAGAAACGTCTTCCTGTTAAGGTGTGATACGTCTCCAACGCATCTATAATTTATGAAGAATTCATGCCATGTTTACAATAATTCTATATGATTTTGGTATGATTTTATTAGAACTAACCTGGACTGACGTTGTTTTCAGCAGAACTACCATGGTGCCATTTTTTGTGCAGAAATGGAAGTTCTCGGAATGGGCTGAAAATTTAGTATGATTTTTTATGGACCAAAAGGGACCCCCAAAACATTGGAGTTGGGAAAGACGAGCCATGAGGAGGCCACAAGCCAGGAGGGCGCGACCACACCCTGGCCGCGTCTGGGTGGCTTATCGTCGCCTCATGCCCCCCTTGACGTGAGACCGCCGCCAAAAATTCCTATAAATATAGAAACCTCCGAAAAGAAACCTAGATCGGGAGTTCCGCCGCTGCAAGCCTCCAGAGCCACGAAAAACCAATCGGGAGCCCATTCTAGCACCCTCTCGGAGGGGGAAACCATCATCGGAGGCCATCTTCATCATCCCGGCAGTCTCCATGACGAGGAGGGAGTAGTTCACCCTCGGGGCTAAGGGTATGTACCAGTAGCTATGTGTTTGCTCTCTCTCTCTCTTGTGTTCTTGAGATGGCACAATCTTAATGTACCGTGAGCTTTATTGATATAGATGAATCATATGGAGTTTCCCCCTCTCTATCTTCTTGTGATGAATTGAGTTTTCCCTTTGAAGTTTTCTTATCGGATTGAGTCTTTAAGGATTTGAGAACACTTGATGTATGTCTTGCGATGGGATATCCGTGGTGACAATGGGATGTTCTATTGTTCCACTAGATGTATGTTTTGGTGATCAACTTGCGGGTTCCGTGACCTTGGGAATCTATGCATAGGGGTTGGCACATGCTTTCGTCTTGAATCTTCGGTAGAAACTTTGGGCACTCTTTGAAGTTCTTTGTGTTGGATTGAACATGATGAATCTGAAATTGTGTGATGCATATCGTATAATCAAGCTCACGGGTACTTGTGGTGACATTGGAGTATCTAGGTGACATTAGGGTTTTGGTTGATGTGTATCTTAAGGTGTTATTTGGGTACGCATTCTAGGGCTGTTCGTGACACTTATAGGAGTAGCTAATAAGATTAATCAAAAAAGATAACTTTGAGGTGGTTTAGTACCCTACAATAATTTCTTCGTTAGTTCTCCGCTATTTGTAACTTTGGAGTGAACTCTTTGTCGCACGAGAGGTATTTACATATGATTCAACTATGTCAGTATTGTTGAGAGAAATTGCACTAGTGAAAGTATGAACCCTAGGCCTTGTTTTCAAGCATTGCAATACCGTTTGTGCTCACTTTTGTTACTTGTTACCTTACTGTTTTTATATTTTCAGATTACAAAAACCTATATCTACCATTCATATTACACTTGTATCACCATCTCTTTGCCGAACTAGTGCACCTATACAATTTGCCATTGTATTGGGTGTGTTGGGGACACAAGAGATTTCTTGTATTTGATTGCAGGGTTCTTTGAGAGAGGCCATCTTCATCCTATACCTCCCACGGATTCATAAACCTTAGGTCATCCACTTGAGGGAAAATTGCCACTGTCCTACAAAACTCTACGCTTGGAGGCCCAACACGAGTCCACAAGAAGAAGGTTGCGTAGTAGACATCAAGGTGCCTTCAAAAGCCACACCCTTAAGAGGCCTCATGTGGTGCATAATACATTTGGGTTCAGAAAGCTCAAGTTGGCCACAGAAAAGGGGCTCCACAATGGTGTCTGGTTCCTTCTACAACGAAAAAATCACAAACAACAATGCTTTCAATCACCAATATACTTGAACATCAAATTTATCCTTAACACTATATAAATCCCCAAATTAGCAAGAACCCTAACCCTCTAAAAAGATGAACCCTATCTTAGCTAAATCCTACAACCAAGCCCCACCCTCCCTAAACAAAATCCATATCGCAGACACAACAAAATCCCTAAACCAAGAAAGATCCGTGGCATTAGCCAATCATTTAGCCCTAACCCTAACCCTAGGTGGCAAGGAATAAACTTACCAGAAGTCCCATGTCCATGCTCACGATCTCACAGTCATCGTTGGATCTCGTTTCCCCGTCGTTCCAGGAAGGCATGGCAGCAAGGAGGTCGACGACGGCAGCTCTCAGAGATGGCGAGCGGCGGCAAGCTCGTACTGGTGCAGGGGAATGGGAGCAGGGAGGGGAGTGAGCGGGAAGGGGACCGAGCGACCGACCGAAGGGGTATTTATTACCCAGTTCCGACCGGACCGGTCGGCATAACGGCCGTTAACGGCCGCGCCATCCCTGCGCTGGGCCAGGTGGCCTGATCGGTGGGCCTAATCCGTCAGGAAAATGGTTAAATCGCTAGTCACCGCAGTTTTGGGTTTTTTGAAACAACCGACCAAGCGTTTGGTAGGTTTTTGAGAAAGATTAAAATCCGGTAGTTTTTTGGAACCATTGTTTGTAAACTAGTAGTTTTATGCTATTCACTCTACTTGATTGGATCATGGTCAAGTTACTCGTCATGGTGGACCCCACTTCTCCATCTCACCGAGAAGAAATTAGTTCTCAGTGAAGATTTGGTGGGGGCCTTCATGCTCACCTTCTCTAAAATTAACTCTAGCATAGTAGCCATAACTTGGATCACCATAAACGCTATGCAGGCGATAACCAAGAAATGGAGGCTGAAGTAGCCTTTCACAAAGATAGAATCACCAAAAATAAAGTTGCATAAAATTCCCTGAAAGTAGGATCCAAATTTGGCTGCATCATTGATTATTCCCCAATAATCTCCGATTCAATAACACACATTTGATTCACAAGCACACATTTTAGTACTATTAATAGGGGTAGAAAATTAGTGGCACCGCGACTTACATTCATAGGGCAACTAATTATTTAAACTAATGAGTATCATGGAACTAACTACTTGCAACTATGATGGTGGTAGGATTTACTGCTGGTGGCGCTGAATGTGGCATTGGACAAGAAAATCTCGTGGTAATGGGACTTGGCACCCTCATCCCACACCGAACATGCGTGTGTAGCAACATTGCATATCGTGATGGCCCGAAACTGGCCTTGGCACCCTCCCTCCAACGCCATCCATGCACGAGCATTGGCTGCGGGGGCAAACGCGCAATCCCAAATCTGCCGCTCCCTTTCCACATCCATCGTCCAACTAGCGACCATGGAGCCGTCGTACGAGGCCCAAAAGGGGGCCAGTTCGTCTGACTGCTTCTCCTCCCGATCTTAACCTGAAGAGGAGGGGTGCATCATGAGTTATGCCATTGATTCGAAGTGGTGGACTGGGAGGCGTCGAAAGGAGATTGGGAGGCACCGAAGAGGGGATCATGATGCTAGGAGGGTATTGCATAAGGCGATATGGGAAAGTGCCCACCTTTTATAGGCTGCCATGGGTTCCATGAGGGGGCACTTGCCGAGGCGCCAAGCTGTCGACGACTATAAAGGGCACATTTTCTGCATGAAAAATGTGGCCCTGCGACTAACACAAGATAGGAAGCGACGAGATGATGTCGTGTGGTGGCCACGGAAATCTGAGGGAGCGGGCTCGCCATGTAATGGTCGGGTGGTCAATGTTCTTGTCTCCCACCTTGTCGGTGATTCTCTGCACCCTTGATTGCTTGTGCATGAAACTTCTCTCTCACCACGACGGTTGGGTTTGAAACGAGCTCCAAACTGGGCCTTCATTCTATGGTTAATTTTGGTGCGAGCTCCATAATATATTAGGATCGTGACACATTCATTTTCAATGAGATTTCGATGAATTTTAGTAATTTCACTAGGCACTAAATATTTCGTTTCGGTCAAAATATTGAGTAATTTCAGTCGTGCACATGAATTAAAATAGTATTCAAAATATTTTTGAAATTTCAAATATTTGTTTGAATCTCAAGTGAGAATTTTGGTCCTTTGGCCGAAATGGAAACTGAAATCACTGAAATTGAGAAAATTTGGTATATGCTGAAATATTTCTCAAACTGAAATTAAAAACCATTGATTGCCATGCTCGGACCCGGGTGGTGTTGGCGGCGGCGGGACCTTCAGTCCCCGCGCGCGCAGCTCCCTTGCTCGGGGCATGGGGCGGCGGCAGTGCTCCTCGGCTTGGCGGCGGCCCGGTCACCCGATGGTGGTGGCCGGCAGCGCGTGAGGTGGTGGTGTGGCCCTTGGCTGCGGTGCGGCGTGGTGGCGCGGGATGGCCGGCGGCGTGACCCCGGGCCAAATACGGGCCCGGTGGGCCCCATCTGGGTCCTAGCGGGCCGGCCCTCGGCGTGGCTTCGTCGCCGTCTGTGTGGTGAGGAGGCGGAGCAGCTTGGATGGGGGCGGCGACGCTGACGGCGTGCCTGCTGCAGCACAATGGCGGGAGCTTTACAGGTGTGGAGGGCCCGCCCGGGCCTGTGGGCCAACGAGCCTGGTATGCTCCTGCTATTGTGTCCGGTCGGGTATTGTCGTTGACGGTGGAGGTTGAGCCCTCCCGCGTGCCGACGGTGCTGCTGCCCCTAGTCCCGGCTCCAATTCCTCGTGGTGCCGTGGTGAGACAGCATGGAGGCTTCATGACTGCTTTGGCGCATGATGGTGGTCGGTTTGGTGGCGGACTCCGAAGCATCCGTGGTGAAGGTTGGGATCGGGGGAAACCCCTGTCGGCGTGGCCGACACCGACACGGTGGCGCCTGTGGGTGCCGCCTGACCTGCCTGGAGGGCGTCGGGGCTACCCTTCCTCTCGCCTCGTCGCGTACCGGGGGAAACCCTTGGCAGCAGCGTCGTCGTCGTCGCGGTCCTTCTTGGAGGTGTTGATTGGTACCGGCGCTTCGAATCCTTGGAGCTTGGTGGGAGATCTACGGTGGGCACAGTGGTCGTGAAGCTTCTTTGTTTTTGTCGATCCGCCGTTGTCGGCTTTTTTTCTTTTGTTTTTTTGGACGTGACTGTGTTGCTTTCGCCTCATCATCTATCGTTGGCTGTATCAGTTAGTTGCTTTGTATTGCTTTGTAAGAAAACCTTTTTAGGCGATTGATTGCCACGGCGATCGGCCACATCTGACCGATCTGACCGACTTGCTCTCAGGCACAGCGTTGTGCGTGACATGGACTTTTGGAGTAGAGCCGCAGTCGGTTAAATAGTGAAAAACACTAGTTTCGGAGACCAAATGTTCAAACTTCAAACTTCAAACTTTTGGAGTAGAATTTAGAGTTTCTCACGGAACTGCTGTACAAGATCGTTTTTTATTGTTATCTTCAACTGTATTGCAAGAACAAAAGGTTCGACAGTTAGCTAACTCTGGTTTGTCGGCAATTCAGCATCGATGCAGCCTCAAATTGGCACGACCTCGTGTGGTTAGAAGCCAAAGCAGACCAAGAGCCTCGGCCGCCGGTAAGACGCGACACCGTCCTTCCCAAGTGCCGGAGCCGCGGCTGAGCTTGCCGTCGCAACCCAGCACAGCAGGCTCTTCACGCCTCCCCTCCTCGTGCTCCTCTGCGGTGGCCTCATGCTCGCCTTCTGCGCGAGGCGCGAGCTGTTTAGGCTCGTCGCAGCGGTTTGGGCGCCCCGAAGCGGCGTGAGCGACCTCGCGCGGCGCATGGGCCTGCAGGGCACGAGCGCGGCGCCATCCCGGCGTACCTTCTCCAGAGCGGCGGCGAACGGGTCGAAGTCCCGGTGCCTCGTGCTGCTCGTGAACGGGCTCCACGACGGCACCATGCACAGTTGCGCCTGCGTGGTCGGTGAAGTGGCGGCGGAGGTCGCGGCGGACCAGTCAGCCGGATGCTGCAGCCGCGGCGGCAGCTTCAGAGGGAGCTGCGCGCCACCGCGGAGCAGCTGGCTGGCGCACGCGCGCGGCCCCGCGCTGTTATTGTCATCGCCGACGCTCTTGGCGCCAGCCGCGGCAAACTGGTGGCCGTCGCTGATGTCTTCGTGGAGCCAGTACTCCTCCCAGGCGGGGACGTCGAAGAACAGGTAGAGCGGCGCGCTGTGCGAGAGCGACATGATCGAACCGGCGAGGTCTTCCATGAGCTGCAAACCTCAGATAGGAGATCACCGAACGGGAGAGTGTATTGGCGCCGGATGTGATCGGAGTAGAAATCATGGCTGCATATATAGCCATAGGTGAACAGGCCCGTAAGAGTGACCTTTTTTCCTGCCCCAAGACGAGAGTTTTTGACCGGAGTTGGGTACGTCGCAACCCAATGATTGCACTATCCAGTGAATGCAATCCACTTGTGAAATACTCAACTTATTGCCTCGGCAAGCTCTCGTCGTCTAACGTATGTATCCCAAGTTCCCAACGAGCTCCCGCGTCAACTCGAGTAACACGTAAAATGTCCATACGTGCAAGCTATGGTGACGGACGTGACGGCGACGACGATGGCGATATATATTTTTTCTATCGATGTACCGCGAGTTAGCAGCAGTCATGCGGTTACCAAACACCCACGCGAGCAGAGGTTGCAGACGAAGGAAGCATATATATTGGGCTGCAGCCCCAGAATATGTGGCGCAAAATCTGGAACGGATGACGATCTTTTATTGGGAAACGTTGCTGAAGCGCTAGCCGGACGCGCGCTGATGGTGGGATCTCCTTGATCCAACGGACTATGCAACCACTCGCCACACACACACACACAACATCCCACCCACGATATGCGTTGTTGTGGCCCCATCTTTGTTTCTTCTTCCTTTGCATATCCTTACCCTTAAAGCATTATAGTCGGATATGACAAATCCGGTCCCTCAAACGCCCGGCCGAACGCGCCAGTAGGCATTGATCGGGCACTCCTCAAATTAGTCAATCTGCATTCACATCTCTTAGATTTTATCCTCTACATCCATACAAAAGCATGCAAAGTAAATTCTACGTACTACCCTAGCTACTCTTCGTCGTCGGTGATGTCCACGACGACGGGGCAGGGAGGAGGGTTCCGGTTCATCCTCCTCGTGCTCCATCACATCAATGTAGACCAAACACTCCGCCTGTTCCGTGGCTTCTTGCACCTTCATCCCCTGCCGGCAACGACATCTTGAATCCACATCCGACTCCAACAGGAGGGAATCAAGGATGGCCTGCTGCTCCGCCCGGAGATCCCCGCCGCCAGCGTTACCCACATCCTCCTCCTCCACCTCCTCCTCCTCCTCCACCACCTCCTCGTGTTGGAAATATGCCCTAGAGGCAATAATAAATTAGTTATTATCATATTTCCTTGTTCATGATAATCGTTTATTATCCATGCTATAATTGTATTGATCGAAGACTTAGATACATGTGTGGATACATAGACAAAATCATGTCCCTAGTATGCCTCCAATAGACTAGCTCGTTGATCAAAGATGGTTAAGGTTTCCTAGCCATTGACATGTGATGTCATTTGATAACGGGATCACATCATTAGGAGAATGATGTGATGGACAAGACCCAAACTACAAACGTAGCATATGATCGTGTCAGTTTAATGCTACTGTTTTCTGCATGTCAAGTATCTGTTCCTATGACCATGAGATCATGCAACTCACTGACACCGGAGGAGTGCCTTGTGTGTATCAAACGTCGCAACATAACTGGGTGACTATAAAGTTACTCTACAGATATCTCCGAGGGTGTCTGTTGGGTTGGCATGGATCAAGACTAGGATTTGTTACTCCGTGTGACGGAGAGGTATCTTAGGGCCCACTCGGTAATACAAGATCACAACAAGCCTTGCAAGCAATGTGACTAAGTGTTAGTCACGGGATCTTGTATTACGGAACGAGTAAAGAGACTTGCCGGTAACGAGGTTGAACTAGGTATGGAGATACCGACGATCAAATCTTGGGCAAGTAACATACCGAAGAACAAAGGGAACATCATACGGGATTAACTGAATCCTTGACATAGAGGTTCGATCGATAAAGATCTTCGTAGAATATGTAGGAGCCAATATGGGCATCCATGTCCCGCTATTAGTTATTGATCGTAGAGGTGTCTCGTTCATGTCTACATAGTTCTCGAACCCACAGGGTCTGCACACTTAAGGTTCGGTGACGTTTCGGTAGTATAGAGTTATGTATGGTGGTGACCGAAGGTTGTTCGGAGTCCCGGATGAGATCCCGGATGTCACGAGAAGCTCCGGAATGGTCCGGAGGTAAAGATTGATATATAGGAAGTCCTGTTTTGGTCACCGGAAAAGTTTCGGGCTCATCGGTAGTGTATCGGGAGTGCCTGTAGTGTACCGGGAGACCATCGGGAGGGGTATTTCGACCCAAGAGGCTACATGGGGGAGAGTAAATACCAGCCCTTAGTGGGCTGGTGGAAGTCCCACACAAGGCCCATGCGGTCGGGAAGAAAAGTCCAAAGAGAAAAAGGTGGGAAAAGGCAAAAAAAGGCCAAAATAAGGAGGAGTTCTAGTCCTACTAGGATTGGAGGAGGAATCCTCCAATCCTCCTTGGCTCGGCCGACCCAAGGGCTGGCTCCTTGGGAGCCAAGCCTCTTCCTCTCTTCCTCATATATATACTAGAGGTTTTAGGGTTTTTGGCACTAGATTTTCAGCCACGTGATACCCGTTCCTCCAGTGCATAGTTTCTCCTCTAGATCGAATTTCTGCAGTGCTTAGGCGAAGCCCTGCCAGAATAGCTCCACCACCATCGCCAGAGCACCGTCATGATGCCGGAGAACTCTTCTACCTCTCCACTCCCTCTTTCTAGATCAAGAAGGCAGAGATTGTCATCAAGCTATATGTGTGCTGAACACGGAGGTGCCGTCCGTTCGGCGCTAGATCGGAAGGACCGTGATCAAGATCGCGGGACGGATCGTCATGAGTTTGCGGGACGGATCATGATTGGATCGCGGGACGGATCTTGATGAGATCGCGGGATGCTCGGCGATTTGGATCGCGAAGACGTTCGACTACACCAACCGTGTTTCTTAACGCTTCCCGCTTAGCGATCTACAAGGGTATGTAGATCCACTCTCCCTCTCGTAGATGCTCATCACCATGGATAGATTTTGCGTGCGCGTAGGAAATTTTTTGTTTCCCATGCAACGTTACCCAACAGTGGTATCAGAGCTAGGTCTATGTGTAGATGAGATCTCGAGTAGAACACAAAGAGTTTGTGGGCGTTGATGCTTAGATTGCTTCCTCCCTTGGTCGTGTTTTGGTTCAGCGGTATAGTGAGATGAAGCGGCCCGAACCAACATTACTCGTACGCTTACGAGAGACCGATTCCCTCAACCACAACTTGTTGCATAGATGGCTTGCGGGTGCCAGTTTCCCTCACTTTAGTTGGATCAGATTCGACAAAGACGGTCCTTGAGAAGGTTGAAAAGAAACTAGTGTATCACCGTTGTGGTTTTTGATGAGAATTGTTCTTGCTAAGATACCCGTAGCAGCCACGTAAAACATGCAACAACAATTAGAGGACGTCTAACATGTTTTTGTAGGGTATGTTGTGATGTGATATGGCCAATTACATGATGTGATATATGAGATGTATGAGATGATCATGTGATGTATAGATTATCACGACTTGCATGTCGTTGAGTACGACAACCAGCAGGAGCCATAGGGTTGTCTTTAATTATTGTATGGCCTGCGTGTCAATCATTAAGCGCTATGTAATGCTTTACTTTATCGCTAAACGGTAGCAATAGTAGTAGAAGCATGTTGGGCGCGACAAACCCGACGTCGACACATTGATGGAGATCAAGATGATGGAGATCATGGTGTCGTGCCGGTGACGATGGAGATCATGCCGGTGCTTTCTAGATGGAGATCAAAAGCACAAGTTCATGGCCATATCATGTCACTTATGATTTGCATGTGATGTTAATCCTTTTATGCACCTTGTTTTGCTTAGGACGACGTTAGCATTATAAGGTGATCCCTCACTTAAATTTCAAGATGAATTGTGTTCTCCCCGAGTGTGCACCGTTGCGAAAGTTCGTCGTGTTGAGACACCACGTGATGATCGGGTGTGATAGACTCTACGTTCACATACAACGGGTGCAAGCCAGTGTTGCACATGCAGAACACTCGGGTTAAACTTGATGAGCCTACCATGTACAGACATGGCCTCGGAACACAAGATACCGAAAGGTCGAACATGAGTCATATAGCAGATATGATCAACATGATGATGTTCACCATTGAAACCACCTCAACTCACGTGATGATCGGACTTGAGTTGGTGAATTTGGATCATGTATCACTCAAATGACCGGAGGGATGGCAATTTGAGTGGGAGTTCTTAAGTAATATGATTAATTGAACTCATTATCATGAACATAGTCAGTAGTGTCTTTGCAAACTATCTTGTAGATTACTAGCTCACGCTGTAGCTCCCTTGAATTTTTATATGTTCCTAGAGAAGTAGAGTTGAAAGATGATGGTAGCAATATTGCGGACTGGCTCCGTGATCTGAGGATTGTCCTCGTTGCTGCATAGAAGGCTTATGTCCTTAATGCACCGCTCGGTGCGCCAACCCCTCTAGCGTCGTTTGTAGATGTTGTGAACATCTGACAGGCACGTTCTGATGACTACTTGATAGTTTAGTGCGTCATGCATTACGCCTGAGAATTGAGGCTCCGAAACGTTTTGAACGTCACGGAACATATGAGATGTTCTAAGAGCTGAAATTAGGATCTCAGGCTCATGCCCGTGTTGTGAGATATGAGATCTCCAACAAGATTCTTTGCCTGTAATATGAAAGAGAATAGCTCAATCGTTGAGCATGTGCTCAGATTGTTTGGGTGCTACAATCGCTTGAATCGAGTGGGATTTGATCTTCCAAATAAGATAGTGATTGATATAGTTCTCCAAGTCACTGTCACTAAGCTAGTAGAACTTGGTGATGAACTATAAAATGCCAGGGATAGAAATAATGATCCCTGAGCTGTTCGCGATGTTTGACACCGCGAAGGTAGAAATCAAGAAGGAGCGTCAAGTGTTGATGGTTAGTCAAACCACTAGTTTTGACAAGGGCAAGAGAAAGGAGGGAAACTTCATGGATAGCAAGTCAGTTGCTGCTCCAGTGAAGCAACCCAAAGTTGAACCCAGACCCGAGACTAAGTGCTTCGATTATGAGGAGAACGGTCGTTGAAGCGGAACAACCCTAGATACTTGGTAGATAAGAAGGCTGGCAACGTCGACAGAAGTATATTTGATATATGTGTTATTGATGTGTACCTTGCTAGTACTCCTAGTAGCACCTGGGTATTGGATACCGGTTCGGTTGGTAAATGTTAGTAACTCGAAATAAAAGCTACGGAATAAACGGAGCACTAGCTATGGGTGAGGTGACGATGTGTGTTGGAAATGTTTCCAAGGTTGATGTGATCAACATCGCACGCTCTCTCTACCTTCGCGATTAGTGACAAACCTAAATAAATGTTATTTGGTGTTTTGCGTTGAGCATGAACGTGATTAGATTGTGTTTATTGCAACACGGTTATTCATTTAAGTTAGAGAATAATGGTTATTCTGTTTACATGAATAATACCTTCAATGGTCATGCACCCAGTGAGAATGGTTTGTTGAATCTTTATCGTAGTAATACACATATTCATAACATTGATGACAAAAGATAGAAAGTTAATAATGATAGTACCACCTACTTGTGGCACTGCCGCTAAATGTCATATTGGTATAAAACGCATGAAGAAACTCCATGCTGATGGATCTTTGGACTCATTCGATTTTGAATCAGTTGAGACGTGCAAACCATGCCTCTTGGTCAAGATGACTAAGGACCCCGTTTTCTGGTTTGATGGAGCGGGCAAGTGATTTATTGGAAATGATACATGTTGATGTATGCAATCCAATGAGTCTTGTAGCGTGCGGTGGATATCGTTATTTTCTTACCTTCACTGATAATTAGAGTAGATATAGTGTATATTTACTTAATGAAACATAAGTCTGAATCGTTTGAAAGGTTCAAGCAAATTCAGAGTGAAGTCTAAGATCATCATGACAAGAAGATAAAAATTCCTGCGATATGATCGTGGAGGTGAATATCTGAGTTACGAGTTTGGCATTCAACTTTATACAATGTGAAAGTTGTTTCACAACTCACGCCACCTGGAACACCATAGTGTGATGGTGTGTTCGAACGTCATAGTCGTGCTCTATTGGAAATGGTGCTTCCCGTGATGTCTCTTATCGTTTTGCTACTATAATTTTGGGGTTATGCATTAGAGACAACTACATTCACTTTAAATAGGGCACCATCTAAATCCGTTGAAATGAGACCGTGTGAATTATGGTTTGATAGAAACCTAAGCTGTCATTTCTTAATGTTTGGGGCTGCGACGCTTGTGTGGAAAAATGTTTTCACCTAATGAGCTCGAACCCAAAGTGGACAAATGCATCTTCATAGAATACCCTAAGAACAATTGGGTGAACCTTCTATCTCAGATCCAAGCATAAAGTGTTTGTTGCTAAGACGGGTCCTTTCCCGAGAAAAAGTTTCTCTCGACAGAATTGAGTGGGAGGAAGATAGAACTTGATGAGGTTATTGAACCTTTGTTTCAACGAGAGAGTAGCGCAACACACGAAGATGTTTCTGTAAAGCCTACGTTAGTTGAAGAGGAAGTTAATGATGATGATCATGAAGTTTCAAATAAAGTTACTATCAAACCTCGTAGGTCGACAAGGATGTGTACTGCTCCTGAGCGGTACGACAACCCTATCTTGGAGGTCATGTTGTTGGACAACGATGAACCTACGAGCTGTGGAGAAGCGATGATGGGCCCGGATTCCGACAAATGGTTAGAGGCCATGAAATCCGAGAAAGGATCCATGTATGAAAACCAAGTATAGACTTCGGTAGACTTGCTCGTTGGACGGCAGGTCGTTGAGTACAAATGAACCTTTAACATGAAGACACACGCTGATGGTGAATGTCACCATTTATAAAGCTCGACTTGTCGCAAAGAAGTTTCCGTCAAGTTCAAGGAGTTGACTGCGATGAGACTTTCTCACTCGTAGCGATGCTAAAGTCTGTTGTAATTATGTTAGCAGTTGCTGCATTTTTCAATTATGAAATCTGACAGATGGATGTCAAAACATCGTTTCCTTCTTTAAGGAAAGGTTGTATGAGATACAACTAGAAGGTTTTGTCAGTCCTAAGGATGCTAAAAGGTATGCAAGCTTCAGTGATCCTTCTATGGACTCAAGCAAGCATCTCTGAGTTGGAATATACACTTTGATGAGGTGATCAAAGTTTTGTAGTTTATACAAAGTTTACGAGAAACTTGTATTTACATTAAAGTGAGTGGGTGCACTATAGAATTTCTGGTAAGTATATGTGGATGACATATTGTTGATCGGAAATAATGTAGAATTTCTGGAAAGCATAAACGGTTGTTTGAAAAGTGATTTTCAAAGGAAGACCTGGATAAAGCTACCTAATTGTTGAACATCAAGATCTATATAGATAGGTCAAGATGCTAGATGAGACTTTCAATGAGTACATACCTTGACAAAATTTTGAAAGAGTTCAAAATGGATCAGTCAGAGAAAGAATTCTCGCCTGATTTATAAGGTGTGAAGTTGAGTGAGACTCAAAGCTCGAAAAGGGCAGAAGAAAGAGAAAGGACGAACGTCGTCCCCTATGCCGTAGCCATAGGCTCTATATTATGCCATGCTGTGTACCGCACCTGGTGTGTGCGTTGCCATGAGTCTGTCAAGGGGTACAAAAATGATCCAGGAGTGGATCACTGGACAGCGGTCAAGATTATCCTTAGTAACTAAAAGACTAAGGAGATGTTTCTCTATTATGGAGGTGATAAAAAGTTCGCCGTAAGGAGTTACGTCGATGCAAGCTTTAACACCAATCCGGATGACTCATAGTAGCAATCTGAATACGTATAGTGGAGCAGCCATTTGGAATAGTACCAAGTGGAGTGTGGTAGCAGTGTTTAGGGTTTGACATAGAGATTTGCAAAGTACACGCGGAACTGAATGTTGCAGACCCGTTGACTATAAGACCTCTCTCACATGCAAAGCATGATCGAGCCCCAGAACTCATTGGGTGTTAGATTCATAACAATGCGAATCACATGGTGATGTGAACTAGATTATTGACTCTAGTGCAAGTGGGAGACTGTTGGAAATATGCCCTAGAGGCAATAATAAATTATTTATTACCATATTTCCTTGTTCATGATAATCATTTATTATCCATGCTATAATTGTATTGATCGGAGACTTAGATGCATGTGTGGATACATAGACAAAATCATGTCCCTAGTATGCCTCTAATAGACTAGCTCGTTAATCAAAGATGGTTAAGGTTTCCTAGCCATTGACATGTGATGTCATTTGATAACGGGATCACATCATTAGGAGAATGATGTGATGGACAAGACCCAAACTACAAACGTAGCATATGATCATGTCAGTTTAATGCTACTGTTTTCTGCATGTCAAGTATCTGTTCCTATGACCATGAGATCATGCAACTCACTGACACCGGAGGAGTGCCTTGTGTGTATCAAACGTCGCAACGTAACTGGGTGGCTATAAAGGTACTCTACAGATATCTCTGAGGGTGTCTATTGGGTTGGCATGGATCAAGACTGGGATCTGGTACTCCGTGTGACGGAGAGGTATCTCAGGGCCCACTCGGTAATACAACATCACAACAAGCCTTGCAAGCAATGTGACTAAGTGTTAGTCATGGGATCTTGTATTACGGAACGAGTAAAGGGACTTGCCGGTAACATGGTTGAACTAGGTATGGAGATACCGACGATCGAATCTCGGGCAAGTAACATACCGAAGAACAAAGGGAACATCATACGGGATTAACTGAATCCTTGACATAGAGGTTCGATCCATAAAGGTCTTCGTAGAATATGTAGGAGCCAATATGGGCATCCAGGTCCCGCTATTGGTTATTGATCGTAGGGGTGTCTCGGTCATCTCTACATAGTTCTCGAACCCGCACGGTCTGCACACTTAAGGTTCGGTGACGTTTCGGTAGTATAGAGTTATGTATGGTGGTGACCGAAGATTGTTCAGAGTCCCGGATGAGATCCTGAACATCACGAGGAGCTCCGGAATGGTCCTAAGGTAAAGATTGATATATACGAAGTCCTGTTTTGGTCACCGGAAAAGTTTTGGGCTCATCGGTAGTGTACCGGGAGTGCCGGTAGTGTACCGGAGACCATCGGGAGGGGTATGTCGACCCAAGAGGCTACATGGGCTGTGGGAGAGTAAATACCAGACCTTAGTGGGCTGGTGGAAGTCCCACACAAGGCCCATGCGGCTGGGAAGAAAAGCCCAAAGAGAAAAAGGTGAAAAAAGGCAAAAAAAAAGGGCAAAAATAAGGAGGAATCCTAGTCCTACTAGGATTGGAGGAGGAATCCTCCAATCCTCCTTGGTTCGTCCGACCCAAGGGCTGGCTCCTTGGGAGCCAAGCCTCCTCCTCTCTTCCTCCTATATATACTAGAGGTTTTAGAGTTTTTGGCACTAGATTTTCAGCCACGTGCTACCCGTTCCTCCAGTGCATAGTTTCTCCTCTAGAACGGATTTTTGCAGTGCTTAGGCGAAGCCATGCTGGAATAGCTCCACCACCATCGCCGGAGCGCCGTCATGCTGCCGGAGAACTCTTCTACCTCTCCGCTCCCTCTTGTTAGATCAAGAAGGCGGAGATTGTCATCAAGTTGTACGTGTGCCGAACGCGGAGGTGCCGTCCGTTCGGCGCTAGATCGGAAGGACCGTGATCAAGATCGCGAGACAGATCGTGGTGAGATCGCGGGACGGATCGTGATGAGTTCGTGGGACGGATCGTGATGAAATCGCGAGACGGATCGTGATGAGTTCGCGGGACGGATCGTGATTGGATCGCGGGGCGGATCGTGATGAGATCGCGGGATGCTCGGCGATTTGGATTGCAAAGACGTTCGACTACACCAACCGCGTTTCTTAACACTTCCCGCTTAGCGATCTACAAGGGTATGTAGATACACTCTCCCTCTCGTAGATGCTCATCACCATGGATAGATCTTGCGTGTGCGTAGGAAAATTTTTGTTTCCCATGCAACGTTACCCAACACCTCCTCCTCCACCACCTCCTCCTCCTCCTCCTCCTTCACCTCCAACTCCTCCTCCGACTCCGGATCCCAAACATCCGAAGGTAGCCCCGCGGCTATCCGGGCTTTGCGCCTGTTGAGGATCTACTCAAGGAGCTCGAGCCGGCGCTCCAGCGTCAGGAACTAGCGGCGGTGGCGTGGGGGCATGGCTGCGGATGGGTGGAGTGGAAACTGCCGGCGGCGGCGGACATGATGAGGAGGAAGATGTGGATGTAGGGTTTCAGGATCAGCCGATGCACTTAAATTGTCGGGCAATGCACTACGCGGCCCGCCAGAGCGGCGACACGCGGCCCGGTAGAGGAGACGACCTTCGGACCGCCGGGTTGGCGGGCGTTTTCGGCTGGGCCCCGTTCGTTAGTCTGACATGGCAGGCGTGCCCGGGCGCCCGGGCTCCCCATATCTGCCCCATATTTGGGTTGGATATTGGGGTGCCGGTCAGCCTGGACCTTTGAGGGTCGTTTGAGAGGCCCGTCTCGGTCAAAAAAGTGATCGGGCAGTGACCGGACGGCCTGCCCAAGCATTTGAGGCGGGTATAGGGGGTCCGGTTGTAGATGCTCTTATGTCGCGCATCCTGCCGCCGGATATCCCACACGTCACGTGCCGTTGTTGCCGCCGGCCACACCCACCGCCACATGGTGTCCCGCACGTCTTGCCTCCCCTCTCCCTTCTTTTCCCCTCTCCCATACAGAGGTCGCTTGCTCGCACCCTCCATCTCCACACAAATTGCTAGTCGGCGTCACCGGAGAGGCGGAGACGATGTGCCATCAAATCGCATGTTGCAACGCAGAAAGACGGAAGTTTGAACCAGCTGATAAGTATGCTAGAATTTCGGTCGCCTATGCTACGACCACCATGGGTACTCAGAATCAACGACGATTGTTGGAATCTAGCGTGAAAAAATGTTGCAACCGGCCATGCAGTTTGATGGAACCGGCAACAATAGATGGTGGAACTGGCCTTAGAGTTTGTTGGCACTGGCTAGACGGTGAGGTACAACCATGGCAGCGACCTCCGCCATGGGGGTGCTGGAAACCGACCATGTTTGCTCTATCAGACGGTGAAAAATGTTGTAAATTGTCATGCAGTTTGTTCGAACTACTGTCGGCAGATGCTGGAACCGTCATGAGATTTGCTATGACGGAAACATTTTTGCTGCATCCGGCCTTCGAATTTGCCGGCACCGACTACGCGACGAGCTACAACCACGGCAGTGACATCGACCACGGCCGTTGCTATGTGACTAAAGAGGGGACGCTGAAACCAAGAAGATCGGTGATCTACAACGATGATCGTTTTTTGCTGGAACCGTGTTGCGACTAGTTGTATTGATGGCACGGCGAGTGGGGTGATGTAATGATGTCCATGCATGTTGGAACCATGACCGTGGGGACCATCGAGCTGCCACCGATGAGTCGACCGACGCTGCAGGAGAAGCACATAGGGGAGACAAAGGGTAGGGGGAGCAAACGGTGCCGCGAGCGCGCTCAAACGGTTGAGCAGTTATGCATGGACGGAAAATGAGGATTCCGGTCGTTAACATTTGTGTTTGCTGTCGCAGGAGAATCAAATCAAGCAAACACTACTAACTTGATCTCGCAGCGGGCACTACTATCACGGCTTTATTTTATTGGGAATTCTGCTCGCCAATCCTTTATATCTTATGATCTTATCCCAAACACGAACAATGTGGTAATTTGGGAATACCCGCTTTCAGTTTCTATCTTTCCATGCATATAACCATGCCTCCTACTGTTTCCTTATATATCTAGTCATTTGCATTTTTTAAATGCTTGGTCAATATTTTCTCTATACACATTCAATGTTTTTTAAATTCTTGGATAATATTTTCCAAAAAAGATTATGTAAATTATTTTTTGTAATATATTTATTTAGTATTTTCGAGGTATAAATGGAAGTAAAAAAATAAAAAATGGAAAATAAAAAGGAAACAAAGGTACGGGCCGTGACACTCCTGTGCGGCTGGGTTGAACCATCTAGGGCGTGGAACGAGACAAAGAGATATCCTATTTGCCAAGCGGCAAACTGCCGGCGCTTCGCATAGGCAAGCCACCAAGCAGCGACGCAATGGACCGGCCCAGTTTCGCTTAGCCAGCCGGTTTTGGGAACCTTTTAGGAGGTTTCCAGAGCCTGTTTTTTTATTGTTTTTTAGTTTTTCTGTTTCTGTTTCTTTTTATTCTTTTTTGTTTTCTATTTCTTTTTTTTTCTTTTTTTTTCAAGGTTATTTTATCTACTCTAAACTAAGTTCATGTTTGAAAGTTGTTCTTAAAACATGAAAAATGTTATTGCATTAAAAAAAACTGAATTTCGAATACTTTTCGATTTACATAAACTATTCATAACTTTCAAAATTTGTTCGGAATTTTCAAAAAATGACCTGAATTTCAAAAATTGTTCTTGTTTTTTCAAAAATGTTCTTCTTCCCGTTTCCATTTTTTGTCCTTTCATTTTTTCCTTTCCCTTTTTCTATTCATTTGCTCTCACATTTAAAAAACTGTTCTGAATTTCAGAAAATGTTCTCGTGTTCAAATTTTTTTTCACAATTTTATTTAGATGTTGGTGCTGCAAAAAATAATCAGGAATTACGAAAACTGTTCTTGCTTTCATAATGCGTTCATACTTTCAAAAATATCCGTGTTTCAAAAATTGTTCTTGTATTAAAAAAACTGCATGATTTTTCCAAAATTTCTGTTTTTTGCAAACAAAAGAGGGATTAAGAAAAATGTTCTTGTTTTGAAAAAAAAGTCGTGATATCATAAAAATATTTGTGTTTCAAAACTTGTTCTCCGTTTCAAATTTCTTCAAGATTATCATAAAATTTTCATGTTTAAAAAAATAGTCTCATTCTCAAAATTAGTTCACGATTTTCATAAAAATTCTTGTTTTTCAAAAAGTGTCCAGGAATTTCAAAAAAATCTCTTCTCTCAAATTTGATAATCTAAAATCATGAAAACATTTCATGAAACTCCCAATCAAATTTGAAAACACGAATTTGTTTGAAAATCTTGAACACGTTTTGAAATTATGAATGCTTTCTGACAGGTGAAGCGTTTTTGTAATATGCAACCATTCTTTAATTTGTGAATAAAAATAATAATATGAATATTTTTTGAGCTTCTGACCATTTTTTGAAATTAGAATATATATATTTTTAGAGAACAAGAAATAGAAGGAAAAGTCATTAAAAATAAATAGAGAAAGAAAGAAATAACTATAAAAATGGAAAAATGAAAAGAACAAAAGAATCAGAAAAACGCTACAGTACCCACACACTTGCAAGACGGATCGTGATGAGTTCGCGGGATGGATCGTGATGAGTTCGCGAGACGGATCGTGATGAGTTCGCGGGACGGATCGTGATGAGTTCGCGGGACGGATCGTGATGAGTTCGCGGGACGGATCGTGATGAGTTCGCCGGACGAATCGTGATTGGATCGCGGGACGGACCGTGATGAGATCGCGGGACGCTCGGCGATTTGAATCGCGAAGACGTTCGACTACACCAACCACGTTTCTTAATGCTTCCCGCTTAGTGATCTACAAGGGTATGTAGATCCACTCTTCCTCTCGTAGATGCTCATCACCATGGATAGGTCTTGCATGAACGTAGCAAATTTTTTGTTTCCAATGCGACGTTCCCCAACAGTGGCATCATGAGCTAGGTTATGTGTAGATGAGATCTCGAGTAGAACACAAAGAGTTTGTGGGTGTTGATGGTTAGATTGCTTCCTCCCTTGGTCGTGTTTTGGTTCAGCGATATTGTGAGATGAAGCGGTCCGGACCAACATTACTCGTATGCTTACGAGAGACCGGTTCCCTCAACCGCAACTTGTTGCATAGATGGCTTGCGGGTGCCAGTTTCTCTTACTTTAGTTGTATCGGATTCGACAAAGACGGTCCTTGAGAAGGTTGAAAAGCAACTAGTGTATCACCGTTGTGGTTTATGCGTAGGTGAGAATTGTTCTTGCTAGATACCCGTAGCAGCCACGTAAAACATGCAACAACAATTAGAGGACGTCTAACTTGTTTTTGCAGGGTATGTTCTGATGTGATATGGCCAATTACATGATGTGATATATGTGATGTATGAGATGATCATGTGTTGTATAGAATGTCACGACTTGCATGTCGATGAGTACGACAACCGACATGAGCCATAGGGGTGTCTTTAATTATTGTATGACCTGCGTGTCAATCATTAAGTGCAATTTAATGCTTTACTTTATCGCTAAACGGTAGCAATAGTAGTAGAAGCATGGTGGGCGTGACAACTCCGACGGCGACACGTTGATGGAGATCATGGTGTCATGCCGGTGATGATGGAGATCATGTCGGTGCTTTCATGATGGAGATCAAAAGCACAAGTTCATGGCCATATCATGTCACTTATGATTTGCAATATGTTAATCCTTTTATGCACCTTGTTTTGCTTAGGACGACGTTAGCATTATAAGGTGATCCCTCACTTGATTTCAAGATAAATTGTGTTCTCCCCGAGTGTGCACCGTTGCAAAAGTTCTTCGTGTCGAGACATCACGTGATGATCGGGTGTGATAGACTCTACGTTCACATACAATGGGTGCAAGCCAGTGTTGCACATGCAGAACACTCGGGTTAAACTTGACGAGCCTAGCATGTACAGACATGGCCTCGGAACACAAGATACCGAAAGGTCGAACATGAGTCATATAGTAGATATGATCAACATGATGATGTTCACCATTGAAACCACCTCAACTCACGTGATGATCGGACTTTGAGTTAGTGAATTTGGATCATGTATCACTCGAATGACTGGAGGTATGTCAATTTGAGTGGGAGTTCTTAAGTAATATGATTAATTGAACTCATTATCATGAACATAGTCAATAGTGTCTATGCAAATTATGTTGTAGATTATTTGCTCGCGCTGTAGCTCCCTTGAATTTTTATATGTTCCTAGAGAAATAGAGTTGAAAGATGTTGGTAGCAATATTGTGGACTCGGTTCATGATCTGAGGATTATACTCATTGCTGCACAGAAGGCTTATGTCGTTAATGCACCGCTTGGTGCGCCAACCCCTCTAGCGTGGTTTGTAGATGTTGTGAACATCTGACAGGCACGTTTTGATGACTACTTGATAAATTAGCGCGTCATGCATTGCGGCTTAGAATTGAGGCTCCGAAACGTTTTGAACGTCACCGAACATATGAGATGTTCTAAGAGCTGAAATTAGGATCTCAGGCTCGTGCCCATGTTGCGAGATATGAGATCTCCAACAAGATTCTTTGCCTGCAAGATGAAGGAGAATAACTCAATCGTTGAGCATGTGCTCAGATTGTCTGGGTGCTACAATCGCTTGAATCGAGTGGGAGTTGATATTCCAGATAAGATAGTGATTGATATAGTTCTCCAAGTCATTGTCACTAAGCTACTAGAACTTGGTGATGAACTATAAAACGCCAGGGATAGAAATAATGGTCCCTGCGCTGTTCGCGATGTTTGACACCGCGAAGGTAGAAATCAAGAAGGAGCGTCAAGTGTTGATGGTTAGTAAAACCACTGGTTTCGAGAAGGGCAAGGGCAAGGAGGGAAAATTCATGGATGGCAAGTTAGTTGCTGCTCCAGTGAAGCAACCCAAAGATGAACTCAAACTCGAGACTAAGTGCTTCTATTATGAGGAGACCGGTCGCTGAAGCGGAACAACCCTAGATACTTGGTAGATAAGAAGGCTGACAACGTCAACAGAAGTATATTTGATATACGTGTTATTGATGTGTACCTTGCTAGTACTCTTAGTAGCACCTAGGTATTGGATACCGGTTCGGTTGCTAAATGTTAGTAACTCGAAATAAAAGCTACGGAATAAACGGAGAACTAGCTAAGGGTGAGGTGACGATGTGTGTTGGAAATGTTTCCAAGGTTGATGTGATCGACATCGCATGCTCTCTCTACCTTCAGTATTAGTAGCAAACCTAAATAAGTGTTATTTGGTGTTTTGCGTTGAGCATGAACGTGATTAGATTGTGTTTATTGCAACACGGTTATTCATTTAAGTTAGAGAATAATGGTTATTCTGTTTACATGAATAATACCTTCAATGGTCATTCACCCAGTGAGAATGGTTTGTTGGATCTTGATCGTAGTAATACACATGTTCATAACTTTGATGCCAAAAGATGCAAAGTTAATAATGATAGTACCACATACTTGTGGCACTGCCGCTAAATGTCATATTGGTATAAAACGCATGAAGAAACTCCATGCTGATGGATCTTTGGACTCTTTCGATTTCGAATCGGTTGAGACATGCGAACCATGCCTCTTGGTCAAAGATGACTAAGGACCCCGTTTTCTGGTTTGAAGGAACGGGCAAGTGATTTATTGGAAATGATACATGTTGATGTATGCAAACCAATGAGTCTTGTAGCGTATGGTGGATATCGTTATTTTGTTACCTTCACTGATGATTTGGATAGATATAGTGTATGTTTACTTAATGAAACACAAGTCTGAATCGTTTGAAAATTTCAAGTAAATTCAGAGTGAAGTGTAAGATCATCGTGACAAGAAGATAAAAATATCTGCGATATGATCGTGAAGGTGAATATCTGAGTTACGAGTTTGGCATACAACTTTAGACAATGTGAAAGTTGTTTCACAACACACGCCACCTGGAACACCATAGTGCGATGGTATGTCCGAACATCATAGTCGTGCTCTATTGGATATGGTGCATGTTATGATGTCTCTTATCGTTTTGCTACTATAATTTTGGGTTTGTGCATTAGAGACAACTACATTCGCTTTAAATAGGGCACCATCTAAATCCGTTGAGATGACACCGTGTGAATTATGGTTTGATAGAAACCTAAGCTGTCATTTCTTGATGTTTGGGGCTGCGATGCTTGTGTGGAAAATGTTTTCACCTAATGAGCTCGAACCCAAAGCGGACAAATGCATCTTCATAGAATACCCTAAGAACAGTTGGGTGAACCTTCTATCTCAGATCCAAGCATAAAGTGTTTGTTGCTAAAACGGGTCCTTTCCCGAGAAAAAGTTTCTCTCGAAAGAATTGAGTGGGAGGAAGATAGAACTTGATGAGGTTGTTGAACCTTTGTTTCAACCAGAGAGTAGCGCAGCACAGAAAGATGTTTCTATGGAACCTACGTCAGTTGAAGAGGAAGTAAATGATGATGATCATGAAGCTTCGGATCAAGTTACTATCGAACCTCGTAGGTTGACAAGGATGTGTACTGCTCCTGAGAGGTATGACAACCCTATCTTGGAGGTCATGTTGTTGGACAACAATGAACCTACGAGCTGTGGATAAGCGATGATGGGACCAGATTCCGACAAATGGTTAGAGGCAATGAAATCTGAGAAAGGATCCATATATGAAAACCAAGTATAGACTTTGGTAGACTTGCTCGTTGGACGGCAGGTCGTTGAGTACAAATGGATCTTTAAAATGAAGACAAACGCTGATGGTGAATGTCACTATTTATAAAGCTCGACGTGTCCCAAAGAAGTTTCCGGCAAGTTCAAGGAGTTGACTGCGATGAGACTTTCTCACTCGTAGCGATGCTAAAGTCTGTTATAATTATGTTAGCGGTTGCTGCATTTTTCAATTATGAAATCTGGCAGATGGATGCCAAAACATCGTTTCCTTTCTTGAGGAAAGGTTGTATCTGATACAACCAGAAGGTTTTGTCAGTCCTAAGGATGCTAAAAGGTGTGCAAGCTTCAGTGATCCTTCTATGAACTGAAGCAAGCATCTCTGAGTTGGAATATACACTTTGATGAGGTGATTAAAGTTTTTGATTCTATACAAAATTTACGAGAAACTTGTATTTACAATAAAGTGAGTGGGAGCAGTGTAGAGTTTTTGATAAGCATATGTGGTTGACATATTGTTGATCGGAAATGATATAGAATTTCTGGAAAGCATAAAAGCGTTGTTTGAAAAGAGTTTTTCAAAGGAAGACCTGGATAAAGCTACCTAATTGTTGAGCATCAAGATCTATAGAGATAGATCAAGATACTTGATGAGACTTTCAATGAGTACATACCTTAACAAGATTTTGAAAGAGTTCAAAATGGATCAGTCAGAGAAAGAGTTCTCGCCTGATTTGTAAGGTATAAAGTTGAGTAAGACTCAATGCCCAGTGACTGTAGAAGATAGAGAAAAGATGAGTGTCATCCCATATGCTTCAGCCATAGGCTCTATCATGTATGCAGTGCTGTGCACAAGACCCGATGTCAGCCTTGCCATAAGTATGGCCGGAAGGTTTCAAAGTGATCCTGGAATGGAGCACTGGACAGCGGTCAAGATTATCCTTAGTAACTAAAAGACTAAGGAGATGTTTCTCGATTATGGAGGTGATAAAGAGTTCGTCGTAAAGAGTCACATCGATGCAAGCTTTAACACCAATCTAGATGACTCGTAGTAGCAATTGGATACTCATCACCATGGATAGGTCTTGCATGAACGTAGAATTTTTTTTGTTTTTCATGCGACGTTCCCCAACAGCTTCACCAACACCACATGAGATAAATGTGTATCATTGAAAACATCCTTTGTTTTGTACTTAGTTCACTTTTAGCAAGGAGGTACTCCGCGAGCTCTCCGTCGACAAGTACCAATACATTTGGAAAAAGAACATTCTAATAATGAGTTTATCCATGAGTCCTTCAGACTACACAGACAACAAGAGTCGTTTGCGAATAGGTGTCGATGTGTCCTGACATCCTTAGTTTGTACTGAGTGCTTCGATTATCACCAGAGTAACATTCTTATTTTCACATAAACCTAAATATCCCATAATAATTTTCACAAAACCATATCACTGTAAAATCTCGATGAACCCACTGTTCCACTTAGCCAGGCCTTCCTCCCTTCTTTGTATCGTAGAGATCAACATTCTATAAGCATAACATACCAAGAAGATACTGTTCTTTTCAAAATTAGATGCCCAAAAATTTAAGATGTTAATCATGCATAAAGGGATATCCAGGATGGTCGGGATATCAATAGTCAGAAAGACCTCTTGAACACACCGCCTATTCCATCTTGAATGTATTTTATACACATTGAATATGTTTAAACACATATGCATTTTTTTCTATAGTAAATTTTTATTTTCATAGGTTTTTAAATATCTAGCTCCAAAAACAGCTGCCAGTAATTTTGGGTGAAAAATCCGATTAAAAGCCAAATAGAGAAAATAATAAAATCCGCTCACCGTCCAAGTGGGCTTGCGCATTTGCCTCGGCTTCAGGCGGAGTCTCCCTATTTGATGCCCATGGGCGTCCAATACTGGCTATCCCATAAGTATTATAACTAATAGAGGAATTAATAAAAAAATAAGGTGTTGAACTTTAAGGAGAACAAATAATACCAGTTAACAGTGCAACCAACTCACTGTAAAACACCAAGGGCCACAACCCATCTGACGTTTCTCTCCCATTGGAAAACAAGGAGTGGACTTCAATGCAAAGCCGAAGAGAGTGATTTAATGTACGGGAGAAATTGTTTGTCTATGAAGGTATCACATTCTCCATGTTCTCTCTTTTCCTCGACTCCCTGACGTGGCAATTTAATCCCTACAAATTAAATCGCTAGAAATTGACCCCCGATTCCATTCTCTTTATTCTCCTATGTATCGAGAGTGTGTCTATGCCTTGCCGGTTGTGATTCTGAAAACACCTTCACCTACACTTTGTTGCTCATGGGTCTGCCTCAACCTCGAGTAACGTTGTTTCCAGTTCAGCACTACCGACCAATGTGTGTTCTTGTGAAAATATCGAGCTGTAGTAGGTACAATCTTTGTACCATTTGCTTATTAAAACATTATCCTATTATATATATTTCTAAATATTTTAAAAAATATATATTATAATGTGCATCAAATGTTTTTAGAATATTTATCATAAATTTAAAACTGTAATTACAACAAAAGCATATCCAAAATTGTGTGGGAATTTTCCATAAAAACATTCATGATTTGGAAAATGTTCCAGACATTTAAAAAAAGTGTGAACTGTTTAACAAAAATGATAACATGTTTTAAAAATTCTGCATTGTCTTTTATAAATAATAATGAATTTTTTTAAATTCTTTGTGTGAACTGTAAGAATTGTTTATGACATTTAAGTAAATGTCCACAACTATTTCTCAAAAGGTTCACATAATTTAAAAAATGTTTATGAAAGTCTTGAAAGATAGGTTAATTTTTAAGTTTATGACATATAAAAACTTCCACAACCATATCATAAATGGCCACGTGTTTTAAAATATGCAAATGATATTTCAAAAAAATCTTCATGAAATTTAAACAGTTATTCATGCATATTTTTACAAATGGTGCATTGTATAAAGAACGATCTATGATTTTCAAAAGTGTTGATAACACTAAAAGAATATATACACATTTTAAAGAAACATTCATGAAAACTAAAAACCTTGTTTGCGCAAGTTTTTGTCAAATGTTCATGGCATCTAAGGAAATGTTTGTACATTAAAACCGCGAGGAATAAAAAATTCATGAATTTCAAAATGGGACAAAGGGAAAGACGGGAGAAAAAAAGGGAGAAACAGAAGAAAAAAACTAGTAGAAAGACACTAGAAAAAGAAGAAAAAACGAAACGTCGGAATGTTCCTAAAATCGGGCGGAAAGTTTCAACAGCCATTGCTCATTGTACATAGATGCTCCCCAAATACAAACACACACGACGTTGTTGGGACGGCCCAACAGGGTGACCATTGTAGGAGACTACACCTTCCGTCTGGCAGGCGGCGAGATATAGCTTTCCTAGGAAGCATTGTTGACCTAAATTAAATGTTTCTCGAGTGATTCTTCGGTTCAATGGACCCCTTCAAAAAGTGAAGTCAACCGCTATTTGGCCGCGCAGCAGAGCAACTGGAGCCCAACCGCTGCCGCCTCATGGTATGCATCAGTCAAAAGTCTACAGTGGATGGTTGTATCATTCCTTTTCGTCCATTTACTTTTTAGTTCATTTGGTGTTGTTCTTGAGTTTATGCACCTTCTTTATCCAATTTATTAATATGTCTTTTAGTTCTAGACATAGGAAATAGATCCAGGATATGAAAAATGTAAGAAAGTAACAAAAAATGACAGGCTAATTCAACCTCAAAAGTTGGATAGTACTATGTTATCTGAAAATTGCAATACCACAAAGATTCATAAAAAACATGTTAATTGACTTTCTACAAATGGTGCCTAAATTATGGTTTCACATGGGCCCAAATGTCGCTCGTTCGTTTGTTCGCAAAAATATGTTAATTTCTAATGTCGCTCGTTCGCAAAAATATGGTAATTGACTTTGCCAACCAGTACAAGGAAGCCACTTCCTAGTGTCGCTCGTTCGCAAGATATAATTGTTTTTTTAAAGGCTAGTCATATATTAAGTAGCACAAATCATTACAAAAACATTCGTTGAATATCAAAGTATTCTTTATCTTGCATCCATTGATGATGTGTCATGGGCAAAGTTCGTTTGCCTCATGTGGGCCTTCGTCTTAGTGGTACAAACTTTTTTAAATTCAGGAGCGTGTAGAAGCACCGACCGGAAAGTCACCGATGTAGATGAAAAGATGTTGACAACTTTGATCTACGTAGAAAATCGACGTCTCGAAGAAGAATACACATAAAAGCATGTATAAAGCTCTAGGTCCAACTAGACACAGTTGAGAAACACAAACTTTCACACGTTCCTCGACGAGGCTGGATATGGCCAACCCTTATCGAACGAAACTGGAGTCGGAGGACCAAGATGCACCTGCATGTCATCCGCTCCACGAAACAGCGCCACCGAGATAAACCTGATTAGAAAAATAATCACAACCTAGAGAACAAGATTTGAGGCCAACTCCACCGCGTGATCCCATCCGGACATCCATTTTGCCCGGATTCTGTCCGTTTGGGGCGGGCGATGGGGTCGTGTCCGAGCCTGTCCTGGGATGCGGTGGCCGTGCGCCCAACGCGCGGACGCATCCTTGGCCGCATCCTGTCCGCCTCATTTTCAAACACATGCATTCAAATAGCCACGGCTGATAGTTCATGCAAGCGGCCCTAGATCACGCCGGCAACACAACCAGCCTACACGTCCTCGTCGGTAACACAGCCAACCTACACGTCCTCGTCGGCAACATAGCCAGCGACCGGCAACACAGCTGGCCTCCAAAAAAGAATAGGTTTATCGCCGACAACACAGCCGGCAGCCGGCAACACAGCCAGCGGGCGGCTCACCATGCTAGCCTCCAAAAAAAGAACGGCCATGGCCGATCTGACGCCCTAGTTCAGGCCATCGGCGTCGAACATCTTTTTCTGCCGAGCCTCGAACCAGCTCCTTGTCTTCCCGCTCATATTTCTCAAGTCCATGCTCATGATCGCGAGCGCCACCTCCTTTGCTTTGGTTGCGGCATTGGCGGCCTCGATGTCGAGCTGCCTCTGCCTAGCCGCCTCCTCGATGTCAAGCTGCCTCTGCCTGGCCGCCTCCTCCATGTCGATCTTCCTCTTCTTGGCCGTTTCCTCCATCTCAATCTTCTTTGTTTGCAGCTCCATGTATTGCTTCATTTGCTCCTCCTTGCATTGTCTCTTCTTCTCGTCCCTCACTTCCTTTGAGACATCATGCCATGCAAAGCCTCCTGCAAAGCATACGATGCCGCATCACGCTTGACGTCCACCTTGGAGTTGGTCTTTCCCCTCGGCCTCTTCATCACCTTCGCAATATATGTCCTCTTCTTCATGCCACGAGTCACCATGGTCGGCCTCAAAGTCTTCATCCGCCATGTACTCGCCGCGGCCATCTTGACTCGGGGTCTCCTCCAGATCGAAGGTCCCGCCCTGCCCACCCGTCTGAAAGGCCTTGGCACGGCCCTCGAAGATAACATTCTCCATGAACTGGGCGTAGAAGGGGTCTTTGACCATCGGCATCGGTGTTGGCATTCCGCCGAATAGGACGCAGGGCGACGACATGGTGGCCATAGACGACGGTCAGGCTTGCTTTCTTTGCATCTTCCCCGACGGGCGGCCGCCGCTGCAGGACCCCAGCGTGACGTTGAGGTCAATGACGGCCCAGGGGCGCGGCATGGATGGTGCGATCACACTGATTTCTGGCGACCCCGACAAACGGGACTGGGCTTGGCACCTTGGCGGAGGGAAACCGAGCGACAATGGCGTGGTTGACGACGTCGGGGAGGGGCACTGCGGAGGCCGGACGACCGACGAGCCTGTGCTTGCCGGCCCGACGGGCGTAATCGCGAAGCTCGTCGGATGGCACAACCCCATCACGAGGAGGGCGTGCGCTTTGCTGACGATGGCCTCCTTCTCTTCAGCATCGGCCTTCTACCGCGCGGCCTCCAGCGTAGCATGCTCGATGGCGTATGTGGCCGCGGCATCCTTCCTCTTCGCCTCCGCCCGTTGGTTCCGCCTCTTGGACGATTCCTCGTCCAGCTTTGCAATCTCCTCCGGCGTGAGTTCTGACCGCGACTTCTTCGCACCCTTGGGTGCCTTCTTCTTCTTCGCCTTGGTGGCTGGGTCGTCGGAATTCGGCGGGGGATCGTCCATAGTGGGACGGTGGCGGGCGGAGGGTAGGGCGGGGCATGGGAGGTTTTGGAAGGAAATGAAATGGAATGGGGCGTGGGGGCGGGAAGTCGTGAGGCTTTGTGCCACCGACGGGCGGGCCAAGGGAGGACAAGCGCGCGCGTCCCGCCCGTCCGCGCGGCGTCCGCGCACTGTCCGTTTCACCACAATCGGACCAAATTTGCGTCGGGAATGGTTCGAAAGCGGACAGAAAACGGACAAACGTCCATTTACGCCCGCGCGCTGGGCCGCTTGGTGAGTCCGTTTTGCCCCAAACGGACGCAGGCGGACAAGATAGGGTCGCACGTTGGAGTTGACCTGAGGACACACCACCCTCCACATGCCTCCCAACGATGCCAAAAAGCACCATAAAAGAGAGTATAAAGTGGGGAGGATTTTTCATGATAATGGTGGTGCCATCTCCTCATCACCTATGACTGGGGATTAAAACCTAACCTAAAACTGTCCCCCTACAACCTTTGGTCTGAAACAATGGGTCCCAACCTTCTATTTTAGCGGAAGAGATGAGAGGATGAAGAGGGCACCCATGATCTTGCAAAGGAGGTGGATCGACATCGTGGCCCTAGCAGGGCCGACCTTGAGATGTCAGGGGCCCGGTGCAAGACAAAAAAAGAGGGGCCCTATACATGAGTAGTTATAGAGCTATTTTTAATGGAGTATATCTAGTAGTGACTTATATACGACAATTTTCTCCAAATTTTCAATCGACAATTTATGCAACACAATTTTCTCTTGTCCCTGTTCTGCTATTCATAACCAAACATATGGTTTTCAGATCATACCTTAGCACACAAGCAGAAACACACACACTACGAGAATTAGGACTTGGATTATCAAAAGTTAAAAGAAAAGCACCTGTCGTACAGATGAAACTCGACTAGTTGCTCGCTGCCGCCATCATGCCCTTGAACCGTCGTGCTAGTTCCTTGCTACCAAGTGCCACAGCCATCAATCTCCTTTGGAGCCTGAGCGCCGCCGCCTGCCCTCCTGGGTTCTTGGCTGCCGCTGCCACCAATGCCATATTTCCCTTGTACTTGATACTTGGATCCATTCTTCCACCTTTTATCTCTCTTGAACCAAGTCTATAGGTAATGAAGGAGAGTGGATCAAATCAAATCAGATGAACAAAAATACACTAACCTAAGGGGGATATATAGGAAGGGATTCTACTGAATTTTGAAGATCAAGAAGTGATTCCACAAATTAGGATCTCGCACTCCAGTAATTAATTCAAAATGGCTAGAAATCTGGACGGGAGAGTAGCACCCATTACGGGCGGTAATTATGGAGCGGGAAGAACGAGGAGGTGAGAGAAGACTATGCGACGAGGGAAGGGACCTGGACTCGATGCGCAACGCTTGACGATTTATCTCTCTAGTGATTTTTTTAGACAATTCTAGCAATAGCGTGTGTGTTTCCTGTCTAAACCTGCTAGGAATTGGGCTGACTCGATTTACAATTTTCTTCAAGTTAATAATAGGTCTGCATGTACGCGCCTGGATGGGGCCCCTAGCAGCCGGGGGCCCTATGCCACCGCACCGGCTGCACCTACTCAGGGCCGGCCCTGGGCCCTAGCTCCTAGGGAGGAGGGAGGTTACGCCTCAAGAATCCATTCACAAAGATTTAGTTTGAATAAATAGACTCCAAAAGGTCCTTATTTCTTTGGACGTGCATCCATAAGACTTGATTGTGTGTTTCTTGGATGAGACTACCTATGTATATATAGTGGGTTGCACCATGCTCTCTTTCTGTCTAACTATATATCAAGCTCAGGAAGGTGAACACGGTTACATATGTGAGAAAAAGGTGATTGGCACACAAGAGGGTCATTGTTTTTTCCTGTCCTATTTTTGAATGCGCAGTAGGTGTGCTTCAAATATGACCTACCAACAATGGGAATGTCCAACAATTAGGTGGAATATCCTCTATTTTTAAATAGTCACAACATATCATCCATTTTTCTAAGACATACAAGCTCATCATACCATCAAGCACATACATGCCCTCCACACTTTAAATGAAACTATACATTTATAACTAAATAAGACAAAGAAATATTGTGTGCACCATGATCTAAGTCAGGGGTTGTTGGGGATATGACCCGCCCCGGAGGCTCCGGGTCATGTTGCTGGCTCGTGAACCGGCCCAAAGGTGAGCCGTAAGACCGGTGGCCCAGGGAGATAGGCGGCTCAAGGTGTGGGCCGATCAATGGCCCGGACGGAGAAGACCCGAGCGTGCAAGCCGACTCGCAGACGGCTTAGACAAGAAGATAGAGAGAGACTCGGTTAGCAATTGTGACAAACCGGTGGTCCTGACCTCTTATATAAAGGCAGACCCGGGGCGATTTAGAGGGGAGGCGATCGAGAACCAGGTCAAGCTTTTAGCTCCTTGTAATCGATACACAAGCAATACAAACACAAGCAGGACGTAGGATATTACCTCGATTTGAGGGGCCGAACCTGGGTAAATCCGTGTCTTCCGTCCCGACTAACCCCTTTGAGTCCACCCCGTTAGCGATGGCCTCGAACCTAAGTCCATTCACCCGGACATCTGCCAAGATAAAACCACGATAGTTGGCGCCCACCGTGGGGCTAGCGCTTGGTGGTGTTGAGTTCTCAAAGGGCTCTCTCCCAGGGCTCGAAGGATATGTGGTTGGAAGGGTGAGCAAGAGTCCCCGCGGCCGGCTCTACATCGACGACGCCGGCTGGGGGCTTGATGCTGGCTCTGTGGAGTATGGATTCCGGGTTCCGTTCAGCGGGATCCAGGTTTTCATCGGAAAGGTTGATGGATCTACACCCGGGCCGGATGTCTGCACCGACATTGTCGAGCTGGCTCGGCGTCTCCAATGTATGCGTGTTATGCAGCCTGCCCGTGCCCGTCCGGGTCAAAAGCCCGTTCTCGTGGGCTTCACTCAAGGCATGGACCTAGAAGCGTCCGGGTCACAGGGAACTCTCGTTTGCTCGGAAGATGAATCCTCCGGTGGGGAGACAGAATCAGTATATCGGCTCAGCAACGGTGGCCTTGGGGGCTACTACAACAACTATTCTGAGGTAGAGGGCATTGAGACGGATGCTCTGAGCCTCCCGGTTCATGTGGCGGTGTTCATGGCAGGATCGGCTTCAGCCGCCGGTGACACAACTGCGGGAGGCGCCGCAGCGGGTGATAGCCCGCCGGCGGCGGCTCAGGTTCTAGTGGAATTAATGGACGAACTCACAACTCTCATAGCCACAGAGGTAACACCGGATAATCAAGCAGCCAGGAACCTAGAGGTGGCACGGATCAAGGGCCGGATGGCAGAAGAATGGCAAAGGATGGCCGAGCTGAAGACCCGGATGGAGGAAGAAGCGGAGCGTATCAAGGCTGATGCTTTCCGACTGGAGCTGGAGCAGAGGTCAGCGGCCGCGGTGCACCGGAGGAGGCATCAATCCCGTCTACCAGAATGTTACGAAGCGAGGAACCTTTTTAACACCCCTGGTGCGGGGCGGGTTACGGGCGCACCGGAGAGCCGCCCGATGGAGCGCCCGACGACTCATCCACCCCAGCATAACCAAATCTCACCTAGGGCTTTTCCAACACTGGCGGGTCATTACTCTAATTCGGCTGAGAACATGGTGGCAGTGGCCGCCCGGCTTGAGACGATTCCCATCCCAGATGAGGCACCCTTCGCGGAGGATGTGCGGAACACCATTGGATATTTACAGACGGCCATGGCCCAGCAAGAGAAGTATGCTCACAGCCGGAGCCGGGTTCACTCCACCCCCCTCCGCAGTCGAAGTTTCAGCCGGCGCTGCGAGTCGTCGGCGTGTTCCAGCAGTCACCCATGCCGCGGACCACCGGAGGACAATAGGGCGGCTCTAGATGCACAAGCCCTCATGGACCAGGCGAGAGACAGGCGAGAGGCGGAGATAGCGGCGACCCGTCCAGAGCCGACGCTTTCCGTGTCAATGGGAGTAGTGTTGGAAATATGCCCTAGAGGCAATAATAAATTAGTTATTATCATATTTCCTTATTCATGATAATCGTTTATTATCCATGCTATAATTGTATTGATCGGAGACTTAAATGCATGTGTGGATACATAGACAAAACCATGTCCCTAGTATGCCTCTAATGGACTAGCTCGTTGATCAAAGGATGGTTAAGGTTTCCTAGCCATGGACATGAGATGTCATTTGATAACGGGATCACATCATTAGGAGAGTGATGTGATGGATAAGACCCAAACTACAAACATAGCATATGACCGTGTCAGTTTATTGCTACTGTTTTCTGCATGTCAAGTATATGTTCCTATGACCATGAGATCATGCAACTCACGGATATTGAAGGAGTGCCTTGTGTGTATCAAACATCGCAACGTAACTGGGTGACTATAAAGGTGCTCTACAGGTATCTCCGATGGTGTCTGTTGAGTTGGCATGGATCGAGACTGGGATTTGTTACTCCGTGTGACGGAGAGGTATCTCAGGGCCCACTCGGTAATGCAAGATCACAAACAAGCCTTGCAAGCAATGTGGCTAAGTGTTAGTCACGGGATCTTGCATTACGGAACGAGTAAAGAGACTTGCCAGTAACGAGGTTGAACTAGGTATAGAGATACCGACAATCGTATCTCGGGCAAGTAACATACCGAAGAACAAAGGGAACGTTATATGGGATTAACTAAATCCTTGACATAGAGGTTCGACCAATAAAGATCTTCGTAGAATATGTAGGAACCAATGTGGACGTCCAGGTCCCGCCATTGGTTATTGGCCGTAGAGGTGTCTCGGTCATGTCTACATAGTTCTCGAACCCGCAGGGTCTGCACACTTAAGGTTTGGTGACGTTTCGGTAGTGTAGAGTTATGTATGGTGGTGACCGAAGGTTGTTCGGAGTCCCGGATGAGATCCCTGACGTCACGAGGAGCTCCGGAATGGTCCGAAGGTATAGATTCATATATAGGAAGTCCCAGTTTGGTCGCCGGAAAAGTTTCGGGCTCATCGGTAGTGTACCGGGAGTGCCGGTAGTGTACCGGGGGACCTCCGGGAGGGGTATTTCGACCCAAGAGGTCCATGGGCTGTGGGAGAATAATAACCAGCCCTTAGTGAGCTGGAAAAACAGCCACACCAAGGCCCATGGCGCAGGAGGCAAAAGTCCTAAAGGAAAAGATGGAAAAAAGGCTAAAAAGGAAGAGTCCTACTCCTACTAGGAGTGGAGGAGGAGTAGGACTCCTCCCCCTCTAGTTTGGCCGACTCCTATTGGAGTTTTTCCTTGCGCCAGCCCTCCTATCTCTCCCTCCTTTATATACTGGTGGATTGGGTGCTGTTTGGACACAGTTTACGGCCACGTGCTACCCGTTTCACCGGTGCTCCTCTAGATCGGTTTTCTGCAGCGCTTAGGCCAAGCCCTGCCGGAATTGCTCCACCACCATCACCGGAGCGCCGTCACGCTGCCGGTGAACTCTCTCTCCTCTCCACCTCCTCTTGCTGGATCAAGATGGTGGAGATCGTCATCAAGCTGCACGTGTGCTGAACGCGGAGGTGTCGTCCGTTCGGTGCTAGATCGGAAGGACCGTGATCGAGATCGCGAGACGATTCGTGATGTGATCACCGAACGGATCGTGATGAGTTCGCGGGACAGATCGTGAGACGGATCGTGATGAGTTCGCGGGACGCATCATGATGTGTTCGTGGGACGGATCGTGATTGGATCACGTGACGGATCGTGATGAGATCGCGGGACGCTCGGCGATTTGGATCGCGAAGATGTTCAACTACACCAACCGCGTTTCTTAACGCTTCCCGCTTAGCGATCTACAAGGGTACGTAGATCCACTCTCCCTCTCGTAGATGCTCATCACCATGGATAGGTTTGCGTGTGGGTAGGAATTTTTTTGTTTCCCATGCGACGTTCCCCAACAAGTAGTTAGTACCAGAGCCGTAGGGGTGCCATGTTTAACTCCGGCTCTGAGAAGTGAACGGCTACCGAAAGACTTTAAGGGGCCTCGAAAGGTTCCGAATTACACAACTGATCTACCCCGTGAGGCGTGGATTGAAAGTTATGAACTGGCCATGGAGACGCTGGATGTAAGTGAGGCGGTATGCGCAAAGTATTTCGTCATGATGCTTGAGGGTCCGGCCCGTACATGGCTGAAAGGTCTGCCGCCTAACACGATAAGCTCATGGGCGGAGCTGAGAGCAAAGTTTATTTAGAATTTCTAGGGGACTTGTAAGCAGCCTATGACTATTGTCAATTTGGACCACTGTGTTCAACAGGAGAATGAGTCGGCCCATCATTGGGTCCGGCGGGTGTCGACCATTATTCACTCTTTAGAGCAGATCACAACGGCTCAAGCGATGCTCATTTTAGAGAAGAACTGTCATTTTGTTCCATTAAAGCAGAAGCTCGGTCGGCTCAAGCGCACGTGTCAGGATATGGGAGAGCTCATGACGGCCTTGACGAAGTATGCGGACTCAGATAACACCAAGGATCCAGGCTCGAATGATGAGAAAGCCAATCAAGGGAAGAAAAACAATCAAGGAAAAGGTTTTGTGAACAATGGGAATCATAATAAGCGGAAGAGCGCTGATAGCGGATCCGAGCTAGTGGCAAATACCAACACAGGACAAAGCCATCCCAAGGGGGGTGGAAAATTCAGGCCAAGGAACAGAGGCCCTTTTAATTTAGAGGAAGCGCTTAGGAAGCCTTGTCCGGAGCACAGCACGCCTGACAAGCCGGCGTTGCATGCGTGGGGTGATTCTTTATCATGCAGAGATTCAAAAACCAGCATTCCCAACCGCGTAATAACCAGGGCGGTGGCCCGCCTGACGGCTCAGGGCACGGCGGGTCAGGGGCTGGATTCGGCGCCGGCGGTTCAGGAAACGGGCATCCGGGTCAGAATAACCAAGGGGGGCACCAACAACATCCTGGCAACAACGACAATAATAACAATCAGCAGCAGCACAATCAGTCCGGGTTTCAGAGTAACCTGAAGCAGCTCAGTTCTGGACAGTATCACGTATTCACGACCGGTCACAATAAACGAGATGAGAAGTTGCGGAGGCGAGCGGTTAATGCGGTTGCTCCGGCTCTCCCGCGATATTTGTCGTGGTCTGAATATGACATAATGTGGAGCCGGGAGGATCACCCGCCGCGGGTAGATGACCCGGGCCAGCTGGCCCTAGTTGTGGCCCCTCAGGTGAATGGCTATATGGTGAATAAAGTGCTTATGGACGGAGGTAGCAGCATCAACATCCTTTACTATGACACTTTCCGGCAAATGAAGTTGCTTGACAAGGATCTTAAACCTTCCTCCATCGTCTTTCATGGTGTGGTCCCGGGTAAATCAGCATACCCGGTGGGCCGGATCTCATTGGAAGTAGCTTTTGGCGATGAGCATAATTACAGGATGGAGTCCTTGTGGTTCGAGGTGGTCAAAATCAAAAGTCCCTATAATGCGCTATTTGGGAGGCCGACTTATGCTAAATTTATGGCTAGGCCTTGCTATTTTTATTTATAGCTCAAAATGCCCAGCTTAAATGTCACAATTATCGTTCACGGTAACAGGAAAACAGCTCTTGAGTGTGAGGAAGGAGATGCGGCTTATGCAGAGTCTAGTTGTGCTTAGGAGGAGTTGAAATTTTACAAAGAGAACGTTGATCCGGAGGATATGACCCCGCTAAAAAAGCCTACGACAGAAGTTGAGCCGCCACTCAAGTTTTTAGCGGATGATACCAAGGCGGTAGATTTCGATCCGGGCGACTCATCCAAGCAGTTCATCATTGGGGCTCATGTGGATCCCAAGTAGGAAAGCGCGCTCATCGAATTCATCCGTGAGAATCAGGACATCTTTGCATGGAAGCCTTCTGACATGCCGGGTGTACCGAGAGAGTTCGCTGAGCACAATCTTAATGTGGATCCAAAGTTTAAGCCGATCAAACAGTTTCTACGATGGTTCAACGAAGAGAGACGTAAAGCTATTGGGGAGGAAGTTGCCCGACTCTTGGCCGCAGGCTTTATAGTGGAAGTTTTTCACCCAGAGTGGTTGGCTAACCCGGTGCTAGTGCTAAAAAAGAACGGCACGTGGCGTATGTGCATAGATTAGATGGACCTTAACAAGGCTTGCCCGGCTGACCCTTTTGCACTCCCTCGTATCGATCAAATTATTGATGCAACAGCCGGATGTGAAAGTTTATGCTTCCTGGATGCATATTCAGGATATCATCAGATTAAGATGGCAACGAAAGATCAGGAGAAGATGGTGTTTATTACACCTTTTGGGGCATTCTGCTACGTCTCCATGCCTTTCGGGCTCAAGAGTGCCCAGGCGACTTACCAACGCTGTGTGCAGAATTGCCTCCACAGTCAGATTGGCCGAAATGTTCATGCTTACGTAGACGATACCGTGGTTAAATCCAGAAAGAAGGAAACTCTTTTAGAGGATTTGAAAGAAACCTTTGACAATCTCCGGGTCTACAAGATGATGCTTAACCTGACGAAGTGTGTCTTTGGTGTTCCAGTAGGAAACCTTTTGGGTTTTTTGGTCTCTGAGCGGGGCATCGAGGCTAACCCGGATAAGATTAAGGCTATCACTTCTTTGGGGGAGCCGACGTGCATTAATGATGTTCAGCGCCTTGCAGGACGGATTGTTGCGTTGAGCTGCTTCATAAGCCGGCTTGGGGAGAAAGCCATTCCCTTATACCAGATGATGAAGAAGACAAACAAGTTTAAGTGGAGCGCAACAACGGCCGAAGCACTTGAAGCTCTTAAAATGCAGTTGACTGAGCCGCCAGTGTTAGCTGCTCCGGTTGAGAAAGAGCTATTACTCCTTTATGTGGCGGCTAACAACAGAGCAGTCAGTGTAGCAATTGTGGTTGAGAGCAAGGAGGCAAGGAAGGAGTATCCTGTGCAAAGGCCGGTTTATTACATTAGTGAAGTTTTGGCAGAGTCTAAGCAGAGGTATCCGCATTGGCAGAAGTTAGTATACGGAGTTTCCATGGCCAATCGCAAGTTAAAATATTACTTTTTGGGGCACCAAATAATAGTGGTCAGTTCTGCCCCATTGGGGGATATCATTCAAAATAGAGAAGCTACAGGGAGGATTGCTAAGTGGGCCTTAGAGCTGAGTCCTCTTAGCATCAAGTATGTTCCTCGTACAGCAATTAAGTCTCAAGCTTTGGTGGATTTCATAAATGATTGGACTGAATGTCAAGCCCCCGAAGAGAAGCCGGATAACACGTATTGGACTATACACTTTGATGGATCCAAGTAGCTAGAGGGGTCCGGTGCAGGAGTTGTTCTCACCTCCCCCAAGGGTGACAAGTTTTGTTATGTGCTCCGATTAATGTTCCCTTGTACTAATAATGCAGCAGAGTATGAAGCACTGCTCCATGGTCTCAGAGTTGCTAAAGAAATGAATTTAAGCCGGGTCAGGTGTTTAGGCGACTCAGATCTGGTGGCTTAGCAAGTTTCAGGCACTTGGGACTCCAAGGATCCGCGGATGGCGGCTTATCGACAGGCGGTTGATATCATTGCCGGTCACTTCAAGGGTTACCAGGTGGATCGCATTGATCATCGCAGGAATGAGGCGGCTGATGCTTTGTCACGGTTAGGCTCTCAACGAAAGCCGGTACCACCTAATGTTTTTCTGGATGTATTGCATCATCCGACTGTCAAGATACCCTCTAAGGAGGATCTGGCTATTCCTGACCCGGAGGCGGAATTGGTGGCGGCTCTGCATGCTACCCCAGACTGGACTATTCCTTATTTGGCATATCTGACACTCGGCGAGGTACCTCAAGAGGAGGATCTGGCCAGGAAGATCACTCGGCATTCTAAGTCTATGACGATTATCAATGGTGAGTTACATAAGTGTAGTGTGACGGGTGTCTTTCAGCGCTGTGTCTCACCAGAGGAGGGCCAGCAAATATTGAGTTAAATTCATGCTGGCGACTGTGGACATCACGCCGGGTCAAAATCTTTAGTGGCCAAAGCTTTTCGACATGGGTTTTTCTGGTTAACGGCTCACAAGGATGCAGAAGACTTAGTCCGTAAGTGTGACGGCTGTCAGAACTTCGGCCGGCGTGCTCACGTTCCGGCTCAAGAGTTGAGGATGATACCAATCACTTGGCCGTTTGCGGTCTGGGGGCTCGATATGGTAGGACCTTTCAAGCGATCCAAGGATAAGAAAACGCACCTTCTGGTGGCGGTTGATAAATTTACTAAGTGGGTGGAAGCAGAGCCGGTCAGCAAATGTGACGCGGCTACAGCGGTTCAATTTATTAAGAAGCTGATCTATCGCTTTGGTTACCCGCACAGTATCATTACGGACAATGGAACAAATCTATCCAAAGGAGCTATGAAAGCGTTCTGTGAGAAGGAGCATATCCGACTTGACGTTTCAGCCGTGGCACATCCACAGTCTAATGGTCATGCGGAGCGAGCCAATCAGGAAATCTTAAGAGGAGTCAAACCATGGCTCATGGTCCCTTTGAAGTGGACACCCGAATGTTGGGTTGAGGAGTTTCCCTCCGTCTTATGGAGCATCAGAACTACCCCTAATAGGCCTACAGGTTTCACGCCTTTCTTCATGGTGTATGGTGCTGAGGCGGTTCTACCCAGCGATATTCGGCATGACTCACCAAGGGTGGCGGCTTATGTTGAGTCAGACAATGAGGTAGCACGCCAAGATGCGTTGGACGCCTTGGATGAAGCACGAGAGTTAGCAGCAGCCAGATCGGCAATTTATCAACAAGACCTGCGATGATAGCATAACCGCAGGGTAAAGACCCGGACGTTCCAGGAAGGTGACCTGGTGCTCCGGTTGATTCAAGACCAATCTGGAATGCATAAGTTATCTCCACCATGGGAGGGGCCTTTTGTGATCAGCAGGAACCTTAACAATGGGTCATATTATCTCATTGATGTCAGGGATGAGTCGGAAACCGCGGGTCAAGAGACGTTGCGGCCATGGAATATCGCACCTCTGCGACCATACTTTACTTAGCAGGCATTGGAAGTCGCTATCATATATCATGCTTACATGAGTAAAATATAGCATCCCCGCAAAAGATCGGGGCCTGTGCTCTTATGTATACCTTGGTACAATCAAGATAAATCTTTCTGGCTCAAAAAATTGAGTTGAAGTGGTTTGTTCGCCGTCAAAATGGCTGGTCTATCATCCGGCTTTATGCCCTATCAAGCGCTGTGCTAGGGAGGCTTCTTGCCTTCGGGTATGGTTCACATCTCCCCTACACAGTTCGCTTTTATGCTGGTGCAAGGAGGCTTCTTGCCTTCGGGTATAGCTCACTTCTCCCTTGCACAGCCGGCGATATGCCCAATTAAGCACTGTTGCAAAGAGGCTTCTTGCCTTCGGGTATAGCTTACTTCTCCTTTGCACAGCCAGCTGTTATTAAACTGTTGCAAGGAGGCTTCTTGCCTCCGGGTATAGCTCACTTCTCCCTTGCACAGTGGCAAGTTGGCATTATGCCTAGTTTGGTTACATTAAGCGCTATTGTTGATGGAGTCTTCTTACCTTTGGTATAGCTTACAGGACCCTAAGACAACAGCGTGTACACCAAATTCCAGTTGCTTATCAACTGCGGCCATTGAAGGGGGCTTCTTACCGACGGGTATCGCTTATCTCACCCTAATGGCCTGCTTTATGCCACTTCCGGTTACTCATTAACCGCGGTTGTCGAAGGGGGCTTCTTACCGACGGGTTCGCTTATCTCACCCTAACAACCGGCGTTTACGCCAAAATTCAGTTGCTTATCAACTGTAGTTGTTGAAAGAGGCTTCTTGCCTTCGGGTATAGCTTACTTCTCCTTTCAAACAACCGGCTTTATGCCGTCTCAGGCTAATTGTTAGCCGCGGCTATCGATGGAGGCTTCTTGCCTTGGGGTATAGCTTACATCTCCCATCGACAGCCGGCGTTCACTGTACTCTTACCAGTCAAACTCGCTTAGAGACCTTGAGCCGGTTCAAGAAATTGATGGAAAATCTCGCTTAGAGACCCTGAGCCGGTTCAAGAAATTGATGGCCAATCTCGCCTAGAGACCCTGAGCCGGTTCAAGAAATTGACGGCCAATCTCGCCTAGAGACCCTGAGCCGGTTCAAGAAATTGACGACCAATCTCGCCTAGAGACCCTGAGCCGGTTCAAGAAATCAACGGCCAATCTCGCTTAGAGACCCTGAGCCGGTTCAAGAAATTGACAGCCAATCTCTCCTAGAGACCCTGAGCCGGTTCAAATAATTGACGGCCAATCTCGACAGAGACCCTGAACTGGTATGAGTTTAACCATTCGAATCCACGCAGAAGAGCCGTCATATGAGTTTTTTGAGGAAGGAAAGATCATCATCACGTATTGTATCATGCCGGCTTATCAAGCCGGGTCAGAGCAAGGCAATTATAAGTCCTAGGTTGCTGCAGGTAGAACTACCCGGTACTTGGGGGCTACACAACCGCAATTCTCCTCAAAAGTTCCGGTTCATCAATAGTCGCAGTTGTCGATAGAGGCTTTTTACCATCAGGTATAGCTTACATTATCCTAAAGACAACCGGCTCCTTAACGACTTCGTCCGGCAAGAGCCGGAGCCATGTTGCTCCGGTCGACAAAATTCAAGGTTTCAAAGAGAGTATCCGGCTCTAATATTCTAGAGAAAGGAATGGCGTCTTCAAAGACAGACACCCCTCATCAGAAAATCTCAAGGTATATCCATGAAGAGCCGTCAACACATTAAATTGAAACACAGAGAGAAGGAAAGTGCACACAGAGAGGTGCAAATATATATAGTCGCTAAGCGGCAGAGTCATGTTTACTCTATTACAAAAACTACTCTCAGAAGGAGCAAAAGCATTGTCAACCGCCCACGATGGGTCATAACATGAGTCCGTGCTCAGAAAGGTTAAAAGAGTAAAATTCAGTTATTGGCCGGCTCATCCTACTCCGGGTCTTCTGCTGGCTTTATCTGGAGATTGCCCAAGTCCCAATTATAGTCAGCCAGAGCAGCAAAAGACCCTTCAAGGAACGGAGACGCGTCAAGCTCACAAGGAAAGAGATCCTTACTGCGGGCGGGTGTCAGATCTTTCCACTCGTAGAGAGGCCCGCGGATTCTCTTCTCCTCTGTGTCATAAGCTGCCTGATAGGTGCTCAAGTCAGCTTCATCCGCCAGAACAGAGGCCAGATAGCGCGACTCTTTGACACACCGGGTGTAATCTTCTTCGGTGAATTCTGAGCCGTCATCTCTTTTAGACGGGTAACCATCCATCATTTCAGCCGGCATTAGCTCGGGGGCGAAGGCCAGAGCCCGGCTCAATCCAGCAATGGCTCCTTGGCAGAAGGCGGACTTCTTTAGCTCTTCTATCTGCCGGGGCATTGTGGAGAAGAGTTCCAGGACCCCTTTCGAGCAGTGGGGATCTTCTCCGTATATTGCATGCTCTTGATCGTGACGATGGCGCCGCAGTATAACTGTTCCATAAAAGTGTAAATGGCCTTCAGTGGCAGAAGGCTATTAGAAGCCAACTGCCGGCTCCTGGGACCTGGATAAGTCAGATAAAGTTAATGAGTCGCCAGTCTTTCACTCGCAATGTTAAATAGTACAAAGTAAAACAGAAACTTACCAAATAGGGCGGCTGACATCTTCGTGATGTGCTACTTCAAGCCTTGAAGTTCCTCCACCACAGCTGTAAGCCGCTGCTCGGCGTCGTCCGCCCGTTTGGTCAGAGCGGCCTTTTCAGATTCAGCTGTCTCTTTTAAAGAGGTAAGCTCAGCAGTGACATTGGCCAGCTCCTCAGAGAGAAGCCAGCACTTTTCGTCAGCAATGCTTCGGGCTTCTTGCTGAGCTGCCAGGTTGGCCCTCAGATCCGTCAACTGAGACCCGGCTTCATTCAAAGCTTCCTATAATACATCAAAATACAGGATAAGCCGCCAAAATGCAGGACGAGTGTTAAAAGCAAATACAAGTCTCAAACAGATTGCAAGCAATATATTTGACACTTGGGGGCTAATGTATATTTGATCTTTCAGTATGCAATACAATTCCGGTTCATCTCCTTCGAAGCTAATCCGGAACTTGGGGGCTACACTATGGCTCTTCAATGTACTAATAATGGAAGCACCGACTCAACTTGATTAAGTCTGAGCCTGCCCTTGGGGGCTACGATTAGATCTTCAAGTTGTCCATATTAAAGACCCGGCTCCAATATAATTTGAGCCGGCCCTTGGGGGCTACGATTAGATATTCAAGCTGTCTACATTAAAGGCCCGGCTCAAATATAATCTGAGACGGACCTTGGGGGCTACGATTGGTGGTTCACTTTATTTACAGTACAAAGCTAAAGCAATTTTAAGGGAATTTGACATGACAATATCTGCAGAGGTCACAGAAAGACTCGGCTCAACGATTCAGTACGTTAAGTCGGCTGTTGGGGGCTAAGTAAAGATATAGTAAGAAGGAAAAGTACCTCATATTTTGTCTTCATGGAAGAGATCAACCAAAGTTCCAGATCCTGGCTGGTGGTAACCCGGTTTATATACCCGGCGTGTAGCTCTTCGACTGTCATCTTCTCGCACGAAGAGTCAAAGTTCAGTTTCTTCGAGGCTTCAGCCAGCTCTGTATGTTTGGTCAACACATGAGCCGGAGGCATTTGATGACCAGACCCGGTGATAACAACATCCAGAGTGTCAGGGGTCTTGGCAGGAGTCGCCGGCTTTGAAGGAGCCCTTGGAGGGCTCTCCATGATGACATCTTCAGCGTCCGGATCCATGGAGGCAGCCGGCGGGTCTTCTTCTGGTTGAGTCTCCTCCGGTTGTTCGGGCTCCGGCTCTTCGATAACTGGGCCGGAGGAGGGCTTGTTGGTCTTGCGACGTTTAGCTTGAGCACTGCAAAAACGAAGGATCGGCAGTTGAAGATGTTGCTATCATATTAACAACCGGATATCCAGATATCATAGTAAGGAATGCTTACAGCGGATTAATTTTGGGCGGTGGTATAATTGACTCCGAAGAGTCGCCGGAGGAAGGAGATTTCTACAAAGAATAAAACAGAAAGGTGAAGAGAGTATCAAGTTTACAAAGGCGAGTCAAAAGAAAAATACAGAATTAAACCTCGGCAGGGCGTTTCTTTGGAGCCGGAGAGTTTGGTAGCCCGGACATGAGCTCAGTAGAGCCGGTGCTTCGAGTCTGTCGAAGCTCGATTTGCTATTGCTTTTTTAAGAGAAAATCGGGAGCCAGATAAGCAAGAGGGTGAGAAAAAGGAACTTTTCTGATAACCCGCCGCGGTTTTCGGGGACGAAACATTCTGAGCCGGAAGAAAAGTAATTTACCTCAGGAGCATTAGCACGGCTGGTTTCATCTTCATCGAATGATTTCTGTCGCCTGGATTTTCGCGCCTACCCGTTTTCCTTTTAAATAGGACCACTGCGGGTGGCATTTCCTTTCCCCCACTCGCGCTTCCATCTTCTTTCTCTCCGACGCTTCCGCTCCTGCTCCGGTGCCGTCCTTGTCTTGTCGTCGACCGGCCGCTGCATCAACCTGTTGCGGACCAGAGTTCATGTTGCGCTCGTCACGCCATTATCGGTAAGTCTTCTTCCCGTAGATCCATAGCCATCTCCGGTAGGGTTTCTACAGAACTTTGCCACCGCCGTCATTTTAGAGCTCGAACTCCATTGCCGCTGGCCGCACTTTAGCATACGAACTCCGGACCGTCGCTCGTCTTCACGGTGCCGCTGTGTAAGAGGCGGTAAACAAGAACACATAGATTGATCCTTGCTCCGCTTGCCATTTTGGATTTTGTCTGCTTCGCCTGTTCGTCCCTAGATCTAAAAATAAAAGGCATTTACCCTGTTTTTGTAGATCCGTCATTTTAGCTAAACTTTACGAAATCTGTTTCCTGGGACTTAGCCGATTTTCGCTCCTCCTCCTTTCTTTGTTGACCCGCCAGGCCTCTCCGGCTCTCATCAGACAGACCATGGCATATTATTGTAGAGCCCTTAAAATTATAAGCCGTCATAGATATTTGTTTGCTCTTGACTCGTCATACTTTTAATTTGCACAGTCTTTAAGCCGCCAGCATGTCTCGCGCCTCCAACTCATGCAACTGGGTCGGGTCTTGCATCACGGAGGAATTCTTACTGGATTTTGTTCACGCGGGTACCCTTCCTTCCAAGGAGGTCCTTAATTGGCGGGCCTCGGGTGACGAAACGCGGCCCACTCCTCAAGAAGGCAAAGTAATGGTTTTCTCTGACCATATCGAGCGAGGATTCGTGCCTCCCGGCTTGAAGTTCTTTCGTGACGTCCTTCACTTCTACAAGCTTCACCCCTAGGACTTGGCCCCCAAGTCCGTCTCAAATATATGCAATTTTCAAGTGCTCTGTGAAGTCTATCTGCAAGCCAAGCCGTCTGTGGGGTTATTTCGAGAATTCTTCTATGCCAACCGACAAACTGAGTGAAAGCTGGTCCGAGTCTAGAGCTTGGAGGGATCTCCATCGAACGACGTAGGGATATTACTTTTCCGGCCATGCAAATGCCGAGTCATCCAAAGGACTGGAACAAGACTTGGTTCTACTGCAAGGATACCTCTCCTGAGAATGAGCGTCCACTGCCGGGTTATCGTCCCTCTCGGCTCAAGACAACTTCAGAGCTTCCTGGTGGCTATCAGCTTCGGAACGTGCAAGGTTCGAGCCGGCTCACGCCAAGATCAAGGCCCTCATGGCCAATGGTTTAATTGGACTAGATTTGATCCGTTGCTAGATTTCCTAGCGGATATGCCCTTAAGTCATAGAAGCCGGCTCATGTGTGAATATGAAGGCAAGTATGATAGTTCATTATGCTTCAGCCAATCAACACTAACAGAGGATGACATCACCACCGTCATCCGGAGCCTTGTCCATAGAGCATCCGGATCATGCAGCGCCATTGGCCTGGCGCCTTTTAACGCCAAAAATCCGGCTCCAGATGTAAGGCGACTCTTCACCCCTTTTTGTCCTTGCCACTCATACCTTTCTGACGCATTACCGTTTAACCGGTTTACCTTTCCAGACCAACTCTGATTTCTGGAAGAAAGAATATGTTCCTCCCTTGAAGAAGCTCAAGAAGAAAGCTCTGACTAAGAAGTCCAAGCAGACCGCCCCACAAGAAGGATGGTTTGACCCGCCGCAATCGTCTGACCCAGAGGTAAACCTTGGCTGCTTTCTGCCATTTTATTATCTTATTTTACTTACACTTGTTTTACTCACAGGATGATGTTGAAACAAGCCGCGCCAACGCCCCTGAGGTAAGCTATACTTCTTCCGGCTCCGAATATTTTGTCCCCCGAAAGCCGCGGCGAGTTATTGGAAAAGTTCCTCTTTCTCATCCTCTTGCTTATCTAGCTCCCGACTTTTTTTGAAAAAGCAACAACAGGCCGAGCGTCGCCAGACCCGGAGCGTTGGTTCTACTGATCTTATGTCCAGCTTGCCAAACTCGCCATCTCCAAAGAAACGCCCCGTAGAGGTATGTATCTTCGTTTAATTAATTTTACTTTGCAACCTCGATGTTGTCTCGTATTTCTTGAATTGTCTCTCAGAAATCACCCTCTTCTGGCGACTCTTCAGCGACCGCTCTGTCGCCTCCCAAGATCAATCCACTATAAGTATTTCCCGCTATGACATCTAGCTCTTTATGCGGCAGTAGTATCGTTTGGATTCTGATCCTCTCATTTACAGTGCTCAAGCCAAGCGTCGGAAAACCAACAAGTCCTCCCCCGGCCTCGCTGCCCAAGAGCCGGAGCATTCAAAGCCAGATGACTCACGGCCGGCTAAAGATATCCCAACAGCTTCTACAGAGCCGACCGCTGATGACGTTGTCCGAGATAGTCTACCAAAGAATCCTTCTAAGCCGCCGAGCCCTGCCCAGGCGGCTAAGGACACGACTGGCCTACAAGTTGAAATCACTAGCGCTGATTTGCATTCTCCCCCGGCTCACGTGCTTACCAAGCGGGGTGAAACAGCTGAAGCTTCTAGGAAGCTAGGATTTGAGCCTTCTGCCTTGGAGAAGATGATAGCTGAGGAGCTTCATGCTGGCTACATGACTCGCCTATCCACCAGCCGGGACCTGGAGCTCCAACTGGTTAACCTCATGAAGAGGAAGTATGAGGTATTCTTTTCCTCCTTATATCCTTACGTAGCCCCCAAATGCCGACTTAATCTCTCGACATATTGAGCCGGGACTTTGCATAGTTATCTTGTAGATAAAATTATTCTATACAAGGTAATCAGAAGAGCCGATAGTAGCCCCCAAGGTCCGGCTCGAACTTGTTCAAAGTTGAGTCGGGACTTCTTAGAAGACAATTTAAAATAGCTAATAGTAGCCCCCAAGGGCCGGCTCAAACTTGTTCAAAGTTGAACCGAGACTCTTTATTATGAATTTCTAAAAAACAAACATTAGCCCCCAAGTATCATGCATATTGCTTGCAATCTGTTTGAGACTTGTCCGTTTTACTCTCTGCTTTGAAATGTTTGCAGGAATCCTTGACTAAAGTCGGGTCACAGTTGGCCGGCTTAAAGACCAACCTGGCTGATCAACAGGCTGCCCGGAGCGCCACCGATGAGAAATGCTGGCTCTTGACCGAAGAGCTGGTTAAAGTCAAGGAGGAGTTTGCCGCTTTCAGAGAGTTTGCCGTGTCTGAGAAGGCCACACTGACCAAACGGGCGGACAATGCTGATCAGCGGTTGATGACTGTCTCTGACGAGATGCAATCCTTGAAATGCCATATCACAAAGATGACAGTCGCCCTCTTTGATGAGCTCTTGACAACTTTTCCTTAATTGTTGTTATAACATCTGAACTGGCGACTTATCATGAAAACCTCCGGCTTATACAGGTCCTAGAAGCCGTCAACTGGCGTCCGACAGCTTACTGCCTTTGAAGGCTATCTACACCCTGGCAGAGCAGCTCTACCGCGGCAAGATGTTCACCATCAAGTCTGTTCAGTACAAGGACAAGATCCCTTCAACTCTCAAAGGGGTCTTGGAACTTTTCTCCACCATGCCGAAGCAGATCGCTGAATTGAAGAAATCAGCCGCCCGCCAGGGAGCAATCGCAGGCATAAGTCGGGATCTGGTCTTTGCTCCGGAGCTTACTCCGGCTGATATGACAGAAGGCTTCCCCTCCAAGAAGGATGACGGTTCTGAGTTCACAGAAGCCGACTACATCCGGTGCGTCAAAGACTCCAGGTTTCTGGCTTCCGTCTTAGCAGAAGAAGCTGACCTGGACACTTACCAGGCGGCTTATGATGCTGACCAGAAGAGAGTTCGTGGCCCACTCTATGAATGGAAGGACTTGACGCCCACCCGCAGTAAGGACCTCTTTGCTTCTGATCTTGACCCGTCTCCCTTCTGTGAAGAAGGGACTTTTGCAGCTCTAGCTGACTGCAACTGGAACTTGGACAACCTTCAGATCCAGGCACCCGAAGAACCGGAGTAGGATGAGCCGCCGGCCAGTTGATTAACTCCACTTTGTAATAGCCGGCTCTCCTTAACTCCTCGTAGGGGACTTGAAAGACTTGATCAACACTTTTGGGCTCTACATAGAGCGTTTGTAATATATTTCCTGTGACATTTGCTCTGTTGATCTTTTTAAATGAGAACAAATCCGGCTTCCAAAGTGCCATCTTCCTTGTATGCATTCCTGACTTGTCGTCGTTTGTCTCCTCTTCTTGGGTCGAGAGTCGGCCGAAAGGACTTAATAATTTCCGTCCGCGGCTAATCATGTTAACCGGAGTTTTGTAGCATAAAGCCAGTTAACAAGCATTATAAGCAGTACCCGAAGGTAATAATACAGTGTAAACATCGGCGGATAAGCGTTAGAAGCTGTACCCGAAGGTAAGAAGCCGCCTTTGCCGCGGCTAATTTTCCTTAGCCGGATTTTTGTGCCATAAGGCCGGCTAATAGGCATTATAAGCTATACCCAAAGGTAAGAAGCTGCCGTTTGCCGCGGCTAATTTTTCTTAGCCGGTTTTACGTGGCATGAAGCCGGATAATAGGCATTATAAGCTATACCCGAAGGTAAGAAGCCGTCGTTCGCAGGTTATTAGGTGTTAGCTACCCGTCAGTAAAAAAAACCTCACAACAGCGGCTAAATGTGTTAGCCGGAAATTTGGCATAAAGCCGGCCGATAGGGTGTTAGAAGCGATACCCGTCGGTAAGAAGCCCCCTTCAGCAGTACGACGTAAAACGCCGGCGGATAGGCGTTAGAAGAGGTACCCAAAGGTAAGAAGCCGCCCTCGCCACGACTCATTTTCCCGAGCCAATTTTTCGTGGCATAACGCCTGGTGTCGCGACTCATTTTCCCGAGACAGGATTTTGTGGCATAACGCCTGGCGTCGCGACTCATTTTCCTGAGCCGGGCTTTTGTGGCATAGCGCCTGGCGCCGCGGCTCATTTTCCTGGCCGGGATTTTGTGGCATAGCGCCTGGATAATAAGCATTATAAGCTATACCCGAAGGAAGAAAGCCGGCGTTCGCCAATCTCAGTTGATACATCAACCGGAACATTGTTTAACCTTCTCTCATATGAGGATGTGTAAAACAACAGGGACTTCACCTCTGCAGTGATACTTCTTTATTTATTTATATAACTATGACATGTACAATGATAGTGTACAATGAAGGGTCTCTACACCCTTAAGTGAAATAAGGCTGGAGATGTGCGATGTTCCACGACCGGCGGGTCTTCTGACCCGCCGTATCTGAGTCATCTCAAATATCGATGAGGTAATATGACGCGTTGTTGAGATTTCTGCTGACTACAAAAGGTCCTTCCCATGGAGGAGAGAGCTTATGCATATTTGTCTGGTCCTGAATCAGCCGGAGCACTAAGTCGCCTTCCTAGAACGTCCAGGTTTTGACCCTGCAGCTGTGATAGCGACGCAGGTCTTGTTGATAAATCGTTGACCAGGCCGCTGCTAGCTCTCACGCCTCTTCAAGAGCATCCAATGCGTCTTGACGTGTCGTCTCATTGTCTGCCTCAACATAAGCCGCCACCCTTGGTGAGTTATGCCGGATGTCACTGGGCAAAACTGCCTCGGCCCCGTACACCATAAAGAAAGGCGTGAAACCCGTGGATCTGTTAGGGGTGGTCCTGATGCTCCATAAGACGGAGGGTAATTCTTCTACCCAACACCGGGCATTCGCTGCAAAGGAACCATAAGCCGCGGTTTAATCCCTCTTAGAATTTCCTGATTGGCACGCTCCGCCTGACCGTTGGATTGTGGATGCGCCACTGCTGAAACATCAAGCCGGATATGCTCTTCGTCACAGAAGTTTTTCATAGCCCCCTTGGATAGCTTTCTACCATTATCAGTGATGATGCTGTGTGGGTAACCAAAATAGTAGATCAACTTTTTAATAAATAAAACCGCCATAGCCGCGTCACATTTGGTGACCGGCTCTGCCTCTACCCACTTGGTAAACTTGTCCACCGCCACCAGGAGGTGTGTTTTCTTATCCTTGGATCTCTTGAAAGGTCCCACCATGTCAAGCCCCCAGACCGGAAACGGCCAAGTAATTGGTATCATCCTTAACTCATGAGCCGGAATATGAGCACGCCGGCCAAACTTCTGATAGCCGTCGCACTTACGGACTAGGTCCTCTACATCTTTATGAGCCGTCAACCAGAAAAACCCGTGCCGGAAAGCCTTGGCCACCAAAGACTTCGAGCCGGCGTGGTGTCCACAATCGCCAGCATGGATTTCATTCAAGATCCACCGACCCTCCTCTGGTGAAACACAACGTTGGAAAACTCTCGTCCCGCTCCATTTATGCAACTCACCATTAAGTATTGTCATGGACTTAGAACGCCGGGTGATCTTTCTGGCTAGGTCTTCATCCTCAGGTAAGTCGCCCCGGGTCAAATAGGCCAAATAGGGAATAGTCCAATCTGGGATAGCATGCAGAGCCGCCACCAATGCTGCCTCCGGGTTAGGAAGAGCCAAATCTTCTTCTGAAGGTATCTTGACAGTCGGATGGTGTAAGACGTCCAGAAAGACATTGGGTGGCACCGACTTTCGTTGAGAACCTAACCATGATAAGGCATCAGCCGCCTCATTCCCACGATGATCAATGTGATCTACCTGATATACTTTGAAGTGACCCGCAATAATATCAACCGCCTGATGATAAGCCACCATCCGCTGGTCTTTGGAATCCCAAGTGCCAGAAACTTGCTGAGCCACCAGATCTGAGTCGCCCAAACACCCAACTCGGCTCAAATTCATCTCCTTGGCTAACCTAAGACCATGAAGCAAAGCTTCATACTCAGCCGCATTGTTAGTGCACGGGAACATCAGCCGGAGCACATAACAAAACTTATCACCCTTGGGGGATGTCAGAACAACTCCTGCCCCTGATCCCTCTAACTACTTGGATCCATCAAAGTGTATAGTCCAGTATGTGTCATCCGGCTTTTCCTCGGGAGCTTGACACTCCGTCCAATCATTTATGAAATCCACAAGGACTTGGGACTTGATATCCATGCGAGGCACATATTTTAAATTGAGAGGTCTCAGCTCCAATGCCCACTTAGCAATCCTTCCCATGGCTTCTCTATTCTGGATAATATCCCCTAGCGGAGCAGAACTGACCACAGTTATCTGGTGCCCTAAGAAGTAGTGTTTTAACTTGCGGTTGGCCATGAAGACCCCATATACCAGCTTCTGCCAATGCGGATACCTTTGCTTAGACTCTGTCAGGACCTCACTGATATAATAAACCGGTCTTTGCACTGGATACTCCTTCCCGGCCTCCTTGCGCTCGACCATAATTGCAGCACTCACTGCCCGGTTATTAGCCGCCACATAAAGGAGTAACGGTTCTTTCTCAGCCAGAGCGGCCAGCACTGGCGGCTCAGTGAGCCGTTTTTTAAGCGCCTCAAGTGCTTCACCCGCCGCTTTGCTCCAGACAAATTTGTCTGTCTTCTCCATCATTTGATATAAAGGAATAGCCTTCTCTCCAAGACGGCTTATGAACCGGCTCAACGCAGCAATCCGCCCAGCCAAGCGCTGAACATCATTAATGCAAGCCGGCTCTCCCAGAGAGGTAATAGCCTTGATTTTATCTGGGTTAGCCTCGATACCACGCTCAGAGACCAGGAAACCCAAAAGCTTGCCCGCCGGAACACCAAAGACACACTTGGTCGGGTTAAGCATCATCTTGTAGACCTAGAGATTATCAAAAGTTTCCTTTAAATCCTCCAAGAGAGTCTCCTTCTTTCTGGATTTGACCACGATGTCATCTACATAAGCATGAACATTACGGCCAATCTGACTGTGAAGGCAGTTATGCACGCATCGCTGATAAGTCGCCTGGGCACTCTTGAGCCTGAAAGGCATAGAGACATAACAGAACGCCCCAAATGGTGTAATAAAAGCCGTCTTCTCCTGGTCTTTAACCGCCATCTTGATCTGATGATAACTTGAGTAAGCATCCAGGAAGCACAAACTTTCACACCCCTCCGTAGCATCAATAATATGAACAATACGAGGGAGGGCAAATGGATCAGCCGGACAAGCTTTGTTAAGGCCCGTGTAGTCCACACACATACGCCATGTGCCATTCTTTTTGAGTACCAACACCGGGTTAGCCAACCATTCCGGGTGAAAATTTTCAACGATAAAACCCGCTGCCAAAAGCCGGGCAACTTCTTCCCCAATAGCCTTGCGCCTCTCCTCATTGAACCGCCGCAAAAACTATTTAATCGGCTTAAACTTTGGATCCAGATTAAGGTTGCGCTCAGCGAACTCTCTCGGTACACCCGACATGTCAGAAGATTTCCATGTGAAGATGTCCCGATTCTCACGGATGAATTAGATGAGCGTGCTTTCCTATTTGGGATTCATGTGAGCTCCAATGATGAACTGCTTAGATGAGTTGCCCAGAGTGAAATCTACTGTCTTGGTATCATCCGCTGAAAACTTGAGGGGCGGCTCAACCTCCGTGGTGGGCTTTTTCAGCGGGGTCATATCCTCCGGATCAACATTCTCCTTATAGAACTTAAGTTCCTCCTGGGTGCAACTGGACTCTGCGTAAGCCGCATCTCCTTCTTCACATTCAATAGCCATATTTCGATCACCATGAACGGTAATGGTACCGTTTAAGCCAGGCATCTTGAGCTGCAAGTAAACATAGCAGGGCCTAGCCATGAACTTAGCATAAGCTGGCCGTCCAAATAACGCATGATAAGGACTCTTGATCTTGACCACCTCGAACCACAAGGATTCCACCCTGTAATTGTACTTATCGCCAAAAGCCACTTCCAACGAAATCCTGCCCACCGGATACGCCGACTTACCCGACACCACACCATGAAAGACGGTGGATGAAGGTTTTAAATCCTTGTCAAGCAACTTCATCCACCGGAAAGTGTCATAATAAAGGATGTTTATGCTGCTGCCGCCATCCATAAGCACCTTGTTCACCATATATCCGTCTACCTGGGGGGCCACAACCAAAGCCAGCCACCCTGGGTCATCGACACGTGGCGGGTGATCTTCTTGGCTCCATGTTATGTCATATTCAGACCACTTTAAGTACTGCGGAAGAGCCGGTGCAACCGCATTAACTGCCCGCTTACGCAACTTCTGGTCCCGTTTATTGAGACTAGTCGTGAAAACGTGGTACTGCTTGGAGCTGAGCTGCTTCAGATTACTCTGATAACCAGACTGATTACGTTGTTGTTGTTGTTGTTGTTGTTGATTATTGTTACCAGAATGCGGCTGGTGTCCCCCTAATTATCCTGACCCGAATGACTGGATCCTGAGCCGTCGGTACCAAACCCAGCTCCTGACTCGCCATGTCCTAAGCCGCCTGGCGGGCCACCATCTCGATTGTTAGGTTGTGCGAAATACTGCTTGTACTTCTACATGAAATTGCAATTCTCCCATGTGTGGTTTGCCGGCTTATCAGGCAGACTGTGATTTGGACAAGGTCGCTTAAGTAACTCCTCCATGTTCGAGGAAGAGTTATCCTTGCCAAAGGGCGATTTGAACCTCCTATTGCCTTTGGGGTAATTCTGTTGGGTGTTTGTATTAGCCACCAGCTCTGACCCGGCCTCTGGATTCTTACGCTTGCTCTGGCTACCATTGGTTGCTGCACCCTTGCCTTGATTGCTCTTCTTACCTTGGCCAGCCTTCTCATCATCAGAACCCGGATCCTTCGTGTTGTTAGAGTCGGCATATTTCGTGAGAGCCGTCATGAGCTCTCCCATGTCCTGACACGTACGTTTGAGCCGGCCAAGCTTCTGCTTCAGAGGAACAAAGTGGCAGTTCTTCTCCAAGATCAGCACCGCTTGGGTGGCCATGATCTACTCTTACGAGTGGATGATTGTCGAGACCCGTCGTACCCAATGATGGGCTGACTCGTTCTCCTATTGGACACAATGATCAAGATCCACAATGGTCATAGGTTGCTTGCACATCCCTTGAAAGTTTTTAATGAACCGGGCCCTGAGCTCTGCCCATGAATTGATGGTATTAGGTGGTAACCCCTTTAGCCACGTGCGAGTCGGGCCTTCAAGCATCATGACGAAATACTTGGCACAAACCGCCTCACTGACATCCAGCATGTCCATGGCCAGTTCATAACTTTCCACCCAGGCCTCCGGGGGTAAATCAGCGATATAATCTGGGACCTTGCGGGGCCCTTTGAAATCTTTCGGCAACCGTTCGCCCCGCAGAGCCGATGACAAACACGGCAGCCCTACCGTCCTGGAGTTTACTCCTGCCCCTACCGAAATGGAAGGCACGGGCTCCTGGTAAGCCGGCCTAGATCGCGCCTCTTGCGGGCTTCCCGCATGGTTTACAAATGCTGGTGTGTCTCTACCCGGCCGGTGACCCGTCAGAATCTCTCTGTGTCGGTTGCTACTGGAACCTGCTGGTGACTCATAGCGCCGGCCAAAGCTGCAGCTAGGGAGGGGGGTTGAATGAATACGGCCCCGGCTGTGAGTATATTTCCCCTGCTGGGCCACGACCGTCTGCAGGTATCTGATGGCATTCCGCACATCCTCCGCAAAGGGTGCTTCATCCGGGATAGGAATTGTCTCAAGCCAGGCAGCCGCTGCCACCATATTCTCGGCCAGGTTAGAATAATGAACCACCGGCGTTGGAAAGCCCCCAGGTCCAGGTGAAGCTTGGTTACGCTGGGCCGGATGAGTCGTTGGCCACTCCGTCGGGCAGCGTTCGGGCGTGTCTATTACTCGCCCTGTGCTAGGATATTGAAGAGGTTCCTTGCTTCATAGCGCTCTGGTAGACGGGATTGATGCCTCCTCCGATGTACCACTACTGCTGATATTTTCTCTAGCCCTAGACGAAAAGCATGTGCCTTGATACGTTCTGCCTCTTCTTCCATCTGGATCTTTAGCTCAGCCATCCTTTGTCGTTCCTCTGTCATCCAGCCCTTGATCTTTGTGATCTCTAAATTCTGAGCTGCTTGATTATCTGGTGTGACCTCAGTGGCCATTAAAGCCATGAGCTCATCCATCAGCTCCACAAGAACTTGAGCCGGCGGCGGCGGGTTATCACCCGAGGTGGCGGCTCCCGCGGCTGTAATACTCATGCCTGGGGTTGATCCCATCATGAACACGGTAGCATGAACTGGAAGCCCAAGATCATCCGACTCAGAGCGACCTGACTCAGGGCAGACGTCGCTGTAGCCCCCAAGGCCACCGTTGCGGAGCTGGTACACCGACTCCGTTTCTCCACTTGAAGATTCGTCCTCTGAATAGACGAGAGTTTCTTGTGATCCGGAAGCTTCCAGATCTGTACCTTGAGTGAAGCCTATGAAGACATGCTTCTGACCAGGATTAGCACGGGTAGGATGCATGTTATGCGCAGGTTGCAGATGACGAGACGGCTCGATGATGTCGGTGCAGACGTCCAGCCCGGGTGCAGATCCATCAACCTTTCCGATGAAGACGTGGATCCCGCCGAATGGAACCCGTAATCCATACTCCACGGACTCAGCACCAAGCCCCCAGCCGGCATCGTCGATGTAGAGCCGGCTATGGCGACTCTTGCTGATCCTTCCGACCACGTATCCTTCGAGACCCGAGAGAGAGCCTTTTGAGAACTCAACACCACCAAGCGTTTGCCCCACGATGGGCGCCAACTGTCGTGGATTTATCAGGACAGATGTCCAGGTGAACGGGCTTGGATTCGAGGCCATTGCTAACGTGATGGATTCAAAGGGGTTGGCTAGGATGAAGGACACAAGTTTACCCAGGTTCGGCCCCTCAAGGCGAGGTAATAGCCTACGTCATGCTTGTGTTTGTATTGCTTGTTGTATCTATTACAAGGGAGCTAAAGCTTGACCTAGTTCTCGATAACCTGATCTCTAAGTCGCCCTGGGTCTACCTTTATATAGGAGGTAAAGACTCCGAGTCATACAAGTTGTAACCGACTCTCATTGTCTATCCGAGTCTTCCTCTATCTTCCCTGCCAAGTTACCTCCGGGCGGCTTACGCACCCGGGTCTTCTCTGTCCGGGCCACCTGGCGGCCCACGCCATGATCCACCTATCTTCCTGGGCCGTAAGTCTCAAGGCTCATTTTTGGGCCGGTTCACGAGCCGTCAGGTATAACCCGGAACCCTTTAGGCGGGTCATACCGCGGGATTATATCCCCAACACTAGCAGTCTAAATAGGACCCCAGTTCTTATGTTTCTAAGTCTTCTTCTCCTACAATTTCTGTTAGTTATTTCAGGCCATCGTTCCTTGCCACTAACATCCAAGCTCCCAAAATAATGGCATAATATCTCTAGGTAACTCCAACTCAACATATTGACACTCCTCTTCCTTTCTTGCAACATCCTCCAGCTCCACATACTTTACTAACTCAATGACCTGCTCTAAGTTTATCTTCACCTAATTAAGTTCGGACAATAGGAACCTACTAGCTTCTGTAGTAGGATCTTCAATAGGCATAACATCACTCATCTCAAACACCTCTCCATTCATTGTAGTTGCATAACAAAAACCTGAAAGACTAGCCAACTAGCATGTTCCTGTGGTGTTACCATCTCAAAACTCATTCCTCTCTGAGATCCACCAGAAGATGACCACTCCTCTACTCTAGGTATTTGAGGTATTGGTGCCAACGCTCGCTCTACTATAAGAAGTGTTATCTCTAGCTACTGTCAGTATCCAACTCTCTATCAAGATTTTGTTGATTGCCATCTCCACCACCCTCATCGTATAATTCAATTGTACCACTAGCAATATCCACTATTGGTATCTCAATAGCAACCTAGATCAGAGTCATTTTAACCCCAAACTCAAAGAGTGTTCCATTAGGGATTTTGCTAGCATATCTGCATCTAATATTTACTGTAACCACTTCAAACAATTTTTGAAATATACGAGACCAGTCCATATCAATCAACATATCAAAAGCATACACCACCTGATCTAGAGTTGACCACTCACAGAATTGGGCAAAAATTTCCTAAGCTATATTCAGATCACATGCATCTCCTCAAGATTTTCTAGCTCCTATTTTCATATAGCAGTCTTAACAGTGACATATTCCATCGACAAGCCAAGATAAGGGCAACAAGCCACATTCTCTACTTGAATATGTGGAGGAAAATCAACCAGGAAGGTCTAGAGGTTTATGACCTTACCTTGCTAGGGCCAATTGGTCTTGTAAATCTCAAAAACATCCTTGTGTAAACATTCTTTTTAAATCTCGCGAGGCTCAATGTAAACAACACCATAGTTCTTAAAGGAGCCTATAGCATTCTGTCCCATGTCCATCAACTCAATATGATAAAAATCTAATTCCGAAGCAGCACTACCAAATAGTTGAGGTGGCCTTTTCCTCACTGGACAATCTTCTACACAACAAGCACCTGACTTAAATACAAGGCATAACTTGTTCTTCTAGCATTGAGATTCCTAGTGACCAGAATCACCAATCAAACTACTTGAGCATATCCAGCAAACCCCTCACTCCAATCATCCTTGCTAGGTAGATCCACCAATATTGACTAGCATGTTTTGCGGAGGTCTTCTTCCCCTTATCCTTATTCTGCTGGCACCCTAGTTCTACCCTTGCACACCATGTTGATTCTGCACCGTATGATGTTGTTGAGCAGAGGAATCTATTGATTGTTTGGAGGAAACACTAGTAGGGTGGGAAATGGGGGAAAGGGCCTCAATACCCCCACTATGGAGGAACCATTGGGTATCCATTCTGCTGCAAATGATATTCAAATGACGGTGGCCCCTATGGGTACTGAAAATGAGGAGAATGAGTTTGCGGAGGTCTATTGCTTCCCCTCCCTTGGCCCCTACCACAATATCCCTGAGCCATCTCCCAAACATCCAGAATCTCATAGAACCTAGGTGCCTCTCCACTGGCCTAAAAGGAGCTACTACAACTAAAATCAACTGAGATACAAGCTCGCGTTCCTCATCAATAGTCTAAAAACAATCACTAACCCTAAATCTTCCCGTGCATATCATGACACATCCAACTAGCATCGTCATCTTCTCTCTCTCCCTCATGTGTTTGGGGAGTAGGTAGAGCGCAAGATTCCCACAGTCCAAAGAAATCCATCCCTACCACCTCCACATGCCCCTTGAAAGCTAGAGCCATCACCACATGGGGTCCCTCACTTAGGTTGACCCTCATCAACATTCTCTTCTCTGCTAGCGTTGCTCAATTGTGAAATGGAATCCTCTCGAATCCTAGAGTACCAACAATTCAAACGCAACACTCACCTTCAGGCATGAGTATCCATTGCATGCCTAACATCAACACAGAACCTTAGAGCATCTACAGCATCAGGGGTGAATCGGTGTCCGCAAACACCTGCCTTGGATGAAATCAACTCCACATCAGAAAATTCCCGATCTAAATGAGCTTGGACTTTTGCTCAATCACGAGCACCATCAAAATTAGCGATGATGAATTATAACCAGGAATCACCTGGAACAATCCCCACCTTCTCCTCTGCGTCCATGATGTTAACTCTGCCTCTTTCGCAGCCCATGATAGAATAAATTCCATTGTCAACTCCTGGCCTAGCGAGAACAGTCTTGCTTTGTACTCTTGATTGATTCTCGATATGGCCCTCGGAGCCAAGCTGTTTTGTTGTAGGGATCAAAAGTAGGTCTAGAGGGGAGTGATTAGACTACTTCACCAAATAAAAACCTAACCTTTTCCCAAGTTAATTGGTTGGCAGATTTTAGCAATTCTAGCATATCAAGTACACCCTACACATGCATGTCTACGAGTATTGCAGCGGAAAGTAAAGACAAGCATATGTAAGAGGATAAGGGTTGAAAGAACAAATGCATTTGTAGGCACGAAGATTTTTCCCGTGGTTCCGATAGGTGGCGCTATCATACATCCACTTTTATGGAGACTTCAACCCACGGAGGGTAATGATCGCGAGATTCCATGGAGAGCTCTACCTACGAAGGGTTCCACAATGAATCAACCTTGTCTATACCATGATCTACGTCCATGTATGACTAGCCTAAATCGGGGTAGATCTTCACAAAGTAGGCGATCTCCTTGCCCTTACAAACTTCTTGGTTCAACTCCACAACACGAAGTAGGAGGCTCCCAAGCAACACCTAACCAATCTAGGAGACACCAACCTCCAAAAGGTAATAGGCTTGATAGTAACGATGAACTCCTTGCTCTTGTGTTTCAAATGATAGTCTCCTCAACACTCAATCACTCTCTCATAGATTTGGCTTGGGTAGAACAGATTGATTGGATGGAAAGCAACTTGGGGAGGCTAGAAATAATGATCTGTATGGTTGGAGTGGATGATCTTGACCTCAACACAAGGGTAGGTGGTTCTCTCTCGGAAAATTGTATATGGGAAATGTGGGTTTGTTCCCAGTGCTTCTCTTGCAAGTGGGATGTGGTGGAGGCATATATATAGGCATGTCCAAAAATTCAACCATTACAACATTATTGCCCAACTCGGTGCAGCCAAAGTGAAAACTCGGTTGCACCAACTAGTGAAAAATGTGGAAACTTTGGCGTTTCGGTGAGACCGATATATAATTCTCGGTGGTACTGATATGGGTGACCTAGGTCAGTTACACAACTCTGTGAGGCTGATTCATAAAACTCAGAAATTCTGATTTTTGTAAAATGGGTAACAGGAACTTGGTCACTGGAACTCGGTTGCACCGAAGTGAATGTTGGTAGTACCGAGAAGTGGATTTTGGCTAGGGTTTCTTTCTAGGGTTTTGACTCGGTGTATCCGATATTGAGTGGTAGGTTCTAGGACAGAATATTTGTGGGAGAGCTTGTGGGTGTTTTTATTGACTAACACTTGATCACTTTGAGCATTTCATTCACCATTAATACCTCACCCCGTTTTGGTGGTATTAGCTTTCCTATGTACTCAAAGTGATTTCTCACAAACTAAAAGGTAGAGGCTTCATGCTTGTAGCTTGGCCAATCATATGCTTGCATCTTGGGGTCTCCTCACAATCCTTTGCCAATCATAACATTGAACTTTTCCTGAAATATACTTAGTGGAGACATTAGTCCAATGAAATATATGTTGTTATTAATTACCAAAACCACCTAGGGAGAATTTGTGCTTTCAGTTGCGCATTCGTCACCTTTCTCACCGCCCTCTCTACTTGTCGCTCCAGCCGAGTACAATCTTCCATCCGGTCAACGATCTCCTAATCCGAGGCTGCCTAGTCACCACACTGAGAATCCACCACCAGATCTCAAGAGCGGCACACACTCTTCTATTATTCGGGTCTTGCTGGTGTTGCCCCCAACACCAAACCCATGCCCCTCTCTAAAAACGACTAGAGAGCCAAGTGAGGCCAGGGGCAAGCACCTCTGGAGGCTACTGGTAGGTAAAGGATCTCGCCGAAGCATGTAGGGCTGCGTGGGTCTATGCAACTAAGCAGTAGGGTGCGTGGTGTCCTGGGAGAGGGCATCTAGTATAAAAATATAATGACTATTACCCAATATCCTCAATGATATGGGTCTATCCAAAAGCCAAATCCCCCCAAGTTCCCTTTAAAATTTAGCACATTTGTACATAAACCTTCCCTATTTATGTAAATGAAATGGCAGTGCTTCTGCGGTTCCTCAAAAGGTAATATAGCGACTACAATTGGAGAGAGGTATTTTGGCTCCCGGGTGCATTTGCACCAGGATGAACAGTAACGCAAAAAATTATATTAAATGTTTTCAAAAAAATCTTATTTTTTTTGCATATGTTCGTGTTACTGTCACAAGCATTCTTGACAATTTTCATGCGAATCGGAGCAGTTGTGTTTCGTCGGTAAAAAAACAAATTTGAATGTGACATTTCGGGATAACAATTGATGTTAAATTTTTCTTTTTTGCACAGGACAAAATGCTTAACCTTTTTGCCTAAAAAATTCAGGTAGCATTTGAATGTGACGAAGAACACATAAAAAATTTGTTGGAATTTTTTTCACATTTCAAATTTCATTTTCAATGGGCAGGAGCATGTGCTCCCGGTGTTAAACATCATGTATATGCGGTGTGTTATGAGTCGTATTAGGTTAGGATTTGTGTGTGTTGGTTGTTGTAATATCTAGGGCAGGTTGTTTAGATTGATTCTCTTGTACAGCTTGGAGATCAATCTAACCTAACCGGCCCCTCCTGTACTTGCGGCCTCGGCCTTGCTTTGTTATATAACACGCAGACGTCCCTACCTAGCGGCATACGCTTCCACGCCACTTTTCACATGGTAATCAGAGCTTCTCCCTTCCATCGCATCTAGGTTATGTCATTGTCCTCCTCCCTCGCCGCCATGGCCGCTCCCTCTCTTGCATCACTTGGCCACAATATCACGGAGAAACTCACCCGTGAGAACCTCCTGGTATGGAAGGCGCAAGTACCCCTTCACATTCGTGCGGCGGGTATGATGGGGTACATCAACGGCTCGATCAAGGAGCCAACTATTGTTCTTCACGCCGAGACGGAGGTCTTTGGGAAGAAGGAGGTCATGTCCAACCCAAACCCTGAACATGATGTCTGGGTTACGCAAGATCAACATGTGCTAACGTTTCTGCTAGCTTCTCTTTCCCGTGAGGTTTTGCTTCAATTCTCGACCTTCACAACTGCTGCAAGCATCTGGCAAGCACTGCTCTAGAGCTTCTCTTTGCAATCTAGGGCGTGGATCATCCAGCTCCGCTCTGCGATTAGGAACACACGCAAGGGCGATCTCTCCACTGCTGCCTACTTCACCAAGATGAAGGGGATCGCCGATGAACTCGCTGCTGCGGGGAAGTTGCTCGAGGAAGACGAAATCGTCTCCCACATCCTTCAGGGGCTGCTGCATGAACCTGACTATAATGGGTTCATGTCTGCCATCTCCACTCGTCCCGAGACTGTGACACCGATCAGCCTCAGCGAGCTCTTCTCACTGATCTTAGCGGCTGAGGCTTGCATGACGGCACAGCAAGCAGCCTTCCACTCTGCCAACCTTGCGGCACATGGCCGGGGTAACTACAGCCATTGTGTCCACGGTGGTGGTGGCAACGGCAGACGCGGCGGCTACAACAACAATCAGGGGGGTGGTTCTTGCTACCCTGACAACTCTGGTGGTGGGCCGCACGCTGGTGGTGGTGACCGCGGTGAGCGCGAACGCTGCCAGATCTGCAAGGAGGATGGCCATGGCGCATGGTGCTGAAAGAATAGGTACGACCGTGGTTATAATAACAATGTTTGCCACCCTGTCGGGAGTGGTGGTGGGAACAATGGCAACACTCATGGTGGTGGCAACGGCGGCGGTGGTCAAAATCATCGTTCTGCCAACGCTGCCCATGCTTATGGAGTTGATACCAATTGGTATCCTGACACTGGCATGACGGACCACGTGACCGGCGAGTTGGAGAAACTTGCAGTTCGTGATCGCTACACTGGCACCAAGCAAATTCACACCGCAAACGGTCAAGGTATGGACATCGCACATGTTGGTCATTCGGTTCTCTCCACCCCTTCGGGTTCCCTGAGCTTAAACAAATTTCTTCACGCCCCTAGTGCTTCTCAAAGTCTTCTTTCTGCTTATCAGCTTATGAAAGATAACAATGTGTTCCTTGAACTTCACCTTGGTTTTTTTTGTTTCAAGGATCAGGCTACCAAGAGCACGGTGCTTCAAAACAGGAGTAAGAGGGGGTTGTTCCCTGTCACCGGTCGGCTGAGTGCTCCACAACGTCAAGTGCTTGGTGCAATCAAACCATCCACCTCTCGATGGCACAAGCGTTTAGGACATCCTACCCTTCCGGTAGTTCAGAAAATTCTTCGTGATTTTAGTCTTCCAGTGTCCAATAAACAAGATCATCTTCTAGTGTGTGATGCATGCCAGATGGCTAAGAGCCATTAGCTTCCTTATTCTAGATCAACTAGTGAGTCCAAAGGTCCTGTAGAGCTTATTTTTTTGGATGTGTGGGGTACTAGACCCATCTCTGTCGGCAAACAGGAGTATTATGTGAGCTTTATTGATGATTTCAGTAAATTTAGTTGGATCTATTTGCTTCAAAACAAATCTGATGTGTTCCAGAAATTTCACAATTTTCAACAACATGTTGAACGTTTGTTTGATCATAAAATTATTGCCATGCAAATTGATTGGGGTGGGGAATATCAAAGGCTCAACTCGTTTTTTGAACGGATTGGCATCACACACCATGTTTCGTGCCCCCATGCGCATCAACAAAATAGCTCTGCCGAGTGCAAACATAGACACATCATCGAAGTTGGTCTATCCCTTCTTGCTCATGCATACATACCACTAAAATTTTGGGATGAAGCATTCCTCGCCGTGATATATCTCCAATGTATCTAATTTTCCAAACTCTTTTGCCTTTGTTTTGGACACTAATTTGCATGATTTGAATGGAACTAACCCGGACTAACGCTGTTTTTAGCAGAATTGCCTTGGTATTATTTTTGTGCAGAAATAAAAGTTCTCAGATTGACCTGGAAATTTATAGAGAATATTTTTGGAATCAATAAAAAATATTGGCGAAAGAATCAACTGCAGGGGGCCCACCACCTGGCCACAAGCCAGGGGCGCGCCCCTGTGGCTTGTGGGCCCCCTTTCGCTCCTCCGACCTCGTTTCCACTTCTATATATTCCTATTCGGGGAGCAAATAATCAAGGAGAAGAGTTCATCGCGTTTCACGATACGGAGCCGCTGCCACCTCCTGTTCTTCCCCGAGAGACCAGATCTGGAGTCTGTTTTGGGCTCCGGAGAGGGGAAATAGACGCCTTCGTCATCACCAACCATCCTTCATCACAAATTTCATGATGCTTGATACGTCTCCAACGTATCTATAATTTTTGCCTGTTCCATGCTGTTATATTATCATTCTTGGATATTTTACAATCATTTTACCACAAATTTCTATTATTTTTGGGACTAACCTATTAACCCAGAGCCTATTGCCAGTTTCAATTTTTTTCCTTGTTTTTGAGTTTTACTTAAAAGGAATATCAAACGGAGTCCAAACAGAATAAAAATTTATAGTGATTTTTGATGGACCAGAAGAGACCCACGGAGCATCGGAGTTGCGCCAGAAGACCCACGAGGCACTCACAAGCCTTAGGGGCGCGACCACCCCCCTGGGCGCGCCCACCAGGCTTGTGACTCCCTCGTGGACCATCCTGACTCGTTTCCACCACCATAAATTCCAAAAAACCCAACGCAGAACCTAGATCGGGAGTTCCGCCACTGCACACCTCCAGATCCATGAAAAACCAATCGGGAGCCCGTTTCGACATCTTGCCTGAGGGGGAAACCATCACCGGAGGCCATCTTCGTCATCCCGACGCTCTCCATGACGAGGAGGGAGTAGTTCACCCTTGGGGCTGAGGGTATGTACCGATAGCTGTGTGTTTGATCTCTCTCTCTCTCGTGTTCTTGAGATGGCACGATCTTGATGTACCACAAGCTTTGTTGATATAGATTGAATCATATGGAGTGTTTCCCCTCTCTATCTAGTTGTGATGAATTGAGTTTCCCCTTTGAAGTTTACTTATCGGATTGAGTCTTTAATGATTTGAGAACACTTGATGTATGTGTTGCGATGGGATATCTGTGGTGACAATGGGATGTTCTATTGATACACTTGATGTACGTTTTAGTGTGGAACCAATTAGTAGTATTCAAGTCTTTTATGATACTCCCACTATTAGTCATGAGAAGAAATTTGCTTATGAGGAGAGTAGTAAAATTTATATGCTTTAAGATCATGAAAAGAATACTTTATGTGCTGGTTATATTGTGGAATTCCTCCATGATGCTACTGAAAATTATTATGAGGGAGGAACATATGCTTATAGGAATTGCAATAATATCAAGTTTCCTCTCTATGTGTTCAAATTCTTGAAGATATGATTGTTTTCCCTTCCTATGCTAGATGATTCTTGCTCCCATAAATTGTTTGCTCACAAAATCTCTATGAATAGGAAGTGGGTTAGACTTAAATGTGCTTGTCATGAGATTCATGATGCTCTTTGGCATGTTTCAATAATTATTCCTATACGAGCATCATTGAAATGATCATGCCTAGCTAAAAGGCATTAAAGAAAAGCGCTTGTTGAGAGACAACCCAACACTTTTACTTTCTGTTTTTGTGTGTTCATGTGATTGAGATACTGTATTAATAATGTTTTGTGTCTTTTATTTCAATAAAGTGCCAAGTAAATCCTTTGGGATAGTGTGGATACTTGCTTGTTTGATTATGTGCAAAAACATAAAGTTTTGCGTCCAGTATATGCATTATCTTATTTTACTGGTGCGTCAAAAAATTCTGAAATTTTTACAGAACATTTATATGCAAATTGCTTGATTTTCCTAATGTTTCATAATTTTTAGAGTCAGGAAAGTATGGTGATCCTTCAGATCTTTACAGACTGTTCTGTTTTTGACAGATTCTGTTTTGCATGCATAGTTTGCTTGTTTCAAGTGTTCCTATAGCTTATATTGAGTAGTATAAATTATGGGAATGGTATAATACAGTAGGTATCATATGGGAACAATTATGAATCTTGTCTTGACAGTACCAAAGTAAATGATCTTTGTTTATTATATTAACCCATCTCATGAAGTTCCGTTAAGTTTTGTGTGATTGAAGTTTTTAAGTTTTGGGTGAGATACCAATATGAGAAGAATAAGAAGTGATAAGAACCTAAGATTGGGGCTGACCAAGGAACCCCCAAGGTAATACCCAAGGAAGACTAAAGTGCCTAAGCTTGGGGATGCCCCAGAAGGCATCCCCTCTTTCGTCTTCAACACTATCGGTATATCTTACTTGGAGCTATATTTTTATTCGTCACACCATATGTGCTTTCCTTCGATCATCATTACATTTTGTTACTTTATGTTATGTATTATTTATAATCTTGTTTTTCAGTAAAAAGTTCCAAGAATTGCCTTAGTATGCTTGCACTGCATGTTTTGATATGTGCTGGGTAGAAACAGAAACTTCTGTTGTAGTGTTTGAATTTTCATATTTTACTGGAACGTGGAAAGTTTCTGAAATTTTTACACAGTGTTTTAATATAAATTTTATATCATGTTCTCAATTTTCATAATTTTTTGAGTTACATAATTACACTGTTTTCATAAATTTCTACAGACTGTTCTGTTTAGACAGATTGCTGTCATAGTTTCTTTACCATACTTGTTCTACTTGATTCGTGCTACTTGGGACAAGACCTTTCCAGGTCAAGAAATGCCGGAGCACTTGTTTCTTCATGAGCCCATCCGTTTGCGTATGAAGGACAAGTGGGCCAACACCATCACTAAGCCACCTTTTGCTCGTATGGAGGTCGATGAGGATGAGATCAAAGAGGAGGAAGATAACAGTTCTGAGTCCTATATGCCTCCGTCTTCTGAGCCATCTTGGGCCAAGAAGCTCTCTCACAAGATGAAGACTTTGTTCTGCATGCAGGCAAGGGTCAGTATCAGGCTCACGTTGCTCAGAAGGAGAGTCGGCAGCGTGACAAGCGTATTCTGAGGAAGCTTGGCGAGACCATCTCGAGTGGGTCTAAGAAGGACATCACCACTGAGGCCACTTGGATGGCTAAGCAGCAGTTCTAGTGGGCGGATTCAACTGCGGAGTCCATCCTAGATGCTTCAGAGGAGTCAGATGACTGATCTTTCTACATGGGAGCTACCACCTATGTGTTCGGTGTCCTCTCTGCCTTTTTGGCGTCTCGATGCCAAAGGGGGAGAGAGTGTAGGATTTGCGCGTATTTGTGTTTGTCTTTTCGTCGTCTCTCTGCTTTCGTTGAACTTTGGTTTATGTCCTTTGTGTGTGTGTGTGACCTGGAGACTTCCTTTATCATATGGTGTGAGACATATGTTATCATTGCTACCTTATAATTGTCTAGTATGTTTCGTAGCTTGTGAGTCTGTCTATTACGTACCCTTATCTTAATGCTCACATGCTATGCCTAGTTTCCATACTTAGTTCTATTCATAATGTTGCAAAGATTGCATTGCCTATAAAATATAGGGGGAGTGTTGATCCTAGTGTGTGTGCCTTGCAGTCCAAAGCATATCTAGAATATGCACACATCTAGGGGGAGCTCTTCTATATTTTGTAGGTCTTGAGTTTTGCATATGCTCATTTTATATCCTTATGTGCAAATCCCGTATTGTCATCAATCCACCAAAAAGCGGGAGATTGTAAGGGCATATTTCTCCCTAAGTGGTTTTGGTGATTGATGACAATGCCCTTCCGGACTAATCATGTGCATTGAGCATTTCAGACATCTCAGGTCTAGGCACAAGACGATTCAATGACCCTCGGAATCTCTCGAAGATGGTTGTTCTATGCATTTCCTTTCGGTGGATTTGAATCGTAGGAAAGTCGTACTATCAAGAGGGGGTCCGCTTCGGAAAGATCTGGGTGGAATCAACACGTACACGTCTATTCCTTTGCACCACCTTTCCCTCTCTTCAATGGAGCCCCAACTCATTTTCCTTCTCTATGCAAAAGGAACGCCTGCTAGGTGTTTGTGTTCAGTGGTCTGCGGTAGTACCGCAGGTGCCAGCGGTAGTACCGCTCGGTGGAGCGGTAGTACCGTTGTCTCCTGCCCTGACCTCTACACATGTGGTAGTAGGCGCGGATGTAATTTTTTACATCCGCCCAACTATGGTAGTACCACGATTCTCGTCCGGTACTACCTTGCCGGACTTTTTCGCAGAGTTTCCCTCTGCAGAGGTAGGCACGGAAGTAATTTTTTACTTCCGTGCACCTCCAGTGGCTGCCTCTGCCGATTGTGCGGTAGTACCGCACGGGCTCGCAGTAGTACTGCTCCGGCGGTTCTACCGCTTGTAGCCTAGTGCTAACGGCCAGGGCCAGCTACTCCCGTGCGAGCGGTAGTACAGCACAAGGCTGCGGTAGTGCCACAAGCCTTCACGGTAGTACCGCGACGCGCGGGGCTAAGGGAGTGGATAATGGTTGGATCTTGTCCCCCACTATAAAAGGGAGGTCTTGTTCCCCAAGAAGCTTACCTCTTCCTTCCCAAACTCCATTGTTGCTCCAAGCTCCATTTTAGCCCAATCTCTCTCCCTAGCCAATCAATCTTGTTGTTTTCCTAGGGATAGGTTGAGAAGGCCCCGATCTACACTTCCACAAAGAGAAATTTTATTCCCCCCACTAATCCCTTGCGGATCTTGTTACTCTTGGGTGTTTGAGAACCCTAGACGGTTGAGGTCACCTCGGAGCCACATTCCATTGTGGTGAAGCTTTGTGGTGTCGTTGGGAGCCTCCAATTCAGTTGTGGCGATTGTCCCAACCTTGTTTGTAAAGGTTTGGTCGCCTCCTTCAAGGGCACCAATAGTGGAATCACGGCATCTCGCATTGTGTGAGGGCGTGAGGAGAATACGGTGGCCCTAGTGGCTTCTTGGGGAGCATTGTGCCTCCACACCGCTCCAACGGAGACGTACTTCCCCACAAGGGAAGGAACTTCGGTAACACATCCTCGTCTCCACCGGCTCCACTTTTGTTATCTCGCATCTTTACTTCTTGCAAGCTTTTATTGTGTTATATCCCTTGCTTGCTTTTGCACTTGTTGTGATTAGCATCATATAGGTTATTCACCTAGTTGCACATCTAGCTAACTTATTTGATGCTAAACCTTAATTGTTAAAGAAAAGTTAAAAAGTGTTAGTTGCCTATTCACCCCCCCCCCCTCTAGTCAACCATAGCGATCCTTTCAGTGGGGAGTACCAATATTTTTCCATGCTAGGTGTGTTATTCTCACGATATGTGTTGATTCACTATCATCCACGAGAAAGTGGCTGGTAATAGGGACAAAGAAAAATATGCAAATAACTAAACAACCCCCCCCCCCCAGGAATGTTGTTGGTATGGACGGTACCCGTGGATTCGGCTCGCCGTGGAGTGTGATTGATTGGTGGAGGGGGAGTAAAGACTTTACTATTCTGTTTGGGAACCGCCTATAATGTATCTAGCATGGAAAGTATTGTGATCTACTTCGTCATTTTCGTTGACAAGAAAAGCATGCCACTCAAAATATTTTTCTCTCTCAATATAAACCTTGAGCTCTGGCACCTCTACAAATCCCTACTTCCCTCTCCAAAGGGCCTATCTATTTACTTTATGCAATTTTTATTTTTGCTTTGAGTCTCCAACTTCTCTTATAAGCACCAACTAGGGGGCAATATGTGTTGGGGAACGTCGCATGGGAAACAAAAAAATCCTATGCTTCACCAATATCAATCTAGGAGATGAGCATCTATGAGAGGAGAGATTGGATCTACGTACCCATGTAGATCGCTAAGCGGAAGCGTTAAAGAATGTGGTTAATGTAGTGGTACGTCTCCGCGATCCAAATCGCAATCCGTCCCATGAACTCCCGATCAAGTGCCGAACGGATGGCACCTCCCCGTTCAGCACACGTGCATCTCAATGAAGATATCAGCCTTCTTAATCCAGCAAGAGGGAGCGGAGAGGTAGATGGGTTCGCCGGCAGCACGTGACGGCGGTGGTGGTGGAGCTGATCCGACAGAGCTTCGCTAAGGGTCGCTGAATCGATCTAGAGGAGAGGCTATCGGAGAGGAAGGAAGGGTTGCGCCGTGACTTAGGGTGTGTCTGCCCTCCTCCCTCTCACATATATATAGGGGAAGAGGAGGAGGCTAGCCGCCCTAGGGTTTCCCCTAGGGTTTGGTGCGGCGGCCAAGGAGGTGGGGCGGCGACCAGGGTGGCTTGGCCACCAAGTTTGGTGGCTAGCCCAGCCCAAGCCTCTAGCCGCATGGGCCTTTAGGTGGGAGGTGTGGCCAGCCCACCAAGGGCTGGCTCGCACCCTCTCACATCCCATGTTGCCCTTTGGAGTAGATGGGCCCACCCAGTGGACCCCCAGGAACACTTCCGGCACTCCGTCACACCACTTGTAGGTCACGGAACTTTTCCGGAACTCAAACATCAACTTCCCATATACGAATCTTTACCTCCGGACCATTCCGGAACCCCTCATAACGTCCAGGATCTCATTCGGGAATCTGAACAACCTTCAGAAACTAACACACATAACTCATCTATACCGAAACGTCACCGAACCTTAAGTGTGCAGACCCTGCGGGTTCGAGAACCATGTAGACATGACTGAGACACCTCTATGGTCAATAACCAATAGCGGGGCCTAGATGACCATATTGGTTCCTACATGTTCTACAAAGATCTTTATCGGTCGAACCTCTATGTCAAGGATTCAGACAATCCCGTATGTTGTTCCCTTTGTTCTTCGGTATGTTACTTGCACGAGATTCGATCGTCGGTATCTTTATACCTAGTTCAGTCTTGTTACCGACAAGTCTCTTTACTCGTTCCGTAATACAAGATCCCGTGACTAACACTTAGTCACATTGCTTGCAAGGCTTATTGTGATGTTGTATTACCGAGTGGGCCCCGAGATACCTCTTCGTCACACGGAGTAACAAATCTCAGTATTGATCCATGCCAACTCAACAGACACCCTCGGAGATACCTATAGAGCACCTTTATAGTCACCTATTTACGTTGCGACGTTTGATACACACAAGGCACTCCTCCGGTGTTAGTGAGTTGCATGATCTCATGGTCATAGGAACATATACTTGACATGTAGAAAATAGTAGCAATAAACTGACACAATCATATGCTACATTCATAGTTTGGGTCTTGTCCATCACATGATTCTCCTAATGATGTGATCCCGATATAAAATGACATCTCATGTCCATGGCCAGGAAACCTTAACCATCTTTGATCAACGAGCTAGCTGCTAGAGGCACACTAGGGACACAATGTTTGTCTATATGCCCACACATGTATTTAGTTTTCAATCAACACAATTATAGCTTGGACTATAAACGATTATCATGAACAAGGAAATATAATAATAAACACTTTATTTATTGCCTCTAGGGCATATTTCCAACACTATGATCGTACTTGAGCATTGGCATAGCTAATATTTGAGTGTGTTTCATGAATTGATCAATGATTGAGCATGATGGTCTAGGGATAACTTTCTTTAGTGTTGATATTTTGAAAGACATGGTTGCTTGTTGACATGCTTGAGTATTGAAGTCATTATGTTAAAACTAGACTATTGCTTTGAATCATTTACATGTCCAAATGTCCATTCTATACATAGAAGAAATGAATATGATGAACATGTTAGGCAGCATTCCACATAAAAAAATCTGTTTTTATCATTTACCTACTCGAGGACAAGCAGGAATTAAGCTTGGGGATGCTGATACGTCTCCAACGTATCTATAATTTTTGCTTGTTCCATGCTGTTATATTATCATTCTTGGATGTTTTACAATCATTTTACCACAACTTTATATTATTTTTGGGATTAACCTATTAACCCAGAGCCTAGTGCCAGTTTATGTTTTTCCTTGTTTTTGAGTTTTACAGAAAAGGAATATCAAACGGAGTCCACACGGAATAAAAATTTACAGTGATTTTTTATGGACCAGAAGAGACCCACGTAGCATCGGAGTTGGGCCAGGAGACCCACGAGGCAGTCACAAGCCTCAGGCGTGCGGCCACCCCGCCTGGGCGCACCCACCAGGCTTGTGACTCCCTCGTGGCCCATCCTGACTCATTTCCACCGCCATAAATTCCTATATTCCAAAAACTCCAACACATAACCTAGATCAGGAGTTTTGCTGCCGCAAACCTCCAGAGCCATGAAAAACCAATTGGGAGCCCGTTCCGGCACCCTGCGGGATGGGGAAACCATCACCGGAGGCCATCTTCATCATCTCGACGCTCTCCATGACGAGGAGGGAGTAGTTCACCCTTGGGGCTGAGGGTATGTACCAGTAGCTATTTGCTTGATCTCTCTCTCTCTCTTTCTCGTGTTCTTGAGATGGCACGATCTTGATGTACCGCGAGCTTTGTTGATATAGATTGAATCATATGGAGTGTTTCCCCTCTCTATCTAGTTGTGATGAATTGAGTTTCCCCTTTGAAGTTTACTTATCGGATTGAGTCTTTAAGGATTTGAGAACACTTGATGTATGTCTTGTGATGGGATATCTGTGGTGACAATGGAATGTTCTATTGATACACTTGATGTATGTTTTGGTGATCAACTTGCGGGTTCCGTGACCTTGGGAATCTATGCATAGGGGTTGGCACACGTTCTTATCTTGACGTTCCGGTAGAAATGTTGGGGCACTCCTTGAAGTTCTTTGTGTTGGATTGAACATGATGAATCTGAAATTATGTGATGCATACCGTATAATCAAGCCCATGGGTACTTGTGGTGACATTGGAGTATCTAGGTGACATTAGGGTTTTGGTTGATGTGTGTCTTAAGGTGTTATTTTAGTACGCACTCTGGGGCTGTTTGTGACACTTATAGGGACAGCCCATAAGATTGATCAGAAAAGATAACTTTGAGGTGGTTTCATACCCTACAATAATTTCTTCATTAGTTCTCCGCTATTTGTGACTTTGGACTGAACTCTTTGTCGCACGAGAGGTATTTACATATGATTCGACTAGGCCAATATTGTTGAGAGAAATTGCACTAGTGAAAGTATGGACCCTAGGCCTTGTTTCCCAGCATTCATACAACATTTTGCTCACCGTTTACTATTTTTTACCTTGCTGTTTTTATATTTTCAGATTACAAAAACCTATATCTACCATCCATATTGCACTTGTATCACCATCTCTTCGCCGAACTAGTGCACCTATACAACTTACCATTGTATTGGGTGTGTTGGGGACACAAGAGACTCTTTGCTATTTGATTGCAAGGTTGTTTGAGAGATACCATCTTAATCGTACACCTCCCGCAGATTGATAAACCTTAGGTCATCCACTTGAGGGGAAATTGCCGCTGTCCTACAAAACTCTACTCTTGGAGGCCCAACACGAGTCTACAAGAAGAAGGTTGTGTAGTAGACATCAATGCTCTCCACCGTTCGTGAGTAATCTCATCATAAGCTTGCTGGACGGTGATGGGTTGGATGAGATTTATCATGTAATCGAGCTAGTTTTGTTAGGGTTTGATCCCTAGTGTCCACTATGTTCTGAGATTGATGTTGCTATGACTTTGCTATGCTTAATGCTTGTCACTAGGGCCCGAGTGTCATGATTTCAGATCTGAACCTATTATGTTATCATGAATATATATGTGTTCTTGATCCTATCTTGCAAGTTGTAGACACCTATTACGAGTTATGATCCGCATCCCCCAGGGTGACAATAAATGGGATTCTTTCTGGTGATTACCGTAGTTTGAGGAGTTCATGTATTCACTAAGTGCTAATGCTTTGGTCCGGTTCTCTATTAAAAGGAAGCCTTAATATCCCTTAGTTTCCATTAGGACCTTGCTTCCATGGGAGGGTAGGACAAAAGATGTCATGCAAGTTCTTTTCCATAAGCACGCGTGACTATATATGGAATACATGCCTACATTACATTGATGAATTGGAGCTAGTTCTGTGTCACCCTATTTTATAACCGTTGCATGATGAATGCCATCCGACATTATTATCCATCACTGATCCATTGCCTACGAGCTTTTCACACATTGATCTTTGCTAAGTTACTTTTCCGTTGCTACTGTTACAATCACTACAAACTGCTACTATCACTTTGCCACCATTACCATTACTTCCATATTACTTTGCTACTGAATAATTTGCTGCAGATAGTAAGTCTTTCAGGTGTGGTTGAATTGACAACTCAGCTGCTAATATTCGAGAATATTCTTTGGCTCCCCTTGTGTCGAATCAATAAATTTGGGTTGAATACTCTATCCTCGAAAACTGTTGCGATCCCCTACACTTGTGGGTTATCACGCCGCTGTTTATCTCATTAATCGGGTCCCTAGCCATGTGATCAAAAACCAAACACCCCTAGAACGTATTTTTGACACCAAACCAAACTACTCGTTTCTTCGTATTTTTGGTTGCGCTATTTGTCCCAATTTGCGTCCATTCAATAAACACAAGCTAGAATTCCACTCAAAACTATGTGTGTGTTTGGGCTATAGCACTCTTCACAAATGGTACAAATGCTTAGATGTCTCCCAACTCATCTACACTCCCTGTTGCCGAATCTTCGGATGTTGGAGCCGGATCTTCTGCGGCTGATGGATCCCATGTATCCCAGTCGTCAAACCACCTTCAGCAACAACTTAACTGCCCGGCGCCACCACCTCCTTCTTGTGCTCGCAATCACTCTCAAAGTGGTATTATTACTCCAAAAGAATATAAAGATGGTTGTGCCTGTTTGAGCTCATTTTGTGCTACAGGTGATCCAGAAACACTGAGTGGGGCTTTGGGAGACCCTCGGTGGAAACACGCTATGGATGAAGAATATGCAGCCTTGATGGACAACAAGACATGGAGACTTGTTCCCCCGGCCAAGGGCTGGAATGTGATTGATTACAAGTGGGTGTACAAGGTAAAACGTAAATCTGACGGCACTATTGATAGGTACAAGGCACGTCTTGTGGCCAAAGGTTTTAAACAACGTTATGGACTTGACTATGAGGACGCGTTTAGTCCGATGGTCAAAGCAACCACCATCAGGTCGATCCTATCCATTGCAGTCTCACGCAATTGGTGTATGCGGCAACTAGATGTGAAGAACGCTTGCATGGTGTTCTGGAATAGGATGTGTTCATGAGGCAACCTCCTGGGTATGTAAGTACAGACTCACCACATGTTGTTTGCAAGCTTGATAAGTCTCTTTATGGACTCAAACAGGCTCCTCGTGCTTGGTACTCTCGCGTGTCTGCCAAAATTCAGTCCCTTGGTTTTGTTCCATCAAAGTCTAACACCTCATTGTTCTTTTATCATCGGCATGGCACTACAATTTTCATGCTTATATATGTTGACGATATTACTGTTACGAGCTCCTCCCCTGCAGCAGTTGAAGCTCTTTTGAAGGATTTGAGGGCAGACTTTGCACTGAAAGATCTTGGCAGCTTGCATTTCTTCCTTGGTATTGAGGTAAAACATGTAACCGATGGGATTGTGTTGTCACAGGATAAATACGTGCAAGATGTTCTTCAGCGGGTGGGCATGCTTGGTTGCAAACCGTCACCTACGCCTATCTCCACCTTCGAAAAATTGTCTCTGCATGATGGCCAGCTACTGAATACAGAAGACTCCACCAGGTACAGAAGTGTAGTTGGTGCTCTGCAATATCTGACATTAACAAGACCAGATATTTCCTATTCAGTTAACAAAGTATGTCAGTTTCTGCCTGCTCCCACTAGTGTTCATTGGACTGTAGTTAAGAGGATACTCAGATATCTTCAAGCAACAAAGAGTCATGGTCTTAATCTTGCAAAATCAGACTCAATGTTAGTCAGTGCTTTCTCTGATGCAGACTGGGCCGGTTGTCCTGATGACAGGCGATCCATAGGGGGTTTTGTAGTTTTTCTTGGCAGCAACTTGATTTCCTGGTGTGCCCGTAAGCAACCCATTGTGTCTCGCTCAAGCACTGAAGCTGAATATAAAGCCTTAGCCAATGCCACTACTGAAATTATTTGGGTTCAAAGCCTGTTAACTGAATTAAGAGTGCATCATCCTCGAGGAGCTTCTCTCTGGTGTGATAATCTTGGAGCTACCTACTTATCTGCCAATCCTTTCTTTCATGCTAGGACGAAGCATATTGAGATTGACTATCACTTTGTGCATGAGAGGGTTGCTGACGAATTGCTTAATATCAGATTCATTCCTACCGGTGATCAGGTTGCGGATGGATTTATTAAACCTCTCACACTACGGCAGCTCGAAGCATTTAGATGCAATCTCAACTTACACATTCGTGATTGAGGGGGAGTGTTAAACATCATGTATATGCGGTGTATTATGAGCCGTATTAGGTTAGGATTCGTGTGTGTTGGTTGTTGTAATATCTAGGGCAGGTTGTTTAGATTGATTCTCTTGTATAACTTAGAGATCAATCTAACCTAACCGACCCCTCCTGTACTTGCGGCCTCGGCCTTGCTTCATTATATAACACGCAGACGTCTCTGCCTAGCGGCATACGCTTCCACGCAACTTTTCACACCCGGGAGCGAATTGCATTTCCCCTACAATTGTTTCACTTATATAAGCAAATTAATTAACGCGGGGAGGAACCCACTCAGGTATGAACCTATTAAAGCTCCATGTACTCATACCTATTAAAGCTCCATGTACATACAACGAAAAAGATAGCACTCAAGGAATTTAGGATGCAACGGCCACGTAGTGTTCGTGCTATAGTTTGGATTTTAGTGAGCTTTTGGTCACGGTTGAGACATGCGCACGTCATACGCGCTTCCATCCTGTCCGCGACGTAAGTACCAAATATTTTACAAATAATCGTTAACAAAATGCATAAGAATGCAGAGGATAAATCATGTGCCTAGCTACAAGTTCGTCCCGTAGTGTGGACAAGGGAAATGAACACGTAAATTCACGTGCAACAGCCAAGCGGTCATTTCCTCTAATTCACAAGATTTAGTTCAAACAAGGACATATAATTTAAATGTTATCTTTTGTTTCGTCGTGCAACCACAGGACATGCTTACTTGTGTCTTGGGTGTGCTTATCAAAGTATGTACATGTGGGTTGCACCACGCTCTCTTTGCATCTAACTCATGAAGGTGAACACATTTATATATCCAAGGAAAGTGATTGTATCACAGAAGGTTCAGTGTTTGTCTTTATATGTTCTTCAAATGTGATCTCACGACAATGGGAATGTTGAACAACTAGGTTGGATACCCTCTATTCTTAAATAGTGACAACCCATTACCTATTTTTTAACACATGCAAACTCTCCATATCATCAAGAAATTGCCAGCCCTCCACGTCTCTATTTTCTAAAGTTTGGACATCATCAAGGACATGCAAGTCCTCCACATTATCAACTTTTATTTTTAGTTTCTTCTAGCAAATCATTTCATTGAAGTTTGAAGGCCGTGAGCCACTATGACATGCAGTTGACATCTATATATCTATATATGTATATATATGTATGTATATGCATATATGTATATATATATATATATATATATATATATATGTATGTATGTATGTATGTATGTATGTATGTATGTATATATATATTTACTCCCACTTTTGTTTCGTATGTTATAGGTAGTATCTATCATTCTGAAGTGTATGTACACGTAGTATGTAGTATATAAAAATATTTAGGTAGTATATATACAAAAATTTGGTAATATGTCTCATATTTTGAGCATATACTTTTTTACATATAAATATGTACGTATTTTATAAATATAATAAAAATACGAGTCAACTTGCAAATTTTTTCATAGAATTCACTTTGAAGTATTTTAGATATAGTATATGAACATACTAAAAATAATAAAGTAATATATATATACTACCACATGATAGTATATAAGACATGGTAGTAACTACGTCTGGTCGTAGGATATATATATATATATATATATATATATATATATATATATATATATAAACTCTATTCATCACCCAGGGTGTAGAATTGGTTATTCTTCATCTGAGATAATATTACGATCAATTTATAAAAAAAGTACATTTGGAATACAGATACTTACATTTATATTGAATCACTACGCAAATTTTGACATAAGAAAATAAAAATATAGGCCACAAAACAATTTTTTTTGAAATTATTGTATATTTTACACTCGTTTTGTGTTTATAATTTTGTGATATAAAATATTTTTTACGGTGATTATATATTTTTTTATGGTCTCTTTTTAAGTATGAAATAAGGTAAAAATTATGGAACGTAAAATTACGATGCATTCGTGTTAAAATAGCGGGGGGGTGAAGAATAACTATTCCTCACCCAGGGTGACGAATAGCGCGACCCATATAGAAAGTCTATTCATCATCCAGGGTACAGAATAAGTTATTCTTCATCCGAGGTAACTTTACGATCGTTTAATAAATAAATTACATTTGAAATGCAAATATTTACATTTATATTGATTTACTGCGTAAAAATTGGCATAAGAAAACAAAAATATAGGCCATAAAGCTAGAAAAATCGCATTTTATGTATATTTTACACTATATTTTTATGTTTGTAATTTTACATGATGTAAAATACCTTTTACGGTGAGTATACATTTTCTTACAGTCTCTTTTTACGTATGAAATAGAACAGAATTTACGAAACGTAAAATTACGATGCATTGATGTGAAAATCGAGGGGGGTGAAAAATAACTATTTCTCACCCAGGGTGACGAATAGTCGATCCCTATATATATATATATGTATATATATATATATATACATATATATATATATATATATATTACAATTTTTATTTTTGATAAATTTACTGCTATATATTCCCCCACCAATCTATAGGATATTATCTAGTACCAAAATATAGTTGTATGTTCTTGTTTAACTTGTAAGCAAACTAATCAAGGTGGGGCTGTGTATACATGACATCGAAAAATATAGCACTTGCGGGATTCCGGATTAGGTGGCACGTGCTATAGTTTGGCTTTTAGTTACCTGTGGGTCGAAGGTTGTTACAGGGAGACATACACACATCATACACGCTTTCATCCTGTCCACGGCGAAGTATATCAAAAATCTTGCAAGTAATCGTAAACTGAGTTCATAAGAGTGCATAGGAGAAAACCCTACAAAATCGCTACACCTACGGGTTACCTACGGCCTCCTTACGTAAATTTCCTAACTAATATCTCCTTACATAGCTCTTCATATCATCAAGCACACATACAAACCCTCCACATTTTTAATGAAACTAAAATGACATATGCAATTAAATAAGAGATGGAGATCTTCTGTGCATCATGAGCTAGGTCAGGGGCACCTGTAAATATGTCACATTTCCCAAAACAAAAGAGTTGGTATAGGAGGAACAAGGATCAAATTTCATTATCATAGATGACTTTCGAATGCTTGGCAGCCCAGGAGCTGACGGTGTTGTCTAGTAAAACCCAAGGTCTTCCTCGATATGACACACTTCACTCTTGGTAAATCCATAGTGTGCATGATACCACAAATAATACTAGGAGAAACCAGATTTCTGCCACACAAAATGAAGGATATTAATTACTATGCTACTCAACTAGTCCAAAGGGCATTTCCTAATACCGCTCATTTACAAGATTTAGTACAAACAATTATTCTTTATAAAGTTCACATACTTCGGCGGTGCAATCATACAAAATGTTTGCTTCTGTCTTGGGTGTGACTATCTAAATATAAGCATCATACAAAATGTTTGCTTGTGTCTTGGGTGTGACTATCTAAATATAAGCATCATACAAAATGTTTGCTTGTGTCTTGGGTGTGACTATCTAAATATAAGCATGCACTCGTTGTATCTAACTATATATCAAGCTTACAAGGTGAATATGATTATATATCTGAGAAATTATTCTTTATAAAGTTCACATACTTCGGCGGTGCAATCATACAAAATGTTTGCTTCTGTCTTGGGTGTGACTATCTAAATATAAGCATCATACAAAATGTTTGCTTGTGTCTTGGGTGTGACTATCTAAATATATATAAGCATCATACAAAATGTTTGCTTGTGTCTTGGGTGTGACTATCTAAATATAAGCATCATACAAAATGTTTGCTTGTGTCTTGGGTGTGACTATCTAAATATAAGCATGCACTCGTTGTATCTAACTATATATCAAGCTTACAAGGTGAACATGATTATATATCTGAGAAAAAAATGATTGGAACATAGGAGGGCCGTTGTTTGTTTTTATCCCGTCTTTGAATGTGTAGTAGGTGTGCTTCAAATGCGATCCGACAATAATATGAATATCGAGCAGCTAGGTACGATATCCGTTGTTCTTAAATAATCGCAACACACCACCTATTTTTCTAACATATGCAAGTCATACACATTCTACTTTTTGTTACACAAGTCTCTGACATCATCAAACACATCCAAGCATTCCACATCATTTTTTTTCCAGCAAATCATTTCATCGAAGTTGAAGGTCACGAGCCAGCATGACATGCATCCAGCCTCTATGTATATATGTATATAGAGAAATGTGAATAATATTATTCCCGTACATATTTTAACTTTTGTTTTGATACCCGTGTTACTATAGATTCCCACGTTAACATGTGTGGTATTATGCAGTTTTTCAAAATATAGGTGCCGCAATTGTTTGACTTGTAAGCAAATTAAGCTAGGAGGAACCCGTCGGCAATGACCCACTGTATATATGACAGCAAGAAAGATACTTGGGGCATTTAGGCCTTGTACAATGCTAGATGCTTAGGGAGATGCTTAGAACAATAAATCAGGTTTTGTTGAAACATTGATGCCTATTTTTATAGGAGAGACGCCTAATTAAACATCCACCCTGTACAAATAAGCATCGGTGCTTAAAAAAACCTGACTTATTTCTTTAAACATTTTTTAAGCACCTTGCATTGTACGAGGCCTTAGGATGCGGTGGTGACATGACGTTCGTGCTATAGTTTGGATTTTAGTGAGTTTTGGTCGACGGTTGAGGCATGCGCGCAGCCGCATCATACGCGCTTCCATCCTGTCCGGGACGTATGTATACCAAAGATCCCGCGAGTAATCGTTAACGGAACTCGTAAGAATGCAGAGGACAAATGCTGTGCCCAGCTGCAAGTTCGTCCCGTAGCGTGGAAAAGGCAAAGGAGCACCAAAATCCACGTGCAGCAGCCAGCAAGCAGCCAAGCGGCTTGCAGTATGCACACACGAAACCGCAACAGAATCGGCGAAGCATCGTAGGCCAAGCAGGCAAGCAAAGGTAGCGAGGCGGGCACGCCTTCCCTTCCGCGCCTCCGCTAGCTACCCTCCAAACCGCCGAACCAAACGAGCCCAGCACCCACCACCCGGGAAAAATCCTATAAATCAATCGACGCACCCCGTCCACAGGCAACAACCCATCGAAATCTTTTCTTCCATTCGTACCAGCACCGGGCAAGTGTATACGGCGAGAAGAAATCCAGCAAGCGCAGCTCCTCTTCTTCCCCCCTCCTCTGCTGTTCCTTATCCGTCTCCTGGTAGCTAGCCAGCAACAGCAATCCACGCAGCAAGAAAAGAAGGGAGGTTCTTGGATTGATTCTTCCGTGAAGATGGTGGCGCCCGTGGTGATCGCGTCGGCCGGGCTCGGGATGCTGGCGGGCGTGGCGATGGCGAACCGGACGACGGGCGACGTGCTGCCGGCGGCGTCCAGGTGGGACGCGCGGCCCCGCTGCTCCACGTGCAGCGGCACCGGCCGGGAGGAGTGCCTCTGCAGCCGTTGGTCCGACGGCGACGTCGGCTGCGGGACGTGCTCCGGCTCCGGCCGCAAGCGGTGCCGCAGCTGCGGAGGCTCTGGCACCGGCCGGCCGCTCCCGGCACGGCTCATTGTCCAGCAGCAGAAGCTGCCGACTGCGCCCGGGCGACGCGGAGACTACAACTGATATTCCTCGGTTTCCCGGAGGAAATCAGAAGTGCAATTAGGCAGAACATAACGCACGATTGTATAAATTCCTGTGAATGTTATACGTGCCTCCTTCAAGACGTGCTAGTTATGCATAAAACATTAATAGAGCTTCTTTGATTCAAAGGAATTTGTAGAAATTGTAGAGGATTTATATCCTTAGGGATCTTTCCTGCGTTGGCAGTTTGATTCACATGATTGCAATTCTTTGGATTCATTTCCATTCTATTTTGGAGAAAAAATTCCATTCGCTCAATCCTTCATTACATATTCCAACAGTTTTTTATGCTATCAAACACTCCATCCAAATTCATGCAGTTTATAAATTTTATAGAATTCAAGAGGACATATAACACTCTAGTCATACAATTTTTAATTCATGTGTTTTAAGAATCTTGAGCATCAGAGAGACCCTTAACTATATCGATCTATCACTCGTAACTCCTCGGGTACACATCTTGTTTCTAAAGCGGTAGCGGCTAGGACCTTGTCTCCTTAGTTGCCTATTGCTTCAGCAACTGATGGCAGGGAAATCACACTACCTCAGCTCATAGTTTAGGTTAGGGGGTTTCAGTCCTCGCAAGAGTGACACTCGGGCAGATGATGGTGCTTGATCTTCGAGCTAGTCTTTCGGGCTCTAATCCTTCTCGAATCCGTCCATCGGGACACAGTCGACGGAGTTCTGACATAGATTTTTTTCGTCTCTGTGGGGCAGCAAGGTTAGGGTTTCTTGTTGTACGTGGACGATGGGGAAATTAGATGTTACATGTTGTAGGTTAATAGGATTATAGATTGCTCTTTCGTTATTTTATCCCCTGTATTTCAATATATATGTGTGTGTGGGTGTGTATTAACCAGTCTTGTTTACTGATTCCTTGTACAACCCACATAGCTGGAATGTGTGTCGTGTGATTCGCTTTATGCAAAATATACATCCAGAGAAGCATCAAAGCATGAGTAAGATGCAAGCTGCATGGAGGAGTGAAGTGATTGACAGTTGATTCTCAAAACGCAGAAATAGAAACAATGTAGGAATAGAGTGGCTTGTCCTATTTTATCCTAGGATTAGAGCTTCTTTGATTCAAAGGAATTTGTAGAAATTGTAGAGGATTTATATCCTTAGGGATCTTTCCTGCGTTGGCAGTTTGATTCACATGATTGCAATTCTTTGGATTCATTTCCATTCTATTTTGGAGAAAAAATTCCATTCGCTCAATCCTTCATTACATATTCCAACAGTTTTTTATGCTATCAAACACTCCATCCAAATTCATGCAGTTTATAAATTTTATAGAATTCAAGAGGACATATAACACTCTAGTCATACAATTTTTAATTCATGTGTTTTAAGAATCTTGAGCATCAGAGAGACCCTTAACTATATCGATCTATCACTCGTAACTCCTCGGGTACACATCTTGTTTCTAAAGCGGTAGCGGCTAGGACCTTGTCTCCTTAGTTGCCTATTGCTTCAGCAACTGATGGCAGGGAAATCACACTACCTCAGCTCATAGTTTAGGTTAGGGGGTTTCAGTCCTCGCAAGAGTGACACTCGGGCAGATGATGGTGCTTGATCTTCGAGCTAGTCTTTCGGGCTCTAATCCTTCTCGAATCCGTCCATCGGGACACAGTCGACGGAGTTCTGACATAGATTTTTTTCGTCTCTGTGGGGCAGCAAGGTTAGGGTTTCTTGTTGTACGTGGACGATGGGGAAATTAGATGTTACATGTTGTAGGTTAATAGGATTATAGATTGCTCTTTCGTTATTTTATCCCCTGTATTTCAATATATATGTGTGTGTGGGTGTGTATTAACCAGTCTTGTTTACTGATTCCTTGTACAACCCACATAGCTGGAATGTGTGTCGTGTGATTCGCTTTATGCAAAATATACATCCAGAGAAGCATCAAAGCATGAGTAAGATGCAAGCTGCATGGAGGAGTGAAGTGATTGACAGTTGATTCTCAAAACGCAGAAATAGAAACAATGTAGGAATAGAGTGGCTTGTCCTATTTTATCCTAGGATTAGAAAGCTAAAGGAATTTGGGTTGAAGAGTGTTTGATAGCACATAGAAAACAACAAATGCTACTAAGAGATTTGAGTGGATGCAAAATTTTCTTCAAAATGGATCACAAATGAATCATATGGAAAAGTTCCTAAGGATTCCCACCATAGGAAAAATAATCCTAAGGGTACAATTCCTAGAAAAGTCATATAGAATTCATTTCAATCAAAGGAGTGTGCGTGCGGTACTTACCATGCCCACCATGTTTTCATGCAAATGATATATCTAGCTTATTGCAAATCATACACCACGCTCTCCTTTAGTGTTCCCGCCTTGGTCGTGGTCCAGTAGCGATCTTTTTTCCATCATTTTTTTTCCTCTGGAGGTATTAGTTGTCTCTGGTTCTTGCTCACAATATTGTATTGATTTATCCCTCGGACATGGTAGATTCTTGCGGCTTATTCAACAGTGGGATCCCTCTCTTGTACCCATTTTATAAAGTAATAAAAGGACCATGTTGTCCTAAAAAAAGTTGTCTCTGGTTTTCTATAGACCGCATTTATTCGGTTTTTCGTAATTTACTTCTAAAGGTGATCAGAAGAGCCACCTGAAGTTGTTGTGATATTTGTAGCACAACACGAGAGGCGCTTTACATATCGTCAGCTAAGTCAGGGTCCAACTAGATGTGAGACCATTCACACAAGGATAGCGTCCGAAGTTCAGATACATATCTTGAGTCAAACATGGACATCACAAGATACATTTCATATAGATTTCATGCACATTGCGGAATTCAAACATCTTTCATACACAATAAAAAAATCTCGTACACATTTCAGATTTCTTGTACAATTTCACATATCATGCACTACAAACTTTATTTATTTGAACACCAGATAAATATGATTAGGGGAAAAGACAAAATATGATGCCAACTGAACCATATAACAATTTTTGTGCGGGGAAAACATATAGCATGTTAAAAGCTAGTGCGAAATAGAATACATTTTGAAATATTCAATACGATACAAATATTTGCCAATCTAGATTTCTGCTTACAAGGATGCATAGATCGTCTGCATATTGGAGAAAGTTATGAAAGCATTTTTTTAGTGTGAAAACAATACACGAAACCTTCATGTTAACATGCAATTGGCTGCAATAAAAAAACTCCATTTCGAATCTCTTGATTTCATCTTTTGTCTCTTGTTGCAATATTGGTTCAATTTTACTATATCTACAAGCTTAGGCAAAGCCTCTCGATTGGAAAACCACAATAGTTGTAAGCTCGTGCAGCGATAAAGAGTGCATATTGTCAACGGAATCAATGGAAGTTCCATATTCAATTTCTATGGAGCAAATATATTAGAAAAAATCACATTTTATTATTTGTATCATTCTTGGAGATTATATTCATTAGAGCCACTTTCAGGTAATGGATTTGTTGGTGTCATAGCAGGAATTGTTGCATCACTTTACTTCTGCTATACAAGTAAAGAAACTATGCATGCATTCTCCTTGAAGATTTGCATGCACTTGATTTGGAGGTGGTCATGATGCGAGTCGATGTTGTTGAAGACAGGTGGTGCCTCAACATTGGCGGCGCCATATCTAATTAATCAATGTAACACAAATGCAAACAGTTGCAAGCTACTAAATGGTTTAGGGGTACTCATGGAGAAGTGGATTTATCAGAATAACAGGGAATGTCTAATACACCCTATGGAAAATGAACAAATTGCCCTTACATACAGATGGTAGGATTGGCTTGGTACTCATATCTAGGGTCGAGGAGCAATTGAGTGGTGTAAAAGAGCTCCAACTCACAAGTAGAGAAAGTGTCATCATCGTTATTGATGGCACTCACCACCTGCAAGGCCGTAACCAGGGAAGACATAGATAGTTATGTATGGTTACATGTCAAGAAGGTATCGCACAAAATGCAATGGTGCTAAGCCAATTCCATGGTGAGTTGATAATGGATTCCATGGTGAGGAGGTGCTTCCCCAAATCACAGGCTCATCCAGAGAGAATATTTTTCGGTGCCCCTCATTACCAACATTATTTCCAAACCATCTTAGCTAGAATCCTTGGTTTCTCTAGTAGTGCAAACCAGAAGATGCTTGCTCGGGTCTAAAATTATTACTAAATGTAAGTTTGCAATGTGTTCTCATCTTACCCTATCCATGCGTTGAAGGTCACACTAGTTATATGTAGGTGAGATGGTGTACAAATAAGGATATAAATATTTTCTCCCTCATATCTTTGAAAAAGAAGTAGGTGAGCACAAATTAATATATGATCTTCCCGCTAAATACGTGAGCAAGCACATGAGGCATTACAGATAACTTTAATTTTAGAGAAAGTAGTGCTTCAATACTTTCATTTTCTAGGGAACTCCAATACTTCGATAGTAACATTAGGTTTATCAATTTTGGGCCTTGTGGTGTTTCTTATCTTTCCTGCCTGACGGTAAAACCAACTATACTAATAACTAAAACATGCATGCACATTCCAATCAAGAGTGTGTTAGAGAGAGAATTAAGATAACATGCATAATTGAAATGTTATGTATCCCTTTGAAAAATCGTGTACATTAATGAGATGGTGTCACATATTAATGAAATGAGGATGATATTCATATATGCTAGGAAGCTAGGTCCATGGGTGCAAAAATATATCCTGCACAAACTGAAATCCATCACATGTGATAGTAGATTTTGTTGGGGAACGCGACAGAAAACAAAAAATTCCGGTATAGCGAGCATGCCTAGGACCACTATGGAGACTGCATACAAGGTTTGATCTGATCCGTACCGACTCGAAGCACAACGGAAGAAGAGTCGGTGGAGATCATTGGTGCAGATTCCCGCAGCTAGGATTTTACAACCTCCCAACCGCGTGGATGTATTCCCTCGTCCGACAGCCCTTCGGGAGGCAGTCGGACAGTCCCCCGGACGATGTCGCGGACAGCCCTTCGGGAGGACCCTCGAAACTCGAACGGAGACCCGGACAGCCCTGCGGGAGGACACAAACAGCCCCTCGGGCAAAAGATCGAAACTACGACCTCTCTATGGGGTTGCACACATACGGTGTCATCTATCCGGCAGGGCTTCGCCGTCCAAAACTAGTTCCTGCCGGAATCCAGACAGCCTTTCGGCTCTACGAAAGACTCTTTTCGTGGGAGGGAGAGAGAGATTGCAAAACAAAGCATGTGTATGAGAGCACAAGGATGAAGATATGGCATCCCACATCTCCTCTATTTATAGGAAAACCAAGGGGTAGGGTTGGGACTTGAAAATACCAAACTACCCCCACTTTAGGTCACACATAAAAAATCATAAGAAGGAAAAGGGGTGCCATGTGGAGCTCCATGGAGGAGCTCCACCCTTGGCCGGCCAACCCTTGGGGGGCCCCATGAGGAGCTACCTTGCTCCCCAATCCATTCTAGAAGCCTTTTTGGAAATATCTAAAAAGGTGCTTTTCCATAAATATCCAAAAAGCACTTTCACTATTCACGACGACATTTTTCAGCGTCCGATCGAACTGAAAATATTTATGTGGGCTTAGAACAATTCTAGTACCCCACTAAAATAATTTTTAATGCGATCCGGAACAATTCCGGAATAGTGATTTTCATCCGCGAAAAGCATCTGAAGTGGTTCCGGCAGCTCCGGAACATTTCCGGTTTTTCTTCCGGAAAATTCCCAGAAGTTTCCAGAATGATTCTGGCACCCTCCAAGAATTATCAGGCATGTGCCGAAACCAATTTGACTTAATGGTATCCCCTGAAACTAATTTTTAGTTTTACCGAAACTGTTTCGGTGTTCTCTCTATGGAACTTTTCCGCTGTCCGAAACTTTCCCGGTGTCCGAAACTTTTCGGTGATTTTCTCTCAGACTCCCTGTCTAGTATTCAACAGATAGATGACCCTTAAGCGTGTGACCCTATAGGTTCGGTGAAGCATAGACATGACCCGGAACCCCTTCCGATCAATGATCAACATCAGAGCCGTGGACACCCATATTGACCCCTATGCCCACACGAATGAATATTCGAGTGAACCTCCAGTTGCCATGAGCTATTCCTGTTGCTTCGCGATATGTTACAATTACCCTAGGTGAGACATGTAGGCATCCTCGTGGATCAACAACTTGTCCACTATGCCAGTTACCTCGTTGTCGGTATTGTTCTCTTTTCTCGTTCTCGTGTTCCGGCATCCCCGTGATCAAATCACAAAGTGTCTGGCCAGACGATGATGGATACCGTAACACCGAGAGGGCCCAGAGATATCTCTCCATCGTCGGAGGAGCAAATCCCAATCTTGAGCTATCAAGTTACTTGACATACTTTTCCATGAACCTGTAAGCCGCCGTAATAGCCACCCATTTACGGATGACGTTTAACAAACCCCAAAGTTCATGAATCAAGCATGAAGAAACTCGATACTCTCATGGTCTAAGGAATTATGCAAACGTTAACCATCTCTGTGTTATTAACCATTAACTTGTGACGAATGTATCTCATAGCATAACATCAATTCGGATCGATTCAACACGAGTGTTCTACCGACATCGCGTCCTCAAAATTCCCGGCATAGCCATGCCCATGATCAGGAAAATAGGATCATCATGCAATACTTGAGCCAGTCTTAGAGGCTAGACTAGGAATTCAATTTACCGTTTATTATACCACACGTGCACATGAGTTTCCCTCCAAGCCTCGTGGTTATTGTAGACTCGAGAATCATTGCAGTTATAGCATGGAACATAAACTTTCATTACAAACTTTGGAGATACAAAATAACTGTTATTACTACCTCTAGGGCATATCTCCTACAGACTCCCACTTGCACTAGAGTCATAATCCAGTTACATGGCTTCCCTAACACCAATGGCTATCCGGTGTTGCTCATGCTTTGCTCGTGGTAGAGGCTTTGTCATCGGGTCTGACACATTCAGATCCGTGTGAACTTTGCGTACTTTCACTAAACCTTCTTCGACATGATGTCGAATGGGTTTATATTTGCATTGAATATGAATTGTCTTATGGTGCGAACATGGCTCCCTTGCCTGAGCCATGGTGCCACTATTATCACGATAGATCTCCATCGGGTCCAGAGCACTTGGAACCACACCAAGGTCTTCAAGAAATTGCTTGATACCGACAGCTTGCTTGGAGGCTTCAGAAGTAGCAACATATTCTGCCTCCGTTGTAGAATCCGCCACTGTCTTTTGTTTGGAACTTTTCCAATCAACTGCGCCGCCGTTCAATATGAAAACATAGCCAGATTGAGATTTGAAGTCATCTGGGTCAGTCATGAAGCCTGCATCAGTGTAACAACTTACAATGAGCTCTTCATCACCTCTGTACACAAGGAGTAAATCCTTGGTCCTTCTGAGGTACTTAAGAATACCCTTGACTGCGGCCCAATGTTCCAATCCTGGATCATCTTAGTACTGGCTGCTAACACTTAGCGCATAGGAAACATCCGGTCTTGTACATAGCATGGCATACATAATAGAACCAACTGCCGAAGCATATGGAATATCATTCATTTGTACTCGCTCATCGAGGGTCCGAGGACTCTGATTCTTGCAAAGCACTGTGCTAGGTGACATGGGGAGTAGGCCTTTCTTGGAGTTCTCCATGTTGAACCTTTTCAACACCTTGTCAATGTACGTGCTTTGGCTAAGCGCTATTAGGCGTCTTGATCTATCTCTATAGATCCTGATGCCCAATACATATGTCGCTTCACCTAAGTCTTTCATTGAAAAACTATTCTTCAATGAGTCTTTTATTTCGCTAAAAAAATCACATCATTTCCAATCAACAATATGTCATCCACATACAAGATTAGAAAAGCTTTTGCGCTCCCACTAAACTTCTTGTAAACACAAGATTCTTCATCGTTCCTGATGAAGCCAAACTCTTTGACTACTTCATCAAAACGAATGATCCAGCTCCTTGATGCTTGCTTCAGACCATAAATGGCTTTCTGAAGCTTACATACCTTTCCAACATTCTTAGGATCGACAAAACCTTCTGGTTGTATCATGTATACATCCTGTTCAAGGTTTCCATTTAGGAAAGCCATTTTGACATCCATTTGCCATATTTCATAATCGAAATAAGCAGCAATTGCTAGTAATATCCAAACAGACCTAAGCATAGCTACGGGCGAGAAAGTCTCGTCGTAGTCCACTCCTGGAACTTGCGTGAACCCTTTCACGATGAGTCTAGCTTTATGGATAGTAATGTTACCATCCGCGTCCGTCTTTCATTTTGAAAATGCATTTACAACCAATGGGTTTTACGCCATATGGAACTTCTTCCAAGTTCCAAACTTGGTTTTTGTACATGGATTCCATTTTGGATCTCATGGCTTTGTGCCATTCCCTTGAGCTAGGCCCCGCCATCGCTTCCTTGTAGTGTGCAGGTTCATCGTCTTCAAGAATGAAGATTTCGTTGTGAAACCACTCAGGTGGCTGGATAGCCCTACCTGATCTGCGCGGTTCAGTAACAACATTGTCTGAAGTCTCCGCATCACATGCGACAACTTCTGGCTCGGTTGTAGGGATAATTAGCAGAATTTCTTCCGGTTCTTTAGCCATGTCAACGGTTGCCGAAGATTCACTAATCTCATTAAGTTGTACTGTCCTCCCACTCAATTCTTTAGCGAGAAATTCTTTCTCGAGAAAGTGTGCAACCTTTGCGACAAACATTTTGCCTTCGGACTGGTGGTAGAAGGAATATCCAATGGTGTTATTTGGATAACCTACAAAGTAACATTTGTCTGATCTAGGTTCTAGTTTGGTTGGATGTAAACTTTTTACATATGCCTCACAACCCCAAACCTTGAGATGCAACACACTAGGTATCTTCCCATACCACATCTCATGTGGTGTCGTCTCAACAGACTTAGACGGCGCTCTGTTTAATGTATAAGCAGCAGTGAGTAGTGCATGACCCCAAAAAGATATCGGTAGATCTGTAAGAGACATCATCGACCTTACCATGTCTAACAGGGTTCGGTTACGTCGTTCCGACACTCCGTTTCGCTGTGGAGTTCCGGGAGGCGTAAGCTGTGAAACGATTCCACGGTCACTCAGATGTTGGCCAAACTCATGACTAAGATATTCGCCTCCGCGATCAAACCGCAGAAACTTAATATTTTTGTCACGATAATTTTCTACCTCATTCTGAATATCTTTGAACTTTTCAAAAGTTTCCGACTTATGCTTCATCAAGTAGATATAGCCATACCGACTTAAATCATCAGTAAAAGTCACGAAGTAAAAATACCCACCCCGTGCGTCCATGTTCATTGGACCACATACATCACTATGTATTATTTCCAATAATTCATCCGCCTGTTCAGGATGACCCGTGAACAGCGTCTTGGTCATTTTTCCCATCAAGCAAGCTTGACATGTGTCAAATGATTCAAAATCAAGGGACAGTAAAACTCCATCTTTATGGAGTCTTTGCATGCGTTTCTTTCCGATGTGGCCAAGCCGACAGTGCCACGAGTAAGTGGTGGTGGTATCAGCCTTCTTAAGGCGTTTAGCATTCACGTTAAAGACATCATTTCCACAATAAAGATTTAGTATGAAAAGGCCCCCAACAATGGGTGCAAATCCATAAAACATATCCTTACAATAAAGTGAACAACCATTGTTCTCAGACTTGTAGGAGTACCCATCATGTACTAAACATGATCCAGAGATAATGTTCTACACAACAACGGAACAAAATAAGAGTTACTAAGTTCCAAAATAAATCCTGAAGGGAGACGTAGAGGCATAATGCCGACGGCTTGAGCGGCGATCCCAGCGCCATTCTCGACACGCATCACGACTTCATTCTTTGCCAGTTTGCGCACCTTCTGAACCCCCTGTACCGAGTTGCAAATGTGAGCAACCGATCCGGTGTCAAATACCCAAGACTTAGAATTTCGCTAGCAAGAAAAACGTTAATGACATTAACTTGTATAACAATTATACCTTTTACGGTTTTCTTGGACTTCTTATCTTCCAGATACTTCTTGCAGTTTCTCTTCCAGTGTCCCGTGCCCTTGTAGTAGAAGTACTCAGTTTCATTCTTGGCTCCGCCCTTAGATTTGCTTTGGAAGCCGGTCTTACCGGCGCCCTTGCCCTTCTTTGGCTTGCCTTTCTTTTTGAAACTGGCAGTTTTATTCACAAGCAACACTTGCTTGTGATTTTTCTGCAGTCCTCCTTCAGCTGTTTTCAGCATGGCAAGCACCTCATTTGTTGTTTTGTCCATCCCATTCATGTTGTAGTTCATGATAAAACCGCCATAAGACGGGGGGAGTGAACCTAGCAACAAGTCCATAACATGCTCTCCTGGAAGTGGGAATTCCAGGATTTTAAGCCTTTCAGCGTAGCCAATCATATTGACTACGTGCTCGCCAACTGAACTGCCCTCAGCCATCTTGGTCTCCGCCATCATTTTCACGATGTCAAAATGTTCAGACCGTGCATTAAACTTGTAAAGAGCATCCAGATCCTTGATCATATCAAAGGAGTTGTGGAATTCAAAACGTTTTTGAAGCTCTGAACTCATGCAAGACAACATGAGGCACTGCACTAAGTTGTAATCATCATCCTTAGTGGCCTAGACATTTTTGTATGTTTGCTGCGGCTGTTGCCGCCGGTTTAGGAGGAAGAGGTCTGTCAAGCATGTACACTTTCTTAGCACCCCGAAGGACAATCCTCAGGGTACGGACCCAGTCTGCATAGTTGTTTCCATTCGCAGCTAACTTCTCTTTCTCTAACATAGGGCCTAAGTTCAACGCGGTGTTGCGAGCCATTTGATCTACAACGGAAAACACAAGTTCACTTAGACTTTGTTCATAATGATTTTTGGCACTAGTGAATAAACAATTTTTATTCTAAGGTGCACTCCCACTCAAATCAATATCTCTCATAATTGATTGTGAGTGATGCAAGACCCAACTTTCAATTCAGCGTCAAGGATGTAACCATCTCAAGTGACGAGAATTTCAATTGGTAGGCCAACTTGCCAATCACATATCTATGTGACTCTTGTTCATCTTTCGATGCATGTGTTCCAAGCACATGACTTTCATGCCTGAACGTCAAGACAACCAAGTGATCTCGCTGCGAGGTCTCAACTCACCCGCCTCACACTTCTCTAATCGTTCGTACCAATGTAACCATGTGATACCCCAAAGAGATAGGTGGCGTGACGGTGCTACACTTGGGAGAACACTAACTACTTGATATTTTTAGTGAGAGATCACCCTAATAAAAAGCGACTACCGCACAATTAAGAAGGATGCATCAAGAGGGATAAACATCTCAGGCAATTCATAATAGCATGATATGGTATAGCCCTTTCTGACGGAGAAGTCAAGTATTTCTTCGTCTTCGGCATTCGCGTCGGTGTTCACCTTTGCGAAGATTGCCACCACCTTTTCGATGCACCAGATAATATTGCTATCTCTATAGCTAATAAAATAAGTGCATTACATAAGGTTGACACGCAGGTCATTAAAGTGCAATCATATGGCTCCAGCCATCATGCCGAATCATGACACGAAGGTCATGTTAATTACATCATATAGCCATCTCATACATAATCAAATTGAATATGAGCATTGCTATACCACATCATATGCAAACCATCCTGCAAAACCAAGTTAGACGCCTCTAATCGGTTTATACAAAAAAATTATTTTACGTGGCTTCTAAGGTTTTGACTCAAACCGCAACTACCAACGTTTATCATCAAGTATGATAATTCAAGTTGCTAGATTAACTTTCCAGGGTGTATGAAACACGAGATAATAAAATCTCGAGCCCCATACTAAACTTCGTCATACGTGTGACCCCCGTGCAGATCATATCTGCATTGCCCTTTTGTCTGCGAAACATCCATCTTTCTTTAACTATGGTGGAACCCAAAGAATTGTTAGCACTTCGTTGATCTGTCAATCAGCATACTCAGGAGTAGCATGAAAGGATCGCGGATTGCCAGAACTTGTAAGATTCCACCATTCCGTCAAGATCAGGACTACGCAAATTCACGAGAAGCAACAGGAACATCGGGTAACAGATTTCATCTGCTACCCGCACAAATAATTTTCAGCAATAGATCTCATCTACTACGAAATTATACTATGCAATACCCATACATCTCATGTATTCTAGATCATAACATGCATCTACTCAAAGCCTGGCTCTTGATGCCACTGTTGGGGAACGCGACAGAAAACAAAAATTTCCGGTATAGCGAGCACGCCCAGGACCACTATGGAGACTGCATTCAAGGTTTGATCTGATCCGTACTGACTAGAAGCGCAGCAGAAGAAGAGTCGGTGGAGATCATTGGTGCAGATCCCCGCAGCTAGGATTTTACAACCTCCAAACCGCGAGGATGTACTCCCTCGTCGGACAGCCCTTCGGGAGGCGGTCGGGCAGTCCCCCGGACGATGTCGCGGACAGCCCTTCGGGAGGACCCTCGAAACTCGAACAGAGACTCGGGCATCCCTACAGGAGGACACACGAACAGCCCCTCGGGCAAAAGATCGAAACTGCGACCTCTCTACGGTGTTGCACACATATGGTGTCATCTATCCGGCAAGGCTTCGCCGTCCAGAACTAGTTCCTGCCGGAACCCAGACAGCCTTTCAGCTCTACGAAAGACTCTTTTCATGGGAGGGAGAGAGAGAGCTTGCAAAGCAAAGCATGTGTATGAGAGCAAAAGGATGAATATATGGCATCCCACATCTCCTCTATTTATAGGAAAACCAAGGGGTAGGGTTGGGACTTGAAAATACCAAACTACCCCCACTTTAGGTCACACATAAAAAATCATAAGAAGGAAAAGGGGTGCCATGTGGAGCTCCATGGAGGAGCTCCACCCTTGGCCGGCCAACCCTTGGGGGGGCCCATGAGGAGCTACCTTGATCCCCAATCCCTTCTAGAAGCCTTTTTGGAAATATCCAAAAAGGTGTTTTTCCATAAATATCCAAAAAGCACTTTCACTATTCACGACGACATTTTTCAGCGTCCGATCGAACTAAAAATATTTATGTGGGCTTAGAACAATTCTAGTACCCCACTAAAATAATTTTTAATGCGATCCGGAACAATTCCGGAATAGTGATTTTCATCTCCGAAAAGCATCTGAAGCGGTTCCGGCAGCTCCGAAACATTTCCGGTTTTTCTTTCGGAAAATTCCCAGAAGTTTCCAGAATGATTCTGGCACCCTCCAAGAATTATCAGGCATGTGCCGAAACCAATTTGACTTAATGGTATCCCTTGAAACTACTTTTTAATTTTACCGAAACTGTTTCGGTGTTCTGTCTGCGGAACATTTTCGCTGTCCGAAACTTTCCCGGTGTCCGAAACTTTTCGGTGAGTTTCTCTCAAACTCCCTGTCTAGTATTCAACAGATAGATGACCCTTAAGCGTGTGACCCTATAGGCTCGGTGAAGCATAGACATGACCCGGAACCCCTTCCGATCAATGATCAATATCGGAGCCGTGGACACCCATGTTGACCCCTATACCCACACGAATGAATATTCGAGTGAACCTCCAGTTGCCGTGAGCTATTCCTGTTGCTTCGCAATATGTTACAATTACCCGAGGTGAGACATGTAGGCATCCTCGTGGATCAACAACTTGTCCACTATGCCAGTTACCTCGTTGCCGGTATTGTTCTCTTTTCTCGTTCCCGTGTTCCGGCATCCCCGTGATCAAATCACAAAGTGTCTAGCCAGATGATGATGGATACCGTAACACCGAGAGGGCCCAGAGATATCTCTCCATGTCGGAGGAGAAAATCCCAATCTTGAGCTATCAAGTTACTTGACATGCTTTTCCATGAACCTGTAAGCCACCGTAATAGCCACCCATTTACGGATGACGTTTAACAAACCCCAAAGTTCATGAAGCAAGCATGAAGAAACTCGATACTCTCATGGTCTAAGTAATTATACAAACGTTAACCATCTCTGTGTTATTAACCATTAACTTGTGACGAATGTATCTCATAGCATAACATCAATTCGGATCGATTCAACACGAGTGTTCTACCAACATCGCATCCTCAAATCGCCGGGATAGCCATGCCCATGATCAAGAAAACAGGATCATCATGCAATACTTGAGCCAGTCTTAGAGGCTAGACTAGGAATTCAATTTACCGTTTATTATACCACACGTGCACATGAGTTTCCCTCCAAGCCTCGTGGTTATTGTAGACTCGAGAATCATTGTAGTTATAGCATGGAACATAAACTTTCATTACAAACTTTGGAGATACAAAATAACTGCCTCTAGGGCATATCTCCTACAGATTTCCACATCCCTGCAAAATTCCACACTCCGAGGCACTACGAGCAGGAAAGCACATGTTAAACCTTCCGTATATAAGTAAGCTTTTGATATGTAGCAATTTTTCACATCACAGATCTCGAGAAGAATTTCTTTAGTAGGATATATAATTATTAGAGTACTTGGGAGATAAATTATTAAGCACTCAAAGGAAGAGTATAAAATAGCTGAACTATGAAAAGTAAAACTAATTATATTAGGTGAACATTAAGCATAGCAATTGCAATTCTTTGATTTTGGAGATAATAATAAAAAGATTAATGTTGATAAAATTAGATACCATTGTGATGTGAGAAATTTGAAGTTTTTGGCAAGCTATAGTTTTGTAAAAAAATCAAAGTGAGAATTCAATGCATTGATCTCTGTCGGTCAAGATTTACAAAGGATGACGATCCACAATAATTAAGTTGTACAAACATCAACATGCACATCATATGCAAGAGTAAAATTAAAATTTGAAAATGTGTCAGCGTTTTGAAGTATCATCCGAACATCCAAGCACCTTAGTTTAAAGCACTCACCATCATAAATTCATAAATTAAGGGACCTAGATGCGTGTTCGATTACTATATTACATACAAACTGCTAAAGTACTCAAGGAGGTTGGGAGGGTCAAGTGAAGTGCTTACCTTGTTTACTTTATTGAATTTCCATATAGTTGTAGCATATTCAAAATTTTAATAGACTATGAATTGCAAAGAAGTGTTGGAGAACGTTGCAGGGGAAACAAAAAAATTCCTGCGCACACGCAAGATCTATCCATGGTGATGAGCATCTACGAGAGGGGGAGTGGATATACATATCCTTGTAGATCGCTAAGCGGGAAGCGTTAAGAAATGCGGTTAATGTAGTCGAACGTTTTCTTGATCCAAATCGCTAGCCGTCCTGCGATCCAATCATGATCCGTCCCACGATCCAATCACGATCCGCCCCCCGATCCAGTCGCGGTCCTTCCGATCTAGCGCCAAACGGACGACACCTCCGCGTTTGGCACACTTACAGCTCGATGATGATCTCCGCCTTCTTGATCCAGCAAGAGGGAGCGGAGAGGTAGATGATTTCTCTGGCAGCACAATGGCATGGTGGCGATGGCGGTGAACTAATCTGGCGGGACTTCGCCTAAGCACCGCATAACTAATCTAGAGGAGAAACGATCTAGAGGAAGAAGTGGGCAGCACGTGGCTTTTTAGGTTAGGGGCTGCCCTAAAAAACCTTTATTATATATAGGAGGGAGGGAGGAGGCAGCCTCCCTAGTGTTCCCCCTTGGGTTCGGCCGAAGTGGAGGAGGTGGAAGAGTCCACCTCCAATCCTACTCCAAGTAGGATTCCATACTTGGAATCCTTCCACCACTTGGTTTTTTTCCTTTTCCCAAATCCTAATCGCATGGGACTTGTGGGGCTGGTTTGCCCAGACCACTAAGGGCTGGTGCACCACCCCTCAGGCCCATGTGGCCTCCCGGCATAGGTGGCCCCTCCCGCCGGTCCCTCGGAACCCTCCCGGCACTCCCCGTACACTACCGAAGTACCCAAAACTTTTCCGGTGACCAAAACGGGATTTCCTATATATCAATCTTTACCTCTGGACCATTTCAGAGCTCCTTGTGATGTCAGGGATCTTATACGGGACCCTGAACAACCTTCGGTCACCATCATACATAACTCGGTACTACCGAAACGTCACCGAAAGTTAAGTGTGCAAACCCTGCGGGCTCGAAAACTATGTAGACATCACTGAGACACCTCTACGGTCAATAACCAATAGCTGGACCTGGATGGCCATATTGGTTCCTACATATTCTACGAAGATCTTTATCGGTTGTACCTCTATGTCAAGGATTCAGCCAATCCCGTATGCAGTTCCCTTTGTTCATCGGTATGTTACTTGCCCGAGATTCGATCGTCGGTATCTCTATACCTAGTTCAATCTCATTACCGGCAAGTCTCTTTACTTGTTCCGTAATACAAGATCATGTGGCTAACTCTTTAGTCACATTGCTTGCAAGGTTCATTTTGATGGTGTATTATCGAGTGGGCCCTGAGATACCTCTCCGTCACACGGAGTAACAAATCCCAGTCTTGATCCATGCCAACCAAACAGACGCCCTCAGAGATACCTCTAGAGCACCTTTATAGTCATCCAGTTATGTTGCGCCATCTGATACACACAACGTACTCCTCCGGTGTCAGTGTGTTGCATGATCTCATGGTCACAGGAACACATACTTGACACGCAGAAAACTATAGCAATAAACTGACATGATCATATGCTATGTTTATAGTTTGAGTCTTGTCCATCACATCAATCTCCTAATGATGTGATCCCGTTATCAAATGACATCTCATGTCTATGGCTAGGAAACCTTGACCATCTTTGATCAACGAGCTAGTCTATTAGAGGCATACTAGGGACACAGTGTTGTCTATGTATCCACACATGCATTTAAGTTTCCAATCAATATAATTATAGCATGGCTAATAAACGATTATCATGAGCAAGGAAATATGATAATGACTAATTTATTATTGCATCTAGAGCATATTTCCAACAAGAAGTTTACATCTAGATGAGATAAAGGAAGGTAAAACAAATGGCCTTCATAATTCCACAAACCCATCGCCCTCATGAAGATTTGTAAATCTGTCTTTCGGGACACGAAAATTAACTAAACGAAACAAATGTTTAATTAATAACCATCAAAGTCAGTAGGAATGTACTCAGATCATCATGAAATTTATATTAAAATCTTTAGACTATAATCATGTGATAAGTGATCTGGTCAGTTTTTCATGTAATGCTAGAGGTTTCAAAAATTTAACGGCTTTAGGGGAAGTTTATCAGCCATCAATAGAGAGGGAGTGTAAAGCATGTGTAGTACCAGACACCTAGCTTCGATGGTCTTGATTTCATTGTCAAAGGATCCGCAGAGGACCCATATCTGGAACAGAATGAACTCCACGAGTGAAGAAAACGACACCGGAGATACAGTGGTAGAACACCTAGTTAACCACGGAACACATGACAAGCAAAACAAATGAACCTAAATATTATGCTATGGGAGAGCTAGTTATATTGATATAAATAGATTGACATGTTTGTAACTTTGGGTTGAAAGTGTTTTATTAGGTTTCCTCACATAGATTTTGAACTTCTTCACAATAACTTGTAGTGTGACCAAAATCCCAATAAGATTACTACCCATAGATAGCACAATACTTTCTTTATACACATTGTTGAGATGGGGAGAGATCACACCACCAATAAATTCTCCAAACAAAAGAAGATCAGTAGTGTCACTAGCTAGAACACCATCCTGCTTTATTGTCATACAAATATAAAATTTTGCACATTGCTTACGAAGTCCCCATCTATAGAATCAACAAATTGCTCTAAACTCGCTAAATCGCTAGTATGGATCGGTATAATATGCAAAAAGTGCCAACATGGATAAGTAGACTTCTTCACAGATTATACAAAAGTGCATCATATTGAACCATTAAGTTGTTCATGGAATTCATAAGCTCTCGAATATGCATCGATAGTTTTTCACGGAATATAAAATTTTCTATGGAGATATATATATATATATATATATATAGAGAGAGAGAGAGAGAGAGAGATGGCCACTACCTTGTTCAAATCAACCTACATATATAATCAACAACCATGTGATTCTATTAAGAAAATAAATTATTATCAGGCAATAGGCACAAATAATTTTTGGAATAGGGAAATTCTTGAGCTAGAAAACTCAAATATGGTAACACAACCACAATAACCAAACAAGAAGCAAGAAATGGTTTACCTTTGGTGGTTCAAATGGATACTGCCTATTAATTGCCTCAAGTTCCTTCTTGCAATTTCATTCAAGTGTCTCAACAATTCTAAAATAATACATCTATAATATCACAAACATGTATAAGAAACAAGGACGTAGTCACTGTCATGTTTTGCAGATGAACACAGATGCCTATCAATCTTTCTCGCCTCAAAATGGTGATCGATACAAAATCACACAGATGCCTACATGTGTTGGAAACTTGGAATCTTCATATCTAAACATAGTCCCAACCTCAAATACATCATGTAATGCACCACAATAGTCAAGCCAACTTACTAGTGCAACTGAGGGGATTGTGTTAAACAAGCAGGCTGGCCATGATATGCAAGTTTGAACATTGATGATCCGCCTTCACTTGATCCTGATATCACCTTTGAAGTTTGGATCCCAATAAAATATTTTGAAAAGACATATTCCCTGGATTTTATTTGAATATAAAATGATGGTAAATATTTACTAGCTGACAAAAATAGAAGTTGAGACTCACCTCACACCGGTGGGAAGCAACTACAAAGGCAACATATGTAGTTGACAAGGAGGAAACCAATACTTCTGGATCTGAAGGCGTCTCCTTCCTTCACCATGGCTTTCAATGGCGGAGGAGGCACCAACGACTAGATCGACCTCCTTCATGTTAATTTCGTCCTCCGTGGCTTCCTCGCGATGAGAGCTTGCAGCATCGCTTGCCTGCTAACCTATGGCACAGGTAAGGAGAAGAGTGTACAGATGGTGTCGACAGAGTAGGGCGGAGCCAGTTGTCTCTGTGGCCGGCGCTCCTCCTGGTGAGGATGGCGGTGGTGACACCCTAGACCACTGTAGGGAAAATGCAGAGCTGCGGCATCATCCTGCGGGAGGTGAAGAGAGGGAAGTGTTGGTGATGGTGAAGACGAAGGGAGTAGTAGGAGAGGTGGTGCGGGCTAGAGAGAGCAAGGGAAGAGGAGAAAGATGAGAGTGGTGATTGTTCATGTATCTAGGGTGTCCAATCACTACATACAGGCCAATTAGTGGTGATGGTGTGGCATATCCTAGAGGGTGCGGAAGAAATGTGGCATACAGGGTTCAATACTTTAGTTACATACTAATGTATAGACGACAACTAAAGAGAGCATTTGAAGAATTTAGTATGAGATGTCGTGTGCTATAGCTTGACTTTCACTGAGCTTTGGATCGAAGGTTGTTAGAGCATCCACATCCGCAACCTGCAAATTTGGGCTCTCAAACGTCCATGAGTGTGTCAGTAGGCGCCCATGAACACTGCCAGACATGCCTTAAATTTTATCATTTGCAACCATAAACATTATTTACAAAACAACAAATACACGCACATCGATCATCACGACTGTGTTGGGCCGGCAGGGCTGTGGAAAAAAACACCCAAATTTTTTCTCATACTTAAGATTTTTCACATCTGTATTGGGTGGGCGGGTTTTAGATGTTTTCAGTCCCACCTCACCACCTGAGGAACTAATCGAGCAGCTAAAATAACCAGATCGTCCAGAAGCGATAAGTTAAAGTTATCATTGTACCCTTTGTGGAGCACATGGACTATTACTATGAAGTTTCTTTGCTTATCACACAAAAGATTCATAGTCATGGTCTATCTCCTTCACAAACGGAATGATGTTTGCATGACTCTTTTTGAATCACAACATAAAAATCTCTTTCATTGCAGTATGGCTATCAACGTAAATGAATGAGATGAACTTAACACTCGATGGACAATCATCAGTTGATGAAATACAATCCAGTGTCAAGCTACCTCATTCACACAGCGAGAATTGATCGACCATTGCAATTAACAGCGAAGCTTGCCGCTATCCACCGGCGTGGCTATTTAAGTCGGTCAGCGTCCAGCTCGCGTGATGAGGTGGGACTAAATTTGGGTCGAATGACACGACCAACTTGGGCGAGCTCATCGCCACGCAGATGTAAATTTCTCTCCGATGCGCGTGCCAGAGCAGAAGCATGCAAGGTAAACTCACCATGTCGTTGCAGCCTTCATGCTATGTAGAGATGATATAGAAAGGAGTATTGGATGGTTGCAAGTGGGGCCGCTATGAAACGAAGCAGGGTGTCAGGTCGCGCCAGGTCATGTCCGGGCTCCCTCATGTTGTCCCTACATTTGGTCCTGATTTGAAAGGTGACAATCAGTCCGGACATATAGTGACTAAGTGAGGGGTTCGGTTGGATCAACTTTTTTGATTGGGCACTAACCGAGAGGACATTGCGGATGTTTATGGAGGAAATAGAGAGTCTGGCTGTAGATGCTCTTATAGAAGACATGCACGATATACTTGTTGTATCCTGTCTAAATGGGTGTATGCGGTAGACATGCCCGCTCACATTCGCACCTAACGCCAACCCCCAAATATCTCTTACTTATTTGTTAGCCTTTTTTCTTTTCTTTTCCCCCTAAGTTATTTTGTGATTTAAAGGTTAAAATAATTCAAAAATAAATATTACAACACAATAACAGTTCAAATGTAAATACTATAATTCAACATAAAGTTTTAAAATTACATAGTTTAGATTTTAAATTCAATCTAGTCAGCCTAAATGCTCAATTGATTTCCATAAAACACCCACAAATGCTTCACTCTACATTTAGAAGGTGTTTATGAGTTTCTTGTTGGAAATATTCCCTGTAGGAAATAAATAAAGTGTTTATTATTATATTTCCTTGTTCATGATAATTGTTTATTATCCATGCTATAATTGTATTGATTGGAAACACATTGCATGTGTGGATAAATAGACAACACTTTGTCCCTAGTATGCCTCTAGTGAACTAGCTCGTTGATCAAAGATGGTCAAGGTTTCCTAGCCATTGACATGTGATGTCGTTTGATAACAGGATCACATCATTAGGAGAATGATGGGAAGGACAAGACCCAAACTATAAACGTAGCATATGATCGTGTCAGTTTATTGCTAGAGTTTTATGTATGTCAAGTATATGTTCCTATGACCATGAGATCATGCAACTCACTAACACCGGAGGAGTGCTTTGTGTGTATCAAACGTCGCAACGTAATTGGGTGACTATAAAGGTACTCTACAGGTATCTCCGAGGGTGTCTACTGGGTTGGCATGGATCAATACTGGGATTTGTTACTCCGTGTGACAAAGAGGTATCTCAGGGCCCACTCGGTAATACAACATCACAATAAGCCTTGAAAGCAATGTGACTAAGTGTTAGCCACGGGATCTCGTATTACGGAATGAGTAAAGAGACTTGCCGGTAATGAGGTTGAACTAGGTATGGAGATACCGACGATCGAATCTCGGGCAAGTAACATACCGAAGAACAAAGGGAACATCATACGGGATTAACTGAATCCTTGACACAGAGGTTCGACATATAAAGATCTTCGTAGAATATGTAGGAATCAATATGGGCATCGAGGTCCCGCTATTGGTTATTGACCGTAGAGGTGTCTCGGTCATGTCTACATAGTTCTCTAACCCGTAGGGTCTGCACACTTAAGGTTTGGTGATGTTTCAGTAGTATAGAGTTATGCATGGTGGTGAACGAAGGTTGTTCAGAGTCTCGGATGAGATTCCAGACGTCACGAGGAGCTCCGAATGGTCCGAAGGTAAAGATTGATATATAGGAAGTCCTGTTTTGGTCACCGAAAAAGTTCCGAGCTCATCGGTAGTGTACCGGGAGTGCCAGGAGGGTACCGAGGGACCATCAGGAGGGTTATTTTGACCCAAGAGGCTAAATGGGCTGTGGGAGGATGAATACCAGCCCTTAGTGGTCTGGCCGAAGTCCCACATAGGGCCCATGCGGCTGGGAAGGAAATCAGAAGTGGAAAAGGTGGAAAAAGACTAAATATAAGGAAGGAGTCCTAAACCGACTAGGAGTGGAGGAGTATGACTCCTCCCTCCACTTCGGCCGAAGCCAAGAGGGCTTGCCCTTGCGGCCAAGCCTCCTCCTCTCCTCCTCCTATATATACTAGAGGTTTTAGGGTTTTTGCACATAGATTTTCAGCCACGTGCTACCCTCTCCTCTAGTCCGTAGTTTCTCCTCTAGATCGGATCTCGTATTACGGAACGAGTAAAGAGACTTGCCGGTAATGGCGAAGCCCTGCTGGAATTACTCCACCATCATTGCCACAACACCGTCGTGATGCCGGAGAACTTGTCTACCTCTCCGCTCCCTCTTGCTGGATCAAGAAGGCGGAGATCGTCATCAAGCCGTACGTGTGCTAAACGCGGAAGTGTCGTCTGTTCAGTGCTAGATCGGGACGGATCGTGATTGGATCGCGGGACGCTCGGCGATTTGGATCGCGAAGACGTTCGACTACATCAACCGCGTTTCTTAACGCTTCCCGCTTAGCGATCTACAAGGGTACGTAGATCCACTCTCCCTCTCGTAGATGCTCGTCACCATGGATAGGTCTTGCGTGTGCGTAGGAAAAATTTTGTTTCCCATGCAACGTTCCCCAACATTTCTCAACCAGAAGTCATGTTTTGCATCTTCAAAAAATTCTCAAACTGAGCGACACCTTGTTGTGGGAGTTCGACAAAATCACCCATGTATTCAAAATTAAGATTGCTAACACCCTCATCATCATCCTTCACAATCATATTATGCATGATCAAACAATATGCCATCATCTTCCACAATGTTTTGAGACCCCCCTGCTTAGTAGGTCCGTAAACAATTGCAAAATGTGCTTGGAGTACTTCATATTATATCCTCACATAATTCCTAGCATTCTCTTATTTTTCAGAAAAGTGATATTTTTGTTACCCATGTCGCCTGCAGAATGGACATCCGAGCAAAGTAGTGATGTTGTAGTCAGGCCCATTGATGATGTAAATGCATCACATCGTTGTATGGCATTTCACCAAACACTTGGTGTGTGCGGTGTCTGGCATGGACATCATCGGTAAAGGGGAGGGGGATATCTTGGTGGTGTAGGGATCCGACACTTGTGGCTTGGCGGCAAGGTGGAGGGACAGAGGGAATTTTTTTCAAAACTATGACGTAATTCATAGTAAATTTGAAAACTATAGGGCCAAACGCCAAAAATTCAGAAATATGACCCCATGGCCTGCGGTGGGCCGAAGAGTGGTCTGTCGCCTGTGGTGGGCCGAAGACAGGCCCGGCAGCCTGTGGTGGACCAAAGAGGGGACCGTCGGCCTCCGGGCGACCGAAGAGCGCCCGTCGGCCTCCCGTTGGCCGAAGAGTGGCCAGTCGGCCTTCTGGAGGCCGAAGGGTGTCAGGGGCACAAAACGCAATTAAGATGGTCTTAAATGAAAAGGTTATCAACATGAAAAATCTTTGTCTCGTCGAAACGGTTGATTTTGATATAAAAATCGTCTTAATCTGAGGTGGTATGCAACATGTAGAGCCAAAATAAGGTCACGGGCAGAAGCTGCAGAATTACTTCGGACTATACCTAGGCATCTCCGGCCCGGCCCGGTCGGCCCACCCAGGCCCGGCCCCAAAATCAAGGGCCTAGGCCCGACGGGCTTGCCCATGGGCCGGGCTTGGGCCTGAGTTTTGAGCCCACCCGCAGGGCCGGGCCGGGCTTGGGCTTGGCATATTGGGATTTTAAGGAAGAAGCCCGGCCCATGGCCCCAAGCCCGACGGGCTTTTCAGGGCCTGGGCCAGGCTTGGGCTTCAAAGTAGGCCCGATGATAGGGCCTGGGACTCAGTTTTTTGCCGTGGGCTTTTTAGGGCCCGGCCCAAGCCCGGCCCGACCAGGCCCACGGCCAGATATACTTCGGACAGATCGAATGAATATCAGAAAATTTGTCACGGGACACCCAGTGCACTCGGTGACGGGCCTGAGAGGTGACCATTGCCTCTACTTTGCATGGTGGATGAGGCCACCACCGAAAGTTTTGGTCTCAATTCCTGCCATCGCAACAGAGACATTTCTTCAATGTCCGCATGTGTCTTTCTGGTGCAGACAAACTATGCCCACATCGATTTATGAGGCGGCTGGACTTTCCGTAGGACTAAAAATTCTATCCAAAAATCTTTGACAATTTTTCGGATCCATTCGGAGCCTCCGAGTGGTTTGGTTCGGTCTCACCGAGTGAACGTGACCAAACTTATGTACTCTTATGTATTCCACACGGTCTCACCGAGTACATCGGGTGACCCATGATAAATTTTCTGACATCCATTCGGTCTGTCCGAAGTAACTCTGCAGCTTCTGCATCTGACCTTGTTTTGGCTCTACAGGTTGCATACGACCTCAGATTAAGACGATTTTTATATCAAAATCAACTGTTTCGACTAGACGAAGATTTTTCATATTGATAACTTTTCCAGTTAAGGCCATCTTAATTGCGTTTTGTGCCCCTGACACTCTTCGGCCTCCAAGAGGCCGACGGGCCACTCTTCAGCCAACGGGAGGCTGACAGGCGCTCTTCGATCGCCTGGAGGCCGACAGGCCCCTCTTCGGCCTACTGCAGGCCGACGAGCCTCTCTTCGGCCCATCGCAGGCCGACAGGCCACTCTTCGGCCCACTGTAGGACGACGGGGTCATATTTCTGAATTTTTTGCATTCGGCCCTACAGTTTTCAAATTTGCTATAAAATATGTTATAGTTTTGAAAAAAAATCAGACGGAGGTGTGGCAAGACATGGGTGGTGTTCGAGGTGGTTGTGGCGTAGGAGTCAGGGCCCGCGAATGGAGACAGAGACCGGATGAGGAGGGATGGAGTGTGGGACGGGAATGGGTTCCGAGAATTTTTTTAGGGTGTGTTTGGTAGCATTCCCAACCTAGCATGGTTGTTCTTCTCTGATACATGTTAAGTGTAGCCATGCTGAGTACATGCATTTGATGTTGTTTGATAGCGATGTATGTGCTAAGACATGCTAAGTTGAGACTCTGTTTGGCAGCTTGCATCTGTTTAAACATGTAGGTCGGTATTGTAGCAACTGGTATTTTCAAACAAGTGAACAAAATATTTCAAAATTGTGGAAAAAAATTGAAATATGAAAAAATAATTTTTTGTGATTTTTTTTTGAAATTTTGAAGTTTTTTTTTGGAAAAATTGAATACGTTTTTAAATATTGATATTTTAAAAAAATTAAAAAAATTGAAAATCTAAACATTTTCTAAAAAATCGAAAATTTAAAAAAGTTCAAACTTTTTCTGAAAATTTAAACATATTTTGAATTTTACACAAATATGAATTCATGTACATTTTTGAAATTTTTATCATATTTTGAAAATCCTATCATTTTTTGAAAATTTGAACAAAATTTGAAAATCTGAACAATTTTTGGTATTCTAAACATTTTGTAAAAAATAAATTATTTTTTAGAAATCTTCAACATTATTTGAAACACGTTGTCGCTCGTTTTGCTCATGCATGCTGACCAGGGAACGGCTGTTGGGGTGTTCTCTCTTCATGCATGCTAAGAGGGTATTTGAGTTGAGGTCGTGCATGCTGAGGAGGCCCCGTGCAGGCCACCAAACACCCAAAAATGAGCCGAGGAGGGAACTATTAAGCTCATACACCCTGCATACACTCTATCAAACACCCCCTTAACATGGCAAACAGTTCAGACTACCTTATTTGGAGGAGCCCATTGGATGATATTTTCGAACCAGACAAGTAGGGCGAAATGAAGGAATCCGTTAGAGATGTTTTAGAGTAGTATAAATTAAAATCTTGCAAACAATCTAGAGAATCGTCTCGTAGCACGGAAGAGGAAAAGGAACACAAAAGAAGGAACCAGCAAGCAGCCAAGCAGCTTGCACCGCACACGAAACCGCAATCGAAACACCGAAGCATAGCAGAGCAGCCGACGGATGCAGACCAAGCAGGCAAGCAAAGGCAACGAGGCGGGCACGCCTTCCCTTCCCCGCCTCCGCTACCCTCCAAACAGCCAGACGAAACTATCCCAGCACCCACCTTCCTGCAACCCCCGATAAAAATCCTATAAATCGGCGCACCCCGTCCACAAAAGCAACAGATTGCCACGACCTCTCGTCCACACACGCCCATCGATATCTCTTCTTCTCCCGCTCCTTCCTACCAGCACCAGCCAAGTATACACGGCAAGGAGGCCAAGAAGTACAGCTCCTCCTCTTCCCCTCCGCCATAGTTGCTTCTCCGTCGGGAGATTCTTGGGTTGGTCTTCGGCAAAGATGGTTTCGCCCATCGTGATCGCGTCGGCGGGGCTCGGGATGCTGGCGGGCGTGGCGGTGGCGAATCGGACGACGGGTGACGGGCTGCCGGCGTCGTCCAGGTGGGACGCGCGGCCCCGTTGCTCCACGTGCAGCGGCACCGGACGGGAGGAGTGCCTCTGCAGCCGTTGGTCCGACGGCGACGTCGGCTGCGGGACGTGCTCTGGGTCCGGCCGCAAGCGGTGCCGCAGCTGCGGAGGCTCTGGCACCGGCCGGCCGCTCCCGGCGCGACTCATCGTCCAGCAGCAGAAGCTGCCGACCGCGCCCGGGCGAGGCGGAGACTACAACTGATATTCATCGGTTTCCACGAGGAAATCGTAAGTGTAATTAAGCAGAACATAGCACACCAGTATATGCGACCTGTCCATTTCTGTGTATGTTTATACGCTGTCTCCTTCAAAGAGTAACTAGTTAACTACTCCTAGTTAATAAGAAGTCCTTGAGACCATAGACTTGGCAGCAATAACGACGAAAGCATGCATCAAACAGTTTCGGGGCTCCTTGGATTCAAAGAAATTTTACAGAATTTTTGGAGGATTTAAATCCTTAGGAACCTTTCTGTGCTATGAATTTCTGTAGGATTCATTTGTATTATACTCCCTCTGTTTCAAGATATAAGTCTTTTTAAAAGATTTTAATCTTCTATAACACCGAACTTCCTAGTTTTAAATAGCATATATTCAATTGAGCACTTCAATTAGAATTAGGGCATCCAATTTTAACTGGATCAACAGTTTATCGAAGCTTTAATTCTTTTATATTATACATTATGCTTTCAAATTTTAAGGCCTCACAATTAATTAAGGTATTCGATTTAGAATTTGGTCATTCGATTTTGACCGGCTCAATAATTTCTCAAGCTCAATTCTTTTAGCTCACTATGTTTCCTATTTTTGAAGCTTTTCATTCAGTCGAGATATTTAATTTTGAATTTGATTTACGATGTTAACCAAGCATTTTTCAAATCAATCAGCAACAACGGGCCCATAAAAGCATTAATCCTGCGCATCCTCCCATCAACTTGAAAAAAACGTCACCATGTCATACTGTAACATCAATATAGTACATGCTATCACCGATACAAAAAAAATCTCACATAAATATAGGTTGGTTAGTGGATAACACAGAATCACACCACAAAAGGACCACCAAATTACCACATTACGAATATAAATAAAACACGCTCTATCATCTTTCCCATTTGCAAACCTAAATATTCCATCGTTTCCAAAATATAAGGTGTTTTTGTAAAGTCAAATTTCTTTAACTTTGATCAAGTTCACAGCAAAAAAAATCGAGATTCACAATATTAAACAAAATAAGTATGCAAATTTATTTCGTGATGAATCTAAAATTACCGATTTGATATTATGGATTTTGATATATTTATCTACAAATTTGATCAAATTTAAAAGTTTTGACTTTTCAAAAAAGTAATACACCTTATATTTTGGAAAGAAGGTTTTTTTTTAAGAAACCAAACAACACCAATGGCGCAGCAAGGCACGTCCAACCCTTCTAGTATGAACTACATATGGAGTGAAATAGGTGAATCTCGCTTTAAAATCCGTCCATATACATCCGTATCTAATTCACATTGAAATATGTAAAAAGACTTATATTTAGAAACAGACGGTGTATATTTGAGAGGAAAATATCCATCCACTGAAACCTCTTTGTAAAATTTCATTGCTTTTTCTATGCTAACAGACTATCAAACACTCATTCGTCCTAATTCTTGTACTTAAAATCACTTCACTTATTTTAGGATGCAAGGAGTAGTTATATTTGTTCTATAGGACTTACGACGGCATGAAACTCTAATCTTGCATTTTTTTTGGTCCATTCATGAGTTCTAAGAATCATGTGAATTAAAGAGACCCTTAACTGTTTACCGGAGTTTATTTTGTGAGAATTGGTCGAGGGATTAAAAACAATATGATATTAAATACATGCCACTTGTTTTAAAACTTGCATTTTAATCCAAATCATGTGCATGCCATGTGCAACTCTAATTTATACGATACATTGCAAATTATGGATGATTATTGATCCATGATGCATTTTCTATCGAAACGAATGTGATTTCTGTATTTCAATTTATCATGTATATCTTGGATCGTCCATTAACTAATATGTGGGGTGAATTTATTGCAAACTTCCAATATCATCAATCCAAGGCAACGATACTCACATATGGCATTCACCCTCCCGGTCCAGGCCTACCATATCCGCCCGAGAGCTCGGCCCCCACATCGCTCCTTTGGGGCGACTCAGGCGGTGATCGAAGCCCCCTCCCCCTCCCGCCCCCAGCCACCCCCTTCTCCTTCGTCGTTCTCCTCGCTGTCGCCGGAGAGAGCCGGCGGCGAAGCTGGCTTGGCCCCCAAGGATGGCGGCGGTAGGACTCTTGCCGCTCCCCCCTTCTTTGCGTCGCTTGTGGGCGGCGCGACGGATCTGGTTGTCCCGATGGCAACCGTCCTGGAGGGCTCGGTGGGGGCACGTGGCGGCCGTCCTGGTGAGCAGAGGAGGTCTGGCCTCGGGGGTCCTCTGCCCGAGGTGGTGTCAGCGGTTCGGCTCGGGGGGGTGTCCGACGGTGGCTGCTCCAGGGAGGCGCCAGGTGGTGGTGCTCGCCCTTCCCCCACCGCCTGCCGGCCTCGGGTTGGCTCCGATCCAGTGGGGTGCGACTGGGGTAGGGTGGATCCTGCCGGATATGGCCTGCGGTGGCCTGGATCTGTTCATGTGTGGCGGCGGGGCTGTAGTGGCCCTTCTCTGTGGTGGTGCAGGGAGCAGTGCTTCGTGATCAAATTCGTTGCTACCGGAGGTGGTCTACTCACCGGGCGAAAGTCCTGCTCCTGTCGGAGCCGGTGATGGCGATGCTTGCGGGCGTCGCGAACCACCTTGGGGGCGGCGCTGCCATGGTGACTAGCCCTTCGGAACTCTGGGAAACCCATGTTCTAGGTTGGTCTAGGGCGGACAATGGCGGCACATTTGTGTCGCGTCCCTTCTTGGAGGCATCATCTGGGTTCGACTCGGTTGGTCTTTGTTCTGGCTGATCGCTGCGAGTTCGATGGTGGTGGTGGTGGTGCGGCCAGCTTGGGGTCGATGGTGGTGTGTGCTTTGTTAGCAAGGAGGTGGTGCCCTGTCTGCATGACCTCGGCTCTGCCATGTGTCGGATTGGGTCTGATTTTCATCTGAAGCCGGGTTAGCGGGGGCGTTATCCTACTCAATGGATCCCCCCGTTCCCATATGACACCTCTCCTCTGCGGGGTGTTGTTGGGTGGCAACCAGATGGCCAACGTTCAAGGCTCTTCTCCTTGCTTGGTCAGATGAAGATGTAAGTTAAGGTCCTCCTCCTTGTTGGTTGTGCTGATGTGTTCTGTGATGGCGGTCGGTGGGTGGTGGTTCGTTTGGTTTTGGATCATCGTAAGGCCTTCTTCTATGCCCTTCCTTGGCGGGTCTTTCGGTGTTTCGGCTGGATGTTTCTATGTGTGTGTGCGTGTTTTCGGTTATGTCTCTTCTCTTGTTATCCCTCCGTGTACTCCGGTTCACTCGAACCTATCTTGTATGGAGCCGCGGGGCTTCTAGGCAACTCAATTGAATAGCCGTGTACCAGGTGGTTGAGGGGCTTCCCCTCCTCCCCCGGTGACAATTCGGAAAAAAAGAATCTCCCTCCCTCCCTCCCTACAGTTAACAGCCATGAATGGGCCAATGTTACTTTATGTTGCTCCTGCATGTCCATAATCGCGATCATCACTACAATTAGCTTGCAAACAAACACCTGCATTCTTGAGTGACGTTTCATCTGGCCATACCAAGCGTGTGATGTTAAGCTGAACTATGTGGCGGGTGAGTATCTCTATCATGAAAAAGGGTTTCCTCCCGCTTTGCATTACAAATCAACCAACCGATACATCACACAATAGGTGTTGGGGCGGAAGCAGCACAGTCACACCCAAAAGAAACGAAAGAGAAAAACAAAACAAATAAATGCTGACGATGGCGGATCGACAGAAACGAAGAAGCTTCGTGACCACTGCGACCACCAAAGATCTCCCACCAAGCTCCAAGGCTCTGAAGCGCCGGTACCAATCAGCACCTCCAAGAAGGACCGCGACGATGACGACGCTGCTGCCAAGGGCTTCCCCTGGTACGCGATGAGGCGAGGGGAAGGGTAGCCCCAACGGCCTCCAGGAAGGTCCGGCGGCACCCACAAGCGCCACCGCATAGGTGTCGGCCTTTCCCCTGATCCCAACCTTCACCTCAGATGCTCCGGACCCTGCCACTAAACCGACCACCATCCCGCGCCAATGCGGTCTTGAAGCCTCCACGCCGTCTCACCACGGCACCACGAAATGAGGCCTGCACATCGACGAAAAGGAGCCGGGACTAGGGAAGCAACACCATCGGCATGCGCGAGGGCTCAACCTCCACTGTCAACGACAGTAGCCGACCGAACACAATAGCAGGAGCATACTAGGCCCAGCCGGTCCCTCAGCCGCCCGTAAAGCTCCTGCCATCACGCTGCAGCAGGCACGCCGTTAGCGTCGCCGTCCCCCGTCCAAGCTGCTCCTCCTCCTCACCACACAGGCAATGACGAAGCCACGCCAGAGACCGGCCCACGAGGACCCAGATGGGCCTCGCAGGGCCTAGATCTGGGCCGGGGGCGCGCCGCCGGCCACCCCGTGCCACCACGTCGTCCCGCTGCCAAGGGCCACGCCACCACCTCGCGCACCGCTGGATCACCGGGCCGCCGCCAAGCCGAGGAACACCGCTGCCGCCCCATGGCCCGGGCAGGGGAGCCACGCGTGTGGGGACAGAAGGTCCCACCGCCGCCAACACCACCCAGGCCTGCGGCGGGGGCGTCTGCCGGCGGCGACGGGGTGTGAAGGGGTGAGGAGGACGACCAAAGGGGAGGGGGGCGCACGCTGCCCCGGCCACCTCCCGGGAAGGCGGCATAAGGGCGGATCTGGGAGGGGGGAGAGGGGGGAGGGGGGAGGGGGACTGGGGCGGCCGGCGGCGGGGAGGCCCTAGGGAGGCCAACGATGACAGAAGGAGGATGGGAGAGGAACCCTAGGAAGAAAGCGCGTCACAAGGATGTTACGCTTCTCGTGAGTTGGGTCTGATATCTGTATGCGAGATATATATACATAAAAGTAGTGGTGGATTTAAAACTTGACCAACGTGGAGGCAACATTACAAAGGGTGGCATTTTTTGTCAAAACACATTAAAAATAGCTAATATAGTACTGGATATACATATGAATGCACTAGTAAAAGAATTACAAATTGTTTGTCAGGGCCATGGCCCCCACGACCCCACCCCTAGATCTGCCACTGCGTAGAAGCATTAAAGTGTGTGTAAGTTGATGAATGCGCGGGAGAAGAAGTGATTGATAGTGAATACTCAAAATACAGGAATAGGAAATGGCTAGAATAAAGTATTATGTCCGTCTATATCTTATAGGAAAGCTACAGGAATTTCGAAGGAGTGTTTGATAGAATAGGAATAAACACAAAGGATTTCTAGTAAGAGATTTGAATGGATAGAAAGTTGCCTTCAAAATGGAGCGAAAATGAATCCCAGGAGAAATTTTATAAATGTCCAAATCCTACGAAAATCCTAAACGAAACTACTGCACAGATGATGTTCCTTGTACAAAATTCGCATGATGTAACATCCACAGGTCGCTGCACTTTCAGTCCACCTCACCGACGGTTCGATCTGCTACATCATGCAAAATTCATCCGAGGTCTGTATAGCACTGCGCAATCCTATATGATTCCTTTGAATTGAAGTAGTGTGGGTGCAGCGCTTACCATGACCGACATGGTTTTGCGCAAAAGGCTATATCTAACATATTATGAGACATACACTACTTACTGCGACACGTACACTATGCTATCCTCTAGTGTTCCCAACTTGAGTCATAGCCCAATAGCGGAGTTTTTTTCTTGGGTGGTATTTCCTTCGTTCGGAAATACTTGTCCTAATAATGAATAAAATGAATGTATATATAACTAAAATAGGTTTAGATACATCTATTTTTAGGACAAGTATTTTCGGACGGAGTAAGTATTAGTTATTTGACTCTAGACCTTTTTTCAATTTTCCGAGTTTTCAGGTTTTTTTTAGGTGTTCAGGATTATTTATTTATTTTACATTATTGTGTTCCTTTTTATCCTTTTCTTGGTCATTTTGTGTATATCTTCAACTTGCTATTTTTCTTTTGGGAAAAAAGTTTTGGGTGGGGGTGGGGGGAGGATCACATGAAATTCGAAAATTTGCAAGAACTATTTTTCATGTTTATTTATTGTGTGAACATTTTTATATATTGCAGAAACATTAATTCTGAAATATGTGAGTACTTTTGAAGTTTGTATGGTCGTTTTTCAAATGTGTAGATTTATAAAAACATGTGAATATTTCTTCCAAAATATATGTTAATACTTTTTAAAATTTACATGAACATATTTTAAAATATGTGAACACTTGTATAATTATGTTTTTTGATGTGGGACACTTTCTAAAAGTTAGATTTTTTTAAACGTGTGGCCACTTTGAAAAGTTACACGAACATTATTTAAGCACGTTAATATTTTTCTTAGTTGTACGAAATTTTTAAATGATTGAACACCTTTTCTAATAACATGGAAATTATTACAAGATACATTTAACACTCTTTATAATAAAAATGAACATTTCAAAAATACACGAAAATTATTTTGTAATAAAAAACCATAAGCATACACGAGAGCCACAACGGTATTTTTTACAACCGGCCAAAACAAAAGTTTCACTGCGCGTTGCCGCTGTTGTCCCATGTAAAAGTCCCGAGCATGGCTTGTTTTCTTTTCTTTTTTCAGAACTGCTATCAATTTTTTTAGCAGCCGAGAATTGCTATCATGGCCACCTCGACAAGGAAAGTATGCCTTGGCTCTCACGACATTGTTGCTTGGGAGCAACTAAGGCTGGCAATAGTTCGAGTAACTTATTTAGTAACATAACGCATTCTAAATCTACCTGTAGTGAAAGTATCATAGATGGTATTATTCTTCCTTCGTTTCTAAATATATGTTCTTTTAGTAGTTTCATTAGAAAACTACATATGAATGTATGTAAACATATTTTCGAGTATAAATTTATTTATTTTGTTTCGTATGTAGTTTTTTAGTGAAATCTCTACAAAGACTTATATTTAGGAATGGGAAAAGTACATGTCAACTAAACAATTTTGATGAGGTGACATATAATTAGAAAACACTTTACGACACATAATAAAGATCATATTTCAATACCATGCACACTCTCTCGTGCAAACAGGGATTCTTCCGTAGTCCGGGCTATATAAAGGGTACCGTCGAAGATGTTCTGGTCTTTATCGCCTAGACTAGCCTATAACACGTAGAAGATTCTCAGCGCTTTCCATCAAAATCACCACCTCAACTCGTCAAGTTTCCCTAGCTCGGCGAGTACCGATACTATAATCCCTGATATTCTTCATATATAAATAAAGGCATTAAAATTGAGCACTAATGAGCCATCTCAAGGCACTAGCAATTTTGATTGTGGGATCTATTGTTTTAGGAGTTCCTGGCCGATAGATGCCTTTCCAATGCACGCATGGGCCACAAGTTATCTTCCATAACATAATGGGCACTAATCCAGTCATCTAATGGCATTAGAAATTTTTGTCGTTGGATCTATTGTTTAGGTGTTCCTATCCATTAGATGCCTTTGTCAATACGTGCATGGGCCGTAGATATCTTCTATTGAAGAATGGGTTGTCACTATTCCCATAGGAAATATGAACTCGCTGGTTGACTCAGATTCAGGGGGGGGGGGGGGGCAAAAGACCCTTTAGCATATGGGTGTTGAAGCATCTCTATGCCTGCCGGTTCCCATCCATCTACTTGGCCATCGTCGCCCCCCTCCCCTCTGTCCTCCACCACGTATGCCTCTATTGATTTCCTTCCATCTGCTCAGGTTCACGACATAAGTATATCTCCTGTTGCATGATAGGTATCGCCGAATACATCTTCATTGTAGGCGAGGCGAGTTTCTGTCTCGCAAAAAGTGAGATATAGACACATCCATTAAAAACACACCCATGGTTTCGTGGGAGCCCCTATATGACTCATTTGCATCAAATCAGTGGTAAATCGCACAAGAGTCCTGACTAGGTAGGCCCATTTAGTCATCAGTTATGTACCAAACTCCCACTAGGGAGACACTCAGCCTAAAGCAAGATTTAGTAAGTTTTCTGAACAACATATTTTTCATGAATAACTCTTGAAATTTTGAGTACATACTTGATAAACATTAACACTTTTTTGGAACACGCGAATACTATTTGAAATTTTGGAAATATTTTTTTAAGAATTATTAGTGTTTATAAAATTTGGAAACATTTCTTGATATTGGGAACATATTTTGAAATAATTGGAACATTTTTTAAATTTAGGAAATAAAAAAACTAAAGTATTTAAACTCCTATTTTCAATGATTTTTTCAAAAATAAAAAGTAAAAACGAAAACCTAAAAGGAAAGGAAGAAAACCTTGATGATAAACTTTTAGACGGTTTGAAAAACAGTCATTGAGTTTCTAGTTCGAAAAATAGGGCCTTAGTTGCTACCGGATGGGCTAGCGGAAAACACATTGTTATGTGAGATTTGGTGGCCAAATGCTATTATACACTGAACGCGTAAAGTACATCTCAGCCGGTATGCAGCGCCCATGTCCATCTTCACTAGGTACTAAGCGGGTCAGCCCATATTTAGCCTCTCCCTTCATCGATTTTGGCATAATTCTAGAAGGTTCCCACTGGTTTCCTGGGTTGGTTTCTTTGGTCTCTTAAGGCCTGGTTAATTTTGGCATACTCATTGTTTACTCCTCTTACTTTTTTTTTCATTTTCATTTTTAGAATTCATGATGTTTTTTCAAAGCTGGGATTAGTTTTCAACTTTGCGAACTTTGTGAAGTTATTTTAAATTCATGAATTTGTCTAAATGTGCAAAGTTTTGTAAAAATTGTGAATATTGTGAGGTGAACTTTACAAATTCGTGAACATTTTTCCAGATTCATGATTTTTTATTCCGTGAACTTTTCGTTTCTTTATCAAATTCACACCCGTGAATTTTTCAACTCGCTATTGAAATTTTTGAAATTCCTGAATTTATTTTGAAATTGACAAAAAATTCTCAAAGCATGATTTTTTTTCAGATGCGTGGATATTTTCCAAATCCTTGAACATTGTGAGCCTTTTTCAAATTCGTGTTCATGAAATTTTCAAATAAGGGAACTATTTTTCAGATTCATGACCATTTTTCAAATCCGTGAACTTTTTCAAATTCGCAAAAAAAAATTAAGACTCAGGAACTTTTTCCAAATCCATTAACTTGTGAACTGTTGTCAAATTCATGAACCCTTTTCAAATTTGCAAACTTTTTTTGCAAATCGGCGAACATCATTTGATTTCACCAAAAAATCGGAAAGTAAATACATCTTTTTCTTACGATCTGCATCCTTCCAAGGAACGAGCGAAAAAAAACTTAGCTCCCGCAACAGTGTGGTGCGACTGAGCATCTGAGTCATTGGGGGTGGCCCATGTTCGACGATCCATTGCGCCAAAGCGATCTTTCGGTGCCCAGGGCACCAAAGAGGTCTCACTTTGTGTGGAATTTCCTGCCGACACATAATGAGTTTCAAAAAGGGGTGTGTCTATGTCTCGTTTCATGCGAGACAGTAGACCGTGTTGCCAACATAGAACTGGTAGTGGGCCGGCCCACTATCCATGTAGTCCCGTCATGTGATGTTGCTAGTTTTTTTTGTTCTTTACGTTTTATATATTTTATAAATAAAAAACACACACACACCCAGAGTACGCCATGCATAGGACAAACTGAGGCGATTGGAACCCTAGCCGCCGCCAGGGAGAGGACAATCTCCAGCGCCATTCTCTGGCGGCTCTCCTCCGCCGGATCCACGCGTGTTGGTCGTTTTTAATCCTCGTAGTCTAGGTTTTTATGTCGTTCATCGTTTTGGCTTCTGCAGCGGCGATGGCAGCGCTGAATAAAGATATTCTGATTCTTCCCTGACGAGGCCATCGGTCTTATGGTTGGGGATGGATTTGGAAACCAGTCTGTTCAAGCAAGGATAGCGTGGCGGTGACGGCATCCTCGTGGTGGACCTATGTTCTCGGGCTCCGCCGTTGCGACGGCGTTTGCTCCAGCATCGGCGCGTAGCTTGGAAGGTAGTTCAGGAGTGGATGCAGATTGTGATCTACAGCGACGACATCTGGAAGACGGAACATGTGCTGGGTTCGTGGTTCGTGGACGACAGGTATGGTTTCCTCCTTCGACGTCTTAGTCGTGGTGGGGTGTCGGATCTGGAGTTCGATGGCGTGTCCGGGGTGTTGCCCCGGTTTGATTCATTCAACGGCAAGGGTTCCACTTTTGGTGAGCCACCTTGGAGGTCAGCGATGGAGCCACGTCGAGCTCGGGTGAGAAGGTGATTCGTCATTCTTTTCTTCGGTGGCTGCTGTGGTGGTACCGGAGACAGATGACGAACGTTGGTATCAAACTCAAAGATGATCTTCTATCTTTTCAGTTTTGTCATGCCGGTTTTTATGTGACTTGTACTTTGATCATTATGATATGAACGAGACATATATTACCCAGCAAACACACACACACAGATATATAGATGTAAGATAATGATATTGTTAGTTTTTCCAAAAATATTCACCACATATTTAAGAAAATTTAAATGTAGTCTAAAAAGTGTTCACTCAACTTTTAGAAAATATTTCTACCATTAAAAAATTTCATGTAACGTTGCAAAACCATGTGCACGCGTTCAAAAAAAATGTGACATATTATAAAAAAAATACTGTAAAAAATTATTCGTTTAAATAAAAATTTGTAACATTAAAAATATATGTTACATTTATAATAATGTTGTTATATAGAAATAAAATTCTGTGACATTATAATTGTTTTAGTGCAATTAAGTAAATTTCCTAAAAGTTAATAAAGTTTTTTGTATCATACTAAACATATTCAACGTGTTTTAGAAAACTCCTCACCACTTATTCAAAAAAAATGCAAATGAAGTATTTAAAAAATGTTACTCATTTACTTAAAATGTTAAAAATATATAAATAAATATTTTATATGTACACAAAAATAAACAATATGTATGAAAAATAGATATCAAAACATATATTTATAAAATATTAAGGATGTATTTGAAACATGCTATACATCTGTAAGAAAAAAATCCTGATGTATACGTGCACATGAAAAGTGTAGACATGTGTTGAAAAAAAGCCAAGAAAAACTGAGAAAGAGTGTAAAACAAGAAAGAAAGAAACTAATCGAGGGAAAAGGAAAACAAACAAGGAAAAGGGGAAAAGGTAAGCAAACTGAAGAAGAAAAGGAAATCAAAAAAATTAACCCGAGGAAAACCATGCAAAATAGTGCAAAACAAAAAGATGTGCTATAGTTAAGGGCCGACCAAATAGAGGGCCCGTCAGTGATGAGACGGAACTCTACCTCACAACAGGTGATATATGGGAGCAACTAACCAACGGTTACCTCTTAGGAGGCTGCCACAAGGGGTTATTTTTTTGGCCTGGTAGCGCGCCAACTAATGTGTCCAACCATGACCACATGAAAGCACGTATTTGCTTTTGAAAAGGGGAAACCACGTTCGTGCTTCCATGAGAAGCAGAGCCCATAATTCCGGAAGAAGCACATTCTTATTTTCGCGAGAAGCACATTCTTATTTTCAAGAGAAGCACAACCCATGCTCCCCCGAAAAATGGAAAACATAGTGTGTGCTTCCTAAAGAAAAAGTGAAAACCGCAACCATGCTCCTAGGCTCCTATTTTTTTCTTCCAGTTTTTCTCTGATATTCGTTTTTTCGGTCGTCGGTTCTTTTGGCTTTTTTGTAACCATTTTTCTCACTTCACCTTTTCTTATGTTTTTTGGTTTTTCTGGGACCTTTTGTGAAAAGGAAGTTCATCAAAACCTATTAATTTGGGATCTAGTTTCTAAGATTCGACACAAGAACTCCATGGTTAAAAACGATTCGGTATTTGGACGCAAGATTCAAAAGATAAATAGTTTTGAATAAAATAATTTATGAAAAAAAAAATCCAAGTTGTGACAAATGACGCACATACAATGCACCATTTGTCAGCACCTGAGTATGTGGGAATTGGCCTTTGCAAGAAATAATCCTTAACTAGTGATTTTGCCGGTCAAATAGGAAACACTCGGTTTCGTAACCCCGACGGTGTGGGCTGTAGGCAAACCAAATTGGAAGCCGAGTGTGGGCTTATAAACAGGTTGACGCAGCCATGACAGGACCCTTCTCTTTCTCAGAAAAAAAGAGGCATGGCCCAAGTTTGTGCCGGCATTTCACAGGCTCTCTTAGTGCGAGTGAACTTGAGTTGGGCCGTGTTCTGTATTCTTTTGGAAAACATAAGAAATGCCAAATTGGAAATGACAATATTCCCCTAATCATCCTAAAATAAATAATTGAATTTTCTTTATAAAACGCTGCACATACACGCACAAGCCCCCCCCCCCCCCCTACACACACAGATGTAACATGAATTGGATGGACAATGCCAATTGGAGCGTGGAGATTAATGAAATCACGAAAAGACATCATTGTTTTGTGAAAAAAGGCACATATGGCGTGAATTGATACCAAATGCATGTCACCCATAAAATCAAAATACTTATCTTAGTTAAAATGCTAAATGATACTTTTCCCAACAAATAAATGAATTATGTATCGCGTAGAATCTCTCATTATGTTTTTTCCGAAAAGGTGTAAGGCTCTAAATTAAGTATCACATGTCCTTACTAAGGCCTTCCACTGTGCAGACGGTGCCAAAACTCTAAAAAGTATGCCACATCCACATGGATGTCAGGTGAATTTTTTTAGCACCGCCTACACAACGTGATAGAATTTGGCATCCATTGAAGCTAGGACCCATGTATATAAACTACTATATAGCAGCCCAGGTTACCCCACTAGCAGCGTCCTGTTCCTGGCTCATTCTCAGTGTAGATGGATTTGGCACCGGAGCAAGTAGATGCTCCGGTTCCCAGAATATTTGTTATGGCACCTGCTAGGCAATGGAGGGAATCGATGCCAAATGAAGTAAAAGTGATTTGGGCATCGATTTTGACCTACATAGTGGAAGGCCTAACAAGCCCTTGCATAAAAAGATAAATACATTACGATTCTTAATACAAGTCTCTTCTTCAAAGCTCGTTGCCGCCCACGAGGATGTTCAAGCAACTGTCGGGAAATCATTGATGTAGACTAGAAGACACAGGTGGCCATGACTTGGGTAGCAAATCGCCGCTCTAGAGAAGAAAACACCGTTAAGAATAAGTGCAAATATTCGAAAGATCACAAATGACGGCCAAATCCATACGAATCAAATGGAGAGCAGATCCAGAAAGATTCGTCGAAGACATCCCTCCACACGCTCTCAGCCGACCCTAAGTGCACTAACGTAACAGGTAAAAGACAGTGACGACATTATTCCAAAATAGAGATGTCGTCGCCGTCTCGCCGCCCTAACCAAAGCACCAAGACTCCCTATAGCCTGTCGTCCCGTAGGATCACGTCTCGGTGTCCACCTCTTCAATGGCCAGGCCTGACCGCGTCCACCGATGGATATCAAGACGTATGATCTGAGTCGCCAGCCCGGACCCGCGGCTACCAATGCGCACTCTGGCAGCGACACAACCGAGCTGCACCGAATTTAGCACATCCACTACGCTAGCATGTAAATGTTGTTCTACCACCCACACACACGTCTTGTGCAAGAACACACAGTTGACCCTCCTCAACATACTAGTCCACTCTCGCTGCCACCATCGCTGCACGGGCTGAGAGAGAGGTTGTCGTGGTTTTCTCACGGTAGATGTCCGAGTGAACGGACCTGGATTCGAGGCCATCGCTAAGGTGATGGACTCAAAGGGGTTGATTGGGACGAAGGACACGGGTTTACCCAGGTTCGGCCCCTCAAGTCGAGGTAACAGCCTACGTCCTGCTTGTGTTTATATTGCTTGGTGTATCGATTACAAGGAAGCTGATTGCTTGACCTAGTTCTCGATATCCCATCTCCCTAAGTCGCCCTGGGTCTCCCCTTTATATAGGACGTCAAGACCACGGGTCATACAAGTCGTAACCGACTCTCACAATCGTCTCTGAGTCTATCTCTACCTTATCTTGCCTTCTTGACCAAGTTGTCTCCGGGCGGCTAACCCGCCTGGGTCTTCTTACCTTCTCTGTCCAGGCCACGTCCCGGCCCATCTTGTCAAGCCGCCAAACGTCTTGGGCTTAAGTCTTCGCGACCCGCTCTTGGGCTTGTGTACGAGCCGCCTAGTGTGACCCGGAGCCTCAGGGGCGGGTCTCACTGTGGGGTTATATCCCCAACATTAGGCCCCAGGTTGAATTGAGCCCGCTCACTTCAGCCTTCTTCTTAATCATCGGCGAGTCTCACTTATGTCGCCTGAAAGTAATCAATAACCCGTCATGACGTCACGTTCAAATCTGTCAGAAAGATCCTCTAACGTCCGCAACGAATCTTCCCTTATTAAATGGATGGTTCGGGAATCGAGCCGTCCGCCTCGGTCAATTAACATTTGTCGCCTGGATTTTCGTGCTCGTTCCCGCGTTTGCCTATTAAATAGGACCGCGAAGGGTGGCATTCGTTTCCTCCCCGCTTCGCTCTTCTTCTTCTTCCTTCCGACGTTGCCGCTCCAGTGCACCTCGCTCCGGTGCCATCTTCACACCGTCGTCGTCGAGGCCGCTGCATCAACCTGTTTGTTCTAGAGCTCTGCCTGCATCCGTCTCACCATCTCTGGTAAGTTTTTCTTCCCCCAGATCCATAGCTTTCCGGTAGGGTTTTCATGGAGTTTTCTCCGCCGCTTAGAACACGAACTTTTCTCCAATGCCAGCCATGCCTAGTCCATAAAGCTTTGATGTCATCCTTTTCCCCATTGCGGTGTACCGTAGGAAACTGATAGCGGCATCACGCAGATCTGCAATTGCTTTGCCTGCCGTTTTCAAACTTTCACCGTTTTGACAGTTCGTCGCTAGATTTGAAATAAAACCATTTTTCTCTGTTTGTAAATCCGTAATCTTAGAGATACATTGTGAAATATGTTTTCCACACTTAGCCAAATTTGCCTTGTCTTTTCACAAACTTGACCCGCCATGAAGTTCCGGCTGTCACCAACCGGATCCTGGCGGCTTAATCTCAGAAAATCTTAGGCTTTTGACTGCCCGTAGACGTCTGCCGTTCCCTGACTCGCCGTACATTGTTACCTTGCGCAGTTTTGAACCGTCGCCATGTCTCGTGCATCCAACTCATGCAATTTGGTTGGCTCTTGCATCACTGAAGAATTCCTGATGGATTTTGTACATGCGGGCACCATTCCCGCCAAAGATGTCATCCATTAGCGGGTTCCGGGTAATGAACTAAAGCTCATTCCTCAGGAGGGCGAAGTAGTTGTATTTTCAGATCATGTCGAACGTGGGTTTGTTCCCCCCGGCTCAAAATTCTTTCGGTATGTTCTTCACTTTTACAAGCTGCACCCTCAAGACCCTTACAAGGCCGGCCCAAGCTTAGAACTTGGCGGGATTTCTATTCAGAGGCGCCGGGATATAACCTTTCCGGCTGTTCAGATGCCAAACCATCCAAAAGACTGGAACAAGACTTGGTTCTATTGTAAAGATACCTCCCCACAAGGAGAGCATCCCCTGCCGGGTTATCGCCCATCCTGGCTCAAGACGACCTCTGAGCTTCCTGGCGGGCTGTCAACTGTTGAACGGGCAAAGCACGCTCCAGCTCATGCCAAAATCAAAGCCCTTATGGACAATGGACCGACGGGACTGGATTTGATCCGTTGCTGGATTTCTTGGAGGATTATGCCTTTGAGCCGGCGCAGTCGCCTTATGTGCGAATATCCGGGCCCGTATGACGACTCCCTCTGTTTCAGCCGGACAATGTTATCAGAGGATGATATCACCACTGTCCTCCGGAGCCTTGTCCACGAATCTTCAGGAGCTTGCAGCGCCATCGGGCTGGCACCTTTCTGTGCCGCAAACCCGGCCCCAGATGTAGGGCGACTCTTTATACTCTCTTTTCTGTATTAGTTATGTCTTGGCAATCTCTTTACCTTTTGCCGGCTTATATTTTCAGGCTAATTCTGACTTCTGGAAGAAGAAATATGTTCCTCCTCTGAAGAAATCCAAGAAGAAAACCGCAGCCTGGAAGAAGGCCACTCCTCAGGAAGAATGGTTTGAACAACCGGGATCAGATGGCTTAGAGGTATAACTTGACTTTTTTTGCCGCCTCTTTATTCACCTTTTTGACGACAACCATTCATAGGACGAGACAGAGACCAGCCACGCCAACCCCCTGAGGTAACTTATGTTTCATCTGCCTCACACTACTTTGTACCCCAGAAGATACGGCGGGTCGTTCGAAAAGTTCCCATTTCTCATCCTCTTGCTTACTTAGACCCCCAATTTCTTTTGAAAAAGCAACAGCAAGCCGCCCAACGCCAGACCCGGAGCGCCGGCTCTACCGTTCTCATGTACGGGTTGCCTAATTCTCCGGCTCAGAGGAAACGTCTAGCTGAGGTAGACATTCCTTCTCTGCTTGATTTTACTAATCCTTCCTTTGTAATTCCAAAATTGCTTTACGTTATCTGAACTGTTTTTCAGGGATCATCTCCTTCGTCTGGCGATTCTACGACCACTGCTCTATCGCCTCCAAAGATTAACCCGCTGTATGTGCTTTTCACGCCTTATGCACGAGTATTTTGTGGTTGTAAACCTTGGTCTCTAATATTTATGGGCTCAAGCTAAGCGAAGGAAAACCAACAAGTCCTCCCCTGGCCCTAATGCTCAAGACCCGGAGCCTGCCAAGCCGGATGCTCCTATGCTGGATGTTGATCCCTTGGCGGCTTCTAGAGAGGCACCTGAGGAAACTTGCCCTTCCGCAGACCCGGTGGCTGACGATATGACTCCTGAGAGTCCTCCGAAGGACCATTCCAAGCCGTCAAGCCCTGCAAAGGTTGTTGATAAAGCAACTACTCCAGACGTCTTGATTACTGGCACCGGCTTCCACTCTCCTCAACCTCATGTGGTAACAAAGCATAGTGAGACGACTGAGGCCTCCAAGAAGCTGGAGTTTGAGTTCCCCGCCCTTGAGAAGATGACAACTGACGAACTTCATGTTGGTTATATGAGCCGCTTGTCCATAGCCGGGACCTGGAGCTCAAGCTTGTCAATTTACTGAAGAAGAAATATGAGGTATTTTTTACTCTCCTTATACCCTTACGTAGCCCCTAAGAGCCGGGTTAATATTGGCTGATGATAATCCGGGTCTTCAAAACCTGTTAGAAGTAGAAATGCTTAGCCTGTAGGCCTCAACTTACTTAGAAGTAATCGCAAATCGTCATTCATAGCCCCCAAGGTCCGACTCAAATTTGATAACATTGAACCGGAGCTTTATTGAAGATAGCTATTAGAGCCTATTGTAGCCCCCAAGGGCTGGCTCAATCTTATTAAATTTGAGTCGGATCTTTTCCTTGGAAACCAGTTGAAAAGCCAAAGTGTAGCCCCCAAGTTCCGGGTTAACTTGATAAAGATGATCCAGAACTGCCTTTTAATCTAGCAGATCGAATGGACATTAGCCCCCAAGTGTCATACATATTGCTTGCAATTTGTTTGAGACTTGCTGAGTCTTTTAAACTTCTCCTCCTGACGGCTCATGCCATACTTTGATATGTCACAGGAAGCTTTAAACGAAGCCGGGTCAAAAGTGGCCGGCTTAAAGAATCATCTAGCCGCGCAACAAGCCGCCCGAAGTGAAGCAGATGAAAAATGTCGTCTCCTCTCCGTAGAACTGGCCAAGATCAAGGCCGACTTTGCAACCTTCAAAGAGTCTGCTAAAGCTAAACAAGCCACCTTAACTCAACGAGCGGATGATGCTGACCAGTGGCTGATGATCGTGTCTGATGAGCTGTACTCTTTGAAGCGCCATATTAAGAAGATGACAGCCGCCATCTTTGGTAAGTATTTGATAGCTTAACCCAATTTGTGTATGTCTTCTTGTACTGGCGACTTATGATGAATAATCCATCTTATGTAGGTCCAAGGAGCCGCCAACTTGCTTCTGACGGCTTGTTGCCCCTGAAGGCGATTTATACTCTGACGGAACAGCTTTATTGTGGGGCTATTTGCACAATCAAGGCTATGCTCTATAAGGATACCAACCCCTCAACTATGAAAGGAGTCTTAGAGCTTTTTTCTACACTCCCGGAGCAAATCGTAGAGTTGAAGAAATCAGCCGCTCGACAGGGAGCTATTGCAGCTATAAGTCGGGCGCTGGCCTTTGCTCTGGAGTTGACTCCTGCAGATATGATGGACGGGTTTCCATCCAAAAAAGATGATGGCTCCGAGTTTACGGACGTTGACTATGCACGGTGTGTGAAGGATTCCAAAGTCCTTGCCTTCGTATTAGCAGAAGAGGTCAACTTGGCGACTTATCAGGCGGCTTACAACACAGATCAGAAGAGAAACTATGGCCACCTCTTTGAGTCTAAGGATCTGACACCCGCCCGCAGTAAGCACCTTTTTGCTTCTAAACTTGACCCGTCCCCCTTCTTTGAAGAAGGAAACTATGCAGCTTTAACCCACTACAACTGGGACTTGGACCATCTTCAGATCAAGGAGGTTGAAAACCCGGAGCAGGGTGACCCGCCGGCTAGCTAAAGGAGTTGGGAACGCCGTTGATAGCCGACTCTTTGTGACTCACCATGAGCGCTGTAAAAAACTTTTAAGATATTTTTGGGCTCCACAAAGATCATATGTAATAAACTGGTAGTAACTTTGCCTTTGCTTGAACTGTGCCATCGTGCACATATTAAATAGTCCGGCTTAATATATATATATATCATCTTCCTTGCACTTCATATTGGATGCTTACCGACTCCTGGCAGCTTAATTGACCTGCAAGAATAGATGTATCTTGACATTATTAGGAGGACGGCTTAAAAGCATAACCCAAAAGATTTTGTATCTTCCTAACATGTTTTTCAAAAACGGCTCATGTGCCGGTTCTACTAGGCTGACTCGTCACATAAAAAACAATCAAGATAGTGTGTAAGCTACATCTGGTGGGTGAGAAGCCCCCTGGATGATCAAGTTGACTTGTCAACTTTTTGGCTTAAGAGCCGGCCGATAAGGTCTGATAAGCTACACCCGGAGGGTGGGAAGCCCCCTGTATGGCTATGTTGACTTGTCAACATTTTTGGCTTAAGAGCCGACTGATAGGGTCTGATAAGCTACACCCGAAGGGTGGGAAGCCCCCTGGACAACCAAGTTGACTTGTCAACTTTTTTGGCTTAAGAGCCAGCCGATAGGGTCTGATAAGCTACACCCGGAGGGTGGGAAGCCCCCTGGACGGCTATGTTGACTTGTCAATATTTTTGGCTTAAAAGCCGGTTGATAGGGTGTGATAAGCTACACCCGGAAGGTGGGAAGCCCCCTGGACAACCAGGTTGACTTGTCAACTTTTTTGGCTTAAGAGCCGGCCGATAGGGTCTGATAAACTACACCCGGAGGGTGGGAAGCCCCCCGGACGGCTATGTTGACTTGTCAACATTTTTGGCTTAAAAGTCGGCTAACAGGGTCTGACAAGCTACACCCGGAGGGTGGGAAGCCCCCTGGACAACCAAGTTGACTTGTCAACTTTTTTGGCTTAAGAGTCGGTCGATAGGGTCTGATAAGCTACACTCGGAGGGTGGGAAGCCTCTTGGACGGCTATGTTGACTTGTCAACATTTTTGGCTTAAAAGCTGGCTGCCCGGGTCTGATAAGCTACACCCGGAGGCTGGGAAGCCCCCTGGACAACCAAGTTGACTTGTCAACTTTTTTGCATGGATGAGGATATGCGAAATGGCAGAGGCCCCGGCTTGTAGGGATGCTACTTTATTCATATATAAATATGATATGTACAATGATAGTATGCAATGTCTGTTGGGAGACGTAGTAGTAAATCAAAATTTTCCTACGTGTCACCAAGATCTATCTATGGAGAAACCAGCAAACGAGCGGGGAGAGATTGGATCTTCATACCTTTGAAGATCGCTAAGCGGAAGCGTTGCTAGAACGCGGTTGATGGAGTCGTACTCACAGCGATTCAGATCGCGGTAGATCCGATCAAGTGCCGAACGGACGGCACCTCCGCGTTCAACACACGTGCAGCCCGGTGACGTCTCCTACGCCTTGATCCAGCAAGGAGGGAGGAGAGATTGAGGGAGAGCTCCGGAAACACGACGGCGTGGTGGCGGTGGAGCTGCGTGGTACTCCGGCAGAGCTTCGCTAAGCACTACGGAGAACGAGGAGAGGGAGGAGTAGGGCTGCACCAGGGAGGAGATGAACTCGTGTGTTGTGCAGCCCCAAATACCTCCACTATATATAGGAGGAGGGGAGGAGAGGTGCTGCGCCCTAGGGTTCCACCCTAGGGGTGGCGGCAGCCTCCAGAAGCCCATCTGGCCGGCGGCGAGGGCAGGGAAAGGTGGAGGCGCCCTAGGGTGGGCCTTAAGGCCCATCTAAGCCTAGGGTTTGCCCCCTCCACCCTTGCTGCGCCTTGGGCTGGGGTGGGAGGCGCACCAGCCCACCTAGGGGCTGGCTCCCTCCCACTCTTGGCCCATGGAACCTTCCGAGGCAGGTGGGCCCACTTGATGGACCCCCGGAACCCTTCCGGTGGTCCCGGTACACTACCGGAGACACCCGGAACACTTCCGGTATCCAAAACCTCACTTCCTATATATCAATCTTCGTCTCCGGACCATTCTGGGACTCCTCGTGACGTCCGGGATCTCATCCGGGACTCCGAACAACCTTCGGTAACCACGTACACTATTTCCCTATAACCCTAGCGTCATCGAACCTTAAGTGTGTAGACCCTACGGGTTCGGGAGACACGTAGACATGACCGAGACACCTCTCCGGTCAATAACCAACAGCAGGATCTGGATACCCATGTTGGCTCCCACGTACTCCACGATGATCTCATCGGATGAACCACGATGTCAAGGATTCAATCAATCCCGTATACAATTCCCTTTGTCTATCGGTATGGTACTTGCCCGAGATTCGATCGTCGGTATCCCCATACCTTGTTCAATCTCGTTACCGGCAAGTCTCTTTACTCGTTCCGTAATACATCATCCCGTGACTAACTCCTTAGTCACATTGAGCTCATAATGATGATGTCTTACCGAGTGGGCCCAGAGATACCTCTCTGTCACACGGAGTGACAAATCCCAGTCTCGATTCGTGTCAACCCAACAGACACTTTCGGAGATACCCGTAGCGTACCTTTATAGTCACCCAGTTATGTTGTGACGTTTGGCACACCCAAAGCATTCCTACGGTATCCGGGAGTTACACAATCTAATGGTCTAAGGAAACGACACTTGACATTGAAAAGCTTTAGCAAACGAACTACACGATCTTGTGCTATGCTTAGGATTGGGTCTTGTCCATCACATCATTCTCCTAATGATGTGATCCCGTTATCAACGACATCCAATGTCCATGGTCATGAAACCGTGACCATCTATTGATCAACGAGCTAGCCAACTAGAGGCTCACTAGGGACACGTTGTGGTCTATGTATTCACACATGTATTACGGTTTCCGGTTAACACAATTATAGCATGAACAACAGACAATTATCATGAACTAGGAAATACAATAATAACCATTTTATTATTGCCTCTAGGGCATATTTCCAACAATGTCGAGTCTTAACAACTTAGGTGTAATAAGGCCGCAGATGCGCTATGTTCCATGGCCGGCGAGTCTCCTGCCCCGAGGTATCCGAGTCATCCTGAATGTCAATGAGATAATACGACCCGTTGTTGAGATTTCTACTGACCACGAAAGGTCCTTCCCATGGAGGAGATATCTTATGCATATTTGTCTGGTCTTGAATCAGCCGCAACACTAAGTCGTCTTCTTGAAACATCTTGGTCTTGACTCTGTGGCTATGATAGCAGTGCAGGTCTTGCTGATATATCGCCGAACGAGCAGCCGTCAGTTCTCGTTCCTCCTCCAAGGCATCCAATGCGTCTTGACGCGCCGTCTCATTGTCCGTCTCAACATAAGCCGCCACTCGTGGCGAGTCATGCCGGATGTCACTTGGTAACACGGCCTCTGCACCGTAAACCATGAAGAAAGGTGTATAACATGTTGATCTGTTGGGGGTAGTCCTGATGCTCCATAAGACGGATGGCAATTCCTCCACCCAACAACCCGGCGTTTTCTGTAAAGGAACCATAAGCCGGGGCTTGATACCTCTCAAGATTTCTTGGTTAGCACGCTCCGCCTGACCATTGGACTGTGGATGAGCAACCGCGGAAACATCAAGTCGGATGTGTTCGAGGTCGCAGAATGTTTTCATATCCCCCTTGGACAAGTTTGTGCCATTGTCCGTGATGATGCTGTGAGGGTAACCAAAATGGTAGATCAGCTTTTTGATAAATTGAACTGCCGTAGCCGCGTCACACTTGCTGACTGACTCAGCCTCTACCCACTTGGTGAACTTATCAACTGCCACCAAGAGGTTCGTTTTCTTATCCTTGGATCTCTTGAAAGGCCTAACCATATTGAGCCCTCAGACTACAAACGGCCAAGTAATTGGTATCATGTGCAGTTCTTGAGCCGGAACATGAGCACGTCGGCCAAACTTTTGACAGCCGTCGCACTTGCAGACCAGATCCTCTGCATCCTTGTGAGCCGTTAACTAGAAGAAACCATGCCGGAAAGCCTTAGCTACCAGAGATTTTGAGCCGGCGTGATGCCCGCAATCACCAGCATGAATTTGATTTAAGATTTCCTTACCCTCTTCTGGTGAGACACAACATTGAAACACTCCAGTGACACTACACTTGTGTAACTCGCCATTGACTATCGTCATGGATTTAGACCGTCGGGTTATCTGTCTGGCCAGATATTCATCATCAGGTAACTCGCCTCGAGTCAAATACGCCAAGTAAGGCATAGTCCAATCTGGAATAGCATGTAGAGCCGCCACCAATTGTCCCTCCAGGTCGGGAACAGCCAAATCTTCCTCTGATGGTAATTTGACAGTCGGGTGATGTAAGACGTCCAGAAAGATATTGGGTGGCATCGGCTTTCGTTGAGAGCCTAATCTTGACAGGGCGTCAGCCGCCTCGTTTCGGCGACGATCAATGTGATCCACCTGATAACCTTTAAAGTGACCAGCAATGACATCCACCGCCTGACGATAAGCCGCCATCCGCGGATCCTTGGAATCCCAAGTGCCCGACACTTGCTGAGCCACAAGATCTGAGTCGCCGAAGCACCTTACCCGGCTTAAGTTCATCTCCTTAGGCACCCTGAGGCCATGAAGCAGGGCTTCATATTCAGCTACATTATTAGTGCAAGGGAACATCAACCGGAGCACATAACAGAACTTATCACCTTTGGGAGACGTTAAGACAAACTCTTCCCCTGATCCTTCCATCTGCTTGGATCCATCAAAGTGTATTGTCCAGTATGTGTTATCCGGCTTTTATTTGGGCGCCTGACACTCTGTCTAGTCATTTATAAAATCCACAAGGGCTTGAGACTTGATAGCTGTACGAGGTACGTATTTCTGATTGAGAGGTCCCAGCTCCAATGCCCACTTAGCAGTCCTCCAGTGGCTTCTCTATTTTGAATTATATCCCCCAACGGAGCAATGCTAACCACGGTGATCTGGTGCCCTAGGAAGTAATGCTTTAATTTGCGATTGGCCATGAACACCCCATACACTAGCTTGTACCAATGTGGATATCTCTGCTTGGACTCTGTCAGGACCTCACTTATATAATAAACCGGACTCTGAACCGGATATTCTTTCCCTGCCTCCTTGCACTCGACCACAATTGCAGCGCTGACAGCCCTGTTGTTAGCCGTCACATATAAGAGCAAGGGCTCTTTCTTAGCCGGAGCAGCTAAAACCGGCAGCTCAGTGAGCCGCTTCTTGAGTGCCTCAAACGCTTCACCCGCCGCCGTACTCCAGACAAAATTGTCTGTCTTTTTCATCATTTGATATAGAGGGATGGCTTTCTCACCAAGGCGGCTTATAAACCGGCTCAACGTGGCGATCCGCCCTGCCAGGCGTTGGACATCATTGATGCAAGCCGGCTCCACCAGGGAGGTGATAGCCTTGATCTTATCCGGGTTGGCTTCAATACCATGCTCAGAAACCAGAAATCCCAAGAGCTTGCAAGCCGGAACACCAAAGACACACTTTGCTGGGTTAAGCATCATCTTATAGATCCGCAGATTGTCAAAGGTTTCCTTAAGTCATCAAGCAGGGTCTCCTTCTTCCTTGACTGGATCACAATATCATCCACATAAGCATGAACATTGCGTCCAATCTGATCGTGAAGACAATTCTGCACACAACGCTGATAAGTCGCCTGGGCACTCTTGAGCCCAAAAGGCATGGACACATAGCAGAAGGCTCCAAAAGGCGTGATGAAAGCCATCTTTTCTTGGTCCTTAACCGCCATCTTGATCTGATGATACCCCGAATAAGCATCCAGGAAGCATAAACTTTCGTAACCCGCCGTAGCATCAATGATTTGATCAATACGAGGGAGAGCAAAAGGATCAGCCGGACATGCCTTATTAAGATCCGTATAGTCCACACACATACACCACATGCCGTTTTTCTTGAGCACAAGCACTGGGTTAGCAAGCCACTCCGGGTGAAAGACCTCGACGATGAAGCCCGCTGCTAAGAGCCGGGCGACCTCTTCCCCAATGGCCTTGCGTCTCTCCTCGTTGAACCGTTGTAGAAATTTCTTGACGGGTTTAAACTTAGGATCCACATTAAGGTTATGCTCAGCGAACTTTCTCGGTACACCCGGCATGTCAGAAGGTTTCCATGCAAAGATGAATTCGATAAGCGCGCTTTCCTATTTGGGATCCATGTTGGCCCTAATAATGAACTGTTTGGATGAGTCACCCGGAGTAAAATCCACCGCCTTGTTATCATCCGCCGAAAATTTGAGGGGCGGATCAACCTCTATGGTAGGCTTCTTTAGCGGGGTCATATCCTCCGGGTCAACATTTTCCTTATAGAACTTGAGTTCTGCCTCAGCACAACTAGACTCCGCGTAAGCCGCGTCCCCTTCTTCGCACTCAATAGCCGTATTCCGATCACCATGAATAGTAATCGTGCCTTTAACCCGGGCATCTTGAGTTGTAAGTAGACATAACAGGGCCTAGCCATGAACTTAGCATAAGCCGGTCGTCCAAAAATGCATGATAAGGGCTTTTGATTTTGACCACTTCAAACCACAAGGACTCCACCCTGTAGTTGTACTCGTCACCAAAGGCGACTTCCAAAGAAATCCTGCCCACCGGGTAAGCTGACTTGCCCGGTACTACACCATGAAAAACTGTTGATGAGGGCTTAAGGTCTTTATCAAGCAGCTTCATCCGCCGGAAGGTATCATAATACAGGATGTTGATGCTACTGCCACCATCCACGAGTACCTTATTCACCATATATCCTCCCACTTGGGGGCAACTACCAGGGCTAGCCGCCTTGGGTCATCAACGTGCGGCGGATGATCCTCCCGGCTCCATGTTATGTCATACTCACACCACTTCAAGTATTGTGGCAGAGCCGACGCGACTACGTTGATCGCTCGCTTGTGCAATTTCTGATCCCGCTTGTTAAGGCTAGTCGTAAAAACATGATACTGGCCCGAACTGAGCTGCTTTGGATTACTTTGATACCCGGACTGTTTATGCTGTTGCGGATTGTTGTTACCAGAATGCTGAGGATGTCCTCCTTGGCTGCCCTGGCCATGATGATCGGGCCCTGAGCCACCGGATGCAAACCCGGCTCCTGCCCCGCCCGAGCTTGAGCCGCCGGGCGGGCCACCACCATTGTTGTTGTGCTGCTGCGGATTGTAGTATTTGAACTTCCGCATGATGTGGCACTGACCCCATGTGTGCCCTGCAGCTCTATCGGGCCAGTTGTGCCCCGGACAGGGTTTATTAAGCATTTCCTCCAAATTGAAAGGAGTCTTATTTCTGTTAAAAGGCGGTCTGAACTTCCCATTGCCCTTCGGATGATTCTGGCCGGCGCTGGCATTGGCCACCAGTTCTGACCCGTCATCCGGGTTCTTCCGCTTGCTCTGGTTACCGTTACTTGCCGCACCCTTGCCCTGGTTGTTCTTTTTACCTTGGCCGGGCTTCTCCTCATCAGAGCCTAGATCCTTCGTGTTATCAGAGTCAGCATACTTTGTGAGAGCCACCATGAGTTCTCCCATGTCTTGACACGTATGCTTGAGCCGGCCGAGCTTCTGCTTCAGAGGGACGAAGTGACAGTTCTTTTCTAGGATCAACACCGCTTGAGCCACCGTGATCTGTTCAGATGAGTGGATGATGGTCGACACCCGTCAGACCCAATGATGAGCCGACTCATTCTCCTGCTAGATACAATGATCGAGATCCACAATTGTCATAGGCTGTTTGCAAGTCCCTTGAAAGTTTTTGATGAACCTTGCTCTTAACTCAGCCCATGAATTGATGGTATTGGGTGGCAAACCCTTTAACCACGTGCGATCCGGACCTTCAAGCATCATGATGAAATATTGAGCACACACTGCTTCATTGACATCCAACATTTCCATAGCTAGCTCATAGCTTTCGATCCAGGCCTCCAGAGGTAAGTCGGCAGTGTAATTCGGGACTTTGCGAGGTGCCGAGGTCCTTTGAAATCCTTCAGCAGCCGCTCGTTCTGTAGAGCCGGTGCTAAGCATGGTACTCCCACGGCCCTGGTGATCGCTCCCGCTCCTACTGATATGGAGGGCGCGGGCTCTTGGTGAGCCGTCGTGGCCAAAGCCGCCGCCTCTTGCTGGTTTCTCGCCCGGTTTATGAGCGCTTGTGCATCTAGAGCCGCCTGATCATCCCCTGGGGTCCCCCTGTGTCGATCGCTGCTGGAAACTATCGGCGACTCATAGCGTCGGCTAAAGCTGCGGCTGGGGAGGGGGGTTGAATGAACGTGGCTCCGGCTGTAAGCATATTTCTCCTGCTGGGCCATCGCCGTCTCAAGGTACCCAATGGTGTTCCGTACCTCTTCTGCAAAAGGCGCCTCATCTGGAATAGGGATTGTTTCAAGCCGGGTGGCCGCAACCACCATGTTTTCCACCGGGTTGGAATAATGGCCCGCCGGCGTCGGAAACACCGCTGGTGAAGCCTGGTTTCGTCGAGGCGGGTTAAGCTGCTGTCGAGCCGGTGGCCGACTTCCAGGCACATCCGCTGCTCGTCCCGTTCTTGGCGTGTTAAAGAGATTCCTAGCCTCATAATTTTCTGGTAAGTGGGATTGATGCCTCATCCGCTGCACCGCAGCCGCTGATTGTTTCTCTAGCTCAAGGCGGAAAGCATCCGTCCTAAGGCGCTCTGCCTCCGCCTCCATCTGAACCTTTAACTCGGTTATCCTCTGCTGCTCCTATGCCATCCGGTCCTTGAGTCTTGCGATCTCCAAGTTTCGAGCGGCTTCATTATCTGGTGTGACTTCAGTGGCCATCAGATTTGCGAGCTCGTTCATTAGATCCAGGAGAACTTGAGCCGGCGGCGGATCAGCTCCCGTGTTTGTTGCTTCGGCGGCCATGCTGCTCGTGCCTGGGGCTGACCCTGCCATGAACACAGCCGCATGAACCGGCAACCTGAGATCGTACGGCTCAAACCGTTTCGACTTAGGGTAAGGCTCGTCGTAGCCCCCGAGCCCGCCATTGTGAAGCTGGTAGATCGATTCTGCTTCTCCGCACGAAGATCCGTCTTCTGAATAGACAAGGGTCTCCTGCGATGTAGAAGCCTCAAGATCCATACCTTGAGTAAAGCCCACGAAGACGTGCTTCCGGCTCGGGTTAACACGGGCGGGTTGCACATATTGGGCGGGTTGAGCGCGCCGAGCCGGCTCGACGATGTCGGTGGAGACGTCCGGCCCAGGTGTAGATCCGCCGATTTTGCCGATGAAGACGTGGACTCCGCCAAAGGGAACCCGGAATCCAAATTCGACAGAGTCGGCCTTAGGACCCCAGCCGGCGTCGTCGATGTAGATCCGTCTGCGACGACTCTTGTTGATCCTTCCGACCATGTATCCCTCAACCCCTGGGAGAGAGCCCTTTGAAAACTCAACACCACCAAGCGCGAGCCCCACGATGGGCGCCAACTGTCGTGGTTTTCTCACGGCAGATGTTCGGGTGAACGGACTTGGATTCGAGGCCATTGCTAAGGTGATGGACTCAAAGGGGTTGATTGGGACGAAGGACACGGGTTTACCCAGGTTCGGCCCCTCAAGTCGAGGTAACAGCCTACGTCCTGCTTGTGTTTATATTGCTTGGTGTATCGATTACAAGGGAGCTGATTGCTTGACCTAGTTCTCGATATCTCATCTCCCTAAGTCGCCCTGGGTCTCCCCTTTACATAGGAGGTCAAGACCAAGGGTCATACAAGTCGTAACCGACTCTCACAATCGTGTCTGAGTCTATCTCTACCTTATCTTGCCTTCCTGACCAAGTTGTCTCCGGGCGGCTCACCCGCCCGGGCCTTCTTACCTTCTCTGTCCAGGCCACGTCCCGTCCCATCTTGTCAAGCCGCCAAACGTCTTGGGCTTAAGTCTTCATGGCCCGCTCTTGGGCTGGTGTACGAGCCGCCTGGTGTGACCCGGAGCCTCAGGGGCGGGTCTCACCGTGGGGTTATATCCCCAACAGAGGTAGGAGGTGATCTAGGGTTCCCCGGGTGGTGGCCTCCCATATTATATTTTGACCATTCAATTTTTTGATAAAAATGCATTAAGTCCTTTTTTTGTGGGAAAAAATACAATAAGTCTGATGACACCATTTTCATTCGACTCGCACTGTTATACATTCATTAGCAGTTTATAAGTTGGAAACAATAACTATTTCGTTTGTTTGAGATATAGGTTAGAACTTGGTGACTTTTCTTAAGGATCAAGGCTGGTGAAATTTGACCTGGCGTTTTCCACAGCGCCAGTTTTTCTTGGATCTTCCACGGCGCCAGTAGTACATTCCACTTGCACGGCACAGGCTGGTCATACGTAGTCGCACGGTCGCGGCCCCAGAAGTTTGACCGTAGGCTATAGCCATGGGGCGCAGAAGTTCCCCGGGTGGTACCTGGTCGCGGCCATCCAGCATCGATCCTACAGCTACACCGGCAGTGGCCACCAGGTACGTACCGCGAGACGGCCGGGCGCGCGCGGCGGGTGGCAGAAGGGTATCCCGGATGCCACGGCACCAGTGGCGACAAGACCAGACGCACGGTGCGGGCAGGGATACGAGGACGTGACCGGCCTCGAATTGTATATTGGTTTCGCCGTATTCAATTCACTATCGCCGCCGTACGTGTGGTTTGATGACACGCCAACGCCAAGGGTACCCAAGTTGACTTGGATTCCACGTACAGCAGAGGATGGCCGGCCGGTCGTTGAAGAGATGCTCCGCAGACCATGCACAGGGACTTGATCGTACGTACGTGCAGCGTACTGCTCGTCGTTGTCAATTCTGCTTGCACTGGATTTACGATTACTAGTAGAGTTTTAAACCAAGTGCCTGGGTAAGAATGGTACTGTGCGGTTATGTTGTTGCAGGTGTTCATAATTTGGTCCTCGGTAGTTTAGGTCGCTATATGAAGGATTTGTCAGGGCATCTCTAATGGCAATCACAAAACAGAGGCCCATGAATATCTCCAGACACGGAATGATTGCCGAACGGAGGCCTTTCAACGTTACCCGGGAGATGATTTGTGACACGCATGTGCGGAGGCACCCAGTCCCTTTCGCGCGTTTTTCTATTTAGACATTCGATTTTCGACCATTCATATCTTCTGATTAAAAAGACCAAATTATGTTTTATTTATTCGTGTTTCTCGTGACGAGACTTTCAAATGAGATTCATTTTAAATATGTTATGACAATTTTCGAGAAAAAGATACATTCCAAATGTTGAAACTTATTACAAAATGGTCGAGGGGATCCAAGCCAAATCACGAGGCAATCGAGCGCGTGGGTACCGCTTGACATGTGTGTGGCCTCACAACTGCGTGCCCCTGCGTATTTCTAAATGTTATCTTTTATTTTTGAGATGTGGATTGTGTTTTTTTACGAGGCAAATGTGGATTGTGATTGACTGTGGGTCAGAGGGATCAAGAGAATTTTTCTTTCGTGAAAGTCGTGGGGTGTGGAGAAATATTATTCAATTAACAGCGGGACGGATATACGTCTAGACACCCCTCATATTTGGTTCCGGACTAGGGGATTTGAGGTGCTTCCGATATTCGCGAACAATCGAGGATCCATGTTGAATGTCTATGCATATGAAAGATTTGACGAAATCATTTATTAAGAAGTCTTCCTTCCATAGCACTTTCGACTGGACGATCCATTTCATCCGCCACGGTCTATTTGGGTCATCGCGGACAAAAGAGAAGACCAAACGTGTCGACCCATTCTCGAAACGTGTCTTTTCCCGGTCGCGCCAGCCCATTTCAGGCCCAAATTAGGGGCTGAAAGCGTCGGCGCGACCCTTTCATGTCTGCGCCCGTCCACACATGATGCCCGGTCAACAACCAGCGGCGTCTTTATTAACGACGATCGTCCACCGCGGGCCTATTCGCCAGCGACCCCAGGCGTCCCTTTTTAACTCGAGCGTGCCGCGGGGGAGGGGGGCTCTTTCGGAAGCCGCCCCCATCTACCCACCCGTTGGTCCCCTGCCAGTGACAAACCCTAGCCACCACCATGGGCTTCTTCTACGGCTCGAGCTCTGGCAAAGACAAGGGCAAGGCCCCCGCCGTCCGTGTCCACGCGCTCCTGTCACCGGTGTCTTCCCGTTCGCCTCGGCAGTGGATCAGACAGTGCACCAGGCGAGGTGGCACTGGGAGCACCGCATCCCCTTCCCCTATCCTGACGTCACCCTGCCGCACAACTAGCATTTCGATACGGAGAGGATCCCAATGCCAGCGGTGGAGCGGTCCGTGCGGACGCATGCGGAGGAGGTGAGGCGTCGGCGGCAACAGCTGACGCCAAGCCGACGACGCAAGCCCTGGTACGCTACAGACTCTCCTAAAATGGGAGGCCTGGTTTGCGTGGGAGCACGAGGCACAGCGCCAGCATGGCATCCGCGACGTGGTGCCTCGACCACCGCCGCCCCTCGTTGTGCGCGAAGAGGACCAGGAGGCGGAGGCCGCGTACCAAAATGCGTTGGCGGCCGTACTCCATGCAAGCAAGGAGGAAGCGTGCCTCCAGGTGGAGGAGGAGAAGACGGCTTACCATGCGCGAATGGTGGAGGTATTGGCACTCTCCGTTGCTGGCGACGGCATCGTGCCGCTGCTTGCCCTCAAACCCGAGCAGTAAGTCTGGGACGGGGTGGTGCGCGAGTGGGTCGGCGCATCACCCGTCTGGTTGGTGCGACGCCGGAGCAGGAGGTGGCCTATCTCGAGCACTAGCGATAGCGACGGCTCGTAGAGGAGCGCGGAGAGGTCGAGCGGCTCAAGCGGCTGGAGCGCGAGGCCAAAGCTGAGGAGCATGAGCGTTGTACCGCCTAGCTAGCACCGGTGCAACCACTGACGAACAACATCGCCGCCGCCTGGGAGACAGCCTTCCCCTGGGCTGGCCCCGCGCCGACACTTGTCGACCTCATCGGCCGCGATGACGACAAGGAGGAGGACGCCTAGGGTAGTGTGCCTCCTCGTTTTTATTTTATGTAATCTATTTAACGCAATGTGGACTCTTGGGACTATCGCCGACTTTTGAGGCCGGTAGTAATGTTTGATTAATGTGTTTTATGCTTTCAAAATATTTATTATGTTTTTTCGTGCCGCCTAAAATGGGTTATGGCCGCGTTGGGCGCAAGCGTCGAGCCAATTATAAAAGCGGATATGGATGTTCGCTGGACCGTCCCAAACGGGCAAAACGTGGACAAAACGCGCGTCCGTTTGGTTGGAGTTGCTCTCAAAGATCCCTTCCACCTCCTCAGTTTGTGACAACTGAGTTGCAACTAGGTAATTTTTCCTTTTTTAGATCCGTTATGTTAAAACGTTTTATCTCTTAAACCGTGCTTTGAAATCTTGATCCATTTTCACCGTTGGGTTTCACGCGTCAAGATCTTCAAAACTAGATTCCATGTGTCGCAGAAGGAAAAAAGGGAAATGTGTTGTTTTTCCGTTTTTCGAGAGGCACGATCGTTCCTCTCGCTGAAGCAGATCCGTGCTTTCCAAGGAGGAGAAAAAGAAAACACGTTTTCCCCTTTCTGATAGGCACGTCTGTGTGCCTCTCGCGAAAGCAAATCCATGCCTCTTATAAAAGCAAAAATGCGCCTCTCGAGGGACGAAAAAAAGAAAACGCGTTTTTCCCTTTTCGAGAGGTATAGACGTGCCTTTCGCTGAAACAAAATCGTGCCTCTCGAAGAACGAAAAAAAACATGTTTTTTCCCGAGAGGAACGACCGTTCCTCTCGTGAAAGCAAAATCATGCCTCTCGAGAATGAAGAAGAAAGAAAATACATTTTTTTCCTTCCCAAGAGACACGCCGTGCCTCTCGAGGAACGAAAAAAAATGAAAACGTGTTTTTTTTTGCAAAAAATATACTTTTTTTAAAAAACTATGAAATATCTGTGAAAAACTGAAACGCCGAATAAAAACCATCTAAAAAAAGAAAACACGTACGAAAAAATAAAAAAAATTCTGGAGTAAACACCCAGAACATATACGTGACGGCGGCTGAGAACGCACCAAATGATGATGCATGAGAATGACCCTTCTTCAAAGAGTTACGAAGAAACGCGCCTTAATTAGTTGCTCCTAAGATTTGATGAAACGCGTTGGAGATGGCCGTAGAATGTGACTGGAAGGTAAACAAACTGCCAGCCGGAAGTGTTACTAAAATCTCTTCTGCAAAAACAAAAATCTTGATGGATTGAGCAGTTCAGTAGTGGAAAGTGGTGAACACCCATATTGGAAAAAAAACGTTTGATCATACCAAAGCCTGCAGGTCCCGTTCGTTGGGTGGAGTTATGATTTGTTTCTGTGTACATCGTCGAGTTAACAGCACACTGTCGTCGATTGGTTTTCTCGTTTCATACTACTGTTGGAGTTTGGACAGGCCGGGGGGGACAAGGTATGGGCGGCACCAGCTGCACGGGCGCGCTGCATGCATGGAGACGAGAGCGCGTGCGTCCCATCGGAGCGGCAGAATCCCCATCAAATCACGCCGGCCCGACTGGTCTGCGTGCAACGCGGGGAGGCCACTGTGCCTGATGTGCATGCTACGCTGCTTGGATGCCTCCTGCTCGTGACTACTCCCATCCATACAGTATCCATCCTCTCACAGCCTCGCTCGCTACTACGGTGTGCTGCACGTACGACGTCGATGCACCGGGCCTCAACGGTAGTGGCCATATGGCAGGCCAGGGGCCGGCAATGGTTTCGGGAGGCGGCGTACGCCTATGCCTTGCAGGGCTCATTTGCTTCAAACGAATTCAATTGAATTTCAGCAGGATTGAAATCCTTAGGCTGGCCAACTCGAATGCACGACCTCAAATCATTCGTCCGCGTCCGTTTGGAAATAAATGGACACAAAAACGCGTGATCACAAACGAACAAATGTCTGTTTTCGATCCGCTTTTGATTCATTTCCGATCCAAGTTTGGTTCACATTTGCGGCCAGAAGTAACACGCGGACGGGCGCATCGCGTGCCCTTGTCTTTTCCTAGCCCGTCCGTCTAGGACATAACCCCTTTTCTTCCTTTCCTATCCTCGTTCCTCACTCAGCTCGCTGTCCCTCGCCGTCGCCGATGCCACCCACGCCGTCCACCTTGCCCGTTGGCGGCAGGATCCCTTTTCTTCCTCTCCCTGTTCTCGCTTCGCCCTCCGCCCGCGGTTGTCCACCTTGCTTTGCTGACTGCGAAGGGACTCGACGTGTCCTTTCCGGCCGCGTCCCCACCACGATCACAAGGTGTTCGACGCTTTGCTCGCAAGGTACCATGGATAGAGGGGATGAGTATTTCTTTCACAGATTTGTTTGTTCATCGGACGATTCATCCTTGGACGACGAGGACATAGTGGTGGCAGCATTGGTTGTCCATGACCACATCAGTAGGATGTGACCTCAGTTCACAGGAGTAATCCCCAGCCATGCTCCGACCTTGAACCGCAATAGGGAGAAACGACACACCCTCCTCTATTCTGATTACTTTGAGAATAACGCAATTTACAAACCTCATAATTCTCGTCGTCGCTTTCGAGTGAGGAGGCATGTGTGTTCGGGAGGCAATTGTAGCATATGACCCATACTTTGACTGAAAAGAGGATGCCCTTGGGAAGCTTGGCTTCTTTTCTTATCTGAAATGCTCTGCGGCTATTCACATGCTTCTCTTCTTGCACACAAACTTTGAGTGGTTTTGTTAGACTATTTAATATTTTTAAAATTTTGATTGGGTTGTAATAAACGAAAATGCTTTTTGGAGCTCGGTCTCCATGGAGGCCGGCTTTTGAAAAACCCAAAATTCATGAAAATTCAATTTTTTACATTTCAAAAAAATCTGAAAAAAATATAGATATACATATAGGCATAACAAACATGTGTGTAAATTTTTAGAACGAAATACGTTGAAATGAAGGTGAGGGAGTCCTGAATTAAGGGGTCCTTAGAAGGCCGACCTATATACATGGGCCGGACTATATGGGCCGCTTACCGAACACATGGTTCATTGAAGACCTTATCTCCAAGATGGAAGCTTCGAGAAGTACGGCTTGCGCTCCATCTTTGATGTAGCAAATATGCATGTTTATCTCTTCGGTGTGTAACCAACCATGTGTAAACCCTAGGTACCCTCGGTGTCTATATAAGCCGAAGGGTTTTAGGTTATAGGGACAGAACAACTCATCTGGGGTTAGCTATTCGATCTCGAGGTAGATCAACTCTGTAACCCCTATATCATCAATACAATCAAGCAGGACATAGGGTATTACCTCCATAGGAGGGCCCGAACCTGGGTAAATCCGTGTCCCATATGTCTCCTGTTACCATCGATTCTAGTGTCACAGTTCGAGACCCCCTACCCGAGATCCGCCGGTTTTGACACCGACATTGGTGCTTTCATTGAGAGTTCCTCTGTGAGCACTCAAGGGATCGATGTCTCGCCTTGTCATCAGCGAAGAGGTCCGTAATATGGACATTTTTGTCCCCGGACAGATCTTCGCCTTCGGCAGCATGGTGCTACACGCCGACCCGACCGACCATCTAGGCCGAGTCGAGAGCTTCGCCCCTGATTGAGAGGTCAGATTTGGGAACCTAGAGTTCCTCGTAGACTCTCAGGGCGACTTGTCACTAACCGGGCTTGCGACTTCGCTTGCCATGCCCGAAGACTCTAAGGCTTTAATCTCGAGTTCCTTCTCCGGTCACACCAGTGGGGTCAACCACGATGGTGTGCCCACTCCTGGTCCGGATCCGGCTTCAATGCCGGAAGGCCGGACACTTGTTCTTTCCGAACATCCATCTCGTTCGGACGCATCGGGGGTCAACTCCGAAGGTTCCGAACAGTATAATACGATCGAGCCCTCGATGTTCGATGAAGTTCTAGATCGGATCTCGTCGATGAAAATTTCTGATCCAGCCCCGATCTCTATTCGGATCGGCTGCGTATGGGTCAAGAAGAATTTTCCGTCCCACCCACCACCCACCTGATAGCCACAGTCAAATATTTAACTGACATGCTGGACTATGCCTATGATGAGGCAGAATACATGGATGAAGAGGATTGCGCCCCCACCGTTGTTAATACCGAAAGATGGGCCGCCACTTCAATTGATGATGTCTACATGGTGGACACTCCCAATGATGACAATACGCCTAACAATGATGGCAATAAGTCGGGCGACGCACCATCAAGGCGTCGGAAGCCGCATAAGCTGTCCAAAGGCAAGAGAAAAGCCATCATCGGCACCGGGGACGGAGTTACCCCCGAAGACCGTGGCGACCCTGATATCCCCGAACACCTGTTAGAAGGTCAAGAAAGGCCTGAAGACTGGAGCAACCCCGACGACGTCAACGACTCTGAGGACGATAACTACCTCCCCCTGTCGAAGAGGAGGATATCCTGGCAGCCGATGACTTGGACATCCCTGATAGACATGAAGATCAGGAACTGTTCCGACAACAGCTCATAGCGACGACGCACAGCCTGAAAGCTAAGGAACGGCAGCTTAAAGCCGAACAGGATGACCTCAATGATCGATGGACAAGAGTCCTCTCAGCTAAGGAAGGACATGGAGCTGGTCTATCGGACCATCCCAAAAGCTATCCACGAAGAAGGCTGCTGCCACAATTCGACGACGAGCTAACCGATACTCCGTCTTCGAAACATACTCCATACGACATGACAGACCGCCCTCCTCGCAGGCGCGATCGGATGGCTGACGACACCGGCTATAGACCGGCAATACCCCGGAGATGGGGAAAGGAGCCACTAGAGCCCAATGACAGGTTCAACATGCGTGACGACCTAAATTATAGAGCAGGACGTACGAGATCCATCTACGGATCCAGAGACTACTCACCCAATAGACGGGATGGGTACAGACCATGGCTCGAACGAGGTAATAACAGAGACCGGGAATGCAACCGAACGAGAACAGACGCTGATCACAGGCGCAACATAGCTCGGATTCGAGGCACCGCTCACCCACCGTGTTTCACGGATGAGGTGATGCGGCATCAGTTCCCGGAAGGGTCTAAACCCGTGAACATCGAACAGTACGACGGGACAACTTACCCAACCGTATGGATCGAGGACTTCCTCCTCCACATACACATGGCTCGAGGAGATGATCTCCACGCCATCAAAAACCTCTCCCTTGAACTTAAGGGTCCAGCTCGAAACTGGCTAAACTGCCTCCCCCCAAAAACTCCATTGGATGCTCGGAGGACCTGGAGGATGCATTCCGCTCTAACTTCCACGGAACCTAGGTTCGGCCGCCGGACTCCTCTGACCTAAGTAACATCGTACAAAACCCCAGAGAGTCTGCATGACAATTCTGGAATCAGTTCTTGACCAAGAAGAACCAGATTGTCGATTGTCGGGATGCCAATGCAATAGCCTCTTTCAGGCATAATATTCGGGATGAATGGCTGGATCGCCAACTCGGCCAGGATAAACCTCGGACCATGTCCACCCTAACTTCCCTGATGACCCGCTTCTGCGCATGTGAAGACAATTGGCTGGCAAGACGCAGCCACAACTTCGAAGCGCCCAAAATCTCAGAGGTTTGGGATGGTAACGGGAAGCCCAAGCGAAACAAGAACAAGCGTCAGCACAATAACAGTGATGCCGATGATACGGCCCTCAACGCCAGATTCCGTAACTCCTGTCCTGGCCAGCGAAAGAAGCCTCCTAAAGGCAATCACGACGGACCCACCCCACTCGAAAAATTCATGGACAGGCATTGCCAAATACACAGGACCCAAGATAAGCCCGCCAATCACACACACCACAATTGTTGGGTGTTTAAACAGGTCGACAAGCTCCCACCCGAGGATCAAAGCAAGATCCCTCACGGCGAGGACGAGGATGAGCCTCGGGGTCCGATTGGTGGCAATCAAAAGAAATTTCCTCTGAAAGTCAAGATGGTATACATGATATATGCCACCCATATACCCAAGAAGGAGAGGAAGCGCGCCCTTTGAGAGGTCTACACTGTAGAGCCGGGGGCCTCGAAGTACAACCCATGATCGGCATATCCGGTCACCTTTGATCAGCGCGATCACCCGACCAGTATCCATCACGGGGGTTCGTCCGCGCTCGTCCTCGACCCCATTATCGATGGGTATCACCTCACAAAAGTCCTAATGGACGGAGGAAGTAGCCTTAACCTGATTTATTCAGACACGGTGAAAAAGATGGGCATAGACCCGTCACGAATTAAACCCAGTAACACCACCTTTAAAGGGGTGATTCCAGGTGGCAAAGCCCGATCCACGAGCTCCGTTACCCTGGAAGTTGTGTTCGGCTCGCCCAATAACTTTCGCAGCAAAGACTTGATCATCGACATTGTGCCCTTCCGTAGCGGCTATCACGCCCTACTCTGCCGGACGACATTCACTCGTTTCAACGCCGTCTCGCATTACACATACCTCAAGCTTAAGATGCCTGGCCCCAAAGGGGTCATCACTGTTAACGGCAATATGGAGCGATCCTTATGAACTGAGGAACATGCATTGGCCCTCGCGACCGAATTTAGTTACAAAGATGATCGGCAAGTACCGGCATTTGCCGTAAAGGCACGTAAGGTCGGGAAGCGAACTCGGGTTCAGGCTGACCTCCGAGAGCCTTCCTCTCCCCTCAAATAAGGCCTCTTTTATTCGTTTCTTTTTTTGGGATTCATTGGCCTCTTTTATTTTTCATAAAGTCCGGACTCTCATCCCTATTAATAAGGGAATCATAGCTTCCATCATCCTTTCCTCACATGGGACATGCTCTATAATAAAAATCATCACACTTTTATTTACTTACAACTCAAAATAAAAATTACAACTCCATACCTATGAAAAAATATGACTCTATATGCAATATGGAAGTGATGGTGTGCATGTCATAAAAGGAAACGGTGAAAGTTGCTTGGCAATATATCTCGGAATGGCTATGGAAATGCCATAATAGGTAGGTATGATGGCAGTTTTGAGGAAATATATATGGTGGCTGTTTTGAGGAAGGTATATGGTGGTTGTTTTGAGGAAGGTATATGTTGGCTGTTTTGAGGAAGGTGTTTGTTGCACCGGCGAAAGTTGTGCGATACTAGAAAGGCTAGCAAAAGTGGAAGAGTGAGAGTGCGTATAACCCATGGACTGAACATTAGTCATAAAGAACTCACATACTTATTGCAAAAGTCTATTAGTCATTTAAGCAAAGCATTAAACGCATGCTCCTAGGGGGGAGGTTGGTACGAGTGAACCATCACGCGCCCCCGACCCTCACACAAAGGTCGACAATCTATAAACAAGTCATTCTCCGACTTCCTTACATAGCGGTTCATCATACGTGCATGCTACGGGAATCACAAACTTTTACACAAGTATTTTTACCAAATCAAAATTTACATCCTAACATATCTCTTAACATTACCATCTTTATATCTCAAAACTTTATCCAAGGAATCAAACTTCTCATAAATACTCAATGCACTTAATATGGAAGTTTTTATTATATTCCTTTTGGATGCCTATCATATTAGGACTAAATTCATAACCTAGACCAATTACCATGCTGTTTTTAGAAACTCTAAATATAGTATAAATGAGGTACAATAGTTCAAGTATTTCTATAAAACGAAAATACCACCGTGCTCTAAAAGATATAAGTGAAGCATATAGAGCAAAATTGCCCAACTCAAAAGATATAAGTGAAGCACATAGAGTATTCTAACAAATTAAGGATTAAGCGTGTCTCTCTCAAAAGATGTGTGCAGCAAGGGTGATTGTGGCAAACTAACAAGCAAAGACTCATATTATACAAGACGCTCCAAGCAAAACACATATCATGTGGTGAATAAAAATATAGCCACAAGTAAATTTACCGATGGGTTGAAGACGAAACAGGGGATGCGTTCCGGGGCATCCCCAAGCTTAAGCTTTTTGGCATCCTTGAATATGACTTGGGGTGCCTTGGGCATCCCCAAGCTTAGTCTCTTGCCACTCCTTATTCCATAGTCCATCCAATCTTTACCAAAAACTTGAAAACTTCACAACAGAAAACTTGTCAGATCCATTAGTATAAGAAAATAAATCACCACTTTAGGTACTATTGTGAACTCATTCTTTATTTATATTGGTGTTATACATAATATAATATAACTTCTCCATGGCTCATACCACATGATACAGCCCATAGATTCAGCAAAATAGGCAAACAACTCAAAAGAAAACAGAATCTGTCAAAAACAGAACAGTCTGTAGGAAATTGAAAACTTCGTATACTTATGTAACTCAAACAATTATTAAATATTAGGAAAACCTGAAAAATTTATATATAAATCTTGTGTAAAACTTTCAGATCAATTCGACGCTCTGAAAATATTAGAAAATTCCTGGACTGAGCACAAAAGTTTCAGTTTTTCAGCAAGATCAAATCAACAACTACCATAGATCACCCTAAAGATTTTACTTTGGCTCAAACACTAACTAACTTGGCTCAAACACAAATTCAAACACGAAAACACAATTACTACAGAATTAATAATGTGGGAAACACTCAAAAACAGAAATAAAAACAGAACACAAACTATAAAATTGGGTTGTCTCACTACAAACGCTATTGTTTAACACCCCTAGCTAGGCAAAACGCAATAGATCTAGGTATTGTCATAATAAAAATAAGGAAGATCATTCATGATCATCTCATACTCCCTTCTCTCAGCAGCTAATTTCCTTTGTGTCAAGGAAAAATAATCAGAAGGGCTGAATTTAAGAGGATTGGGATCCCTAAGATCAAGTGCGGGAGGGATAGGTTCCTCCTTAGGTCCCTTATAGTGTATAATCAATTCATCATTATAAGATTTCCTTTGGGTAAAGGCCATGAGCCTTTTTTTAAGAATGAACTATAATCCGTTATTTTGGATAGCAAAATTATCATTGAGTTCAGAAATCTTATCAACCAAAACCTCGGTAGGGACTTTCTTTCCCCAAATTTTCATTATGAGCAACTTGATCCGGAGATCGTAGTCTCATTATCTCTTCTTCATTAAAAATGATATCCTCAATAGGGGTACATCCACCATTAATTTTATAATGAGCAAAAATTTCTCTAGCCTCTTTCTAGATAAATCTAAACTCGTGGGCTAGGAATATAATGGAGGTACGCTTAACAGAAGAATTTTGAATATTAGAGAGCTCAAGAAAAATCATTTGTATGCAAGGGTGCATGTGCAAGAATTGTCTCTCAAGTTCACTTATTAACAAAGTTATAGCATCCACAAGACTATTAGTTTTATTGAGAATGGAACCTCCTAAGTTAGAAAGCATTCCCGCACAAGTGAAGAAATCTTGAATAAGACCTTTTCCAATGATATTGCCACTACCTATACGGAACCTTCTTGTATGAATGATAGTATATTCTTCTTGAGGGTTGCCATTATCAAGGGCATCAAAATTCCCCTCAATATTATTACTATCTCTATCATTGAAAGTCTCCCTAGATTTCGACATGGTGGCAAAGCAAACACTCAAGCAAACGAAAGGCAAACGAAAGAAGGGCAAAAAAAGGCAAATCTTTTTGTTATTTTTTGAAAATCGTTTTAGAAGTGGGGGAGAGGAAAACGAGAGGCAAATAGAAAATAAAGTAAATGCAAGAGATGAGTTTGTGATGGGTACTTGGTAGGCTTGATGTGTATCCTCCCCAGCAACGGCGCCAGAAATCCTTCTTGCTACCTCTTGAGCATGCGTTGGTTTTCCCTTGAAAAGGAAAGGGTGATGCAGCAAGTAGATAAGTATTTCCCTCAATTTTTGAGAACCAAGGTATCAATCTAGTAGGAGGAACAAGCAAGTCACCAATGGGTGCACCTACGCAAATAATCAAACTCTTGCACCCAATGCTATAAAGGGGTTGCCAATCCCTTCACGGTTATTTGCAAGGATTAGATCCGATAGAGATAGATGTAACAAGTGCGGAAAGTAAAAGGTAAATAAATTGCAGCAAGTATAGATCTGAGAATATATGATGGAAAATAGACCCTAGATCCATAGGTTTCACTAGAGGCTTCTCTCTTGAAGGCAAATATCATGGTGGATAAATAAATTACTGTCAAGCAATTGATAGAAAAGCAAATAATTATTTAGTTATCCAAGGCAATGATCATGCATATAGGCATCATGTCCGTGACAAGTAGACAGAAACGATTCTGCATCTACTACTATTACTCCACACATCGACCGACTCCTGCCTGCATCTAGAGTATTAAGTTCATGAAGAACAGAGTAACGCATTAAGAAAGATGACATGATGTAGAGGGATAAACTCAAGCAATATGATGAAAAACCCATCTTGTTACCCTTGATGGCAACAATACAATACGTGCCTCGCTACCCCTACTTTGTCACTGGGTGAGGACACCGCAAGATTGAAACCAAAACCAAGCACTTCTCCCATTGCAAGAATTACCAATCCAATTGGCCAAACCAAACCAATAACTTGAAGAGACTTGCAAGGATATGAAATCATGCATATAAGAAATTAGAGGAGATTCAAATAAGATTCATGGATAATCTGAACATAAACTCACAATTTATCGGATCTTGACAAACACACCACAAAAGAAGATTACATCGGATAGATCTCCATGAAGATCATGAAGAACATGGTATTGAAGATCAAAGAGAGAGAAGAAGCCATCTAGCTACTAGATATGGACCTGTAGGTCTGTGGTGGACTACTCATGCATCATCAGAGGGGCAATGGAGTTGATGTAGATGCCCTCCGTGATAGATTCCCCCTCCGGTAGATTACCAGAGAAGGCTCCAAGATTGGATCTCTCGGGAACGGAGGCTTCTGGCGGCGGAAAAGTATTTTCGTCCCTTGTTTTGATGTTGGGGGAATATTTGGGTATTTATAGGGCAATAATTAGGGATAGTAGACTTGCCAAGAGGCGACAAGCCTACTACGCGCAGCTAGGGGTGCCCGCGCCTAGCAGGCTTGTGGCGCCCTCGCACCTCCCCTGACGTGCACTCCAAGCTTGGATGACTTGTTTCCTTCAAAAAAAATTCCTTCCAAAGGTTTAATTCCATTTGGACTCCGTTTAATATTCCATATCTGCGAAACTCAAAAACAAGGAAAAAACACAAAGTGACACTTGGCTCTAGATTAATAAGTTAGTCCCAAAAATAATGTAAAATAGTATATTAATGCATATAAAACACCAAAACAGATAGTATAATAGCATGCTATCATCAAAAATTATAGATACGTTGGAGACGTATCAACATCCCCAAGCTTAATTCCTGGTCGTCCTCGAGTAGGTAAATGATAAAAACAAATTTTTTGATGTGGAGTGCTACCTAACATATTTATCCAAGTAATATTGTTTATTGTGGCATGAATATTCAAATCCATAAGACTCAAAACAAAAGCTTAATATTTATATAGAAACAATAACATTTCAAGCATACTAGCAAAGCAATTGTATCTCTTCAAAATATAATGGCAAACGAAAGTTATCCTTACAATATCATATGGTCTGGCTATGCTCCATCTTCCCCACACAAAGTATTTACATCATGCATAGCCCCAATGAAAAGTCAAGCAATTGTTTTCACACCCATTTTCTCAAACTTTTTCAACTCTCACGCAATACATGAGCGCGAGCCATGGACATAGCATTATAGATGGAATAGAATATGGTGGAGGTTGTCAAGAAAAAGGGAGAAGATAACCTCACATCAACTAGGCATATCAACGGGCTATGGAGATGCCCATCAATAGATATCAATGTGAGTGAGTAGGGATTGCCATGCAACGGATGCACTAGAGCTATAAGTGTATGAAAGCTCAAAACGAAACTAAGTGGGGGTGCATCCAACTTGCTTGCTCCTGAAGACCTAGGGCAATTTGAGGAAGCCCGTCATCGGAATATACAAGTCAAGTTCTATAAAGAAAAATTCCCACTAGTAAATGAAAGTGACAAAATAGGAGACTCTCTAACATGAAGATCGTGGTGCTACTTTGAAGCACAAGTGTGGCAAAAGGTATTAGTAATGTCCCTTCTCTCTTTTCTCTCTCTCTCTTTTTGTTGTTGGGCATCTAAGGCCTCTTTTATTCATTTCTATTTTTTTATTTGGGCTTCGCTGGCCTCTTTTATTTTTCATAAAGTCCAGACTCTCATCCCTACTAATAAGGGAATCATAGCTTCCATCATCCTTTCCTCACATGGGACATCCTATATAATGAAAATCATCACACTTTTATTTACTTACAACTCAAAAGAAAAATTACAACTCGATACCTATGAGAAAATATGACTCTATATGAAATATGGAAGTGATGGTGTGCATGTCATAAAAGGAAACGGTGAAAATTGCATGGCAATATATCTCGGAATGGCTATGGAAATGCCATAATAGGTAGGTATGGTGGCTGTTTTGAGGAAAGATACATGGTGGCTGTTTTGAGGAAGGTATATGGTGGTTGTTTTGAGGAAGGTACATGGTGGCTGTTTTGAGGAAGGTGTTTGTTGCACTGGCGAAAGTTGCACGGTACTAGAAAGGCTAGCAAAATTGGAAGGGTGAGAGTGCGTATAATCCATGGACTCAACATTAGTCATGAAGAACTCACATACTTATTGCAAAAGTCTATTAGTCATTGAAGCACAACATTAAACACATGCACCTAGGGGGGAGGTTGGTAGGAGTAAACCATTGCGCGCCCCCGACCTTCACACAAAGGCCAACAATCTATAAACAAGTCATGCTCCGACTTCCTTACATAGCGGTTCACCATACATGCATGCTACGAGAAACACAAACCTTTACACAAGTATTTTTACCAAATCAAAATTTACTTCCTAACATGTCTCTTAACATTACCATCTTTATATGTCAAAACTTTATGTAAGGAATCAAACTTCTCATAAATAGTAAATGCACTTAATATGGAAGTTTTGATTATATCCGTTTTGGATGCCTATCATATTAGGACTAAATTCACAACCTAGACCAATTACCATGCTGTTTTTAGAAACTCTCAAAATAGTATAAGTGAGGTACGAGAGTTCAAGTATTTCTATAAAACGAAAATACCACCATGCTCTAAAGGATATAAGTGAAGCATATAGAGCAAAATTGCCCAACTCAAAAGATATAAGTGAAGCACATAGAGTATTCTAACAAATTAATGATTCAGCACGTCTCTCTCAAAAGATGTGTGCAGAAAGGATGATTGCGGAAAACTAACAAGCAAAGACTCATATCATACAAGATGCTCCAAGCAAAACACATATCATGTGGTGAATAAAAATATAGCCTCAAGTAAATTTACCGATGGATTGAATACGAAAGAGGGGATGCCTTCCGGGGCATCCCCAAGCTTAGGATTTTTGGCATACTTGAATATGACTTGGGGTGCCTTGGTAATCACCAAGCTTAGGCTCTTGCCACTCCTTATTCCATACTCCATCCAATCTTTACCCAAAACTTGAAAACTTCACAACACAAAACTTAACAGAAAACTCGTGAGATCCGTTAGTATAAGAAAATAAATCACCACTTTAGGTACTGTTGTGAACTCATCATTTATTTATATTGGTGTTTTACCTACTATAATATAACTTCTCCATGGCTCATACCACATGATACAACCCATAGATTCATCAAAATAGCAAACAACTCAAAGAAAACATAATTTGTCAAAAACAGAATAGTCTGTAGCAATTTGAAACCTTAGTACACTTATGTAACTCAAAAAGTTCTGAAATATTAGGAAAACCTGGGAAATTTATATATCAATCTTGTGTAAAAAGTTCATATCAATTAGACGCTCCTAAAAAATTATAAAATTCCTGGACTGAGCGCAAAAGTTTTTGTTTCTCAGCAAGATCAACTCAACAACTACCATAGATCAAACTAAAGGTTTTAATTGGCTCAAATACTAATTAAAACACCAAAACACAATTACTACAGAATTAATAATGTGATAAACGCTCAAAAACAAAAGCAAAAACATAACACAAAAAATAAAATTGGGTTGCCTCCCAACAAGCGCTATTATTTAACGCCCCTAGCTAGGCAAAACGCAATAGATCTAGGTGTTGTCATAATAAAAATAAGGAGGATCATTCATGCTCATCTAATACTCCCTCATTTCAGCAACTAATTTCCGTTGTGGCAAGCAAAATAATCAAAAGGGCTGAATTTAAGAGGATTGGGATCCCTAAGATCAAGTGTGGGAGGGATAGGTTCCTCCTTAGGTCCCTTATAGTGTATAATCAATTCATCATTATAAGCTTTCCTTTGGGTAAAGGCCATGAGCCTTTTTTTAAGAATGAACTCTAATCCGTTATTTTGTATAGCAAAATTATCATTGAGTTCAGAAATCTTATCAACCAAAACCTCGGTAGGGACTTTTTTTCTCAAAATTTCATTATAAGCAACTTGATCCGGAGATCGTAGTCTCATTATATCTTCTTGATTCAAAAGGATCTCCTCAATAGGGGGACATCCACCATTAATTTTATAATGACCAAATATTGCACTAGCCTCTTTCATGATAAATCTAAACTCGTGGGCTAGGAATATAGTGGCGGCACGCTTAACAGAAGAATGTTGAATATTAGAGAACTCAAGAAAAATCATTTGTATGCAAGGGTGCATGTACAAGAATTATCTCTCAAGTTCACTTATTAACAAAGTTATAGCATCCGCAAGACTATTAGTTTTATTGAGAATGGAACCTCCTAAGGTAGGAAGCGTTCCCGCACAAGTGAAGAAATCTTGAATAACACCTTTTCCAATGATATTACCACTACCTATATAGAACCTTCTTGTATGAATGATAGTAGGTTCTTCTTGAGGGTTGTCATTATCAAGGGCATCAAAATTCCCCTCAAGATTATTACTATCTCTATCATTGAAGTCTCCCTAGATTTCGACATGGTGGCAAAGCAAACACACAAGCAAACGAAAGAAGGGCGAAAAAAGGCAAATCTTTTTGGTATTTTCTGAAAATCATTTAGTAATGGGGGAGAGGAAAACGAGACGAAAATGACAAATAAAGTAAATGCAAGAGATGAGTTTGTGATGGGTACTTGGTAGGCTTGATGTGTATCCTCCCCGGCAACGGCGCCAGAAATCCTTCTTGCTACCTCTTGAGCATGCGTTGGTTTTCCCTTGAAGAGGAAAGGGTGATGCATCGAAGTAGATAAGTATTTCCCTCAGTTTTTGAGAACCAAGGTATCAATCCAGCAGGAGGAACAAGCAAGTTAGCAATGGGTGCACCTACACAAATAATTGAACTGTTGCACCCAACGCTATAAAGGGGTTGTCAATCCCTTCACGGTTATTTGCGAGGATTAGATCAGATAGAGATAGATGTAAGAAGTGCAGAAAGTAAAAGGTAAATAAATTGCAGCAAGTATGGATCTAAAAATATATGATGGAAAATAGACTCAGGGGCCATAGGTTTCACTAGAGGCTTCTCTCTTGAAGGCAAATATCATAGTGGGTAAACAAATTGATGTCAAGCAATTGATAGAAAAGCAAATAATCATGTAGTTATCCAAGGCAACGATCATGCATATAGGCATCACGTCTTTGACAAGTAGACCGAAACGATTCTGCATCTACTACTATTACTCCACACATTGACCGACTCCTGCCTGCATCTAGAGTATTAAGTTCATGAAGAACAGAGTAACGCATTAAGAAAGATGACATGATGTAGAGGGATAAACTCAAGCAATATGATGAAAACCACATCTTGTTACCCTTGATGGCAACAATACAATAGTGCCTCGCTACCCCTACTTTGTCACTAGGTGAGGACACCGCAAGATTGAACCCAAAACCAAGCACTTGTCCCATTGCAAGAATTACCAATCTAGTTGGCCAAACCAAACCAATAACTCAAAGAGAATTGCAAGGATATGAAATCATGCATATAAGAAATCAGAGGAGATTCAAATAAGATTCATGGATAATCTGAACATAAACTCACAATTCATTGGATCTTGACAAACACACCATAAAATAAGATTACACGGATAGATCTCCATGAAGATCATGAAGAACATTGTATTGAAGATCAAAGAGAGACAAGAAGCCATCTACCTACTAGCTATGGACCTAGTCTGTGGTGGACAGCTCACGCATCATCAGAGGGGCAATGGAGTTGATGTAGATACCCTCCATGATATATCCCCCTTCGGTAGATTACCGGAGAAGACTCCAAGATTGGATCTCTCGGGAACGGAGGCTTCCGGCGGCGGAAAAGTATTTTCGTGGCTTGTTCTGATGTTGGGGGAATATTTGGTTATTTATAGGCCATGAATTAGGGTTAGGAGACCTTCCAGGAGGTGACAAGCCTGCTAGGCGCGGCCTCGGGGCCGCGCCTAGCAGGCTTGTGGCGCCCTAACCCTAATTCTGGGTTGATTCAAATGAGGAGTCCATTCGAGTTGCATCAGAGGAGGATCCTGATGACTGATCTTTCTGCATGGGAGCTACCACCTGTGTGTTAGGTGTCCTCTCTGCCTCTTTGGCATCTCGATGCCAAAGGGGGAGAGAGTGTAGGATTTGCGAGTGTTTGCGTTGTTTTTCGTCGTCTCTTTGGTTTCATTGAACTTCGGTTTATGTCGTTTGTGTGTGAGACCAGGAGACTTCTTCTATCATATGGTGTGAGACATATGCTATCACTCTTATCTTATAATTGTCCAGTATGATTCGTAGCTTGTGAGTCTATCTCTTATGTACCCTTATCTTCATGCTCACATGCTATGCCTTGTTTCCGTATTTAGTGTTATTCATTCTGTTACAAGGATTTCCTTGTTTGTAAAATATAGGGGGAGTGTTGATCCTATAGTGCGTGTGCTTTGCAGTCCAAAGCATATCTATAGAGTGCACGCATCTAGGGGGAGCTTGTCTATATTTTATAGATATTGGGTTTTCATATGCTCATTTTATATCTTTTTGTGCAAATCCTGTATTGTCATCAATACACCAAAAAGGGGGAGATTGTAAGGGCATATTTCTCCTTAACTGGTTTTGGTGATTGATGACAATGCCTTTGCGGACTAACCGTGTGCATTGAGCATTTCAGATATCTCATGTCTAGGCACAAGACGTTCGGTGCCCCTCGGAGCTTATCGAAGATGGTTGTTCTCTATGTTTCCTTTCGGTGGATTTGAGTCGTAGGAAAGTTGTACTATTAAGAGGGGGTCCACTTCAGAAAGGTTTGGGTGAAATCAACACGTACACATCTATTCTATTGCACCACCTTTCCTTTGCTTCAATGGAGCTCCAGCTCGTTTTCCTTGTCTATGCAAAGTGAAGCCTGCAGGGGTGCTTGCTTTCAGTGGCCAGCGGTAGTACCGCTCAAGGGAGCGGTAGTACCGTAGGAGCCCGCGGTAGTACCGCTCAGTGGAGCAGTAGTACCGCTGTCCCCTGCCCTAGTACGTGCACCTGCGGTAGTAGGTGCGGATGCAATTTTTTACATCCACCCTCTTGTGGTAGTACCGTGACGCAGTTCCGGTACTACCGTGCCGAACTGTTTTGTAGCTCTGCCCTCAACGAAGGTAGGCACTGATGTAATTTTTTACTTCCGTGCATCTCCAACACCAGTCAGTGCCGACCATGCGGTAGTACCGCATGGGCTCACGGTAGTACTGCTCCGGCGATTAAATCGCTAGTTGCCTAGGGCAATCGGCCCGCGTCTGACACTTCCGTGCAAGCGGTAGTACCGTGGTCATATGCGGTAGTACCGCAATGTGCGGGGCTTAGGGTGGGGATAATGGTTGGATCTTACCCCCCCCCCACACACACTATAAAAAGTAGGTCTTCTTCCCCCAAAAGACCATCTCTTCCTTCCCTAAGCTCCATTGTTTTTCAAAGCTCCATTTTAGCCCGATCTCTCTCCCTAGCCAATCAAACTTGTTGATTTCCTAGGGATTGGTTGAGGAGGCCCCGATCTGCACTTCCACCAAGAGAAATTTGATTCCCCACACTAATCCCTTGCGGATCTTGTTACTCTTGGGTGTTTGAGCACCCTAGATGGTTGAGTTTGCCTTGGAGCCACATTCCATTGTGGTGAAGCTTCATGGTGTCGTTGGGAGCCTCCGATTAAGTTGTGGAGATAGCCCCAACCTTGTTTGTAAGGGTCAGTCGCCACCTTCAAGGGCACCAATAGTGGAATCACGGCATCTCGCATTGTGTGAGGGCGTGAGGAGAATATGGTGGCCCTAGTGGCTTCTTGGGGAGCATTGTGCCTCCACACTGCTCCAACGGAGACGTACTTCCTCACGAGGGAAGGAACTCTAGTAACACATCCTCGTCTCCACCGACTCCACTTTTGGTTATCTCTTACCTTTACTTCTTGCAAGCTATTATTGTGTTGTATCCCTTGCTTTCTTGTGTGCTTGTTGTGTTTATCATCATATAGGTTCGTCACCTAGTTGCCCATCTAGCCAACTTATTTGATGCTAAGCCTAAATTGTTAAGGAAAAGTTAAAAAGTGTTAGTTTCCTATTCACCCCCCTCTAGTCAACCATATCGATCCTTTCATCCATGCTATAATTGTATTGATTGGAAACTCAAATACATGTGTGGGTACATAGACAACACCGTGTCCCTACTATGCCTCTAGTTAACTAGTTCGTTGGTCAAAGATGGTCAAGATTTCCTGGCCATAGACATGAGATGTCATTGATAACGGGATCACATCATTAGGAGAATGATGTGATAGACAAGATCCAAACTATAAACATAGCATATGATCGTGTCAGATTATTGCTATAGTTTTCTGCATGTCAAGTATCTGTTCCTATGACCATGAGATCATGCAACTCACTGACACCGGAGGAATACCTTGTGTGTAGAAAATGTCACAACATAACTGTGTGACTATAAAGATGCTCTACAGGTATCTCCGAGGGTGTCTATTGAGTGGGCATGGATCAAGACTGAGATTTGTTACTCCGTGTGAAGGAGAGGTATCTTAGGGCCCACTTGGTAATACAACATCACAATAAGCCTTGCAAGCAATGTGACTAAGTGTTAGCCATGGGATCTTGTATTACGGAAAGAGTAAATAGACTTGTCGATAATGAGATTGAACTAGGTATAAAGATACCGACTATCGAATCTCGGGCAAGTAACATACCCAAGAACAAAGGGAACAACTTACAGGATTAACTAAATCCTTGACATAGAGGTTCAACCGATAAAGATCTTCGTAGAATATGTAGGAACAAATATGGGCATCCAGGTCCCGCTATTGGTTATTGACCGTGGAGGTGTCTCAGGCATGTCTACATAATTCTCGAACCCGCAGGGTCTGCACACTTAAGGTTTAGTGACGTTTCGGTATAGTAGAGTTATGTATGGTGGTGACCAAAGGTTGTTCGGTGTCCCGGATGAGATCCTGGATGTCACGAGGAGCTCCGGAATGGTCCGGAGTTAAAGATTTATATATATGAAGTCATGTTTTGGTCACGGAAAAGTTTTGGGTACTTCGGTAGTGTACCGGGAGTGCCGGGAGGGTATCGGGGGCCATCGAGAGGGGTGTATCGACCCAAAGGACCTCATGGGCTGTGTGAGGAGTTAAACAAGCCCCTAGTGGGCTGGCCACCCCCCCACTAAGGCCCATGCGGCTAGGAGTGGGAAAAATCGAAAGGAGGAAAGGTGGAAAGGGTTTCCAAGTGGAGAGGAGGAATCCTACTCCTAGTAGGATTGGAGTAGGACTCCTCCACCTCCTATTTCGGCCAAACCTTGAGATTTTGAGGCTGCCTCCTCCCCTCCCTCCCTCCTATATATATACTAGAGTATTTATAAGGGAGAGCTAACCCTAATTGCCATATGCTGCCTCTACTTCATCTAGATCGTTTTCTACTCTAATCTAGTTCGGCGGTGCTTAGGCGAAGCCCTGCCGGAATAGTTCCACCACCATCACCACCACGCTGTCGTGCTGCCGGAGAAATCATCTACCTCTCCGCTCTCTCTTGCTGGATCAAGAAGGTGGAGGTCATCATCGAGTTGTACGTGTGCTGAACGCGGAGGCGCCGTCCGTTCGGCGCTAGATCAGAAGGACCGTGATCAGGATTACGAGATGGTTTGTGATTTGACCGCGGAACGGATTGTGATGGGATCACGGGACAGATCATGATTGGGTCGCGAGAAGGATCGTGATGGGATCGCAAGACGCTCGGCGATTTGGATCGTGAAGACGTTCAACTACATCAACCACGTCTCTTAACGCTTCCCGCCTAGCAATCTACAAGGGCTTGTAGATCCACTCTCCCTCTCGTAGATGCTCATCACCATGGATAGATCTTGTGTGTGCGTAGGAATTTTTTTATTTCCCATGCAACGTTCCCCAACAGTGGTATCAGAGCGAGGTCTATGTGTAGATGAGATCTCGAGTAGAACACAAAGGAGTTTGTGGGCGTTGATGCTTAGATTGCTTCCTCCCTTGGTCATGTTTTGGTTCAGCGGTATTGTGGGATGAAGCGGTCTGGACCAACCTTACTCGTACGCTTACGAGAGACCGGTTCCATCAACTGACATGTAACTTCGTTGCATAAAGATGGCTGGCGGGTGTCGGTTTCTCCCACTTTAGTCAGATCGGATTTGACAAAGGCGGTCCTTGAGAAGGTTGAATAGCAATTTTTGTATCACCATTGTGGTTTTTGCGTAGGTAATACTTGTTCTTGCTAGATGCTCGTAGCAGCCATGTAAAACTTGCAACAACAATTAGAGGACGTCTAACTTGTTTTTGCAGGGTATGTTGTGATGTGATATGGCCAATTACATGATGAGATATATGTGATGTATGAGGTGATCATGTATTGTATAGAATATCACGACTTGCATGTCAATGAGTACGGCAACCGCCAAGAGCCATAGGGTTGTCTTTAATTATTTTTGTCGTTTTGCTTTACTTTATCGCTATGAGTTAGCAATAGTCGTGGAAGCAATAGTCGGCGCGACAACCTCATGGCAACACATTGATGGTGATCAAGATGATGGAGATCATTGTGTCATGCCGGTGACGATGGAAATCATGCCGGTGCTTTGGAGATTGAGATCAAAAGCACAAGTTCATGGCCATATCACGTCACTTATGATTTGCATGTGATGTTAATCCTTTTATGCATCTTATTTTGATTAGGACGACGGTAGCATTATAAGGTGATCCCTCACTTAAATTTCAAGATACAATCGTGTTCTCCCCGATTGTGCACTGTTGCGAAAGTTCATCATTTCGAGACACCACGTGATGATCGGGTGTGATAGACTCTATGCTCGCATACAACGGGCGCAAGCCAGTGTTGCACGTGTGGAACACTCGGGTTAAACTTGACGAGCCTAGTGTGTACAGACATGGCCTCGGAACACAAGAGATCCCAAGGTCAAACATGAGTCATATAGTAGATATGATCAACATGAAGATGTTCACCATTGAAACCACCTCAACTCACGTGATGATCGGAGTTATGTTGGTGGATTTGGATCACGTGACACTCGAATGACCAGAGGGATGTCAATTTGAGTGGGAGTTTTTTAATTAATATGATTAACTAAACTCATTATCATGAACACAACCAAAATGACTTTTCAAATTATGTTGTAGATTACTAGCTCGCGTTGTAGCTCCCTTGAATTTTTTATATGTTCCTAGAGAAATATAGTTGAAAGATGATGGTAGAAATAATGCAGACTGGGTCCGTGATCTGAGGTTTGTCCTCATTGCTGCATAGAAGGCTTATGTCTTTAATGCACCGTTTGGTGCGCCACCCCCTCAACTGTCGTGTATAGATGTTGTGAACATTTGACAGGCATGTTTTGATGACTACTTGATAGTTCAGTGCATCATGCATTATGGCTTAGAATTGAGGCTCCAAAACATTTTGAACGTCACAAAACATATGAGATGTTCTAAGAGATGAAATTGGGATCTCAAGCTCGTGCCCGTGTTGAGAGGTATGAGACCTCCAACAAGATTCTTTGCCTACAAGATGAAGGAGAATAGCTCAATCGGTGAGCATGTGCTCAGATTGTCTGGGTACTACAATTGCTTGAATCGAGTGGGACTTGATCTTCCAGATAAGATAGTGATTGGTATAGTTCTCCAAGTCACTATCACTAAGCTACTAGATCTTCGTGATGAACTATAAAATGCCAAGGATGGAAATAATGATCCCTGAGCTATTCACGATGTTTGACACCGCGAAGGTAGAAATCAAGGAGCATCAAGTGTTGATGGTTAGTGAAACCACTAGTTTTGAGAAGGGCAAGGGCTAGGAGGGAAACTTCATGGATGGCAAGTCAGTTGCTACTCTAGTGAAGAAACCCAAGGTTGAACCCAAAACCAAGACTAAGTGCTTCTATTATGAGGAGAACGGTCGCTGAAGTGGAACAACCCTAGATACTTGGTAGATAAGAAGGCTGGCAACGTCGATAGAAGTGTATTTGATATACATGTTATTGATGTGTACCTTGCTAGTACTCCTAGTAGCACTTGGGTATTGGATACCGGTTCGGTTGCTAAATGTTAGTAACTCGAAATAAAAGCTACGAAATAAACGGAGGCTAGCTAAGGGTGAGGTGAAGATGAGTGTTGGAAGTGTTTCCAAGGTTGATGTGATCACCATTGCATGCTCTCTCTACCTTCGGGATTAATGATGAACCTAAATAACAAACCTAAATAAATGTTATTTGGTGTTTGCATTGATCATGAACATGATTAGATCACGTGTATTGCAATACAGTTATTCATTTAAGTTAGAGAATAATGGTTATTCTGTTTACATGAATAATACCTTCAATGGTCATGCACCCAATGAGAATGGTTTATTGAATCTTGATCGTAGTGATACACATGTTCATAATATTTATGCAAAAAGATACAAAGTTAATAATGATAGTACCACATACTTGTGGCACTGTCACTAAATGTCATATTGGTGTAAAACAGATGAAGAAACTCCATGTTGATGGATCTATGAACTCATTCGATTGCGAATCGGCTGAGACATGCAGACCATGCCTCATGGGCAACATGACCAAGACCCCGTTTTTCGGTATGGTGGAGCGGGCAAGTAACTTATTGGAAATGATACATGTTGGTGTATTCGATCCAATGACAGTTGTAGCGTGCGGTGGATATCGTTATTTTCCTACCTTCACTGGTGATTTGAGTAGATATGGGGATATTTACTTAATGAAACACAAGTCTGAAACGGTTGAAAAGTTCAAACAAAATCAGAGTGAAGTTTGAGATCATCGTGACAAGGAGATAAAATATCTACGATGTGATCGTGGAGGTAAATACCTGAGTTACGAGTATTGGTATACAACTTAAGACAATGTGTAATTTGTTTCACAGCTCACGCCACCTGGAACACCATAGTATGATGGTGTGTCCGAACGTCGTAGTCATGCTCTATTGGATAGGGTGCGAACTATGATGTCTCTTATCAGTTTCCCACTATCGTTTTGGGGTTACGCATTAGAGACAACTACATTCAATTTAAAAGGGCCCCATCTAAATCCGTTGAGATGACACCGTATGAATTTTGGTTTGGAGGAAACCTAAGCTAACATTTCTTAATGTTTGGGGCTGTAATGCTTATGTGAAAAAGGATTTTCACCTAATGAGCTCGAACCCAAAGCGGACAAGTGCATCTTCATAGAATACTCTAACGTAACAGTTGGGTAAACCTTCTATCTTAGATGCAAGCACAAAGTGTTTGTTGCTAAAATGGGTCCTTTCTCGAGAAATAGTTTCTCTCGAAAGAATTGAGTGGGAGGAAGATAGAACTTGATGAGGTTGTTGGACCTTTGTTTCAACCAGAGAGTAGCACATCGCAGAAAGTTATTTCTGTGGAGCCTATGTTAGTTGAAGAGGAAGTTAATGATGATGATCATGAAGCTTCGGATCAAGTTACTATCAAACCTCGCAGGTCGACAAGGACGCGTACTACTCCTGAGTGGTACGGCAACCCTGTCTTAGAGGTCATGTTGTTCGACAACAGTGAACCTACGAGCTATGGAGAAGCGATGATGGGCCCAGATTCTAAGAAATGGTTAGAAGCCATGCAATCCGAGATGGGATCCATGTAAGAAAACAAAGTATGAGCTTTGGAAGTTTTACCTCAAGGGTGAAAGGCCATTCAGAACAAATGGATCTTTAAAAGGAAGACAAACGCGGACGGTAATGCCACCGTCCATAAAGCTCAACTTGTGGCAAGGGTTTTTTCACAAGTTCAAGGAGTTGACTACGATGAAACTTTCTCACCCGTAGCGATGCTAAAGTTTGTTGGAATTATGTTAGAAGTTGATGTATATTTCGATTATGAAATTTGGCAGATGGTTGTCAAAACATCGTTTCCTTAACGGTATCCATGAGGAAAGATTGTATGTGATACAACCGGAAGGTTTTGTCAGTTCTAAGGATGCTCAAATCTATGCAAGCTCCAGCGATCCTTCTATGGATTGGAGAAAGCATCTCAGAGTTGGAATATACACTTTGATGAGGCGATCAAAGTTTTTGGGTCTATACAAAGTTTATGAGAAACTTGTGTTTACAATAAAGTGAGTGGGAGCACTATAGAATTTCTGATAAGTATATGTGGATGACATATAGTTGATCAAAAATTATGTAGAATTTCTAGAGAGCATAAGGGGTTGTTTGAAAAGGAGTTTTTCAAAGGAAAAACTAGAATGAATCTACTTAAATATTGGGCATCTAGATCTATAGAGGTAGATCAAGATGTCTGATAAAACTTTCAATGAGTACATACCTTGACAAGATTTTGAAAGAGTTCAAAATGGATCAGTCAAAGAAAGAGTTCTTGCCTGATTTGTAAGGTGTGGAGTTGAGTGAGACTCAAAGCTTGACCACGACACAAGAAAGAGAAAGGACGAAGGTCGTCCCCTATGCCTTATCCATAGTCTCTGTATGGTATGCCATGTTGTGTACCGCACCTGTGTGTGCCTTGCCATGAGTCTGTCAAGGGGTACAAGAGTGATCCAGTAGTGGATCACTGGACAATGGTCAAGATTATCCTTAGTAACTAGAGGAGTAAGGAAATATTTCTCGATTATGGAGGTGATAAAGAGTTCGTCGTAAAGGGTTACGTCGATGCAAGCTTTAACACCAATCCGGATGATTCTAAGTAGCAATCCGGATACACATAGTGGAGCATCCATTTGGAATAGCTCCAAGTGGAGTGTGGTAACAGTGTCTACGGTGACATAGAGATTTTCAAAGTACACATGAATATGAATGTTGCAGACCCATTGACTAAAGACCTCTCTCACATGCAAAGCATGATCGAACCCCAGAACTCATTGGGTGTTAGATTCATAACAATGTAAATCACATGGTGATGTGAACTAGATTATTGACTCTAGTGCAAGTGGGAGACTGTTGGAAATATTCCCTAGAGGCAATAATAAATTGGTTATTATTATATTTCCTTGTTCGTGATAATCGTTTATTATCCATGCTATAATTGTATTGATTGGAAACTCAAATACATGTGTGGGTACACAGACAACACTGTGTCCCTAGTACGCCTCTAGTTAACTAGTTCGTTGATCAAAGATGGTCAAGGTTTCCTGGCCATAGACATGAGATGTCATTTGATAACGGGATCACATCATTAGGAGAATGATGTGATGGACAAAACCCAAACTATAAACATGGCATATGATCATGTCGGTTTATTGCTATAGTTTTCAACATGTCAAGTATTTGTTCCTATGACCATGAGATCATGCAAATCACTAACACCAGAGGAATACCTTCCGTGTATCAAACGTCACAACATAATTGGGTGACTATAAAGATGCTCTACAGGTATCTCTAAGGGTGTCTATTGAGTGGGCATGGATCAAGATTGGGATTTGTTACTCCGTGTGATGGAGTATCTTAGGGCCCACTCGGTAATACAACATCACAATAAGCCTTGCAAGCAATGTGACTAAGTGTTATCCATGGGATCTTGTATTGCGGAATGAGTAAAGAGACATGCCGGTAACGAGATTGAACTAGGTATAGAGATACCGACGATCGAATCTCGGGCAACTAACATACTGAAGAACAAAGGGAACATCGTAGACATTAATTGAATCCTTGACATAGAGGTTCAACCGAGAAAGATCTTCTTAGAAGATGTAGGAACCAATATGAGCATCCAGGTCACGCTATTGGTTATTGACCGTGGAGGTGTCTTAGTCATGTCTACATAGCTCTCGAACAGGCAGGGTCTGCAGACTTAAGGTTCGGTGATGTTTCAGTATAGTAGAGTTATGTATGGTGGTGACCGAAGGTTGTTTGAAGTCCCGGATGAGATCTTGGACATCACGAGGAGCTCTGGAATGGTACGTAGGTAAAGATTGATATATAGGAAGTCTAGTTTTGGTCACCAAAAAAGTTTTGGGTACTTCGGTAGTGTACCGAGAGTGCCTAGAGGGTACCGGGGGCCATCGGGAGGGGTGTCTCGACCCAAAGGACCTCATGGGATGTGGGAGGATTCAAACCAGCCCCTAGTGGCCTGGCTAAAACCCCCACTAAGGCCCATGCGGCTAGGGGTGGGAAAACCCCAAAGGAGGAAAGGTGGAAAGGTTTTCCAAGTGGAGAGGAGGAATCCTACTCCTAGTAGGATTGGAGTAGGACTCCTCCACCTCCTATTTCGGCCAAACCTTGAGGGTCTGAGGCTGCCTCCTCCCCTCCCTCCCTCCTATATATACTAGAGGATTTATAAGGGAGAGCTAACCCTAAGTGGCACGTGCTCCCTCTACTTCATCTAGATCGTTTTCTCCTCTAGTCTAGTTCGGCGATGCTTAGGCGAAGCCCTCCCAAAAGAGTTCAACCAACATCGCCGCCACGCTGTCGCGATGCCAGAGAACTAATCTACCTCTCTGCTCCCTCTTGCTGGATCAACAAGGTGGAGATCGTCATCGAGTTGTACGTGTGCTGAACACGGAGGCGCCGTCCGTTTGGCGCTAGATCAGAAGGACCGTGATCAGGATAACGAGACGGTTCGTGATTTGATCGTGGGACGGATCATAATTGGATCATGAGAAGGATCATGATGGAACCACGAGACGCTCGGCGATTTGGATCGTGAAGACGTTCGACTACATCAACCGCGTTTCTTAACACTCTCCGCTTAGCAATCTACAACGGTATGTAGATCCACTCTCCCTCTCGTAGATGCTCATCACCATGGATGGATCTTGCATGTGCGTAGGAATTTTTTTGTTTCCCATGTAACATTCCCCAACAATTTCATCCTTGTATAGTTGCATATATTTTTTTCAGAATTTTTTGAAGTCGAAAAGTTTGAATTTTTTCTTCAAAAATAAAGGGCTCCATGGAGCTCGGTCACCAAAATGCCCTACTATTTAATAAAAGACTATTTTGGACATGGAAACATTTATTTCGTATGATTTGAACTATTTTTTATATGCTTGATTTTATTGTACTTGGCCTCCGGTGGACAAGATAGGGTCGAAGATGCGACCACGCGTTGGACGCACGGCCGGCGCAAAAACAATTCCGAGCAGATACAACCCTATTCCCACTCCAAACGGACGAAATCCGGATAAAACGGACATACGTTTGGGGTCGTGTGTTGGAGTTGCCCTTAGAGCAATGCCAACTCGTCGATTCAAAGGGATGCGTGTTTTGTCTGCTTTTTGTTCATTTGGGCCGGCTATGGCTCATTTGATTCAAAGAAATTCTACTGAATTTCAGAAGGATTGAGTTCCTTCGAGCATCTACAACCGGTCCCCTCGTATCCCCCTCAAACACCCGAGTAGGCCGCCCGGACACTGACCGGTCATGAAATTTCGACCTAACCGGGCGTCTCAGGCCGGCCTCAAATGCCTGGGGTTAGCAACTTTGTCCTTTCGTCTCTTATTGCTAGATCAGCTTGTGCAATGCTTTATAAGTATAGTGATTTATGGGTTTTAGTTTGGATGTAATTATGTGATAGCTTTTTTTATTTATATGCAATTTGAGCTCAAATTAACTCCTTAGTTTGAATATGTGTAGGTGTGGTTTACTTAGTGTGCCTTCCCGACCCCGTCCTAACCACCGTCGATCGACCGCACCGTCCGGTCGTCGGCACCACCTTGGTGAGCCTCTTCTTGTGTTCTTATCATTTTTATAAATAAAATCGTATTTGTATGATTTAGAAGTTACTTGCATAGTTTTCTTACTTGTATGATTTTGTTATATATAGTGCCATGGTTATGATATCCGTACCCGTCTGCCCTCGTCCGGTTTGCGATTCAGATGTGGTATATTCTCTTTTATAACTATTTGTTGCATTTCGTGTTAATGACAATTATGCCCATCAAGTTGACACATATATTTTTATCTAGGAGGTAGTTGAACCAGAAATGCCAACCGACCCTATTGTCAAGAAGTTAAATTTAGTTGAAAAAGAAAATGAGGATTTGAAAGGAAAATTGAAAAGAGTTGAACAAGAGAAGATGAAATTGAAGTTGTACGTTGCCGATGTCGTCGATGATCACAAGATCAAGATGAATGCAATGCCCTTGATGATTAGAAAAATTACAAAATATGCCATTAATAAAGAGGCTTGGTATCATTATGCTGTTGGATCAATTTTAACCATAGTTGCGATTTTGATCGCATTTGTTGTTGCATTTAAAATGTTTTAGCTAGATAGTTTTATGTTGTTTTATGAGAATGCTCTCCCCAGTGTGTATGAACTTGTATTAATTTGGTCTTCTCGGTGTTGTGAATGAAGATGAACAGGCAATGGATGTACGTTGACCGACGCTCTCCCCAGTTCATTAATGGCGTGCAGAGTTTTTTGCGTGCGGCTGAGGCAAACAAACGGGATGGTTTTATGTGTTGTCCATGTGGTGTGTGTAAGAATGATAAGACTTACTCTAGCTCAAAATAGATTCATGTCCACATGTTTACGTCAAGTTTCATGTCCGGCTATAATTGTTGGACCAAGCACGGAGAAAGAGGGGTTCTAATGGAAGAGAATGAAGAAGAAGAGGATGACAACAACTATCCTGGGTGTCCTGAATATGATGGTAGTACAATGGGGGGAAGAGAATTAAGAAGAAGAAGTTGAGGCATCATATGAGCCCATTGATGATCTTGGTCGGGCCATTGTTGATGCAAAGAGAAACTGCAAAAATGAAAAGGAGAAGTTGAAGTTGCAGCGCATGTTAGAGGATCACAAAAAAAGCTTTGTACCCACATTGGGAACATGACAACACAAAGCTCGGTACCACACTAGAATTTCTATAATTGAAGGCAGAGAATGGTGTAGCTGACAAGGCATTTGAAAAGTTGCTGAAAATAATGAAGAATAAGCTTCCAAAGGACAACAAATTGCCCGGACAGTACATACGAAGGAAGAAGGTTGTCTGCCCTCTAGGATGCAGAAGATACACGCATGCCCTAATGACTGCATCCTCTACCGCGGTGAGTAGGAGAATTTGGATGCATGCCCGGTATGCAATGCAGTGCGGTATAAGATCGGTCGCGATGACCCTGTTGATGATGTTCAGGATTCCGGCCAAGGTGATGTGGTATGCTCCTATAATACCACGGTTGAAACATTTGTTCCAAAACAAAGAGCATGCCAGGTCGTTGCGATCGCATAAAGAAGACCGTAAGAAAGATGGAAAGTTGAGAGTACCCACTGATGGGTCGCAGTGGAGAAAAATCCAGAGAGAGTGGCCAGACTTTGCAGATGACCCAAGGAACTTATGGTTTGGTTTAAGTGCAGATGGCATTAATCCATTCGGGGAGCAGAGCAGCAAGCATAGCACATGGCCTGTGACTCTATATATCTATAACCTTCCTCCTCAGTTGTGCATGAAGCAGAAGTTCATTATGATGCCAGTGCTCATCCAAGGCCCTAAGCAACCCGGCAACGACATTGATGTGTATCTAAGGCCATTAGTTGATGACCTTTTACAGCTGTGGAACAAACAGTAGGAATTTGACCTGCGAGCGTTGCTCTTTGTAACCATCAATGATTGGCCTGGTCTTAGTAACCTTTCAAGACAGACAAACAAGGGATACCATGCATGCACACACTGTTTAGGTGATACCGGAAGTATATATTTGGACAAATGCACGAAGAATGTGTACCTGGGACATCATCGATTTCTTCCGGCCAAGCATGCCTTAAGAAAGAAAGGCAAGCATTTCAAAGGTGAGGCAGATCACCGGAAGAAGCCCGTCATCCGTACTGGTGATGACATACTTGATATGTTCAAGGATTTACAAGTAATATTTGGACAGGGTCCTGGCGGACAATCTGTTCCGACTGACGCTGAGGGACGCGCACCCATGTGGAAGAACAAATCTATATTTTGGGAGCTAGAATGTTGGAAAGTTCTAGAGGTCCGCTCTGCAATTGACGTGATGCACGCAACGAAGAATCTTTGCGTGAACCTGCTAGGATTCCTAGGCATGTATGGGAAGACAAAAGATACACCGGAGGCATGGGAGGACCAGCAATGTGTGCACGAAAACAACGGCATGCATGCAAAGAAGTATGAAGGTCCTGCCAGCTATGCTCTTACCAAAGCAGAGAAGGAAATCTTCTTTGAATGCCTACTCAGTTTGAAGGTCCCATCTGGCTTCTCGTCGAATATAAAGGGAATAATAAATATGGCAGAGAAAAAAATTTAGAACCTAAAGTCCCATGACTGCCACGTGATCATGACACAATTGCTTCTGGTTGCGTTGAGGGGGCTTCTACCAGAAAATGTTCGATTAGCCATTCTAAAGCTATGTTAATTTCCCAATGCAATTTCTGAGAAGGTAATCGATCCAAAAATCCTACCAAGCATACATAATGATTTGGTCCAATGTCTTGTCAGTTTCAAGTTGGTGTTCCCACCATCTTTCTTTTAATATTATGACGCACGTCCTAGTTCACCTAGTCGAAGAGATTGCCATTTTGGGTCCTGTATTTCTACACAATATGTTCCCCTTTGAGAGGTTCATGGGAGTCTTAAAGAAATATGTTCATAATCGTGCTAGGCCAGAAGCAAGCATCTCCAAGGGCCATGAAATAGAGGAGGTTATTGAGTTTTGTGTTGACTTTATTCCCGACATTAAGCCGATTGGTGTTCCACAATCACGGCATGAGGGGAGACTGCATGGAAAAGGCACGCTTGGGCAAAAATCAATAATATGTACGGACGGGCATTCTTGGGCGCAAGCACACTACAGAGTTCTACAGAATTCTACCTTGGTCACCCCATATATCGAGGAACACATGGATATTATACGCTCGAAGAACCCGGAGAAGTCTGACCCCTGGATTCAATGTACACACATTGAGGCTTTCGGTGGTTGGTTGTGAACACATCTCATGAATGACGACAATGTTGAAGATGACTTATACTTCTTGGCCAAGAGACCAACTTCGACTATATTGATTTTCCAAGGGTATGAGATAAATGGGAATACATTTTACACGATCGCCCAAGATAAAAAGAGCACCAACCAAAACAATGGCGTTCGCTTTGACGATGTGGCAAACACCATGGAAAAGTACAAATATTATGGTTACATAGAGGAGATATGGGAACTTGACTATGGAGGTGATTTGAAGGTTCCTTTGTTCCGGTGCAAATGGGCCAATCTGACTGGAGGAGGGGTAATGGTAGACCCGTAGTACGGAATGACAACAGTGGATCTCAACAATCTTGGGCACACACACGAACAATTCATTCTAGCCAATGATGTGGCGCAAGTTTTCTATGTGAAGGACATGTCTATCAAACAGAGAAAAAGGAAAGATAAGAAAGTGAATGCATCATATCATGAGCCAAAGTGCCACATAGTTCTTTCTGGGAAAGAAAACATCGTGGGAGTGGAGGACAAGATAGGCATGTCAAGAGATTATGAAAAGTTTGATGAAATTCCTCCCTTCGCAGTGAAGACTGACCCAAGCATCATGTTAAATGATGAAGATATTGTCCATGGTTACGGTGCAATAATCAAGGGACACACGCAAAGAAAAAGTTTTATACCCCAAGATCCCACTCTAGGATGTGAATGGCTGCACCGGAATCACTTTTCTTCTCTAGTGAGTAACCGGCATGGTTCAGTTTGTACACGAAGTGCATCCAGTTTTTGTTGTAACCCTCTCAACTTTTTACCACTTGCTATGTAGGTGAAATGATGATACCATGCCAAGTTTCAACATTTTTAGAGTTCATCTGTGTTGCTTTTTAATTTCAGGGTCATTTTGCTCAAAACAATTCATTAAATGTATGAAAATAGCAAATGAAGTTAGAAAGGGTTGAAATTTGAGGATGTGGCTTAGAATGGTTCATATTGAATGCACAAAAAGTCTGGAGTTGCAAAATGTTTACAAAATTGAAAGCCCTCTCTAACATATGATTTTTCGTCTGAAGCCCTCATACTTCGACGGAGATGGTCCAGTTGGTACACGAAGTGCATCCTTTTTTGTCATAACCCTCTCAACCTTTTACCACTTTCTATGTTGATGAAATGATGATACCATGCCAAGTTTCAATCTTTTCAGAGTTCATTTGTGGTGCTTCTAAATTTCAGGATCATTTAGCTCAAAACAATACATTAAAAGGATCAAAAATAGCAAATAAAGTTAGAAAGGGTTGAAATTTGAGGATGTAGCTTAGAATGGTTCATATTGAATGCACAAAAATTATGGAGTTGAAATAAGTTAAAAAATGAAATGCCTTTTTAACATATGAGTTTCTGTCCGAAACCCTCATACTTCGAAGGAGATGGTCCAGTTTGTACACGAAGTGCATCCATTTTTTGTCATAACCCTCTCAACTTATTACCATTTGCTATGTTGGTGAAATGATGATACCATGAAAAGTTTCAACCTTTTCAGAGTTCATTTGTGGTGCTTTTAAATTTTGGGTAATTTTGCTCAAAAGAATTCATTAAATGTATGAAAACAACAAATGAAGTTAGAAAAGGTTGAAATTTGAGGATGTGGCTTAGAATGCTTCATATCGAATGCACAAAAATTCTAGAGTTGAAAAATGTTTACAAAATTGAAATCCCTTTGTAACATATGAGTTTTCGTCCCAAGCCATCATATTTCGACGGAGATGGTCCAGTTTGTACACGAAGTGCATCCAGTTTTTGTCGTAACCCTCTCAACTTTTCACCACTTGCTATGTGGGTGAAATGATGATACCATGCCAAGTGTCAACCTTTTCAGAGTTCATTTATGGTGCTTTTTATTTTTAGGGTCATGTAGCTCAAAACAATTCATTAAATCGATGAAAAATAGCAAATGAAGTTAGAAAGGGTTGAAATTTGAGGATGTGGCTTGGAATGGTTCATATTGAATGCACAAAAAGTCTGGAGTTGAAATATGTTTAAAAATTAAAATCCCTTTGTAACACATGAGTTTTCGTCCGAAACCCTCGTTCTTCGAAGGAGATGGTCCAGTTTGTATACGAAGTGCATCCTTTTTTTCCATAATCCTCTCAACTTTTTACCACTTGCTATGTTGGTGAAATGATGATACCATGTCAAGTTTAAACCTTTTCAGAGTTCATTTATGGTGCTTCTAAATTTCAAGGTCATTTAGCTCAAAACAATTCATTTAATAGATGAAAAATAGCAAATGAAGTTAGAAAGGGTTGAAATTTGAGGATGTGGCTTAGAATGGTTCATATTGAATGCACAAAAATTCTGGAGTTGTAATAAGTTGAAAAAAATGAAATGCCTTTGTAACATATGAGTTTTCGTCCGTAACCCTCATACTTCGAAGGAGATGGTCCAATTTGCACACGAAGTGCATCCAGTTTTTGTCGTAATCCTCTTAATTTTTTACCACATTCTATGTGGTTGAAATGATGATACCATGCCAAGTTTCAACCTTTTCAGAGTTCATTAATATTGATTTTTGATTAAAATAAATGAAGGTATAAAACTAAAAAGAGTTAAATAGAATCTGTTTTTGATTCAAACACCTATTTAAAATATCCTAAAAATTCCAAAATTTAACATAATGATAAAACATAATAATATTAAACAAAAAAAGAGAAAATAGACCTTTAGTCCCGGTTGGGTTCACCAACCGGGACTAAAGGTCCCTTCCCGCGTGAATTTGGGCCGCCGAAAAGGCCCCTTTAGGCCCGGTTGGTATAATAAATTGGGGCTAAAGGTCCCTTTCGCGCGCGACTTTGGGCCGCCGAAAAAGCCCCTTTGGTCCCGGTTGGTGCCACCAACCGGGACTAAACGTCTCGAGCCTATTTAATCCCTCCTTCCTCCCCAAATCACTTCGTCTTTACCCGCTCGACACCGTCGCGAGAGGCTGCCCACGTGCACCCTTGATCGACGGTGCCGTCCGTTCACGTGCCGCTGCCGCTCTCTTCCTCCACGCCGTCGCCCTGCTCCGCCGGCGCCGCTCCTCCACGCCATCGCCGTCAGCTCCATCGACTCCGCTGCCGCGCGCTGTCCTCCTCCATGCCGACGCCTTGCTCCGCCGGAGCCGCTCCTCCACACCGTCGTCGTCAGCTCCGCCAACGCCGCTCTCCTCCTCCACGCCCTAAGCCCGATCCGTCCTTCGCCCTCCAAATTGATGTGTATATATGTGTATGTGTATGTGTATTTGTATGCATGTGTATAAATTTGCATTCTATATTTGCATGTGTATAAAATTTGCATAATATATTTGTATGTGTATAAAATTAGGAGTTCGTAGGAATAATTAGTATGTGTATGTTAGATAAAATTAGTATATGTATGTGTATAGTATTTGTATGTTAGATATTTTGATGTGTATATGTGTATGTTAGATTTTTTTTGATAATATTAGAATAATATGTCACGTTGACGCATTTAAAAATAAATGATACATTTTATTAGTTTAAATTTTCCCCTAGGAGTTTATAGCATTGTACGTATGATCATAGGTACTAAAGAATTTACCGATCATTGGGGGAGTTTATATATTTTATTAGTTTAAATGTATGTTTTAAATATTTAGATGTTGCTGATTTTCTAATTGACATATTGCATATAAAGCATCTTTCCTAACCGTCGAATCGATTGCATAACGTAGCCGACGATGCCCATCCCTCAGCCTCGTCGTCGACTTGGCGGCAACCACCTGCTCGATAGGTGCCATGTCCGGGACTGGGCTCTGTCGGGCTGGCCCTGGGAGGTGCTGCTTTCCGGGGCGCAGAGCTTGGTGAGGAATGAGGGTCCCGTCGTCGACCCGAAGGTTATTTGATGGCGGTCGCGTGGACCACTGTCGGTGCAGAGGGAGCCGGCCCCCGCGGAGGTGATTCGTCGCCGTGTAAGGGAGGAGGATGAACACGTTCAATGCTATATGGTTGCGTTGGATGCCAGGTTCTCCAATACCTCTCAGGTTCTCCAGGGATCTCACCCGAGCTATGATCCTGTCATGGTTCCTTCTCTTCGGGTGTCCACCGCCTGCGCCGCAAGACGCCAACTATATCTGTATTAGTGGAGACTATTCGGTGATGTATTACTGATATTATTCGATGATATATTAGTGATATTATTCGGAGATATATTAGTGATACTATAATTCGATGGTGTATTAGTGATAGTATATGATCATATTGTTGCATTGCCTTGTATTGATTTGCATATCTCCAGTTCTACTTATTGGATGCATTCTAATGGTTTTATATTTGACAGACCAAAAATAATAATCAATTGTTGAATCATGAACACAGGAAATGTCGTCGTCTGATGACGACGATAGGATCTAAGCGTGTGAACTCTGCGGGGAAGATAAGGGTCTTTGCGACCAGCCTGGGCTACGAGACGACATGTTCTTCACCATGAAGCTTTACGAGGACTTCGATATTTGTACAGTATGCAACGATGACAACTATTTTTTCGTAATTAAACATGACCTCTGTTTCTTTCCTTCAACGCGTGATTTCTATTTTATATAATTCGACTAGTTCATCCCCTGTCATGCAAGACGGTATTCCTTGGAGAGGCTCGACTTCGAAGAGTACGAGAGTTTTGAGACGAGGACAGTCAAGCTGAGGACTAGACATGGTCACACATTTCGAAAAGGATGATCTTATCAACTTTGTTATTGGTGTCCTAGCTGGTAGGGAGGTCTTCTCGTATAATTTGGGAACTGGACCAAATTATACATTGTACAGGACACTAGTGCATAGGTTGAGACGGATGACATTCGCTGAAATATCTTGGTAAGAGTTGCTAATTAAATACACTAGTACTGTTGCGTAAATGGTATTGATTACATTGCTAACTAGGCTACTATTATGTTCTTCAACAGAAACTACCAAATGAAGTTGTGCCTCCGTTGATGCAATCCGAAGGTAATATGACAATTAAAAGCCTCTTCCAGCCCGAGTTCTCTTTTACATACTCAACTAAGCGCATACCACCAAGACGACTCCAAATTGAAGTATGGGGACAAATAAAGAAGGATCGCAAGCCATAAGTTGAAGATCGTTGGATCTCTTTGATTCATCATGTAGACATAGGTGTTATTCTGTTTTATGTCATTTTCCCTAGGAGGAAGGACTAGGTCCTATGAGAGAGAAGTTTTTCTGGTTTATATTAACTTGCATGATCGATTAGGATGATTAATGTTATGATCTTTTTTTGTTTTATCATATTTTAACTTGGTATGATTAAGATGATGATGAGTTGTTAGATGAGTAAGATGATGATGAGGTATACGACATATATTTGATTAAAGTGGATGGATGCAAGTGATCATGTTGAATTAGAGGAGAAAATTAAATGGAAAACACAAAATGAAAAGGAAAAATAAACAATGAAGCCTTAACCTTTAGTCCCGGTTGGTGTTACCAACCAGGACCAAAGGACCCCATGCCCTGGCGCGCTCTGTCGCCCTCGTGGCCAGGGTTTAGTCCCGGTTCGTAACCAACCAGGACTAAAGCCTTGTACTCTTTAGTCTCTATACTTTAGTCCTGGTTGGGAAACCGGGACTAAAGTCCCTTCACAACCGAGACTAATGTCCTGTTTTCTACTAGTGTAACAAGAGCGATATCCTCTGCAGTGCAGACGAGGATTATACTGTATTTATTCTGACAAACACTTTGGAGCTATGAACTATATATGTTACGTGACGAGGCCACCCCACCTCATTTCTTGGCTCCCAGGGATTCGCCATGCCGTGCTGGTGGCAGCATAGTCACACCGACACAACATCCTCCGGTGCAGCCGAGTCTTCCTCAAGACGATTGCCACACCGTTGCTGTTGTGTTCTATCTACAATTCCGTCCTCCAAGAGGTGCGCACAAATATATTTAATCCTCCGTATTGCATATGTGATTTGCTTGTTTGACCAACTTCAGGGATGCAGTAGTTCGATAAGCTCTTTTTAGAGATATATGCTAATCAATAGCTTAATAATTTTATAATTACTTAGGACAATTACCTGATGGGAGAATGGTTACTTGAAGAGGCTTATGAAATTTTCTCTCACATGGAAATGCAAAAGTGATTTCACAAGAAAAGTCCTGGTGACGACCAGGTTTGGCATGGCAACACTGTTAGCCTCCTTGCTTACGACAAGGATGGTGACGAGCAGATACACTCCTCTATGGCTACATGTCAAACTGCATGAATCTTTACGTATCTGGCACATATACTTCAATTTTCCTTGCCTATGATCAGAATTGGATCACGGTAGATCAATAGGTTCTCTTCTGCAATTCTTAATTATCGTTGTTCTATGCTCCAATACACAAGTACAACTCATTGCTATAGGCTAGAAATCAAGTAAACATGATAAGTTTCATACATATAGATGAAGTTCCGGACAATATAACTGCACATCTGGACGTTACCTTCATGGTAGGCTTGTATGCTTGACATGGTTGACCATGTCAAATCTCATGGATGAGGAATTATATCCTCAGGCTACCGTATTATCTACATGGTGAGCTCCAAACTTTCCTGAACTAGCGATTCCAATAGTTAACTTTACTACCAGTATTTAGGTTGATAATGTCTGTTTTAAATTCCAAATACATATAATGCAGAAAGTTATAAAGTTATATTTGTTACATTTCCTTGCTACCAATAGCTAATATAATTTCATTGTGGGCAGTTGAGCACCCAAGTACAACAGCTCTATTACCGTTCATGGCTGTTGGCCTATACCCTATAGAGAGAGTAATTAGTATTTACCTCATGCATAAAGTGTCATACTATAGTTGTGTCTTATGCCTCTTGTATTATTTTCATCATTAACATACGCAGGTAGCAAAATATAATCGCAAATTGCTGTGGCTACAGTGTTGTCTTGTTAATTCTGCATCCCTACATTTCTGATGAAGTGTTACTTCTGCTTCAGTTCTATCTTATGTTGCTCTATGTTTATTGCTTCTGTTGACTTTATATTGTGCCTATGTAGAGAAGCATGTCTGATTGCCCTCAGGTTCAAAACCATATTGCACAAGCTATTCTCCTTGGCAACCGACCTGGAAGTGAGGTAATAATTGACACCCATGGTCATGCAGCATACGACAGTTGAAGTCTCTGCACACCACAATTATGTTTGCAATTTGATCACCTGCGGTGTGGTATGTTCATGGGGTAGAGAATCTGAGATGCAACTCTCCAGTATCTTTACTTTGTCACTGCTTGATTACACCAAGAAATCTCAAACTAAGTATCTATTGTATAGGTAGTGAGAAGGGTTTTACTACCATTGAAAAGATAAAGAGCTCCAGCTAACTTAATTTAGCGAAAGACAGGGGTATTTCATACTAGCTTACTGTATGATGTGATTATGTTCTGAACATGGCCTTTGCGACCTACGCAATGGTTTTATATTTCTCTTTCTAATTATTGCTTGAATGTATTAATATCATTGCTATTGCCAGTTAGCTTCTTATGATGATAGTTTAATGATATAGGGTATATGTTTAAAAAAATAACTTATATAGTGGGTAAACAGCCATCGCTAATTATGGTATATGAACTTGTGGACTGGGGCGGATTCTACTTGCTTCTGTAAACCAAGGTAATGTTTTTGCATCAAACATGCCAATGAAATTTCTTGATCTTGTTTGGAAGCGTGGTGGGAAATAGCACCACACAATTGGAAATAACACGACACAATTTAAATTGGCACGTGCTCGCACTGTTAAACTGAACACTCCTTCCGTAGTGAAACACGTGCATCTTACTAGTGTGTTAAAAATATGCCCTACAGGCAATACCATTGTATTATTATATTTTCATATTAATAATTAAGAGTTTATATTCTATGCTATAACTGCTATGATTCTGGAATATGCGATTTAGTGAAAAACTCATATGCACGTGTGGAAGGTAAAACAAAGATTCCAAGCCTTGCCTCAAAGACGGACTTAAGTATTGTTAGTGATCATGTTTTTCAGATCTTAGGATGTCGTTAAGTGTAACGACAGTCCTATAATAACATTGAGAGTATGAAGTTAGAAGAACGATCATATTGAATCGACCCAAACTTGTCTGTTATACCTTGAGATAATATTATCTGAAATCAATTGTTATAACACGGTAGGTTAACATGTGTTTTATGTTCATTAGACCATGAGAGTATCATAGTCACTTCTTACCGTACGATGAGCTTCGGGGTTGCTCAAACGTCATCTTTAACTAGGTGATTATAACGATAGCTTACAGGTTCATCGGAAAGTTTGACAAGGGACAAGATAGCTCGAGAATGGAATTTGCTCCTCCGACAATGGAAAGATATTCTTAGGGCCCTCTCAGTGTGATGGCATCTGTCATTGTCTGGCCAGACACAAGTGACTATGTCATGGGGATGCCGGAACACATCAACAAAAAAGAACAAAATCGATAACGAGAATAACGATATAATGAGTATGTGAATGACTCAAGAGGATACCGATGATTCTCGGGTCTTGTAAAGTATCGCGAAGCAAAGGGAATGTCACATGATAACCAATGGTTCACTCGAATATCATTCATGTGCTCGAGTGCACTGTCGTCAAACTTTCAGGGGCAACACGTGGATAGTGACAGACTGTCCACATCCATCATGGACCTCATCTTCACCGGTACCAACGAAGAACAAGTCGCAGGCTCATTCGAGGACTAGTAGGGCATAGGAGGCGGCAGGGCCGTGTGTCCTAAGTCGACCAGTCCGTCTCCCAGCTCCTACTCTTCCTCGCCGGAGACCGCACCTTCACTTTGACATGTTATAAACCCTGTCGGAGCTCATGCAGACGACAGATGGAGGACATGATCAGCTATGCGAAATACAAAGAAAATGGATGATCGGCGCTGCTGTAGAATAGGTTTAGGTCTGTCCGATTTTTTTAATAAAAATTATCTGAATTGTAATGAATGTCGGTTTATATGAAAACCATCATCTATGTATGAAAATCGGCCGGTTTGCATCAATTACAGCTGGTATGTTTAAATCCGGTTTGAAATGCATACAATTAACGTTGGATGTCCGCCTTCCGTATTTATGGCCGTGGTATAGTGTCCCTATCCTCGGACGGATGCGGAAGCAACTTTACAAATCGGCGCTGCCCTAACGTCTTTTAATTCTCCCACTGGTCTTAATACAGATAGACTGAGAGTACGTATGCTTGTTACACATTGTGCAGTGAAAATTGAACGATGTGGCTTGCGAGTGGCATGTAGCTGCCTACAATGGCTAGCTACTAGCATTGCATTCAGCGACCGATAGGACGAGTGCAGTTGCTCCTGTCATTACGGAAGAAAGAAATCTACTGGTCTTGAAATCTGTGACACAAAGCACGGCATAACGTACGCACGCACAATGCAGCACAACGGAAAATCGGGCACAAGCTAAACAAGCTTCCAGCTGGTAGCACAACTGTCCACTACAGTCTACTACAAACAATACTTCTGTCTGGCTGGCCCTTGTACAGCCACGCCCACGCAGCGAGGCGACACAAACACAGTCTTGTGTCTTGACAAGCCTTAGAATTTTTTTACAGATTAACTGCGAGCGCGAGGCATCATTTTCGTTTTGTACCTTTGGTGCGCCACTGCCCACTGGTGCATGCAGTGCACGGACAACACGTAACCACCCGTATTCTCTGGACCCCGATCTTTCAGCTGGTCAAGCCGTCACACCAAGGTAAAACGTGCAAGCAACGTACTGCTACTACTACGCTACTACCCGGATACCGCGAGACATATGTACACGGTGGGTAACGCACTGCACTGCAGTCCACTGCGTTGAACGAAATCCCGGGGGGGGGGGGGGGGGGGGGGTCGACAAACATTATAACTAGATGATCTCCACTCCTTTGCAGTTACCCATTGAATGCACGTACGTAGTATCTGGTCGACGGGCTGAGCCATCAGGGTTGAATGAATGGGCGAGTTAAATACGCACACGTACGTATGTACGTACGTGCGTGGTGCAGCATGCATCGGTAGTGTGCACCTGCAGCACTGCACAGCCCGGCCGGGCTGGCGACATGTCCCCATGACGTGCTCCATCACGCCCACGCCTCAGCCAGCGTGCAATGCACAGCCATTAATGCCACGCAGGACGGAGGTAGTAGTACCTAGCTCGCTCCCGAAAGCCACTTAAGGTGTGTTTGGTACGGTGCATGGACCTGTCTTAGTTGTTCTTTTCTCATCCATGCTGAGTTCATGCAGTTGCCCTTATTTGGCAGTGATGTATGCACTGAGACATGCTAAGCTAAGACTTTGTTTGGCAGCCTGCATGTTTTAGACATGTTGAATATATTTTTGAATATTTCAAATTCTGAAAATTTTATAAGAATTTGAACATAGTTTAAATTTTGTTTTTTTGAAAAAGTAATCAAAATTTTAAATTCTGAATATTTTTCGAAATTTATTTTTTTTGATTTTTTCAACATTTACAAAAAATAATAAATTTTTTGAAATTCTAATCTTCTTGAATTTTTATAAATTATAAACATTTTTTATTATTTTCAGAAATCCGATTTTTTTTGAAATTTTAAACAAAATTTGAAATTCTGAACAGTTTTTGAACATTTAAACAATTTTGAAATTATAAACATTTTCAAAAAAAATACAAATTTTGAAATTCCGATTTTTTTGAAAATTGGAACAATTTTTGAAAATTTGAATATATTTTTTAAAATTTAAACAAACTTTGAAATTATGAGCATTTTTTTAAAATGTAAACATATGTGAACGTGGTTTGGTGGATGGAGACGATGGTTAGGGCCAGCATGGCTGCCTCCATGCACCCTGTTTGGGGTGCATGAGATGGGCATGGCTGAGGAGCCTTTTATGCATGAGATGGACATAGCTCAGGTAAGTTCATGCACCTTACCAAAAAAGCAAAAGTGGATCGGATTGAAAACTTTTGTCCTCATGCACCCTACCAAACACACCCTTACTCTTCCTCCCTCCCTCCCTAGGAACCCTGCTCCTCCTCGACCCAACATGGCTCAAAACCCTACCGCCGGCCACTGCCACACGCAGGTACAAAAGGCTCCATCCATCCATCCATGGCGAGCTTCCGCAGGACCGGAGAAAGTTGACGGTGCACAGGACACACGCTCCGTCGCCGCTGCGCTGGTGAAACGGAGGACGCGAGCGGGCGACACGCGCGCGCGAATCCATGTCCATCCATGCACGTGTGTACAAGCACAACTACACAGCTACACTACCCAGCATGCATGTACACATGAAAGTCGAGCGACCAAAGGCAAAGGCTAGGCCATCTCAATCTCGCCCGAGCCCTGCCTGCCCCGAGTGTGCCTGAGCTAGTTAGCATTTAAGGAGGGGAGGCAGGGCCATGCATGTCCGGCTACGCGCCTCCTCTTCTCTCTGCTGTCACGCTCCAACAAGGACCTGTCCTGGATGACCAGCGGGGGCACTGTGGCCGCGAAGGACACGGGAAAAGAAATTTGTCACCGCGTGCATGCCGATGCACTGCACACTGCAATGCCCACCTTGCGCGGGCGGGCTGCCAGCAATTATGGCCGCATCATTCCGTTCCACCCATGCATCCAGCCGCCCGCTCGGAATGATTGCCTAATCATTCGATCCTAATTATGCCAAGTCGCGAGCTGCTGCTCGATCCTCTCGTCTTCTGCCGCCTTGTCCTCGCGAGCACGTCGCCGGCGACGGCGATTGCGAAAGCCACGTAACGGCGGAGGCAGGAAACGACGGGAAGGAAGTAATCATACGTACGTACATGTCGATTGTCGAAATCAAATAAGGTGTACCAAAATTACGTAACCGTAGAGGTGGATCATTATTTAGTTACAATGCATGGTACGGTTTCGGCGTGCTATATATATACGTACTACGTTCTTCGGTAGAGCAAAGGAAGAAGAAGATAACATGCTGCAGATGAGGCAGGCCTCCAAGTAAAAAGAAGAATGCAGGCCGCAACTAGCTAGCTAGCTAGACTAGAGCACGAGAAGGAACGGAGAGAGCGGCAAAAGAAATGGCATCTGGTGGAGTTACAACTTACAAGTGGTTCAACTCAACTACCAACCCTCCAGTTTACAAGTGTACGTAAACAGTTGAAAGCTTGGAGTAACATCTAGCGTGTACGCTGTCTTGGCTTGCTCTCCCTGGTTAGCTCACCAAGTTACCTCGTCGCCGGCAGGCCGTCGTTGGCTTGAAGAAGGTGTCGGTCGAGAAGCAGTGGTTGCCGCATGGTTGAAGGGAGTGAAATCTGGACCGAGAGCTCCGGTCGATCAACCTACGTACCTCTCTGGGTGAAGAGTGCGTCGACGAGATCGATCTCCGCCGCCGCCGGCCGGGGGCCTCGAGCCAGGTAACAAGCTCCCTAACCTAGTAGTCCTTAACCCAAAATGCCGCACGGTTAAAGGGAATGAAGCCTGGTCCGACGTCCCCGATCAATCGACGCGCACGTACGTCGGTCTTTCTCCCGGCGAAGGGAGGGTCGACGACTGTCGATCCCGACCGGGGGCACCGAGCCAGACAACATACCCCTTAACCTAATCCAGGCATGCCGCACGACACGTTCCGACAACCTAGCTAGGCAGCTACAAACCGAGCATATGTGGACGCCATGGACGCATGGACGCGGCGGTTTGAAAGGAATGAAGCCTGGTCCGACGCCTCAACCCGCGCCGTCGGCAAGGATGCCTCGAGCCAGCCAACGTTCCCCACAAACCGCCATGGCCACAAGCTCGCTCTGGAGACTACGTACGAGGTGGAGGAGGGAGAGGCTAGCCAGATAGATCACTGGAGGGAAGAGCAGGACATGGGCGTGCGGGGCACGGGAAGAAGAAGAAGAAGGGTGAGAGGAGGAGAGTTTTGGAAGAAGGGCAGGGTGGAGGACGATGGGGGCGCTGGTGGCAATTTATGGGGGAAATGGCAGCCCCATCCGGCGCCCCTATTAACTGCGCTGCTGGCCACGGCCCCGGCCGGGCCGGCCTAGCTTTATGTTTCTCAGCTCCGGCCAGTTGGGCTTCTACTCCACTGCGTACTGCTCTCTGCTGGCGTCTGCTCTCACTTTCGTGGCTCAGAGCTGTGGGGGAGGTGGGTGCGTGGAGTGTGCAAGTGACTCCTGTCCGGTCCATTGCTTTGAATTCTCACAGAATGCATCGTGGACTGCGCACGTACACCGCCCGGCCTCTTGCTCTGCCTCCGTCTCCCCAGGCTGTGGAATGTCTTTGACAACCTAGTGGAGAGCAACAAATCGATCCATTCAAAATGCTAATCTGCATCTTCAAATTGGCTGGGCATATTCAAGGGAATGTTTGCTTCATCTTCTCTCACTTTCTCGGATGCTAGTAATCTGATTTCAGTCCATTTTACCTTGTCAAGTGCGTCAACTTGAGAGCTTGGAGTACCTGTGGAAATCATCTAAGCAGAGAGGCCTCATAATTACATGACCAAAAATACACAGCCCGGCCCATCTCTGAATCTCTGAACCATCGGCTAGGTGTTTACTGCCCTGCGTTACTGCATAGCTTATTATGCCCCAAAACTAAAGTTGACATGCATCGTCCAGATGCAAAGGCCAAAGGTCTTCCGTCTTTTCTAAATTAAAAAAAATACTTGTACATGTACCAAAATGACAAGTATGATTGAATCTTCAACAGACATAATATTTACTAATAGATACAAAAAAATGTTCATAGCACAATGCTGAAGATATTTATTAATGAAACTAAAAAAATCATTTTGGCTCATAGGTGTACATTCACCTATGTCTAAATACACATTTTAAAAAGTAAATAAAAACAAGAAAAAAATCAAGTGTGTACATTCTGATATTATATGTTCGTGCACATTTTTTGCGGCTTGTATAAAAAAACTATTTTGATGCTTTTTTAGGGAATCTTAGATGTTTTTTTATAGTACATGCCATATTTTTTTTCTTTCTTTACGAGTTTTTGTGTGCAATCATAGAACGTCCGGATGTTCACGTGAAATTATTGTTTGGAATATTTTAACATTTTCATAATGGGTGTATCTATACCTATGAATCAAAACACCGCTCTCAATGAACCTCTACAATAATCGTAGACTTATGGATGTTAATTGACGTTTTATGGATCCTTCGCGTCACCGCCCCCCTGAATTGGAGTGTGGGCCCCTTCTCTCCCATAATATCAAAAACTGAACTGCCATCCAACTACAATCCGTAGAATCCATAAAAACTTGTCAGTTACTCTAGCATTACTCGGAATTCTATGGGATTTTTTGTAAGGAGAAATGGAAAATTGATAATAGGGCTTTTTGCTTCCGTACACCCTCCTCCCCATAGAGAAGTTTAAAGATTTCGATGTAGATAAAAAGTGAAGATTAGAAGATACCCCCTCAATCAAAAATTTAGATTATTTTGCTCTCTTGTTTGATGCATTGGGACAATACAGATTTGAATTTAGTAGATGCTGAATGCACGAGAGTAACTTTACAGGATTCTTGGACTTGGCCTGTACGTACAATTATTCGTAGGATACCGTATTCAAACGTTTGATATTATTTGGTAAATCTGTTCACAATCTAATCAATTTTCTACTTCTTTTTCGAAAGTAAACTAGTCGTGAAGCTTTCATCAAATCTAACCCTGCACACATGAAGATAATAGAGGGTTTTTTTTTTGGCGGGAAGACTATAATAGAGTTGGCTAGCTCAGCGACACTAAATCTAAGTGAGCATAGTGCCGACGACCCTTTGGATGCAACTAGGTGCCAGCGACAAAATCCCAAGTCAATGTCAAAGGTCAGTGCCATGGCCATTGTGGCCGAGCTAGACAACCTTGGTGCCTCGTGTTTGGCCCCGGTAGGAAAGGGCCAATATTTTGTTGTACGTAGCTGCCAAACGAAGTCATAGTATTTTTAGAGAACATGTTCAGTGTCTCACCTATTTGCTCGTGCCATTGATGCTAGAAGATCGTAATCATCTACTACTTCTCATTCAATACGGAGGAACGTCCTCGTGCGTCCTTGCACACTTCTTTGTACACCTATATAACAAAGGCCGCTACCATCAACTGGATGCAATGATACGATGAGTGCACGGGCAACCTAGATCTTCTCGAGATGCCACACTCGATCAAACATTTCTCTTGTTTGTGCGGCTAGAAAAGCTATGAGTTTTTACATAGGCTGGGTTGGAATCAATGTTGAGAATGAGTGGCATCAGAAAATAGTTATTCCTGATCTACCGAGAATTGTGAGCTAGATCGTTTGTAGTTCCTTTCGCGGTGATGAACTATTGGTACCTCCTACATTTCTCTTTCTCGATGGGTCATGGATTAACAACTAGTCCAACCAGCAGATCGGCAGGACTGACATCAACTGCATTCAGACTTTTGCAATCTTCTTCAAGGTAGTGTGATATCGCTAAACAAGCGGCATTCTCGGTAATAATTTCCTCTAGAATATGTCCACTTTGAGGTGGTGCGAACGAAACGGCAAGCGTTTCAGGGGCAGTGAATCAGTTGTGAGGCGGACGAAACCTAGGGTGTCCTTGTTAAACAGATGTTCCAAAGCAGAGCACCTAGCGAGCTTGCTCTGATAAAAAACGGGATATTTGCCACCTATTATGTCTCCCTACTGCATATCAGTAAGGACGAGCCCCATCGGAGCTTGATTAGCTTGTTTTTTACTTTTATTTCCTTTGGGATCACGGGTAACCAAACCCTACTCTATGGTAATAACTTGTTCAGTCTTCTCCTGTGAAAAGCAAATATAGTACGACTGTTGTTTCCGATAACAAAAATCCTTTTGTGTGATCAGTTTGACATCAGCACCATGATATGTCCTAAGGTAAGCTGTGTAGCTGCATATTTTTCGTTCTTTTACATATTAATGACAAAATTACCGTGGCTTAAAGAAAAGGTAATTTGTGTTTCCAGAAAATTGCGGAACATGGTCAGACTATTGAACACAATCACTCGGTACTTATAATTTGTCATTTGATTATTCACTTAATTAAAATGCTAGATCACTTGTAGAGTGATAGTTTTCGGTTGTTATATATGACTTGTAGTGTATCACAGGCAATTGATTGTACTCAATGACGTCGAGATCCTCTGTAGAGGGTTGACGGCGAGGCTTCAGCAACAGATCCCTCATTTGATCGACGAGGACCACTCGGGCTTCGTGCGTGGCAGGAGCATCTCGAAAAACTTCGTCTATGCCACGGAGCTCGTCCAATGCTGCCACAGCCGCGGCGCTCCTGCCTTGGTGTTGAAGCTTTACTTTGCAAAAGCTTCCGACTACATCAACTTGGGGAGCTTGCGCACGATCATGGAGGCGCGCGGTTTCCCACCAAAATGGTGCGACTGGATCGACCTCATCCTTTCCTCTTCCCGCTCGGCAGTCCTGCTCAACGGGGTGCCGGGGCGATGGTTCCACGGCAAACATGGGCTTCATCAGGGGGACCCGAGCTCCCCCTACCTCTTCCTCATCGTCACCGACGTGCTCCAACAGCTCATCCGCCAGGATGGGGTGATGCGACACCCCGTGTTGCCGGATGCCCCGGCTATGGTGCTCCAGTACGCGGACGACACTCTGATCGTCATGCGGGCGTGTGTGGATGGTGCGGCTCGCCTTCGCCAAATCCTGGACCAGTTCGCGACGACCACAGGGCTGGTGATCAACTTCACCAAAAGCACCCTCGTCCCCGTGCATATCGAGGATGTGGTCCGAAAGGGAGTGGTGGAGGCGTTGGAGTGCGCGGAGGGGGTCTTTACGCAGACCTATCTCGGGCTGCCCCTGTTGTAGGAGAAGCTCCGCTTCCCGGACTTCCTGTCTATGATCACAAAGGTAGATAAATACCTCGCTGGTTGGGTGACACGTCTCTTGTCGCCTGCAGGGCGCATGGTTCTCATCAACGCGATGCTCGACTCCCTCCCCGCCTATGCCATGGCCGCCCTGCTGCTGCCGTCGCCGGTCCTCCGTGCTCTCGATGGCCTACGGCGATCCTTCCTGTGGAACATGGCGGAACTTGCCTCCGAGGCGCAATGCCTCGTGGCGTGGGAGATTGTGTGCTGGTCCAAAGCTAAGGGTGGCCTCAGCATCAGAGACATTGCTACGCAAAATAAATGCGTGCTGTTGAAGATGGTGCATCATTTGCACCAGGTATGCCACTCTCAATGGGCGACCTGGGTCTAGACGTGCGCCGGTGAGGGCTCGATCGTCGCTCGAGCCGCTTCGGCCAGTGGGTTGCACCGGCGCACCCTCGAGGGGTTGCTCCCCTTGTACCGCGGCCTCTGCGTGGTGGACGTCGGGGAAGGCTGGTCCTACTCCTTCTGGCATGACGACTGGCTCCCCTGTGGCGCTCTGGCGGCTGCCTTCCCCGCCCTGTACTCGCATGCCGTGGACGGGGAAGCCACGGTGCATGAGGTGCGCGCCGGGGGGCTCGTCCGCTCCCTCGTGTCCCGGGTCACGCGCGTGGGGGCACACGAGCTCGTCGTCGTCTCTGCCCTTTGGGAGTCGCTCCAGATTCAGGGCGGCCATGACATCGGTTGCCTTCGTCGCGCTACCGCCCCCCGAGGCGCCCTGTCCTCGAGCTTGGCGTACCGGATGCTGCGTTTCGGAGAGGTGGAGGCGAGTTTTGCTGTTGTGGCCTGGGCCTCGTGCGTTCCATCGAGGGTGAATTTCTTCTTGCCCAAAGATATCATAGCCCATGCCTTATAATCGTAGCCCATGCCTCTCAACAAGACGCGACAACCCTCAAAGATATCATAGACAAGTTTCCCCTTGCTACCAGTCTTACAATCACCTTTCACAAAACCACATTCGTATCCATGAACGCAGATGCCAACACTAGCCAAAACATCGCCTCCGCTTTCGGCTATGAACTCCCCTCCCTCCCACAAATTTATCTCGGACTCCCTCTCTCTCTCACGCGCCTGCCATCCTCCACTTTTGAACCGATCATCTAGCGCTTCCTAAAATACCACTCCGGCTGGGCGGCAAAACTCCTTTCCCACAGGGCAAGATTAACACTTATCGCCTTGACTCTCGATGCCCTTGCTACTCGCTTCATGTCTGTGAAGGTAATTAGAAGGTTAGACGCTATCCGAAGATCCTTCTTCTGGGCTGCCGAAGAAACCTATTCCGGAGTTAAGTGTCTTATCGCGTGGAAAAATGTTTGCAAACCCAAAACTACCTGGGGGGGGGGGGCTGGGCATCAAAAACCTTGTCCTCCAAAACAATTGCCTCATTATGAAATTTTCCTTTAAGCTCCTCCAGAAAAGCGACCTCCTTTGGGCGAACTCGTTCTTCCAACACTATTCTCTTGACTTCGAAATTAAACCCCACAACCCCTCCTACCTTTCGAAAATCGTGAATGCACAAATTCGCCCCGTCCGCACAATCTCGTTTGTCCTTACCAACAATGGAACCTCCACCTTTTTTTGGCTCGATAACTAGCTGCTTCCGACTCCGCTCGTAGACACCTACCCACACCTTTTCTACCGCTCCACCTCTCCCTCACGGTACTCGTATCACAAGTCATGCAAAATGATTTACTCGCTGCTCTGCGGAACTGCCTAACCCGTGTTGCATCTGTAGAGCTTGCGTATGTTTTGTCTTTGTTGCAGGATGTTGCCACCAGTGATGCGTCCAACGACAGGTTCCTCACCCACCCACGAGATTGATCTCAACGCGGGGTATATCTGGAGCTCCATGGCACCTATCAAGGTCAAGTTATTCGTCTGCCTTCTCTGTCGTGATAGCCTCAACACGATGGAGAACTTACATCACAAGACCATCTCATCAGCTTCGGCTTGTCCTCGGTGTGACCTCACTCTAGAGGACGCGACACACCTCGTCATCCATTATACCTGCACGACACATGTTCGGTCCCTACTGGGGCTGCAGTCCTCTCACTCCATCGACCTCGTTTGTGAGACTCCCACGCCGGTCGGCCTCGACATCGACATTTGGTCCACGGTCGACCTCGCCATCCCCTGGAAGCTATGGGGCTCCAGGAATGCTTGTGTCTTTCGCAACAAGCTACACTCACCTCTGGATCGCAACATTATCTCGGATTTTACGCTTTGGATGTTCAGATTTACTGACCCCGTAAGTATGGAGGCTACCATATCTTGATGCCCGTACCTCTTCTCTCGATATAACCCTTGATGTAACTCTGGGCCTTTGAGTAATATATACAAGTGGGGACCCCCCCATTGTCCAAAAAAGCATATATTAACCAGTTGATAATTTGATTTAACTAAAATATGTGGATTGCCGAGTATAAATGCCTATGGTGGTGGCACTTCATATATTACTTCCCTTGTTTCAAAAAGTAGCGCTTATTTTGATTGGTTGAGACGCAACTTTGACCAATATTTACTATGTCAATATACGGTAAGTTTGATAGAAAACTAAGTGGTGGTAAAGTAATTGTTGTTTAAGTCTTGTCTTATTGGTCAAAACATTTTTTTTTTTTGCAGAGGGTGAAGTACAATTGGTTCCTTTAGACAAAGAAAAGTGAAGATAAAAATATGCACATAAATGCTAGACAATTTCGCAGTTTTTTTTCTTCCAAATTAGATTCCCTCCTTATTAAAGGTTCTATTCAGTAGAGATAGATAGAGCGCACAAGTAGTGGAAGGAAAGTTTTACCATTTTTAAGGCAAAAAGTCCGCATCAAAGTATGATTTAAAGTCCGTTCTTATTAGTTTCCATTCTTCCTAGGTGGACAATTTGAAAAAATGAGAAACACAAGGGCATTCCACAATAAATCCGCGCCACCGACTGTCCTCCTTGTGATACAATAAAGGAAGAAGCAAAACTTTGGGGCGTCGTGGGTACTAAACGCTTAGACCATTTCATTTTGGGAGAATAATTGTGTGTATTAAAACCTCTATAACTCCGTTCTTAATTAGTCGATGAGGCAACACTTATGTCTTCGTTTTGAAAAGAAAAGTGATACCTAATATGTATCCAAGTTTCGTGATGTAGTGCTTTGAACTTGTTTTAAACATCTCCATGTTGAAATCAATCCCATGGCTCTTTTGGTATGAATTATGAATTATGACAAAAAGGGGAAGGTAACGAGTTCCAAATATATAGGGGTAGATTAATTTATACAACTCCTATAGAGTGGAGTACTCCTATAGCTTCAAAACAGATGTAGATTAATTTATGTTACATCCAAATAAAAGAAAAAGGCCCGTCAAAATAGTTTTTAGATGTCAATCATTCTCCTATAGTATGGAATACTCCTTAGAATGGAGTACTTCTATAGATTAATTTATACTACATCAAAATATATAGAGGTAGGAAAACATCATGAAATATAGCTTCAAAACAGTGGAGTACTCCTATGCTCTAGCACTTGAAATTAGTTGAGCACATTCAAGAGAATGTTTGGTTGATCTTTTTTCCCCCTCTCTTCAATGTTAATCTGATTCCAGTCCATCTTGCCTCGTGAAGTGCGCCAGCTCAGTGCCATTAAGAGCATGGTTAATAGTATAGCCAGCTGCCAGCCATATGATATTGCCATGTCATCTCTATTCAAGCTTATAGCCAGCAAATATAATAGATAGATGTATATAAGTACTACTTTATTGATACATGACCCACATCCCTCTCTCACAAAGTGGCTAGGAACACGTGCTACAGCCGGCTATTAGTTTGTAGCCCGCTTCTTTTCTCTCTCCTCTTCTCTCTCTTTCAATTTAGCAAAAATATAATATTTTAAGTCTTACAACCCGTCTATGTCATCCTATTATACTTGCTCTAAGCCGTCTGTAGAGCATCTGTGGAAAGCATGTAAGCAGAGAGACCTCATAACTACTGCACCAAATATACAGCCCGGCCCATCTCCCTGAATCTCTGATCCACAGCTATAGGTGTGTTTACTGCCTCTGCACTGCAGTGCATACCCTGCCCCAAAACTGAAGGCCTTGTACACGTACTTCTACCAGTAGTATGTACTCCTGGCTCGCTAGCTCAAACTTCCATACGGCGTCTCCGTCTCGAACGGAAAGAACGGAGGACAGGAATGGGACTCGGGTGACTTGACACAAGCTGGAGCAGTAGACCTACAATAATCAGAGTGTCCCTACAGGCGGCAAGCTAGCTAGCTCGGCAGCAAAAGCGGTTTGTAACTGCATCTCCGAAGTGTCAACCTACTTTTGAAAAGGAGCTCACCAATGGTCTCGAGAGTGCTTGCCTGCGTTTGTATCTGCTTGAAACCTCTTGCATGCCCCGGCACCTGCTTTTATTTGTGGATGAGTCTGCACATGACGCTACGGCCTAGACGAGAGAGGTATGGGTGCAAGCATAGCTCACGCAGACAGACATGCACATGTCCGGATGTTCTGATGAAGAATTCAAAACTCAAAATCTGCTGCTGCGCAGTTTTTATTTTGAGTTGTGCCAGATGAACGGCCTGTAGACTGTAGAGTATCAATGCATGCCCCCGGTCAAGCATGCAGGATCGGCCAGCCGTAGCTTTGAGACGGTCCGGTTGCCCCCCTGCATTGGTAGCCCGACAGAGCTTGTGATGATCACCATCATTACCTGTTGATTTGGCCAGTCCCCCGTACGTTAGCTATACTATAGCTGGCCTGCCCCTCTCTGCCACGTGCCACATGAGAGCTATCTATGCTCATCACCTTTAATTCTGCCCGATGGACCTTCTTTCGCTAGTAGAAAATAAGGTATTGGTTCGGGTCGGGTCAGCCCATTAGTCCCGGTTCAGTCACGAATCGGGATCAATGGGGGTAACGGTCCCGGTTCGTGAGGCCAGGGGGCCGGGCGGGCCACGTGGGGCATTGGTCCCGGTTCGTCTGGAACGTTTGGTCCCGGTTCCAGACACGAACCGGGACCAATGTGCCTCGCTCCTGGCCCACAACCATTGGTCCCAGTTCGTGGCTGGATCCAGGACCAAAGGGGGTCCTTTAGTTCCGGTTCCAGCCACGAACCGGGACCAATGAAATGTCTATATATATATACCCCCTCGCCAGCAAGCAGAGCACTCCACAGTGCTCTGATTTTTTGGCCGGCGAGAGGAGAGCTTTCTGGTGTTCTAGCTCACCTCCTATGCACATGAGGTGTTTGATGAAATGCCTAAGCCAAACTTAAGCTTTCTCCTCTCGAAGCTCCTTGTCCAAACTCCATTTTTGTCAAGATTTGTCTAGGTTTGGCAGTCCGTCCTGTCCCGTTCCCGTCCTGAAACCGCCGTCGATCGCCCCCGCGTGGTTAGCCTCTTGATCTTATCTTCTTATTAAAGGAAAATATACTTACTTGTATGATTTTCTTACTTTTATTATTGTTCACTTCTCTATTCATGATATGTTGTAATGGTTTTTAATACACTTTATTATATAACGCACGCAGATGACCGGCAATGGATGTACGGTAACCGACGCACCTCCGAGTATATTGAGGGCCTGCATAATTTTCTCGAAGCGGCTGAGGCAAACAAGCAGAATGGTTTTATGCCTTGTCCATGTACTGTCTGTGAGAATACGAAGTCTTTCTCCAACTCTAAAACCCTTCACTTCCACCTACTTCAGAAGGGTTTTATGCCACACTATAATGTTTAGACCAAGCACGGAAAAAGAGGGGTTATGATGGAAGACAACGAAGAAGAAGAGGATGACGACAACTATCCTCCCCCTGAATATGGTGATGCTGCAATGGGGGAACCTGAAGATCAAGAGGAACCAGATGATGTGCCCCATGATGATCTTCGCCGGGTCATTGTTGATGCATAGAGAGAATGCGAAAGTGAAAGGGAGAAGTTGAAGTTCGATAGCATGTTAGAGGATCACAAAAAAGGGTTGTACCCAAATTGCGAAGATGAAAACAAAAAGCTCGGTACCACACTGGAATTGTTGCAATGGAAGGCAGACAATGGTGTATCTGACAAGTTATTTAGTTCGCTACTGAAAATAATGAAGAAGAAGCTTCCAAAGGATAACGAATTGCCCGACAGTATGTACGCAACAAATAAGGTTGTATGCCCTCTAGGATTGGAGGTGCAGAAGATACATGCATGCCCTAATGATTGCATCCTCTACCACAGTGAGTACGAGGAACGAAACGCATGCCCGGTATGCGGTGCATTGCGGTATAAGATCAGAAGAGATGACGCTGGTGATGTTGAGGGCCAGCGCACCGGGAAGAGGGCTTCTGCCAAGGTGATTTGGTATGCTCCTATAATACCACGGTTGGAACGTCTGTTCAGAAACAAAAAGCATACCGAGTTGATGCAATGGCACAAAAAGACCGTAAGAAAGATGGGAAGTTGAGAGCACCCGCTGACGGGTCGAAGTGGAGAAAGATCGAGAGAAAGTGGAGCGACTTTACAGGTGACCCAAGGAACGTATGGTTTGGTTTAAGTGCAGATGGCGTTAATCCTTTTGGGGAGTAGAGCAGCCAGCATAGCACATGGCCTGTCACTCTATGTATGTATAACCTTCCTCCTTGGTTGTGCATGAAGCGGAAGTTCATTATGATACCAGTGCTCATCCAAGGCCCTAAGCAACCCGGCAATGACATTGCTGTGTACCTAAGGCCATTAGTTGATGAACTTTTACAGCTATGGAATGGAAGAGGTGTACGTGTGTGGGATGAGAATGAACAGGAGGAATTTGACCTACATGCGTTGCTGTTTGTAACCATCAACGATTGGCCTGCTCTCAGTAACCTTTCAGGACAGACAAACAAGGGATACCACGCATGCACACACTGTTTAGATGACATCGACAGTATATATTTGGACAAATGCAGGAAGAATGTGTACCTGGGGCATCATCGATTTCTTCCGACCAACCATCAATGTCGAAAGAAAGTAAAGCATTTCAAAGGTGAGGTAGATCACCGGAAGAAGCCCGCCCTCCGTACTGGTGATCACATACTTGATATGGTCAATGATGTACCCATGTGGAAGAAGAAATCTATATTTTGGGACCTACCCTATTGGAAAGACCTAGAGGTCCGCTCTGCAATCGACGTGATGCACGTGACGAAGAATCTTTGCGTGAACCTGCTAGGCTTCTTGGGAGTGTATGGGAAGACAAAAGATACACCAGAGGCACAGGAGGAACAGCAACATGTGCATGAAAAAGACGACATGCATCCAAAGCAGTATGAAGGTCATGTCAGCTACGCTCTTACCAAAGAAGAGAAGGAAATCTTCTTTGAATGCCTGCTCAGTATGAAGGTCCCGTCTGGCTTCTCGTCGAATATAAAGGGAATAATAAGTATGGCAGGGAAAAAGTTCCAAAACCTAAAGTCTCATGACTGCCACGTGATTATGACGCAACTACTGTCGGTTGCATTGAGGGGGCTTCTACCAGAAAACGTTTGATTAGCCATTGTGAGCTATGTGCATTCTTCAATGCAATCTCTCAAAAGGTGATCGATCTAGAAATCCTGCCATGGTTAAGGAGTGATTTGGTGCAATGTCTTGTTAGTTTCGAGCTGGTGTTCCCACCGTCCTTCTTCAATATCATGACGCATGTCCTAGTTCATCTAGTCGACGATATTGTGATTCTGGGCCCTATATTTCTACACAATATGTCCCCCTTTGAGAGATTCATGGGAGTCTTAAAGAAATATGTTCGTAATCGCGCTAGGCCAGAAGCAAGCATCCCATGGGCCATCAAACAAAGGATGTCATTGGGTTTTGTGTTGACTTCATTCCTGACCTTAAGAAGATTGGTCTCCCTCAATCGCGGTATGAGGGGAGACTGACTGGAAAAGGCACGCTAGAAGCGGACTCAATAATATGTAGGGACGGGCATTCTTGGTCTCAAGCAAACTACATAGTTCTATAGAATTCCACCTTGGTGACCCCATATGTCGATGAACACAAGAATATTCTGCGCTCGAAACACCCGGAGCAGTGTGACGACTGGATTACATATGAACACATCAGGACTTTCGGTAGTTTGTTGCAAACACGTCTCGTGGGTGACAACACTATTTCTGATGAGCTGTACTCGTTGGCCAGGGGACCATCTTCGACTGTCTTGACTTCCAAAGGGTACGAGATAAATGGGAATACATTTTACACAATCGCCCAAGATGAAAAGAGCACCAATCAAAACAGCGGTGCCCGCTTTGATGCAGCAACCAAGAGGGGAAAGGACACATATTATGGTTACATAGTGGACATATGGGAACTTGACTATGGACATGATTTTAAGGTCCCTTTGTTTCAGTGCAAATGGGTCAATATGTCAAGAGGCGGGATACAGGAAGACCCACAGTACGGAATGACAACAGTTGATCTGAACAATCTTGGGTACACAGATGAACCATTCGTCCTAGCCAATGATGTGGCGCATATTTTCTATGTGAAGGACATGTCTACCATACCGAGAAAAAAAGAAAAGATAAGGAAGCGAATACATCATACGATGAGCCAAAGCGCCATATAGTTCTTTCAGGAAAAAGAGACATCGTGGGATTGGAGGGCAAGACAAACATGCCTGAAGATTATGAAAAGTTCATGAAATTCCTCTCTTCAAAGTCAAGGCTGACCCAAGCACCCTGTTAAACGATGAAGATTATCCATGGTTACGACGCAATAAGCAATGGACACAAGCGAAGAAAAAGTGAAGACTTTCTCAACTATATCATTGCAGTGACATGTGAAGAAATGAAATGCCTTTTGTAACACATGAGTTTTCGTCCGAAACCCTAATACTTCGAAAGAGATTATCTGTTTTATACACGAAGTGCATCCAGTTTTTGCCGTAACCCTCTAAACTTTTTATGACATGCTATGTGGGTGAAATGATGATACCATGCCAACTTTTAACCTTTTCAGAGTTCATTTGAAGTGCTTTTCAATTTCAGGGTCATTTAGCTCAAAAAAATCAGTATGTGCATGAAAAATACCAAATGAAGTCAGAAAGGGTTGAAAATTGATGATGTCGCTTTTAATGGTGCATTTTGAACACACAAAAAATATGGAGTTCAAATAAGTTCAAAAAATGAAATCCCAACAAATGAGTTTTCGTCCGAAATCGTGATACTTCGAAAGAGATTGTCTGTTTTTCACACGAAGTGCATCCAGTTTTTGACGTAACCCTCTCAACTTTTTATAACATGCTATGTGGGTGAAATGATGTTACCATGCCAACTTTTAACCTTTTCAGAGTTCATTTGAAGTGCTTTTCAATTTCATGGTCATTTAGCTCAAAAAATCAGTATGTGCATGAAAAATACCAAATGAAGTTAGAAAGGGTTGAAAATTGATGATGTGGCTTTGAATGGTGCATTTTGAACACACAAAAAGTATGGAGTTCAAATAAGTTCAAAAAATGAAATTTCTTTGTAACAGATGAGTTTTCGTCCGAAACCGTGATACTTCGAAAGAGATTGTCCATTTTGTGCACGAAGTGCATCCAGTTTTTTGCCGTAACCATCTCAAGTTTTTAGCACATGCTATGTGGGTGAAATGATGATACCATGCCAACTTTCAATCTTTTTAGAGTTCATTTGAAGTGCTTTTCAATTTCAGGGTTATTTAGCTCAAAAAATCAGCAAGTGCATGAAAAATACCAAATGAAGTCAGAAAGGGTTGAAAATTGATGATGTGGCTTTGAATGGTGCATTTTGAACACACAAACAGTATGGAGTTCAAATAAGTTCAAAAAAATAAAATCCCTTTAGATAACATAAAAAATAACAAAAATGAACATAGATGCGCTTATGTAAGTAAAATTCGACCGGAAATCAGACTGAAATTCAGTTTGATTTCAGGTCAAATTTTCCCACATAAGGACATTTATTTTCAATTTGAGAGGAACTCAATAAGGTAGGGAGGGGTGGGCTTATAAACCGGTGCGAGCGCCCCTCGCTTGGCGAGGTGGGACTAAACTCCCACCACAGCCAGGACCAACCATTTAGTCCCGGTCGGTGGCCACAACCGGGACCAATACCAACCATTGGTCCCGGTTGGTGGCACCAACTGGGACCAATGCCCACCTTTAGTTCCGGTTGGTGCCACCAACCGGGACCAGAGGTCTCTGCTTCCCATCCTTTGGGCTACCGAAAAGAGACCTTTGGTCTCGGTTGGTGCCACCAACCGGGACTAAAGGTTGGCATTGGTCCCGGTTGGTGCCACCAACCGGGACCAATGCTTCTTGTATATAAGCCAACACTTAGGATTTTCCCCAATTTCTCCCATCGCCGCACCCTGCCTTCTCGTCGGCGCCACCGTCGACGCCCTCGCCCTGCCTTGCCCCGACGCCGTTCATCACTGCCGTCATCATCGCCCTTCTTCCTCAATGCTGTGCCCTGCCGTCGTCGTCACCGTCGCCGCGCCGTTCGTCACTGTCGTCGCCGTCACCGTCGTCACCGTCGCCGTGCGCCCCTGCCCCGCCCCCACCATCGTCGTCGCCGTCGTCACCGTCGCCCATGCGGCCTTGCCCCGCCCCCTATCAGCCCGGCCATGCCCCTGCCCCGGCCTGTCCCCGCCGTCGTCGGCCGCACCCCTGCCCCGTCGTCGCCCGAGCCCCGCTGTGAGCCGCTGCGCCACCGGACCTTTTTTATGTTTATGTTAATGTTCCTAGCATTTTTTGGTCAAAAAATAGATGTGATCATTGTCACACCAAAATGCTATACTTATTTTGGATATGATGAATTTTTTAGTCATGTTCATATGATGTTTTTTGTTCATACCATTTTTTGGTCCATGTATATATGTATGTGTATGGATGGATGTAACTCTAAGTTGAAATTTACCCCTCCCTGATAACTTCGACATGAGGAGGGACATGCATGAGAGAGAGGCGGTCCGCTCACCCGACCAACTATCGAGGTCCGCCCACGCCCACGCCGACTCCGCCGTCAAGCCCGAGCGATGATGCCTCCATGACGCCCAGCAGCACGGAAGCCATGCCGACGCCGCCCAGCACAGAAGCAGCTTCGACTCCGCCAAGCCCGCGCACGCCGACTGCGCCGACGCAAGAGGCCGACCCCGCCGCGTGATGCGTTGCTCACGCGCCATTTCTTTTTTTGTACGCCGAACCTTTCACCCGATCGCCGAACTTTGTCGCCCGAACTGGGTCGATGATCGCCGAACTTGTGGCGTTTATTTGTGAACGAAAATGGCCAGGTTTGAATTTGCCGTGACTTGGGGGACGACGCTTGGGGGCGTTGCTGGGAGCTAGATCGCCCCAGGGGCCAATCTAGCGATGGTTCGCCCCCAGACGGCTCTTTTTCGACGCTCTGGGGACCGAACGGCTGAAGATGCTCTAATTGCCCACCGCTGACAACCACTGTCCGTTTATCCACCGTCGCCGCCACAGCGGGCTACCCAGCTAACCGCTAGGGTTCATCACTTGCTCGCATGATGTCACGATGTGCGCTCGATGCTTCGTAGCTTAGTCGCTTTAGCTTAGTGATTGGTAGTTAGTGCATGATGCCTAGGGCAGCGGCAGGATCAAGCCCAAATCTCACAAGCGACAAGGCCTCGCTTTTTTTTTATCTTATTTCCGTTTTTCCAGCGATCAGTGACTTGGTGGTTGGCGCCAAGGCTTTTTCTCCTCAACAATGTTTTTTTAGGACGGGCCAGAATAACTGGTTTCCAAAATATATTAGTATTTGTCCCCTGTCGAATTCAAGCAAATTTTGAATTTAACTTTTTGTGTCAAAGATTACAATACAGCACGCATAACTATGCGTATCTGCTTGTAACTAGTTTTGATTAATGTATGCCAGTACAAGCCTTTCCTATTGTCTTTGAGCTTCAAAAAATAAAATACTATGCAAATCTGCTCATGTCCTTGCAGAAGGATTAGATCTTTTTTCCCCTTTATTAGGGAAAGGCCGAAGATCAACTATGACAAAAGCCTCAAAGCGAGGCTTTTGTCACCAAAGGGGGCCTAGAACATCGCCTTAGGACAGCGCACATCATGAACTGCAAACTAGGCACCCTACCGATCAAGTACTTGGGCATGCCTCTTACCAACAAACATATAACCATAGAGGACTTCCTCTTTCTTACCGATCGAGTGGCTGGACGGGTGGAGCCTTGGATCGGCAAGTACCAATCTCTAGGGGGCAAAACCACGTTGATCAACTCATGTCTCTCTAGTCTGCCAATGTTCATCATGGGATTCTTTTTTTTTGCAAGACGGCATTCACGAAAAAATGGATACGGTGTGATCCCGGTTCTTTTGAGGCAAAGAACTCGGGAAACAAAAATATCATATGGTACACTAGAGTACTATATGTGCACCTAAAGAGGTTGGGGGCCTTGGCATTATAAATACCAAGCGCATGAATTGGTGTTTGATGGCAAAATGGGCTTGGAAAATACTTACCGGCCAAGGTGGCCTTCGGTTACACATCATCAGACACAAGTATCTTCAACAAGCCCCTCTATCTACTGCAACAGGAAGAAACGACTCGTCGTTCTGGAAAGCGATTGTTAAGATCAGGCACCTCCTTCGCCTGGGAGCTATTCATCGGGTCGGCAACGGGCAATCCACCGTCTTTTGGCTAGATGTGTGGCTAGGGCCAGAGCCGCTCACTTCCGCCTTCCCCTGGCTGTTCGCTATAACAACAGCACCGAATGCGTTAGTCAGTGAGATGTGGAGGAATGACCAATGGACCCCTCAGTTCCGTCGCTCAATCGGGGCCGTGGAAAGAGATGAATGGGAGCAGTTGGTGGCCCTGTTACAATCTGTTACCCCAAATTCATAGCCGGACTCATTCCGGTGGAAATTAGAACCCTCGAGACGGTTCTCGACTTAATCCTTATATCGGGCCTTACACAACGGAGCGATTCCGTTCCAAGCAATGGACATTTGGAGGGCGCGTATCCCTACTAAGATTAAAATCTTCCTATGGCAGTTGGTCCGTGATAGGTTGCCTACGGGTGTCCAGGTTCAGAAACGACACGGACCAGGGGACAGGCGGTGTCCCCTATGTGGTGTAATCGAAGATACCAATCATATCTTTTTCAAGTGCAGCCTGGCACAGCTCCTTTGGGGCTCTATCCGCGATACCACTAATTGCAATTGGGCTCCCAATTCATTTGGAGCCTTCCATACCTTAGTTGTAGTTGCACGATTGTCTGGATGCCCATGTAGGATTACTTGGTTTCTCTTTGCGGCATTGGCCTGGGCCTTATGGCATGCTCAGAAAAAAGTTGTAATTGAAGGACAATTCATTAAACACCCTGTTGATATCATCTATAAAATGATCATTTTTTTGCAGCTATGGAAACCACTGAACAAGACGGAGGATGCTTCAACCATCGCGGTACTACTGGAGAAGTTCCGCGCGCTCGCCTCCCAGTTACAGCGGCACAGGACCCATGAGGATCAGCAGGGTGGCTGAGGGCCTTTGCCGTCAGGACCCGCCTCGCTAGGCTTCATCGGCGGCGGCGGCATCCATCGCTAGTTGTTTGGCCTAGTGCCTCGGCCCTATGGGTCTGTATCGAACCTTTCTACTTTTCTTTTCTTTCCTTTTCAGCGAACCTCGTTGAACCTGGATTTGAACTTGTAAGGGCTTCAGCGTGCTAAAGCCGGGCAATATGCCTCCTCTCTAAAAAAAGGCCCGTAGTAAGAGCGCAACACAAAAATGTCCAAATATCAGAGAGCACGGCTAAAAAATAAGTAGGTGGCAAAAGAATTAGATCCTCCATCCAAGTGCATGAACACTAGCTACTTATTTTGCCACCCTACCTTGCCCTACCTTGCCACATAAAAAATAAGCAGCAGCCCTACCTTGCCCTACGGAGCTCTGCGAGTGTTAGGGGTCTCTATTGGATTTATCTCCGTACAAAATCCATTTTTTGTATTTTGCGTGGTATCTATTTGTCATCATTTTAGTCTGGCGGACGTCAATGCTTATTTCGGGTAGCGGCAGTAGACACCTCAAACAATGTATTTCTGGTACGAGATAATATCATTGGTAGTCACTAAACTTGCGTTTGATGTGCAGTTTGATGCTACAACTAAAAAAATACGGTGTTCTAGTCACTAAACTTGTGTTTAGGTGCATATATGATCAGTCCATCCGTCTGCACGCGTATAAGACGATGGCGTGGCAGTCCATGTAAGCACCGGCCCACTTTCAACGTCACGGGCTGCGGGAGGAGGCCGCAAGCATTTTTTTTGCTAATAACCCCCTCAACTTACATTTTTTTACGAAAAAGAAACCTCAGTTGTTCGCTGTGCACATTATTTCTAATATTTTAGATAGAAGAAATGTTTCTTCTCTTTGCGATGCGGTACCCCGAAGGGGGCTGGCCATTCAGTTTGCCTCCCCACCATTTCGTCTCCCGATCAAACACAGAGGCGGAGACGGAGGCGGAGGTGCCGGTGCTTGATGGAGGTCGTCGCTGCAGAAGATGACTGAACCATGTCGTCGACGTCCGGGCGAAGCAACGCCGTCGTATGGTACGTCTGCCCCCCAGCACCCCCTACTCTCTGCCTTCTCGTTGGTCTCCTCTGCTCCCCGATGTCCTATTTGTGTCGCCTTCGCCTACCTAGGTTCATGTGGTAGGGCTCTTTCATAACCGATGTCGGATGAGGCCTCATGTTGTATGTATGCATCTAATTTTGAAGATCCCGCTCCCCTGTTCTCAAGTCAAATCGAGTTAGGGTTTAGGCAGGGGTTTTGACAGGAGGCAACTTTTTGTGTGCAGTTTATTGATAAAATCCTTGTGGTTAGTATGTTTTATGGTCTGTCTGATTGGTTGGATTGTTAGGCATGATTTATGGTCCTTTGGATTTTGCATGAATTATGCAGCAAGAAAACTGAATTTTTGAAACTACTAACAGTTAATTGAATTTTATGGACACCTGAATTTTTTACACTGTTGTAGTGAAATGAATTTGGTATGTGAACACGTAATGCAAGGATGAATAGGTAGTAGCTAATGTATGTCTAATCTATTAACTGAATGTACTGAATATCCAATTTATTAACTGAATGTTGACTGCATCTGTGCCCTGCTAACTGAATATGTGTTGTTTTAACAATGCATGTGCTTTTGATGTCTTGTTTAGTGTTGAGATTTACCATAATGGGTTCTTTTGTGGTAGTGATAGCAACAAGACATACATTGATTATGAGATTGACTGGCTTAACGTGTGTGACAGTGACAAATGGTCAATGTTATGTATCAAGGATTTTCTATCACAACTTGGATATGACATGGAGGCTTCCAAAGTAGATGTGTATTGGTGCCAACCAGGGAAGACAATTGATGATGGCCTTAAGCTTCTGACTTTCTGATGTAGATATGGTGCTTATGATTACTGCAACACTAGAGCACAATAACCGACTGCTTGTATTAGATCATGGTGAAACTTTCCAGTTTTTAGATGATGATGTTCTTATTACTGGAGTGACAGAACAGTTGGGGAATGTTGCATGGGAAACAAAAATTTCCTACGCACACGCAAGATCTATCCATGGTGATGAGCATCTACGAGAGGGAGAGTGGATCTACATACCCTTATAGATCGCTAAGCGGGAAGCGTTAAGAAACACGGTTGGTGTAGTCGAACATCTTCGCGATCCAAATCGCCGAGCGTCCCGCGATCACATCACGATCCGTCCCGCGATCCAATCATGATCCGTCCCGCGAACTCATCACGATCCGTCCCGCAATCTCATCACGATCCGTCCCGCGATATCATCACGATCCGTCCCGTGAACTCATCACGAACCATCTCGCGATCTTGTTCACGGTCCTTCCGATCTAGCGCCGAACGGACGGCACCTCCGCGTTCAGCACACGTGCAGCTTGATGACGATCTCCGCCGTCTTGATCCAGCAAGAGGGAGCGGAGAGGAAGAAGAGTTCTCCGGCAGCGTGACGGCGCTCTGGTGATGGTGGTGGAGCAATTCCGACAGGGCTTCGCCTAAGCACTGCGGAAATCCGATCTAGAGGAGCACCGGTGGAACGGGTAGCACGTGGTCGTCAATTAAGTGCCAAAACCCTAGATATCCACTAGTATCTATAGGAGGAGGGGAGAGGAGGCTGCGCATAAGGGGAGGGCTCCCTCTTGGCTTCGGCCGAACTGGTGGAGGGGGAGTCCTCCTCCAATTGGGAGTCCACCTCTCACACGAGAGGTGGAACTTGGGAAGGACTCCACCCCAACTCGGTTTGGGCCTCTCTCCCCTACGCCTAGGTCACCTTGGCCGACTCCACCAGCCCACTAGGGGCTGGTGGGTCGCCACTTTGGCCCATGGGGTGGGATGGCCCCACTGGTGGACCCCCGGGACCCATTCGTCACTCCCGGTACACTACCGAAAGTGTCCGAAACCTTTCCGGAGTCCAAACACCACCTTCCTATATATCAATATTTACCTTTGGACCATTCCGGAGCTCCCCGTGACATCCGGGATCTCATCCGGGACTCCGAACAACCTTCGGTCACCACCATACATAACTCTATACTACCGAAACGTCACCAAACCTTAAGTGTGCAGACCCTACGGGTTCGAGAACTATGTAGACATGACCGAGACACCTCTATGGTCAATAACCAATGGCGGGACCTGGATGTCCACATTGGTTCCTACATATTCTACGAAGATCTTTATCGGTCGAACCTCTCTGTCAAGGATTCAGTTAATCCCGTATGATGTTCCCTTTGTTCTTCGGTATGTTACTTGCCCGAGATTCGATCATCGGTATCGCCATACCCAGTTCAACCTCGTTACCGACAAGTCTCTTTACTCGTTCCGTAATACAAGATCCCGTGACTAACACTTAGTCACATTGCTTGCAAGGCTTATTGTGATGTTGCATTACCGAGTGGGCCTCGAGATACCTCTCCGTCACACGGAGTAACAAATCCTAGTCTTGATCCATGCCAACTCAATAGACACCCTCGGAGATACCTGTAGAGCACCTTTATAGTCACCCAGTTACGTTGCGACGTTTGATACACACAAGGCACTCCTCCGATGTCCGTGAGTTGCATGATCTCATGGTCATAGGAACATATACTTGACATGCAGAAAACAGTAGCAATAAACTGACACGATCATATGCTACGTTTGTAGTTTGGGTCTTGTCCATCACATCATTCTCCTAATGATGTGATCCCGTTATCAAATGACATCTCATGTCCATGGCTAGGAAACCTTAACCATCTTTGACCAACGAGCTAGTCCATTAGAGGCATAGTAGGGACATGGTTTTGTCTATGTATCCACACATGCATCTAAGTCTCCGATCAATACAATTTATAGCATGGATAATAAACAATTATCATGAACAAGGAAATATGATAATAACTAATTTATTATTTCCTCTAGGGCATATTTCCAACAGTCTCCCGCTTGCACGAGAGTCAATAATCTAGTTCACATCACCATGTGATTCGCATTGTTATTCCAACTCCGAGATGCTTGCTTCAGTTCATAGAAGAATCACTGAAGCTCACACACCTTTTAGCATCCTTAGGACTGACAAAACCTTCTGGTTGCATCTCATACAACCTTTCCTTAAGGAAGGAAACGATGTTTTGGCATCCATCTACCAGATTTCATAATTGAAAAATGCAGCAACTGCTAACATAATTCCAACAGACTTTAGCATCGCTACGAGTGAGAAAGTCTCATCGCAGTCAACTCCTTGAACTTGTCGTAAACTACTTTGCAACAAGTCGAGCTTTTACAAATGGTAACATTTACCATCAGTGTCTGTCATTTTAAAGATCCATTTGTACTTAACGACCTGCTGTCCAACGAGCAAGTCCACCAAAGTCTATACTTGGTTTTCATACATGGATCCTTTCTCGGATTTCATGGCCTCTAATCATTTGTTGGTTTTCGGGCCCATCATCGCTTCTCCATAGTTCGTAGGTTCATCGTTGTCCAACAACATGACCTCCAAGACAGGGTTGTCGTACCGCTCAGGAGCAGTATACATCCTTGTCGCCCTATGAGGTTTGATAGTAACTTGATCCGAAGCTTCATGATCATCATCATTAACTTCCTCTTCAACTAACGTAGGCTTCACAGAAACAACTTCCTGCGCTGCGCTACTCTCTGGTTGAAGTAATGGTTCAATAACCTCATCAAGCTCTAATTTCCTCGTAGGTCGATAGTAACTTGATCCGAAGTTTTCATGATCATCATCATTAACTTCCTCTTCAACTGACGTGGGCTTCACAGAAACATCTTTCTATGTTGCGCTACTTTCTGGTTGAAGCAGAGGTTTCAACAACCTCATCAAGTTCTATCCTCCTCCCACTCAACTCTTTCAAGAGAAACCCTTTCTCGAGAAAGGACCCAGTTTTAGCAACAAACATTTTATGCTTGGATCTGAGATAGAAGGTTCACCCAACTGCTCTTAGGGTATTCTATGAAGATGCATTTGTCCGCTTTGGGTTCGAGCTCATTAGGTGAAAATATTTTCCACACAAGCGTCACAGCGCCAAACATTAAGAAATGATAGCTTAAGTTTCTTTCAAACCATAGTTCACACGGTGTCATCTCAATGGATTTAGATGGTGCCCTATTTAAAGTGAATGTTGTTGTCTCTAATGCACAACCCCAAAATTATAGTAGCAAAATGATAAGAGACATCATAACATGCACCATATCCAATAGAGCATGACTATGACGTTCGGACATACCATCACACTATGGTGTACCAGGTGGCGTGTGTTGTGAAACAACTTTCACATTGTCTAAAGTTGTATGCCAAACTCGTAACTCAGATATTCACCTCCACGATCATATCACAGATACTTTTATCTTCTTGTCACGATGATCTTAAACTTCACTCTCAATTTGCTTGAACTTTTCAAACTATTCAGACTTGTGTTTCATTAAGTAAACATACACTGTATCTACCCAAATCATCAATGAAGGTAAGAAAATAACGATATCCACCGCATGCTACAAGACTCATTGGATTGCATACATCAACATGTATCATTTCCAATAAATCACTTGCCCGCTTCATCAAAACAGAAAACGGGGTCCTTAGTCATCTTGACCAAGAGGCATGGTTCGCATGTCTCAACCGATTCAAAATCGAATGAGTCCAAAGATCCATCAGCATGGAGTTTCTTCATGCGTTTTATACCAATATGACATTTAGCGGCAGTGCCACAAGTATGTGGTACTATTATTATTAACTTTGTATCTTTTTGGCATCAATGTTATGAACATGTGTGTTACTACGATCAAGTTTCAACAAACCATTCTTACTGGGTGCATGACCATTGAAGGTATTATTCATGTAAATAGAATAACCATTATTCTCTAACTTAAATGAATAACTGTGTTGCAATGAACATGATCTAATCACGTTCATGCTCAATGCAAAAAAACACCAAATAACATTTATTTTAGGTTCGTCACTAATCTCGAAGGTAGAGAGAGCGTGCGATGTTGATCGCATCAACCTTGGAAACATTTCCAACACACATCGTCACCTCACACTTAGCTAGTTCTCTGTTTATTCCGTAGCTTTTATTTCGAGTTACTAACATTTAGCAACCGAACCGGTATCCAATACCCAGGTGCTACTAGGAGTACAAGCAAGGTACACATCAATAATACGTATATCAAATATAGTTCTGTCGACGTTGTCAGCCTTCTTATCTACCAAGTATCTAGGGTTATTCCCCTTTAGCGACCTCTCTCCTCATAATCGAAGCACTTAGTCTCGGGTTTGGGTTAGACTTTGGATTGCTTCACTGGAGATGCAACTGACTTGCTATCCATGAAGTTTCCCTCCTTTCTCTTGCCCTTCTCGAAACTAGTGGTTTTGACTAACCATCAACACTTGACGCTCCTTCTCGATTTCTACCTTCGCGGTGTCAAACATCGCGAATAGCTCAGGGATCATTATTTATATCCCTGGCATTTTATAGTTCATCACCAAGTTCTACTAGCTTTAGTGACAGTGACTTGGAGAACTATATCAATCACTATCTTATCTGGAAGATTAACTCCCACTCGATTCAAGCGATTGTAGCACCCAGACAATCTGAGCACATGCTCAACGATTGAGCTATTCTCTTTCATCTTATAGGCAAAGAATCTTGTTGGAGATCTCATATCTCGCAACACGGGCACGAGCCTGAGATCCTAATTTCAGCTCTTAGAACATCTCATATGTTCCATGACGTTCAAAACGTTTCGGAGCCTCAATTTTAAGCTGTAATGCATGACGCACTAAACTATCAAGTAGTTATTAAAACGTGCCTGTTAGATGTTCACAACATTTACAAACAACGCTAGAGGGGTTGGTGCACCAAGCGGTGCATTAAGGACATAAGCCTTCTGTGCAGCAATGAGGACAATCCTCAGATCACGGAGCCAGTTCGCAATATTGCTACCATCATCTTTCAACTCTATTTCTCTAGGAACATATAAAATTTAAGGGAGCTACAGTGTGAGCTAGTAATCTACAACATAATTTTGCAAAGACACTACTCACTATGTTCATGATAATGAGTTCAATTAATCATATTACTTAAGAACTCCCACTCAAATTGACATCCCTCTGGTCATCCGAGTGATACATGATCCAAATTCACCAACTCAAGTCCGATCATCACGTGAGTTGAGGTGGTTACAATGGTGAACATCATCATGTTGATCATATCTACTATATGACTCATGTTCGACCTTTCGGTCTCTTGTGTTCCGAGGCCATGTCTGTACATGCTAGGCTCGTCAAGTTTAACCCGAGTGTTCTGCATGTGCAACACTGGCTTGCACCCGTTGTATGTGAACGTAGAGTCTATCACACCCGATCATCACGTGGTGTCTCAACACGACGAACTTTCGCAACGGTGCACACCCGGGGAGAACACAATTTTATCTTGAAATTTAAGTGAGGGATCACCTTATAATGCTACCGTCGTACTAAGCAAAACAAGGTGCATAAAAGGATTAACATCACATGCAATTCATAAGTGACATGATATGGCCATGAACTTGTGCTTTAGATCTCCATCTTGAAAGCACCGACATGATCTCCATCGTCACTGGCACGACACCATGATCTCCATCATCTTGATCTGCATCAACGTGTCGCCATCGGGGTTGTCACGCCCTGCATGCTTCTACTATTATTGCTACTGTTTAGCGATAAAGTAAAGCATTACATAGCGCTTAATGATTGACACACAGGTCATACAATAATTAAAGACAACCCTATGGCTCCTACCGGTTGCCTTACTCATCGACATGCAAGTCGTGAAATTCTATACATCACATGATCATCTCATACATCACATATATCACATCATGTAATTGGGCATATCACATCACAACATACCCTGCAAAAACAAGTTAGACGTCCTCTAATTGTTGTTGCATGTTTTACGTGGCTGCTACGGGTTTCTAGCAAGAACGATTCTCACCTACGCATAAACCACAATGGTGATACATAATTTTCTTTTCAACCTTCTCAAGGACCGCCTTTGTCGAATCCGATCCAAGTAAAGTGAGAGAAACTGCCACCCGCAAGCCATCTAGGCAACAAGTTGCGCTCGAGGGAACCGGTCTCTCGTAAGCGTACGAGTAATGTTGGTCCGGGCCGCTTCATCTCACAATACCACTAAACCAAAATCCGACCAAGGGAGGAAGCAATCTAAGCATCAACGCCCACAAACCTTTTGTGCTCTACTCGAGATCTCATCTACATATAGACCTAGCTCATGATGCCACTGTTGGGGAACGTTGCATGGGAAACAAAAAATTTCCTACGCACACGCAAGATCTATCCATGGTGATGAGCATCTACGAGAGGGAGAGTGGATCTACATACCCTTGTAGATCGCTAAGCGGGAAGCGTTAAGAAACGCGGTTGGTGTAGTCGAACATCTTCGCGGTCCAAATCGCCGAGCGTCCCGCAATCACATCACGATCCGTCCCGCGATCCAATCACGATCCGTCCCGCGAACTCATCACGATCCGTCCCGCGATCTCATCACGATCCGTCCCGCGATCTCATCACGATCCGTCCCGTGAACTCATCACGAACCGTCTCGCGATCTTGTTCACGGTCCTTCTGATCTAGCGCCGAACGGACGGCACCTCCGCGTTCAGCACACGTGCAGCTTGATGACGATCTCCGCCGTCTTGATCCAGCAAGAGGGAGTGGAGAGGAAGAAGAGTTCTCCGGCAGCGTGACGGCGCTCCGGTGATGGTGGTGGAGCAATTCCGACAGGGCTTTGCCTAAGCACTGCGGAAATCCGATCTAGAGGAGCACCGGTGGAACGGGTAGCATGTGGCCGTCAATTAAGTGCCAAAACCCTAGATATACACTAGTATATATAGGAGGAGGGGAGAGGAGTCTATGCACAAGGGGAGGGCTCCCTCTTGGCTTCGGCCGAACTGGTGGAGGGGGAGTCCTCCTCCAATTGGGAGTCCACCTCTCACACGAGAGGTGGAACTTGGGGAGGACTCCACCCCAATTCAGTTTGGGCCTCTCTCCCCTGCGCCTAGGCCACCCTGGCCGACTCCACCAGCCCACTAGGGGCTGGTGGGTCGCCACTTTGGGCCATGGGGTGGGATGGCCCCACTGGTGGACCCCCGAGACCCATTCGTCACTCCCGGTACACTACCGAAAGTGCCCGAAACCTTTCCGGAGTCCAAACACCACCTTCCTATATATCAATATTTACCTTCGGACCATTCCGGAGCTCCTCGTGACGTCCAGGATCTCATCCGGGACTCCGAGCAACCTTTGGTCACCACCATACATAACTCTATACTATCGAAACGTCACCAAACCTTAAGTGTGCAGACCCTGCGGGTTCGAGAACTATGTAGACATGATCGAGACACCTCTACGGTCAATAACCAATGGCGGGACCTGGATGTCCACATTGGTTCCTACATATTCTACGAAGATCTTTATCGGTCGAACCTCTATGTCAAGTATTCAGTTAATCCCGTATGATGTTCCCTTTGTTCTTCGGTATGTTACTTGCCCGAGATTCGATCGTCGGTATCTCCATACCCAGTTCAACCTCGTTACCGACAAGTCTCTTTACTCGTTCCGTAATACAAGATCCCATGACTAACACTTAGTCACATTGCTTGCAAGGCTTATTGTGATGTTGCATTACCGAGTGGGCCCTGAGATACCTCTCCGTCACACGGAGTAACAAATCCCAGTCTTGATCCATGCCAACTCAATAGACACCCTCGGAGATACCTGTAGAGCACCTTTATAGTCACCCAGTTACGTTGCGACGTTTGATACACACAAGGCACTCCTCCGATGTCCGTGAGTTGCATGATCTCATGGTCATAGGAACATATACTTGACATGGAGAAAACAGTAGCAATAAACTGACACGATCATATGCTACGTTTGTAGTTTGGGTCTTGTCCATCACATCATTCTCCTAATGATGTGATCCCGTTATCAAATGACATCTCATGTCCATGGCTAGGAAACCTTAACAATCTTTGACCAACGAGCTAGTCCATTAGAGGCATACTAGGGACATGGTTTTGTCTATGTATCCACACATGCATCTAAGTCTCCGATCAATACAATGTATAGCATGGATAATAAACGATTATCATGAACAAGTAAATATGATAATAACTAATTTATTATTGCCTCTAGGGCATATTTCCAACAAGAACTGCCTAGGGTCATTACTCCCACAAAACCCAATGGAAAAGACAATGTTAGCTACTCAGAGGAAAGACCGAGTCCAAGACAGGAGGTATCAAGGAAATCAAAGAGGAAGATGACATATGGTGAAGGATGTAGTTCAGGGTTTGCAACTCGAGGGGATGAGGATGGTGAGAGCAATGAAGGAGATGGTGATCTTTAGGAAGAATTAACATATGCGGATTTTTATGGGAGTGACATTGATGTACAAGATGGTGACGACGACCTGTTTGATGCGCATGTTGACAAAAATGTAGATGATCACAGAGAGAAGACTGAATTTCCTGACTATGAAGCAGAACTTACAGAAGATGCATTGGAGGACAGTCATTTACAAATGTCAAGAGAAGAGAAACAGAAGTTGAAGCATAAATTCAGTGTTTTCAACCCTAGTACAGACCTGAATGCACCAGTGTTTAAGCTGGATATGGTATTTGCAGACACGAAAGAGCTGAGACATTCTCTCAATGCATATAGTGTCAGAAATAGAGTGGAGGTCAGGAAGGTCAATGCATATGTGATTTATTTTGGATTCTATATAAACAAGGTTCCACTATCACTCCACCCATTGTGTATTGATCAATCAATTCACCATTGTCGACCATGACACATGGTCTCTTCATTAGGATTATTCTCCTCATTAGTATCACGCACCAAGGAACCATCATTAAGGTCATCTCCAACAATTTTTACCTCATCATTGGTAAAATAGTCCATGTAGGATTTTTTTAACGAGGTAGAAAGTAATTAAGGAAGAGAGAAAACAATGTTGTATGAACATAAACCAACAATCCATGCACAAGCTCTAATGTAAAAAAGAAAGAGAGAAAGCTCTGATTCTCTCAAGTCTCACGGATGCTATTATATAGTGTTGTTTAATGACATGTACGAAATTAACCGAAAATTATTGGAGATGCTCTAAGGAAATAAATTTTAATGCCTCTCTATAAATACAACTAGTTAATAAGAACTGAAAATTTTGGATGGAATATATCTAAAGAGAGTATGGAAGAAAGTTTCTTGGTGATTCACTCCACTCTATCCTATATGCTGGTGAGTCTTGAATCTTGGAAATCATTATAACTATAATAATTGCACAAAATATTTGTAGGTACTACGATGGCTAAATCAATGTGAGATGAAAGATAATATTGAATTTCCTTCGTACCTCGAGGAAAGATTGTTGAGAGAGTGCACTTGAGAAATTGAAAATTAGTATAATATCTTCCAATTGTTCCCACGTCCTTATCTTAAATATTTTTTATGTTTTTCCTATGGATGAAGCCATTTTCAAAGAAGCGATGGTCAGGTATATCACCAACCAGGTAAACAATACCATTCACTATTTTTTTTATGTTCTTAGTTAAAATCTATAAGTGTAGTTGAATACTCAACTTTATTGAATTTCTAGCATACTCATTTTATGTCTTTTCGAAATTACTCATAAGAGGATAATCATACTTCCTTGTTGATTGAACTTCTACCAAGATATTTCTATCTTTTGATGTGTGAACCCTATTAGTACTTGGTTTTTCGATTAGATGCTATATTATGAAGTTGGATTGTGATTATCCTCATTAAAGGTGCTTATTCAAATACACATGCTTATTTCAAACCCTATTACTAGCTAAGAATGAAAAAGTTTAGTTAATTAAGTTTTTTTTGTACAAAAGGGGTTACACGCGTCCTCTGGATCATAAGATGCAAACATTCATTTTATTAGACTAAATTAAAACAATGTCACAAAGTACCAAATGGTTCATAAAACCATACGACCAAACTAGTCAGAAACAAAGATTACATAGCTCATCCACATAATCTGCTACATGCACATCAACTAAACTTGCTCAACACACCCCGTGCAACTGTTTCCACATGGCTGCACCTAATGACCATAAGCCCCGGCACATCCACGCGTTGCAGTCATGAACACATACGGATTGACATCATAGCTTTGAAGATAACCTGCAATTTTTTTGGAATAGATGATTTGTTAGAACAGACTCATTCCGACAATTCCAAATTGCCTAAAGAATGGCACAAACTCCCACATGGATTTGACACTAATATTGTGGTAAATACCACCCATATTATTATTAAACAAATTTGGTATACTTTCTATTTGTGATAAGTTGTAAGTAATATGAATTGTGTGCCAAATCATTGTAGTGAACAAGCATGACAAGAATAAATGATGGATTGTTTCCATGTGATCTCAAAATCCACATTTTGTGCTACCCCTCCAATTAAGTTTTGCAAGATTATCTTTGGTAAGAACTACTTCCCTCAGTGAGAGTCACATGAAAACTTTGGTTTAGAAGGAATTTTGTTTTCCACAGATGCATTGTGTGAAATATAGACCCGGAATTCCAAATATTTGCATACATAAATTTTATGGTGAAGACACCATAGTTAGTGAATCTCCACCGGGCCGTTTATTACAACTCAGTTAAATTTATTTTCATCAACCTACTAATTAAATGTACCCACTTAGTCCATCTGTCACCGAGTAAAGCTCTATGAAATTGAATATTCAGTGAGCTAATCTCCAGAACATAGGTCATCAAGTCCTTCTTATCAAATACAATATTGTAAAGAGTAAGGTATTAAATAACTAATGATGTATCATGCAACCAGGTATCTTCCCGGAAACTTGTTGATTCATCACCAACCTTAAAGGAACATGTCCTAAAAAATGAAGACTTGAGCTTCACCAAACAATTTCAAAATGGGAATCGATACGCTTCACATCGAGTTGGCATATGGTTTTGCGATATAGCAATTTGTTGTGCAACAATTCTTGCGATACACCCTCCTCGCTAAGCAACTCATGCAATCATTTACTGAATAAGCACTTGTTTTTTTGAGGTTTCCAGTTCCCATTTCACCTTGATCCTTAGGTCTACATAAGATTTCTCATTTAGCAGGATTGTACTTTCTCTTTTGCTCGTCACATTGCTAAAAGAACCTGGACCGGTAAAATTCAAGCATTTTTAGCATCCCATTAGGTATCTAAAGATAGGAGAGCATGAACAATCGTTCGACTAGTAATAAAAGTGTTGATGAGAGTAAGTCATCCTCCATATGAAAAAAACTTAACCATCCAACTATTGAGCTTCTTCTCGGAGCAGTCTTCACTTACTTTCGATGCCTTGTTGGTGATCTTACGGTGATGAATGAGAATTTTTGAGATACGTAAACATAAGAGATCTCACCTCACAGCCAAACAGTTGTCTATTCACTTGATTAAGTAGTTATAGGAGTATTAGCTCGCCATATTACTGAGTAATTTTCCCTTAAGGGGACCAAAAAAGTATGTTGATGTGCATGTCGTGCTCTCTAGATGATAACTCTCATATTTATTATGGTACTTAAATGGAGTGCCTTATTTTTTTACTAATTGTTACGTTTTTAGAGTCAAGCTCTTCCAAGCTTCTTGCCTTTACAAGGAGTGCCTTATTTTTTAGATATACATGAGATGAAGTTAAGCCCTTCCCAGCTTGTTGGTGGTGATATCTTTTGTTTATATAATTGACCATCTGTTGGAATCATTACCGACGGGTTCTACATGCTGGTAAGTAGTACCACCGACAAGTTCCCACTGTGCGACAATGGTGAATTGTCAATAAAGTGTTTTTCTACTAGTTAGTGAAGAACGACCTAGGCTCTCCTGAAAATTCATCAAAGGTTGGCTCTTAACTGATGGTAATGTCGATGCTAGTGTGAATGTTTTCCAGTCCTATTTGTGCAAAGATCACTCGTTACACTACCCATAATGGGAAGTAACATAGAGTAGTAACATGCATATGTTATTAGCCTAAGTTACTACCTCCATAATGTGTAGTAACATAGAGGTAGTAACATTGAGCCTTTCATTTATTAGCTTATAGACTCATCTTGCCTTGGTATGTGTTATGTTACTCATAGTAGTAGTAACATAGTATGTTACTTAATTTGTCTCTATTCTCATTAATTAGCTGCCACATCATATTTTTTGCTTAGATGGCATCTATGTTAGACTACCCACAATGAGGAGTACCATAGAGTAGTAACATGCATATGTTAGACTACCCACAGTGGATGGTAACATAGGGGCAGTAACTTGAGCCTTTCATTTATTAGTTTATAGACTGATCTTACCTTGGTATGCGCTATGTTACTCATAGGGGTAGTAACATGCTAAGTTACTCAATTTCTCTCTCTTCTTATTAATTAGTTGCCACATCATATTTTTCGCTTAGGTGGTATCTATGTTACTACCTATGTTACTCCCATTGTGGGTAGTCTTACTATCTATGTTACTCCCATTGTGGATAGTTAGTGTCTCACCTGCTTTCTCGTACTCACTGATATATTGGAAATTGTGTTGACCTGCTCATTACAAGATACAGGAAATATCAGCATGTCTTCTCGTGTGCATGCTCACCATCTGTTCCGTTATATAGTTGTGGTTAGGTACTACTTGCCTTTAGACTACCCAAAATGGGAAGTAACATAGAGTAGTAACATGCAATGTTACTAGTCTAAGTTACTGCCTCCACAATGGGTAGTAACATAGGGGTAGTAACATTGAACCTTTCATTTATTAGCTTATAGACTCATCTTGCCTTGGTACGTGTTATGTTACTCGTAGTAGTAGTAACATAGCATGTTACTCAATTTCTCTCTCTTCTCATTAATTAGCTGCCACATCATATATTTTTCTTAGGTGGCATCTATGTTACTACCTATATTACTCCCATTGTGGGTAGTCTCATGAACAATAAGCTAGATACTTACAAGCTGAGCTAAACTATTTCTCTTCTTTTTCGGTTGTGATGTTATACGTGTGGTTGTAGGGCATCCTGTGACCGCATGTTCGTTTTTACATTCTATATTGTAGGCTGCTATTTGACGCGAACAGATCCTGCTCCAGCGTCCCATGGACGGCAGGGGAGGAAACCCTAGCCGCCGTCGGACCGTGATCCTCCCCCTTCCCTCCCCTCACCGCCGCCAAGGCATGCTGGTGGGCTTTGCTCGCCCGGCGTGGGTGGCGGTGGGACGCTCTCTCCTTCTCATGAGGCAGGATCGTCATGGGGCGATCTACCCTGGCCGAAACGCGGCGTGCTGCAGGGCGGCGCGACGCCGGGATGCCACGGTGGCGAGCGTGGAGGGCTACACGAGGAGAGTTGTGTGCTGGTGATGGCTGCAGTGGCCAGTGGCCGACCTCCTGGATCTGGAAGACGCAGGGGCAGTGGCACCTAGGCTGGGCGGAGCTAGGCGGGATCCCCTTGGGGCTGGCATCAGTGTTGCGCTTGCTGGTTGCTCACCCGCTTGGTCCTATCACCTGCACTCAGCCTTGGATCGATGCCGAGGCGGGTCGGGGAGGCATCCTCGAGGTGCTCGGGATGTGTCGTTGGTGGCTGTGTATGGCCTGGCGTCAGGAACGTCTACTGGTGGTGGTGGAGTCCGATGGCTCGTCTTGGCATGGAGGCGGGCCTTGGTGGTGGTGGTCATCTCCTACGTCAAAGGTGGTCAGCCTAAGGCTGGGTGGTCAGATCTCCAGATCCTTCATGTAGTCCCGGCTACGAGTCGGGGAGACATAGTTGACGGTGAAAACCGAGCTGACGGCGGGTGATGGCGGAGTTCTACGATGTTACCTTCATGAAAGCATCATCGTGTAACTACAGTCGATCTACTCGTGCTGCTTCGGGGAAACCCTAGGATCTGGTCTTCCAGATCGGACGATCGCGACACTGTGAGATATCGTTTCTCTCTCGGGAGCATCGTTTGTGGAGCAGCGCTGGAAGACAGAGGCAGGAGGTGGGGCGGCTCTGTCTTGCATGGAGCTTCAATGGATATGTCAAGTCATACCTAACCGCAAGATGATACGCTTTGTCATGCCTGATCGGCAGGTGCTACGCACGACAGGTCTTCCAAAGGCTTCAAGCTATCTCGGCTGGTGGTACTCGGTGGTATGGTGCTACGGTGTATTGGTGGCAACCACAACGTGCTCAGCAGTTTGTGCGCAGGGAGGTAGTGTCGTTGGGCATCGTGGCGGCGTCGACGGATGGCCGGACTGGCAAGGAGGATGCATATCTCTTTTTGAAGATGGGTCAGTGGTTTGATGATGATCGCGGCTTATAAAACATGTTCATGTGAGGTACGCTTTAGGTCTGTCATATCGACTGTAGGTTCCGATACGTTATGTGGATAAATCGGCAACGACACCGATTTTAGATATGGAGAGTAAGAGCACTCCACATTATCGAGTTTGTAAGTGTGAATGATGGCTTTAGGTGGCTTGATGTATGTTTTTGTCACACCTTTGTTAAATAATTAATGAATGTGGCCATATACATCGATTGATGCAGAGGCAAGGGGTCTTAAGCTCGTTTTCCAAAATAAAAATGTAATGGAGGCAAAAGCTTTATATTTTTCATTAATAGAGAAACTGAGTTAATTCAAGGGAATCGGACAGAACTAAACCGAATTGCGAGCACTATCATTGCTATGCTGGTGTGACGAGTGGTTCTATTGATTTAATGGAGTACTAGTTAGTGAAGGACGACACAAGCTTCCTTAGAAATTCATCAATAGTTCGCTCTTAATTGGTAGTAACGTTAATGCAGTATGAATGTTTCTGAGTCCTATATAGTCAAAGAGCACTCGTAGTGACTCACGTCTCACCTGCTTGCGCGTGCTCACTGGTATCATAAAACTGTATTTGCCCGCTAATTTGTTTTCCCTTTTTAATAAAAGATGAATTTTATGGACTCATAGTGAAGCATTGAGGCAATATGAACATAACGGTCACATAACCAGTCTCTCCTTCACTAGTATGCACACATCAAACACCTATGCACGCACGCACACACACGCATACGCGCGCACACACACACAAATAATCATGTCGACAAAGACAAAAGTCATACAAGGACACAGTGCATTTGCGGACGAACAAGGAAACGAAAGAAACTCTAGAGCGATAGACAAACTACAACAACTAATATCCACAGCAACCATATCTTGACATTACAAGGACAATGAGAAAGCAAGGCCTCGAGGAATTGAACGACGCTCAAGCATCACCGTCGTCTGATCAAACCACCAATGGTCAGGTCCCAGGCTTTCACTGTGAAGATAAAGTCCAAGAAAATCCGAGAAATGCCTTAACAAGGTAATCACATAATAACACTGTCATTGCCATCTATAACCACCTAGGGCCAGACCTAGAATTTTTCACCACCAACTCGAGACCTGGTAGAAGCACCATCAAATCGAAGTCATTACGTCTTGCGTCACCACTTTGTGTGAACCAAGTAACTACATGCACAACCTGATCTTGACGTGAGATACAACACAAGTGAAGATTATGCCCGCACAAGCACAGAGTGAAGTTGCAACAAGTGCCAATCATCGCCAAAGGCTTGGAACGGAAAAGATTGCTGGAATTTTGTCTATTATGGGCCAAGCCCAATAGCATTCCTAATAAATCCTAGAGGCTCACGCAGCCCATTCGTGCAAGGCAAGAAGTGAAACTAATGTTTAGTCCCACATTGCTAATTTAGAGGGAGTTGGACCTCTTTATAAGGGAGGTTCTTTCCCCACATGTATGAGGATGAGAACAAGAGGGACATCCACGCGCGCTCCTCCGCCGCCGCCCGCCTCGTCACAACGCGACGCGACGCGACGCGGGTTGCGGGAATGAGCCGAGCCGATGTCTAAATTTTTGCCACACGCGGCGGGAGCTGAAATATTTTTTTCTGTAGTGGACACTGAATCCGAACGGCGCACCTCTTTGGCTGAAGTCCGTTCGCTTCATCTCCCTCCCCTTTTCACCTCCCGTCGCTGCCCTCTCGCCTACTTCTCTTGCACCTATAAAAGGGAGGTCGCTCCTCTCAGAGATAGGTACCAGCACTACTTCTACCTCTTGCCGCCGGTTCCTGAGCACTGCGCTGCTGCTATGTTCTTCTCCGTCTCGGCTTGCGGCGTGCACCGTAGGTCGGGACAGTAGGCCTCCGAAACCACACCTTTTTGAGTCCTGTACGGGGAGAAAGGTGATAAGGTTTTTGGGGAGCGCTCTGCGCGACTACTGGCCGGTACATCACGGACGCTCCGGACACCAACCACCACTTCCCCAACGACGACTTCTTCCCCAACGTCAACGACCTCTTCGACAACATGGCTGGCGACACACCGACCCCAAGACCGGGCCTTCTGCCACTGTTCCGTACGTGCTCGTGTTCTCTCTTTTCAAGATCATGTTTCAGCTTCTTCCTCTAGTTTATCTTGCATTATCCTTTGTGCCACATATGTTATGTTCTCTTTCACATGTGTGCATGTTATTTGCCCTCTTTCTTTTAGATAACATGACTTGTTTCATCTCTACTATAATAGTCATGCTTTCCATGATGTTTTATTTATTTTACCTACTAATAAAATCATATGGTAAATTGCTCATATTTCCAACAATCCAAAAATCTATGAGGCCTCCTATGTTTGAAGGTGTGCATTACAAGAGGTGGCGTGTGAGAGCAGTCTTATGGTTTCAAACCATGAGTTGCTATGACGCCACTCTTGGCAAACCGGAAGAATATGATGCTCAACAGGAGCAAGCTTTCTAGAAAATGGATACCCTGTTTAAGGCTGCTCTCTTGAGTGTTCTTGGTGAGAACATAGTTGATGCTTATGCATCAATTGATAATGGAAAATATATGTGGGACGCACTCGAGGCCAAGTTTGGGGTCTCGGATGCCGGCACTGAGCTGTACATCATGGAACAATTCTATGACTACAGGATGACTGAAGAGCGCTCCGTGGTTGAGCAAGCTCATGAGATACAGTCATTTGCTAGAGAACTTGAGCACTTCAACTGTATGTTACCGGACAAGTTTGTTGCCGGAGGCATCATCACTAAGCTTCCTCCTACGTGGAGGAACTTTGCTACCTCTCTGAAACACAAGAGACAGGAGTTTTCCGTCCCGGATCTCATAGGTACTCTTGATGTCGAAGAAAAGGCGAGAGCAAAGGATGCACGTGCTCGAGGCATTGAGGGAGGATCTAGTGCCAATTTGGTACAGAAGAAAAACTTCCAGTCCCACAAGTTCAAGAACAAGGGCAAATTTGATGGTAAAGCAAAATTTGATGGGAAGAACAAGGCTGTACAGCACACCAACTTCAAGAAGAAGAATGACAAGAAGAAAGATGTTTGCCATGTGTGTGGAGATCCTGACCATTGGGCTCCCAGTTGCCCTAATCGCTATGACAAGCGTAATCCTGGGAAAGGCGGCAAGACCACTAATGTTATCATTGGAGACATTGACATGAAGGATGATGGGTATGGTATATTTCCCACTATTCTTTCAGTATGTCATTCTCTTGATTGGTTGATTGACACAGGTGCTAATGTGCATGTATGCGGTGATATTTCTATGTTTTCCTCTTATCAGACCGCAGGCACTTCAACCGTGCTGATGGGAAACGGTTCAAGTGCCTTTGTTCGTGGTGTTGGCACGGTCGATCTGAAGTTTACTTCGGGGAAGATCGTGCAGCTGAAGAACGTGCATTATGTCCCCTCCGTCAATAAAAATCTTGTTAGCGGATCTCTTCTGTGTAGAGATGGCTACAAGCTTGTTTTTGAATCGAATAAATTTGTAATATCCAAGTATGGAACTTTTGTTGGTAAAGGCTATGAGTCAGGAGGACTGTTTCGTTTATCCTTATCAGATGTTTGCAATAAAGTTGTTAATCATGTTTGCAATAATAGTGAATCAAATGTATGGCATTCACGTCTTTGTCACATTAATTTTGGTTGCATGTCGCGACTAGCGAAGTTAAACTTAAACCCTAGTTTCACCACTATCAAGGGATCTAAGTGTCAAGTGTGTGTGCAAGCTAAGCAACCTCGTAAGTCTCATGTGACTGCGGAAACAAGAAATCTTGCACCACTAGAGCTCATACATTCAGATCTATGTGAAATGAATGGTGTTTTTACAAAAGGTGGAAAGAAGTATTTTATGACGCTGATTGATGACTCCACTAGATATTGCCACGTGTATCTTCTGATATCTAAGGATGAGGCTTTGAACTATTTCAAGAACTATAAAGCTGAAGTGGAAAATCAACTTGATCGGAAGATCAAGAGGCTTAGATCCGATCGTGGTGGAGAGTATTTCTCAAATGAATTTGATTCTTTTTGTGCGGAACATGGTATAATCCATAAGAGGACGCCTCCCTATTCACCTCAGTCAAATGGGGTGGCCGAAAGAAAGAACCGTACTCTAACTGATTTGGTTAACGCCATGTTAGACACATCGGGTCTCTCCAAGGCATGGTGGGGGGAGGCGATATTGACTGCATGTCATGTCCTAAACCGAGTTCCCACAAAGAACAAAGAGATAACTCCATTCGAGGAATGGGAAAAGAAAAGGTTGAAGCTCTCTTATCTACGAACCTGGGGTTGTTTGGCGAAAGTCAATGTGCCAATTCCAAAGAAGCGGAAGCTTGGACCTAAGACTGTGGATTGTGTTTTCTTGGGATATGCTTTTCATAGCATTGGTTATAGATTTTTGGTTATAAAATCTGCGGTACCTGACATGCATGTCGGTACGATCATGGAGTCGAATGATGCGACTTTCTTTGAAGATATCTTTCCCATGAAGGATATGGCTACCTCATCTAATCAGGAGATGCCTAGTTCATCGACTCAGGAACCAGTTACAATTACTGAACCTGCCATTTCGATGGAAAACTTTGAAAATTCTGTGGAGGAGAACAATGAAGTTCCCACTAGGAGCAAGAGACAGAGGACCGCAAAGTCTTTTGGTGATGATTTTCTTGTGTATCTCATAGATGACACTTCCAGTTCTATTTCAGAGGCCTATGCTTCTGAAGATGGTGACTACTGGAAGGAAGCGGTCCGTAGTGAGATGGATTCCATCTTGGCAAATGAGACTTGGGAGATAACTGATCGACCTTATGGGTGCAAACCTATAGGGTGCAAATGGGTGTTCAAGAAGAAGCTTAGGCCTGATGGTACTATTGAGAAGTACAAGGCTCGGCTCGTGGCTAAGGGTTATACCCAAAAGGCTCGGCTCGGCTCGGCTCGTGGACACTGAATCCGAACGGCACGCCTCTTTGGCTGAAGTCCGTTCGCTTCGTCTCCCTCCCCTTTTCACCTCCCGTCGCTGCCCTCTCGCCTACTTCTCTTGCACCTATAAAAGGGAGGTCGCTCCTCTCAGAGATAGGTACCAGCACTACTTCTTCCTCTTGCCGCCGGTTCCTGAGCACTGCGCTGCTGCTACGTTCTTCTCCATCCCGGCTTGAGGCGTGCACCGTAGGTCGGGACAGTAGGCCTCCGAAACCACACCTTTTTGAGTCCTGTATGGGGAGAAAGGTGATAAGGTTTTGGGGGAGCGCTCTGCGCGACTACTGGACGGTACATCACGGACGCTCCGGACACCAACGACCACTTCCCCAACGACGACTTCTTCCCCAACGTCAACGACCTCTTCGACAACATGGCTGGCGACGACACCGACCCCAAGACCGGGCCTTCTACCACGGTTCCGTACGTGCTCGTGTTCTCTCTTTTCAAGATCATGTTTCAGCTTCTTCCTCTAGTTTATCTTGCACTATCCTTTGTGCCACATATGTTATGTTCTCTTTCACATGTGTGCATGTTATTTGCCCTCTTTCTTTTAGATAACATGACTTGTTTCATCTCTACTATAATAGTCATGCTTTCCATGATGTTTTATTTATTTTACCTACTAATAAAATCATATGGTAAATTGCTCATATTTCCAACAAAGATCGTCAGCGTACATGTGATGGAGATTGAAGAGGGAGGATAGTCATCACCACATCCGAAATCCCAATTCGGGACATCCGGAAGGCTCGCATTGTCCTAAGGCTCCTCCACCCTCACTCAGGTGGCCTAATTAGTCGACAAAATACACTACTCGTTGCTGCAGGATCTGAAGGTCCAAGCCCACTGTTACAGCCGCCTAGCAGCTCAGGACCACGATGTCGTTTGTGCGCCCGAGCAGAGGACCGCCTTTGTTCGGACGGAAAAGGTCATTGTTGCCTCCTGCATAGCTACAGATGGGGTCACAAGAACTGGCGCCTTAGAGACACTCGGTGCAATCCAAAAAAACACTGCCACAATTGCACAACATACCCTTTATCTCAAGCGATCCATTGTAGATCACGTCTCACTGCTGAAGGATACCAGAGCAGATACCTCCATGTCGCCACCTTCATTGAAAACAATGAAAAGTGTCGGGACTTAGCCCGGTCATTGGTGTCAAGGAATAATGAGGGGAAGGGAGGACATGAAGGTAGGAGGCAACCATTGGTCTTTGTGGTGCTTCTTCTTCACCCTATGCCTATTGTCCGCCACTGGATTCAACTGGAACCCTGAGATTGGCTTGTAGCACATGGGACCAACACCTGTGGCACCGAATCCGGTAGCTCCATGCTATCAGCGAACTCCTTCCTGAGAGTAAACTTGCTCACACAAGGTGAATTTCCGCCGATGGAAAACAAAATCAAACTACACCCAACCTCATGGATAGCAAAATAGAGGAATATGTGAGTGACAACAACATGTAGTGCTCACATGTCCACGGGATCAAGTAAGAAATCCATTCTGCTCAAATCCATCTTAGGCCACCGAGGGAATCACGCGCCCCTCACCCTACTCATGAATAAGCCTTTCACCAAAAGAGGTATGAATCTCGCTACTCGTGAACCATCGCCATTCTCAGTGAATCTTCTTTACGCTGACTCCACGCACTCACTTTTCATCTTCAATCCTATCTCGATGGCTCAGGTTAGTGGTAACATCCATGACAAACGGGCAAGTCTATGATTTGCCTTTAGCGAGACAAAAGCCAAGGTCACCTACATGGAGACGGTAGTGGGCCAGCCCAGTAGCCATGTCGTTTTGTCACGCTGATATCACACATGTTTTTGTTCTAGTTTTTAAAAATACTAAATTCATATATTATGAAAAAGTATTTTAGTTAATTCCTTTAGAAGTGTTCACCAAAAATTATAAGAAAATGTTCATGCCGTGTAAAAAAATGTTCACTCTACTTTTAGAAAATATTTGTACCATTCAAAAAAGACAGAAATATCAGGCGAACGTCCACTGGGAGGGGTTTGCATTAGCTAATATTTTAGATGGCAAGTTTAGTTCTCTGAGGTTGGCAGTTTCTTCAGAAACGCATATCAATTTCAAGAAAGAGGATAAATTTTCAGAAAAAGGCAGTGTTGGCCATCTCCTAGCTGCTAAAACTGCGACATAAAAACATTAGCTTGACATCCCTCTCCCAACTAACGTTCGGCAGTTATTATTGTTCAACAAAATATATGTGACATTTCAAAAGTGTTCAGACGTTTTAAAAAATGCATGTGACACTTTTGAAAATGTTATACAATGTAAAAGAAATGTTTGTGTAATTCAAGATAAAGTTTTGTGTCATACAAAAAAATGTTCACGCATTTGAAAAAAAATATGTGTATGACCTTTAAATTTTTTTATGCAATGGTAATACAACGTAAATAAAAATGTTCGCACGGTTAAATGTTTTTATCTTCAAAAAATGTGACGTTTTTCATGTTTTTGCTTTTATTTTACTCCCGAGAGCCACGGTTCTGTTTCCGCAGGAGGCGTCGATTTGTTTCCGCGAGAGGCACGACTGTCCATCTCGAAAACAAATTTCTCGAGAAGCACGCTTTTGCTTTCGCGAGATGCATTGCCTCTCGGAATCAAATAAAATGCGTTTTAGGCACGATTTTGCCTCAGCGAGATGCTTCTGTGAGAGGCACGACCGTGTCTCTTGAAAATGGAAAATTGCATTTTATTTTTTCTCCTTCCTCAAGAGGCATCATTTTGCTTCCGCGAGACATACGGATTTGCTTCCGTGAGAAGCACGGTTGTGCCTTTCGGAAACCAAAAAAACCTGTTTTTCCTGCTAGAGGCATGTTTTTTTTTGTGACATAAAAAGGTCGTCAAAACCTATCAACATGGTAGCTAGTTTTGAAAATCTCAACGCGAGGATTGCAATTGTGAAAACGGTTCAATATTTAACGCACGGCCCAAAAGATAAAACGTTTTGAATAAACGGATTTACGAGAAAAGAAAAAACTCTTAGATTGTGACAAGTAACATACATACAATACGTCATTTATCGCAACATGCGAAGATGAAAATGATCTTTGAAAACTGTACACCTTAATTAGTGATTTCGCATAATGAACGAGAAATAACATTTATCATGACAAACACCCGAAACTACGGCCGTTCCTATTTGGCGCGAACTCCCAGATCTGCCCTAAGCAGTATATGGGCCGGCCCATCTGGGGTATATTCCCATCGGGTTTTTTTCTATCTTTTTCTTTTTCTTTTACGATTCTCTTTTGTATTCTTTTTTATTACATATTCATTTTCCTTTTTTATTTATTTTCTTAATTTCTTGTTGTTTACAATTTATTTATTTTCTATGATTATCTTTGCAATTTTGGAACATTTTCTGAAAAACATGAAATTTTTCGAATTTGTGCACATTTTATAAAATCATGAAAAAATTTAAGTTGGTGATAATTTTGACAAATTCTTGAATATGTTTTGAGACCATGAACATTGTTTGAATTGCCAACATTTGTGAACTGTTTTTGCATTTGTTAATATTTAAAAAAACTCTTTAACATTTTTTTAATTGACAAACATTTTTTGAAATTTGGAACAATTTTTTTGGTTTCACGAATATTTTTTTGTTTTGACGAGCAGATTTTTGGAAATGTAAGAGCATGTTTTGAATTCATGAAGATTGTTTAAATCAACGTAAAATTTGTGGACATTTTTCGTTTTTTGAACATTTTATTAAAAATCATGAACATGATTTGAATTCATAGAATTTTGTTCAAATTCACGAACATGTTTTTGATACACGCCATTTTCGAAATCGGGAATTTTTGGGGGATGATCAAACAGTTTTTCGAAATATGAACTGTTTTTAATCCTAGGACATTTATGCTTTATTGAACGTTCTTTGAAAATTGTGAACATTTTTTAATGGCCGATCATTTTATGATTTCTCAAACTTTTTTCATAATTCGTTTTTATTTCCAATTTGGATCTTTTTTAAATTCCTGATTTATATAAAAAGGGGAAAAGGCTAAAAAAGTAAAATAAAAAAAGGAGTCGTCCTTCCCCTCACATGGGCCAGTCCAAAAGAGCACGCTGGGGGAGCGAGGGGTGGACGCTGCATCTTCCCCAGCACCCCGCAAGCCGTATAGGAGCTCCCCTAAACCACAAGTCAACATATCACAACGTTCAATTCGTTATGAGACCCACGCCCGTCCACTCCAAACCGTCCACCTACGGTACAAAAGTGCCTCATCATACTGAACTATTCATCAAGGTAATCTTACATATGCCCACGGTTTCATGTGCATTCAAACGTGAGCACTAAATCGCCCTCTCGGCCAAACCAAACTACATGCTATTGTGGTTGTGTTTTCGGGTGTTCTACTATATCGCACTGCCACTTGTGTTCCCGACAGTTTTATTGTTTCAAAGCAGGGGTGTGATAGCCTAAAAAATCTCAGATACAACATGAGCTCACCTACTACTCTTTCAAAGAGTACAATGGAGAAATACACATTCATATGTGTACATTTATTTTCACCTTCATATAATCATGGCTACTTCTAGCAGCTGGATACTTGGGTAGAAGAAATCATAATACATGTCCCATGACTACAAATAGTTGAGGCTGGGGTTATACACTTTTCGAGAAAAGAACGTGCACAAGTAGTAAGACAGTTGCACATGAGTAAGCATTTTATTATTTTAGGGCCAGATAAACAAGAATAGTTGGTTCGAAGTAAATGTTGGGAATGTGCTGCACTGGAAAAGAGTGTCTCACACTGGTCTGAATGCCCAATGTAACTAATTCGAACCTAGGAGTGAGGGTGGTGTTTCTAGCGATACCAAATTCTATTGGGTATGCACAACCCACAAGATCGTGGTACACATTCTATATTTCGATAGGCGGTACACAACCTTAACCGATGTGTACATATGTACATGTCCAAAATAGTAGTAATACCATATGGGGCCCCTGTGTCAGACATACTTCACTCATATCTCCACTTCCTGCCACATCCTGTGACCTAAATCGAGATCTGGCGGCGGTTGTTTAATTTGGGGATTTAGATGTTTCTATCTACGTAGTTACTTTCCAAATACAAATTCGTCGGTGTACTATAAATTATGAAATGTATCTTTGGTTGCTGCTATTTACTCACAATAATCTCGACTAACAAATCGCATTGAAGTTTATGGTGTTTATCTGCCGAGAACTTTTCCTACTCCAGATCTGTTCTGTAGTGTCTGCAAATATTGCGCGACAGTTCTATGCTACCAATGCGAAATAAATTTTCTTTCGAATGGTCTATGATGTATATGTTCCGTCTATGTATTACTTATATCTTGCAATTTAATGATATGGTCGAGCAATTTGCCATATTTTGTTTACTGCAGATCATGTATCAAGGCATCAATTTTGTAATCCACATTGGTGTTTAGGCTTGTCAATACTATACTAAGTATATACTCATTACATTATCGGTTCCATGTTATGAATTATATTATGACAATAGCGAAGTTATGTCATCAGAGTATATATGCCAGTGTAATGCCACTCCAATTTCTGGTTGCGCGCTATCACTAGTAGAATGTCGATCAGTAGTCCCGGTCCGGATGTTTCTTTAATACCGGTTCTCCAACCGGTACTAACGGGTCGGGTCGGGACTAAAGATCCAGACCTTTAGTATCGGCTGGCCCACGGACCGGTATTAAAGGCCCACCACGTGGCTGCCTGCGTGGGCTGGTGGTGGAGGACCTTTAGTACCGGTTGGTGATACCAACCGGTACTAAGTGTTACCAACCGGTTTTTAATATATCTTTTTTTCGATTTTTTTTAATTTTTTTTGATTTTTAAATCTGTGAATTATCTAACAATTTAATCTCTAACAACCCTCTTCACTGTTTTTGAATTATTTGACAATTTAATCTCTAATCACCCTCACTCCAAATCATCTAACTTCCCAGCCGGTCACTCATCCTCTCACTACTCTAACCCGAGCACGCTTAACTTTTGAGTTTTATCACCCTTTGTTTTCAAGTCTGCACTTGTTGTTTTCTTGACAATAGTAAGCTATCAATCCTATTAACTCTTAGGTCTTGATGTCACATTATTTAATTTTTTGAATTCCAAACAATTATTAAAATAAAAAAATATTGAATTTCTACGAAAATAAAATAAGTAATATTATTATTTTATTCATTGTTTGCCATATATTCAATTCATGTGGCATAATTAATATCTTTAAATCTGTAAATCAAAATTCAACAAATAATATATCCATTATTATTAGAAAAATGTGAGGAATCCAAATATGACATCATTTATTTATTTTTAAATAAAATTATTATTATTATTGATTTTGTAGGAAAAAATCTTATTTTTGAAATAACTTTTTTTTTTAGGATTTCGAGAATCTAAGAAAACTTCACCGGGTAAACCCCGGTGAAATCGAGTCCCAACTTTTCTCTAGTTTTTCTGATATATTAAACTAACCCCGGTGATCCTCTAACATGCGTTTCAACTTCAACCTCTCCTTATCATTTTCGCAGTTTCTCTTTGCATCAGCAATGACCCGACCCAAATCATCAGCGGGCTCATCTGATGCCTCTTCTTTAGCTTCCCCATTGATGCCTCTTCTTCGGCTTCCCCCATTGTTGTATCAACGAAAGGATAGTTATCATCATCCTCTTCTTCTAAATTGTCTTCCATTATAACCCCTCTTTCTCCGTGCTTGGTCCAACAGCTATAGCCGGACATGAAACCGGACTTCAGCAGGTGGTAGTGAAGGGTTTTTTGAGGTAGAGTAATTCCTATCATTCTTACAGTCACGACATGGACAACACATGAAACCATTCTGCGTGTTTGCCTTAGCCACACGAATAAAATCATGCAGGCCATTAAGAAACCCTGGACTTAGTCGGTCATCGTACATCCATTGTCGGCTCATTTCACTACACAACATCGAAGTGACCGATTTAATACAACTTCATCATCACATTACAACCAAAAGTAGAGCTAGAAATGACCAAATGTTATTAATGCAAATAATAGATACTTATAGTTCATACATACATCTCATAAAACAACATACAACTATCTCAACTTATTATGGACCAAGCACGAAGAAAGAGAGGTTATTATGGAAGACAACGAAGAAGAAGAGGATGACGACAAATACCCTCCCCCTGAATACGGTGATGTTGCAATGGGAGAAGCTGAAGTTCAAGAAAATGAAATGTCTTTTGTAACAGATGAGTTTATGTCCGAAACCCTGATACTTCGAAAGAGACTGTCCGTTTTGTACACTAAGTGCATTCAGTTTTTGCCGTAACCCTCTCAATTTTTTAGCACATGCTATGTGGGTGAAATGATGATACCATGCCAACTTTCAACCTTTTCAGAGTTCATTTGTAGTCCTTTTCAATTTCAGAGTCATTTAGCTCAAAAAAAATCAATAACTGCACGAAAAAATAACAAATGAAGTCAGAAAGGGTTGAAAATTGATGATGTGGCTTTGAATGGTGCATTTTGAACACACAAAAATCCTAGAGTTCAAATAAGTTCAAGAAAATGAAATGCCTTTTGCAACAGATGAGTTTATGTGTGAAACCCTGATACTTCGAAAGAGACTGTTCGTTTTGTACACGAAGTGCATCCAGCTTTTGCCGTAACCCTCTAAACTTTTTAGCACATACTATGTGGGTGAAATGATGATACCATGCCATCTTTCAACCTTTTCAGAGTTCATTTGTAGTGCTTTTCAATTTTAGGGTCATTTAGCTCAAAAAAATCAATAACTGCATGAAAAATAACAAATGAAGTCAGAAAGGGTTGAAAATTGATGATGTGTTTTTGAATGGTGCATTTTGAACACACAAAAAGCCTGGAGTTCAAATAAGTTCAAGAAAATGAAATGCCTTTTGTAACAGATGAGTTTATGCCCGAAAACCTGATACTTTGAAAGAGACTGTCCGTTTTGTATGCGAAGTGCATCCAGCTTTTGTCGTAACCTCTCAACTTTTTAGCACATGCTATGTGGGTGAAATGATGATACCATGCCAACTTTCAACCTTTTTAGAGTTCATTTGTAGTGCTTTTCAATTTCAGGGTCATTTAGCTCAAAAAAATCAATAACAGCATGAAAAATAACAAATGAAGTCAGAAAGGGTTGAAAATTGATGATGTGTCTTTTAATGGTGCATTTTGAACACACAAAAAGCCTGGAGTTCAAATAAGTTCAAGAAAATGAAATGTCTTTTGTAACAGATAAGTTTATGTCCAAAACCCTGATACTTCGAAAGAGACTGTCCGTTTTGTACACGAAGTGCATCCAGCTTTTGCCGTAACCCTCTCAACTTTTAGCACATGCTATGTGGGTGAAATGATGATACCATGCCAACTTTCAACCTTTTCAGAGTTCATTTGTAGTGCTTTTCAATTTCAGGGTCATTTAGCTAAAAAAATCAATAACTGCATGAAAAATAACAAATGAAGTCAAAAGGGGTTGAAAATTGATGATTTGGCTTTGAATGGTGCATTTTGAACACACAAAAAACCTGGAGTTCAAATAAATTCAAGAAAATGAAATGTCTTTTGTAACCGATGAGTTTCCGTCCGAAACCCTGATACTTCGAAAGAGACTGTCCGTTTTGTACAATAAGTGCATCCATCTTTTGCCGTAACCCTCTCAACTTTCTAGCACATTCTATGTGGGTGAAATGATGATACCATGACAACTTTCAACCTTTTCAGAGTTCATTTGTAGTGCTTTTTAATTTCAGGGTCATTTAGCTCAAAAAATCAATAACTACATGAAAAATAACAAACGAAGTCAGAAAGGGTTGAAATTGATGATGTGGCTTTGAATGGTGCATTTTGAACACATAAAAATCCTAGAGTTCAAATAAGTTCAAGAAAATGAAATGCCTTTTGTAACAGATGAGTTTCCATCCGAAACCCTGATACTTTGAAAGAGACTGTCCGTTTTGTACATGAAGTGCATCCAGCAAAAAGAATGAACTAAAAATAATCAATTTAATATTGTTTTATGAACTATAATATTCTTCAATAGCAAAAAGAATCAACTAAAAAGCTTTTATAAAACTCTAATAGAAAAAGAAACTCTAAAAGCTTTTATAAACCTCTAGTATTTTTGAAACTAAAATTATATAAAACCTAAAAATTACCGTATATGTAGGAAGTCTTTAGTACCGGCTGGTGACACCAGCCGGTTCTAAAGGTTGCCCTTTAGTACCGGTTGGTGTCACCAGCCGGTACTAAACGTGCACGCGGACCCCAAGTCTGACCAAAAGCCTACCACGTCCCTTTAGTACCGGCTCATGACACGAATTGGTACTAAAGATTGCTCACGAGCCGATACTAAAGGTTGCCCTGCTCCTAGCCGTTGGAGCCGGCACGAACCGGGACTAATACCGTCTTTAGTACCGGCTCGTAATCAGACCGGGACTAATGCTTGGGATGAAAGGTCTGTTTTCTACTAGTGTATGGCTGTGAAAGGAAACAAGTGCAATGGATAACACTAATATTGATGAAGAATGTAGGACAATCTATTATATATATTTTTCTAGGTTACATATTCATATGTTCTAATTTGGCATTCTTGTGAAAACAGTAAGATTCACATATGTTCACCAAACACAACCATGTAACTGCATTATATAGAGTTCTTTCCAGGCGAACCATTTTGTTTCAACGATAATTTGGTTGTGATCGGAAGAGTTGAACACAGTGGTTGTCATGCATAACCATAAAAAGTTGAAAAAGTTTACAAACACATCAGTGAACATAACCATAAACATAGCTAATTTGCATAGTATTTACACAATGAGGGTGAACTCAGGTGGTGGCCTTGCGTTGTTGCCTCTCATGGACAGTATGCCCCACAGATCTTTTCCGTTCATCTCTTTAAGTAAACGTTGCATATATTGTTTGCTAATTACGTTAGTTGCGGAGTAGCAACATCATGTATCAAGACAATATAGTTGACTATGAATGATTATTTAATGCAAAAAATGGAACCATAGATACATCGTTAGTTTCGTTTGTTCATGGAATGTTGTTGAGGAGCATATGGTCGAGGAATTATGCAAGCACAACCTTCTTTAAGTTTTATCCTCTGTTATTTTTAGTTTTAAACAAAGTTTAATGGAACATATACATTTGTGGTCCTAACTCGAGCCCATTACTCAAAATTACCCCTAACTTTTTTATGTGCTCAAATATGCCCTTAAAAAGCATTTTAGGTCAGGAGAATGCCATTCCATCTGGTCAAAATTGTTTGACCAAAACTTTAAAATGCATACCAAATTCATATGAACTCGGAAGAATGCAAAATAAGATATGAAAATGTTCATAAAAATGTCATCTATATGTGCCTGTCATCTACGTTCATGACAAAAGCACTCTTTAAAGCTTTTTAGGGTTTCTAACATTAACAAACTATTCAGGATGAATGCAAATAAACACATGTGTAGGTGATGAACGTAAAATGGCATGTGCGTGTAGGTGATACTTTTATGAACATTTTGATATCGTATTTGCATTCTCGTGAGTTCATGTGATTTTTTAATGATTTTTCAAAGTTTTGGTCAAACAACTTTGACCAGATGGAAGAGCATTCTTGCGACCTAAAATGCTTTCTAGGGGAAAATTTGAGCACTTCAAATAGTTAGGGTTAAATATGAGAGTGGGCGCAAATTAGGGGCATAAATGTAAATGTCCCAAGTTAATGCATCAACATTCCCTGTTTAGCATGCTTTCTGAATTTTCTATGCAACCTGAAAATATATGTTCTCAAAATGTCCTAATATTTTAGTATGCTTATTTTTGAAATAAATAAAAAATTACGCTGGAAACAGCCAAGGGGGTTCACCATGGAGCTATAAGCTCGGGTGGCGCGCCCTCTCCCCTGAGCGCGCCATGTGAGCTTGTGGGTCCCACGGGACCCCCACCCACTTAGTACACATGCCCACAATCTTCTTCCACCGCCAAAATAATCCAGTCTTGCTCTCTTGCCCGAGTTCTTGCTAATTGTCGCACAATTTTCACTCTTAGCTCGGAGCTCCGTTTCGGAAACTATTATTGCTTCTTGGTATGTGACTCCCCCATTGCTTCAATTAGTTTTTGTTCTAGCGGTTTGTTATTTGCTAATTTGATGTTGTTGGTGACCATAAATATTAGCTTGCATGTTGGATTTACTCGGTCATATGTAGTTTTGATGAATGATACAACATCTAGATACTCGTGGGAGTAGTTGCTAACGATTTTGCTAAGTTTTGTTATTTTTTTTTAGTTTTTCAATAAATATCAGAAAAGTAAAAATGCTTAGAAGGATGCTAAAAGGTTCTTCGAGCCAGAGTTCTGGAGAAGCTTTGCAAGAAGCGCCTAGGTGCAACCTTCCTCGCGATGCTGAGGTGCGGCTGTGCAAGTCACCGTGCAAGACTTTCATGAGTGAAGCCGGTTTTTAACACAACTTCAAACAATTTGTGGAGAACACCCGATACTTGTAAACTGCGTTGGGATTTCCTCCGAAGAGGACAAGATGATGCAACACATTAGAGGCAAGTATTTCCCTCGGTGAGAACCAAGATTATTCAACCAATAGGAGGACCACACAAACTTCCGTGTTCAATGCCTACGCAGAAAAGAGCAAACACTTGCACCCAATGCGGGCAAGAGGGTTGTCCATCCCCTTAAACTCGTTACTTGCAAGCGATAAATAGTGATAGATAGATACTCTTATAAATATAAATTATAAATAAAAAGAAAGTAAATAATGACAACAATATATTAGGATTTTTTATAATTATATTTGTGAGCAGACCCGGGGGGCATAGTCTTTGCTAGAGGCTTCTCTCTCGAAGAAGGCATATGCTGGATAAACAAATTACTGTTGGGAAATTAATAGAAAAGTGCATAGTTATGCAATATTTATTCACGGCAATGATCATGTATATAGGCATCGCATCCATAAACAAATAGATGGACTCCTGCCTGCATCTACTACTATTATTCCACCCATCGACCGCTATCCGGCATACATCTAGAGTATTAAGTAAAAACAAAGTAATGCTTGGAGGAGGAGGATATGATGTAGACAAAGTAAATTCAATTAATATGAATGAACCCCATCATTTTACCCTCAGTGGCAGCAATAAAATATGTGTCATGTCCCTTTTTGTCACTCGGATTGATCACCACAAGATTAAACCCACTACAACGCACCCTTCCCACTTGAAGATAAATCAATCTAGTTGGACAAACCAAACCGATAGGTTGGAGAGCATTATGAAGCTATAACAATCATGCATATAAAATACCAGCAAGGATTCAATATCCTTTCATGAATAATCTAAACATAAACTCATAATTCATCGGATCCCAACAAACACACCGCAAAGATTGATTACATAAGATAGATCACCGTGGGAATGGCGGTGATCATGACAATGAAGAAGAGAGAGAGAGAGAGAGAGAGAGAGACAGAGAGAAAGAGGGAGACAGAGAGCCATCTAGGTAGTAACTACAGACGAACATGACGCGTAGTCGCCCACAATAGTGAGTGACGGGTTGCGTCGCGATAGCCAGCACAATGGGCAGACTACACACGCCGATTGTAGAGACCGAACCAATGACTAGCACTAAGACGCCAGCAGGTGAGCTCGGCTATGTTCTCATGCACAAGCAAGGGCATACCGAAATCCGCACAACGATGCTGACCCCGTGCGCGGCCTACGGTCCACCCGTCATAGACCCTCTAGCTGGGTCTGTCGGATTTCGGGCTCCGCAAAACCCAAAAGAATTTGAACATAGGGGCGTGTGGGAAGATCCCCAACAACTTCACTCTTCCTAGCTCACTACCCGGTAGCCTAGTTCGATGAAATCACACGATGACGAGGAAGAAGATGGCACACGAGGATTTACCCAGGTTCGGGTTGCTACGAAGCATAAAACCGTACTCCTGCTTTGGTGGATTGCCTCACGAGGAGGTTTGTGGATGAACTAGTACAATGGTGAGTTGCCTTGTGAGGGCGCTCTGGTGGTCTCTCTTCTCTTCCGATCTCTCTTTTTTATGGAGCATGCCTAGCCTCTATTTATAGTGGCCTGGATCCTCTTCCCTTATCGTTATGGCGGGAAGGGATCCCACAACGGCCAAATTTGAAGGGGGACAAGGGGTACTTACTTATCCTGACGAAAGTTGGTCTTCGCCTGCAAAGTAGTTGTTGGTGATGTGGTGGTGGGCTCGGTGATGACACCCGTCCTGCGGAGCTCGTGGTCTTGGTCTTGTTGCACCGGAATGGAAACATTTGGGGTGGGCGCTTTGGGAACCGGCGTACGTCCTTGCCCCCTTTGCACCAAAAGGGAAACTGTCCCGTCTGGTGCGCTGGTGCCCGCCTGGCCCGCGTTGCATCATCATTGGTCTCTTGAGGCCAATCGTTGCATAGAGATCTCCGCCGCTCAGGAGGTGGCCTGGGGAGGCCTATTCCCCTGCGGGTCTTCGCGCTGCCTCTCTCGCGAGAGCCATATCTTGAGTGGGGCCGTGCTGGGCCATGCTTTGTTATCAAAGTGGGCCACACCCCGGCCCGCAGGCAGGCAAGTCTGGGTACCCCCGTTCCCAGAACGCCTACAGTAGCCCCCGGGCCAGAGGCGCGCTTCAGTCGTCTTTGGGGCGAAGCTGAAGGAACTGACCAAGGCGACGCGGGCCAAGATCGCCTGCGGGCCCGTCCTACGCGTGGTGCTCGATGTGGTTGTGGCGTTTCCGCTCCCCGAAGGACGTTAGGAACCATCCCGGGTCAAACTGATGCGACACCTCTGCGCTGTGCCGGTCATCATTACCCTTCCTTGAATGCGGTTGTTTCCTTGGGCCTTCACCCCTCATGCCACGAGGATGTGACCCGACGGGAGCAAATGAAGTGACATGGAGCAAGGCTGCATGCCGACCGAGCCTGCCCCGCGGCGCCCGAGGAGCGCACGATGCCTACGCTCCCCAGGGCGCCCCGTGGCCTGCAGTTACGCCTATGAATCCGCCCTGCCCTAGGGGGTCTTGCAATCTTGACGTGCCTTCTCACTCCCCATTATCCCAAAGAAATACGTCTCTTCTTACTTGATTCCTTTACCCTCATGGCATCTAGAGGGAGTGATGCGGGCACGAGAAAGCGCGCAGAGCCTTCGGCTTCTTTGCATATTCCTCCGAAGGCGGCAGCGGGGGGCCTTCGGGGCCTGCCTAAGCTCGCTAGCACTGGGCCATCATTGAAGAGTGAGTGCTCCGCTGCCCATCTCTTTCCTTACAGACATGCCCGACACACCGGACCTGACCATCTCCTCCTCGTAGGGAGCCTGCGGCCAAAAGGCGCAGGCTCGACGAGCTTCAAGAGGAGGCAGACACGCTGCGGGCCCAGATGACGAGCGCCGAGGCTGCCCTCCAGGACGCCCTCAGGGGTGAAGAGGAGGCCAGGGAAGAGTTGGCATCCCTTCAGGCCCAAATCAAGGGGGCAGCTAACGCTGTGTAGGCCGCCCAAGGCGAGGTAGCACACACAAATATGTTGGAGGCGCAACGCGCCAAGCAGTACTTGGGCATTGCCCGCCGCGCGGCTGGTGCGGTGGGCCGGTTCGTCGAGGAAGCCCTCGCGCTGTCGTGTGCGCACGGCGACGGAGGCTACCTCGACTTCTTCAGCCAGGTGGTGGAGGCGCTGGAGACCGGCGTCTCCCGGGTGGACGAGGACAACGAGGCCAGCGCACACGACCTCCTGGACCTCGCTCTGACGCGCGTCTTCTCTAACCTACGCCACCACATCCCCGAGTTTTATCCTCTGTGCATCGCGGAGTGGGTGCCCGAGGAGCTCCGGAGGCCCCTCAGGGGTGAGGTGCGCCCACATGTGGAATCCCTGGTGGAGCGGTTCGTCCAAGCGCCCTCCTCCAACAAGGACGACGGCTCCGACGCCAAGGCGGGCGGTGGTTCAGACGGAGATAGTGGCTCCCCCGCCTAGGCATCCCCTGATTTCTTTTTCTGGTTCCTGTCATGTCAAGAAAACCCGTCCCCTGGGGGCGTCAGACTTTTGTGTATTACCTCCGTCCTCCTCCTTCTCCCTTTAAGTCGCATGTTGCTTGCTCGACGTGGCATGACTTCCTCTCTTGAGTGGGGCTTGGTGTCATTGTTGATGCGGTCCGGTGATGGCGGCCTGCTGGGTCCTCGCGAGGCGTACCCTCCCGAGGGGGAGCGTGCCGCCTCCCAGTCTGGGGTCATTAGCGTCGTCGCTTGATGAGGCCAGACTTCTCCCCCTGCATTGTCCTTCATGGCACCTGGGACCACAAGAACCCTGGTGGTAGCACATAGTGAACCGTAGCGCCTGCATTCTCATGTTAGTGATTACACCTCCTACCTTGCGTTCAGGCTATCATTCAATCAGAAAGTTTCTGCTTTGTTCGGTGGTGTACTTAGCTTATCGGGCCATGGCGATCCCACGCGTCCCTAGGTGGATCTGAAATGTCCTGGGAGCTCGGGGATCCTACCTAGGGGATTCTTCCTTGTTTGCGGAATGGTTTGGGGGCCCTTTCGGCACTCTACATCCATGGGACCCAATCGCAAGCAGGCCTCAATCGCCGTTGGGGCGACCGGATCAGCAGGACGAGACCAAAGGAACGATACCCCGTCCACCGTTGGGGCGTCCGGATCACTAGGATGAGACCAAGGGGCACGGAGCCACATGATCGGTGAGGTTCCCGGGGCGTGTTGCTTAGGAACTCCCCTTGACGCTCAAGTAGCGCTCTACGTCGGCAGGACCTAGTCCCGCCCATTTCCCGACCACCGTTGGGACGTCCAGATCACCATGACGAGACCAAGGGGTGGGGCCTCGACCACCGTTGGGGTGTCCGGATCACTAGGACGAGACCAAGGGAGAGGGGCTATATGACCGATAAGGCTCCTGAGGCACGTTGCTCAGGTGCCCCCCTTGATGCTCAAGCGGATCCCATACCGTTCCGCCTGCCGCTACCTCGGGAGGCACTTGAGCCTCCCGAGGCTCCGTGTTGTCGTGCTGGGCCGCGGTCGGAGCCTACAAGCAGGATTCGACCGCCAAAAAATGTATGTTTCTGAGGCAACATGTCCTTGCCGACCTGCTCTGTGGCTCCCCGGGGAGGGCCAAAATGCGCGGGCCTTTGTAAGGTGCCAATTCAGAGAAAGAGACCCCAAGACCAGAAAACATAAAGTGCGATGAGAGAAAAGGGCATGCCCCCTTTTTCAAATAGAGTTCCAAAATCTTCAAATTTCATTTCAAAGAGTGGCAATCCGAACACCAAAAAAGAACCAAGCAACTGCCCCGTCTGGCACCTAGGCTAGTCTTCATCTTCGTCTTCCCCCAGCACGGAGCGTAGGGCATCCACGTTGCGTGGGCATAGGTCATAGGAGGACAGTATTGTTCGCGAGTGCGGAGCATGGGGCTTCCACTTGGACGTGGGATGGAACCCCTCCGCGTCCTCGGGAGGCTCCGGGCATATACAACCCACTCATTATTACATGATAGTGTCACGACCGAAGATAGTTGGGCAAGCCCCCAGGCGCATGGCCCAGGTGCTGCCAACTCCATTAAGAGCCATCCCCGTGCATTTCTGCTCGGTTGCGTGCCCCTATAGCCTAAACCCGAATGCATTGTTCCCCGCATAGTCGTGGGATTGTGCTCCTGCAGCCCAAACATGAGCACAATGCACCCGGCGCAGCCATAGACGTGTTGTGTCGATGAAGCCACCTCGTGAGGTGTCCGGGCGCCGGCCAGACCGCGATTCGAGGGACTCGGAGGCCCTACCACCCGAGGGCTGCGCCGACGCTCCTGTTGTCACGGGTGGCCCGCGCTGCTTGTATCATGTCGCTCCCCCCAGACTGTTGCTCCTGTTGTCGTGGGGGCTTGGCTGTGTGTTGCTTGTTCACGAGGGTGGCGGCTACGCCATGCCCACGCGCATTCGGGGATGTCCTCCCCCCTTTTCTGCTTGAATCAACCTGGCCTAGTACTCCCTCGGTGGGAGCCCCCAGGCCCGGCTTGGGGAGGACGTCCGAGACACCTCCCTACTCCGAGAGGGTGTTGGTGCCTGCGAGGGGCGCCTGATCCATCACACCATCCACAGGTATGACGTAGCTTGGAACATAGGACTCTATATAAAGGCCTTGTTCTCCTCCTGAACCGTCCCCGCGCGCACCAGGGACGGCCCTTCCTGGCGGCAATGTGACTCCGCCCTGGGCGCACGACCCGTAGACCCTCCTGCGGCGAGCCTCTTCCTGAAGTTGCCTACCTCTGGAGCCGCCGTGGGGTTGGCCACGCATGTCTTGGCATGTGTTGCCTCCCTAGTTATCCAATGCGCCTTCATTACAGTTACCTGCCTGCCCGGATGCCTGAGCTGTCTGCTCCTTGCGCCGGTTGGCGCGCTCCCGCCAGGATGCCCCGGGTTGTCGATGATCTAGTAGGGTATGAGAGTGCGCACCGAGGCGCGTGCGGGGCGTCCCATCATTTTCTTCGAAGGCTCCACTGACACGGCTGGGCGGCGCCCCAGAACCGATCATCGGGATTCAGAGGAGAAGGAGCACGGCGTGTGGTGTGACCTACCCGGGCTCGCCCGAGGTCGAAGGGGGCACGTCATCCACAAACGAGGCGATGAGCACGGTGAATGAGCCCCCAGCGCATAACGCCGACAGCCGCAAAGAGGGGTGGGCAACCCAGGCCCACCTCGCAACGGTGACCAACTTGGTAATGTGGTCGGCCCAGGCGTCGAAGCCCCCGTACGTCGGGCGATGGCGAAGCATCTCGCTCGCCATCAAAAGTGCGTCATGCGCGTTGAGATCCGCCACGTGGGTATAGTGTGACGTCGGTCCCGTGGGTGTCGCCCGTCCGCCGCGCGCTACCGGCGTGAGCAGCGACGATGGTGGAAACGACGCTGGTGGCCTGGTATTGACCGTGCAGCATCGCGCTGCCGGGGCATGGGTCTTGGACGGCGGAGGCAAGGTTGGTGAATGCAGATCCGCCGGGGCCGAAGAGAGGTTGTTGGGCGTCGGCCATCAACACAGCGGGGTGAAGAGGAAGCGGAGCTTGATGAAAACTCTGACACGCCCCCTACCTGGCGCGCCAAATGTCGGATTTCGGGCTCCGCAAAACCCAAGAGAGTTCTAACACAGGGGCATGTGCGAAGATCCCCAATAGCTTCACTCTTCCTAGATCACTACCCGGTAGCCTAGTTCGATGAACTCGAACGATGACGAGGAAGAAGATGGCACACAAGAATTTACCCAGGTTCGGGCCGCTGCAAAGCGTAAAACCCTACTCTTTCTTTGGTGGATTGCCTCACGAGGAGGTTTGTGGATGAACCAATAAAGTGGTGTGTTGCCTCGTGAGGGCGCTCTTGTGGTCTCTCTTCTCTTCCGGTCTCTCTTTTCTATGGAGCAGCCTAGCCTCTATTTATAGTGGCTCGGGTCCTCTTCCCTTATCGTTATGGCAGGAAGGGATCCCACAACGGCCAAATTCGAAGGGGGACAAGGGGTACTTTCTTATCCTGACGAAAGGTGGTCTTCACCTACAAAGTAGTTGTTGGTGATGCGATGGTGGGATCGGCAATGGCGTCCGTCCTGCGGAGCTCGTGGTCTTGGTCTTGTTGCACCGGAATGGAAACCTTTGGGGGCGCTTTGGGAACCGGCGTACATCCTTTCCCCCTTTGCACCAAAGGGAAAACTGTCCCGTTTGGTGCGCTGGTGCCCACCTGGCCTACCTTGCGTCATCCTTGGCCTCCCGAGGCCAAGCATTGCATAGAGATATCTGCCGCTCAGGGGGTGGCCTGGGGAGGCCTATTCCCCTGTGGGTCTTGGCGCTACCTCCCTCGCGAGCCTGGGGCTCTCGCGAGAGCCATATCTTGAGTGGGGTCATGCTAGGCCGTGCTTGGCTGTCAAGGTGGGCCACGCCCTGGACCGCAGGCACGCAAGTCTGGGTACCCCCATTCCTAGAACGCCGACATGGTCACCCGAGTTTGAGCTCTCTGGGCAGATCGGACATACATGAGTCGTCTCGAGAGCCCCCCCCCCCAGCAAGGCCACCTGACAGCAGACAGCTAGGAGGCCATCTTCACCTACATAGAACCCACAGAGGCAGGGCTATGCGACCACGACCCAGCTAGCACGCCTGTCACGACCAGACCGCTAGGTGGGTCCATCAAAGTCCTTGCAATCGGGCATGGCGCTCAAGAAGCCACCTAATGAAGGATGGATGCTGGGTCTCCCAGACGCGAGTCATCTGGGCAGATCGTACGGCTCGGAGCGACCACAAGAGGCTTCTGCAGCACGCCACCGTCCAACAGACAACCTGGAGGTGCTCTCGACCGCGAGGATCCCATGAAGATGGGTACTCCAGCATCCTATAGAGTAGTAATGTCCGAAGCGTTCTTTCTACATGTACTATAAATTATCAGGACCATCCTTACAGCCAGCTAGCCATACCTAGAAGCTAAAGTAGTACTCCAAGTCCTTCCTAATATCAAAGGAATACCTCATGTACTTTCCCATCATCGTCCATAAACTGCAAACCAAATTCACACATACATACTCGGGCATAAGAGAGATTCACTGGAATAAAATAATTGCACACCATCTCCTTGTAGAAACTTTTTAACATATGCCAGATGGCCTTATTATCTTTGACTTGGCAGAATAGCGAACCCCTTACAAAGCTAACACTTGGAGGGGTATATTCTTCAGTGCTATAAGTGTATAGGGCTCCTAGCAAGGGCTGAATGTTCCATGTGTCACCATCTTAGGCCTCCTTTGGTTCATAGGATAGGATTATCATAGGAATAAGAAACTTGTAGGAAATGAGATGACATGCATCTCAAATCCTATGAGTAGGATTAGGAAAAGATATGTCATTTGGTTCACATCATAGGACTTTTCCATTGAGTCTAGGCTCTTTTTTATTTCCCTTTGAAATATGGAGGATAGGTACCAATCCTATGTAGGAATATGATGTATTCCTCTGAATCAAAGGCTCTAAAGGAAAAATTCCTACAAGAATCCTATCCTATAAAATTCCTGTGAAATTCCTCCAAACCAAAGGAGGCCTTATTCTCAACTGCAAATCAGAGCAGGGTTATTTGTAGACAACATGTAACCTAGCTTGTAGTCAATGAACTAATTGCATACTGAACAATCTTCAATAGGAGGAAGCAAGGAGAGGAAGTAGGATCAGGTACCATGGCCTTTCTCTTGCCAACAATGATGTGTCATCTCTGTTCTCCCTCACAACCGGATGCTGATGATGGATAGCCCTGTGTTGGATGCTCTGTCCCCCTCAAGGTTGAGATGGAACAGATCGCTATCGTTGGCGTGGTGGAGCGCTAGCAAGTTCACCTCCACGACCAAACCTTGTCTCCTCGCCATAGGGAAGGTGGTGGAGTTGCCACCCATGGTGCTCCGCGAGGTGTTGTTTGAGTGAGCCACTACACTAGGGAAGAAGAAGATGCAACCGCACAGCGGGACAGTGGCGGCAGTGATGGATGGAGATTTGACCCATCCAGCCCACATGAATTTGGATGAGTCATGGTGGGGGCTTCAACTCAGGTTTATAATTCTGTACCAGTAGAGGGAATCAGATTCGCCGAGCAGGCGTCCGCAGCGGCGTAGAGGCGTCGAGGAGACAACGATTCCAAGGCTGCTCCAATTCGTCCCATCATTAGAAGGAGATGGAGAATAAAATCTTGGACAGGTGTTGAAGGCGGATCGACAACATCAGCTCACATGCCTGCATCCGTTTCATGTGTGTTTATATAGTTGGAGATAGGGGGAAGGTGAAGAGGATGACATATCAACCGGAGAAGTTGAAGAGGATCCATAAAAACTGGAGAAGTTGAAGAGGGAAGAGTAGGTCAGGAGGCGAGCTGGCGGAGGATCCAACACCGGAGTCGTGCAGAACTTGGGGACGAACATTTTGGATGCAGATCTGAACCATGTATGGTCAATCAAACGAGGGACGAAGCAAAGCATGGTGATGGCAATGCTGAGGTGGACAATCTATAGGTTGAGAGAATGCCTTGTAGTGCATATGACATGGACACTCTGCATGTGAAGATAATTGAGACCAACTTCTTAAGAATGTAGGGTGTGGAACTTAATTTCGCTCGAGAGTTGACTGTGGTCAAGAAAATAAGGTACTATAAATTGCAGGTGGAGTCACATGAAGCCTTGAAGTAGCAGCAGCACTCATGGGATAAGCTCAAGTCCAATGTACATGGAAGTTTGACGCATGGACGAATCCAAGTTGGCGGAGAATATTCGTCAAGGTGGAGTTTGTTAGAGTTGTGACGAATATAATGTACAAGGTAGGTTATAACTGGACTATGAGTTATAGTGGTTTTAGATAGGATATGGATGTTGGGGAACGTTGCATAGGAAATAAAAAAATTCCTACGCACACGCAAGATCTATCCATGGTGATGAGCATCTACGAGAGGGAGAGTGGATCTACATACCCTTGTAGATCGCTAAGCGGAAGCGTTAAGAAACACGGTTAATGTAGTCGAACATCTTCATGATCCAATCACGAGCCATCTCACGATCTCATCACAAGCCGTCCTGTGATCCCATCATGTTCCTTCCGATCTAGTGGCGAACAGACGACACCTTCACATTCAACTAGGGCTGCAAGAAAAGCTCGAGGCTCGTGAGCCACTCGAGATTGACTCGTCTTTTGGCTCGATTCGAGATCGATTCGAAAATAAATGAGATGAGTATGAACATTTTATATAGCTCGTTCAAGAAACGAGTCGATCTTGAGCCAATGCTCGTTCGCTCGATTTAGCTCGATAGCTTGGCATAATATCAATATTGTAAATTATCACGCAATATATGAAATATAAATAGGGTAATTTATTGCCGTATATGTTGTCCATGATTTTTTTATTTTTTAGCAAATATGGAAGTTTAATTAAGACTAAATAAATTTAGGCCTTATTATGGCACATGATTGGGTGTGTTAAATAGCTTGTTGCTTTTGGCAAAAATTCTCAAGCATATGACCTTCGTTTCCGTGTCTTTGTTCCACGAAGCCTACACTATGCAGCTACTTTTTTGTGATCTTCAACGAATAATTTGTTTCCCCAATTATATATCTACAGTGAATTGCCATCTTATGTTCATGCTAGAATTTTGGTTAAGGGAGAATAAGAATAACGTACATAATCATCGTCTTTCATTGGAATAATATTTTTAGTGCTTTCTTATGTCATGATGTGCCTTATCTAGCTGAAATAGTCCCTAGAGATTTTATAATTTTAGATCGTTACAAGCTGAGCACGAGTCATGTTTTACAACTCGACCTTGAGTTTCACTTAGTTTGAGCCCGCTCGAATTTTGATACGAGTTGAGCCGAGCCAAGTACAACTCGCTCAAACTCGACTCGTTTGCAGCCCTACATTCAACACATGTGCAACTTGATGACGCCTTCACCTCCTCGATCTAGCGAGCGATGGTGAAGTAGTAGACGAGTCCCGACAGCACAACGACACAGTGACGGTGGTGGCGAAGAACAATCTCTGTAGGGCTTCGCCAAGCACAACGGAAACTATGACGGAGCATAAACTAGAGGGACGGGGTTGTCGGCACAAGGCTTGAGAAAACTTGATGTGTTCCAGGTGCTAGCCCCGCCCCTTTATTTATATGCTGAGCCCTGGGGTCGAAACTTGGAGAAAAATCCTCCTCAAGGTCAGTTTGCCCGCAAGGCAAGAGTCCTCCTCGGACTCAAGGACCAGACGCCATGGTCCTCGGCGTCTGGCTCCTGGCCTCCGTAAAACTCCTTTTGCACCTTCCTAAAGCTTCATGGGTTTTACCCCTTGGCCCAAAGAAAGTGTTCTTGTACCCCGAACATTTCAGGAAACATCCGAAACTCTTCCGGTGAATTTCGGAACCCTTTCGGAGACCAAACACTATTATCCCATATATCAATATTTACCTCCGGACTATTCCGGAGCTCCACGCCATGTCCGGGATCTCATCCGGGACTCCGAACAACTTTCGGTCACCAACATAACAACTCAACTATACTTATATCATCACCAAACGTTAAGTGTGTAGACCCCGCGGGTTCGAGAACTATGCAGACATGACCAAGACACCTCTACGGTCAATAACCAATAGTGGGACCTAGATGCCCATATTGATTCCTACATATTCTATGAAGATCTTTAACGGTTGAACCTCTATGTCAAGGATTCAGTTAATCCTATATGATGTTCCCTTTGTTCTTCGGTACGTTACTTGCCCAAGATTCGATCGTAGGTATCTTTATACCTAGTTCAATCTCGTTACCGACAAGTCTCTTTACTCGTTCCGTAATACAAGATCCCGTGGCTAACTCTTTAGTCACATTGCTTGCAAGGCTTATAGTGATGTTGTATTACCGAGTGGGCCCTGAGATACCTCTCCGTCACACAAAGTAACAAATCTCAGTCTTAATCCATGCCAACCCAACAGACAACCTCAGAGATACCTATAGAGCACCTTTATAGTCACCCAGTTACGTTGAGACGTTTGATACACACAAGGTACTCCTCCGGTGTCAGTGAGTTGCATGATCTTATGGTCATAGGAACATATACTTGACATGCAGAAACTCTAGCAATAAACTGAGACGATCATATGCTACGTGTATAGTTTGGGTCTTGTCCATCACATCATTCTCCTAATGATGTGATCCCATTATCAAATAACATCTCATGTTCATGGCTAGGAAAACTTAACCATCTTTGATCAACGAGCTAGTCTACTAGAGGCATACTAGGAACACAGTGTTGTGTATATACCCACACATGTATTTAGTTTCCAATCAATACAATTATAGCATGGATAATAAACAATTATCATGAACAAGGAAATATAATAATAACCAATTTATTATTGCCTCTATGGCATATTTCCAATAATCTCCCACTTGCACTAGAGTCAATAATCTAGTTCACATCACCATGTGATTTACATTGTTATGAACCTAACACCCAATGAGTTCTAGGGTTCGATCATGCTTTGCATGTGAGAGAGGTCTTTAGTCAACGGGTCTGCGACATTCAAATCCGTGTGTACTTTGCAAATCTTGGTGTCATACTATAGACACTTCTACCACACTCCACTTGGAACTATTCCAAATGGCTGCTCCACTATACGTATCCGGACTACTACTCAGAGTCATCCGAATTGGTGCTAAAGCTTGCATCGATGTAACCCTTTACGACGAACTCTTTATCACCTCCATAATCGAGAAATATTTCCTTAGTCCTTTAGTTACTAAGGATAATCTTGACCGTTGTCGAGTGATCCACTCCTGAATCACTCTTGTACCCCTTGACAGACTCATGGCAAGGCACACACCAGGTGCGGTACATAGCATGACATACTATATAGAGCCTATGGCTAAGGCATAGGGGACGACCTTCGTCCTTTCTCTTTCTTCTGCCATGGTCGAGCTTTGGGTCTTACTCAACTTCACACCTTACAAATCAGGCAAGAACTCTTTCTTTGACTGATCCATTTTGAACTCTTTCAAAATCTTGTCAAGGTATTTACTCATTCAAAAATCTTATTAGGCGTCTTGATCTATCTCTTATAGATCTCGATGCCCAACAATTAAGTAGCTTCATACCAGGTTTTCCTTTGAAAAACTCCTTTTCAAACAACCTTTTATGCTTTCTAGAAATTCTACATCATTTCCGATCAACAATATGTCATCGACATATGCTTATCAGAAACTCTATAGTGCTCCCCCTCACTTTATTGTAAATACAAGATTCTCATAAACTTTGTATAGACTCAAAAACTTTGATCACGTCATCAAAGCGTATATTCCAACTCCGAGATGCTTGCTCTAGTCCATAGAAGGATCACTGGAGCTCGCACACCTTTTAGCATCCTTAGGACTGACAAAACCTTCTGATTGTATCACATACAACCTTTCCTCAAGGAAACCGTTAAGGAAACGATGTTTTGACATCCATCTGCCAGATTTCATAATTGAAAAATGCAGCTACTACTAACATAATTCCAACAAACTTTAGCATCGCTACGGGTGAGAAAGTCTCATCGTAGTCAACTCTTGAACTTGGCGGTAACTTCTTTACGACAAGTCAAGCTTTATAAATGGTGACATTCACCATCAGCGTCTGTATTCATCTTGAAGGTCCATTTGTACTAAACGACCTATCGTCCAACGGGCAAGTCTACCCAAGTCCATACTTGGTTTTCGTACATGGATCCTTTCACGGATTTCATGGCCTCTAACCATTTGTTGGAATCCGGGCCCATTATCGCTTCTCCATAGTTCATAGGTTCATCGTTGTCCAACAACATGACCTCTAAGACAGGGTTGCCATACCACTCAGAAGTAGTAAGCATCCTTGTCGACCTACGAGGTTCGATAGTAATTTGATCCGAAGCTTCATGATCATCATCATTAACTTCCTCTTCAATTGATGTAGGCTCCACAGAAACATCTTTCTGTGTTGCGCTACTCTCTGGTTGAAACAAAGATCAAGAACCTCATCAAGTTCTATCTTCCTCCCACTCAATTCTTTCGAGAGAAACTCTTTCTCGAGAAAGGACCCGTTTTCAGCAACAAACACTTTGGACTCGGATCTGAGATAGAAGGTATACCCAACTGTTCTTAGGGTATCCTATGAAGTTGCACTTTTCCGCTTTGGGTTCGAGCTTATCAGACATAAATCTTGCATTCCCAAACTCTGAGAAATGACATCTTAGGTTTCTAACAAACCATAATTCATACAGTGTCATCTCAACGGATTTAGATGTTGCCCTATTTAAAGTGAATGTAGTTGTCTCTAATGCATAACCCCAAAACGACAGTGGCAAAACGATAAGAGACATCATAGTTTGCACCATATCCAATAGAGCACGACTACGACGTTTGGACACACCATCACACTATGGTGTTCCAGGTGGCGTGAGTTGTGAAACAACTTTCACATTGTCTTAAGTTGTATGCCAAACTCATCATTCAGATATTCACCTCCATGATCATATCGTAGACATTTTTATCTTCTTGCCACGATGATCTTAAACTTCATTCTGAATTTGTTTGAACATTTCAAACGTTTCAGACTTGTGTTTCATTAAGTAAATATACCCATATCTACTAAAATCATCAGTGAAGGTAAGAAAACAACAATATCCACCACCCGCTACAACACTCACGGGATCGTATACATCAACATGTATCATTTCCAATAAGTTACTTGTCCACTCCATCATATTGAAAAACGGGGTCTTAGTCATCTTGCCCATGAGGCATGGTCCGCATGCCTCAACCGATTTGAAATTGAATGAGTCCAAAGAACCATCAACATGGAGTTTCTTCATGTGATTTACACCAATATGACATTTAGCGGCAGTGCCATAAGTATGTGGTACTATCATTATTAACTTTGTATCTTTTGGCATCAATGTTATGAACATGTGTATTACTACGATCAAGATTCAATAAACCATTCTCATTGGGTGCACAACCATTGAAAGTATTATTCATGTAAACAGAATAACCATTATTCTCTAACTTAAATGAATAACCGTATTGCAATAAACACGATCTAATCACGTTAATGCTCAATGTAAACACCAAATAACATTTATTTAGGTTTATCACTAATCCCGAAGGTAGAGAGAGCGTGCGATGATGATCACATCAACCTTGGAAACACTTCCAACACACATCGTCACCTCACCCTTACCTAGCCTCCGTTTATTCTGTAGCTTTTACTTCGAGTTACTAACATTAGCAATCGAACCAGTATCTAATACCCATGTGCTACTAGGAGTACTAGCAAGGTACACATCAATAACACATATATCAAATATACTTGTGTCGACGTTGCCAGCCTTCTTATCCACCAAGTATCTAGGGTTGTTCCGCTTCAGCGTCCGTTCTACTCATACTAGAAGCACTTAGTCTCAGGTTTTTGGTTCAACCTTGGGTTGCTTCACTAGAGCAACAACTGACTTCCATCCATGAATTTTCCCTCCTAGCCCTTGCCCTTCTCGAAACTAGTGGTTTCACTAACCATCAACAGTTGATGCTCCTTCTTGATTTCTACCTTCGCGGTGTCAAACATCGCGAATAGCTCAGAGATCATTATTTTCATCCCTGGCATTTTATAGTTCATCACGAAGCTCTAGTAGCTTAGTGACAGTGACTTGGAGAACTATATCAATCCCTATCTTATCTGGAAGATCAACTCCCACTCGATTCAAGCGATTGCAGCACCTAGACAATCTAAGCACATGCTCAACGATTGAGCTATTCTCCTTCATCTTGCAGGTAAATAATCTTGTTGGAGGTCTCATACCTCACAACACGGGCACGAGCCTGAGATCCCAATTTCAGCTCTTAGAACATCTCATATGTTTCGTGACGTTCAAAACATTTTGGAGCCTCAATTCTAAGACGTAATGCATGACGCACTGAACTATCAAGTAGTCATCGGAGCGTGCCTGTCAGATGTTCACAACATCTACAGACGACGCTAAAGGGGGTGGCACACCGAGCAGTGCATTAAGGATATAAGCCTTCTGTGCAGCAATGAGGACAATCCTCAGATCACGGACCTAGTCCGCATTATTGCTACCATCATCGTTCAACTCTATTTCTCTAGGAACATATAAAAATTCAAGGGAGCTACAGCACGAGCTAGTAATCTACAACATAATTTGCAAAGACATTCTGACTATGTTCATGATAATGAGTTTAGTTAATCATATTACTTAAAAACTCCCACTCAAATTGACATCGCTCCGGATACATGATCCTAATTCACCAACTCAAGTTCGATCATCACGTGAGTTGAGGTGGTTTCAATGGTGAACATCATCATGTTGATCATATCTACTATATGACTCATGTTCGACCTTTCGGTCTCTTGTGTTCTGAGACCATGCCTGTGTTGGAAATATGCCCTAGAGGCAATAATAAATTAGTTATTATCATATTTCCTTGTTCATGATAATCGTTTATTATCCATGCTATAACTGTATTGATCGGAGACTTAAATGCATGTGTGGATACATAGACAAAACCATGTCCCTAGTATGCCTCTAATGGACTAGCTCGTTGATCAAAGGATGGTTAAGGTTTCCTAGCCATGGACATGAGATGTCATTTGATAACGGGATCACATCATTAGGAGAATGATGTGATGGATAAGACCCAAACTACAAACATAGCATATGATCGTGTCAGTTTATTGCTACTGTTTTCTGCATGTCAAGTATATGTTCCTATGACCATGAGATCATGCAACTCACGGATATCGAAGGAGTGCCTTGTGTGTATCAAACGTCGCAACGTAACTGGGTGACTATAAAGGTGCTCTACAGGTATCTCCGATGGTGTTTGTTGAGTTGGCATGGATCGAGACTGGGATTTGTTACTCCGTGTGACGGAGAGGTATCTCAGGGCCCACTCGGTAATACAACATCACAACAAGCCTTGCAAGCAATGTGGCTAAGTGTTAGTCACGGGATCTTGTATTACGGAACGAGTAAAGAGACTTGCCAGTAACGAGGTTGAACTAGGTATGGAGATACCGACGATCGAATCTCGGGCAAGTAACATACCGAAGAACAAAGGGGACGTTATACGGGATTAACTGAATCCTTGACATAGAGGTTCGACCGATAAAGATCTTCGTAGAATATGTAGGAACCAATGTGGACGTCCAGGTCCCGCCATTGGTTATTGACCGTAGAGGTGTCTCGGTCATGTCTACATAGTTCTCGAACCCGCAGGGTCTGCACACTTAAGGTTCGGTGACGTTTCGGTAGTGTAGAGTTATGTATGGTGGTGACCGAAGGTTGTTCGGAGTCCCGGATGAGATCCCGGACGTCACAAGGAGCTCCGGAATGGTCCGGAGGTAAAGATTCATATATAGGAAGTCCCAGTTTGGTTTCCGGAAAAGTTTCGGGCTCATCGGTAGTGTACCGGGAGTGCCGGTAGTGTACCAGGAGTGCCGGTAGTGTACCGGGAGACCTTCGGGAGGGGTACTTCGACCCCAAGAGGTCCATGGGCTGTGGGAGAATAATAACCAGCCCTTATTGGGCTGGGAAAACAGCCACAAAGGCCCATGGCGCAGGAGAGAAAGTCCTAAAGCAAAAAGTGGAAAATCAGCCAATAGGAGGCAATCCTACTCCAACTAGGATTGGAGGTGAAGTAGGATTGCTCCCACCTCCTATTTCGGCCGACCCAAAGGCCTTGGCTGCCTCTCCTCTCCTCTCCTCCTATATATACTAGTGGATTGGGTGGTTTTTGGACAGATTTTCCGGCCACGTGCTACCCGTTTCACCGGTGCACAGTTTCTCCTCTAGATCGGATTTCTGCAGCGCTTAGGCGAAGCCCTGCCGGAATTGCTCCACCACCACCATCACCGGAGCGCCGTCACGCTGCCGGTGAACTCTCTCTCCTCTCCACCTCCTCTTGCTGGATCAAGATGGTGGAGATCGTCATCAAGCTGCACGTGTGCTGAACGCGGAGGTGCCGTCCGTTCGGCGCTAGATCGGAAGGACCGTGATCGAGATCGCGAGACGGTTCGTGATGTGATCACGGAACGGATCGTGATGAGTTCGCGGGACAGATCGTGATCAAGATCGTGAGACGGATCGTGATGAGTTCACGGGACGGATCATGATGTGTTCGCGGGACGGTTCGTGATTGGATCGCGGGACGCTCGGCGATTTGGATCGCGAAGAAGTTCGACTACACCAACCGCGTTTCTTAACGCTTCCCGCTTAGCGATCTACAAGGGTACGTAGATCCACTCTCCCTCTCGTAGATGCTCATCACCATGGATAGGTTTGCGTGTGCGTAGGAAAATTTTGTTTCCCATGCGACGTTCCCCAACAGTGGCATCATGAGCTAGGTTGATGGTTCGATGAGATCTCGAGTAGAACACAAAAGGTTTGTGGGCGTTGATGCTTAGATTGCTTCCTCCCTTGGTCGGATTTTGGTTCAGCGGTATTGTGAGATGAAGCGGCCCGGACCAACATTACTCGTACGCTTACGAGAGACCGGTTCCTGCGATGCAACTTGTTGCTTAGCTGGCTTGTGGGTGACAGTTTCTCTTACTCTAGTTGGATCGGATCCGACAAAGGCGGTCCTTGAGAAGGTTGAAAAGCAAACTAGTGTATCACCGTTGTGGTTTTGCGTAGGTGAGAATTGTTCTTGCTAGATACCCGTAGCAGCCACGTAAAACATGCAACAACAATTAGAGGACGTCTAACTTGTTTTTGCAGGGTATGTTGTGATATGATATGGCCAATTACATGATGATATATATGTGATGTATGAGATGATCATGTGATGTATAGATTATCACGACTTGCATGTCGGTGATTACGGCAACCGGCAGGAGCCATAGGGTTGTCTTTAATTATTGTATGACCTGCGTGTCAATCATTAAAGCGCTATGTAATGCTTTACTTTATCGCTACGGTAGCAATAGTAGTAGAAGCATGCAGGGCGTGACAACCCCGATGGCGACACGTTGATGGAGATCATGGTGTCGTGCCGGTGACGATGGAGATCATGCCGGTGTTTCGAAGATGGAGATCTTAAACACAAGTTGATGGCCATATCATGTCACTTATGAATTGCATGAGATGTTAATCCTTTTATGCACCTTGTTTTGCTTAGGACGACGGTAGCATTATAAGGTGATCCCTCACTTAATTTCAAGATAAATTGTGTTCTCCCCAAGTGTGCACCGTTGCGAAAGTTCGTCGTGTTGAGACACCACGTGATGATCGGGTGTGATAGACTCTACGTTCACATACAACGGGTGCAAGACAGATTTGCACATGCGGAACACTCGGGTTAAACTTGACGAGCCTAGCATGTACAGACATGGCCTCGGAACACAAGAGACCGAAAGGTCGAGCATGAGTCATATAGTAGATATGATCAACATAATGATGTTCACCATTGAAGCCACCTCAACTCACGTGATGATCGGACTCGAGTTGGTGAATTTGGATCATGTGACACTCAGATGACCTGAGGGATGTCAATTTGAGTGGGAGTTCTTAAGTAATATGATTAATTGAACTCATTATCATGAACATAGTCAGTAGTGTCTTTGCAAATTATGTTGTAGATTACTAGCTCGCACTGTAGCTCCCGTGTGTTTTTATATGTTCCTAGAGAAATAGAGTTGAAAGATGATGGTAGCAATATTGCGGACTGGGTCCGTGATATGAGGATTGTCCTCATTGCTGCACAGAAGGCTTATGTCCTTAATGCACCGTTCGGTACGCCACCCCCTCTAGCGTCGTCTGTAGATGTTGTGAACATCTGACAGGCACGTTCTGATGACTACTTGATAGTTTAGTGCGTCATGCATTACGACTTAGAATTGAGGCTCCAAGACGTTTTGAACGTCACGGAACATACGAGATGTTCTAAGAGCTGAGATTGTGATCTCAGGCTCGTGCCCGTGTTATGAGATATGAGATCTCAAACAAAGATTCTTTGCTTGCAAGACGAAAGAGAATAGCTCAATAGTTGAGCATGTGCTTAGATTGTCTAGGTGCCACAATCGCTTGAATCGAGTGGGAGTTGATCTTCCAGATAAGATAGTGATTGATATAGTTCTCCAAGTCACTATCACTAAGCTACTAGAACTTGGTGATGAACTATAAATTGCCAGGGATAGAAATGATTCCTGAGCTTCTCGCGATGTTTTGACACCGCGAAGGTAGAAGTCAAAAAGGAGCATCAAAGTGTTGATGGTTAGTAAAAACCACTAGTTTCGAGAAGGGCAAGGGCAAGTAGGGAAACTTCATGGATGGCAAGTCAGTTGCTGCTCCAGTGAAGCAGCCCAAAGTTGAACCTAAACCCGAGACTGAGTGCTTCCATTATGAGGAGAACGGTCACTGAAGCGGAACAACCCTGGATACATGGTAGATAAGAAGGCTGGCTAAGTCGACAAAAGTATATTTGATATGCATGTTATTGATGTGTACCTTGCTAGTACTCCTAGTAGCACCTGGGTATTGGATACCGGTTCGGTTGCTCGAAATAAAAGCTACGGAATAAATGGAGAACTAGCTAAGTGTGAGGTGACGATGTGTGTTGGAAATGTTTCCAAGGTTGATATGATCAAACATCGCACGCTCTCTCTACCTTCGGGATTAGTGACGAACCTAAATTTTATTTGGTGTTTTGCATTGAAGCATGAACGTGATTAGATCATGTTTATTGCAACACGGTTATTCATTCAAGTTAGAGAATAATGGTTATTCTGCTTACATGAATAAATACCTTCAATGGTCATGCACCTAGTAAGTGTGGTTCATTGAATCTTGATCATAGTAATACACATGTTCATAACAATGATGCCAAAAGATGCAAAGTTAATAATGATAGTACCACATACTTGTGGCACTGCCGCTAAATGTCATATTGGTATAAAGCGCATGAAGAAACTCCATGTTGATGGATCTTTGGACTCATTCGATTTTGAATCGGTTGAGACATGCGGACCATGCCTTTTGGTAAGATGACTAAACCCCGTTTTCTGGCTTGATGAAACGGGCAAGTGACTTATTGGAAACAATGCATGTTGATGTATACGATCCAATGAGTGTTTATAGCTTGCAGTGAATATCATTGTTTTCTTACCTTCACTGATGATTTGAGTAGATATAGTGTATATTTACTTAATGAAACACAAGTCTGAATTGTTTGAAAGGTTCAAAGCAAAGTTCAGAGTGAAGTTTAAAGATCATCGTGACAAGAAGATAAAAATTTCTGCGATATGATCGTGGAGGTGAATATCTGGGTTACGAGTTTGGCATACAAATTTAGACAATGTGAAAGTTGTTTCACAACTCACGCCACCTGGAACACCATAGTGTGATGGTGTGTCCGAACGTCGTAGTCATGCCTTATTTGATATAGCACATACTATGATGTCTCTTATCGTTTTAATACTATCGTTTTAGGGTTATGCATTAGAGACAACCGCATTCACTTTAAAATAGGGCACCATCTAAATCCGTTGAGATGACACCGTGTGAATTATGGTTTGATAGAAACCTAAAGCTGTCATTTCTTGATGTTTGGGGCTGCGAAGCTTGTGTGGAAAATGTTTTCACCTAATGAGCTCAAACCCAAAGCGGACAAATGCATCTTCATAGAATACGCCAAGAACAGTTGGGTATACCTTCTATCTCAGATCCGAGTGCAAAGTGTTTGTTGCTGGAATGGATCCTTTCCTGAGAAAAGGTTTCCCTCGAAAGAATTGAGTGGGAGGAAGATAGAACTTGATGAGGTTATTGAACCTTGTTTCAATCAGAGTAGCGCAGCGCAGAAAGTTGTTTCTGTGAAGCCTATGTTAGTTGAAGAAAGAAGTTAATGATGATGATCATGAAGCTTCGGATCAAGTTACTATCGAACCTCGTAGGTCGACAAGGACGTGTACTGCTCTTGAGTGGTACAACAACCCTGTCTTAAAGGTCATGTTGTTGGACAGCGATGAACCTACGAGCTATGGAGAAGCGATGATGGGCCCGGATTCCGACAAATGGATGAGACCATGAAATCCGAGATAGGATCCATGTATGAAAACCAAGTATAGACTTTGGTAGACTTGCTCGTTGGACGGCAGGTCGTTGAGTACAAATGGATCTTTAAAAATGAAGACAGACGCTGATGGTAAATATCACCATTTGTAAAGCTCGACTTGTTGCAAAGTTGTTTGTGACAAGTTCAAGGAGTTGACTACGATGAGATTTTCTCACTCGTAGTGGTGCTAAAGTCTGTTGGAATTATGTTAGCAGTTGCTGCGTTTTCAATTATGAAATCTGACAGATGGATGTCAAAACATCATTTCCTTAACGGTTTACTTGAGGAAAGGTTGTATGTGATACAACCAGAAGGTTTTGTCAGCCCTAAGGATGCTAAAAGGTGTGCAAGCTTTGGTGATCCTTCCATGGACTGAAGCAAGCATCTCGGAGTTGGAATATACACTTTGATGAGGTGATCAAAGTTTTTGATGTTTATACAAAGTTTACGAGAAACTTGTATTTGCAATAAAGTGAGTGGGAGCACTATAGAGTTTCTGATAAGTATATGTGGTTGACATATTGTTGATCGGAAATAATGTAGAATTTCTGGAAGGCATAAAAGGTTGTTTGAAAAGTGTTTTTCTAAGGAAGACCTGGATAAAGCTACCTAATTGTTGAGCATCAAAATCTATAGAGATAGATCAAGATGCTTGATGAGACTTTCAATGAGTGCATACCTTGACAAGATTTTGAAAGAGTTCAAAATGGATCAGGCAGAGAAATAGTTCTCGTCTGATTTGTAAGGTGTGAAGTTGAGTGAGACTCAAAGCTCGACAACGGCAGAAGAAAGAGAAAGGATGAATGTCGTCCCCTATGCCTTAGCCATAGGCTCTATATTATGCCATGCTGTGTACCGCACCTATGTGTGCCTTGCCACGAGTCTGTCAAGGGGTACAAGAGTGGTCCAGGAGTGGATCACTGGACAGCGGTCGGAATTATCCTTAGTAACCAGAGGACTAAGGAAATGTTTCTTGATTATGGAGGTGATAAAGAGTTCGTCGTAAAGAGTTACGTCGATGCAAGCTTTAACACCTATCCGGATGACTAGTAGTAGCAATCTGGATACGTATAGTGGAGCAGCCATTTGGAAATAGTACCAAGTGGAGTGTGGTAGCAGTGATTACGGTTTGACATAGAGATTTGCAAAGTACACACGGATCTGAATATCGCAGACCCGTTGACTATAAGACCTCTCTCACATGCAAAGCATGATCGAGCCCCAAAACTCATTGGGTGTTAGATTCATAACAATGCGAATCACATGGTGATGTGAACTAGATTATTGACTCTAGTGCAAGTGGGAGACTGTTGGAAATATGCCCTAGAGGCAATAATAAATTAGTTATTATCATATTTCCTTGTTCATGATAATCGTTTATTATCCATGCTATAACTGTATTGATCGGAGACTTAAATGCATGTGTGGATACATAGACAAAACCATGTCCCTAGTATGCCTCTAATGGACTAGCTCGTTGATCAAAGGATGGTTAAGGTTTCCTAGCCATGGACATGAGATGTCATTTGATAACGGGATCACATCATTAGGAGAATGATGTGATGGATAAGACCCAAACTACAAACATAGCATATGATCGTGTCAGTTTATTGCTACTGTTTTCTGCATGTCAAGTATATGTTCCTATGACCATGAGATCATGCAACTCACGGATATCGAAGGAGTGCCTTGTGTGTATCAAACGTCGCAACGTAACTGGGTGACTATAAAGGTGCTCTACAGGTATCTCCGATGGTGTTTGTTGAGTTGGCATGGATCGAGACTGGGATTTGTTACTCCGTGTGACGGAGAGGTATCTCAGGGCCCACTCGGTAATACAACATCACAACAAGCCTTGCAAGCAATGTGGCTAAGTGTTAGTCACGGGATCTTGTATTACGGAACGAGTAAAGAGACTTGCCAGTAACGAGGTTGAACTAGGTATGGAGATACCGACGATCGAATCTCGGGCAAGTAACATACCGAAGAACAAAGGGGACGTTATACGGGATTAACTGAATCCTTGACATAGAGGTTCGACCGATAAAGATCTTCGTAGAATATGTAGGAACCAATGTGGACGTCCAGGTCCCGCCATTGGTTATTGACCGTAGAGGTGTCTCGGTCATGTCTACATAGTTCTCGAACCCGTAGGGTCTGCACACTTAAGGTTCGGTGACGTTTCGGTAGTGTAGAGTTATGTATGGTGGTGACCGAAGGTTGTTCGGAGTCCCGGATGAGATCCCGGACGTCACAAGGAGCTCCGGAATGGTCCGGAGGTAAAGATTCATATATAGGAAGTCCCAGTTTGGTTTCCGGAAAAGTTTCGGGCTCATCGGTAGTGTACCGGGAGTGCCGGTAGTGTACCAGGAGTGCCGGTAGTGTACCGGGAGACCTTCGGGAGGGGTACTTCGACCCCAAGAGGTCCATGGGCTGTGGGAGAATAATAACCAGCCCTTATTGGGCTGGGAAAACAGCCACAAAGGCCCATGGCGCAGGAGAGAAAGTCCTAAAGCAAAAAGTGGAAAATCAGCCAATAGGAGGCAATCCTACTCCAACTAGGATTGGAGGTGAAGTAGGATTGCTCCCACCTCCTATTTCGGCCGACCCAAAGGCCTTGGCTGCCTCTCCTCTCCTCTCCTCCTATATATACTAGTGGATTGGGTGGTTTTTGGACAGATTTTCCGGCCACGTGCTACCCGTTTCACCGGTGCACAGTTTCTCCTCTAGATCGGATTTCTGCAGCGCTTAGGCGAAGCCCTGCCGGAATTGCTCCACCACCACCATCACCGGAGCGCCGTCACGCTGCCGGTGAACTCTCTCTCCTCTCCACCTCCTCTTGCTGGATCAAGATGGTGGAGATCGTCATCAAGCTGCACGTGTGCTGAACGCGGAGGTGCCGTCCGTTCGGCGCTAGATCGGAAGGACCGTGATCGAGATCGCGAGACGGTTCGTGATGTGATCACGGAACGGATCGTGATGAGTTCGCGGGACAGATCGTGATCAAGATCGTGAGACGGATCGTGATGAGTTCACGGGACGGATCATGATGTGTTCGCGGGACGGTTCGTGATTGGATCGCGGGACGCTCGGCGATTTGGATCGCGAAGAAGTTCGACTACACCAACCGCGTTTCTTAACGCTTCCCGCTTAGCGATCTACAAGGGTACGTAGATCCACTCTCCCTCTCGTAGATGCTCATCACCATGGATAGGTTTGCGTGTGCGTAGGAAAATTTTGTTTCCCATGCGACGTTCCCCAACAGCCTGTACATACTAGGTTCGTCAAGTTTAACCCGAGTGTTCTGCACGTGCAACACTGGCTTGCACCCGTTGTATGTGAACGTAGAGTCTATCACACCCAATCATCACGTGGTGTCTCAACACGACTTTTTCGCAACGGTGCACACTTGGGGAGAACACAATTTATCTTGAAATATAAGTGAGGGGTCACCTTATAATGCTACCGTCGTCCTAAGCAAAATAAGATGCATAAAAGGATTAACATCACATGCAAATAATAAGTGACATGATATGGCCATGAACTTGTGCTTTTGATCTCCATCCTTAAAGCACTGGCATGATCTCCATCGTCACCGTCATGACACCATGATCTCCATCATATTGATCTCCATCAACGTGTTGTCATCGGGGTTTTCACCCCCACCATGCTTCTACTACTATTGCTACCGTTTAGAGATAAAGTAAAGCATTACAAGGCACTTAATGATTGACATGCACGTCATACAATAATTAAAGACAACCCTATGGCTCCTGCCGGTTGCCGTACTCATCCATGCAAGTCGTGATATTCTATACAAAACATAATCATCTCATACATCACATATATCTCATCATGTAATTGGCCATATCATATCATAACATACCCTACAAAAACAAGGTATACGTCCTCTAATTATTGTTGCAAGTTTTACGTGGCTGCTACGGGTATCTAGCAAGAACAATTCTCACCTACGTATAAACCACAACGATGATACACAAATTGCTATTCAACCTTTTCAAGGACCGCCTTTGTCAAATTCGATCCAACTAGAGTAGGAGAGACAGACACCCGCCAGCCATCTTTGTGCAACAAAGTTACACGTCAGCCGATGGAACCGGTCTCTTGTAAGCGTATGAGTAAGGTTGGTTCGGGCCGCTTCATCCCACAATACCGCTGAATCGAAACACGACCAAGAGAGGAAGCAATCTAAGCATCAACGCCCACAAACTCCTTTGTGTTCTACTCGTGATCTCATCTACATATAGACCTGGCTCTGATACCACTGTTGGGGAACGTTGCATGGGAAACAAAAAAAATTCCTATGCACACGCAAGATCTATCCATGGTGATGAGCATCTACGAGAGGGAGAGTGGATCTACATACCCTTGTAGATTGCTAAGCGGAAGCATTAAGAAACACGGTTAATGTAGTCGAACATCTTGGCGATCCAATCACGAGTCGTCCCGCTATCTCATCACGAGCCGTCCCGCGATCCCATCATGTTCCTTTCGATCTAGCGTCGAACGGACGACACCTTCGCGTTCAACACACGTGCAGCTTGATGACACCTTCACCTCCTTGATCCAGCGAGCGATGGTGAAGTAGTAGATGAGTTTCGGCAGCACAACAGCGTGGTGACGGTGGTGGTGAAGAACAATTTCCGCAGGGCTTCGCCAAGCACAACGGAAACTATGACGGAGGATAAACTAGAGGGACGGGGTTGCCGGCACACGGCTTGGGAAAACTTGATGTGTTCTAGGTACTTGCCCCGCCCCTTTATTTACATACTGAGCCTTGGGGTCAAAATTTGGAGAAAAATCCTCCTCAAGGTCGTTTGCCCGCAAGGCAAGAGTCCTCCTCGGACTCCAGGACCAGACGCCAGGGTCCTCGGCGTCTGGCCCCAGACGTCGGGGTCCCTGGCGTCTGTCTCCTAGCCTCCGCAAAACTCCTTTTGCACCTTCCTAAAGCCTCATGGGATTTACCCCTTGGCCCAAATAAAGTGTTCTTGTACTCCCAAACATTTTGGGAAACATCCAAAACTCTTCCGACGAATTCCGAAACCCTTCCGGAGACCAAACACTATTATCTCATATATCAATCTTTACCTCCGGACTATTCCGGAGCTCCTCGTCATGTTCGGGATCTCATTTGGGGCTCCGAACAACTTTCGTTCACCAACATAACAACTCAACTATACTTATATCATCACCAAACGTTAAGTGTGTAGACCCTGCGGGTTCGAGAACTATGCAGACATGACCAAGACACCTCTACGGTCAATAACCAATAGTAGGACCTGGATGCCCATATTGATTCCTACATATTCTACGAAGATCTTTATTGGTTGAACCTCTATGTCAAGGATTCAGTTAATCCCGTATGCTGTTCCCTTTGTTCTTCGGTACGTTACTTGCCCGAGATTTGATCGTCGGTATCTCTATACCTAGTTCAATCTCGTTACCGGCAAGTCTCTTTACTCGTTCCGTAATACAAGATCCCGTGGCTAACTCTTTAGTCACATTGCTTGTAAGGCTTATAGTGATGTTGTATTACCGAGTGGGCCCTGAGATACCTCTCCGTCGCACGAAGTAACAAATCTCAGTCTTGATCCATGCCAACCCAACAGACACCCTCGGAGATACCTGTAGAGCACCTTTATAGTCACCCAGTTACGTTGCGACCTTTGATACACACAAGTTACTCCTCCAATGTCAGTGAGTTGCATGATCTCATAATCATAGGAACAGATACTTGACATGCAGAAAATTGTAGCAATAAACTGACACGGTCATATGCTACGTTTCTAGTTTGGGTCTTGTCCATCACATCATTCTCCTAATGATGTGATCCCGTTATCAAATAACATCTCATGTTCATGGCTAGGAAACCTTAACCATCTTTGATCAATGAGCTAGTCTACTAGAGGCATACTAGGAACACAGTGTTGTGTATATACCCACACATGTATTTAGTTTCCAATCAATACAATTATAGCATGGATAATATATGATTATCATGAGCAAGGAAATATAATAATAACCAATTTATTATTACCTCTAGGGCATATTTCCAACAATGGAGTCGTGTCCAAGTAGGACACTAGTATCCTAGGCCTCTCATATATAGAGGGGTTAGACACACAATGTAACCTATGACAACATAATAGCACAAGCACGTAGGGGGAGCCGGCGATGTGTGTCGGCGCCTAGGGCGTCCGGGATGCGGTATTGTGAAGGTGTCATGGGAAGGAATGCATGTAGTCATGTCCACCATATCGATGAACCTCGTTAACAAATCTCGGTGTCGTGCTCGTATAATTTCTTGGTCCTGGACGATATGCCTTGAGTTTATTCTAACAAAAATGAAACTTTGGTGCATGGTCCAAAGTGCATGTTTGCACATACGTGACCATCGCCATGAAAGAAACATACATGACCAGGGATAGTGGGGATTCTAGTAGGGAGGCTTTAATAGGCTGAAGCCTATCCTTCAAAATCCTATTTCAACTAAATATATCACATGACAATTACATCAAGGTGTTTTACATGCAACAATTACAACACATTTGCTAAATAGGCTTAGAGCATCTCCAGCCGTTCGGCGCCCCCAGGGGCGGAAATAGCGCCACCTGGGGGTCAACTGGCGAAAAAACCGACGTGGGGGTCAAACGGTTCCCAGTCCCCCCCCCCCACGCCGCCACTTTCCAGACGTCTTTTTAAATAAAGATGGAAACATGCCAAAATTCGACCAAACACGCCAAGTTCGGCCAAACACGCCATAGTTCATACGATTTCGGCCAAAGTTTGTACAAAAAACGGTAAAAAGTTAACTAAAACTAAAAAAAGAACTACGCCGCCCGCCGATGTCGCCACCGTGTCGCCATCTTCTACATGTTGAGCATCCCGTAGAACGTCATGTATTCACCGCCGTCGTCCCCGTCGTCATCCTCGTCCTGCGCGTCGCCACCGTCGTCCCTGCTGCACCCCTACCCTGGGTCGTCGTGATGGTGTAGCTCGAGGTTCGACGGCCCGGGTGCCTCCTCCTCGTCGTCGTCGAGGATGACGCCGCCGCCCTCCTTGCGGCCATAGTGACGGGCGGCGATCTCCTCGAGGGCGTGCCACTGCCGCGCCATGTCCTCGCAAACATAGTCCTCGCGCGCCCACTTGAGGGCCGTCTCATCGGTGGCGGCCATGGCGAGGTGCTCCTGTTTTATGGCAACAGGAGTCGTCGCCGCCGCCGCCGCGTCTGGCTCTGTCTTCGGCAGGACAAGGCGGAGGTGGCCGCGGGTAGGAGGGGAAGGCTGGTGACGGTGCCCCTCGTTGATGGTGATGCCACCGCCACCGTTGCGCCCGCTGCAACGGAGCGGCGTCTCGCCGGGCTCGGGCTTCACGGCGACGAGCGGAGTTCGTGCGCCAGAGGAGTGGGAGCCGGACGACGAGGACGACGACGTGACCATCCTCCTCGGCTGCCACGAGGAGCCCCTCGGGCACGAGAGGGAGGCCGACTCAGGGTACTCGAGCCGCGGCGAGTTGCCACCCTCGATGTGCTTGAGGACCGCGTCGAGCGTGCGCCTGGGGTGCCCCACAAAAGACGGCGGCCCTCGGAGTTGTGCCTCCCCCGTGCTGGGCCGCCATTGGTGGAGGCGATCTGGTCGGTGGTGCTCGAAGTACGCCGTCCAAAGGTTGCTGTCGGCGGCGTACCTCGGCTGCTGCTGCACCGCCTCGAACAGCGAGGACCGGATCCTCGCAATCTCGCGACACTCGGCTCCGGTTGGCACCGGTGGCACCGGCACTCCGTCGGCGCTGAGTCTCCATGCGCCCGACACACGCATGTTCGGCGACGTCGGGTAGTCCGTCTCGTATAGGAGGCGGGCCTCGTCCCCGTGGAGGTGGCGGCGGCCGAAGCCGTTGGCGGCCGCTCCGTTGCCTGGGTAGCGCGCTGCCATTGGGGGGGGGGAGAAGAGGAGGTCACCAGGAGAGAGGGAGGAGGAAGGCTAGGCGTCGGCGACGAGAGATGGGGGAGGAGCTGGGCGAGGAGTGGGAGACTACTGGCGAAGAGGTCGGCTTTTATAGCGGTAAGCGGGCGGCCGCGTGGAAGGAAAGGTGTGGACGCGCGCCGCCCGTGAACGCGTCGCCCATGAGGGATCAATGGAAGGCTGACGGCGGGGGCAGCCTTGCATTGATTCCTTGCGGAAAACCGAGGCGACGAGGACGACGAAGCGCCGCGGGCCGCTCACTCGGGGGACCCATCCAGTTTGATGCCAAAAATACGTTTCCCCCGACGCCCTCCAACGCATCGGGTTCGGCTTGGCTTCGCCGGTGCCAATTTCGTCTCTAACCAGCAAAAATTAGGCTTTTGAAAACAGAAGTGAGCCTTTTTTACGCGCCGACGATAAAAAAGGCCTTGCGGGCATAGGGGAAAGGGGGAAAGAGCATTTGATGTTTTAAGGTTACCCTTCATTGTCATGTTAGATTCGCCACTGACCAGGGAGCAAAGTACTTTCTTGCCGAGGAGGATGCGAGCGGTAATAAGCGTGAAGTCACCGAACCGGCCATGGAGGGACAGCTGGCTGGGGTCGGCGGACGCAGCTCCACCAGGCGACAGGCAGGTCGCCGTCTGGCTCTGCCTCCGGCGGTGGCACGTACGTAACGTACGTAGGCCACAGAAGGCCGTCATCGCCCGATCGACGAAGAGATGAAGGAGAGAGACGCGGTCGCCGTCGCCGAGCCGAGGAGGAAGCATCCATCCATCGCCCTTGACATACCACCTTTGTCGTTCACGAAACATCCATCTTTGACCACCATTACTATATGCTCCTGACGACTGCTCCGGCTGACCCGACGGCTTGCTTCTTCCCCTCGTGCTCTGTCCTCTGTGGTCAGCTAGCTGCTCGTCCATTCTTACTCGCATCGCGCGGAAGCAAATTGGTAGTGCGACCTGCTCCCCCCTCCCCTCCCGCCGCCAGGCGCCAGCCCGATCGCCGGCACGGCCCCCTCGCCGCCGTTGTGAACGCGCGTCCGTGCTGTGCTGTGCGCACAGCGACCCCCACCTTCCCCGACAAACAAAGCGAGCGCCGAACAGAGGAGAAACCCACCAAGTCAGAGGCACGGCCGGGTCGCCGTCGCACGCACTAACCCCCGCCCGGGTCAAACACCACCCCGCGCGGACGCGTCTCAGTCTCTCGGTCCCTCCCCTCCCCTCCCACTGCTCTGCTCGGCCCGGCTCGCGTCCGCCACGCAAGCCACCGCCGGAGCGCCCGCCGCCGATGGGCACGCCGCAGCGGCCGCGCCCGCGGCAGCTGGCGCGGACCAACGCCATGCGGAACTCCTCCTACTCCGTGGACGCCGGCGCCGACGGGGACGACGACGGCCTCGCGGGCTACGGCGGCATCCAGCTCAGCGTCGACCGCGCGGCCCGCGGCGGCGGGCCCGGGTACGGGTCGCAGACCAGCTTCCGCATCCGCGGCGGCCGCGGGGGCGCCGAGGAGGTCGCCGAGCTCTTCCGCCAGCTCGGCCTCTCGGGCCCCGAGGACTTCGCCATCCCGCCGGCCGTCTACGCCGCCGCCATGTCCCACCTCCCCAACGCCGCCCGCCGCCGCGCCTCGCTCGAGGAGTCGTCCCCCGCCGCGTCGCCGTCGGAGGTTCCCGAAATTTCGGGACGCGACGTCATCGTCGCCTCTAGGTTGCAGCCAGCCGGCGACGGGGAGGAAGCCGAGCTAGCCACCGAATTGGTCCAGTCGGAGACCATACAAGTTTCAGCAAAAGCATATCAGCGACCATGGGCTGAATCCAAAGCCATATTGGTAGAATCGGAGAGAGTGGAGACATCCACCACAAGAGAGGCCACTGCTTCGTCTGAGCCGGATAATGCAGATGAAGAGAAGGGGGATGACAAATTGGCCAAAGCGGAAACGCTACGAGAGGGGAGGACAAGAGAGGTGGTCGTGGGGGCGACAAGGGGGGCTACCGGTGGCGGTGCCCTGGCTCTCGTTGTTGCAGAGTCCACCTCATGTGACATTGAGCATTTGGTCTCGCCGTCGCCGAATAGGCGGTTTAGGAGGACCATCACACCCTGGATCAAGGGAGGGCATATCGGGAGTGGGTCGTTCGGGTCGGTCTACGAGGCGATCAGCAAGTAAGTTTTTCACCTGCCTACTTCTTGAAGATTGCATAATTCATTTCATCAAGTTTGTGTTTATGGGTTCGCCATTTTGTAAAGTCTAGCAGAAGATGTTTCATAATTGGCTATATGCGCTACACTTGTCGTGATGCGGGCAGCCACTAGCACTTTGCAACTTGGTTAGATTCATCAGAACTGGTTACAAACTTAGGATTTTAGTCACAGGCTAGGTTGAGTGAACTACATCATAGCTGTTAGCAGTCTTAAGTAAGTATAATATAGTTGCACAGCTATTACCCTTCATCTCGGGAAAATGAATTAATTATATGAACCTCTACATAACTCTATTGTACCACCTGGATGGCTGGATATCATCTACGGTACTTGTTGAGAATGCAACTTCAGCTGTTGAGCATTTGGTGTAGAGCTAGAAAAAATGCCCTCGTGTTCTGCAACAAAATGTTTCACTGACCGATTTTAACATTGCTCTTACAGTGATGGGTTTTTCTTTGCTGTCAAGGAAGTGTCATTGATCGACCAAGGAATCAATGCAAAACAGCGCATCGTCCAGCTTGAGCATGTAAGTTGTCGGTAATGACATGCTAGAGCAATTATTTCGCTTACACTGTCTTATACATTATGTTTGTTATCACCGTCTTGGTTATATCGTCAACTGAAATCAGTTGTGAATCATTGGTTTCAGGAGGTATCTCTCTTGAGTCGTTTGGAGCATGACAATATCGTTCAGTATTATGGAACAGACAAGGTAAAATTATTGAATAAAAATTATGGCATGATAATATTGTTCGGCCTAGTTACTTATGGCTTGTAAAATCATTACAGAATAATTATTATTTCCCCTGTATACTTTTCATTACCTTCTGTTATTTTTCCTTCTGAGAATTGCATAATTTAGATTTAGCCAATGTGGAGATTTCTCAGCTAGATTTTCTTTTTCCTGCTTTCTCCGAATAAATGATACTCCCTCTGTAAATTTTCATAAGACATTTTTAGAGTATGTGACAGTGTCAAAAAACGTCTTATATTAAGTTACGGAGGGAGTAGTTGTGAGATATAAACCGCTGATTCTAGATCTTTACACTAAATCTGGTGGGCTGGACGTCTTGCAGGAAGATGGCAAATTGTATATTTTTCTTGAACTTGTGACCCAAGGCTCTTTGGCAGCTTTATATCAAAAATACTGTTTACAAGATTCACAAGTATCAGCATATACAAGGCAGATTTTGAATGGTTTGAACTATCTACATCAGCGAAATGTGCTGCACAGGTGAGTAATAGAATGCGTTGTTTGATATATATTTTTCTGAATTATATTTATCACTGGCTATTGAGAGCCTGTTCATTGCTGGATCACCAGGGACATCAAATGTGCAAATATCCTAGTTGATGCAAATGGTTTAGTCAAATTGGCAGATTTTGGGCTTGCGAAGGAGGTATTACTTACTCTATCAAACACATGTTGTATTATCAGTTTATCATTGTACTCCATTTTGTGCTGACTCTTTCTAATCTGCCATTTTGCAGATGTCAATTTTGAGCCAAGCAAGATCTAGCAAGGGAACTATCTTCTGGATGGCCCCTGAGGTTAGTTTATGCAGTTGAGCTATGGTGCCTTTTCTACATCATGTTGTTCTTACTTTTTCGTGAAACAAAGGCATCATGTTGTTCTTATACTCGCATTCAGATTGTGTACAATTGCACTTGAGCGTATTTGTGTCTGGTCTATTGTGATAGTTTTTTTAACATTTCTACCTGCTATTAGATCATCTTTATTATCTGAATGGTCCAGAATACGAGTCCATGGTCCATGCAGTGAACAGCTTACAAATACCTTGGTAGTACAAGGAATCATTATCTGTGTAGGTAGCTTGGTAACTTCAAATTTGTAAGTAGCATACTTGATGAGTTGAGTTTAGAAATCCAAGCAGTGAGTTGTAACTGAAAAATGGTTTAGAGTTAAGCACTTGAAGATACAGTGAGACTCTAAATACTTCTAGTTGTGTAACCTTAATACAAGTTGTTACTCTTTCTTGCCAGAGGTTGGATTAAGTTTAGTCTATCAAATTTTAAGCAAATATTGTTACTGTACCAACTGTGTACGTTTTGTGATGGTATGCCCTTATTCAGGTTGCTAAGGCTAAGCCACATGGACCTCCAGCAGATATATGGAGCCTTGGCTGCACAGTTTTGGAGATGCTGACCGGCAAAGTTCCATACCCTGATATGGAATGGGTGTGTATTTCTGTCACCTTAGTTTTATGGAACAGCATCTTAGTTTTAAATACTGCAAGACATGTAACTTAAATGGGGTGATACACTGGAGCTGCATACTAAATTAAATTTAAAAAATAAAGATCAAGAGCTATCTTCCTAGGGGGGCTATGAATTCCATGACATTTCTATGTGCAAATATCATAAAGCATAGTCACACCCCAAAAAAATCTGCGCTATATTGCTTATTTCTATTTTGATTTTCTTTATCAGAGTTGTGTATTGTTACTGTTTGTGATGCATCCTTCTCTCCTGTCATGTAGACGCAAGCTTTGCTCAAAATTGGTAGGGGGATACCACCAAAAATTCCCAGTACATTATCAGAAGATGCAAGAGATTTCATAACGAGGTGTGTCCAATCAAATCAAAATGACCGGCCATCTGCTGCTCAGCTGTTGGAGCACCCTTTTGTGCAGAGACCACTGCAACATTAAGGCGTGCGATGTACATGTTGCTAACAAATTTGCTTGTACATAGGCTGGTAAGCCGGTCGTTCTTTTCCTCGTCGGGAAATGGGAGTGCTTTCATCTCTCCTAACTTCTAACTCACTCATTAAAAGATTGAGTTGGTTTCATCGCAAACATAACGGCTCCTCCCTATTGCTATTTACAGGTTTAATCTCACCTGTGGAAAGGAGTGGGTGATACCGACGAATGAAGATGATCCCACAGCCCAAAAGTGTTCCTTGTTCACGCTCCTGTGCGGATTGTTTCCCGGAGATTTGAACATTGAGATAGCTTCTAACATGAGGAGCGCCTATCGGCATTCAACTGAAAGGTAGCTCTGCAGTATGAATGAGATGTGTATACTTAAGAGGCAGAGTACCTTGTTGGCTGATAGGATTTGTTCCTCATGGAGCTCGTAGCCTAGACTCAAGAGTGTGAAACGAAAGATGTGGAGTGCCAAGTGCTCACACGACTTTTCACTTTCTGACCTGACCGTGTTTACATAGCTGTACAGTTCACTTTTTGTTGCCACGTTGTTGACTGTTTGACTGTCTACCGTCTATACTTACCTGGACAGTTCACTTTTGATATGGAAATCAAATCTGTTTCTACCACAGAAGGTCTAGAATCTCAATGTCTTTGTCATACAGACAACCAGATACGCATACACAGGAATGCATGTAGATTTGCTTAAAAGATCTGCAGTGCTACTTCTGGTCTGCTCATCAAAAGATTAATCCCATCGCCTGAATTGTTGTACATCCTGGATCCCTTTTAGGTTTCACGATACTCTACATGCAACAGGAGTCACAAAGAATGACCAGCGAACTAGAGACACAGCAAATTTCTAATCTACTATTGGTTCTTTCCGTCTTGTGTTCTCATGGACGCGAGCAAGGAGCAGCCTCTACAGATGATCCAAATACGCTTGATCATAAGTTCCGTGACTCGAAGGCATGGCTCAAACTGCAGGTGGAGGCAGAGTGACTATTTTCTGCCTTCCTGGTGTCGCTCATTCCTTACATTTTTTCTTTCTTTCTAAACCAACCTATGGAGGTCTTTATGTTTCTCTTGCAGTACAAATCGGGGAAATGTTTGTTTGGGTGGAACTTTCTACGTAGATGTATATGTTTGCACCATGTTCTCTTCTTAACCTATCTGGCTGTTGGAGGTCACAATAGTTATATATAGGCGAGAACAAACGTGCACAGATAAAGACATGTATATTCTCCCCCTCTTGTCTTTGGAACAGGAGTAGGTGTGAAATATATGATCTTCTGACAGCAATGAATACAGAAGTAAGTACTGTTATTTTATTTTATTTAGAAAAGGAGGATGATCCCCGGCCTCTACGTCTGATAGATGCATGCAATCACTTTATTAATTATTCATAAGGACCTTACAAAGTAATGCATCAATATGGCCGGGGGGTTGAGATTCCAACATGAGGAGCGCCTATCGGCATTCAGTTCAAAGGTTGCGCTGTAGTACGAATGAAGGTATGTTTACTTAAGAGGTACAGTACCTTGTTGGCTGACCTTTTCAGAAAAAAAAAGTACCTTCTTGGCTGATAGAATTTGTTTCTCATGGAGCTCGTAGCCTAGTCTCAGAGTGTTTTCTTTTTAATTTTCACCGAGGGGAAGTTTCTTCCCCACATGAATTGTATTCATTTTTGCCTATAAACTTTGCAGCCTAATACAAGATAGGCTTCAAATGAACCAGAAAAACAGAGGGCACAAGAAAAGAGATAAAATGAAAAACACATGGGGAGGGGGGGCACCCCCGAACACTCGACTGCAACAGTCAGCCGAGATCAAGCCAAGACACTATATCGTCGACGTAATCGAAAGGCGCCGGCCAACCAGGACTGATGTCCTGGGGTACAAACTGTGCAACGCCGCGACACCACCTACGTCATGAGGTGCAAACTGCACAACGCCCGTGGCAACATCAATGTCATGAGGTACAGATTGCACAACACCGCGACATCACCAATGTTACAGGATACAATCAACAGGTCACGCCGGGTCGAGATGGCGCCACAGCACCTATGTGTCACCAGCGTAGTCAAAGGCCATCACCAAGCAGAGAACACCCCAGAATACACCCAAGCCATCGCGACGACCGGGGGATGAAGACAACGTCATCAAGATGGAAACAACGTGAAGCGTCACCGCTGTCTCGGCCAGCAGCAGCCGGCCGACCATGGATTTCTTCCATCCCCGGTCACATCCTTCACGCGAAGAGCATCACAGAGCAGCCACCAATAGCGTCGGGCAACGCAAGAACCGGCGGCCCTAGATCCAGATGAATCCAACTGGCAGAGCGACGCTGGCAGGCACCTTGACGCTGAGGGCACCAGTGAGTCACCCCCAACAGGAAATGGGAGGTGGAGGGCTCCATGGCAGGAGCCACGACGCCACCTTCGTTGGCGAGCGCACGCAGAAGCACGGCGAGTGTGGAATGAAATATGTGAAGTGTGGAGTGCTAAGTGCTCACACAACTGTTCTGACCGTGTTTACATACGTGTACAGTTCACCTTCTGTTGTCAATGCAAATTGCTCGTATTGTCCATGTTGTCGACTACTCCATCCGTCCCGAGTTATAAGATGTTTTTTTTCTTCTGAATTGGATGTATATGTAGACACGTTTTAGTGTGTTCATTCATCCATTTTAGTCCGTATGTAGTCCATATTCAAAATCTAAAACGTCTTATAATTCGAAACAGATGTGATATTTGATTGTATGACCGTGTCTCCATACCTGCACAGTTCCCTTTCTATGGAAATTAAATCTGTCTGTACTAAGAAGGTCATAGATACCACCAGACGCGCATACACATGAATGCCTGTAGATTTGCTTAAAAGATCTGTGTGATACTTCTGGTCTGATCATCAAAAAAAAAAAAAAAAACGATCGCCTGAATTATTGTACATCCTGGATCCTTTTCAGTTTTCACAATACTGTATGTGGAAGTTATGCAACAGGAGTCACAAAGAATGACCAGCGAGCTAGAGACACATCAAATTTCTAATCTACCGTTGGTTCTTTCCGTCTTGTGTTCTCACCGACGCGAGCAAGGAGCAACCTCTACAAATGCTCCAAACACGCGTGATTATGAATTCCCTGATTCGAAGGCATTGCTCAAACTGCAACCAAGCACATCGAGACTATTTTCTTCCTTCCTGGTGTCGCTCATTCCTAACATTTTTTCTTTTCTTTTGAAAACCTACCTATGGAGAAGGTCCTTTTGTTTCTCTTGCAGTGCAAACCAGGGAACTGCTTGTTTGGGTGGTAACTTTCTAACTGGATGTATATGTTTGCACCATCTTCTCTTCTTAACCTATCTACCCGTTGGAGGTCACCATCGTTATATATAGGCGAGAACAAACGTGCACAAATAAAGGCATGCATATTATCTCCCTCTTGTCTTTGAAAGAGGAGTAGGTGAGCACAAATGAATATATGATCTTCTGACAACAATGAATACGAGAGCAAGTATTGTTATTGTTTTTGACTGAGATACGAGAGCAAGTAGATGTATATAATCGAAGAAAAATGCACTAGTCCAATATTTCCACAGTAACACCAACGTTATCAGTTCAGGAACTTGTCTTGTTCTTCACCTTACAGAAACCCAGTGTCTATCTTTTACTTGAGCTGATCACACACACATACATATATCACGAGATGAGTATCCGCTGATAAGCCATGTGGATTTGTTTCTGAAGTTTTACAATGGTACATCTCACCTGTCGACGTAAAAAAAGATCCATCTCATCACTCTGTATCTGTCTACACTGTACATGTTGGATGCCTCTTCCCGAGAGTGTCACAACAACCGCAGAGATGCAAAAGTGATACAACAATTTTCTGATCTACCAGTAGCCTTTACGAATGTTGGTCTTCTCCATTCCAATTTCCAAGCAGGCAGCCGCTCCAGGTGCTCAATTCCATAACTCACGCCTCACGCCCTGCCATCTCAAGGCTCAGCAGGCCAAGCATGTCGAACACCTCCGCAGCCTGCGGGTGAGACCGATCCCCGCAGACAAACTCATGCACACCGCCGTCGATCTCCACGGTGCTGCGGCCTGGCCTCTTCTTCACTCCCCGGGCTTTCATCAGGCCCCGAACCTTGCCCGCGCCGTCCCATTTCCCCGTGGCGGCGTAGATGTTCGACAGCAGCACGTAGTTGGAGTCGCCGCCGGGGTCCTGCTCGAGGAGCTGCTGCATCAGCTGCTCTGCCATGTCCACGTCCCCGTGCATCCGGCACCCGGCGAGCAGAGCTCCAAGCACCACCTCGTTCGGCCGCATCGGCATGGTCGCCACCACGCTCATGGCCTCGTCCAGGCGCCCGGCCCGGCCGAGCAGGTCAACCACGCACCCGTAGTGCTCCATCCTCGCTGCGATGCCGTGCTCGGCTCTCATGGCCTTATAGTACCTCAGCCCCTCGTCGGTGAGACCGGCATGGCTGCACGCCGTGAGCACGCCCGTGAACGTCACCGAGTCTGGCCTGAACCCTTTCCTCCGCATCGCCTCGAAATGCTCAATAGCGTCCGCACACCGTCCGTTGGCCGCGAACCCGACGATCATCGAGTTCCACGAGACCACGGTTCGCTTCCTCATGCTGTCAAACACCTGCCGTGCAAACTCCACCTGACCGCACCGAGCGTACATGTCGATCAACGAGTTGGCGATGCGGATGTTGCCCTCCAGCCTCTCGCCGGTCACGAACCGGTGCACCCACATACCGAGACCGAGCGCGCCGACCTCGGCGCACGCGGAGATGGCGGCCACCAGCGTGACATAGTCTGGCTCGACGCCGTCCAGCAGCATGGCGTGGAAGCAGTCGATCGCCTCGTCGTGGCTCCCGTTCTTGACGCACCCGTCGATGAGTGCCGTCCAGGAGACCTTATCCGGGTCGGCCATTCCGTCGAACACCTCGCGCGCGCCGGCGACGAGTCCGTTGCGCATGAGGCCGGTGATCATGGTGTTGTGAGTGACCACGGACCTGACGGGCATGGAGCCGAACAGCTGGAGGGCGAGGTGGGGGAGGCGGGACGCGAGGTAGAACCGCGCGAGGCAGGTGCAGAGGAGGAGGTGGCTGGGGAACAGCTTGACGGAGAGGGCGTGGAGAGACAGCGCGAGGGGCCGGGCCAGCGGGGAGGAGGGGGCGCCGGCGCAGGCGGAGAGGACGGTGAGGAGGGTCACGTCGTTGGGTGCAGGCGCGGCCGGGGAGGAGAGCATGGCGGAGAGCGCTGCGGCCGTCGCCGGCAGGTCGCCCTCCCGCGCCGGGCGCGCGATGGCGGCCGTCCACGAGACCACGTCTCGCCGCGGCGTGCGGCGGGGTGGCTTTGGGGTGGTGCGCTGGGCGGGTGGTGGGAGACTGACGGACTGACAGGCGGCCACTGCCATGGCCGAGAAGCTTTCGGCTGGAACAGTAGAACCTGACCAAACTCTGAAGCTTGCTGCTGATGTACCTGCTGAACCGATTTCCGCTCGCCCATCCACGCGGGAGGCCACGGCCTGTTTTTTTTTTCTCGTTTTTTGCTTTACTTTTCTTTATTCTCCTCAAAACACATAAAAAAATGTTGAACACGTATTTAAAAAATGATGAATAAATATTTTAAAAATGTTTAACAAGAATTTAAAAAATATTGAACAAGTATTTGAAAAATGTTGAATAAGTATTAAAACTATTGAACAAGTATTTTAAAATATTGAATAAGTATGAAAAAATAATTACTATATAATTGTTTTGAAAAATAGTTAAAAAAGTTGAATTAATTTTAAATTATTGAACAAGAGTTTTGAAAATAAGTTCAATAATTATTAAAAGTGATGATTTTTAAAATTTTGGACACCTATTTAAAAAATGCTGAATAGGTATTAAAATGTCGAATAAACGTTATGTCAATGTTGAACGTGTATCCATAAAACGTTGATCACTTAAAAAATATGTTTTTGACATATACAAAAAAATGTAGAATAAAAATCAAAAGAAACAAAGAAAACCAAACAAATGAAAAACGAAAAAGAAACAAAGAAAACCAAACAAATCAAAAACGAAAAAGAAACAAAATAAACCAAATAAAAAAGGAAAATAAATTTAAAACTGAAGAAAAAAGTGCAAAAAGAATTAAAAAACGGAGGAAAAAATAAAATAAACCAAAGAGGAAAAACAACAAAAGAAAACCGCTCTTTTACCTTAAGTACGTCACGCCCTACAATTCATCACGAACTCAACGCTTCTGGGATCTGGGTAGGGATGAAAACGTAGTTGAAACCAGAGTTGGCCAAACGGACAGAACTTCACGACCCGACACATCGCGGGTCCAGCCCGCCATGTGAATATGGCTGGTCTTTGGCGCATGCTGTGCCACATGCATTTCCTATTCTGCGCCCTAAGCGGGCGGTTCCTATTTGACACTTCACATTTTTCCTAACAAAAGCAAAAGAAAAAAAAATGACGCTTCACACACTTGTTATAGGTCATTTTGCAAAGCTGGCTCCGCCCATTTTGCATTTTTCTTTTATCTCTTTGAAGTGCCGAAAATGATGTGCCTGCGATGGGGGTCCAAAATATTTTGAAAACCCCGAAATTCCAAGGCAGATTCAAGCTGTTTCAAATAAATTTAAATTATGTTAGAATTCATTAAATTAAGTGGAATTTGAAATCTCAAAATCATAAATAATTTCCAAGATATGCTAAATTTCAAAATTTTGCATATATCAGTGAGATTCAGAATTATTTTGTTTCCGAAATTTAAAACCTACTCGTAGTCGGTTTGGCCTCCCAACCAAATAAGTCGTGCGACTAGAGAAGTGACAGTGGTGGCGGGAGCATGACCGACGCGAGGAAGCCATCAAGCTTCAACCACGTCACACGTGGATCGATCGTTATGACCTGCACGAGATGTGAAGTACACATGTCAGGTCGAGGACTATCACAAGTTAGATTGTCTGGGTTGGAGCATTGGTTTGGTTTGTTGGATTGTAGGGTGGTGTCGGTGGAGGTCCTCTGTCGCGGTGACCAGTGCCTTGGTCATCCTATGCTGATGGTTGACCTCTCCTGTGGGGTCTCATGGCAGCGGTGACATCTCGATGTTCGGTGCCCTTTGACGGCGTGTCAGATTTGGTGGCCTTGCGTAGTGTTCTAATTCTCTCTAATTGTGATGATGGCCATGGTGTGGTCCAGAGGAGGTGTGTGACTATCTCGGCAAGATATTGCCCTTCGTCACGGTCTATGGCTTTGTGTCGCGACGTTCGTATGCAGTAAGATGCCATTCGACGGTGGCTGCGATTCCTAGCTCTTCAAGGTGCAGAGTGACCGCAGGGCAGTAGGTGGCTTCTCTATATCTTTCAAGTGACCATAGTTTTAAATAGCCGGCTATAACCCCGTTATAGCCTTGTTATAGCCTTTTCAACAGGGTACCGTTAAATGGTATCATGTATAAATAGGTCGATATAGCACGCTATACCTGATTTGGAGGCCCGCCGCTATTTGCCATAGCCCGCTATTTCAAATATTGTTGGTGATGGATATCCCTTCAACTAATCCAACAAAACTAGCTCTCGCTCTTCTCGATTCACTAATGGTCATGGGTGTTAAGTTTTCTTTATGTTACTGCTTGTCGTAGCTCGCTTCTAGTTCTACTTCTGTTGCTCCTTGTTTCCATCTTGTGCGTGTCGAGTATTGTTGTTTCTTATTACTTCTTGTGTATAACTGGTGCTATTCTGGTACCCGTCGTGCTGTATCTTACTCTTATAAAAAGGAACAAGTTAAACGTGAAGTACACAAGTTAATCAAGCTTGTAGCTGGATGGATTAGCTCACGCACGTCGCAAACGAGCCGGCTGTTACCTCAAGAGTAAACTTCTTTGTAAAATGTTCTAAGAAATATATATTTTTGAAAAGAAGGAAGACCCTGCTCTTCTGCATTTAGACGATGCATATAGCCACTTTATTGATTATTTACAAAAGACCTTACAAAGCAATACAACAGTAAATCTGAAGCCATCATCGTCTAGACAACTTCTATCGCTACCCATATCTAGTTTATGAAGGGATGTTGATATTCTGGACCTAATACCAAACAAACCTTGCAACCAAGCCTAACATCTAAGACCTGAGGCTCCAAGCAAGCCACTTGCCGAGTATGGTGCACCTACCGGCCCGGCGCATACATAGAGGCCGCCGTCGCCACCTGCCACCAATCCATCTTTAGAACTGTATTGACGCATGAACATTGCCCGGTCTAGCTGTTATCGACGCCACCACGACGCCTAACAACACCACCATCCTGTGCTCGTCCATCAACACACGTCCAACAGCGAGACCACACTGCTCCATGCCGTTGAGACCCACCGTTGTTGACGTGTCAGATGCAACGCCGCTCCTCCTTCGCGAACACCACATGCAGCCACTGGTCTCATCCCGCCACCTGCAGATCCTATGTACTCCCAACTGAGCTCCAAGACTCCTGACGACACCTCCAGAAAGGTCACGATGCGAACAACATCGTTGCCGCCAAACCCAAGAGGATTGAAGGTTTTCACCTGGCAGTAGATCGGGGTGGGTAAATTGGGCCCTTAGTTACGCCTTCACGAAGGAAAGTGGCACCCATGGGCGCCGCCGCCCCTAGGCCGACCAGACCGGCAAAGCTTTCCCCCGGACCCAAGGTACACCACCAGGGCTCACCATCACCGGAGCCTGCAGTTGCAAACCACCGAGACGACGAGAGAGGCAGCAGGAAAAAGGGGACCTCCAGATCTGACGTCGCGGCCCCCCCGGATTAGTCTGCCGTCACGGCCACCACTAGGTCACAGGCCGGCCGCCACGTCGCCGCACTCCAGATGGAGGCCGCCGTTGGCCTGATCAGCGCCGTCGCCGTCGATCGGGGTGTCATCTTCGAGAACAAAGATCTCACGCATCCCGAGCCCAGAGTGAGACGTCTGCCACCGCCATCGCACGCGCGGGCTTAGCCCGGCGCCGACCACCGGCGGCTTCGAAGGGGAGCGGGAAGGAGAAGGGGGACCGGTGGTGAAGAGTTGGGTCCCCTCAGCCGCTCACGTAGTGGGCGACGGAGGGGAGATGAGCCAACAAAATGAATGCTGGTTTGAACGAATAGCTTGAATTTTTTTCAAATCTAGTACGAAAATTATACCAAATTAAAAAAAATGTATGACCAGTTCAAATTTTTTCAAAAATAGTACCCCGTCGGCCTTAGCTGGGCCGACCGGGGACCTGTCGGCTTAGCCCATGCCGAATAGGACCCATCGGCCTATGCCAGGCCAAAGAGCGGGTCGTCGGCCCAAGCCAGGCCGAAGAGGACCCGTCGGCCACCAGGAGACCGAAGAGCCCCTGGATAAGGCCAACGCGGCCAACTTCCTCTTCTTCCTCTAGCTTCCTCTTCTTCCTCTGTGTTCTTAGTTCTTGGCCGAAAATCCCCTCCCCCCTTGATCTCCCTTTACATCCACCCATTTTCCGTTTCAATCCACTGAAATAATAAATCGTCTTCATCTCCCCCGCCTTACGGTTTCATTTTTTGCAATGTGGTAGTGTATTGTTCGTTTGGAGGAGACATGGTGTGGTGATGGTGGTGTGAATGGTGAGAAGGTGGAGTGGTGAAGAGGAAGAAGAAGGGCACTCACACGTTGAAGGTATACATTTTTTCTGTTAGTTTAGGTTAGTTTTCTGTTAGTTTTTTAATGTACGTAAAATTAGTGTAGGTTACTTTTATTAGTGTAGTGATTTTAGTGTATGTTTTCCGAGTGTAGGTTTAGTTAGTGTAGTCATATTAGTGTCGGTTTATTTAGTATACGTGAGCATATTTTAGTGTAGGTTTATTTTAATGAAGTTCATTTTAGTGTAGGTTTATTTAGAATACGTAGGTATATTTTAGCGTACGTTTATTTTAGTGTACATTTATTCGTTGCGAATAATGAGAAGCTGGCAATGTCTGACAGGTGAAAATGTCTGAATCCGTAAATTTGATTGTGTATTACGGCCCTGATAATGTTCAATATAATGAGTTGGGGGTTGATCTTAGAGAGTTAAAAAAAGATGAGATGACACTTTCAGACCCGGACAGACGGAAAATTAGGCAGTTGAAGCACCGGTTGACTACTAGTTTTGGCCTGGATCCTGAAGTTTGTTCCGTCAGTATTCATGCATTGTGGACCAAATCCTGTAAAAATGTCAAGTGGGATTTGATTCCAATAGATAGGAGTCAGCATTGGTTGTCTCTGTTAAGTCGTTGTAGAGACAGAAGAATCCATCCGTATGCCCTAGTGCAACCAGTGGCGAAGGAGGAGAATATCGTACCACCCACCGTGGGATATGAACCAGGCCAGAGTAGTCAAGTGGATAATGAGATTTATGTATCCGGGTCATAGCCACCGGATGTGAATGCTAGCCAAGCCGAGAAAGAGTCAGATTATATTAGTGGTCATGCTGCTGGTCAGAGTATTCAGTCGATTGTATTAGCTGCCTCTGGTGTTGCTGATGGGGATGAGGAAGGCGATGAAATGCAGAGGGTGATGGAGAAAGAGGACGAGGATGAGATTGCAGAGGAACTTGATTATGAAAATTCTGAGGATGAGGAGGAGGTACCAATTCCTGCTTCATGTGAGCAGGACATATCCGTCGGCTTTACTGTCAACGATGGCCATGAGACTCCATGGCAATATAATCTGAACCAAGTCCAGATCGGGGCTATGTTTGACACAAAGAAGAAAATGAAGTATGCGGTGATAAAGTGGGCTATGTCTATGCAGAGGGTTTTCCGGACACACATATCTAGTCCAACGAAATACACCGTGAAGTGTGTTGAATCAGGTTGTCTTGCGAAGGTGCACGGCCACGTGCCAAAGTATAACATCCACTGGGTTGTGACAAATGTTGTCCCGCACAATTGTGTTAGGAAAACATGTTGGTTCGTCATCCAAACCTTACTTCAACTCTCATAGCACAACTCATGTATACTGAGATAGTGACGAAGAAAGATATGAAAGAAAAACACATCCAGACAGCAGTGAGGGTCAGATGGAAGTATGACATTCCATATGGAAAGGCTTGGAGGGCTAAGCAGAAGGCTATGAAGGAGAGGTTTGAGACGTTCTTTGACTCCTATGATAATGTTGTCCGTCTCCTTGACATACTGAAGGAGAGGAATCCTAGCACTTATGTTAACATTTAGCACACAAGGTTGGATAGTATACCAGATTACAAGGTGTTGAAACGAGTATTCTTCTCTTTCGGTATGTGCATCGAAGCTTTCAGGCATCGTCCTCCTGTGATGTTTGTGGATGGTACATTCCTGACTGGTCAGTACAAAGGGCAAATCCTGACTGCTATTGGTGTGGACGGGAACAACCAAATCATCCCACTAGCCATGGCATTTGTGGAGGGTGAGAACTTTTCGAGCTGGGTATGGTTCTTCCGGCAGGTTAAAATTGCGATCGTGAAGGACCGATCAAATGTGTGTCTCATTCATGACAAACATCCCAGTATATTGAAGGCCGTGAAGACACTGAGTAATCCAACTGCTGACGAGCCAACACCTTGGAAGGACTTGCAAAGCCGGTGGTGCATGCGCCATTTGGGAGCTAATTTTTTCTCATAGTTCAAGAACAAACGGTTGATGCACTTGTTCAAAAAGTTATGCAAGCAGAACCAGGGCGCAAATACGATTTTATTTGGTCAAAACTAGATGAGTTCACTAAGAAGCAAGTCCTTGCTAGGAAGAAAATGGAAAAAGACCAGGTTAAATTAACAACACTCATTGCGGAGCTTGAGGATCCAGTTGGTCTTTGTGACTTGCCAGCAATTGATCCTCCTAATACGAAGAGAAAGAAGGGCAGGGCAATAAAAAAAATCTGAGTGGATAGAGAAAGAGCCTCTAGTGAATTGGTCTTTGCTACATGACACCCATGGAGCTAGGTATGGCCGCATGACAACCAATCTTGCAGAGATCTATAACTTTGTACTCAGAGGGAATAGAGCATTGCCACTGACAGCTATTGTGGAGGGTGTATTCCATGGCACTACGAGATATTTCAAAGAAAGGCACGAGTTAGCAAAGAAGCATATTGCAAATAATTAGAACACTCCTTATTGTAGCCATGTCATGGAGTACATGGCTGAGAAGATAAAAAAAGCAAAAAAGCACACTGTCACACTCATAGGTAATCAGGAAAGGAGGTATGAGATCCAACTTCCTACTAATGGTTTTGGTTTTGCAAATGAGGTGAAGACGCATGAGGTTAAAATTAGAGCAGAATTTTATCCAACTTGTGAGTGTACATGCAACAAACTGCAATTATTGCACCTGCCTTGCTCACATGTGTTGGCTGCTTGTGGCCAGATTCAGTTGGACGCTATCTCCTTCGTGTCTCCGTACTATTTAAAGGAGGCAGTACTCAATGTCTAGATAGGTGAGATGACAGGGTTTAGAGTCGTCGGCAATTTCAACAAGGTAAGCGATGGTGATAGAGTATACATCCCGGATCCTGGACTACGGCGAACTAGCAGGGGCAGGCGTAAGGTAAAGCGCATTCGAAACGATATGGACCAATCTGAAGCTGGTGGAGCAACCAGACAATGTTTGCTCTGCGCGGCTTATGGGCATAGGATGAAATATTGCCCCGACCTGAAGAAAGATGGTGCTTCCACATCGACGAGTGCTTCCACATCGACGACTGCAACAACAGTTGCAAGAGGAGGTCCTGGCAGTTGTGGTGGACGTGGCTCTCGAGGCCGAAGGGGCAGACGAGGAATGAATAACTCAGAAGCTACATAATCTGTGGGACTATGTTTTAATTTGTAATATGTCGGACTATGTTTTTATTTGTAATATGTGTGGACTATGTTTTAATGCGTAATATGTGAGACTATGTTCTAATGTGTAATATGTGAGACTAAGTTTTTATTTGTTATATGTGAGACTACTTTTTTATTTGTAATATGCAAACATCTATGTTTTAATTTGTAATATGTGTGGACTATGTTCTAATTGCAGATATGGCTTCGTATCCGTTGCTTAATTGTAATATCGATAGAGGGCACCGAGGCGCACCTACGGAATCGGACACGAACTTAGACGTGTTGATCACTCGTACCCCAAAGTCTAACTGGATGATACACCCTTCATGGGTTGATAGGTATGTGTCGGTATAATCACTTACTATGTTCGACATTGTTATGATAGAAGCTAATTGTAAGCTACATTCTGTTTATTTTGTAGGTTGAATTGGGATGGACTTCTACCCTTGGCACGACTGGTTGAGGGTACATTGGATGAGTGGGTTGATCACCCGGACTTGAATGCCGCAGATCAGTTGCACAAGAGACAAGTATCACGCTTCTCTTACGACAGGTCACTCCTTACCTGCTTAGTAGATAGATGGAGACCAGATACACATGCGTTTCACTTTTCCTGGGGAGAGATGGCTCCTACTTTACAGGATGTATCTTACTTGTTGGGATTACCTCTTGTCGGTGCTGCCATCGGACCTTTAGAGGTAGAAACTGGTTGGCTAGCATCTATGCATGCCCGTTTTCTGGCTGCGGTGCCAACTACCAAGACGCTAGATAACGATCGGCACGGGCCTCTTTTCAGGTAGTTGAGCCAGTTTCAGATTGTCGCCTTAGGATATCCCACTATTCAGTTGTCAGAGGCACAGATTGACCGGTCCCTAGAGGCATATATTATGTGGTTATTTGGCAAGATGATGTTCACAGAGAACCACGTGACCACTGTAGATGCACGACTGATCGGTGTTGCACGAGAGATAGCTGACGCACATTGCCCGAAGAACATTGTGCAGAGGAGTTTTGGTTCTGCTATGTTAGCAGCTATGTATAGAGGCTTGTGCAAAGCTTGCCAGTTGAGGTCAAGAAAATCTGGTCTTCTCGGATGTCCACTATTGTTGCAGCTTTGGTCGTATGAGAGATTCCCTATTGGTCGACCCTACGTCAGCGTTGACAAACCTTTTGGTAATGAGGACATGGTTGGATATTACGTGCCTTCTATCGGTGACTTGCCTACTATGGGATCTGTTTGGGCACGGAAAGAGAGAGGTATTTTCATTATTAACAATATGAATTAGTAATGTTTATTTTTCGCTATTCAATATTATGTACTAATGTTTGTTGTCATGCATAGAGACAATTTGCGCCTAGCTAGGTAAGGGGCTGCTACCCCTCCTTCACGACGCAGTTTGATAGTCTGCACGAGGATCAAGTTATATGGGAACCATACACCCATAATGCTATTTCAGAAAGGTACCCAGGTGGGATTTCTGGATTCTGCACTATAGATCAACATTATTGGATGACCAAGGCCAAGTTGGTGTTCGACGTGACGGTTGAGGAGATGGCTATTAATAGGATGATGAGACAGTTCGGTATGTGCCAAGAGCCTGACATTCCGATTATTTCACAATTACCAGATCACGTGCACAAGTAAGTAATACTACTTTGGTTCTCAGCTCTGCATTAATAGGGTGATGAGACAGTTCGGTCTACTTATAGCTAATCATGTAACGTGTATTTCAATCTCAGGTATAGTCGCGTAGGAGGAAACAAGTCCCAGGCTTCTTGGTTTCGCGACATCAAACCTTACCTTGAGGAATGGACTATTGCCCCGACAAATATATGGGATGAAGTTCGTGTCTTCGACTGGGATAAGTTCGGGTGTATCTGAAGCGTTACAGACAGAGCACGAGGATCTACTTGGTTCCATCATCTGCTCCGGATAATATCCCAGTTCCTCTCACCAGCGATCTGTTCCCAACTTCCTTAGTTGTGGGAACCAGACACCACGCGGTATGTCCCCAGTTTTTCTCACATGCTATGTTTTCGCTATACATGAACATGTACAATTGGTTAACTTTCTGTGTACAGGGTGAATTGGGAACTCAGGCGCTAGAGGAGGTTACCACTTTGGTGGACCGCGCTGACAGGAGAAAATATCCCACTGTGAGAGCAAGCAACAAGGTTGAAGAGTCTTCAAGCGAAGATACGCGGGTTGGTCGCAACTGTTACATGTAGACGATCTTCCGATGTTGTTGACACTCGTGCAGCACATCGTCCGCCACGCCCCTCTCTGCAGCGTTCAGAACCTCGACCTTCATAGCCAGGGAGCTCCTCTTGGCAGCAGGAACCTCCTTTGCAGCCAGGGAGCTCCTCCTGGCAGCAGGAACCTCCTTTGCAGCCAGGGAGCTCCTCCTGGCAGCAGGCACCTCCTTCACAGCCAGGGAGCTCCTCCTGGCAGCAGGCACCTCCTTCACAGCCAGGGAGCTCCTCCTGGCAGCAGACACCTCCTTCGCAACCCGGGGGTTATTTCTACCAGCAGCCACCTACTTCACAACCCGGGGGCTATTTCTACCAGCAGCCACCTCCTTCACAACCCGGGGGCTATTTCTACCAGCAGCCACCTCCTTCACAACCCGGGGACTCTTCTTGGCTTCAGCAGATGGACCTAGGTAACTTAACTTTGTACATTCTTTAAAAAAATTTAGCCTCGTAAGTCATTCTTTACATGTTTTAATAATTTACCAGCAGGCGGTAGCCAGTCGCAACCGTTCATGACTTCAGTTCAGTCACCTCTGTTCACTGGTCCTGGTTCGTACATACCTGGCGACGACAAGGACGATGACCGTGGTGCATGCACCTACGGTATCTCGGAGACAGTTCTTGCCACTCCACCACCACCATCGACGCAAGAGACACAGACACCGACGGACGAGGTGTTCTATGGTCGTGGTCATCGTGACACTCATCCACCACCTCAGCGCTTATCACCTTCCGGTCCACGTCCGAGGAAGCCCAAGATTCGTCGTCGTCCCCAGCAGTGATATGGTCATCTACGTACGAGACATGACTATCTATTTATGTATGAGACATATCACTAGTAGAAAACAAGGCTTTCGTCAGCTCAATCTATACATTAGTCCCGGTTGCCTTACGAACCGGGACTAATGTGAGCATTAGTCCCGGTTCGAGTGGCTAGGGCGCCGGTCGGGCATTAATCCCGGTTCAAATGGGACCTTTAGTCCCGGTTGGAGACACCAACCGGGACTAAAGGGGTTGGGGCTTTAGTCTCGGTTCGTATCTCCAACCGGGACTAAAGGCTAGACCTTTAGTCCTGGTTAGAGATAAATTTTCAAACTCTACCCCCCCTGTGGACCGCCTTTTTGAGTTTTCCATAAAATAAACAAAAATGATAAAATCTTCAAAAAATAAAATCCTTTGAGATGTAGTTAGGTTTTAGTGTCTAGTTGGTATAGAAATTTTGAAATATGAATTTTGACCGTTTCTGCAAAAAAAATTAAAAAAATTTGTAAAACGGCCATAACTTTTGCATACGACGTCGAAAAAAAGTTTAATATATCAAACAAAACTAGAGAAAAATTGGGACTCGATTTCACCCGGGTTTACCAGGTGAAGTTTTCTCATATTCTTGAAAAGTTTACCCGGTGAAGTTTTCTCAGATTCTTGAAATTCCAAAAGTAAAAAAAGTTATTTCAAAAAGAAGATTTTTTCCTACAAAATCAAAAAAATAATTTTATTTAAAAGTAAATAAATGATGTCATATTTGGATTCCTCACATTTTTCTGATAATAATGGATCTATTATTTGTTGAATTTCAATTTACAGATTTAAAGATATTAATTATGCCATATGAATTGAATATATGGCAAAAAATGAATAAAATAATAATGTTACTTATTTTATTTTCATAGAAATTCAATATTATTATTACTTTTTTTTATTTTAATAATTGTTTGGAATTCAAAAAATTAAATAATGTGGCATCAAGAGCTAAGGGTTAATAGGATTGATAGCTTACTATTGTCAAGAAAACAACAAGTGTAGACTTGAAAACAAAGGGTGATAGAACTCGAAAGTTAAGCGTGTTCGGGTGAGAGCAATGAGAGGATGGGTGACCGGCTGGGAAGTTAGATGATTTGGAATGAGTGGTGATTAGAGATTAAATTGTCAGATAATTCACAGATTTGAAAATCAGAAAAAAAGTTGAAAAACAAAAATAAAAAAATACCTTTAGTCCCGGTTTGTAACACCAACCGGGACTAAAGGTCCCGCTCCAGAAAGCTGCCACGTGGGGGGCCTTTAGTCTCGGTTCGTAACACAACCGGGACTAAAGGGTGGAGGCTTTAGTCCCGACCCTTTAGTCCTGGTTCCAGAACCGAGATAAATTGAGCCTTTTTCTACTAGTGTGTAGCCTCCATGTATCGAACATATGCATGTATGAGACATATGTAGCATCTATGTATCGGACATATTCATGTATGCGACATATTCATGGTTCAGACTTATTTGGTTTAGAGAGAGGACAATAGTAACGCAAACCAAATGCGTCCAAATAAATTAGACAGTACAACTGAATTAAACATTACGACCGAATTAAACTTAATTAAATAGCACTACAGAAAACACCACTACAGAAAATAGTACTACATGGAAAACGTACTACATGAATGCATCCTCCTCCTCCTCCATCGATGCAGATCTCTTGCCCTTTGTCGATGCAGAACTCTTGCCCTCCGTCGATGCAGAACTCTTCCCCTTCGTCGATGCAGAACTCTTCACCTTGCTGCTAGGCATGAATTGGTCGTCCTCGTCCTCACTTTCTGCTGACCATAAACCTGAATTATTCACAGCAATCCTGAGGTAAGCTTCACCCTTATGCAGTTGCTTTTGCCATCTAGCGTGCAACCTCAGAAGTTCTTTCCGTATCTCCTCAAAAGTCCTGGGAGGCCACCCACTCCTAGCTAATTGGTGAGCCAACTCATTCATTATGAAGTCATTACTAATGAGTTCCTCCCATGGAACTACTCTATCATTCATCTTGAAATTGGCAGCTAGACGAAGAAGACGATCGGACATACCCTTGTGAAAACTACGATCAAAAGGATAGTGAGGATGAGGAGGATGAGACATCTCCACGAAAGGATGGCGAAAGCGGAAGGATGGCGGAGCGAAAGGGAAAGGAAGGGCTTGCTCACCCTCCTTATTGCGAATGTGGTTATATAGGCGGGAAAGAAAATGGTGGAAGAGAAAGGCAGGAAAGACAATGGTGGGAATAGTAGGGCTTGCTGAAATTAAGATATAATTTGCTGAAATTAAGATACAATTTTCTAAAATTAAGATACAACTTGCTCAAATTGAGTTATAAGAATATAAATCTACTGAGTCCAACGTGGATATTTTCCTTTTCCATCTCCAGCTTCTTCTGCTGCCTGGGCTGCACGAGCCCTTTCTTTCTTTCTCACTTTGGCAGATAGCTGAAAACAATAGCTAGCTCTTGTTCACGCTCTTTGAATGTTATGAGCACCAAATTGTTGACTTCAATAGACGATGCCAGTAGAAAATTATCGAAACCTTCCTTCTTCAACACCATTCGATCACCCAAGCTAATGAAGTAGGAACAAGGAATGCTCATAAATATATCATCATCTACTGAATGCAAAGTAATTTCAAGAGTTAAAGAACCAGTCCTAGGAATAGGTACAAATTCCATCAAACTCCTCACAACCATGGTAGGAATAACCTGACAAAAACAAGCAAGTTATATGATCCATCCTATGAACCAGCAAAGAACAAACAAATAATAAAAACCTGAAACCAAAGCTTACCATATGTTGATAAATAACATTCATGTGATCCATCCTATGAACAAAAGGAGTACACAGTATGTAGTTGTCATCAAAGAGCTGCCGCGACATGACATACATTTGATGATAATTCAGAGTGACACCACGACTATAAAAACAGCTGTCAACAAGTTCCCTCGGAGTTTCACTCAGATCCTCAAGAGCTACAAAAAAATGATTTCAATAACTGAGATGAACAACAAAACGTATAAGCTGAAACAAAACTGAAAATCAGTCAAACAAATAACTTACCAACATGGGGTAAAGGAAACAACATAACACCATCCCGATGAAATTCGACACTAATATAAGTTCCATAGTGCTCAAGCATAACAATCATCATGTCACTATGGCGGAGACCATAATCATTCACAAGTTCCTCCCACGAAGGACCATGGAATTTACTGCTCATCCTACCATGTCTAAAAACAACATGGTATAAGTTACCCTCACTGTTGTGCAGAGCAAGATCAATATCTGTGTCACCTCTCTGAATAGCTAAAGCTCTGCACTCCTCAATGTACCGAGCAAGATGTGATCTAACACTGCACGGAACATACTACAACAAGAATGGAAGCAAACATCATAATCATATAAACAAAGGCATTCGAATATGCCACAGTCAGATAAACAAGACATAGAATCTTACAACACGTCTTGAACATCGACGATCCAGCACCACAGTAAATATAGAAGCACCGGAATCAACGGCAGCACAAGGGCCACCTGGAGCTCAGCAAAATGGGCAAGCCATTTACCTGCAGACGGACGGTGACCAATAAGAACTAAATCCACTACCGACTTGAGAGTTCTCATTCGATTGAGTTGGAAGCCAAGAAAAATACCGTAGGCCGGTGGAGAGCGCCCTGATCTATTGTTTACGCGGGTATAGGATAACAAAATGGGTGGTCGAGCGAAGAGATCGGCGAGGAGGTGAAAGCACAGGAGAGCAACGGGAGTGAGAGGTGGAGAGGGGTAGGCTACTGGACGGGGGAGGGTGAAACGAGTGGTCAGAGGAGGAAGAAAGAGGCCCTGGGCCTTATCCAGGGGCCCATCGGCCTCCCACAGGCCGACAGGTGGCTCTTTGGCCCCCCTCTGGCCGACCAGCCTGTCCCCGGCTTTTGATTGGCCGACAGGGGGCTCTTCGGCCTGCTGCTAGCCGACGGGCCCCTCTTCGGCCTGGTGCTGGCCGACGGGGTCCTATTTTTGAAATTTTTTGAACTGGTCATATCGTTTTCAAATTTGGTATAATTTCCGTACTAGTTTTGAAAAAAATTCGAATAGCTTTCTAAATTGTAATGCAGAGAATTTTTTGCATGTAAAGCAGAAAAAGAAAGACTCGTCAAACTTGTAGCCTTCAGCATCGATCGCTATGAGTTTCACAGGGAAATGCGATGGGTGCAATGTGCATGACACACGGGCAATCTCACGACGGGGAGATTTCTCGTCTGGCTGGATGTGACTTGCGTTGTTGGTGATTTAATAGGGAACATAAACATCATTAATACAAATAGGACGGTGCATCATCCAAGATTCATCCATAATCACATGCATTGTACAATCTCAAAAAAAAAGAAAGATCATACAATGCCTAGGAGGGGGAGTAGGCCGGTATAAGTGCACTTCTACAAGCAAGCTTAATTTTGTTCTCCATTATGGTTCTTATGAACCGGTCGACTCCACCGGCTACATAGATAGACCATCTCTACCAAGCACCTCATCATGCCTATGAAGTCAGCACCACCCTGTCAATGTTCTTGGACCGACCGGCCGGCCGGCCGCCATGCCGCCGCTTGGTTCATTAGTACGTTTCATCTCCCATGCTGGAATAAACCCATGCACGCTCTCATAGCTTCTTCTTGCAGAGTCGCTCGTGCGCCACGCCGTGCACGTCGTCTTGGGCCTTCTCCCAGACGGCATGCGGCACAATGCCGCCGGCCCACAGCCCTGGCCGCTCATACGCCTCTTTGCACAGGACGTGGGCGACCTGATTGCCCTCCCGGAAGATGTGCTGGACCTTGCACGCCGCGAAGCACCCAAGCAACATGAGGATCTCCTTCTGCATGGCCATGGGTATGCGCGTCTGCGTCTCCTCGCCGGTGAGCAGCTGCACCAGCATCAGGTCGTCTCCTTCCGCCACCAGCCTGCCGCGGAAGCGAGTTAGCGCGAGGCGCAGGCCGCGGATGAGGACCCTGTTGTTGCCACGGGCCTAGCTAGCTCTCTCTCGCAGCTCACGGACAGAGATGGAAGAAGAAGAATACGAGACACAAAAGTTTTCCCGACCGGCGCACGAACACCGCCGTGGGCGCACAGACGTCCTAATTTTCTTCCTCTTTGCAATGGCTACATGGTTCACTAGATCATTGATGACGCGTGTTGCCGCGCGTCCATTGCCACAAATGTTAAACTGAGCCTTCGCCATATAACATTGTAAAAACACATAAGTATAGACAAATCAGCACATATATTGTAAATCTGTAACACATGAATTCTCCTAAGCTTCTTATTTAGGATCAGCATCCAACTTAAGAACATGTGTGTGGGGATATGTATGAACATAGCCTGACACACCACATACATGAGCATGCATGATGAATTGAGATGTTCTAAGAATTTTGCTGAGCTTCTTACCACAAGAATGCTTCTTGACAATATTGTATTGTATGTAGAACTCCTCAACTTGCGATGGGTACGAGCAAAGTCCTTCATACAGAAGCATACATGATCTGGGTCACCGTCCAACTTTTTCACAAGAACAATAAAAGGAACCAATCATGTAGTCCCTCCGTAAAGAAATACAAGTGTTTAGATCACTAAAGGAGTATAAAACAACTACACAACTCAGGAGCTCAATCCTTGCATATTTCGTTCATCTAGTTAAATTATTTTTTGAAAAAAAATCTACAAAGCACTCACTTCTTGTTTCTGAACATGCACACTCTATGACAAAATAATAACTCTGTCGTCTTTTCTCCTCTAGAAAGCCAAGCCACTCTGATGTCAAGTTCCACTAACAACTTTTGGCGTTGGCCTTACCTATGAAAAGTGACAACGTTGGCCTGCTAAACAGAGAGCATTAACACACCAAATCTCACTAACCGGATATCATATGGTACAATGTTAGAAGAAAGAGCATAGTCGCTTAGAAGAAAATGCGGAAGGCAAAACTATTATTTATAGAATAATAGTAATACCGAATGGTAGCTGCAGGAACCAAAAACAGAAGTCCATTGAGCACCTCCATAGGACAAACAGATTGTCTCTCAAACTGTAGTTTGAAAGCCCCTCACATTGTCCCTGTGCTGTGATATAATCTATATAATAATTGGTACACATGGATTGTTGTTATTATAGTGTGCAGAACTACCGACATGAAAAGCACAACAAACTGGGCGTTGGAACCAAATTTAAATATTTATGTTTACTCTGTAGCACAAAATAACAAATGCATGTACAGGACATGTAGAGGAAGAAAAATAACACTGTACTATTGTCCCTAGCAGATCTAGTTGAACGAAATGGGGAATCACACGATGAGAAACTTCTAGACATCTTAGCTCTCACTCTATTGCTCAAATTAAAACTGACAGACACCAAAGGAAATATCCATTGGCTAGCTCCCAGAATGAGTTAATTTAAAACTGCATGTGAATTTTGTTACCAAATTAATATGTATGACAAAAATCGAAGCATGCCGTAAATTAAAATGTCTATTTTATGCAAGCAAGTGGCGACTACTCAGTTCTTGTAGATTTTGAACAAATTGACCAGCAACCGTTTTCCTAGATTAGAAGGAATACAGTTCTCAGTTCTCACCATGGCGACTATATAATTTGGATTGGAGCTTGTGAGCTTACATCATTTTCATATGCATCGTAGTGTTGGTCACTGGTAATGGAAGAGGCCACAAGTGGAGGAACATGCAAAGCACAAGAAGGATCTGCAGAATTAAGAAATTTAAACTATGGAGTTTAGTGCAGTGATGCGAAATAAGCAAAACTAACTGCTAATAGATATATGTTGAATTAAACAATAAATTTAGAACTGTGATTGTGATAAGTTATGGTCACAAAATATGACCCTAAAAAAATGGACCATGCAACCTTACTTTCAGAAGCGTGCATACAAATCAAATATGAATTGGGGTAGTGCTAATAAATAAATAAAACCAAAATCGTATTTCTGAAGATGCTAAGAAAAATTTCTGATGTAGATACATGCTTTGTCATGTCATTGGGACCACCAGGTATTGGTAGACTTCTCAATATGTCCATTGCATCATACATGAGCAAAAATGAGGCTAATTTGACAATCAGAATTTAGGACCACACAAGATAATGTCTCCTGCAAACAATTAGCACAATGTACAAAAACAAATCATGTATTATAAAGGGGCACCTGACCTCTAGGATTTTATTGTATTGCTCCAACTTCTGGATCATTTGGGTAGAATCAACACCGAATATATGCCCTGCACGGTCCTAAAGAAAGTTGATCTCATATGCATGTAGTTTCACGAACAAAAGGACCGAATGTGTAAGTCGGCGCCAAAGTGAACACAAACAACTTCAACACCAAGGAAATATGCAATAAGAACTTCCCAATCATTTTCGCGCAGTGAAGGAAGCAAGTGCTCCATAACACAATTCTCTACCTGATACATTTAATTTGACGGGCCATTCCATGGAAAATATATGGAAGGGGGAAAATAGCTCATCGCGCAACAAGGACAAAATGGTACAAAATGAGAAAGGAAGGCATGTGCGCCTTAAAATATATTGGAAAGGAGGGAGTACTAAACAGATGACATACCGTGTCGAGTCTTTAACATTAAAAGAATGGTGTATGTAAATGAATTCTTGAAGTGATCTGGCTATAACTGTGTCCATGTATCATCTCCCATCATGATTATCCTCTTTCTATTTTTTGCCAGATGATTGAGCGCAAAGAAACAAAAGCAGGGTTAACTATCCATCATGTAAGGTGCAAAGAACCTGATGCATTTTATTGTCTTCTATTATTGCCTGAGCTCCAAAGCTATTGCCGATATCGATAAAGGTAGGGAGACCACCAGTCGGAGCCTGAACATAGATTTTTGCAGCAAAAATATACATCAAGTTATTCCCAATTTTTATACATATAAAAACAAATTGAGGTGCGCACCAGATAACAGTTTTTTGACATAACATAATTATATCAGTAATGTATACCATGAGATCTATGTACACACAGCAGTACCGCATCACCTTAAGACGTTGAAGGCTGGTGGTCGGCAGGTCAGCGAGCGCTTTGAAGATCATGGCAGATTTCTTCTCATCAGCAGCCAGCTTCTGCAGGACCTGCAGCTTGTCCATCCATGGCTGCCTCTCTTCAGAAAAATGTCAGGGCATGCTCACGTTTTCTCACCATGGCTAAGTACGTTATGCTAACCCACCTTGGAAGAATGTACTCGGTGGCACAAAATCGAACCTCTATGATAGCAAGAAATGACTTAAAATTAGACACGGTAACTGAGACGGTGACAGGGAGGCAAGTTGATGATACCTGAGGGCGTCGAGCACAACGATGAAGACCTCCGTCCTGGCCTAATCCGTATCGCTGGGAGGGGGTGGTTCGCCATCGTTGCCGCAGACTTCGCCTTCCCCGGTGTGGCTAAGTTAGGGACAGCTGTCCCTAACCAAACAGATCACAAACTGATCCTGTGGCAAGACAGCTGTCCCTAACCAAACAGATCACAATCTGGAATCGGGCCAAAAAAAGGGACGGCTCACGTCTGCATATATGCCACCGGCTGGCCAACCAAATGAAATATGTCCAACACATGATGTTGGTGACGACAAAAGAATAAACCAATGGATTCAACGACGGCAATGTCCACACGACATCAGAGCCATAAAGAGCACAACCATCCATGATGATGTACATAGGGAAGAAATTACATAGGCGAAATTAGTCACAAAGGGAAGAAATTACATAGGCGAAATTACATAACGGCTGTGACAAAAGAGTCCAACCATCAAAACCTGCTTCACCAGATGATTAAGTAGGAGTGGATATTCAGGCCACAAGATGACACTCTTACTACATTGACTTCATCTTCAGAAAACAGGTCCAACCTTGCGCATGTGCTCATTGTTGTTCTGTCTGACAAAACTACTCAGGTTTCCGCACCCATGCTAATGGCCACATCTGGTCTCTCAAGTCTCAATGTCACTTCCAATGAACGTGGATTTGATATATTCAACCGCATGTTCCCTCCAGTCTGATAGAGATGCAAACGGCAACAAACCAGCCAAGCATGGAAGGATCAAGGACAGCACAGCGTAAAATATGTAGCGGCGAACCCAATACGGCAAACCGACAGCCTTGGGTCTGTGCGTCACAGAAATAGGACCGTAAAGGCCACGATATAGAAGAGATGGGTAGCTGTTTCCAAGTAAATGGATGGCACAAAGGATTTCCCAGAATACCAGCCAAACATTTCCATCCCCGCCTAGTGTGTCAACGCAGAACCTTCCAACAAAACCACAAACACCTCCCAATAACACGAGATTGAATGTTATTGGCATATTGGGTCCAGTCATCGCAGAACGCTGGAATATCAACCAACCGATCAGTAGAATCATCAGCATGCCGAATGATATCCTTGTTGTTGCAATCAGGTGACATCTAAAAAACAGCAATCCTGAGTTGAAAGATGATACAGAATTTGGCATCCACCATGATTTGGATTCCTGCAAAACAAGTCAGAAAAAAAAAAGATGAGCTTATCTTTGGTCAAATATTCCTAGTAATTAAGTGTTAACTTAAGACAATGGCACATACCCTTGAAGCAGCTGCACAGGCTGCAGTAACAGCGGTTATCCGCTGGTACGAATAAATATATGTTCCATACCCAAAACAGGCAGACATAAAAACTACTGCTGTCAGAAGCATATCTATAAGCCTCTTGAGGAGTTCAGCATGTCTTGTGTCCTCCATTTGAGTCTTTAATTTCTCCTCTCTGAAAGCAGCCTTCTGAAATCCCATAGAGATCTTGATCTTCTCTAACATGTGTGAGTAGGAGCTGAGAGCTAAATGAGATTGCTTTAGTTGCAACTTTCTCATGTTAAGCCCTATTTCGAGTTCTTTGAGCTCATTTGAACGAACTTGCTCATTCAGAGATCTCTCAAACACATTAAGGATGTCCTGATCACATTCTGGACTAGATCTGCTACGAGGTAGCTGAATCAGTTGCTGATTGACATCCGTGTGAAGAATAATCTGCTTATTTATTGAATTCGAGAGCGTATTCTGCTGGACATCAGGTATTGGACCTTGTGAATCAGCACCACTCAATTTGGTCTCAGCCACAGGATTACCATCAGCATGAGAACATTCAGGGATAGCTTGCTCACATACAGGTGCCTCGTTGAGTAGATGAAGGGTCCTCAGTGTACTGCCAAATGATTTCTCAAAGTTTCCCATGAAACTATCAAACCTGTCTCCATATATCTACAGAAAAGTTATGTCAGATATACCAAACCAGTTGAAGAAGAGCATTGAATAAGTTGAACCAGGCATACATTTGTTAAGGACTCCTTCACTGCTGAGGTACACATCTGCATCCAAATTCAGTGTTAAGGACCCATGGTTAATTTCTACCCGAAGCAATCACTTGCCAAAAGAGTAAAAAGACGAGATATGAAGTGCACACCTTTGAAAGAAAATCAGGTTGTAATCTGCTTCCAGAACCGCCGCTTTTATTCAGAACCTATAGTGGAAAGGATGTGTCCTTGTTATTCAGGAGTTAGGACTAAGTATTGTAACTAGTAAATTTCTTCCTCGATAAGAGTTAATTACTGAATAAGAAGATCACAATGACAAGCCTAGTCCATGCTTCTGAGAACACACACCACACATACACACATGAGCATTAGCAGCTGATTACTGGCTTTCCAACTCCCACATAATTTCACTACATTTATTTGGTAATTAGTTAAGTTTGGTTGAATATTTGTGGAATGCATTTCTACTACACCATGATAAATCAAAAATATGTAAGCGAACTCTATCGATTAAGACATATTGAGATGTTCATATCTATACATATCATGACAAATATGTCAGTGGGCTCAATCAACTAGAAAAAATGAATACTGATGTTAATTTCTATGATACACATAAAAGCACCAAGTAGGATGCTGATGCTCCAATTTCCTAAATAATTAAAGTTATGAAGAAAGAATCATTCTTATTCTCCATTTGGCATTGCGCTAGATTATGATAGTTTTGTTTGTGCTACCAACTTTTGCCTACTGTTTGGCTAACCAAAATATTTCTTCTTTCGTGGTTATTTTCCCACAATAGGTTATAAAAATAAGTTCACTGCATTATGCTGAAGGATAGACTTCAAAAGGAATAAAAATGGGTATTTATTATCAAATCATGGAACCCATAGGTTATTTCTAGTCTTAAAATGGAACTATTATGTTTGCATTGTTGATGCGCTGATCGAGCAGCACCCTAACAAAATTTTGTGTTTCCTTCCTTAATAAACACATGAACCTCAAAACCCCAAGTACGACAGACTACGCAAATGTCTGACTCAGGAAATAATAGCGGAATAAATAAATAAATCTCTTTTGCACTGAACCACGTTAGCAAAAATCAACGAACTGAGAAACTTTTCGTGCTTAGTAACAGCATGTGATAACACTCCACTGCATCCTGCAGAAAAACATTTTCTCAACAAATTGTACACCAAAGGAAAGCGCTTGTCAGTTCACCACTACCGTAGCTGCCTGGCTTAGGGGTTTTGGTGTTCTATATAGCAGTTTTTAGCTATACTGTTTGGCTTTCCATTGCTGCTTGGTTTGGGGGGGGGGGGGGCTGTGTTTTTGGCCTGGTTTGTAATTCACGCCTTCTTTACCATTTTTTTACAATTCATTAGCATTTTTACGATTATATCTGTTAAGAAAAAAATTGTACAGTTAAAATACTATGGAAAAAATATAATTAAGGCGCTAGAAAACCACATTAAAACCAGAATAATCCGTTCTGGTCAGATACCACCTATTTAACTGCACAAATACACAACACGGCAATCATTTGAATAAATTGGAACACGAAAAGAAATGAATAAATTGGAACACGAAAAGAACATCGTTTTTCCCCACAAAAGAACTAGAAATTTCCACCCTATCAAATGTTTTTGCACGTTTACCAAAAGAATTAGAGTGGTAGTATTTGTACTTCCTAGGAGACAGAGGAACTCCTGAGGACTTGGTTAAAAGCTGCAAATATCCAATTGGTCACAGGTGCGTTCCGAGTCTACGCTGCACAGAATTAACCCCAACAACACAGTAATTTAGCAGTCCAGGGACCATGTTCGAAGGCAATAATCGCAGAACCACACGAGGGGCGAAAAAATCGGATCTTTGGGCCGCCTGCCAAGGAACAGCAGCAGAAGCCAAAAAGGAGACGCTCACCTGGGCGAGAACCGCCGCGAAGGACATCCCCAGCGGCAGCGCGAGGTCCCGCACGGCGTCGCCGGCGCCCTTGCCGCCGTCGCCTTCGCCGCCCTCTCCTCTCCGAACGGACAGCGGCCGCCGGCGCCGCCGCAGGGGAATCCCCCTGTGCGGGCGGGAGCGCCGGGAGGCCGAGCCCGTAGACGACGCCGAGGAGGAGGCCCTGTCGGCCTCCGCCGAGTCGCCGGCGACGTGCGCGGCGGCCCCATCCATCGGGAGGGGGGGCGCTCCTCCGGTCAGGGGGGAGTAGAGTAGGGTTAAGTCGCCTGCCTCCCCTGTTTCATCCGCGTGTGCCTGTGGCTGGGCGCCGCGCGTTCGAGTCCCGGTGGGCGCGTCACGTCGCATTTAACGGAAGGGGGCAAGTGAGTCGAAGTCGGAACGGCGTCGTGACGACGCTGAGTTAGCCCCGTTGGGAAGCCGTGAGGAACGCGTGCGTGCTATCCCGGTCCGTTTCTTTCCCTTTTCGTTGCTCCTTCTTTGCATCTCTAATCTTGAACTCTGAATGCATTTATGGGAAGCTGTATGCGTACATACCCCGGGGCTATAAGTCACCTTGTACGGAGTATTTTTGGTAAAAAAAAAACGTAGATTTAGCTAGCAAATTCTAAGTTAAATATCATGAAATTTATGTCATTCGATTTGTATTACAAAAGAAGTTTCGATTGATGTTAGTTTTACTGCTCCCTCCGTCCGGAAATATTTATCCTAAGAATAAACAAAATAGATGTATTTATAATTAAAATAAGTCTAAATACATCCACTTATAGGACAAGTATTTTCGAACGGAGGGAGTACATAAGACTTGGGCTGCCCTACGCGTGGGCCGGCAGGTGAGTTAGAATCATTCGGAGCTTTGTTGGATCAGCGTGCTAATAGCCATCCGATGTAACATCCGCGCCCGAGTGACCTCCTCTTTAATTCCCGGAACAACGGCTCCATTTCAGAATCAATTCCCCTGTCCACCGTCCCGATAGAGTTGTGCCGTCCCAACCAGCCGCATAATTAGCTGTCGTCGACGCGGGGGCAACTAATCCTTCCAGGGCGCCTCTCTGCAACACCATGGCGCACCATCGCGCGACAGATGCTTGGATCCGACGCAAACCCGCATCATCGAGGGGCCTTGCTTCGAGAACAACCGTGGCAATCCTTCTCAGCTTCGACCATCGTCGGCGGGCTTCCGTCGCAAGCTGGAGGTTCATCCTGGTTCACAAAACCCTCGGTGGTGTTTCCTGAAGCTCCTTCGATCAGATCGCATGAGGAAAGTTGGGTGATTTCCTATCTTTGAAACATGAACCCATGTGTGTCTTTGAAACATGGAACGCGTATGTGTCAAAAACAAAGTTAGATTCATTTTGATTAGTGTGTATGGTACAAACAAGGCACATCCCCATCTCTGCTTCTTGTGTTTGTGAAACATGAGCCCCCTATTTTTAGTTGCATTGTCACATGTATGATACTTGTTGTTGATCAACATAAAAGAAATAAATCACTCACGTCAAAATGTTCCTGATGTGATTTGATTGTGTATGTTGATGTGAGAAAAACCACAATGAGTAAATATGTGTCTAATGTAGTTGATTTTCTATCATATGTAGTCAGAAAAAATTGCCTTTTAATTGACCCCTGAAACATGACATAAATTGTTCATTGATATCTTTGTGTACTTGATTTTTTGAAACAAGACAAGAATTGGTGTTTCTCTCTCTAAAAAGACATGTGCTTTGTTTGCGGGAAGCTAGGCCTCAAGGGGAACAGAGCTATGCCCAAGGGAACTTTTCTATTGTTGGTGGTGAAGATTCAGAGGGTTCGTTGCATGCTGATGATGCAATGCAATGTGATTCAGATGATGGAGATGTTTCATCGCAGCCACTGTCGCCCTATGTTGGCATGGTGTTTGACACAATTGAGGATGCCCAAAAATTCTACAACGATTATGCCTTCAAGTTGGGGTTCAAGACACATATGTGTTCTTCAAAGTTCAACCAAAAGAGGGGCTAGAAGAAAGAGGATGCAACACTAATCAAGAGGGTATTTGAGTGTGCGCATGCTAGAAAGCCCGGTTAATCAGACATGAGTGGAACCTTAGGAGAGCATTGCTAGAAAATAGCAACTCCGGCAGGCAGCCCAGCGTCGGAATGGATGTAACAAAAATACTTCAAAGGAACATGAGGCTCTATTATGATTGTAAGGCGCATATAATTGTTGGGCTTAGGCAGGAGAGTTGGATCGTAACTTGCTTTGTTGGGGATCATACACATCCACCGATGGAACAACCTGAGTGTGTTAGGTACTACCACTCGCACCGCGGATACATGTCAAGGATTACCACTCTTGTTGACGTTGCATGATGTCAACCTATCAACTTCATATTGCATGGGTGTTCTTAGTAGAATCCATGGAGGTGACACCAGGATACTCCCGTATGTGAAGAGAGATGTTTCGAATGAACGTGCAAAGCCCCGGCAAGGGATAACATTCCGTGACATGGATATGACGGTCAAGTACTTTGAGAGGAGGGATGCTAAAAATCCAAAGTTTTTCTTTGCGATGCAAAAAGATCCTGCCACAAACTCTCTGACTCCATAGTTTTGGGTTAATGGGAGAACAAGGGTGTTGTGCCCGAAATATAAAGATTGCATATTCTTTGATACAACCTTATGCACCAATAGACACAACATGCCTTTTGCTCCTATAGTTGGGGTCAACGACCACCTCCAAAGCATTGTTCTCAGATGTGGCTTGTTTCCAGATGAGACTATTGAAACATTCAAGTGGGTTTTCGAGCAATGGATGGTTGCGATGGATAACGAGCATCCAAGAAACATAACGACCGACCTGGACCAAGCAATGGCAACATCTATTGAGCAGGTTTTCCCAAACACCTCCCATAGGTGTTGCAAGTTTCATGTTTAGCAACACACGTTCTAAGTTGGGAATGTTGTTGAGAAGAGATGAGGCATTTACAGATGTGTTTTACACTTCTATTAATGACTCAAAAGTTGTCGAGGAATTTGAGGAGACATGGTAGCGCATGTTGCATTAATTTGAAGTGGTTGAAAAGAAACCTGAAGAACATTTGGCGTACAAGACACATGTGGGCTCCAGCGTACTTCAAGAACAATTTCTTCTTGTTCAAGAGCACAATAGGCCGGTCCAAGGGTCTCAACTCATATTTCAAGACGTTGATTCGCCTGCTGATTCCGTTTGGAGGTTCGTGTAGCAATATGAAATGTGCCAGTAAACAATGCTTGATCGTGAGGATAATGGTGGCTTCACTTGTGAAATGACTCCTCTGCCACTATACTCTCGGTATGCTGGCTTCACTATGCCAAAGCAAAACACAAAAAATTGTGATGGTTTGACATTTCGTGTGATCTTATTTGTGACCTTTGTATTATTTTGTGATGTTGCAGGTACAATATTGAGCGCCAACCTACTGGTTACTACGCATGCAACGTCTTTGAAAAGTTCCAAAAATAGGTGACTATGTCTACCGACTTCATTATCAACCAAGACCCTGAGTACCAAGGGCAAGGCCTCGTGTTTAAGCTAATATCAAGCTTCTATTAGAACCCAAAGCTCTATTTTTGTGTATGTTGCCACTACTTTGAGATGAATTGCCTGATTTGTGCACACATAATAAGGGTGATGGTACACCTCAATGTGCAAGTTATTCTGCAGCGATACTTGTTGGAGAGGTGATCTGAAGCAGCAGCAACAACAAGCATGGGCAGAACTGGGCGATTGCTGGACTTTGGGCACCCCTCAACAAACACGTTAAAATACAACTCCTTGCGTCGAAGGTTAACATGGCTCTCCTCCAATGCATGTTGCAATGATGATGCCTACAAAATATTAGATGAAGCGATGAAGATTCCCGAGCCTGCTATAGCAATGGCGAAGAAAGGAGTGCCGCCAGAACATCAAGCAACACATCAGAACGAAACCCCACAACACCAGCCGCTGCCATAACGGGAACATTGCATGATGTCTTGCCACAACATCAAAGCCCGAAGATGCTACAAAACCCGGCTCATGTGCCTAAGAAAGGGTGACCAACCAAAAGAGAGAAGAGAAAGAAGACACCGGTAGAGCAGCGAGATGATGACCAAAAGAAGAAGGCGAAACAATAAGAGAAGAAGACAATGGAAACAGGGAAGCCAAGAGCTGGAAAGAGGACTATTCACTGCAAGTACTGCAACGAGGAAGGACATAATGTTTAGACATGTGGACCCCTAAAAGCAACGATAGAGGCGGCGACACCACCTAAATGCCAGTTATGCTCTGAGGTTGGGCATGCAGTCCCATATTGTGTGTACTTGAGAGCCGTGATGTCAAATGATCCAAAAATTTCCCAAGCTACACAAGTGAAGCTCTAGAAAATGAGAGAAACAGGGGAGAGTTCTTGCTATAAGCAAGCTATTTTTTCCTTTTGTTTTCATCCTCCCTTCCAGTGTTTGAGCTACGAAGGGGAGCCTTGGCATAGTGGTAAAACTGCTGCCTTGTAACCATGAGGTCACGGGTTCAAGTCCTAAAAATAGCCTCTCACAAAAATGTAGGGAAAGGTTGCGTACAATAGACCCAAAGTGGTCGGACCCTTCCCCGGACCTTGCGCAAGCGGGAGCTGCATGCATCGGGCTGCCCTTCCTGTGTTTGAGCTACATGTAGAACTTCTTCGTTTTGCAAACTTGATGATGTATTTAAGTTCTATATCAAATTTGCAACCTGTGTTGTGCAAAAACAGAAAAACAAGAGAGATCATATTGTTATGTTCTCCAAGGCACGCCATGCAAGCTCGTGACTCCCTCATGTGCCCCCCTGACCTAATTCTACTTCTATATATTCCCACATACCCTGAAACCAACAGAGGGACATCTGAAACACTTTTTCCGCTGTCGCAGGCCTCTGCTCTTCCATGATCCAATCTGGAGGCCTTTTCGGATACTCTGCCGGAGGGGGCGTCGATCATGGATGACATCTACATCAACCTTGTTGCCTCCATGATGGAGCGTGAGTAGTTCACTACATACCTACGGGTCCATAGCTAGTAGCTAGATGATTTTCTCTCTCTCTTTGATCTTCAAGACCATGTTCTCCTCGATCTTCTTGGAGTTCTATCCGATGTAATCTTCTTTTGCGGTGTGTTTGTTGGGATCCGACGAATTGTGGGTTATGATCAGATTATTCATTAAAAAGTAATTTAATCAAATTTGAACGTTATCATGCATGATCGTTATAGATTTGTATTTCTCTTCGATCTATCCATTTGATTTGGCCAACTAGTTTGATTTATCTTCAGTGGGGGGTGCTTTGTAATGGGTTCAATATTGCAGTGCTCTATATCCCGGTGACGGAGTAGGGGACATAAAACATATTTTTATTGTTGTCATTAAGAATAAAACGATGGGGTTTATCCATATTGATTGGGTTTAGTTTGTCTACATTATGTCATCTTGCTTCAAGTATTACTCTGTTTGTCATGAACTTAATACCTAGAGAGACGAGCATAAAAGCGCTCTCGAAGTGAAATAATAGTAGTAGATGCAGAATCGTTTTGGTCTACTTGTCACGGATCTGATGCCTATATACATGATCATTGTCGTGAATAACATCATAACTATACAATTTTCTATCAATTGTCTAACAGTAATTTGTCTATCCACGTGTGCTATGTGTTCGAGAGAGAAAGCTCTAGTGAAAACTATGCCCCCCGGTCTACTTAATTCTATTGTTAAAAACCAATTTACCTTGCTGCAATTTTATCACTTTGTTTTTACTTTTGTTTTTATCAATCTATCACTATCAGAATTAATCCTTGCAAGTAACGAGTTCAAGGGGATTGACAATCCTCTTGTCTGTGTTGGATGCAAGTGTTTGCTTTTGTTTGTGTAGTTGTCGAAGATGAAAATTTGCGTGATTCTCTTATTGGTTTAATAACCTTGGTTCGACACACGACCCCGTTCTTTGGCTATTTACAACACCCGGCTCGCCAAGCAAACTCCAAAAAGTCATCACTGCAGCAAAAGCGTTGCCGCAGCTGTCGCGGTCCTAGTGACCTCGTGGACCGATGTAGCCATCAACCAACATCAATAGTAGCAAAACTGACAACAGTTGCTATAAAAAAACAATGACGGGTATCGGATATCTCATGAAACAGATGTATCGAATCGACAACGTCGTTAGTAGCCCAACCCAAAATAATGGTAGCAAACCACTACACTAATTCCAACAAAAAACATTGCAGCAAAATTTAGGTTGGTTCCAACAAAAACAAAAGACAATGGGAGCAAAGTGGTTCCAGCAAAACCAAGATATGGTAGTAAATGTTGGGCTTGTTTCAGCAGAATCTGAAGATGGTGGTAGCAAATTTTTGGCTGGTTCCAGCAAAAATTCATATTATCCTCGCTTTGTCGGTTCCAGCAAAAATAGACCTCGCCGGATCCAACACTTCTTCGTCGTCACCGCACATTGGTCTTAGCAGCATGACACATCGATCCCAGCACTACTTTGTGTTGGTTGCAGCACGACCACGGGCCGGTTGTAGCATCTCTCCATGCTGGTTCTAGCTCCACGGTATGTGGTAGTAGTGGCACACGACCGATTGTATCTTGGTGTGCTCGCACTCCTGGCACCATAGTTATCGGTTTGCAACATCCTTGGGCCGTCGTGGTCATTTGTCACCGCCGATGTGGTTGATTACAGCTCAGTCGCGCACCCGACCGCGAGCGGCCATGGAGAGGACCTCACCAAGTTGCCGGCGACCATGGCGATGAGCACGCCCGGTTGTGCACTCCTCCCTAGCTCAGGTGCACCGGTGACGAGCGTGTCGTGGCGGAGAGGCAAGGAGGCGTGGTGATCGATCTGACTGATACGTCGGGAGACAAAGAAGAATGGAGATCGAGTGGATAACGGAGAAGTAGCGGTGGCAAGCGGTTCATGGCCACCCCACGACCACACGTTTGAAGGTGCGTCTGATGAGGTAGTGCAATGAGGGCGTTATAATTGCAGATCGATCGAACGATGCACGCTCAACCGACTGAAGCCTTGTACGTCCAGCTGGCGAAAATCGTCGGCCCATACCTAGTGTATCATGCAAGGAATTGTCTTACATGCAGCATATTCATTGTCAGAAAATGAGAAACCTGCGAACTGAACATAACTTAGACGGTCAAGTTCGTCGTGATGGAACAAACCAACTAGGGTTCAAGTCTTAGACTTGTCACAAAGGGTCGCATTTTATTAAAGTGTCCGTAATGAGTTTGTCAGTTTCAAGATGGTGTACCAGCTCATGATGCATGAGGTGTTTATAATGACTAGCACATATGCCCGTGCGTTGCAACAGGGAAAAAATGATCCGGTTACATAGAGATCCTGTTATTGAACAAGTTAACAAAATGTATATGAGTCCAAGATTGATCAATTCATCATAAAAAGATAACATGAAGTGCTTAGAAAATAAAGACATGCTTGTAAGCAGTATGATATTCATTAACTCTCCTTTATATTTTTAGCTAAAACGACCAAAACTGAAAGCATGTGATTGAATTTAATCAGAACATGATACTAATTGCTAAGCATTGATGTCTTCTTAATATCAGCTTAGGCAGACTACAGTCGTAAGCATGAGACTAATAGTTTCACCAACCAAATTAGTTCTCATATTGTGATTTCAGAACCAGAAGGTTTGAACAATAAACACTAATAGTTCACAACAAAACTAATGGTTGAATCATAAGCAACAACCTACTGGAAACAAATTCATCGTCGCCCTTATGTCTATTTCAAAGGATAAAAATACTATTGTGAATAGAGAAGATTTCTAATGAATCGCCCTGATGCCAAGAGAATCTCATTGCTATCAGTTATGTTATCAACTTAATAGTATTGAAATACATTTTATGTTTAGCTACCATTTAACTTCTATAACACAACGAACCGAAGTAATAGAAGTTGAAGGCCAATTACCGGGGACATGGCCAGCGAGCTGCATCAGTACTGCGTCGTAGCATCTCGTGGCGGCAGAATTGTAGCAGGGTGCACCAAGGGAGATCAATGAGGACGCCTCCTGGGGTGACGGCGGGTCAGCTACCGTGGTGGACACTCCGAGGTCGTACTTGGGTGATCGAACACGCATAGAGCTGGGTGACCACAACCAAAAATCCTAAGAGCTAGCTAATCCAATGGCTTAGAGGTTAAGAACAAATGTCTCCTTAGTAAATAGCTATACAGATTATCAATGGAGACTGAAGGAATGTGGGCATAGATTTTACGTAATAAATATCTCCAATCCAAAACATTAACCCAAGTTACTGCTAGACCGATGGACTCTCCTTTTTGGAAGGGCTTGATGAAGGTCAAAGCTCTCTTCTTTCATAGGACTCGGTTCATAATTGGGAATGGAGGCGCTACGAGGTTTTGGGAGGATACGTGGCTAGGGGGACGCCTTTGGCTGTACAATATCCTGTCCTGTATAATATTGTGCAACGTAAGGATGTGTACATTGCCACAGTATTTCAGTCCATCCCACTCAACATACAGTTCCGGTGATCACTGATAGTACATCGTTGGACTGAGTGGTTACACTTAGTTAGACGCCTTATGGAGATACAGTTATCGGATGAGCCCGATACGATTACGTGGAAACTCACAGAGACAAGTGTCTTTACAGTCAAATCCATGTACCTAGATCTAATAGACACAACGGAGATACCAAAGTCAAAACACGTTTGGAAGGTTAAGGTTCCTTTGAGAATCAAAGTTTTCATGTGGTTTGTTCATAAGAAGGTGATTCTTACCAAGGACAATTTAGCTAAACGCAACTGACCAGGCAATACTAGATGTTGCTTTTGTAGTAGTCAGGAAACAATCAAACACCTTTTTCTCCAATGCCCGATAGCAAAACTATTATGGCAGACTGTTCGGGTAACTTTTCATATTGACCCTTCGGATAGTATTGATGCACTGTTTGGTACATCGCTAAACGGAGTGGATACTAACATTGCTCGACACATTCACATAGAAGTTTGTGCGTTATTATGGGCTATATGGAATTGTAGGAATGATTTGGTATTTAACAGGACAACACATATACATTTCCTGCAGGTACTACATAGGGTGTCGACACTGATCCGTATGTGGTCGTTACTCACTCCTGCGGAGACCAGGGAGCCTTTGTTTACTGGGTGTGTCCGATGAGAGATGGTAGCGCAGGATATATTCAACTGGTTTGGATGGCGGTCTACTAATAGAATAGATGGTTCGACATCTAGGTCTATTTTTGCCGGTTGTGTCACATCTCCTTTTCTTATAATTTTGTAACTTTGCCCCTTTGGAGCGTGTTTGGATCTACAGACTACTTGTTTTGGTACTTTTAATAAAATGTTTGTATGCATCATGCTGATGCACAGGCCGGAGGTAACACTCCTTTTCTAAAAAAAGCTAATCCAATCACCTTCCTCTTGTCATGCACCGTTCACCTTTATTTCTTCGTTTGCTTGTAAGGACTTGGTGGTTTCTGTTAATGGAAATCAGAGAGGTGACTCTCTTTATCAAAAATAATAGTAATCCAAAATCACCTACCCTCGTTCGTGCTGCGAGATATGCGGTCCCACTCCGTATTGGCCTAAGCTAAGGTAAGTTCACAGCCCTTGTCACGCCCAAGATGCGCGCCTATCCATTTTAAGACACGAAGGCCTCGCAAGGGATAGAGGCGCATCTTGCCGTTCGCAAGTATAGAATCATTGCATCATACATTACATAATAGATGAGTATACAAGTTGGCTTACACTCGCCACATGCTAAATTACAATTCCACACAGAGTTCAAATCATCAAGATGAAGACAGGTTCCGACTACGGACAAAATCAAACGATAAAACAGATGCAAATGAAACTATCTAGCTATCCCAAAGATCATGACCATGGTACTCTACTCATCCGGGTAAGTCACATACATCCTGCCTCTTTCCTCATCATATTCCCACTGGAGCTGGGTTAGATCATCCTGCACGTACTCATTTGTACCTGTACCTGGAGGGTTGTAGTAATCTGTGAGTCACAAGGACTCGGCAATCAAGCGCCCGGGTACCGAGACTATTCAAGCTTAAAGGTTGGGATGAGGTATGTGTTTAGTTTGCAGCAACACTAAGCATTTATGGTGGCTAACTTACGTAACATGAAAATAAATATGAGTGTCCTACGATGAACGATCGAATCTAGTATGATCTCTATGAGATCCTAAACACTTACTTACGTCAAACATAACCCCATCGTGTTCTCTCCCGGATCATGTTCACGAGCAGAGATGATCACGGTTACTCACATAGTTGGTGTATTTTATTAGAGTTTACTTCAAGTTTACTATAACCGGGTGTTAAACAAATATCCAAGTTGCCACATAACCGTGGGCACGGCTTCTCGAAAAGATTTAACCCTGCAGGGGTGCTCCAACTAGTCCATCACAAATTAACCACACTCCACGGGAATAGCCTCGACCACGGATCTCGTGATCATCATAGGTAATTCTAAAGGAATTCCAACACCTCGAGAAAACCCGAAGAAAGTCAGACTCCACACGCAAGACACTCGATAAAGGTAAAACAAATCCAGCAAGACCACCCGACGTGTCGACGAACCCGATAAGAGCCGTGTATCTCATTCTCAGGACACGACGGATAAGCGATGCATACGGAGGCCTGATAGAAATCTCCCAAGTTGCCCTGGGTTGGCCCCGCACAGTGCTCTAGTTTGGACCAACACTCATGAGGAGCACTGGCCCGGGGGTTGATTAATTATCCATGGGTTTGCAAAGCCCTATGCAAATTTTATTAAGTTATTAAGCAAATGTAGTACCAATGTTGGGTCTTAACAGACAAGTTCTAATCTCAACCGAATAAACAAGGGGGTCCCCATAACAACCGCGAGCGTGTTAGGAGCGCAAAATATGGAAAACATAACACCGGTAACAAGAGCTATGGCGGTAATAGCGGAACAAATCACTTAGCAAAAGGCCAAGCCTTCCACCAATACCAAGATATATATGTGCATTAAATTAAATAACAGATAATATTGTTATATCCAAATCCATGTTATCACATGAAACAACCTGCACCTGCAACTAAGAACGCTATAAGAGGGGCTGAGCAGCGGTAACTTAGCCAATCAAAGGTTTGCTAGGATGTGGAGGGTTAGAGGCTTTCATGGCAATTAGGAGACTGATATTCAAGTGGTAGGTAGCGCAATGGTAACGATAAGAGCGAGAAACTAGCAAGCAAAAATAGTATCAGGATCCAGGTACGATCATCTTGCCTGTTGGTTCTTTAGTGAAACAAGTAGCGAGATCCTCGTAGTGATACTCTCATGGGTCCTCGTACTCCATCAACACTTACGTATACCCAATAGAAACATCAACAATAAACATCCAACCAAGGTGCAATGCACAACCAAGATGATGCATGATTTATTTATAAGAATTTAACATGGCAATCCAAAACTAGTCATGTTAAACATGCAAAGTTTTTTATTGATGAATCTGGACAGAACCTGATGTTAAGTTATTTAAACATGCATTTACATGGAAAATATGGATGCAGCATGCAAAATCGATAGAAATGCATATAAAGAATGCAACAAACGGAGTTACGGTTCTCACGATACGCTCACGACAAGGTACGAAGGCCAAACACAAAACAACCAATACCATGGGCTAATTCTTGGCATTCCAAGGTAGCCACTGGTTAGGGAATGAAAAACCAACCACAATAGACTCAAAAATAAACCAATTCCATGGAGTATAGCTCCCACAAGTCACAAATCAATAAAACAAACAATCTGCCACAAAACAGCAACATAGTAACTTACACAACACACAACTTGAGATACAGGAATCCTACAGCCACAAAAAAGGTATTGAAAGAAACTACATAACATATACATCAACTTATCCAACTACACAATCTGCAAAGGAGGCACACATCAATAAGCATGAAGCTATCAAGTTGACATGATGAAACAGTTTTCTGGGACTTAGTGAAAATTACAGTTATCTGGAATCTGAGTTAATCTGGTAGCATGTTGACAGCAGTAGTTAAATATGGTAGAGAGTACCTCTTGGCATGAAAATTAACAGGATGGTAGAATACAACATCTACTCCAAAATACTAGCACTGAGCATGATCTAATTCTCAATATATCACAAGATACCAACCACTCTACATGGCATAAAAATAACAACAGATTCTCAGACTTAGTAATTTTTAGCATGCTGAAACAGAAACATTAAGTTGGCTACTTTGCAGCATGTTTCCCACTTATATGGATGATTCTCATGTTAAAAAAAATACCATGGCATAATAGATATAAAACACTAGCACTTCCTAGTTGGCACATGCCCCAAAGCAAGCATGGCTTAAATCATGCAAAAGTGACAAAGTAGCATCCAAGCTGAAAATGAAAGTTTTATAAACTTGCTCAAAAGTGAAATCTGAAAGCACCAATGGATTCATTGGCTCTTTCTATCCCAAAAAACATGTGTCATGCTCATATGTTCATGTGAAACAACATGGCACAAACAAGATAGCAAGACTACCACCTATTCTCATAAGTGATACCTAACTCTAATGGACATGAGCAAATATGATCAAACCAGATTTGTAATTTAGCTAGAGATGAAAATGAGCTAACAAATCATAAACATGCATATCTATAACAAAGGGGTATGTCAAGTGGGCAACCCACTAGTCCCCCCCACACACATACACTCTACACTCACCATTACATTGCAAGCACACACATACTCTATATATGTCCAAGGCATATGAGCACCAACACTCATGAACATACCACCCAAGAAGGGGGTGTTCACCCACACACACTCACATGCCCATATATGCATGTTGCATATAGGCACACACACACAACAGTCACAAATGCACTAGGCACATACACTTGCACACACACACAAGCTCATGTGTGTGGGTGGTCATCCACACACATATGCATACATATATGCACAATGCATATATGCATATGCATATGTATATGGTAACACACACACACACACACTCTAACACAAGAACACATAAGAACACATGCATATGTGCACACACACATATGCACTACACACACTACACTACACAAGTGTGTATGCAAGAAGCACACACACTCACAAGCTCATGCATATGAGCATACTCACATGCACATACACATACACACACTCACATCCACATGCACAAACACATGTGTATGTATGCACTAGCACACACACACACACCACACTCTATACAACCGAAAAAACAACCCCTACACATACACATACACACAATCATATATATAGCAAGGAAGTAGAAAAAACAAAAGAAAACAAAGAGGAAAAATAAATCAAAAAAGGGGGGAAGGGGTCGGGCTCGAACCCCTGACCTCAGGGTCATTTCCCCTTGGAGCTACCACTCTGCTACGCACGCGACTGATGACAGAGGAGGGGCATCTGCCCTCTTATACACACACGCTCTCTAACTCTCTGACGAAACTGAAGAACAAAACAGTTGCAGCGACAGGCAACGGCGGTGAGCGGCTCCGGCGATTTACGTCACTACCGGTGTGATAGGAAGGACGCGGGGCTCACGGGGAGTGCAGGGGCTCCATTCCCGCACTCGAACGCCGAGGAGGCACCCACAACGAAGCGCCTTGAGCTCGAGCAGGAGCATGACGGCGATGAACACTACGACGGCGACTCTAGCTAGCAGGGGAGAAGGGCTCGCGTCGACTGCTCACCGAGGGAAGGGCGACGACGATCCAGACGCGCGAAGAGGAAGGAGAGGTGGAGACGACAACGCGTACGAAGAGGAAGAAGACATGACGACGATTCGGCGGCAAGAAGGAAGAAGACGACCTCCTGGAGCCTCCTAGCACCGGGAACGGATCGAGGACGATGGCGCCTTGCTCCACGCCATCTTCGCCGATGACGAGGCCTGCCGGAGGCGCGAAGACGACGGCGACCTCTCTTCGCTCTGAATCCTTACCTGAAGGGGGAAGAAGAGAGGAGGAGGAGGAAGAAGAAACCTAGGGCTTCGCTCACTTATAAAGGGGGCCCCGACATCGATGTCCGTGAGCCCTTGACGGCGACGGCTCTCACTCTCTTTGAACCTCCTAACGGAGCAGGACGAGGCAGGTAGCTGTCGGCTACCTGCTGGGCCGCGTGGGTCGGGAGGACACAACCCACACGCACTCACTCTCTCAAATCCAACAAAAAACAGAAAGCTTTTCTTTTTAAAAACACCACACACAAGGGAAAAAACCCAGAGAAAAAATAAAAGGATTTTTGGGCAAACAAGACTAGGATTTGTTATTCCGTGTAACGGAGAGGTATCTCAAGGCCCGCTCAGTAATACAACATCACAATAATCCTTGCTAGCAATGTGACTAAAGAGTTAGTCACGGGATCTTGTATTACAGAACGAGTAAAGAGACTTGTCGGTAATGAGATTGCACTAGGTATGGAGATACCGACAATCGAATCTTGGGCAAGTAACATACCGATAGACAAAAGGAACATCATACATGATTATCTGAATCCTTGACATAGAGGTTAAACTAATAAAGATCTTTGTAGAATATGTAGGAACCAATATGGGCATCCAGGTCTCACTATTGGTTATTGACAGTAGAGGTGTCTCGGTCATGTCTACATAGTTCTCGAACCCGCAGGGTCTGCACACTTAACGTTCGGTGACGCATTGGCATAGATGAGTTATGTATCTTGGTGACCGAAGGTTGTTCGGAGTCCCAGATGAGATCCCGGACGTCACAAGGAGATCTAGAATGATCTGGAGGTAAATATTCATATATAGGAAGTCGGTATTCGGGTTCCAGAAAAGTTTCGGGATTTACCTTTTTTGTGATGGGAATGGCGGAAGTGTTCCGGCAGTCCACCTGCCCCGGAGGGCCCCATGGGTTGTGAAAGGGGGCGCACCAGCCCCTGGTGGGCTTGCCGCCCCTCTCATAGTGGCCCATGCGGCTAGGAGGTGTGGGAGGGCCAAGCCCAAGAGGGGAGGCGTTCACTTGCCTTGGGGGCCCAGCCTTCCCCCTTGGCCACCGCCCCAAACCCTAGGGGAAACCCTAGGGCGGCCAGCCCCTCCTCTCCCCCTATATATAGTGGAGGGAGAGAGGGTTGCACGACTATAAGCCACGGTGCAGCCCTTCCTCCCTCCCAGATTGCTTCTCCTCTAGATTGGTTCGACGCCGCTTAGCGAAGCTCTGTCGGATCAACTCCACCACCATCGCCGCCATGCCGTCATGCTATCGGAGAACCCATCTACCACTCCACTCTCGCTTGCTAGATCAAGGAAGCAGAGATCGTCATCGAGCTGTACGTGTGCTGAACGTGGAGGTGTCGTCCGTTCGGCGCTAGATCGGAAGGAACATGATGGGATCGCGGGACGGCTCGTGATGAGATCGCGGGACGGCTCGTGATGAGATCGCGGGACAGCTCGTGATAGGATCGCGAAGATGTTCGACTACACCAACCACGTTTCTTAACACTTCCCGCTTAGCGATATACAAGTGTATGTAGATCCACTCTCCATCTCATAGATGCTCATCACCATGGATAGATCTTGCGTGTGCGTAGGATTTTTTTTGTTTCCCATGCAATGTTCCCCAACGGTGGTATTAGAGCTAGGTCTATGCGTAGATGAGATCACGAGTGGAACACAAAGGAGTTTGTGGGCATTGATGCTAAGACTGCTTCCTCCCTTGGTCTTTTCTTTATTCAGTGGTATTGTGGGATGAAGCGGCCCAGACCAACCTTACTCATACGCTTACGAGAGACCGGTTCCATCGACTGACATGTGACTTTCTTGCATAAATATGGCTGGCGGGTGTCTGTCTCTCCTACTCTAGTTGAATCAGATTCGACAAAGGCAGTCCTTGAGAAGGTTGAATAGCAATTTGTGTATCACCGTTGTGGTTTTGCGTAGGTAAGAATCGTTCTTGCTAGATACCTGTAGCAGCCACGTAAAACATGCAACAACAGTTAGATGACGTCTAACCTTTTTTGCAGGGTATGTTGTGATGTGATATGGCCAATTACATGATGATATATATGTGATGTATGAGATGATCATGTTTTATATAGAATATCACGACTTGCATGTCGATGAGTACGGCAACCGACAGGAGCCATAGGGTTGTATTTAATTTATTTTCACCATTTTTGCTTTACTTTATCCCTATGAGTTAGCAATAGTTGTAGAAGCGGAGTTGGCGTGACAACCTCATGGCGACACGTTGATGGAGATCAAGATGATGGAGATCATGGTGTCATGCCGATGACGATGGAGATCATGCCAGTGCTTTGGAGATGGAGATCAAAAGCACAATTTCATGGCCATATCATGTCACTTATGATTTGCATGTGATGTTAATACTTTTATGCACCTTGTTTTGCTTAAGACGACGGTAGCATTATAAGGTGATCCCTCACTAAAATTTCAAGATAAAATTGTGTTCTCCCCGAGTATGCACCATTGCGAAAGTTCATCGTTTCGAGACACCACGTGATGATTAGGTGTGATAGTCTCTATGTCCGTATACAACGGGTGCAAGCCAGTGTTGCACGTGCGGAACACTCAGGTTAAACTTGATGAGCCTAGCATGTACAGACATGGCGTTAGAACACAAGAGACCGAAAGGTCGAACATGAGTCATATAGTAGAGATGATCAACATGGAGATGTTCACCATTGAAACCACCTCATCTCACGTGATGATCGGACTTGGGTTGGTGAATTTGGATCATGTAACACTCGCATGACCGGAGGGATGTCAATTTGAGTGGGAGTTCTTACGTAATATGATTAATTGAACTCATTGTCATGAACATAGTCTAAAGTTGTCTTTGCAAAATTATTTTGTAGATTAATAGCTCACGATGTAGCTCTCCCGTGTTATTTTTTATACGTTCCTAGAAAAAATAGAGTTGAAAGATGATGGTAGAAATTATGCGGAATGGGTCTATAAAACTGAGAATTGTCCGCATTGATGCACAGAAGGCTTATGTCCTTGATGCACCGCTCGGTGCGCTGATGTCTACTACACAACCTTCTTCTCGTAGACTCGTGTTGGGCCTGCAAGCGCAGAGTTCTGTAAGACAGGGGAAATTTTCCCTCAAGTGGATGACCTAAGGTTTATCAATACACGGGAGGTGTAGGATGAAGATGGTCTCTCTCAAACAACCCTGCAATCAAATAGCAAAGAGTCTCTTGTGTCCCCAACACACCCAATACAATGGTAAATTGTATAGGTGCACTAGTTCGGCGAAGAGATGGTGATAGAAGTGCAATATGGATGGTAGATATAGGTTTTTTTAATCTAAAAATATTAAAACAGCAAGGTAACAAGTAACAAAAGTGAGCACAAACGGTATTGCAATGCTTAGAAACAAGGCCTAGGGTTCATACTTTCACTAGTGCAAGTTCTCTCAACAATATTGACATAATTGAATCATATGTAAATACCTCTCGAGTGACAAAGGGTTCACTCAAAAGTTACAAATAGCAGAGAACAAACGTAGAAATTATTGTAGGGTACGAAACCACCTCAAAGTTATCTTTTCTGATCAATCTTATGAGCTATCCCTATAAGTGTCACAAACAGCCCTAGAGTTCGTACTAAGATAACACCTTAAGATACACATCAACCAAAAGCCTAATGTCACCTAGATACTCCAATGTCACCACAAGTACCCATGGGTTTGATTATACGATATGCATCACATAGTTTGATATTTATTAATCCAACAAAAAGAACTTCAAAGAGTGCCCCAAAGTTTCTACCAGAACGTCAAGATAAGAACGTGTGACAACCCCAATGCATAGATTCCCAAGGTCACGAAACCCGCAAGTTGATCACCAAAACATACATCAAGTGAATCAATAGAACATCCCATTGTCACCACAGATATCCCATCACAAGACATACATCAAGTGTTCTCAAATGCTTAAAGACTCAATCCGATAAGAAAACTTCAAGGGAAAACTCAATTCATCACAACTAGACAAGGAGGGGAAAACTTCATACGATTCAATCTATATCAACAAAGCTCGCGGTACATCAAGATCATGCCATCTCAAGAACACGAGAGAGAGAGAGAGATCAAACACATAGCTACTGGTACATACCCTCAGCCCCGAGGGTGAACTACTCCCTTCTCATCATGGAGAGCGTCGGGATGATGAAGATGGCCTCCAGTGATGGTTTCCCCCTCCGGCAAGGTGTCGGAACGGGCTCCTGGTTGGTTTTTCATGGCTCTGGAGGTTTGCGGCGATGGAACTCCCAATCTAGGTTCTGCGTTGGGGTTTCTAGAATATTTGACGATTTATAAAGTTTAGAAGGAGGTCGGTGGAGTCCCGAGGGGCCCACAAGACTGGTGGCCGCAGCCAGGGGGTGGCCGCGCCCCTAGGGCTTGTGGCCTCCTCGGGAACCTTCTGGCCCAACTCTGATGCTCCGTGGGTGTCTTTTGGTCCAAAAAATCACCATAAAGTTTTATTCCGTTTGGACTCCGTTTGATATTCCTTTTCTGAAAAACACAAAAACACGGAAAAACCAGGAACTGACATTGGGTCTAGGTTAATAGGGTCCCAAAAATAATATAAAGCTGTAGTAAAATGATTGTAAAACATCCAAGAATGGTAATATAGCAGCATGAAACAAGCAAAAATTATAGATACGTTGGAGACGTATCATGCGCCACCCCCTCTAGCATCATTTGTGGATGTTGTGAACATCTGACATGCACGTTCTAAAGACTACTTGATAGTTCAGTGAGTCTTTCATTACAACTTTGAACTCTGGCTTCAAATACATTTTGAATGTCACGGAGCATATGAGATGTTCCAAGAGCTGGAATTGAGATTTCAGGCTCGTGCCCGAGTTGAGAGGTATGAGACCTCCAACAAGATTCTTTGCCTGCAAGATGAAGGAGAATAGCTCAATCAGTGAGCATGTGCTTAGATTGTCTGGGTGCTACAATCGCTTGAATCGAGTGGGAGTTGATCTTCCAAGATAAAATAGTGATTGATATAGTTCTCCAAGTCACTGCCACCAAGATACTAGAGCTTCGTGATGAACTATAAATATTCCAAGGATGAAAAAGATGATCCCTGAGATGTTCGCGATGTTTGACACCGCGAAGGTAGAAATCAAGAAGGAGCATCAAGTGTTGATGGTTAGTAAAACCGCTAGTTTCAAGAAGGGCAGGGGCAAGAAGGGAAAACTTCGAGAATGGCAAGCCAGTTGTTTCTCCAGTGAAGGAACCCAAGGTTGAACCCAAACCCGAGACTAAGTGCTTCTATTATAAGGAGAACGGTCACTGAAGCGGAACAACCCTAGATGCGTGGTAGATACGAAGGCTGGCAACGTCAAGAGAAGTATATTTGAGATACATTTTATTCATGTGTACCTTACTAGTACTCCTAGTAGCACCCGGGTATTAGATACATGTTCAATTGCTAAATGTTGGTAACTCAAAATAAAAGCTACGGAATAAACGGAGACTAGCTAAGGGCGAGGTGACGATGTGTGTTGGAAGTGTTTCCAAGGTTGAGGTGATCACCATCACACGCTCTCTCTACCTTCGGGATTAGTGATGAACCTAAATAAATGTTATTTGTTGTTTGCGTTGAGCATTAACGTGATTAGATCTTGTTTATTGCAATACAATTATTCATTTAAGTTAGAGAATAATGGTTATTCTGTTTACATGAATAATACCTTCAATGGTCATGCACCCAATGAGAATGGTTTATTGAATCTTGATCGTAGTGATACACATGTTCATAATATTGATGCCAAAAGATGCAAAGTTAATAATGATAGTGCCACATACTTGTGGCACTGCCGCTAAATGTCATATTGGTGTAAAGAGCATGAAGAAACTCCATGCTGATGGATCTTTGGACTCATTCAATTTCGAATCGGTTAGGACATGCAGACCATGCCTCTTGGGCAAAGATGACTAAGACTCCGTTTTCCGGTATGATGGAGCGGGCAAGTGACTTATTGGAAATGATACATGTTGATGTATGCGGTCCAATGAGTGTTGTAGCGTGTGGTGGATATTGCTATTTTCTTACCTTCACTCATGATTTGAGTAGATATGAGCATATTTACTTGATGAAACACAAGTCTAAAACGTTTGAAGAGTTCAAGCAAATTCAGAGTGAAGTTTGAGATCATCGTGACAAGAAGATAAAATATCTACGATATGATTGTGGAAGTGAATATCTAAGTTACGAGTTTGGTATACAACTTAAGAAAATGTGGAAGTTGTTTCACAACTCACACCACCTGGAACACCATAATGTGATGACGTGTACGAACATCATAGTCATGCTCTATTGGATATGGTGCGTACTATGATGTCTCTTATCATTTTACCACTATCGTTTTGGGTTATGCATTAGAGACAACTACATTCACTTAAAATAGGGCACCATCTAAATCCGTTGAGATGACACCGTATGAATTATGGTTTGGTGGAAACCTAAGTTGTCATTTCTTAGAGTTTGGGGATATGACACTTATTCCTAATAAGATCAAACCCGAAGAGGAAAAGTCCATCTTCATAGGATACCCTGAGGAAACAGTTGGGTATACCTTCTACCTCAAATCCAAGGGCAAAGTGTTTCTTGCTAAAAACGAGTCCTTTCTCGAGAAAGAGTTTCTCTCAAAATAATTGAGTGGGAGGAAATTAGAACTTGATGAGGTTGTTGAACCGTCACTTTAGTTGGATATTAGCACGACGCAAAAAGATGTTTGTGTGACGCCTACACCAAGTGAAGAGGAAGCAAATGATGGTGATCATGAAGCTTCAGATCAAGTTACTGCCGACCCTCGTAGGTCGACAAGGACTCGTACCGCCCCTGAGTGGTACGTAAATCCTGTCTTGGAGGTCATATTGTTAGACAACAATGAACCTACTAGTTATGAAGAAGAGATGGTGGGCCCGGATTCCAATAAATGGCTAGGAGCCATGAAATCCGAGAAATGATCCATGTATGAAAACGAGTATGGGCTTTGGTAGACTTGCCCGTTGAACGGCAGGTCGTTGAGTCCAGATGGACCTTTAAGAAGAAGACATATGTTGGTGGCGAATGTCACCATTTATAAAGCTCGACTTGTAGCAAAGAAGTTTCCATCAAGTTCAAGGAGTTGACTACGATGAGACTCTCACCCGTAGCGATGCTAAAGTCTGTTGTAATTATGTTAGCAGTTGCTGGATTTTTCAATTATGAAATCTGGTAGATGGATGTCAAAACATCGTTTCCTTAACGGTTTTCCTTGAGGAAAGGTTGTATGTGATAGAACCAGAAGGTTTTGTCAGTCCTAAGGATACTAGAAGGTATGCAAGCTCCAGCGATCCTTCTATGGACTGGAGCAAGCATCTTGGAGTTGGAATATACACTTTGATGAGATGATCAAAGTTCTTGGGTTTATACAAAGTTTATGAGAAACTTGTATTTACAAGAAAGTGAGTGGGAGCACTATAGAATTTTTGATAAGTATATGTGGTTGACATATTATTGATCAGAAATAATGTAGAATTTCTGTAAAGCATACACGGTTGTTTGAAATTTTTTTGAAAGGAATACCTGGATAAAGCTACTTAATTGTTGGGCATCGAGATCTATAGAGATAGATCAAGATGTTTGACGAGACTTTCAATGAGTACATACCTTGACAAGATTTTGAAAGAGTTCAAAATGGATCGGTCAAAGAAGGAGTTCTTGCCTGATTTGTAAGGTGTGAAGTTGATTAAGACTCAAAGCTCGACCATGGCAGAAGACAGAGAAAGGACGAAGGTCATCCCCTATGCCTTAGCCATAGGCTCTATATAGTATGCCATGATGTGTACCGCACCTATGTGTGCCTTGCCATGAGTCTATCAAGGGGTACAAGAGTGATCCAGGAGTGGATCACTGGACAACGGTCAATATTATCCTTAGTAACAAGAGGACTAAGGAAATGTTTCTCCATTATGGAGGTGGTAAAGAGTTCGTCGTAAAGGGTTACGTCGATGCAAACTTTAACACCAATCCAGATAACCCTTAGTAGCAATCTGGATACGTATGGTGGAGCAGCCATTTGGAATAGCTCCAAGTGAAGCGTGGTAGCAATATCTATAATATGACATAGAGATTTTCAAAGTACACACGGATCTGAATGTTACAGACCCATTGACTAAAACCTCTCTAACATGCAAAACATGATCGAACCCCAGAACTCATTGGGTATGAGATTCATAACAATGTAAATCATATAGCGATGTGAGCTAGATTATTGACTCTAGTGCAAGTGGGAGACTGTTGGAAATATGCCCTAGAGGCAATAATAAATTGTTTATTTTCATATTTCCTTGTTCATGATAATCGTTTATTATCCATGCTATAATTGTATTGATTGGAAACTAAATACATGTGTGGGTATATAGACAACACTGTGTTCCTATTATGCCTCTAGTAGACTAGCTCGTTGATCAAAGATGGTTAAGGTTTCCTGACCATTGACATGAGATTTCATTTGATAATGGGATCACATCATTAGGAGAATGATGTTATGGACAAGACCCAAACTATGAATGTAGCATATGATCGTGTCAGTTTATTGCTATTGTTTTTTGTATGTCAACTATGTGTTCCTATGACCATGAGATCATGTAACTCACTGACACCGGAGGAGTACCTTGTGTGTATCAAACGTCACAACGTAACTGGGTGATTATAAAGATGCTCTACAGGTGTCTCCAAGGGTGTCTGTTGAGTTGGCGTGGATCAAGACTGAGATTTGGTACTCCGTGTAACGGAGAGGTATCTCAGGGCCCACTTAATAATATAACATCACAATAAGCCTTGCAAGCAATGTGACTAAATAGTTAGTCATGGGATATTGCATTTCTGAACGAGTAAAGAGACTTGTCAGTAATGAGATTGAACTATGTATGGAGATACTGACGATCGAATCTCGGGCAAGTAACATACCGATAGACAAAGGGAACATCATACGGGATTATTTGAATAATTGAAATTGAGGTTCAACGGATAAAGATCTTCATAGAATATGTAGGAACCAATATGGGCATTCAGGTCCCACTATTGGTTATTGACAGTAGAGGTGTCTTGGTCATGTCTACATAGTTCTCGAACCCGTAGGGTCTGCACACTTAACGTTCGGTGACGAATTGGTATAGATGAGTTATGTATGTTGGTGAGCGAAGGTTGTTCGGAGTCCCGGATGAGATCCTGAACGTCACAAGGAGCTCTGGAATGGTTCGAAGGTAAATATTCATATATAGGAAGTCGGTATTCGGTTTCCGAAAAAGTTTCGGGATTTACCGGTTTTGTGATGGGAATGCCGAAAGTATTTCGGGGGTTCACCTACCCCGGAGGGCCCCATGGGCTGTGAGAGGGGGAGCACCAGCCCTTTGTGGGCTGGCCACCCCTCCCACAAGGGCCCGAGGTGGGGGAGGGCCAAGCCCAAGAGGGGACGCGCCCACTTGCCTTGGGGGCCAAGCCTTCCCCCTTGGCCGCCGCCCCAAACCCTAGGGGAAACCCTAGGGCGGCCAGCCCCCTCGTCTTCCCCTATATATAGTGGAGGGGAGAGAGGGCTGCACGACCATAAGCCACGATGCAACCCTTCCTTCCTTCCAGATTGCTTCTCCTTTAGATTGGTTCGGCATCGCTTAGCGAAGCTCTACCGGATCAGCTCCATCGCCACCGTCGCCACGCCATCGTGCTGCTGGAGAACCCATCTACCTCTCCACCCTCGCTTGCTGGATCAAGGAGGCGGAGATCGTCATCGATCTGTACGTGTGCTGAACGTGGAGGTGTCGTCCGTTCGACGCTAGATCGAAAGGAACATGATGGGATCGCGGAACGGCTCATGATGAGATCGCGGGACGGCTCGTGATAGGATTGCGAAGATGTTCAACTACACCAACCGCGTTTCTTAACGCTTCCCGCTTAGCAATCTACAAGGATATGTAGATCCACTCTCCCTCTCATAGATGCGCATCACAATGGATAGATCTTGCGTGTGCGTAGGAATTTTTTTGTTTTCCATGCAACGTTTCGCAACAAAAAACCCTATTAGGGTAAGAGTATGGGATAAAAAATTACTCATGGGTATATAAATAGGAAAATATAATACCCATCGGATAGAGCGGGTACGGGTATAGAATCATATAACACATACCCACATAACCATGTACCCATACAACATCTGTGTGAACTCAAAATTATGTTGACATTCTACACTATGTCAAGAATTTGTCTACTGAAAATGCATGACTAAGTATTGTTTATTATGACTATATGGTTTTGTTTATAAGCATATGTTCTTGTTATAATCTATTTTTATAAACTATTATTATACGTTGTTGTTCATGACTATAATTTGTTTAAATTGATACTTTGCAAACGTGGGTAATTTTACCCGTAGATATCCGTCTACCCTATCGGGTAACGGGTACGGGGGAAATCGTATCCGTTGATGGGTATGGATAAGGGTGATGGGTAAGCCCGTGGGGAACGGGTAAGGATATGGGATGACTCCACCTGTATCCAAACCCTGCTAGTGCCATCCCTATTTGGAGGTTCTTGCGGGGGTTTATGTTCCTGATTTTGATTCTTGATCCGTAGGGTGGAGCGCGCAGATGCTCACCCGGCCTCCTCACTTAGCTATCGCGCCTCCTGGAGCACCACCTCCCTCATCATGCACCGTGCGGCCTCCCCATCGCCCATATGCAGCCTCGTCATCACCTCACAGCAGGTTTGTTGCCGTGTTCTTGGTGTGCTCTTTCGCGTTGGTCCTGATAGGTTGATTTCTTGGCTGAAACTGTTCGGTGTCTTGTATTGCTCCCGAGAACGAAGGGGATCTTCTTGCTGATTCTTGAGTCGGACAAAAGACTGGAGTAATCTCATCCCAATCACACCATTGTTGCATTTATTTGATCAACCAACCAGATTAGGATGATTTGGTGTCTGATTCGATCCAATTATTACTTGTTGCTTCCAGCTTTGTATCCACCTAGCTATTTTTTTTAGAAAAGGAGGATGACCCCCGGCCTCTGCATCTGGAAGATGCATACGACCATTATATTGATTATTCTCAAGAATCTTACAAAGTAGAACAACAATATGCCTGAATCCGCCATCTTGACAACATCTGCCGCTACTCCTATCCATGTGATGAAGGGGTGTAAGCCGGGCCACATACCCAGACCTCTCACCTAAGCCTAACATCTAAAGCCGAAGGCCCCGATCGAGTCATCTACCGGGTCTGGGGCACAAATCGGTCTGACGCACTCACATGTGTCGTCGTCGCCATTTTCCACTGGTCCATCTTCAAAGTAGATTGAGGTGTCAACCTTAGCAGGTCCTCCGTCATCGACGCCACCACAACTCCAAACGACGACCTCCACCTATGCGAGCCTTGGAAGGTCTTCCGCCATGGACGCCACCACGACGCCAAACGACGTCCTCCACCAACGCGAGTCCATCTCCAAGCAATGGACGTAGATCCATGTTAGGATAGGTCCGCACCACCGTCATCGCCGACCACCCACAAGCGCCTCCCAACCCCAAGGTTCCCAAAGCGGCGCCTTCAAGAAGGTAACGGCGTCGTGAGCGCCGCCGCCGCCCAACAAAGTTAGGGCTTTCACCCGGGAGACCTAGGCGAAGGGGAAGTGAGGAGATCAGTCCCGACGCCTCCAAGGAGGGGAAACGCGCCCAAGGCGTCGCCGTCGGTGCGGCCGGCCATGGCCGGCTAGGGATTTCGCCCAAACTAGATCCCCGCCACCAGCAGTGCCTCCTGTACAGAACCGGCGACCAAGGGAAGCGCGGCCCGACTAGGCTGTCCCGCACGCCGAACAAAGGAGGAGGGGAGGCGCCAGATCGCGCGCACTGACCCCCACATAAGCCACCGCTAGCCGCCAACGACCACCGGGATCCCGCCGCCCGCGTGGCGAGGACGCCAGATCCACCGCCTGCACGGCTGCTCGCCGGAGCCTGACGTGCCTCGCCAAAAGGAGCCGCCGCTCCAGATCCGGGACTCCCCACGCAGAGCCAGGGAAGCCGAGATCCCGCCGCCACCATCCTTGGCGCCCGGGCTTGCCCAACGGCTGCCTCAGGCGGCGACGAGGAGGTGGGACGAGGTGGGGAGGGGCCGAGGAGGTGCTGCTAGGGTTCCCCTGTCGCCGCCAGGGAAGGCGACGTGGGTGTCGCGAGAGAGAGATCCTTAAAATGGGGGACTACCACCTAGCTATGCTTTCTGATAATTTCATATTTCATGGCACATGAGTAATTGGGAGAAGCTAATAAGCCAACCTACATCAGGGAAAACAGCAAGGAAGGTTACCAACAAGGCCAATGATGCTGTCAATGGATGTAGATTGCCTGAAGTAAATGGAGAGGAAGTTGAGGCAGTGGATCAAAATGACTGGCCGGATATGTCATCTCGTGTATCCTCGGGTATTGGCTTAAAAATCCTTACACCTACCAGTTTTTAAGCAAAACATTCATCTGAGACAATTCTTGTTTCCGCTGGTGATTGGAACACCGAATCTAATAGTGCTAAATTTCTTGAGACCTGTTAGCTTTTCAGCAAAACACGAATTTGGGATAACTTTGTATGTTATAGCTTGTGGTTGGGACTTGGAGTCTTGAAGTGCTAAATCTCTTGCAATCTGTCATATTTTTAGCAAAATGTGAATTTGAGATAACTTTGTGTGTTGCAGCTCGTGATTGGAATTTCGAGTCTGATAGTGCCTATGAGGGAAGCAATCATGATGGTCGTGCGTTTTAGCATTCAATGGTCGTGCGTTTGAGCATTCAGAGGTCGAGGATTGTGCAGCTACAGTGCAAAGGATGGAGAGACGACTCCAGGGCCCTACGATAAAACAAAAGTATGCACATGTTACAAAGCTCATAGATAAGTAATCCCTCATATCTCATCCTTTATCATTACCTCTTAATAGGCATTTGTTAGGAGCTAACTAGGGAGTTGCTCCGAATAAAGAATTGTTCATCTAAGATAATAATTCTTTGTAACTTATCTTGACATAGCACTTATGATGTTACTTCAATCAACTAGGCTGATTTAGGAAGAAACCAGGATCGACCAATGGAAGAAGAATAAGATTGCACAAGCCAGGGGTCAGGGATAAACTGACAGAAACTGAGGTGTACTTTAGTTCACTGCATTTGAATATTTGCATTTGATAGCATTGCACATGCAGTTTCACATTTCTGTTTGTGTCTGAACTGAATGCAGAAGAAGTTGCGGAAGAGGAGAGCTCAAACTGTAGTGAAGATAACTGCATAGAGGACAGCTGATAAGAACCAATAGTCAGATACTAAGGGAAGGACCATATACTGTGTAGAATGGCGTTTTGATGTCCCCTTGTAATAGTGAAAGGATAATAGAAGTTTCAAGTCATGCAATACTAATACGCTCTTCTTGTGGGTAAATCATTTGTTTTCTCCCATTGGAGAACATGTGTATACATTGGCTTAATCCTAATTGCATCTCCTTTCTATTTTTCGCTATGAGTGCTCATTCTGTCCCTTTTTAGTGTGACAGTAGTAACAGATAATTTGGATGTATCCATTTTTTGAAGGGTAAGCCTCATGGCACTTTTAGCCAAACTGGGCAGAGTTGCATCCAGTATTACAAGCGATAATAAAAACCCGAGAGCTCCATCTACCTAGTGTATTTCAGGTAAAAGTCCATAGAAAGATGGGCTGGCAAAAAGGAGTGTGGAGAGTATTCTCAAGAAGAAGAAGAAGTGGGAATAGCATTTGCAAAGCTTCAAGGAAGAGGACTCTACATTTTACTTTGTGAGAAATCACTTTGATTCCATAGGAAAAGCCAATACTATTAAAAGGGGGTAAGGCACTATTGGTGAACAATATGCTTAACCATGCACAAATAATAGTCACCAAAAACACCCACAAACTCTCACACATATTCTGTCTAAGTCATTCTTGCAAATCGGTGCAACCAACACATTCCACTCGGTCCCACCGATTCCCAGAATCATGCCAAACCCTAGCACATCGGTACAACCGATCCCACATCTTTGTCACCGAGTTCAACTTGCCAACTTTATGTTTCCTCGATTCACAAAATCGAAAGCTGTGAGTTTTTTGATCGGCGTCATCGAGATTTGGATTTTGACCGTTGGACACCTGATTGGTACAGCCGAGATTTTTGTATTGGTCTCACCAAGATTCAAAAGTTGCTACCTTTGGAGCAACTCGGTACCACCAAGATTCACACATCGGTGTCACCGAGTTGGTCACTTAAGGTGTAACAGTTGGATTTTTGAAGATGCCTATATATACCCCTCCACCACCACTCACTCGCAAGAGAAGCACTCAGAACAGATCCCTACTTATCCCATCAGATTTTCTGAGAGAGAGCCACCTACTCATGTGTTGAGATCATGTCATTCCATTCCAACCATATGAATCTTGATCTCTAGCCTCTCCAAGTTGCTTTCCATCCAATCAATCTTTTCCACCAAAGCCAAATCTGTGAGAGAGTGATTGAGTGTTGAGGAGTCTATCATCTTGAAGCACAAGAGAAAGGAGTTCATCGACATTATCGAGCCTATTACCTTTTGAAGGGGGTGCCTCCTAGATTTGTTAGGTGTCGCTTGGGAGTCTCCTACTTCGTGTTGTGGAGCGAACCAAGAAGTTTGTAAGGGCAAGGAGATCGGCTACTTCGTGAAGATCTACCCGAGTTAGGCTAGTCCTCCGTGGACGTAGGCCATCACGGTATAGTTAAGGTTGCTTCTTCGTGGATCCCTCTGTGGGTAGAGCCCTCCGTGGACTCTCGCGACCGTTACCTTTCATGGGTTGAAGACTACATAAATGTGGACGTACGATAGCACCACCTATCGGAACCACGGGAAAATATGTGCGCCCTTCATGCGTTTGATCTCCCTATCTCAACTCCTTACTTCCATGTGCAATGTCTTTACTTTTCACTGCTGTACTTGATGACTTGCATGTGTAGGGTGTGATAGACTTGCTAAAATTGTTAAAATCTACCAAAACTTAACTTTGGATATTGTGTAGATTTTCATGTGTGCTGGTAGTCTATTCACCCCCCTCTAGACATACTCTTCTAGTGACCCCACAAAGGCTACCATGGTCACTTGCTTTTCAGTGATCTAGCTCTTACTTGTGCTAGTTATAGACAAGCTGATTGTGATGTACTACTACGAACGAATGAACCATCTACTGTATAGAATCACGGTTGCACTCGTTGCCATAGTAGTTACTAACGAAAGGATAATAGAAAAATAAGATCCCTCGCGTTGCCTCCCTACCGGGGCGACCACGGGAGACTTTCCTTGCACTCTAGCCGCCACCTCCTTCTCCCATCCACCTCTCCTTGTCGTCCCCAAAGGAGGCCGTCGGGAAACCCCTCGCGTCTCCAGTGAAGGAGATGGCGGGGCCTTGGCACCTCGTGACCGTGGAGCAGCCGGAGGGGCAGCGCTCAACGCGATCTGGAGCGGTGGCGTATTTTACCATGGCTGCTTTTCTCGATGGTGCAGTGTCGCTTCGGCGACTTTGCATGGATATTGGTGTTGGTTAGAGGTGTCATTCAATCTGCGGCTCATGGATCTCGGAGTAGCAGCTCTAGACGTGGCGGCGGGGATGCCCCTTCCACCGGGGATGTTTGGCCAGGAAGTGGATCCTTGTGGCGGTGCCTGGGGCAGAGGATCGTGGGATCCCGGTCCCCGATTCGTAGCAGGATGAGTGCACATGCCTAACCGTTGTGCTACTAGGCATTGTGGTTCTCTTGAAGCTTATGGTAGCGGTTTTCATGGTCTTTTTCGCTTCACGACAATGTCCTGCAAGATCGTTCCTTGTCGACCTGGCTATCGACGTGTTCTGGGACGGGCATCGGAGATCTCGCTTAGAATATATGGATAGGTTAGATTCCGCTCGTGCACGTCCATATGAGCCTACGAGGTTCTGACGGCGTGGCGCTAAGCTCTGTTGGTTGATGACACCTTGGGACATGTCAGCTTGTCGATTTCCATGGTAACGACAGCGATGGAAAAGGTCATGGTGGCCAAGATTAGATGATCGATTAGACGGATGAAGCTTTGGTGGCGACGGAGTCAGCCATGTGTCAGATAACTCTCAGAAGCAGCATTGATAAGTGCGGGCAACAACACTGGCGGATTACATTTTTTGTGGTATTCCTTGGGTGCCGACTCAAGACTCTCAGGGTAATAACCTGAGGTGTGACCTTTACTGATTGTACCTTTCTCCAGGGTGAAAACCTAAAATCTTGGATCGAGCAACAACGACGTGTGTGCACTGTTTCCTTCTTTGCAGCGTTGCTTTTGGAGACTTTTTATGTCTTTCGGGTGTTGTATTAGACGATGGTATGTGTGCTGCTATTGAGAGGACTCGGACCGTCGTGGCGGGACCTTTCTGTTTTCTTTCTTTTTATTTTCTTCTTTGGCTGTGTATATTCTGGATGTTTTTGTGACATCTTGTAGGTACGGAGGCTGGATGTAATTTATATCTTTGCAATATTAATATATTTCCCTTTTAAAATAATGCAATGCTTACTTAGCGTTTTAACAATTAACACTCGCTGGGTAACCAGTTCTAGTTCTTCCCATTTGAGTAGTAAGAGCATCTCCAACCGCTGCCTTATAAAAAGGCACAAGTTGTTTTTAGGGCACTTTATGGTAAAAAAAAACGTCCTCCAATAGCTGCCCCTGTGACAAATTTTTGCAAATTCTTTCGAGGCTTTGCGTGTGGAAAATATGCGCTTCCAGAATCCGCCTTCCCGTTGCGCCCCGCAGCGTCGTCAGAATGAATCGTGCCGCCAGTGCCATTCTGCTATGCAAATCGATAGAAAGCCGCCGGTGCCGAAGCTTCTCCTCCCCACTGCATTCTCTCCGGTCGGATGTTGTCGCTTTTTATTGCCGCCACATCCTCTCCGGAGCAGCTCGCTTCATCGTCGGCTTCCTGCTTCACTGCCATTGTCATCGCCATGGCTGAACCACGTCAGCCTCATGTACGATGTCATCGTGTGGAGGTTCAGGATCCCCGGTCGAAGCTCAATTTCCCTGAACTGAGACTCGGGCGGATGCGTGGCTCGTCGACTCATTATCGTCGTGCACGACGATATCTGTGAGAGCGACAAAAGACCATGGCTGCATTTTACTCATGTGCATCCAAAGTATGTGCAAGCATAGAGGGAGTACTACTGGAAGAAGAAGGTCGAGAAGCGCAAGAACGATGTCGAGGTAGGGCCATCGTCACACAGCAAGAATAGTAAGAATGCAGGAGGCGACAAAGTGGTCGATGTCGAGAGTGACTCCGATTACGACCGGGACAATTTGTAGTTTAGTTTAAGTTCTATGTTGTACTTTAACTATGTTTGTATTTCAGTTGAATGTTGTTTGAACTATGTTTAAATTTCAGTCGAATACTGTTTGAAATATGAATTATGATCGAAGTAGTCCAAATATTGTTGAAGATACTCTAAGTAACATCACGTTGTTGTTCGTACAGCTGCTGATTGGATAGTTGATTTTTTCTCCCACATTGGAAAACATGTATATAGAGTGGCAGGTTGAAATTTTTGCACCGTTGGTTTAAATTAGTCTTTCAACATTTAATCACTTTATGTATTGTGGCAGTTACGTGTTCTTAAGATAATTTGCAAGTATACGACAACCATAGTGGAGACTAACTTATGTTACTAGTCTATGTTACTATTTCTATAGTAGAAAGTAGAATATATGTGATTTTGTACAACACTTCATTTATTAGATTATAGACTCATTTTATCTTAATATGTGTGATGTTATCCATAGTATGAGTAACTAGTCGTGTTACTTAACTTATCTATCTTCTCATTAAATCATTGCTACATAAGTAAATTTGCTGAGTTGGACGCTATGTTACTGCTGAAATTACACCCAGGACGGTCTACTAGAGCTGATGCTATGCACCTACTACTTCAGAAGGTTTAGAAGTTGGGGAAAACTGACTGTGTAGACATAAAGCCATAAACACTCGACCCATGCCCAACACAGCATACACTTAAAAGCTCTAGGTACTCGATGATGAGCGACGGTGGCAATGTGCGCGGACGTCGGGCGATGACGAGCGGCGACGACAGACAAAGCGGTAGCGCTGTGATACGTCTCCAACGTATCTATAATTTTTGCTTGTTACATGTTGTTATATTATCAATCTTGGATGTTTTATAATCATTTTATAGCAACTTTATATCATTTTTTGAGACTAACCTATTGACATATACAGTGCCAAAGTGCCAGTTGATGGTTTTTGCTTTTTTTTACTTCGCAGAAAATCAGTATCAAACGGAGCCCAAATACTGCGGGGATTTTTTGAGAATTTTATGGACCAGAAGGAACAAGATGGGCCAAAGATCACCAAAAGAGAGGGCCCAGGGTGGTCACCCTCCACCAGGTCGTGCTAGAGGCTCCTGGCACGGCCTGGTAGAGGGTGGGCACCTCGGGACTCCCCCCAACTGACTATCGAGCCTAAAAATTCCCAAATATTCATAAAACCGTAGGGGAGTCGAGAAACACAATTCCAGCCGCCGCAAGTTCCAGAACCTCAAAATTCAATCTAACACCATCACGGAGGGGTTCATCTTCTTCATAGGTGCATCTCCGATGATGCGTGAGTATTCCACCATATACCTACGGGTCCATAGGCAATATCTAGATGGCTTCCTCTCTCTCTATGTTTCTTAATACAATGGTCTCTTGAGATATATTTGATGTAATGACTTTTTCGGTGTGTTTGTTGGGATCCGATGAATTTTGAGTTCATGATCAGTTTCTATCCATGAATATGATTTGAGTCTTCTTTGATCTCTTATTTGCATGATTACTTATAGCCTCGTATTTCTTATTTGTATCTTTGGTTTAGTTAGGCCAACTAGATCAATTTTTCTTGCCATGGGAAGAGGTGCTTTGTGATGGGTTCGATCTTGCGGTGTTCTTTCCCAGTGATAGAAGGGGCAGCAACACACGCATGTATCGTTTCCATTAAGGATAACAAAATGGGGTATATTCCTAGTTGAATAGATCTTGTCTACATCATGTCACCGTTCTTATTGCATTACTCCATTTCTCCATGAACTTAATACACTAGATGCATGCTGGATAACTGTCGATGTTTGGAGTAATAGAAGTAGATGCAGAATCTACTTGTCTTGGACATGATGCCTATAGAATGATCACTGCCTGGATATCGGCATGATTACTTGATATTGAATAAATTTCCCAACAGTAATTTGTTCACCCACCATGCGCTATACTCATGAGAAAAGCCACTAGTGAAACCTCCAGCCCCCGGGTCTACTTTTCCAACATATTGCTTTGCGATCAACTATTTGCACCTTTTGTTTTCAGATCTATAAAACCAAAAACCCCAAAATACCTTGCTGCACTTTTTATTTATCTATTTCATTTTGTGTTCTTGGGAGATGTATTTGCCAAAATTATCACTATCTAATCTATCTTATTACCGTGGAGAGCTTGATAACCTCTCTTTCGCGTTGGGTCGCAAGTATTTGTTATTTGTGTGCATGTGATGTTTACGTGGTTGCGTGATCTTCCTCTACGGATTGATACCTTTGTTTCATAAACTAAGGGAAATACTTACCATCACTGTGTTGCATCATCCCTTACACTTTCACTAGTAGAAAACAGGGCTTTGGTCCATTTCTGCAAAGCCCATTAGTCTCGGTTGCATTACGAACCGGGACTAATGTGAGCATTAGTCCCGCTTCAAGCGGCTAGGGCATCAGTCCCGGTTCAAATGGGACCTTTAGTCTCGCTTGGAGACACCAACCGGGACTAAAGGGGTTGAGGCTTTTAGTCCCGGTTGGTGTCTCCAACCGGGACTAAAGGTCTAACCTTTAGTCCCGGTTGGAGACACCAACCGGGACTAAGGGGTCCTTGAAAGTTTTATTTTTCTGTTTTTACATTTGTTTTCTGTTTTTAGTTTTTGTTTTAAATTGCTTATATCTTTTAGGATATTTGATGTTTTTTGATTGATTCTTTTTGCATTAGATTCAAATTTTTTCTAATTTCTGTTTGGGCCATTATTTTTCAAATTTGAATGGTTTAAATTTGAATTTGTTCAAATTTGCTTCAAACCCTAGATTGTGAATAACTTAAGTTTACAAAAAGTTTTTAATTTAATTATTTTTGCTCCTAGTCACGTGTTAGATTGTTGTCACAGTAAGATTTATTTGGTTATTTTTAGAATAATTTAAATTAGGATTTTAATTAAAACATTACTGTTTTTCTTATATAGTTGTTTTAGTCATTTAATTTTTTTTTATTTTTTTAGTTAGTTCTTTCTCTAGATTTTAACATGTTGTAGTATGGTGCATATTGAATGCACAAAAAGTCTGGAGTTAAAATAAGTTAAAAAAAATGAAATGCCTTTGTAACAGATGGGTTTTCGTTCGAAACCTTGATACTTCAAAGGAGATGGTCCAGTTTGTACACGAAGTGCATCCAATTTTTGCCATAACCCTCTCAACTTTGTAGCACATGCTATGTGGGTGAAATGAGGATACCATGCCAAGTTTCAACCTTTTCAGAGTTCATTTGTAGGGCTTTTGAATTTTAGGGTCATTTAGCTCAAAAAATCATTAAATGCATGAAAAATAGCAAATGAAATTAGAAAGGGTTGAAATCTTAGGATGTGGATTTGAATGGTGTATATTTAATGCACAAAAATTCTGGAGTTGAAATAAATTAAAAAAATGAAATGCCTTCGTAAAAGATGGGTTTTCGTCCGAAACCTTGATACTTCGAAGGAGGTGGTCCAGTTTGTACACGAAGTGCATCCAGTTTTTGCCATAACCCTCTCAACTTTGTAGCACAGGCTATGTGGATGAAATGATGATACCATGCCAAGTTTCAACCTTTTCAGAGTTCATTTGTAGGGCTTTTCAATTTTAGGGCCATTTAGCTCGATTTTTTTATTAAATGCATGAAAAATAGCAAATGAATTTAGAAAGGGTTAAATTTGAGGATGTGGCTTTGAATGGTGAATATTGAATGCACAAAAAGTCTGGAGTTGAAATAAATAAAAAAAATGAAATGCCTTTGTAACAGATGGGTTTTCGTGTGAAACCTTGATACTTCGAAAGAGATGGTCCAGTTTGTACACGAAGTGCATCCAGTTTTTGTCGTAACCCTCTCAACTTTTTAGCACAAGCTATGTGGGTAAAATGATGATACCATGCAAAGTTTCAACCTTTTCAGAGTTCATTTGTAGTGCTTTTCAATTTCAGGGTCGTTTAGCTCAAAAAAAATTCATTAAATGCATGAAAAATAGCAAATGAAGTTAGAAAAGGGTTAACTCTCGCTTGGTTAACCTTAATTGTGACTCTGGCTGGGCCAATGCTAGAAGATGTAGTTGATTGTATGATTGGATGGACACCAACCCGGACTAAAGGGGTTCTGAAATTTTCAAACTCTACCCCCCCGGACCGCATTTTTTGAGTTTCTAGAAAGTAAACAAAAATAATAAAATCTTCAAAAAATAAAATCCTTTGAGATGTAGTTAGGTTTTAGTGTCTAGTTGGTATAGAAACTTTAAAATATGAATTTTGACCGTTTTTGCAAAAAAACGGCCATAACTTTTGCATACGACGTCGGAAAAAAAGTTTAATATATCAAAAAAAACTAGAGAAAAATTGGGACTCGATTTCACCGGGGTTTACCCGATGAAGTTTTCTCAGATTCTTGAAATCCCAAAAGTAAAAAAGTTATTTCAAAAAGAAGATTTTTTCCTACAAAATCAAAAAAATAATTTTATTTAAAAACAAATAAATGATGTCATATTTTGATTCCTCACATTTTTTTGATAATACTGGATATATTATTTGTTGAATTTCGATTTACAGATTTAAATATATTAATTATGCCATATGAATTGAATATATGGAATGAATAACATAATAATATTACTTATTTTATTTTCATAGAAATTCAATATTAATATTACTTATTTTTTTATTTTAATAATTGTTTGGAATTCAAAAAATTAAATCATGGGACATCAAGACCTAAGAGTTAATAGGATTGATAGCTTACTGTTGTCAAGAAAACAACAAGTGCAGACTTGGAAACAAAGGGTGATAGAACTCGAAAGTTAAGCATGCTCAGGTTAGAGGAGTGAGAGGATGGGTGACCGGCTGGGAAGTTAGATGATTTGGAATGAGGGGTGATTAGAGATTAAACTGCCAAATAATTCAAGAGCATTGAGGAGGGGTGATTAGAGATTAAATTGTCAAATAATTCAAAGATTTGAAAATCAGAAAAAAAATATCAAATAATAGAAATAAAAAATATTTAAAAAATATCTTTAGTCCCGATTTGTAACACCAACCGGGACTAAAGGTCCCGCTCCAGAAAGCTGCCACGTGGAGGGCCTTTAGTCCGGGTTCATAACACAACCGGGACTAAAGGGTGAAGGCTTTAGTCCCGGTTCCAGAACCGGGACTAAAGGCCAGTTTTCCACTAGTGTTTGGGGAACTACCGACGCAGTCTCAAGCCACGTCAAAAGAATTTCTAGAACCGGGACTAAAGGCCAGTTTTCCACTAGTGTTTGGGGAACTACTGACGCAGTCTCAAGCCATGTCAAAAGAATTTCTAGCGTCGTTGCCGGGAGGAAGCAATCTCATCTACCAAGTTCCTAATCACAAATCTCACCTCCTCGCAATTTACATTATTTGCCATTTGCCTCTCATTTTTCTCTCTCCCACTTCACAAATTTTCCGTTTTATTTGCCCTCTCTTTTTCGTTTGCCTTTTTCTCGCTAGATCTCTTGTTCGCCAACCCCTTCTTCATGGCTAGTTCTTCCGTTATTATGTACACCCCCAATTATGAGGTTGTTAACTTCAAACAAAGGGGAGGGGAGAATCTTAAGGATGATTGGTATAGGATTTGCAATGCTCATAATAGATCTATTCGTAAGGAATCTACCGTTGTTCTTCTTCGTTGTTTTTATGTGGGCATCACCACTTGGTATAGATTCATCCTTGATATGATTATAGGTGGGAATTTCTTGATGTGCCCCACTTTGGATGCTTATGATGCTATGGGAAATTTAGTGGGTTCTCCACCTATCATTGTCAACGGAAGAATTTTAACTCTTGAGCATGTTATGAAAAGGTTAGATGTTATTTAAAAGAAAATACTCACCGAGGAAAATATTTATAATTTGGATGAAAAGATGCATAAACTTTCTAATAGAATTGGGTCAAAGGTGGGCGACGCCCTTAAAATATTAAAGGAAAAAGAACCCATAGTCAATAAAAGAATTGAAGAAAGCCCTACTAGAATTGACAAATTAGAAGAAATCTTTCGTAACTTAGGTTCGGCTTTCCCTACCGATAAGACTATTGAAAAAACTCCCATTAGTAAAGATTGCAAATACAAGCAAGTTCCTAAGAACAAGGGTACCACTTCTAGTAGAAACAATGAGGATCTTAAAATGATTAGTATTCATCCCAATTTGTTGAAGTTGTAAACAATCTTCATGGCAAGAACAAATTTTTCAATCTGATTCCTAGAAGTATTGTTATTGAGAATATGCATGATATATTCTTGAAAAATTCTTGTTGTGTGCTTAAGGAGTTGGAAAGTAAGGATGACAATACTTCAATCTATGCGTTATGCCTAGCTAGGGGCGTAAAACGACATGCTTGTTGGAAGGCAACCCAATGAATAAATTATTTTTATCTTTTGCTTTATGTTTTTGAGTGTTTTGCAAAATTATGCTTCTGTTATGATTGTGTTTGTATGTTTTCTTTAGTGTTTGTGACAAGTAATGCGTTTAGGATGATCCATAAGATGAGTAGAAACAATGCTGAATCTGAAACAGAAACTTTGTTCCCAGTGCACGGATTTTCATTTTTTTTACTGGGAGGTGATATTGAGCGGAAATTTTAACAAAGTATTTCTATACAAATTATTTACTTTGTCCTAATTTGTCAGAATTTTTATAGTTCCAGAAGTACGGGTAGAGTACAAATTACTACACACTGTCCTGTCTGAAACAGATTCTATTTTCATTGCATTGTGTGCTTGTTTTGATGAATCTATGGCTTGAATCCCGAGGTATAAGTCATGATAAAGTTAGAATATAGTGGATATAATGCAATAATAAAATATGAATGGGTTTACAACAATACCTAAAGTGGTAATTTTCTTTATTATACTAACGGATCTCACGAGAATTTTGTCAAGTTTTGTGTGATTGAAGTTTTCAAGTTTTGTGTGAGATCACGATGGATGAAGGAACAAGGAGTAAGAAGAGCCAAAGATTGGGGATGATACAGCACCCCAAGGTAATATCCAAAGATTAACAAGCAACTAAGCTTGGGGATGCCCCGAGTGGCATCCCCTCTTTCTTCTAACAACCATCGGTATACTACTTCGACTATATTTATTCGTCACATATATGAGTTTTGCTTGGAGCGTCTTGTATCTTTGCTTGTTTTGATTTTTGCATTTTCATTAGTATACTTGATGTACACACCTATTTGAGATAGCCAAAATATGCTATGACTTGTTAGAATTGCTCTTTATGCTTCACTTAAAACTATCGAGCAAAGGAATTCCTCTAGTGCTTCACTTATATATTTTTGAGCACAGCGTGCTTTTACATGTTTGAAGAAATGCTCTCATGCTTCACTTATATTAATTTGAGAGTTATTAATTTTGAAGAAATACTCTCATGCCTCACTTATATTATTTTGAGAGATGAAACTTGTATGCTCATGTTCTTCACTTATATCCATGTGAGCTTGTCAAAAGCAATTCCAATATATGAAATTAGTCCCAGAGTGATAGATATTCAAGAGGGATATAATAAAAACTTTCATGAAGATCATTGGATAAATTAAAGTTGATTCTTTGTAATAGTTTTTAGACATAACTATAGCGATATGTGATTTATGTTGATGAGTAATTATGCTTAGTAAGAATATTAGTGTTAAGGTTTGTGATTCCCTATGCAAGCATGAAAGTCAATAGTTGTGTTACGAAATTACATCCTACTTATGGTGCATTATTTAGCGTTAGTTATGCTTAATGCTCGCTTATGTGATTTTTTGTTTCTTGGTTGGATGCTTCTCAATCTATTTTCTAGCCTTCACTTGTACTAAGTAGAAATACTACTTGTGCATCCAATATTCTTAAAACCAGTTTTGTCATATGAGTCCACTACACCTACCTATATACGGTATTTCCATTCTGTTCCAAGCAAATTTATATGTGCCATCTCTAATTTTCAAAATAAATTTTCCTTTTTGTGTGCTCCTACCGCTCATGAAACAATAGGGGTTGACCGATATTTTTCCATGCTAGATGTGTTATTCTCAAGATGAGTGTTTATTCACTTGTCATTGCACGAGAGTATGGCGGTAATAGGGATGTCCATTCCCGAAATGAAATGAAAAAGAAAAAATACTTATGTTGTCAAATAATAAATTCCTTGGAAAGTGTTGGTATGGAAGGCAACCGTGGATTCGCCTAGCCATGGAAAGTGAAAGTATGGTGGAAAAAGGAATAAACTTCATTTTCTGTTTGGGAACCGCCTATGATGCATCTAGTGTGGAAAGATATTGAAATCTATCGGTTGTTTTAGTTGACAGGAAAGGCGTGCCACTCAAAATATTTTTCTCTATCAATTTGAACACTTGAGATCTGGCACCTCTACAAATCCCTACTTCCCTTTGTGAAGGGCCTATCTATTTACTTTATGCAATTTTTGTTTTTCCAATTTGAGTCTCCATCTTCTCTTATAAAGCACCAACTAGGGGGAACTATGATCGCACTTGAGCAGTAGGTATAACTAATATTTGAGTGTGTATTGTGAATGGATCAATGATTGAGCATGATGGGCTAGGGAAAACTTGCTTTAGCGTTGTTATTTTGAAAGACATGGTTGCTTGTTGATATGGTTGAGTGTTAAAGTTTTCATGTCAAAACTAGACTATTGCTTTGAACCATATGAAAACTACAAATGTCCATGCTATAAAGAAAATAATATATGATGAACATGTTAGGCAGCATTTCACATCAAAAAAATTGTTTTTATCATTTACCTACTCGAGGACGAGTAGGAATTAAGCTTGTGGATGCTGATACGTCACCAACCTATCTATAATTTTTTCTTGTTACATGATGTTATATTATCAATCTTGGATATTGTAAATCATTTTATTGCAAATTTATATCATTTTTTGGGACTAACCTATTGACATAGTGCTAAAGTGCCAGTTGTTGTTTTTGCTTGTTTTTTACTTCGTAGAAAGTCAGTACCAAGCGGAGCCAAAATACTGCGGGGATTTTTGGAGAACTTTTATGGACCCTAAGGTACAAGATGGACCAAAGATCACCATAAGAGGGGGGCCACCCTCCACCAGGGTGCGCCAGAGGCCCCTGACACGGCCTAGTAGAGGGTGGGCACCTCGGGACTCCCCCCAACCGACTATAGAGCCTATAAATTCCCAAATATTCATAAAACCCTAGGGGATTCGACGAAACGCAATTCCAGCCGCCGCAAGTTCTAGAACCTCGAGATCCAATCTAACACCATCATAGAGAGGGTTCATCTTCTTCATAGCTGCCTCTCCGATGATGCGTGAGTAGTCCACCATAGACCTACGGGTCCGTAGGCAGTAGCTAGATGGCTTCCTCTCTCTCTCTCTATGTTTCTCAAGACAATGGCTCTTGGAGATCTATATGATGTAATGACTTTTGCGGTGTGTTTGTTAGGATCCGATGAATTTTGAGTTCATGATCAGTTTCTATCCATGAATATGATTTGAGTCTTCTTTGATCTGTTATTTGCATGATTACTTATAGCCTCGTATTTCTTCTTCGAATCTTTGGTTTAGTTAGGCCAACTAGATCGATTTTTCTTGCCATGGGAAGAGGTGCTGCTTTGTGATGGGTTCGATCTTGCGGTGTTCTTTCCCAGTGACAGAAGGGGCAACAAGACACGCATGTATCGTTGCCATTAAGGATAAGAAGATGGGGTTTATTCCTACATGAACAGATCTTGTCTACATCATGTCACCGTTATTATTGCATTACTCCACTTCTCCATGAACTTAATACACTATATGCATGCTGGATAGTGGTCGATATGTGGAGTAATAGAAGTAGGTGCAGAATCGTTTCGGTCTACTTGTCTTGGACATGATGCCTATATAGTGATCATTGCCTGGATATCGTTGTGATTATTTGATCTTCTATCAATTGCCCAATAGTAATTTGTTCACTCACCGTGCGCTATACTCATGAGAGAAGCCATTAGTGAAACCTACGGCCTCGGGTCTACTTTTCCAACATATTGCTTTGCGATATACTATTTGCACTTTTTGTTTTCCGATCTATAAAACCCAAAACCCAAAAATACCTTGCTGCACTTTTTATTTATCTATTTTATTTTGTGTTCTTGCGAGATCTATTTGCCAAAACTATCACTATCTAATCTGTCTTATTACCGTGGAGAGCTTGATAACCTCTCTTTGACGTCGGTTTGCAAGTATTTGTTATTTGTGTGAAGCTGTTATTTACGTGGTTGCATGATCTTTCTCTACGAATTGATAACTTGGTTTCATAAACTGAGGGAAATACTTACCATCGATGTGCTGCATCATCCCTTCCTCTTTGGAGAACTATCGACGCAATCTCAAGCCACGTCATGCTGGTGGAGGGGGGAGTGAATGGGTAAATCAGATTCACTTGGCCAGGTCATGGGGAGTAGATAAAGGATGTAATATTCCAGCCGTTGGTCTACGCGACCAACGCCATTGCTATTTTTCATTTTTAAGTTATAACATTTTCTTTTTTAGTTTATTTGTTGTACACATTGGTTTGTAGATTTTTAGTTTATTATTTTATTAATTGTTTTTTATTATTACTAAAATATAAATCAAGACCAATATATATAGATCATTCATCGTCTCAGTGGTCCAGTGGAGTATACAATGATTTATATCGACACTAGACAGTAGAGTTGAATGGATGGAGATTCCAAACAGGGCACGCCGACACTACATACTATATCTATGGCGTGCAAATGAATCCTACGCCAGCACTATGTTTGAATTGGTCATCACAGCTGGGCCCACATAGTGGTGACGTTTGATAAAATATCCATGCTAGCACTAAGAACATAGAGCTGGAGTACCGAATATGCCAATGTAACCACTATTTGAAAAAAGTTAGTGATGGCGTTGGTTGAAACTGGTGTGCCATCAACGAAAGCTGTGGCTAGCCATTTCTCCACTAGTGTAATCCCCACAACTTCTCTATTGTCAGAATTGTAACCTTTGATGGGACTGAAGGTTTTGGCAAGGATGCGATAGACATTCTAAGGCACATACTACAAACCTTTCACCAGAAACTTTGTCCTTGGAGCTTCACCTTCAGCGAGCGATTTCATTAGCATTTGCATCATGTGATGTGAAAGTTCAGTTTCTTCATAGATGTGACACGCATTCTATTGAGAAATGTCAATTGGAAGAGTGTGAAGCAATTCACTAGATGGGGCCTTATATTGAGGGTTTCCAGTCATCTTGTCCAGAGCCTAGACATGAAGATCTTCAACGTCCCCAGAGAGATGAAGTGTAGTATAGAATTGAAGAATGATTTCTTCATTCCAGTCACATAAATCAACGCAGAAGCCTAGTAGTTCGGCATCATGAAGAACAACTAACACAACATGACAACGCGAGAATACCTTGTTCTTATCAAACAACAATGATGCATAGAAATTTAGCTGTGGTACTGTCCAGAAGCGTCGACGTCCAATCTTGGCCGAGTCATAAGGTGATTCGCTGATGAAATTCTTCTCACTGAAGAATTCTACCCCATTGAACTTGGGCCTCTTGACGCCTTTGCCATGTTTTGGCATTGGAGGCTTGGGCTGACGATTTATCTTATCCATCTTGAATTTCTTTAGTCTTGGTAGGAGACTGAGGATTTTGTGACAAAGGAGTGGTGATGGACGAATTTGGGTGAGCAGCTTGCCAGAATTCTTCATGGATGAGCCGCATTTTGGAGCCACCAATGTCCACATCCTCTTCTTCTCCAGCTCCAGCATCTTCAGCAATCAACTAAGGCTGGGGCGCTGATACCACATGATGTGAAGCAGTTGCTTCAACCTCAATTTCTTTATCCACCTACTCTGAGGAAGCAACAAAGTGAGTTTCTTCATCTCCAACACATACTTCACTGTACGGAATAAAGCATCTATCAGTGACGACTTGAGTGGGAGGCGCTGAGGCCAATAGTGGGGCATCAAATGGCTCAGTCGAAGAATTATTGTAGTTTTTAATTTCTTCACTAGCTTAGCAAATTTCCTTTTCTTCATGTCCCCCTTCATAGCATCCTTGGTCTTTATCGCTTCTGAAACAGAAGGAAGAATAATTTTCTTCACATTTGAAGAACTTGGAGCAGCAGCTGAGATAACAGGTTCGTCAGCAGGTGATGGAGCAGTTTCATCAGGCACGACTTGTGTAGCTAGCCTGGCAGATTCTTCAAGCACAACAATTTCATCAGTAGGAGGAGGTGTTGATGAACTTTCTGCATCTTGCACTCATCAAAAAACTCGTCGACACCCTCGATAGTCGTCGTCGGCACCGCTTTGCAACCCTCATCCTCCCATCGCGTATTCCCATTCGCATGAAACAACAAAAATGGCCTCGCGCAGCTGCACCTCCGAGCTCGTCCCCCATCGTAGAAACTACAACACAGGACCCCCGTCGTCTAGCTGTTTGCAGCACCCCTACTTGCCACACCAACTCCAAAATGTCATTGTTGCGGCAAAAACTTTGTCGCCGGCATCGTGGATCGCGGCAACCTCATGAATGGATGCTGCAATCATCAACACCGGTAGATGCGGCCATGGGGAGGAGCGCACCGAGTTGCAGGCGGCTATGGAGACGAGCACGCCCCGCTACGCACTCCTCCCTGGCTTGGGTGCACCAGCAGCTTGCGTGGCACATCGGAGAGGTGAGGAGGTGTGGGAGTCGATCTCGCTGATGCGTCGGGAAAGAAAGAATAATGGGGATCGGTTGAATAAGAGTGAACTTCTGGTCGCGCGCGGTGCGCGGTGTCATGGTTTGATGGTGCGCGGGATGAGGTGGCGTAATGAGGATGCTACCATCGCGAAACGATCGAATGGCGTGCGCTCGGCCGGCTGAAGTTTCGACCGACCAGTGGCAGGAATCATTTACCTTTACATAGTGTATCGTGCAAGGATCTGTCTTCCGTACACCACATTCGTTGTTAGAAAGTGAGAAACCCGTGAACTTAGCTTAGCTCAGATGGTTAGGTTCCGTGTGGTGGAACCAACCATTTAGGGTTCAAGTCTTATACTTGATAATGTGGATCGCATTTTCTTAAGATGTATGTGATGACTTTATCAATTACAAAATGATGTATCGATTTAGTATATTAGAGATGATCATAATGACCGGATGTGCGTATATGGGTTCATTGTGTTGAGTTTATGTAAGCATACCATGTTAAAAAAGTAGGAAACCAGATGTATGCATTCGCACTTGTTGAGCGAAACAAGCGACCCGACACCGACTTTGGCGTTGGAACCCCGACACGCATCGGTTGAGCCTTCCTTTCTTTTCTGTCTGCGCTACTAGCATATTTTGTGCAGACACGGACGGGGTACAGCTCGGTCGTGTCGACATTGGATCCGGCCGTCCTCAGCGCTAACGATTTCGTGTCCGACATGGACTGGACCCTTATTCATCGCTGGCCGTTTCGGCTTCCTTTGGGACTTGTGTATCATCTATAGATAGTCCACCCTATGTGCATAGGGACCTTCGCCTCGCAGAAGACGATCGACTTGGCTGTTTCAGTCGTTTGCTTTTGGCTCATGGAGGAATACCTCGGCGCAGCGAAGAGACTCGTGGAACGCCCCCTCAAAGCAGAGGAGGCTACGGAAAGACTCATGGAACACCTCAAGGCAGCGGCGAGACTCATGAAGGCAGCGGCGATGGAGAGCGAGACGACGGCAGGACTCATGGAACGCCTCGAGCCAGTGGCTAGACTCATGGAACACCTCAAGGCAGCGGCACGCCCGGTCAACGATCTTTATCTACGCTGGGAGAAACATATCCTGACGCTTCTCTTTATTGAGGTGATTGCATGGATGCATGTCCTTTTAAGCAGAATCGTCGAGACTCAAGGCCTCTCCTTCTTTTGCATTATGTTCTATGTTCACCTCGCCAGCTTACTATTTAGATACTGCTGTAATTTACCTGCTCCCTGTATTTGTATGGATCCAAAAAGGATGTAGGTTGTCTTCGCTCCGACCTTTTAATCGTGTGAAAAAAAATGATGTACTACTTTTTTTTGAAGGGAAAATATGATGTACTTAATAGTTACATAATGGTGGTGATGATTGATATACGTGTGTTTTTTCCTTTTGTTTTAAGCTAAGTAGTACACTTATTGTTTTGTATTACATGAATTATTATTTTCATTCGACGCCTTTAAATTACACCGCCAACCACAACGTATTCCAACAGTTTTTCTAAGAAACAAAGCAAAATAGCCACGTCGATTAATTAAGAAGAAGATAATTGCTGGATATAAATATCAAAATAAATAGTAAAAAATTAATAATTCCGATTCTTTTTGTACATACTATATGGGTGCTTGACAATTTTCATGCTCTATGGGCGACACTTCGTCCGTTAAAAAAAAGCAAAATTAAGTGTAATATTTGGAGATAACATTTGGCGTTTCACTTTTTTCTCCACATGTCAAAATGTTTAAGTTTCTTTCCTGAAAATTTGTATGTACCATTTGGGTGTGACAATGAACACATTTTCTAGTTTTGTGTTACATTTGTAAAATCCTTTTGCAGGAGCATGTACTCCCTAGAGCCAAAATGGAGTTCTGAGAATTGCCGGTTAGTTTATGAAAAACTGGCCTAAAACCGATACAATCAGATCATAATTTGGACTACTCACAAATCATAAGATCCCACGAACACACATGCAACCCGCCAAACCCTCCTAACACACAACAACCGTAAATCCCGACGCTTGTACAACACAATGGAATCCGACTAGAGCATCTCAACATAATATAGTGAACCACACAATAACCAAAATGACAAGCCAAACCGTGAGGACGAGCCGACCCTGAGGATGGCCGAGGGACTAAGAATCAACCATTAAGCGGTTGTGGGCGCCTTACGTATGACGCTACTCTTCTTGCCTTTGCACCTTAGTGGCTTCTCCTTCACTAAACCAGTTCGAGGGCAATCACTTGCCTTCTTGCACTTGCCCTTGAATGGTGTTCCCGTCAGGAGGCAAGCAATCGCCCTTCCAGTTCCAAGCTAACAGCCTTCACGCTGGCAAGCAAGTCGCAAAGCTCTTTTGCAAAAAGAGCATTGGAATTATACGTCGACGGGGATAGAACGGGTGTCGAAGCCGCATTTGAGGACCCACGCGAGTTCACCTCATGCAACTCACATCAGAATGCTGAATCGTGTCCCTCACACGTGGTTACATGCGTGTCCACCATCGTATGATCCACTGATAGAGGCGAACCAGAGCTTGCACAAAGCACTTGAAGCTCGAGCATAACCTAGAGCACCGAGGGCACAACCATGACAATGGTCTCGCCCTAAGTGGTAGAAAACATAGTGGGAAAGGGAGACGACAATAACGAGTTGTCCACAACTATAGGGAGAAACAACCATTGAGCTCTGCAACCCTGTTCTTCACTGAGCCACCAACACCGACCTCACTAGGAGGACGCGACCTAGGAGCATACTGCAACACAGCCAACACAACAGAGAGCTTTCCCAGAGCAGCCTCCACCCTCTCCAGAAAGCTCCCAACGCGCACCATCAGCTTAACCTGGGCTGCTAGAGTGGGCTGGAGCAGTACATCACATGAGGCTATCAAGTCAACATTAGTGGAAAACGCCTGACGCCCAAGACCTACGATGAAGCATCTTGAAGGGGAGCGGGATTCCATTGGATCGGAACAAGAAGCTGGAGCTCGACAATGCTTAGTGTCGAGGGAAGACAGTGGCGGCATGGCAAGGCATGCTAGTGTGACACCTACACGCCCCGTGTTGGGAGACGTAGTAGTAAATCAAAAAATTTCCTACGATCACCAAGATCTATCCATGGAGAAACCAGCAACGAGTGGGGACAGATTGCATCTTCATACCTTTCAAGATCGCTAAGCGGAAGCGTTACAAGAACGTGGTTGGTGGAGTCGTACTCGTAGCGATTCAGATCGCGGTGGACTCCGATCTTAGCGCCGAACAACGGCGCCTCCGCGTTCAACACACGTGCAGACCGATGACGTCTCATACGCCTTGATCCAGCAAGGAGGAAGGATAGGTTGAGGGAGAGCTCCGGCAGCACAACGGCGTGGTGACGGTGGAGCTACGTGAACTCCGGCAGGGCTTCGCCAAGCGCTACGGAGAACGAGGAAGAGGAAGGGTAGGGCTGCACCGAGAGAGAGAGAGAAGTCATGTATCAAATCAGCCCAAACCCTTGCATATATATAGGAGGAGGGAGAGGGAGGTCTGCCTTGGCCCCTCCTCTAAGGAGGAGAGCTTCGGCCGAAGGTGGGGAAGAGTCCACCTCCCACAAGGGAGGTGGATCTCCTCCTTTTAAACCCTTTTTCCCTTTATCTCTTGATCCCAGCCACATGGGCCTTTCTAGAAGGTCTTGGCCAGCCCACTAAGGGCTGGCACACCTCCTCTAAGGGTCCACAAAGTCCTTTGGTCGTCGCACCCCTCACGGGGGTCCTCCGGCAACCTCCTGGCACTCCCGGTACACTACCTATGAGCCCGAAAACTTTCCGGTGACCAAAACTGGACTTCCTATATATCAATCTTTACCTCCGGACCATTCCGGAGATCCTCATGACGTCCGGGATCTCATTAGGGACTCCGAATAACTTTTCGTAATCACGTATACCATTTCCCTATAACCCTAGCATCATCGAACCTTAAGTGTGTAGACCCTACGGGTTCGGGAGACATGTAGACATGACCGAGACACCTCTCCGGTCAATAACCAACGGCGGGATATGGATACCCATGTTGGCTCCCACATGCTCCACGATGATCTCATTGGATGAATCACGATGTCGGGGATTGAATCAATGTCGTATACAATTCCCTTTGTCTATCGGTATGATACTTGCCCGAGATTCGATCGTCGGTATCTCTATACCTTGTTCAATCTCGTTACCGGCAAGTCTCTTTACTTGTTCCGTAATACATCATCCCGTGACTAACTCCTTAGTCACATTGAGCTCATTATGATGATGTCTTACCGAGTGGGCCCAGAGATACCTCTCCGTTACCCGGAGTGACAAATCCCAGTCTCGATTCGTGCCAACCCAACAGACACTTTCGGAGATACCCGTAGTGCACCTTTATAGCCACCCAGTTACGTTGTGACGTTTGGCACACCCAAAGCATTCCTACGGTATCCGGGAGTTGCACAATCTCATGGTCTAAGGAAACGATACTTGACATTGAAAAGCTTTAGCAAACGAACTACACGATCTTGTGCTATGCTTAAGATTGGGTCTTGTCCATCACATCATTCTCCAAATGATGTGATCCCGTTATCAACGACATCCAATGTCCATGGTCATGAAACCGTGACCATCTATTGATCAATGAGCTAGTCAACTAGAGGCTCACTAGGGACATGTTGTGGTCTATGCATTCACACATGTATTACAGTTTCCAGTTAACACAATTATACATGAACAATAGACAATTATCATGAACTAGGAAATACAATAATAACCATTTTATTATTACCTCTAGGGCATATTTCCAATAGTCTCCCACTTGCACTAGAGTCAATAATCTAGTTTCATTGTGATGAATCAACACCCATAGCAATCTGGTGTTGATCATGTTTTGCTCGTGAGAGAGGTTTAGTCAATGGATCTGCGACATTCAGATCCGTATGCACTTTACAAATATCTATATCTCCCTCCTGAATGTAATTACGGATGGAGTTGAAGCGGCGCTTGATGTGTCTTGTCTTCTTGTGAAACCTGGGCTCCTTCGCAAGGGCAATAGCTCCAGTGTTGTCACAGAATAGAGTCATCGGGCCCGACGCACTTGGAATTACTCCTAGGTCGGTGATGAACTCCTTCATCCAGACTCCTTCCTTTGCTGCATCCGAAGCAGCTATGTACTCCGCTTCACATGTAGATGCTGCCATGACGCTTTGCTTGCTGCTGCACCAGCTGGTTGCCCCTCCGTTCAAAATATACACGTATCCGGTTTGTGACTTGGAGTCGTCCGGATATGTGTTGAAGCTAGCATCGACGTAACCCTTTACGACGAGCTCTTCGGCACCTCCATATACGAGAAACATGTCCTTTGTCCTTTTCAGGTACTTCAGGATATTCTTGACCGCTGTCCAGTGTTCCGCTCCGGGATCACTTTGGTACCTCCCTACCAAACTTATGGCAAGGTTCACATCAGGTCTGGTACACAGCATGGCATACATAATAGAGCCTATGGCTGAAGCATAGGGGATGACACTCATCTCTTCTATATCCTTTGCCGTGGTGGGGAATTGAGTCGTACTCAATCTCACACCTTGTAACACAGGCAAGAACCCCTTCTTGGACTGATCCATATTGAACTTCTTCAATATCTTGTCAAGGTATGTGCTTTGTGAAAGACCTATGAGGCGTCTCGATCTATCTCTATAGATCTTAATACCTAATATGTAAGCAGCTTCTCCAAGGTCCTTCATTGAAAAACACTTATTCAAGTAGGCCATTACACTTTCCAAGAGTTCTATATCATTTCCCATTATCAGTATGTCATCCACATATAATACGATAGAAATGCTATAGAGCTCCCACTCACTTTCTTGTAAATACAGGGTTCTCCATAAACCTTTACAAATCCAAACGCTTTAATCACTTCATTAAAGCGAATGTTCCAACTCCGAGATGCTTGCACCAGCCCATACATGGAGCGTTGGAGCTTGCATACCTTGTTAGCATCTTTAGGATCGACAAAACCTTCCGGCTGCATCATATACAGTTCTTCCTTGAGGAAGGCATTAAGGAATGCCGTTTTGACGTCCATTTGCCAAATCTCATAATCATAAAATGTGGCAATTGCTAACATGATTCAGACAGACTTCAGCATTGCTACGGGTGAGAAAGTCTCATCGTAGTCAACTCCTTGAATTTGTTGATAACCCTTAGCGACAAGCCGAGCCTTATAGACGGTCACATTACCATCCGTGTCAGTCTTCTTCTTAAAGATCCATTTATTTTCAATGGCTCGCTTATCAACAGGCAAGTCCACCAAAGTCCACACTTTGTTCTCATACATGGATCCTATCTCGGATTTCATGACCTCAAGCCATTTGTTGGAATCCGGGCCCGCCATCGCTTCTTCATAGTTCGAAGGTTCACCGTTGTCTAACAACATGATCTCTAGGATAGGGTTGTCGTACCACTCTGGTGCGGAACGTGCCCTAGTGGACCTTCGACGTTCAATAGTAACTTGATCTGAAGTTTCATGATCATCATCATTAACTTCATCTCCAGCCGGTGTAGGCTCCACAGAAACAACTTCCTGTGCTGCGCTACTCTCCGGTTCGAGCGGAGGTACAATTACCTCATCAAGTTCTATTTTCCTCCCACTTACTTCTTTTGAGAGAAACTCTTTCTCAAGAAAGGATCCATTCTTGGCAACAAAGACTTTGCCTTCGGATTTTTGGTAGAAGGTATACCCAATAGTCTCTTTGGGATATCCTATGAAGACGCACTTTTCCGCTTTGGGTTCGAGCTTCTCAGGTTGAAGTTTCTTCACGTAAGCATTGCATCCCCAAACTTTTAGAAACGACGGCTTAGGTTTCTTTCCAAACCATAATTCATACGGTGTCATCTCAACGGATTTTGACGGTGCCCTATTTAAAGTGAATGCGTCAGTCTCTAATGCATATCCCGAAAATGATAGCGGTAAGTCGGTAAGAGACATCATAGATCGTACCATATCTAATAGAGTGCAATTCCGACGTTCGAACACACCATTTCGCTAAGGTGTGCCAGGCGGCGTGAGTTGTGAAACAATTCCACATTTCCTTAGGTGCGTGCCAAACTTGTGACTTCAATATTCTCCGCCACGATCAGATCATAGGCACTTTATTTTCCTGTCACGTTGATTCTCTACCTCACTCTAAAATTCCTTGAACCTTTCAAAGGTTTCAGACTTCTGTTTCATTAAGTAGACATACCCATATCTACTCAAGTCACCAGTGAGGGTGAGAACATAACGGTAGCCACCATGAGCCTTGACATTCATTGGACCGCATACATCGTTATGTATTATTTCCAACAAGTCAGTTGCTCGCTCCATTGTTCTGGAGAACGGAGTCTTGGTCATCTTGCCCATGAGGCATGGTTCGCACGTGTTAAATGATTCGAAATCAAGAGACTCCAAAAGTCCATCAGTATGGAGCTTCTTCATGCGTTTGACACCAATATGACCAAGGTGGCAGTGCCACATGTAAGTGGGACTATCGTTATCAACCTTACAATTTTTGGTACTCACACTATGGACATGTGTAACATCACGTTCGAGATTCATCAAAAATAAACCATTGACCAGCGGGGCATGACCATAAAACATTTCTCTCATATAAATAGAACAACCATTATTCTCAGATTTAAATGAGTAGCCATCTCGCATCAAGCGAGATCCAGATACAATGTTCATGCTCAAAGCTGGTACTAAATAACAATTGTTGAGGTTTAACACTAATCTCGAAGGTAGATGTAGAGGTAGCGTGCCGACGGCGATCACATCGACCTTGGAACCATTCTCGATGCGCATCGTCACCTCGTCCTTTGCTAGCCTCCGCTTATTCCGCAGCTCATGCTTGGAATTACAAATGTGAGCAACTACACCGGTATCAAATACCCAGGAGCTACTACGAGCGCTGGTTAGGTACGCATCAATAACAAGTATATCACATATACCTTTAATGTTGTCGTTCTTCTTACCCGCTAAGTACTTGGGGCAGTTCCGCTTCCAGTGACCGGTACCCTTGCAATAAAAACACTCAGTCTCAAGCTTGGGTCCATTCTTGTTCTTCTTCTTCCCGGCAACTTGCTTACTGGGCGTGGCAACGGCTTTGCCGTCCTTCTTGAAGTTCTTCTTACCCTTGCCTTTCTTGAAACTAGTGGTCTTATTCACCATCAACACTTCATGCTCCTTTTTGATCTCAACCTCTGCAGATTTCAGCATCGAGTACAACTCAGGAATGGACTTCTCCATCCCTTGCATGTTGTAGTTCATCACAAAGCTCTTGTAGCTAGGTGGAAGCGACTGGAGGATTCTGTCAATGACCGAGTCATCCAGGAGATTAACTCCCAGCTGAGTCAAGCGGTTGTGAAGCCCAGACATCTTGAGGATGTGCTCACTGACAGAACTATTCTTCTCCATCTTACAACTGAAGAACTTGTCGGAGACGTCATATCTCTCGACCCGGGCATGAGCTTGGAAAACCGGTTTCAGCTCTTGGAACATCTCATATGCTCCGTGTTGCTCAAAACGCTTTTGGAGCCCCATTTCTAAACTATAAAGCATGCCGCACTGAACAAGGGAGTAATCATCGCAACGAGAATGCCAAGCGTTCGCAACGTCTTGCTCTGCTGGGAGAAGGGGTGGGTCACCTAGTGGTGCATCAAGGACATACAATTTCTTGGAAGCTATGAGGATGATCCTCAAGCCACGGACCCAGTCCGCATAGTTGCTTCCATCATCTTTCAGCTTGGTTTCTCTAGGAACGCGTTGAAGTTTAGGGTGACATTCGCGTTGGCCATTGGATCTACGATATAGATTGTAAAGACAATTTTAGACTAAGTTCATGATAATTAAGTTCACATAATCAAATTATTTAATGAACACCACTTAGATAGACATCTCTCTAGTCATCCAAGTGACACATGATCCATGTCAACTAGCCCGTGTCCGATCATCACGTGAGACGGACTAGTCATCCATGGTGAACATCTCCATGTTGATCGTATCTTCTATACGACTCATGTTCGACCTTTCGGTCTTCCGTGTTCCGAGGCCATGTCTGTACATGCTAGGCTCGTCAAGTCAACCTAAGTGTATCGCATGTGTAAATCTGGCTTACACCCGTTGTATGCGAACGTTAGAGCCTATCACATCCGATCATCACGTGGTGCTTCGGAACAACGATCCTTAGCAACGGTGCACAGTTAGGGTGAACACTTTTTGTGAAATTTTATTGAGAGATCATCTTATTTACTACCGTCGTTCTAAGCAAATAAGATGTAAACATTATAAACATCACATGCAATCAATATAGTGACATGATATGGCCAATATCATCTTGCTCCTTCGATCTCCATCTTCGGGGCACCATGATCATCACTGTCACCGGCACGACACCATGATCTCCATCATCATGATCTCCATCATTGTGTCTTCATGAAGTTGTCTCGCCAACTATTACTTCTACTACTATGGCTAACGTTTAGCAATAAAGTAAAGTAATTACATGGCGTTTATGATTGACACGCAAGTCATACAATAAAATAAGACAACTCCTATGGCTCCTGCCGGTTGTCATACTCATCGACATGCAAGTCGTGAATCCTATTAAAGAACATGATCAATCTCATACATCACAATGCATTACATCACATTCTTTGGCCATATCACATCACAAGGCATATGCTGCAAAAACAAGTTAGACGTCCTCTAATTTGTAGTTGCAAGTTTTACGTGGCTGCTATAGGTTTCTAGCAAGAACGTTTCTTACCTACGCCAAAACCACAACGTGATATGCCAATTGCTATTTACCCTTCATAAGGACCCTTTTCATCGAATCCAATCCGACTAAGGTGGGAGAGACAGACACCCGCTAGCCACCTTATGCAACAAGTGCATGTCAGGCGGTGGAACCAGTCTCACGTAAGCGTACGTGTAAAGTCGGTCCGGGACGCTTCATCCCACAATACCGCCGAATCAAGATAAGATTAGTAGTGGTAAGCAAATTAACAAGATCGACGCCCACAACTGCTTTGTGTTCTACTCGTGCATAGATTCTACGCATAGACCTAGCGCATGATGCCACTGTTGGGAGACATAGTAGTAAATCAAAAAAAATTCTACGATCACCAAGATCTATCCATGGAGAAACCAGCAATGAATGGGGAGAGATTGCATCTTCATAACTTTGAAGATCGCTAAGCGGAAGCGTTACAAGAACGCGGTTGGTGGAGTCGTACTTCTTGCGATTCAGATCGCGGTGGACTCCGATCTTAGAGCCGAACAACGGCGCCTCCGCGTTCAACACATGTGCAGCCCGATGACGTCTCATACGCCTTGATCCAGCAAGGAGGAAGGAGAGGTTGAGGGAGAGCTCCGGCAGCACAACAGCGTGGTGATGGTGGAGCTATGTGAACTCCGGCAGGGCTTCGCCAAGCGCTACGGAGAACGAGGAAGAGGAAGGGTAGGGCTGCACCGAGAGAGATAGAAGTCGTGTCTCAAATCAGCCCAAACCCTTGCATATATATAGGAGGAGGGATATGGAGGGATGCCTTGTCCCCTCCTCCAAGGAGGAGAGCTTCGGCCGAAGGTGGGGAAGAGTCCACCTCCCACAAGGGAGGTGGATCTCCTTCTTTTAAACCCTTTTCCCTTTATCTCTTGATTCCAGTCGCATGGGCCTTTCTAGAAGGTCTTGGCCAGCCCACTAAGGGCTGGCACACCTCCTCTAAGGGCCCACGAAGTCCTTTGGTCGTCACACCCCTCCCGGGGGTCCTCCGGCACCCTCCCCGCACTCCCGGTACACTACATATGAGCCCGAAAACTTTTCGGTGACCAAAACTGGACTTCCTATATATCAATCTTTACCTCCGGACCATTCCGGAGATCCTCATGACGTTCGGGATCTCATATGGGACTCCGAACAACTTTCGGTAATCACGTATACCATTTCCCTATAACCCTAGCGTCATCGAACCTTAAGTGTGTAAACCCTACGGGTTCAGGAGACATGTAGACATGACCGAGACACCTCTCCGATCAATAACCAACAGCGGGATCTGTATACCCATGTTGGTTCCCACATGCTCCACGATGATCTCATCAGATGAACCACGATGTCGGGGATTCAATCAATCCCGTATACAATTCCCTTTGTCTATCGGTATGATACTTGCCCGAGATTCGATCGTCGATATCTCTATACCTTGTTCAATCTCGTTACCGGCAAGTCTCTTTACTCGTTCCGTAATACATCATCCCGTGACTAACTCCTTAGTCACATTGAGCTCATTATGATGATGTCTTACCGAGTGGGCCCAGAGATACCTCTCCGTCACACGGAGTGACAAATCCTAGTATCGATTCGTGCCAACCCAACAGACACTTTCGGAGATACCCGTAGTGCACCTTTATAGCCACCCAGTTATGTTGTGACGTTTGGCACACCCAAAGCATTCCTACGGTATCCGGGAGTTTCACAATCTCATGGTCTAAGGAAACGATACTTGACATTGAAAAGCTTTAGCAAACGAACTACACGATCTTGTGCTATGCTTAAGATTGGGTCTTGTCCATCACATCATTCTCCCAATGATGTGATCCCATTATCAATGACATCCAATATCCATGGTCATGAAACCGTGACCATCTATTGATCAACGAGCTAGTCAACTAGAGGCTCACTAGGGACATGTTGTGGTCTATGCATTCACACATGTATTACGGTTTCCGGTTAACACAATTATAGCATGAACAATAGACAATTATCATGAACTAGGAAATACAATAATAACCATTTTATTATTACCTCTAGGGCATATTTCCAACACCCTGTGGCTGGTATTTGGACAATGGGAGCACCTCAAGGGATCTCTGCATTTAGTTGCTCGAAGCCTAGGCACAAGACATTTGCAATGCCTACCGAAGAGCCAAGCTGGGATGGAATGATGGGGCAATGCTGGTGTTGGTAACGTGGGATGGCACGGACCACGCCGAGGAAACACCTCTTGCCATCTTGCATGTGCTTTCGCCTCATGTATCACACATAACTCAGCATTGAGAGATTCTAAGAGAGAGCTTTTGGGAACCAACGGGGTCAGTTGGGCCAAATCCTCCTCATCCCTATCATCGACATGCTCGTCAGCGAGGGAGGCCCAAGACACAGGCCCGCCACGTGTCTAATCTAACAGTAGTCATACTGTAGCACCCATGATGATAAGCTATAGTGAACCCTTTCTAATTATGCCACGTCGTCATGTTTTACTAAGCCAAATTGCTACTTGATAAAAATCAAAGTCAAATTCAAATTTAAATAGCAAGTCAAATTATTACTTCTTCAAATAACGAAAAAATAAAGTGTACAATCTGTCATAAAATCCTCAACCCTTAATAAAAATAATTTTAACTCTATCTAGATGCCAGAATTGTCCCTCGCAATTATTTTAGTGGACCAACAGGATTAAGTTGAGCCAATTCAATTTAAACAAATAGTTATACATTTCAAAATAAATTTCAAGTAGGTGGGCTAGCTCAAAACATTGCCTAAAATTAATGTGCTAAGTTACATCTATAAAAAAATATTCTACTTATTCAAATAATTGGAAAACAAATACTATTTAATTTACAAAAAAGGAAAGTAGGAAATACCAATGTGCACTTAGGCCTAACTCTACAATGGCAGCCCGACCCATCTCCACCTCTCCTTTAACCTCCGCTGTCGTGGGAGGCGGAGGAAGTCGTGCGTCCATCCAACCATTGTTGAGTATATGAGAAAATTACTACAATATTTAATACGAATAAGCAAAAAATAATTCATGAAAGCAAGAGCATAGATTAAACTAATCATGCAGACTAGCATCGTAAACGAGTAGATCGAATCTACGGCACAAACTAGACACATAAATTCGAGCATGATCTCAAACAAAGAAGACAATATTGCATACGGTGCAGCGGGAGTAGAACCACCAACGTTGATGTTGTCGCCCATGTTGTTCAGGAAGAGGTTGCCAGGATCGGGGAAGAAGTCGTCATTGAGGAAGTCGTCGCTGCCAGCAGTCGCACGAGTGCGCTCCCCAAAAACCTGATCGCCCCTTTCCCATACAGGATCATGAGAGGCGGGGTTCTGGAGGCCTGCACTCCCTTCTGGCGGTGCACGTTGGAAGGAGGGATGGAGAAGACTTGTATGGCAGCACAATGATCTGGAATGGTGCGAAACCATATGTTGCGACGGCGGCTAAGGTTGGCAGGGACCTCGTGTATATATATGCACGATAGGGTAGAGAGACGTGGACTGGTCCCACGTTCGAACCGGTTACAACCCATGATCCGACGTCTCAAATCGTGGCACGTCTGTTAAGGACTCTACGTTCCTGACTGGCAAAAATAAGCGAGTAAGTATGAGCTCGTCTCGGCTCAATCCCGCAACCCGCGACGCGTCGTGACGAGGCATGGCGTGGCGAGGCGAGTGAGGAGGAGGAGTGCGCGAGGGCCTCTACTCTTCTCATTCTCTTACAAGTTCTAGAAGAACTCACCTTATAAAGACGTGTTGCTCTCCCTCCACTAGCTGGTGGGACTAAACTTTAGTCCCACCCACACTACACCAACAGACAACACACATGGGCCATGAGAGTTTCAGATTTTTGGATGGGCATTGGGCCAAAGGCCTCTTAGAAAATATCCAACAATCCCCCATAAAGTCTCATTGGCACATCTCATCATTTCTTAGTTCCAAAACACTGTTTATATACCGCTTCTTGATGGACACTGTTAAGTTGAACTTCCATTTAGAAATTTATGCTACACTAGATCACAACTTGAATAGTGGACTATGCCTTGAACTACAAGTTTTCTGCGAGTCTAGTTTCACACAAATCCTTGACAGATACTAGGCTGCCGCAAGGCTTCCCCGCGGGTGGAGAGTATACTTCATACTCCAAGGCCTTTCGTGAATTCATTAGAGAACACCCGATTCTCACAGACTATGATGTTTACAGTCAAATTCATATAGGTGTGTTCCTCGGGATATATTCTGCAGGACAACACCTCTGCTTACCCAAATAAGCCACTTGGAACACATTAAGATAGGTATCAACCTGCCATGCAGATTATGAGAGTATTGCATCTTCACGGAGTGGGATACCAAATATAGGGATACTCTCCTTCTAGTTGTCCAACAACTTGTCTCCCACTTCTACTTCACGGGATCTCCAATCACATAGAGTGGGTTACCACTATGGACAACTCATACGGTGGGTCTCAAACCCATCTCCATCGATGCATTTTCTATCACATTACACGATAAACCCTTTCTGAAGGGATCTGCCAAGTTTTTAGACGTTTGTATATAATCTAGCGCAATAACTCCGGAGTTGTTCATTTTTCTGACAGATTTCAATCTCCTCTTCACATGCCTTCAGGACTTCATATTATCCTTAGAACTTTTTATCTTTATGATCATAGTTTGATTATCATAGTTCATCAGGATGGTGGGTATTTGTTTTTCAGCCATAGGCAAGTCCATCAAGAGCTGACGAAGCCAAACGACTTCAATAGTGGTTGTGTCTAATGTTGTGAGTTCTGCTTCCATAGTTGACCTCTTTAAGATGGTCTGCTTGCAAGACTTCCAGGAAACAACACCACCACGAGTGTAAAAACATAACCACTTGTGGCTTTAATCTCATCAGCATCAGATATCCAGTTTGAGTCACTATAACCCTCTAGTACCCTCGGGTACCCGGTGTAGTGAATCCCATAGCTCGCAGTGCCTTTCAAATAGCGCATAACTCTCTCAAGCGCATGACAATGATCATCTCCTGGTTTTGATACAAACCGACTTAGTTTGCTCACAGCAAACGAGATGTCAGGCCTCGTGGCACTCGCCAAATATATAATTGAGCCAATAATTTGATAATACCTTAGTTGATCTCTAGCAATCCGTCGATTCTTTCGAAGCAACACAGCAACATCATATGGAGTTGGAGAGGGCTTGCAGTCGCTATACCCAAAACGACTCAAGACCTTTTCCATACAGTGAGATTGAAGAAGTGTAATCCCACCATTCTCATCTCTCAGTAGCTTGATGTTTAGTATAACACCAGCTACCCCAAGATCCTTCATCACAAAACAGCGAGATAAGAAATCCTTAACCTCCTTGATTAAATTTAGGTTGGTTCCAAAGATCACTATGTCATCGACATACAGACAGAGAATAACTCCTTCGCCCCAACCATGGCGATAGTATACACACTTGTCAGCTTTGTTTACAACAAATCCTGCAGCTGTTAATGTTCTTTCGAACTTCTCATGCCACTTCTTAGGAGCTTGTTTAATGCCATATAAAGAATTCAATAACTTGCACACCTTTCCTTCATGACCAGGCAAGGTTGTCAGAATCGTGATTTTGAATCGGATCGGAGCTCCGATCGTAGGATCACAAATCGTAGAATCTTCACTAGCAGGATCATAGAGACGTAGATTCTATGAACTAAAAACGTAGAATCATACGGGTTAGTTTGGATCGTAAAGTCATAGAATCATATAACATAATCGCGATTCTGACAACCTTGTGACCAGGTACTACATAACCATCGGGCTGATCCATGTAAATTTCATCATCCAACTCTCCATTGAGGAAAGTCGTCTTAACGTCCATTTGATGAACGAGAAGACCGTGTGAGGCAGCCAGGGATAGTAGCACCCGAATGGTGGTCAGTCTAGCCACAGGTGAGTAAGTATCAAATAAGTCTTCACCTTTTTTCTGGGTATAACCCTTGGCCACAAGCCTTGCCTTGTACTTTTCAATTGTACCATTAGGTCTAAGCTTTTTCTTGAACACCCACTTACATCCTACGAGTTTGCACCCATAAGGACGATTAGTGACTCCCCAGGTTCCATTAGCTAAGATGGAATCCATCTTGCTACGGGTAGCTTCCTTCCAGTAGTCAGCATCAGAAGATGCATAGGCTTCTGAGAGAGTCCTGGGTGTGTCATCCATGAGGTACACAATGAAATCATCACCAAAATACTTTGCAGTCCTTCGTCTCTTACTCCTTATAGGAGTTCCATTGTCATCCTCCTCAGGATTCTCAACGTGTTCCATCGCAATGGTGGATTCAGGAATTATAGAAAATTCCTGAGTAGATAGAGTAGGTATCTCCTGATTTGATGAGTTAGACATATTCTTCATAGGAAATATGTTCTTAAAGAAAGTTGCATCATTTGACTCCATAACCGTATCAACATGCATGTCGGGTACCTCAGATTTTATTATCAAAAATCTATAGCCAATGATATGAAAAGAATATCCTAGAAGAACACAATCCATAGTTTTTGGTCCAAGGTTGCGCTCCTTGGGAATTGGTACATTGACTTTCGCCAAACAACCCCAAGTACGTAGATAAGAGTGTTTCAGCCTTTTCCTTTCACATTCCTCAAATGGAGTAATGGATTTATGCTTTGTGGGAGCTCGGTTTAGGACATGACATGAATTCATTAGGGCCTCCCCCCACCATGCCTTGGAGAGACCTGATATGTCTTACATGGCATTAACCAAATCATTTAATTTTTCGATCAAGTTGGTTCTCTGCTTTAGCTTTATAATTAAAGCCTCATCTTTTAATTTCAGAAGATACACATCGCAATATCTAGTGGAGTTATCAATCAATGTCATGAAATATTTCTTCCCACCTTTTGTCAACACGCCATTCATCTCACAAGATCAGAATGGATAAGCTCTAGTGGCGCCAAGTCTCTCGCCTCTGTGGTCTTATGGGACTTGCGAGGTTGCTTAGCTTGCACACGCACTTGGCACTTGGAGCCTTTGATAGTAGTGAATTTAGGAATTGAACTCATATTGGCTAGTCACGTCATGCAACCAAAGTTAATATGACAAAGTTGCGAATGCCAAATATCAGACTCATTGTCGTGGCAAACATTATTAATAACTTTAGTGCAAATATCTGACAAAGACAGGCGGAACAAGCCTCCGCACCCATAGCCTTTTCCAAAAATTGTCCTTACTTTGAAATAACAACTTTATTGGACTCGAAAACCAACTTAAAACCATCTCGACACAAACGGGAACTGCTGATGAGATTTTTATTGATGGAGGGCACATGATGAATGTTCTTTAGGCACACAGTCTTCCCCAAAGGAAACTTCAGATCAACCGTACCGACCCCACTAACAATGGCATGTGACCTGTTCCCCATTAGCATGGGAGATGTCCCTGTGACCTGATAAGAAGAAAACATAGAGGCATCAGCACAAACATGTCCATTGGCACCGGTGTCAATTAACCAATCTGGAGAATGACATACTGAAAGAATGGTAGGAAAAATACCGTACCTAGAATCCTTCATATCAATATCACTGATGACAAGATTAGCGGACTTGCTGCTCTTCTCATGTTCGTTCTCCTCATAGTGGTTAGGACATCTCGGAGCCTAGTGATTAGGATCACCGCAAACATGGCATAGTCCCTTCCCCTTCTTATGTGAATTCTTCTTGAAGTTGGTAGATTGTGATGGCTTGTTTTTAGCAACAAGCTTGCCTTTGCCTTGAGATTTTCTCTTATCGTGTTTGGGGCTTGTTGAGATGGAAGTTCTTCTTCTGCACCACGAGGGCACTAGAAGCTCCCTCAACAGCTCGAGCATGTGTGTCTTTTCCTCTTTCCTTCTCTTCAACATCAAGAGCTCCAATGAGATCAGAAACAGAAAACTCTTGTCTCTTGTGTTTCAGAGAAGTAGCAAAGTTGTTCCACAAAGGTGGAAGCTTGTAAATGATGCCCCCGGCCACAAACTTGTCCGACAACACACACTTGAAGTACTCCTTGGTGCAGACTATATTTCATGAGCTTGTTGAACAATAGAGCGCTCATTAGTCATCTTATAGCCATAGAATTGCTCCATGACGTACAACTCGCTGCCAGTGTCCGAGGCTCCAAACTTGGCCTCGAGCGCAGCCCACATGTCCTTGCCGTTGTCAGACGTCATATACAATTCCATAATGGAATCGTCAAGAACACTCAGAAGGGCGCCCTTGAAGAGGGTATGGATCTTCTCAAAAGCTTCCTGCTGTGCAGGATTAAGATCGCCCTCGGGCTTACCCTTGGTGGCGTCATAGCAGTACATGGTCTAAAACCAGTAGACTGCTCTCACGTGCCACCTCTTATATTACACCCCTTGAAGGTGGGTGGCTTCAGATGTGTAGCTAAACCACTTGAAGTAAATTGCCTATAATCAGGTTTTTGGATTGTTGAGTATATGAGCAAATTCCTACAATATTTAATCCGAATAAGCAGAAAATAAATCATCACAGCAAGAGCATAGATTAAAAAATCATGCAGACTAGCATCATAAACGAGTAGATCAAATCTATGGCACAAACTAGACACATAAATTCTAGCATGATCTCAAAGAGAGAAGACAAGATTGCGTACGATGCAGCGGAAGTAGAACCGCCAGCGTTGATGTTGTCACCCATGTTGTTAAGGAAGAGGTTGCCGAGATCGGGGAAGAAGTCGTCGTCGAGGAAGTCGTCGCTGCTAGCACTCGCGCGAGTGTGCTCCCCAAAAACCTGACCGCCCCTCTCCGTAAAGGATCACGAGAGGTGGGGTTCCGGAGGCCTATCGTCCCTTCAGGCGGTGCACGCCGGAAGGAGGGATGGAGACGAGTTTTATGGTGGCGCAATGATCTGGAATGGTGTGAAACCATATGTTGCAACAACGGATAGGGTTGGCAGGGACCTCGTGCATATATATGCACGGGCAAGGTAGAGAGACATGGACTAGTCCCACGTTCGAGTCGGTTACAGCCCACGATCCGACGTCTCAGATCGTGGTGCGTCTATTAAGGACTCTCCATTCCTGACCTGCAAAAATAAGCGTGTAGGTATGAGCTCGGCTCGGCTCAATCCCGCAACTCGTAGCGCGTCATGACGAGATGTGGAGTGGCGAGGCGAGCGAGGAGGAGGAGTGCGCGAGGGCCTCTTCTCTTCCCATTCTGTTACAAGTGATAGAAGAGCTCACCTTATAAAGAGGTGTTGCTCTCCCTTCACTAGCGTGGTGGGACTAATCTTTAGTCTTGCCCACACCTCACCAACTGCCAACACACATGGGCCTTGAGAGATTAAGATTTTTAGATGGGCTTTGGGCCAAAGGCCTCTTAGCAAAAATCCAACAATCCCGCACAAAGTCTCATTGGCACATCTCATCATTTCTTAGTTCCAAAACATTGTTTATATACCGGTTCTTGATGGAGACTATTAAGTTGAACTTCCATTTAGAAATTTATGCTACACTAGATCACAACTTGAATAGTGGACTATGCCTTGAACTACAAGTTTTCTGCGAGTCTAGTTTCACACAACTCCTTGACCGATACTGGGCTGCCGCAAGGCTTCCTCGCGGGTGGAGCGTATATGTCATACTCCAAGGCCTTTCGTGAGTTTATTAGAGAACACCCAATTTTCATAGAATGCGACATTTACAATCAAATTCATATAGGTGTGTTCCTCAAGATATATTCTGCAGGACAACATCTCTGCTTACCCAAACAATCCACTTGGAACACATTAAGATAGCTATCAACGTGCCATGCAGATTATGAGAGTATTGCATCTTTGATAATCCCCAAGTGCAAGGAATCAACGTAGCAATTTCCAAAGGTGGAAGTGATAAGTATGGAGTGTCGAACCCACAAGGAGCTAAAGGTAAGATCAATATTCTCTCAAGTCCTATCTGCCACCAATACGACTCTACATACACCGAACGTTTTGCTTCCATATAGAAACGAGAAATAAAACTACGTTATGGGCATGAAGAGGATAGCTTTGCATGATCACAGAGAACTAAAATATAAAAATAGGTGATGTTATCATAATATTACAATATATTACAAATAGCGAGTGTGGAATAATGATGGGCCGGTGTGCGGAATTATCCTAGGCAATTGTTAACAAGATCGGAAATCATTATTGCAATTTTATATGAGGGAGAGGCATAAGCTAACATAATTTCTCTACTTGGATCATATGCACTTATGATTGGAACTCTAGCAAGAATCCACAACTACTAAAGATCATTAAGGTAAAACCGAACCATAGCAGCATCAAGTCCCCTTTATCCCATACGCAACAACCCCCTTACTCGGGTTTATGCTTCTGTCACTCAAGCAACCCATTATAAGAGAATCATGAACGTATTGTAACACCCTACAGCGGGAATCCTTCACGTGTGTGCGACACGGAAGGCACCATAGGACAACACCAAAATAAACATACAACTCAAACCAATCTTGATCATCAATCAACCCAAAGGACAAAAGTAATCTACTCAAAACATCATAGGATGGCAACACATCATTGGATCATAATATGTAGCATAAAGCACCATGTTCAACTAGGTGATTACAGCGGGGTGTGGGAGAGTGGACCGCTAAAAGGAGATGAGGATGGTGATGAAGAAGGTGATGTTGATGAAAACGATCACCGCGGCGATGGTTCCCCCGATGGCACTCTGGCACCACCGGGAGAGAGGGGGAGAGGTTCTCTCCCTTGTGCTTCCTCCTCCATGTCCTCCCCCCTCTGTGGGGGGAGGTTCTCCCTCTGGTCCTTGGCCTCCATGGCATTGATGGCCCCTCCGGGATGATGAAGATGGTCTCCGGTGATGGTGACCCCCTCTGGCAGGGTGCCGGAGAGGCCAAGATTGGTTTTTCGTGGCTATGGAGGTGTGCGGCAGCGGAACTCCCTATCTAGGTTTCTTTCTGGGATTTTTAGTATTTATATGAATTTTTGACGGCAGTCCCACGTCCATAAGGTTCCTGAGGAAGGCACAAGCCAGGGGGACACGCCCAGGGGGGCACCCCTATGCTTGTGGGTTCCTCGGCCTTCCTCTCTGGTGACTCTTCGCTCCAGTATTTTTTATATTTTCCAAAAATATTCTTCATAAATTTTCAGCTCATTCCAAGAACTTTTATTTCTACACAAAAACACCACCACGGTAGTTCTGCTGAAAACAACATTAGCCCGGGTTAGTTCTAATAAAATCATACCAAAACCATATAGAATTATTGTAAACATGGCATGAATACTTCATAAATTATAGATACGTTGGAGACGTATCAGCATCCCCAAGCTTAATTCTAGCTCGTCCTCGAGTAGGTAAATGATAAAAGAAATAATTTATGAAGTGTGAATACTAGAAAGTGCACAAGTTTGATCAATGATAATTCCAATCACTTTTTCTAGCATCATTATATATCATAAACAGTAGATCATCTCATAAAACTTCTCATGATGAAGTAACAAGCTATTCACATGTTAAAGTATAGACCATAAAGTTTCTTGAAAACTAACAAACTATGGTTTCAGTTTGCAATTCATCTTATTTTCAGGAAGGGTCTATGTAAGAGCTTTGATTTAGCAAATTCCACATACTCAACTATCATATAGTATTCCACGATTGCTAACTCTCAAAGCATATTTTTAGAGCAAATGACATCCATCGAACACAAAGGAAGATAGAGGCTTAGAGTTTCGACTCCCAACTTATTTATCATATAGATAATTGTTAACAATAATAATTCATGATCAAATATATTTGGATGGCCATATATTCTTGGATCTTTCCCAGCACATGATGCTTGCCAAGAGAAAAAGGCAAAATATAGGAAGTGGTGAAGATCACCATGACTCTTGTATAAAGGTAAGTACTAGAAAATAAAAGATAGGCCCTTCGCAGAGGAAAACAGAGGTTGTCATGCGCTTTTTGTTTTTGGATGTGCAAACTCTTAATGCAAAGGAACGTCATGTTGTATTGCCCTTTGTGATAGCAACCTTTATTATGCAGTCCATTGCTTTTATTTCTTTGTCATCACAAATTCGTACACCGCTTATTTTCCCTTACAATAAATGATCTTACATATTTAGGAGCAATTTTTATTGCTTTTTGCACCGATGACAACTTACTTGAAGGATCTTATTCAATCCATAGGTAGGTATAGTGGACTCTCATGGCAAAACTGGTTTAAGGGTGTTTGGATGCACAATTAGTATTTCTACTTGGTGCCGAAGTTTTGGCTAGTATGAGGTGGAAGCAAGCATCACATGTTGGAGGATCCAAAACAATATAACTTCTATTCAAATATACCCAAGCATAACTCATTACGTTGTCTTCCTTGTCCAACTTCAACTAATTTTCTCAAGTTTGAAAATAGTTAATGGGCATTCACAATCATAGAAGATGTCCAAGATAGTATATTTATATGTGGAATCTCTCTTGCTTCAATATTCTTTCATGAATTGTTCAAGTGACCAATGTGGTGTTTACTAACTTTCAATAAATTTCACCACATATACTTATTATGTGTGAAGTCATTACTCCCCATGGGATAAGTATATGAAGCATTTTTTTATTTCAGATTTATGATATTCAATTCATTCAACCATTTACTCATAGGATACAAGTGAAGCATGAGAGTGAATGAGAAACTACTCCAAAAAGATATAAGTGAAGATCAATGCATAGTCAATCAGTTAAATAGCCATGTGAGGACTCTCTCTTATTCAAAATTTCAGATCCAACGATTTCATTTAAACAGCAAACAAAATTAAAATGGCACTCCAAGAATAGCATGCATCATGTGAACGAATAAAAATTTAGGATCAACATAGGCTACCGATAATTGTTGATGAAGAGAGGTATGATGCGTAGAATCCCCAAGCTTAGATACTTGAGAGTTCTTGAAATATTTTCTTGGGGTGCCTTAGGCATCCCCAAGCTTGAGCTTTTGTATCTTGTTCAATCCTCTCATATCCCAGTTTCACCTATTCTCAAAAACTTCATCCACACAAAACTAAAAAAGAACTCGTGAGGTAGGTTAGTACACATAAGAACAAATCAACACTTAATGTACTTCCAAGACAAGTTGCACAATAATTTTCAAACATTAGGTACTATCATTTCCACAATTTATATTTACCAATATAGGCTATGGAAACCATAGGATAAGTAGATAACAAAACTATGACAACAATCTGTCCAAACAGAACAGTTTGTAGAAATTTATTATAACAGTGTGCCTCTATAACTCAAAAAATTCTCAAAATTTAGGACATGCTAAGTCATTTACATGAAAACACTGTGTAAATTTTTTAGAAACTTTCCACGTTCCAGTAAAATATGAAAATTCAAACACTACAGCAAAAGTTTCTATTTTTTACACAACACACATTTAACGTGCAAAGCAAGCATCCTAAGGAAATTCTTAGAACTTTTTATTAAAAAACAAGATTATAAATAACACCTAACAGGGAACAACAAAATAAAACGATGATCCAAGCAAAACTCATATTATGTGATGAATAAAAATATAGCTCCAAGTAAGATATACCGATAGTGTTGAAGACGAAAGAGGGGATGCCTTCCGGGGCATCCCCAATCTTAGGTTATTGTCACTCCTTATTCTCCTCATATCGGTGTCTCACTCAACACTTGAAAACTTCAATCACACAAAACTTAACGGAACTTTGTGAGAAGGGTTAGTGTAATAAAGATAAATCATTCACTTAGGTACTGTCAAGACAAGATTCATAATTATTCCCACATGATATCTACTGTATTCCATCATTCCCACAATTTATATTACTCAATATAAGCTATAGGAACACTTGAAACAAGCAAACTATACATGCAAAACAGAATCTGTCAAAAACAGAACAGTCTGTAAAGATCTGAATGATCACCAAACTTCCCTAACTCTAAAAATTAGGAAAAATTAGGAAAACCCAATTAATTTGCATATAAATTTTGTGTAAATATTTCAAACTTTTTTGATGCTCCAGTAAAATCACATAATTCATATACTGGACGCAAAACTTTCTGTTTTTGCACAGAATCAAACAAGCAAGTATCCACACTATCCCAAAGGCTTTACTTGGCACTTTATTGAAATAAAAGGCACAAAACATTATTAATACAGTATCTTAATCATCTTAACACATCAAAACAGAAAGTAAAAGTGTTGGGTTGTCTCCCAACAAGCGTTTTTCTTTAATGCCTTTTTAGCTAGGCATGATATTTCAATGATACTCTTCCAAGCCAAATTTCGATGATCATTATATTCATACTATAAAAGATATAAGTGAAGTTCATAGAGCATTCTTAATTAATATAGATTAACCAACATCCAAGCTCAAAATATATAAGTGAAGCATACGAAGCATTCTATAAAGCCATACTCAAAAGATTTAAGTACAGCACAAACAGCACTCTATAAAGCCATACTCATAAAATTTAAGTGAAGCACAAAGAGCATTCTACAAATCCGTACTCAAAAGATTTAAGTGAAGAACAAAGAGAATTATACAAATCCATAAAGTACTATATCATACTAGAAGGGAGCATAAAGGAAAAGACAAACATTAAAGACACATATCATGTGAACAAAACAAAAACCGAGGTATACCGGTAATTGTTGAAGAATAAAGATGGGATGCCTTCCGGGGCATCCCTAAGCTTAGCTGCTTGAGTCTCCTTGAAATATTTACTTGGGGTGTCTTGGTAATCCCCAAGCTTGAACTCTTGTCTCTCTGTATTCTTCTTATATCGATACCTCCTCGATCTTCGAACACTTCATTCACACAAAACTTAACAAAACCCTCGTGAGATCCATTAGTATAATAAAGAAAATTACTACTTTAAGTAATGTTGTGAACTCATTGAAAATTCATATTAGCATTATATCTACTATAGTACAACTTCACCATGGTTCATACCCCCCGATACAAGCCATAGATTCATCAAAGTAATAGAACAATGCATAGGAAAGAGAATATGTCAAAAGCAGGACAGTCTGTAGCAATCTGGAAACTTCGTATACTTATGTAACTCAAAAATATCTGAAAATTTAGGAAAAAATAAAAAAAATCATAGGAGTACTATGTAAAATTTTCAGAAACTTTTGACGTTCCAGAAAAAAATGTAAGTTCACGCAGTACAGCCAAAGTTTCTGCTTTTGCACTGCACACACCAAACAAGCAATCTAATCATCCTAAAAGTAAAATTTGGCACATTATTTTTATAATATAATGGATATATAAAAGGTGATAGTTATTTTACATAATCTTCCATGAAAAATTCTACATTGTTTCCATGAGCATGAACACAAGTGTTCAAGGTCGACCCTCACTTCTCCAATGCACAACCTTCCAATCACTTCTCTTTTTGAAAAACTTCTTAGGCAAAACAGGCAAGTAAATATTTTTGTATTTTTCATTTTTTTATATTTTTTGTTTGTTTCACCCACAACTAAAGAAATCAAAAAGGGAAAACAAAATCTATATAGTGAAGAAAGCAAACAAGCACACACGAGAATATCAACCCCATGCTATTGCTCCCCGGCAACGGCGCCAGAAAAGAGCTTGATAATCCCCAAGTGCAAGGAATCAACGTAGCAATTTCCAAAGGTGGAAGTGATAAGTATGGAGTGTTGAACCCACAAGGAGCTAAAGGTAAGATCAATATTCTCTTAAGTCCTATCTGCCACCGATACGACTCTACGTACACCGAACGTTTGCTTCCATCTAGAAACGAGAAATAAAACTACGTTGTGGGCATGAAGAGGATAGCTTTGCATGATAACGGAGAACTAAAATATAAAAATATGTGATGTTATCATAATATTACAATATATTACAAATAGCGAGTGTGGAATAATGATGGGTCGGTGTGCGGAATTATCCTAGGCAATTGTTAACAAGATTGGAAATCATTATTGCAATTTTATATGAGGGAGAGGCATAAGCTAACATACATTCTCTACTTGGATCATTTGCACTTATGATTGGAAATCTAGCAAGCATCCGCAACTACTAAAGATCATTAAGGTAAAACCCAACCATAGCATTAAAGCATCAAGTCCCCTTTATCCCATATGTAACAACCCCCTTACTCGGGTTTATGCTTTTGTCACTCAAGCAACCCACTATAAGCGAATCATGAACGTATTGCAACACACTATAGCGAGAATCCTTCACGTGTGTGCGGCACGGAAAGCACCATAGGACAAGACCAAAATAAACATACAACTCAAACCAATCTAGATCATCAATAGACCCAAAGGACAAAAGTAATCTACTCAAAACATCATAGGATGGCAACACATCATTGGATCATAATATGTAGCATAAAGCACCATGTTCAACTAGGTGATTACAGCGGGGTGCGGGAGAGTGGACCGCTAAAAGAAGATGAGGATGGTGATGAAGAAGGTGATGTTGATGAATAATATCACCGCGGCGATGGTTCCCCGATGGCACTCCAGCACCACCGGGAGAGAGGGGGAGAGGTTCTCCCCCTTGTGCTTCTTCCTCCATGGCCTCCCCCCTCCGCGGGGAGAGGTTCTCCCTCTGGTCATTGGCCTCCATGGCGTTGATGGCCCCTCTGGGATGATGAAGATGGCCTCCGGTGATGGTGACCCCCTCCGACAGGGTGCCGGAGAGGGCCAAGATTGGTTTTTCGTGGCTATGGAGGTGTGCGGCGGCGGAACTCCCGATCTAGGTTTCTTACTGTTTTTTTAGTATTTATAGGAATTTTTGACGTTAGTCCCATGTCCAGAAGGTTCCCGAGGAAGTCACAAGCCAGGGGGACGCACCCTAGGGGGGCGCCCCTGTGGCTTGTGGCTTCCTCGGCCTTCCTCTCTGGTGACTCTTCGCTCCAGTATTTTTTATATTTTCCAAAAATATTCTCCATAAATTTTCAGCTCATTCCGAGAACTTTTATTTCTTCACAAAAACAACACCACTGTAGTTCTGCTGAAAATAGCGTTAGTCCGGGTTAGTTCTAATAAAATCATACCAAAATCAAATAGAATTATTGTAAACATGGCATGAATACTTCATAAATTATAGATACGTTGGAGACGTATTAATCTTCGTGGAGTGGGATAGCAAATATAGGGATATTGTCCTTCTAGCTGTCCAACAGCTTGTCTCCCACTTCTACTTCACGGGATCTCCGATCACATAGAGTGGGTTACCACTATGGACAACTCATACGGTGGGTCTTAAAGCCATCTCCATCGATGCATTTTCTATCACATTACACGATAAACCCTTTGTGAAGGGATCCGCCAAGTTTTTAGACATTTGGATATAATCCAGCGCAATAACTCCGGAGTTGTTCATTTTTCTAACAGATTTCAATCTCCTCTTCACATGCCTTTAGGACTTCATATTATCCTTAGAACTTTTTATCTTTATGATCATAGTTTGATTATCACAGTTCATCAGGATGGTGGGTATTTGTTTTTCAACCATAGGCAAGTCCATCAAGGGCTGACGAAGCCAAACGGCTTCAACAGTGGTTGTGTCTAATGCTGTGAGTTCTGCTTCCATAGTTGACCTCTTGAAGATGGTCTGCTTGCAAGACTTCCAGGAAACAACACCACCACCGAGTGTAAAAACATAACCACTTGTGGCTTTAATCTCATCAGCATCAGATATCCAGTTTGAGTCACTATAACCCTCTAGTACCCTCGGGTACCCGGTGTAGTGAATCCCATAGCTCTTAGTGCCTTTCAAATAGCGCATTACTCTCTCAAGCGCATGACAATGATCTTCTCCTGGTTTTGATACAATCCGGCTTAGTTTGCTCACTGCAAACGAGATGTCAGGCCTCGTGGCACTCTCCAAATACATAAGTGAGCCAATAATTTGAGAATACCTCAGTTGATCTCTGGCAATCCGTTGATTCTTTCGAAGCAACACACTAGTATCATATGGAGTTGGAGAGGGCTTGCAGATGCTATACCCAAAACGACTCATGACCTTTTCCACATAGTGAGATTGAAGCAGTGTAATCCCACCATTCTCATCTCTCAGCAGCTTGATGTTTAGTATAACATCAGCTACCCCAAGATCCCTCATCTCAAAACAGTGAGATAAGAAATCCTTAACCTCCTTGATTAAATCAAGGTTGGTTCCACAGATCAGTATGTCATTGACATACAGACAGAGAATAACTCCTTCGCCCCCATCATGGCGATAGTACACACACTTGTCAGCTTCGTTTACAATAAAGCCTGTAGTTGTTAATGTTCTTTCGAACTTCTCATGCCATTGCTTAGGAGCTTGTTTAAGGCCATATAAAGACTTCAATAACCTGCACACCTTTCCTTCATGACCAGGTACTACATAACCATCGGGTTGATCCATGTAAAATTCCTCGTCCAACTCTCCATTAAGGAAAGCCGTCTTAACATCCATTTGACGAATAAGAAGACCGTGTGAAGCAGCCAGCGATAGTAGCACCCGAATGGTGTTCAGTCTAGACACAAGTGAGTAAGTATCAAATAAGTCTTCACCTTCTTTCTGGGTATAACCCTTGGCCACAAGCCTTGCCTTGTACTTTTCAATTGTACCATTAGGTCTAAGCTTTTTCTTGAACACCCACTTACATCCTACGGGTTTGCACCCATAACGATGATCAGTGACTTCCCAGGTTCTATTAGCTAAGATGGAATCCATCTCACTACGGACAACTTCCTTCTAGTTGTCCACATCAGAAGATGCATAGGCGTCTGAAAGAGTCCTGGGTGTGTCATCCATGATGTACACAACAAAATCATCACCAAAATACTTTGCAGTCCTTCGTCTCTTATTCCTAATAGGAGTTGCATTGTCATCCTCCTCAGGATTCTCAACGTGTTCCATCACAATGGTGGGTTCAGGAATTATAGAAAATTCATGAGTAGATAGAGTAGGTATCTCCTTATTTGATGAGTTAGACATATCCTTCATAGGAAATATGACCTCAAATAAAGTCACATCATTCGACTCCATAATTGTACCAACATGCATGTCGGGTACCTAAGATTTTATTATCAACAATCGATAGCCAATGCTATGAAAATCATAGCCCAGAAGAACACAATCCACAGTTTTTAGTCCAAGCTTGCGCTTCTTGGGAATTGGTATATTGACTTTCGCCAAACAACCCCAAGTACGTAGATAAGAGAGTTTCAGGATTTTCCTTTCCCATTCCTCAAATGGATTAATGGTTTTATGCTTTTTGGGAACTCGGTTTAGGGCATGACATGCAATTATTAGCGCCTCCCCCACCATGCCTTGGAGAGACCCAATGTGTCTAACATGGCGTTAACCAAATCAGTTAGAGTACGGTTCATTCTTTCGGCTACCCCATTTGAATGAGGTGAATAGGGAGGCGTCCTCTCATGGATTATACCATGTTCTGCACACAATGAATCAAATTCATTAGAAAAATACTCTCCACCACGATCAGACCTAAGCCGTTTAATTTTTTGATCAAGTTGGTTCTCTGCTTCAGCTTTATAGTTTTTGAAGAAGTTTAAAGCCTCATCTTTTGATTTCAGAATATACACCTAGCAATATCTAGTGGATTCTTCAATCAACATCATGAAATATTTCTTTCCACCTTTTGTCAACACGTCATTCATCTCACACAGATGAGAATGGATAAGCTCTAGTGGCACGAAGTCTCTCGCCTGTGCAGTCTTATGGGACTAGCGAGGTTTCTTAGCTTGCACACACTTGGCACTTGGAGCCTTTGACAGTAGTGAATTTCGGAATTAAACTCATATTGGCTAGTCGCGTCATGCAACCAAAGTTAATATGACAAAGTTGCGAATGCCAAATATCAGACTCATTGTCATGGCAAACATTATTAATAACTTTAGTGCAAATATCTGACAAATACAGGCGGAACAAGCCTCCAAACTCATAGCCTTTTCCAAAAAATTGTCCTTACTCTGAAATAACAACTTTATTGGACTCGAAGACCAACTTAAAACCATCTCGACACAAACGGGAACCACTGACGAGATATTTATTGATGGAGGGCACATGATGAATGTTCTTCAGGCGCACGATCTTCCCCAAAGGAAACTTCACATCAACCGTACCGACCCCTCGAACGATGGCATCTGATCCGTTCCCCATTAGCATGGGAGATGTCCTTGTGACCTGATAAGATGAAAACATAGAGGCATCAGCACAAACATGTACATTGGCATCAGTGTCAATTAACCAATCTGGAGAATGACATACTGAAAGAATGGTAGGAAAAATACCGTACCTAGAATCCTTCATATCAATATCACTGATGACAAGATTAGCAGACTTGCCGCTCTTCTCATGTTCGTTCTCCTCATAGCGGTTAGGACATCTCGGATCCTAGTGATTAGGATCACCGCAAACATGGCATAGTCCCTTCCCCTTCTTATGCGAATTCTTCTTGAAGTTGGTAGATTGTGATGGCTTGTTCTTAACAACAAACTTGCATTTGCCCTGAGATTTGTTCATATTGTGTTTGGCGCTTGTTGAGATGGAAGTTCTTCTTATGCACCACGAGGGCACTAGAAGCTCCCTCAACAGCTCGAGCATGTGTGTCTTTTCCTCTTGCCTTCTCTTCAACATCAAGAGCTCCAATGAGATCCGAAACAGAAAGCTTTTGTCTCTTGTGTTTCAGAGAAGTAGCAAAGTTGTTCCACAAAGGTGGAAGCTTGGCAATGATGCCCCCAGCCACAATCTTGTTCGGCAACACACACTTGAATTACTCAAGCCGTTGGTGAGAGACTGTATCTCATGAGCTTGTTGAACAATAGAGCGCTCATGAGTCATCTTGTAGCCATAGAATTGCTCCATGATGTACAACTCACTGCCAGTGTCCGAGGCTCAAAACTTGGCCTCGAGCGCAGCCCACATGTACTTGCCGTTGTCAAACAACATATACAGATCCACAATGGAATCGTCAAAAACATTCAGAAGGGCGCCCTTGAAGAGGGTATCGATCTTCTCAAAAGCTTCCTCTTGTGCAGGATTAAGATCGCCCTTGGGCTTACCCTTGGTAGCATCATAGCAATACATGGTCTGAAACCAATAGACTACACTCGTGCACCGCCTCTTATATTGCACCCCCTTGAGGGTGGGCGGCTTCACATGCGCAGCAAAACCACTTGGAGTAAATTGCCTATAATCAGGTTTTTGGATTATTGAGTATATGAGAAAATAACTACAATATTTAATCCGAATAAGCAGAAAATAAATCATGACAGCAAGAGAATAGATTAAACTAATCATGCAGACTAGCATCGTAAACGAGTAGATCGAATCTATGGCACAAACTAGACACATAAATTCTTGAATGATCTCTAATAGAGAAGACAAGATTGCATACGGTGCAGCGGGAGTAGAACCGCCAGCGTTGATGTTTTCGTCCATGTCGTTGAGGAAGAGGTTTCCGAGATCGGGAAAGAATTCGTCATCGAGGAAGTCTTCACTGCCAGCAGTTGCGCGAGTGCGCTCCCCAAAAACCTGATCGCCACTCTCCCGTACAGGATCACGAGAGGCGGGGTTCCGGAGGCCTGCCGTCCCTTCTCATGGTGCACACTGGAAGGAGGGATGGAGAAGACTTGTATGGCAGTGCAATGATCTGGAACCGTGCGAAACCATATGTTGCGACGACGGCTAGGGTTGGTAGGGATCTCGCGTATATATACGCGAAAGGGTAGAGAGACGTGGACTGGTCCCACGTTCGAGTCGGTTACAGCCCACGATCCGACGTCTCAGATCGTGGCGCGTCTGTTAAGGACTCTGAAAAAAATAAGCGCGTAGGTATGAGCTAGGCTCGGCTCAATCCCGCAACCAACGGTGTGTCGTGATGAGGCGTGGAGTGGCGAGGCGAGCGAGGAGGAGGAATGTGCGAGGGCCTCTTCTCTTCGCATTCTGTTACAAGTGCTAGAAGAGCTCACCTTATAAAGAGGTGTTTCTCTCCCTCCACTAGCGTGTTGGGACTAAACTTTAGTCACACCCACACCACACCAACAGCCAACACACATGAGCCTTGAGAGTTTAAGATTTTTGGATGGGCTTTGGGCCAAAGGCCTCTTAGCAAAAATCCAACAATCCCTCACAAAGTCTCATTGGCACATCTCATCATTTCTTAGTTCCAAAACCTTGTTTATATACCGGTTCTTGATGGAGACTATTAAGTTGAACTTCCATTTAGAAATTTATACTACACTAGATCACAACTTGAATAGTGGACTATGCCTTTGAATTGAAAGAATTGAGGCTCCCTTGTATTTTTATATGTTCCTAGAGAACTAGAATTGAAAGATGTTGGTAGCAAAATTGCGGACTGGGTCCGTGATCTGAGGATTGTCCTCATTGCTGCACAGAAGGCTTATGTCCTTAATGCACCGCTCGGTGCGCCACCCCATCTAGCGTCGTCTGTAGATGTTGTGAACCTCTGACAGGCACGTTTCGATGACTACTTGATAGTTTAGTGCGTCATGCATTACGGCTTAGAATTGAGGCTCCGAAACGTTTTGAACGTCACGGAACATATGAGATGTTCTAGGAGCTGAGATTGTGATCTCAGGCTCGTGCCCGTGTTGCGAGATATGAGATCTCCAACAAGATTCTTTGCCTGTAAGATGAAGGAGAATAGCTCAACCGTTGAGCATGTACTCAGATTGTCTGGGTACTACAATCGCTTGAATCAAGTGGGAGTTGATCTTCCAGATAAGATAGTGATTGATATAGTTCTCCAAGTCACTGTCACTGAGCTACTAGAACTTGGTGATTAACTATAAAATGCCAGGGAAAGAAATGTTGATCCCTGAGCTGTTCGCGATGTTTGACACCGCGAAGGTAGAAATCAAGAAGGAGCGTCAAGTGTTGATGGTTAATCAAACCACTAGTTTCGAGAAGGGCAAGAGCAAGGAGGGAAACTTCATGGATAGCAAGTCAGTTGCTGCTCCAGTGAAGCAACCCAAAGTTGAACTCAAACCCGAGACTAAGTGCTTCTGTTATGAGGTGAGCGGTCGCTGAAGCGGAACAACCCTAGATACTTGGTAGATAAGAAGGCTGGCAACATTGACAGAAGTATATTTGATATACGAGTTATTGATGTGTACCTTGCTAGAACTCCTAGTAGCACCTGGGTATTGGATACCGGTTCGGTTGCCAAATGTTAGTAACTCGAAATAAAAGCTACGGAATAAACGGAGAACTAGCTAAGGGTGAGGTGACGATGTGTGTTAGAAATGTTTCCAAGGTTGATGTGATCAACATCGCACGCTCTCTCTACCTTCAGGATTAGTGACGAACCTAAATAAATGTTATTTGGTGTTTTGCGTTGAGCATGAACATGATTAGATCATGTTTATTGCAATACGATTATTCATTTAAGTCAGAGAATAATGGTTATTCTGTTTACATGAATAATACCTTCAATGGTCATGCACCCAGTGAGAATGGTTTGTTGAAATCTTGATCGTAGTAATACACATGTTCATAACATTGATGTCAAAAGATACAAAGTTAAATAATGATAGTACCACATACTTGTGGCACTGCCGCAAAATGTCATATTGGTATAAAGCGCATGAAGAAACTCCATGGTGATGGATATTTGGACTCATTCGATTTCGAATCGGTCGAGACATGCGAACCATGCCTCTTGGGCAAGATGACTAAAGGACCCCGTTGGATGGAGCGGGGAAGTGATTCATTGGAAATGATACATGTTGATGTATGCAATCTAGTGAGTCTTGTAGCGTGCAGTGGATATCATTATTTTCTTACCTTCACTGATGATTTGAGTAGATATAGTGTATATTTACTTAATGAAACACAAGTCTGAATCGTTTGAAAGGTTCAAGCAAATTCAGAGTGAAGTTTAAAGATCATCGTGACAAGAAGATAAAAAGGACTACGATATGATCGTGGAGGTGAATATCTGAGTCACGAGTTTGGCATACAACTTAAGACAATGTGAAAGTTGTTTCACAACTAAACGCCACCTGGAACACCATAGTGTGATGGTGTGTCCGAACATCATAGTTATGCTCTATTGGACATGGTGTGTGCTATGATGTCTCTTATCGTTTTACTACTATAATTTTGGGGTTATGCATTAGAGACAACTACATTCACTTTAAATAGGGCACCATCTAAATCCGTTGAGATGACACCATGTGAATTATGGTTTGATAGAAACCTAAGCTATCATTTCTTAATACTTGGGGCTGCGACACTTGTGTGGAAAATGTTTTCACCTAATGAGGTCGAACCCAAGGCGGACAAATGCATCTTCATAGAATACCCTAAGATCAGTTGGGTGAACCTTCAATCTTAGATCCTAGTGCAAAGTGTTTGTTGCTTAAACGGATCCTTTCTCGAGAAAATGTTTCTCTCGAAAGAATTGAGTGGGAGGAAGATAGAACTTGATGAGGTTGTTAAACCTTTGTTCAACCAGAGAGTAGCGCAGCGCAGAAAGATGTTTCTGTGAAGCCTACGTTAGTTGAAGAGGAAGTTAATGATCATGATCATGAAACTTCAGGATCAAGTTACTATCGAACTTCGTAGGTCGACAAGGATGTGTACTGCTCCTAAGCGGTACGACAACCCTGTCTTGGAGGTCATGTTGTTGGACAACGATGAACCTATGAGCTATGGAGAAGTGATGATGGGCCCGGATTCCGACAAATGGTTGGAGGCCATGAAATCCGAGATAGGATCCATGTATGAAAACCAAGTGTAGACTTTGGTAGACTTGCTCGTTGGACGGCAGGTCATTAAGTACAAATGGATCTTTAAAATGAAGACAGACACTGATGGTGAATGTCACTATTTGTAAAGCTCGACTTGTTGCAAAGATGTTTGTGACAAGTTCAAGGAGTTGACTACGATGAGACTTTCTCACTCGTAGTGGTGCTAAAGTCTGTTGGAATTATGTTAGCAGTTGTTGTGTTTTCAATTATGAAATCTGGCAGATGGATGTCAAAACATCGTTTCCTTAACGGTTTACTTGAGGAAAGGTTGTATGTGATACAACCAGAAGGTTTTCTTAGGCCTAAGGATGCTAAAAGGTGTGCAAGCTTCGGTGATCCTTCCATGGACTGAAGCAAGCATCTCGGAGTTGGAATATACGCTTTGATGAGGTGATCAAAGTTTTGATGTTTATACAAAGTTTACGAGAAACTTGTATTTGCAATAAAGTGAGTGGGAGCACTATAGAATTTCTGATAAGTATATGTGGATGACATATTGTTGATCAGAAATAATGTAGAGTTTCTGGAAAGCATAAAACGGTTATTTGGAAAGTGATTTTCAAAGGAAGACCTTGATAAAGCTACCTAATTGTTGAGCATCAAAATCTATAGAGATAGATCAAGATGCTTGATGAGACTTTCAATGAGTGCATACCTTCACAAGATTTTGAAAGAGTTCAAAATGGATCAGCCAGAGAAATAGTTCTCGTCTGATTTCTAAGGTGTGAAGTTGAGTGAGACTCAAAGCTCGACAACGGCAGAAGAAAGAGAAAGGATGAACGTCGTCCCCTATGCCTTAGCCATAGGCTCTATATTATGCCATGATGTGTACCGCACCTATGTGTGCCTTGCCATGAGTCTGTCAAGGGGTACAAGAGTGGTCCAAGAGTGGATCACTGGACAGCGGTCGGAATTATCCTTAGTAACCAGAGGACTAAGGAAATGTTTCTTGATTATGGAGGTGATAAAGAGTTCGTCGTAAAGAGTTACGTCGATGCAAGCTTTAACACCTATCCGGATGACTAGTAGTAGCAATCTGGATACGTATAGTGGAGCAGCCATTTGGAAATAGTACCAAGTGGAGTGTGGTAGCAGTGTTGACGGTTTGACATAGAGATTTGCAAAGTACACACGGATCTGAATATCGCAGACCCGTTGACTATAAGACCTCTCTCACATGCAAAGCATGATCGAGCCCCAGAACTCATTGGGTGTTAGATTCATAACAATGCGAATCACATGGTGATGTGAACTAGATTATTGACTCTAGTGCAAGTGGGAGACTGTTGGAAATATGCCCTAGAGGCAATAATCAATTAGTTATTATCATATTTCCTTGTTCATGATAATCGTTTATTATCCATGCTATAATTGTATTGATCGGAGACTTAAATGCATGTGTGGATACATAGACAAAACCATGTCCCTAGTATGCCTCTAATGGACTAGCTCGTTGATCAAAGGATGGTTAAGGTTTCCTAGCCATGGACATGAGATGTCATTTGATAACGGGATCACATCATTAGGAGAATGATGTGATGGATAAGACCCACACTACAAACATAGCATATGATCGTGTTAGTTTATTGCTACTGTTTTCTGCATGTCAAGTATATGTTCCTATGACCATGAGATCATGCAACTCACGGATATCGGAGGAGTGCCTTGTGTGTATCAAACGTCGCAACGTAACTGGGTGACTATAAAGGTGCTCTATAGGTATCTCCGATGGTGTCTGTTGAGTTGGCATGGATCGAGACTGGGATTTGTTACTCCGTGTAACGGAGAGGTATCTCGGGGCCCACTCGGTAATGCAACATCACAATAAGCCTTGCAAGCAATGTGACTAATTGTTAGTTGCGGGATCTTGTATTACGGAATGAGTAAAGAGACTTGCCGGTAACGAGGTTGAACTAGGTATGGAGATACCGACGATCGAATCTCGGGCAAGTAACATACTGAAGAACAAAGGGAACGTTATACGGGATTAACTGAATCCTTGACATAGAGGTTCGACCGATAAAGATCTTCGTAGAATATGTAGGAACCAATGTGGACGTCCAGGTCCCGCCATTGGTTATTGACTGTAGAGGTGTCTCGGTCATGTCTACATAGTTCTCGAACCCGCAGGGTCTGCACACTTAAGGTTCGGTGACGTTTCGGTAGTGTAGAGTTATGTATGGTGGTGACCGAAGGTTGTTCGGAGTCCCGGATGAGATCCCGGACGTCACGAGGAGCTCCGGAATGGTCCGGAGGTAAAGATTCATATATAGGAAGTCCCAGTTTTCGGAATGGTGGAGATCGTCATCAAGCTGCACGTGTGCTGAACGCGGAGGTGCCGTCCGTTCGGCGCTAGATCGGAAGGACCGTGATCGAGATCGCGAGACGGTTCGTGATGAGATCGCGGAACGGATCGTGATGAGTTCGCGGGACATATCGTGATCAAGATCGTGAGACGGATCGTGATGAGATCGCGGGACGGATCGTGATGAGTTCACGGGACGGATCGTGATTGGATCGCGGGACAGATCGTGATGAGATCGCGGGACGCTCGGCGATTTGGATCGCAAAGATGTTCGACTACACCAACTGCGTTTCTTAACGCTTCCCGCTTAGCGATCTACAAGGGTATGTAGATCCACTCTCCCTCTCGTAGATGCTCATCACCATGGATAGGTTTGCGTGTGCGTAGGAAATTTTTTGTTTCCCATGCGACGTTCCCCAACATGTCATCCACGAGGTACACAATGAAATCATCACCAAAAGACTTTGCAGTACTTCGTCTCTTACTCCTTATATGAGTTTCATTGTCATCCTCCTCAGGATTCTCAACAAGTTCCATCGCAATGGTGGGTTCAGGAATTATAGAAAATTCCTGAGTAGATAGAGTAGGTATCTCCTGATTTGATGAGTTAGACATATCCTTCATAGGAAATATGTCCTCAAAGAAAGTCACATCATTCGACTCCATAATCGTACAAACATGCATGTCGGGTACCTCAGATTTTATTATCAAAAATCTGTAGCCAATGCTATGAAAAGCATAACCCAGAAGAACATAATCCATGTTTTTTGGTCCAAGCTTGCGCTTCTTGAGAATTGATATATTGACTTTCGCCAAACAACCCTAAGTATGCAGATAAGAGAGTTTCAGCCTTTTCCTTTCCCATCCTCGAATGGAGTAATGGTTTTATGCTTTGTGAGAACTCGGTTTAGGACACGACATGTAGTCATTAGCGCCTCCCCCCACCATGCCTTGTAGAGACCCGATGTGTCTAACATGGTGTTAACCAAATCTGTTAGAGTACAGTTCTTTCTTTTGGCTACACCCATTTGATAGCCTCCAACTAGCCCCTCGGCCTATAAGAGCGTCCCCTGGAAAAACCCTAGACGGCTCTTGATCGATCCCCTCACTTTCCCCGTCAAACCGCCTGCTCGTCGGCTCGAAATCGAGCTTGGAATCTCGCGCGGTGACCTCACACGTCCTCACCATTGCCGCGGCCAACGCGCTCCCGGGCACCTGTGAATCCGTCTAGGAGGACCACCACCCTCAGCTTCGTCTTCACCAAGCAACGAATCTAACTAGGACGTCTCGTGCACTCGCCATCATGCTCGTCCTCGTTGCATACATCGTCCTTGTTCTTTGTCGTTGTGTTGCTCTGGTCCACCCCGGGCCTCCTCGAGATCTCCTTAGGAATCCCAATGAGACACCCCCCCGCCCCTTGCGCCCTTGATCCGTCGTTGTTTAGCCGCTCCCTACGCCCAAGCGCCGCTACCCGCACCACGCCATGCATGCTCCCTAGGCGCACTTGCGTGTAGCGGCATGTGCACACGCGCACGCCTACCGCATGCCCACAGACGCATGTTGCTGCTCCCCCCATGTGAGCCTTCCTGGCCATGGCTGTCGTGCGGTCATGTGCGTGGGTGCCCAGCCATGAGGCACGACCTCTAGCCGGCCTGTCAAATTAGGGTAGGATTAGCATTTGGTTAGTTTAGTATTTATTTGTTTAGCTAGGGGATAAATTATTCAGTGACATGTGGATCCCTCCTCTATATAAACTCAATTAAGGTTAAGTTTAACTGCTGGTAAAGGCCTCCGTCAATGGTAGCTGAGCCCCACCTGTCAGTTTGACTGCTGACTGGGCTGCTGACTCTCAGTGGCCCCACTTTTCAGCCTCTCTGTGCGACACCAAGATACACTTATGTGTACCTGTAGAAAATTGCTATTTAAATTTTAATTAAAATATATATAGGAAAGCCATAAATTCACTCAAAATTTGGAAAATCATATGGAATAATTCGTAACTTAGATAAAATTAATTTATATATGAAAAATGACCAGAAAAATATGAAGAATCTAAATATGCAATCCACATACTTGTTAGACCCCTCTAACATAGTGAACCTGGACATTTTGCATTAGGACCACCTCACCAAATAATACCTAGAGGTGGGAAAACATTGCTAGATGTTTTGGTTCTTTTTTTTAATGTTTAGTGATGCATTAGAGCATATAATTAACACATTTTGCCATGAGATGCATCTTTGTTGAATTTGCATGCCCATTATTTGTCGGTATCCCCCTCTCCTCTATTCTTTTGGTAGACTCAGAGACTGTCGCTGCCCCCCGAGTATGACTATGTCGCCCATGAATCGCCCTTCTCGGCGGAGCTTCCAGGCAAGCAAACATCCTTGATCATTTTTATATCACATAATCTTTCTATCTACTTCTTACATTAGAGAGTAGGAGTTCACTTGGTGTCTTTATCAATAGGTCCTATACTGCGGCATAACCTATCTTTGCTACTATTGTTGATACCATACATGTTTTCCTATATACTTAGTATAGTTATGCTAGAGTCTCATCAATGACCCTACATATTATCCATATGCCATGCTATATTATCGGGCCGTAATCCATTCAGGCGATGACCATGAATATACTATAATACTTATGATATTGTTCGGATTGGGACCTGAAGGGACATGTGGTTCCATCTAGGGAGTGGTGGGTCGGGGTTTCCGACGGCCCCGAATGATTCTTTGTGGTGGAACTGTTGGAAATATGCCCTAGAGACAATAATAAATTAGTTATTATCATATTTCCTTGTTCATGATAATTGTTTATTATCCATGCTATAATTGTATTAATCGGAGACTTAGATGCATGTGTGGATGCATAGACAAAACCATGTCCCTAGTATGCCTCTGATAGACTAGCTCATTGATCAAAGATGGTTAAGGTTTCCTAGCCATGGACATGAGATGTCATTTGATAACGGGATCACATCATTAGGAGAATGGTGTGATGGACAAGACCCAAACTACAAACGTAGCATACGATCGTGTCAGTTTATTGCTACTATTTTCTGCATGTCAAGTATATGTTCCTATGACCATGAGATGATGCAACTCACTGACACCGGAGGAGTGCATTGTGTGTATCAAATGTTGCAACATAATTGGGTGACTATAAAGGTACTCTACAGTTATCTCTGAGGGTGTCTGTTGAGTTGGCATGGATCAAGACTGGGATTTGTTACTCCGTGTGATGGAGAGGTATCTCAGGGCCCACTCGGTAATACAACATCACAACAAGCCTTGTAAGCAATGTGACTAAATGTTAGTCATGGGATCTTGTATTACGAAACGAGTAAAGAGACTTGCCGGTAACGAGGTTGAACTAGGTATGGAGATACCGACGATCTAATCTCGGGCAAGTAACATACCGAAGAACAAATGGAACATCATACGGGATTAACTGAATCCTTGACATAGAGGTTCGACCGATAAAGATCTTCATAGAATATGTAGGAACCAATATGGGCATCTAGGTCCCACTATTGGTTATTGACCATAGAGGTGTCTCGGTCATGTCTACATAGTTCTCGAACCCGCAGGGTCTGCACACTTAAGGTTTGGTGACGTTTCGGTAGTATAGAGTTATGTATGGTGGTGACCAAAGGTTGTTCGGAGTCCCCAATGAGATCCTGGACGTCACGAGGAGCTCTGGAATGGTCCGGAGGTAAAGATTGATATATAGGAAGTCCTATTTTGGTCGCCGGAAAAGTTTCGGGCTTATCGGTAGTGTATCGGGAGTGCCGGTAGTGTATCGGGAGACCATCGGGAGGGGTATTTCGACCCAAGAGGCTACATGGGCTATGGGAGAGTAAATACCAGCCCTTAGTGGGATGGTGGAAGTCCCACACAACGCCCATGCGGCTGGGAAGAAAAACCCAAAGAGAAAAAGGTGGAAAAAGGCAAAAATAAGGAGGAGTCCTAGTCCTACTAGGATTGGAGGAGGAATCCTCCAATCCCACTAGGTTCAGCTGACCCAAGGGCTGCCTCTTTGGCAGCCAAGCCTCCTCCTCCTCTCCTCCTATATATACTAGAGGATTTTAGGGTTTTGGCACAGATTTTTTTAGCCACGTGCTGCCCGTTCCTCGAGTGCCTAGTTTCTCCTCTAGATCGAATTTTTGCAGTGCTTAGGCGAAGCCCTGCCGGAATAGCTCCACCACCATCTCCAGAGTGCCCTCACGCTGCCGGAGAACTCTTTGACCTCTATGCTCCCTCTTGCTGGATCAAGAAGGTGGAGATCGTTATCAAGTTGTACGTGTGCTGAACGCGGAGGTGTCGTCCGTTCGGCACTACATCGGAAGGACCGTGATCAAGATCGTGAGACGGATCGTGATGAGTTCGCGAGACGGATCGTGATGAGTTCGCAGGATCGATTGTGACGAGATCGCGGGATGGATCGTGATGAGTTCGTGGGACGGATCGTGATTGGATCGCAGGACGGATCGTGATGAGATCGCGGGACGCTCGGCGATTTGGATCGCGAAGATATTCGACTACACCAACCACGTTTCTTAACGCTTACCGCTTAGCGATCTACAAGGGTACATAGATCCACTCTCTCTCTCGTAGATGCTCATCACCATGGATAGATCTTGCATGTGCATAGGAAAATTTTTGTTTCCCATGCAACGTTTCCCAACAGTGGCATCATGAGCTAGGTCTATGTGTAGATGAGATCTCGAGTAGAACACAAAAGTTTTGTGGGCGTTGATGCTTAGATTGCTTCCTCCCTTGGTCGGATTTTGGTTCAGCGGTATTGTGAGATGAAGCGGCCCGGACCAACATTACTCGTACGCTTATGAGAGACTGGTTCCCTCGACCGCAACTTGTTGCATAGATGGCTTGCGGGTGCCAGTTTCTCTCACTTTACTTGGATCGGATTCGACAAAGGCAGTCCTTGAGAAGGTTGAAAAGCAACTAGTGTATCACCGTTGTGGTTTTTGCGTAGATGAGAATTGTTCTTGCTAGATACCCGTAGCAGCCACGTAAAACATGCAACAACAATTAGAGGACGTCTAACTTGTTTTTGTAGGGTATGTTGTGATATGATATGGCCAATTACATGATGTGATATATGTGATGTATGAGATGATCATGTGATGTATAGATAATCACGACTTGCATGTAGATGAGTACGGAAACCGACAGGAGCCATAGGGTTGTCTTTAATTATTGTATGACCTGCGTGTCAATCATTAAGCGCTATGTAATGCTTTACTTTATCACTAAACGGTAGCAATAGTAGAAGAAGCATGTTGGGCGCGACAACCCCGATGGCGACACGTTGATGGAGATCAAGATGATGGAGATCATGGTGTCTTGCCGGTGACGATGGAGATCATGCCGGTGCTTTCAAGATGGAGATCAAAAGCACAAGTTCATGGCCATATCATGTCACTTATGATTTGCATGTGATGTTAATCGTTTTATGCACCTTGTTTTGCTTAGGACGACGGTAGCATTATAAGGTGATCCCTCACTTAAATTTCAAGATGAATTGTGTTCTCCCCGAGTGTGCACCGTTGCGAAAGTTCATCGTGTTGAGACACCACGTGATGATCGGGTGTGATAGACTCTACGTTCACATACAACGGGTGCAAGTCAGTGTTGCACATGCAAAACACTCGGGTTAAACTTGACGAGCCTAGCATGTGCAGACATAGCCTCAGAACACAAGAGACTGAAAGGTCGAACATGAGTCATATAGTAGATATGATCAACATGATGATGTTCACCATTGAAACCACCTCAACTCACGTGATGATCGGACTTGAGTTGGTGAATTTGGATCATGTATCACTCGAATGACTGGAGGGATGTCAATTTGAGTGGGAGTTCTTAATTAATATGATTAATTGAACTCATTATCATGAACATAGTCAGTAGTGTCTTTGCAAACTGTGTTGTAGATTACTAGCTCACGCTGTAGCTCCCTTGAATTTTTATATGTTCCTAGAGAAATAGAGTTGAAAGATGATGGTAGCAACATTGCGGACAGGCTCCGTGATCTGAGGATTGTCCTCATTGCTGCACAGAAGGCTTATGTCCTTAATGCACCGCTCGGTGCGCCAACCCCTCTAGCGTAGTTTGTAGATGTTATGAACATCTGACACGCACGTTCTGATAACTACTTGATAGTTTAGTGTGTCATGCATTACAGCTTAGAATTGAGGCTCCGAAACGTTTTGAATGTCATGGAACATATGAGATGTTCTAAGAGCTGAAATTAGGATCTCAGGCTCGTGCCCGTGTTGTGAGATATGAGATCTCCAACAAGATTCTTTGCCTGTAAGATGAAGAAGAATAGCTCAATCGTTGAGCATGTGCTCAGATTGTCTGAGTGCTACAATCGCTTGAATCGAGTGGGAGTTGATCTTCTAGATAAGATATTGATTGATATTGTTCTCCAAGTCACTGTCACTAAGCTGCTAGAGCTTGGTGATGAACTATAAACACCAGGGATAGAAATAATGATCCCTGAGCTGTTCGCGATGTTTGACACCGCGAAGGTAGAAATCAAGAAGGAGCATCAAGTGTTGATGGTTAGTAAAACCACTAGTTTCGAGAAGGGCAAGGGCAAGGAGGGAAACTTCATGGATAGCAAGTCAGTTGCTGCTCCGGTGAAGCAACCCAAAGTTGAACCCAAACCCGAGACTAAGTGCTTCGATTATGACGAGAGTGGTCGCTAAAGCGGAACAACCCTAGATACTTGGTAGATAAGAAGGCTGGCAAAGTCGACAAAAGTATATTTGATATACGTGTTATTGATGTGTACCTTGCTAGTACTCCTAGTAGTACCTAGGTATTGGATACTAGTTCGGTTGCTAAATGTTAGTAACTCGAAGTAAAAGATACGGAATAAACGGATACTAGCTAAGTGTGAGGTGACGATGTGTGTTGGAAATGTTTCCAAGGTTGATGTGATCAACATCGCACGCTCTCTCTACGTTCGAGATTAGTGACGAACCTAAATAAATGTTATTTGGTGTTTTTGCGTTGAGCATGAACGTGATTAGATCATGTTCGTTGCAACATGGCTATTCATTTAAGTTAGAGAATAATGGTTATTCTATTTACATGAATAATACCTTCAATGGTCATGCACCCAGTAAGAATGGTTTGTTGAAACTTGATCGTAGTAATACACATGTTCATAACATTGATGCCAAAAAGATACAAAGTTAATAATAATAGTACCACATACTTGTGGCACTGCCGCTAAATGTCATATTGGTATAAAACGCATGAAGAAACTCCATGCTGATGGATCTTTGGACTCATTCGATTTCAAATCGGTTGAGACATGTGAACCATGCCTCTTGGTCAAGATGACTAAGGACCCCGTTTTCTGTTTTGATGAAGCGGGCAAGTGATTTATTGGAAATGATACATGTTGATGTGTGCAATCCAATGAGTCTTATAGCGTGCGGTGGATATCGTTATTTTCTTACCTTCACTGATGATTTGAGTAGATATAGTGTATATTTGCTTAATGAAACACAAGTCTGAATCGTTTGAAAGGTTCAAGCAAATTCAGAGTGAAGTTTAAGATCATCGTGACAAGAAGATAAGAATGTTTACGATATGATCGTCGAGATGAATATCTGAGTTGCGAGTTTGGCAAACAACTTTAGACAATGTGAAAATTGTTTCACAACTCACGCCACCTAGAACACCATAGTGTGATGGTGTGTTTGAACGTCATAGTCGTGCTCTATTGGATATGGTGCATGCTATGATGTCTCTTATCGTTTGGTTACTATAATTTTGGGGTTATGCATTAGAGACAACTATATTCACTTTAAATAGGGCACCATCTAAATCCGTTGAAATGACACCGTGTGAATTATGGTTTGATAGAAACCTAAGCTGTCATTTCTTAATGTTTGGGGCTGCGACGCTTGTGTGGAAAATGTTTTCACCTAATAAGCTCGAACCCAAAGCGGACAAATGCATCTTCATAGAATACCCTAAGAACAGTTGGGTGAACCTTCTATCTCAGATCCAAGCATAAAATGTTTGTTGCTTAAACTGGGTCCTTTCTCGAGAAAGAGTTTCTCTCGAAAGAATTGAGTGGGAGGAAGATAGAACTTGATGAGATTGTTGAACCTTTGTTCAACCAGAGAGTAGCGCAGCACAGGAAGATGTTTCTGTGAAGCCTACGTTAGTTGAAGAGGAAGTTAATGATGATGATCATGAAGCTTCGGATCAAGTTACTATCGAACCTCGTAGGTCGACAAGGACATGTACTGCACCTGAGCGGTACGACAACATTGTCTTGGAGGTCACTTTGTTGGACAACGATGAACCTATGAGCTATGGAGAAGCGATGATGGGCCCGGATTCCGTCAAATGGATAGAGGCCATGAAATCCGAGAAAGGATCCATATATAAAAACCAAGTATAGACTTTGGTAGACTTGCTCGTTGGACGGCAGGTCATTGAAGTACAAATGGATCTTTAAAATGAAGACAGACGCTGATGGTGAATGTCACCATTTATAAAGCTCGACTTGTCGCAAAGAAGTTTCCGCCAAGTTCAAGGAGTTGACTGTGATGAGGCTTTCTCACTCATAGCGATGCTAAAGTCTGTTGAAATTATGTTAGAAGTTGCTGCATTTTTCAATTATGAAATCTAGCAAATGGATACCAAAACATTGTTTCCTTCCTTAAGGAAAGGTTGTATGAGATACAACCAGAAGGTTTTGTCAGTCCTAAGGATGCTAAAAGGTGTGCAAGCTTCAGTGAACCTTCTATGAACTGAAGCAAGCATCTCGGAGTTGGAATATACACTTTGATAAGGTGATCAAAGTTTTGTCTATACAAAGTTTATGAGAAACTTGTATTTGCAATAAAGTGAGTGGGAGCACTATAGGTTTTCTGATAAGTATATGTGGATGACATATTGCTATTCGGAAATGATGTAGAATTTCTGGAAAGCATAAATGGTTGTTTGAAAAGAGTTTTTCAAAGGAAGACCTGGATAAAGCTACCTAATTGTTGAACATCAAGATCTATAGAGATAGATCAAGATGCTAGATGAGACTTAATGAGTACATACCTTGACAAGATTTTGAAAGAGTTCAAAATGGATCAGTCAGAGAAAGAGTTCTCGCCTGATTTGTAAGGTGTGAAGTTGAGTGAGACTCAAAGCTCGACACAGCAGAAGAAAGAGAAAGGATGAACGTCGTCCCCTATGCCTTAGCCATAGGCTCTATATTATGCCATGCTGTGTACCACACCTGGTGTGTGCCTTGCCATGAGTCAGTCAAGGGGTACAAAAGTGATCCAGGAGTGGATCACTGGACAACGGTAAAGATTATCCTTAGTGACTAAAACACTAAGGAGATGTTTCTCGATTATGGAGGTGATAAAGAGTTCATCGTAAAGAGTTACATCGATGCAAGCTTTAACACCAATCCGGATGACTCGTAGTAGCAATCTGGAAACGTATAGTGGAGCAGCCATTTGGAATAGTATCAAGTGGAGTGTGGTAGCAGTGTTTACGGTTTGACATAGAGATTTGCAAAGTACACTCGGATCTAAATATCACAGACCCGTTGACTATAAGACCTCTCTCACATGCAAAGCATGATCGAGCCCCAGAACTCATTGGGTGTTAGATTCATAAGAATGCGTATCACATGGTGATGTGAACTAGCTTATTGACTCTAGTGCAAGTGGGAGACTGTTGGAAATATGCCCTAGAGGCAATAATAAATTAGTTATTATCATATTTCCTTGTTCATGATAATTGTTTATTATCCATGCTATAATTGTATTGATCGGAGACTTAGATGCATGTGTGGATACATAGACAAAACCATGTCCCTAGTATGCCTCTAATAGACTAGCTCGCTGATCAAAGATGGTTAAGGTTTTCTAGCCATGGACATGAGATGTCATTTGATAACGGGATCACATCATTAGGAGAATGGTGTGATGGACAAGACCCAAACTACAAACGTAGCATATGATCGTGTCAGTTTATTGCTATTGTTTTCTGCATGTCAAGTATATGTTCCTATGACCATGAGATCATGCAACTCACTGACACCGGAGGAGTGCCTTGTGTGTATCAAAGGTTGCAACGTAACTGGGTGACTATAAAGGTACTCTACAGGTATCTCCGAGGGTGTCTGTTGAGTTGGCATGGATCAAGACTGGGATTTGTTACTCCGTGTGACGGAGAGGTATCTCAGGGCCCACTCGGTAACAACATCACAACAAGCCTTGTAAGCAATGTGACTAAATGTTAGTCATGGGATCTTGTATTACGAAACGAGTAAAGAGACTTGCCGGTAACGAGGTTGAACTAGGTATGGAGATACCGACGATCTAATCTCGGGCAAGTAACATACCGAAGAACAAATGGAACATCATACGGGATTAACTGAATCCTTGACATAGAGGTTCGACCGATAAAGATCTTCATAGAATATGTAGGAACCAATATGGGCATCTAGGTCCCACTATTGGTTATTGACCATAGAGGTGTCTCGGTCATGTCTACATAGTTCTCGAACCCGCAGGGTCTGCACACTTAAGGTTTGGTGACGTTTCGGTAGTATAGAGTTATGTATGGTGGTGACCGAAGGTTGTTCGGAGTCCCCAATGAGATCCTGGATGTCACGAGGAGCTCTGGAATGGTCCGGAGGTAAAGATTGATATATAGGAAGTCCTATTTTGGTCGCCGGAAAAGTTTCGGGCTTATCGGTAGTGTACCGGGAGTGCCGGTAGTGTACCGGGAGACCATCGGGAGGGGTATTTCGACCCAAGAGGCTACATGGACTGTGGGAGAGTAAATACCAGCCCTCAGTGGGCTGGTGGAAGTCCCACACAAGGCCCATGCGGCTGGGAAGAAAATCCCAAAGAGAAAAAGGTGGAAAAAGGCAAAAATAAGGAGTCCTAGTCCTACTAGGATTGGAGGAGGAATCCTCCAATCCCACTAGGTTCGGCCGACCCAAGGGCTGCCTCTTTGTCAGCCAAGCCTCCTCCTCCTATCCTCCTATATATACTAGAGGATTTTAAGGTTTTGGCACAGATATTTTTTAGCCACGTGCTGCCCGTTCCTCTAGTGCATAGTTTCTCCTCTAGATCGGATTTTTTCAGTGCTTAGGCGAAGCCCTGTCGGAATAGCTCCACCACCATCTCCGGAGTGCCGTCACGCTGCCGGATAACTCTTCTACCTCTATGCTCCCTCTTGCTGGATCAAGAAGGCGGAGATCGTCATCGAGCTGTACGTGTGCTGAACGCGGAGGTGCCGTTCGTTCGGCGCTAGATCGGAAGGACCGTGATCAAGATCGCGAGACGGATCGTGATGAGTTCGCGGGACGGATCGTGATGAGTTCGTGGGACGGATCGGGACGAGATCGCGGGATGGATCGTGATTGGATCGCGGCACGGATCGTGATGAGATCGCGGGACGCTCGACGATTTGGATCGCAAAGATGTTCGACTACACCAACCGTATTTCTTAATGCTTCCCGCTTAGCGATCTACAAGGATACGTAGATCCACTCTCCCTCTTGTAGATGCTCATCACCATGGATAGATCTTGCGTGTGCGTAGGAAATTTTTTGTTTCCCATGCAACGTTCCCCAACAGGAACGGCAGCGCAGATGGAGACCACCTAGCAGAGAGGTTGGCCCTGACCCTGGCCGGTGTCCGCGGTTATTTCATAATAATACACTTAACGAGATTTGGGTATTTGATCTAAGACTGTCACTGACATATATGCACTAACTGTTGTGCGGGCAATACCATATGTATGTGCAGAATCATACCATATACACTCATCTCTTCTACTGTTGAAAGATGCAATCTTCGATAGGATGAGCTTCTCCCTCATATTCTGGCATTTATGCGGTTTAGTACACATATAGTACCACATTCCTTTGGTATCGATGCATATGTAGCATAGTTTCGATGTAAGTCTTGCGAGTACTTTGGATGAGTACTCATTGTTGCTTGCTACTCTTTTCATTCAACCATATTGTTGCAACAACTGGTAGCTCCGCGAATCTAAGTTACCCCAATGGTGCGTACTACATGGAGAACGATGACCAGGAGTAGTCCAAAGGTCCTGATACGTCTGCAACGTATATATAATTTTTGATTGTTCCATGCTATAATATTATCATTGTAGGATCCTTTTTGGATATTTATTTGCCAATTTGTATTATGTTTGAGCGGTAACCTATTAACCTAGTGCCAAGTGCCAGTTGTTGTTTTCTGCGTGTTTTTGGCTTTTTAGGTTTACAGTACCATACGAAGTCCAATTTCCTCGAAATATTTTTATGTTTTTTTTGGACCAAAAGAATACCTAGAAGCTTTGGGAGAAGGCCGGGGCCGCCTAGGGGTGGTCGAGCCCCGTTAGCTTGTGGCCGCCCCCTTGTCTCATGATGCCCCTCTCTAGCCTATAAATCCTAATATATTCCAAAAAACATAGGGGAGCTTCAGGAACACTTTTTTCTCTGCCGCAAGTCTCTGTTCCGTCGTGTGCCCATCTGAAGCCCTGTTTCGATGCCCTGTCGAAAGGTGGATCGATCACGGAGGGCCTCCACATTAACCTTGATGCTCCCATGATGATGTGTGAGTAGTCTACCATAGACCTACGGGTCCATAGCTAGTTCCTATCTCTCTCTCTATGATCTTCAATACAAAAGTTCATCGCATCTTCGCGATGATCTATTCGATGTAATCACTTTATGCGGTGCGTTTGTTGGGATTCAATAATTTGTGGGTTTATGCTCAGATTGTTCATGAAATTTAATTGAGTTCCTTGCTGGTCCTTATATATATTGAAATAGCTTTGTAATTCTATCTAATCTATTGAAATAGTTTGACCAACTAGATTGATATTTCTTCACCGTGAGAGGTGTGTTGTAGTGGGTTTAGTCTGGCGATGCTCTATATCCCAGTGACATAGTAGGGGACAAGACACATCTTTATATTTCCTCCACTTAGTATAAAACTATGGGGTTTATTCGTATTAATTGAGTTTACTTTGTCTACGTCATGTCATTGTTCTCCAAGCATTACTTTGCTTTACTTAATACTCTAGATGCATGTTGGATAGCGGTCGATGGATGAAGTAATAGTAGTAGATGTAGGCAGCAGCCGGTCTACTTGCTTACGAACGTGATGCCTATATGTAATGATCATTGCCATGAACAAATATTTCATAACTATACTCTTTTCTATCAATTGCCCAACAGTAACTTGTTTACCCATCGTATGCCTTCTTCGAAAGAGGCACGACTAGAGAACACTATGGCCCCCCGGGTCTATCAACATATAAATTTACAAATGCTACTATTACCTTGCTGCCATTATTTACCTTTTTATCTATTTTGCAAATTATATTTATCCAACTATCATCTACACTACTTATCCGCTTGCAAGTAACGAGTTCAAGGGGTTGACAACCCTCTTGCCCGCGTTGAGTGTATGTGCTTGCTCTTTTGTGCGTAGGCGCTGAAGATGGCAGTTGTGTGGTCCTCCTATTGGTTCTATAACCTTGGTTCTCACTAAGGAAAATGCTTATTGATACTATGCTGCATCATCTGCTCCTCTTCGTGGAAAACCCAACACAAAACACAAGTATCATGAAGGATTCCTGGCGTCGTTGCCGGGGAGTATCACCAACTGACTATCAGGTACCTTCTCACAAATTATCATTCACTTGTTCTAATTTTTATTTTTCTATTATATTTTGCTTTATATAAAAAACAAAAAAACAAAAATATTCATCTTTGCTAGCTTACTTGCTTGTTTGCCTGTTACAATGTGTGCAACACCCGTTAATGTTTCGCCTCATCTCGAAGTACTCTATTTTAAACAAAAGTGGGGTGAGAGTATGAGGGATGCTTGGTATCATATAATTGATTCTCATCGTAGTGCTACTATAAAAATTGATATGAAGATCCTTCTTCATAACTTTTATATAGAACTAGGAATGTCCAATAGACAAGTTCTTGACTTTGCCGCAAAAGGAAATTTTATTGAATCGGATCCCAATGATGCGTATGAAATAGTAGAAGGGGTGGTAGGAACTCCTATATTACCTCAAATATATTATTTTCCACATGAGGGAGTCCAAATATTAGAAAATTTTGGTGCTTTGTAGAAAAATATTAGTCGATACAAAAAAGTCAATGAACTTATTAAACCATTTGGCCCTAGCCTTCATCGTATGAATTCCATCCTCACCACCTCCATTAAAAAACTTGAGTTACTTGAGAAATTGGTGGCTTCACTTTCAGATGTTATGAATAAAAGAAAGGAGCCTCTAGGACCCGACAAGGGTCACGCCAAAGTGGCTAAGGTGGATGATGTCACCTGATCTTATGCATTATGCCTAGCTAGGGGCAAAAAACAATAGCGCTATTTGGGAGGCAACCCAAAAGTTATCTTTAATTTTTTTGTTTTTACTTTCTATTTGTGTGAGATAACATGATTATTGCCTATGTAATGATTGTGTTTTTATGTTTAAATTAGTGTTTGTTCCAGGTAAAGCCTCTGGGATGACTTGAATGATAAGTATAATTGATTTGTGAAAAAATAGAAACTTTTGTGTCTAGTGCAGAATTTCTATAATTGTACTGGAACGTTTCTGAATTTTTTACACACTATTTCTATACAAATTCACCAAGTTTTCCTAGTGCTTCTGAATTTTTAAAGTTAAATAAGTAGGGTGTTTTTGCTGATCACTATAGACTGTTCTCTTGTAGACAGATTCTGTTTTTTTGCATGCATGGTTTAGTTGTTTTGATGATGCTATGGATTATATAGGGGGATATAAGTCATGAAAAAATTAGAATACAATACCTTATGACATAATAAAATATGAATAAATTTATAACAGTACTTAATGTTTCTGTTCAGTTTTATGTGCTGAAGTTTTCAAGTTTTGGGTGTTATCACGATGGACGAATCAATAAGGAGCGAAAAGAGTCTAATCTTGAGGTGACCAAGGAACCCCAAGTAATATTCTATGAAGACTCAAACATCTAAACTTGGGGATGCCTTGGAAGACACCCTCTTTTTCGTCTCAATCCTTTGGTATGACACTTGGAGTTATATTTTTATTCATCACATGATATGAGTTTTGCTTGGAGTGTCGTTTGTTTTACTTTTCCATAATCGTTGTTTGCTGGACACACCCACTTGAGAGAAATACATGTTCATCATTATTTATTAGAATACTCTATGTGCATCACTTACATCTTTTGAGCTTAAAAGTTGCTCTAGTACTTCACTTATATCGTTTAGAGCACGATGACGTATAGATCTTATAGAAATAATTGCACTCTCGTTCTTCACTTATATTTGTTTGAGAGTTAATAAATAGTGACGGTAATTTGCATGGATTATAAGACTAGTAAAAAAATAGGTATCCAAAAAGTGTATAATCAAAACCTTCATGTAACACATAAAAGAGAAATTATTGGTTAATGACATTGATGTGGTAATATGAAAGGGTGTGAGTGTATGGTTGTTGGTTAGTAGAAATATCGATAGTTAAAGGATGTTAATTTGTTGTTCATCTAAATATTGGTTATGACATGGTAGTGATGTGTGAGTATTCTTATTCCTTGTTGAAATCATGTGTCGATCAGGTCGGAGGCGTGATGGTTAACTCCTACGAACCTCCTCTCTAGGGGCATGCGAGTAGTACTTTGCTTCGAGAGAGCTAATAAAATCTTGCAATAAGTATGTGAGTTCTTTATGACTAATGTAAATCCTTGGATGTAGTCAATCTTACCATCTCATATTTGCTAGGTTCTTGGTATTATGCATTGCTCATTCTCACTTCGAGGATCGGTGTGAATTTCGCCGTTGCATCCGACACTAGTGGAGAAATGACTAGCCACATATTTTGTTTGTGGCGCTTTATTTTACACAACGTCGGTACTATTTTTCAAATAGTATTGACGTCGGCTAAATTGATACGCCAGCTATAAACTGTTAGTAATGGCATGGCTATTTTTGCAGATGTCACAAATCAATTGGCCCACATGTACTCACTGTTTGGAATATACAACGAAAGTTTACCCCTCTATCAATGAAACTTTCACCCAAATCCTTTGTAAATGCCATCCCCTCCCGATGGAGCCCTCCTCTTCAGCACCTTACGTGCACTAAGCGATTGCAGTCCTGACGCACCTCCGCTTATGGGCCCGCCCAACCAGCCTACGACCGCTCGCTCGTGATGCTTGGCTTTTTTTATGTTCTCTAGCGCTTCGTTCTTAGTTAACTAGTCGGCGTTGACTAGTTGATCATTGACTTTCCAACAGAAAGTGGGAACTTATAAAAACATAAGGAATTATTAAAAAATGTTCATTAATTTTAAAACATTCACGGGTTCATTTTTTTTGGCAGATCCGAATTTTCACTGATTCATAAAACAAAAATATCAAAGAATATATAAATTCATTTTTCGAACAAAGTTCAAAAAAAATTGAAAATTTCATAAAACTGTATTCCCCCAACAAATATAAGAAAAATTTCATGAATTTGAAAAAACTCAAAAATCTTGAGGATCATAATTGGAACAACATTGACTAAAACGAAAAAAATCAAAAATTAGAAATAAAATATTTGAAGAAAAGTTCATAATCTGAATTTTTAAGGAATTTAAGGGACACAAATTTGAAAATTTAAAGTTCAAATTTTATCTAAAAAATGCATGATAACTTTGAAATGTCACATAATTTATTAAACGAAAAATGGGAAACTAAACAACAATCGAAAGGACAAATAAAAATAAACGTAAAAAGGAAGCTAGTGAAAAGAATCTGTATGGGCCTGCTCAGTTAGTTACCTGTGAAAAGCGGCAGTGTGCGCTGCTTTGTTGACAAAGAACTCCTACCTGCCGCTCGCTGCGGCAGAGAGTCGATCCCACGCACAGGGGAGTGCCCAACTGGGCAGGCCCAGTCTTTATTTGTCCCCAAAAAATCGGATAAATTCCTTTTTTTTCTTTTCTGCTCATTTAATTTTTTTTATTTTTGGCACGTTTTCATTTATTTATTTACTTTTATCAAAACGAACAAACTTTGAATTTCTCAATCATTTTTTGAAAACATGAACATTTTATAAATGGAGAACAATTTGAAAGCGCGAAAAAAATATTAACATAAAAAAATTTGAATCTTGAAAACAAATTTTAAAACCAAGAACATTTTTGAAAAATCCTGAACAATTTTTTAAAGGACGAACATTTTCTTAAACTTGAGAACAAACTTTTAACAAATTTGAAAACTCCGAACAAATTTGGAAGCGTGAACACTTTTTTAATAACACAAACATTTCTTGAATCTTGAGAACAAATTTTGAAAATGAGGAAAATTTTGAAAGATCCTGAACAAATTCATAAATGTGAAGAATTTTTGAAAACACGAACATTTTTTTCAATCTTGAGAACAAATTTACAAAACCAAGAAGATTATTTGGAAAACATTCATAAATACGGAACATTTTGTGAAAATCCCGATTTTTTTTGAAAATCCAGAAGATTTTTCTAAAAAGCAACAAACATTTTCCGAATTTGAAGAAAAATATTTGAAAATAGAAAACATTTCTGCAAAATCCAGATTTTTGAAGAATGTAGAAACATTTTCCGAATTTGAAGAACATTTTATGAAAATCCATAATATTATTTGAGTAGCAATTTTTCTTCCAAATTTGGAAAACAAAATTTGAAAATCCAGAACATTTTTTCAAAACTCAAATATATTTGAAACAGAAAACAATAAAGTAAAGAGAAAACAAAAAACCCGGTTCAGGAAACCTTCTAGAAGTTTCCCAAAATCAAAACAAAAAACGGCTTTGAACAACTAGAAAGTTCCCAAAACGGGAGCCTTGTAACAATTAAACGGCCCACTCCTGAACTATCGTTCGGTGTGTGTGCGAAGCCCCGACTATTTGAGGCAGCACGCGGCAAATAGGGTTTCCTTTGTTGAAACGCCTATAACTGGTGCCGCGGCCATCAAATAGGATTGATTCTCCTAGTAAACATTCACCTAGTATTGGTATAGAGAAAAGACACCGAAACAGTCCGGCCCAGAAATGATGGCAGAGTAAAACAATTTCAATCAAGACAAAGCTTCCATGTATTATGGACGCTTTACCCATGGCGTCTACCGGTTTGCATTGACTTTTCAACAAAAAATGAGAACTTTAAAAACAATCATGTTTTCTTAGAAATTATTCCTGAATTGGAAAAAATTCACTGGTTCAAATTTTTTGCATATATGAAAATAAAAAAAAATATCACAAAATAAAGAAAGACATAATTTTTTAAAAGTTTATGCAAATTTTGTAATTTTCGTGAAATTGATTTCTTTCAGAAATATAGAAAAAAATTCATAAATTTCAAAACTTAAAAACATGGAAGGTTCATAATTGTAAATACGTTGAACGAATTAAAAAAATCAAAATTTCGAAAAATATATAACATATCGTTGAAATTCATAATTTGAATATTTTAAGGGAATTTTAAAAATTCAAAGATCATACTTTTCAAAAATAAATCTTGACATTTTGAAATGTTCCCGAAATTGATAAAAATAAAAAATAAAAAAATAAAACAAAATAAAGAGAAAAAACAAATAATACAGAAAATAAAGCTACAACTAAAAGAGAAACAGGTGAAAAAAATCCTATACGGGCGGCTCAGTTAGTTACCAGTGTGGAAGGGGTGGGTGCGCTGCTTTGTTCAAACACCTTTAAGTGGTGTATCGGCCAGTAAATAGGATTGTTCCTCCTGGTAATTGTTCGCCAACTATTACTATAAACAAAAAACAATGAAACAGACCGGCCCAGAAAATGATGGAAGAGTTAAACCATTTTAGACGAGACGAGCTTCCAGGTCTTGGTGACGTGTACCCACGACATTGACTGGTTGACCATTTTCTTTTTGACAAAACATGGGTACTTTAAATATAATGAAGAAGTTTTACAAAGTGTTCACGAATTCAATATCATTCATGGGTAAAATTTTCTGTGCAAATTCTAACTAATTTCAATAATTATAAAAATAAAAAGCTAACAAATTTAAAAATAATTCATATTTTTTTGAAAAGTAAAACAATTTGAAAATTTCGTAAAATGGATGTTTTTTCAGAAACATAAGAATAAATTCATGAATTAGAAAATTTCAAATCTAGAAGCTTCATATTTGGAAAACGTTGAACAACTTAAAAATTACAAATTATAGAAAAAAAATAAAAATTAGAAAAAAGTTCATAATTTGAATATTTAAAAAATAGATAAACTAAAATATCATATTTATAAGAAAATCACGACAATTGCGAAATGTTCACGAAATTTATAAAATAAAATGTGGAAAATTAAATCAAATACCAAAAATGTAAAACAAGAAAGAAAAGTAAAATAAAATGAAAACTAAAAGAGAAACAGGGGGAAAAACCGTTTGCAGGCGGCTCAGTTAGCTACCTGTGTGGGAAGGGTGTGTGGGCAGCATTGTTCAAACACCTTTAACTGACGCATGAGAGGCCCAATAAGATTGATCCTCCTGGTAAACCCACAGCGTTGACCAGTTGTACATTGTCTTTTGGAAACTAAATGGGAACTTTCAAAACAATCAGATTTTTTCAAAAATTGTTCACAAATTCGAAAGAAATCGCGGGTTCAATTTTTTCATACAAATAAGAAAACACTTCATCAACTATAAAAAGTTCAGAATTGGAAGTTTCATAATTTTGAAATCGTTGAATAAATGAAGAAAATCACAAAATCGATAAAAATTCATAAAATATTAGAGAAATGTTCATAATTTGAATATTTTAACGAACTTGAAAAATTAGAAGATCATATCTTATAAGAAGTTTTTTGACATATGTGAAATGTTCACGAAATTGATAAACCAAAAAAGGGAAAACAAATAGAAAAACCCAAAATAAAAACAACAAAGAGAACGAAAATAAAACAAAAACTAAGATAGAAACAGGTGAAAAAATACCTATACAGGCGGCTCAGTTAGCTACCATTGTGAAAGGGGTGCGTGCGTTGCTTTGTTCAAACACCTTAAACTGACGCATCGGGCGTTGAATACGATTGATCCTTCCAGTAAAGGTTGGACAACTATTGGTATAAAGAAAAAAAAAACACCCAAACAAACCCACCCAGAAAACCCTTGAGACGAGACACGTGACTGACAGCCTGACACATGGTCTGGCGTTCGGGCAGCTATTATCTCCGTCTGGGTTTATTAATCTTCATCGTATTTTGGGTTAAAATTTGAGTACATATTTAATTAGCAAAATACCAATGCATCTCACTAAAAATTATGTTATTGGATTCATATTTGAATGTAGTTTCGAGTGATATCATTTTTGTTACGTTTAACTTATATTTCATTAGTTAAACGAAATTTGTAAAATCCGAACGTTTGGATCTGTGCATTAGATCTGAACGACGTCATCTTCGTCGGTTGGCGATCGCACGGCCGAAACTCTCCCAGCGCGATAACTGGCACGCGAGAGAGAGCCGTTTCATCACTGTGCAGGCAGGTGGGGTCGCATCGCTCATTCCTCCAATCGTGGCTTCTCTCCCTTCACCACCCCCCCCCCCCCCGAACGCCTGGCAACCGCACTCATCGCCTCACTCCGCCGCTCTCCTCCCCACTTCGCCATTAACTCGCCCCACTCCGCCACTCTATCTCCCCCCCCCCGCGTGAACCAAGGCGGAATCGAGGCGGGTGGCCGTTGGTTGATTCTGCGGCGGTCGTCGGCAGAATCGTTCTGGTGAGATTTCCCACCCCCTTTTTGTTTGTACCGTGGGTTGAACCCGGGGTTTCGCGATCGAGTTTTGGAGTGTGTAGGTGGTGCAGCGAGGCATTCTGTTCTGGTGTTAGTTCGCTTGACATTGGTGTGCAGAAGGCCGTTGGGTTGGTGTGCAGATTGGGGTTCGATTTTAGGTCGTCCGCGGTGGTGGTGCGGTGGTAGTGTTCAGTGTAGTTCTTATGGTGGTGTTGAGCGTAGATTTGTGTGAGATTTATGGTTGAAGCACCGTTTGCTGGCCGGTGGTGGTATGTGTCTGATCCTCACCCCCTCCCCCGACGGTTACATCTAGATTTTTGAATCTATACCAATCGGTACACCTTCATTTGTTTCAGAATCACAGGTGTGCTTAGATGATATATTGCACGAGGTGTGTCTTGTTTAGATTCATCAGGTCAATTGTAATCTATGTTAGTGCATATCTACCAGTACTCGTTAACTGTAGTTACCACTTGATTTGGTTTCTGTTAGCACGAAATTGCATGATAGGCCACATGATTCAGATCCAACATGTTTTTTCCATGTCCTTTTCGGTTGTGATTTCCACTGTATTTTTTGTTAATTGTTACCATTAATTTGATCTATTTTGTCTTCAAATTATCAGTGTTTTTAGAAACAATTTGTTGTCATTTTTGGCTTTGTGATTACCTATGTATTTACCCGTGTTTACCTTGAAATGCCACTGTAGTTCGCTAGTAGTTTATGTCTAGCTTAATGCTTGATTTTGGATTGTCTAATTACTTCAAGTTATCACTGTATTTTCTTTATTGTTACCATGAATTTCATATATTTTGACTTCAAATTACTAGTGTTGTCAAAAACAATTTTCCTGTTGTCAGTTGTGAAAGTTATCTTGTCTGATCAGTACTGGTTACCAGTCTCCTGCATACAAGTTACCACAATAGTTTTTGTTAGGATTTTGGTTGCTATGGCATTCAGTTCACCTTTTTCATCTATTTAATTTGCCAGCCTTTAATTGTTGTTCTTCTTTTTATTTGGCAGGTGCACGATGTCGCCAAGGAAGCGCAAAGCAGTTGGTGGTGACCATGGGGAAGTTCCTTCGAAGAAGCCGAAGTGTCCTCCATCTCGAAACAGAGCTTCCCCTACCATGATTTTGATGGCTTGCAAGGACATGCCTGATGAGAGGAAAGAGGCCATTGACAAAATGAATTTCAGAAGCCTTAGGGGTATCAAGTGCGATCACCTTTTCAGTTATCTCAACGAGTGGCTTGCTGGTTTGTACAATCCAGATTCTCGGGAGGTGGTTGTTCCAGGGCGTGGCAGGATCCCCGTTGACGAGGAATTTGTTCATCGTGTAATGGGTGTGCACCGGGGTGGGGAGGATGAGCCATACAACCTGCCTACAGAAGCTGACTATGAATTGGGCGAGGAGATGTTTGGTGATCTTGGTTATACGCCGAAGATGACAGATGTCCTTGAGCTCATCACTAATTCTGACAATCATGACGATAATTTCAAGCGGATGTGACTTATGCTTGCCGGCAATACTGTGATTGCGCCTACTACTTCCAACAAGGTCAGCCCCAGATGGTACGGTGTGCTGGTAAGTATTTGACATTCTTGCTATGTGGTGGTCAGTTTACCTATTGCTTCTGATAACTTCCATCATGTTTGCATGATAACCGTATTGCTTCCTTCCATCTTAATTGTTGTCCCCTTTTGTTCCTTGTATTTTTGCAGCGCAACCTTGAGAAAGTTAAAGATCTTAACTGGGCCAAGTTCATTCCCGAGGAGCTCCACAAGGCACTATCTAAGAAAAAGCCCACTAAGGGTTGTCTTCTTTTCTACAATGTTAGTGTTGCTGCTTTTTCGTTTTCTTTCTCTTGCTTTTGTTAGCTCTTTTATTTTTAGGTGTATCCTGAACACATTAAACATTCTTACCGGCTTCTGTACATTGATGCATCGACCTCGCTGGGCTTGACATCGTGTTGCCTGCTGGTGAATTTCCTATTAATGTTTGGTCGAAGGAGAAGATATCTCAACTCCTTAGTAAGGATGTCCAAGCGAATGAAATTTCTTTTGGGAGACTTCCGGTAACTTGTTTCATTTTTCTGTTGTTTTCGTGCACTTTCAGCTACCGCATTTGTTTCTAACCTTTTTTCTCACTTCATTTTTCTTTATCACAATTCATCACTTGAAACCCCAATTTGGTGTTGATCACTCCTTGTTTGGCGGTTTACAAGGCCTTGGGAAATTCGTGCACGTGCATGTCCCCTAGAACTGCAGTGAACAGGTGTACTCTTTTTTTGTGTGTGTCCTTGTCCTTCGGCTTTCTCCTATTTTGATTCTTGATGTGTAATTTCTTGTTGTAATTTGCTGGTAACTTATGTGCACTTGTGTGGTAAATTATGAAAGCCTAGCTGGTAACCCATGCATTTAACCATAACATTTTTTTTAATTTACTGGTAATTTATGCTGTCAGTTGATGATAACTATAGTTGTATTGTTATGGTAACTTATGTTGTCATTTGATGATAACTTATGCATCTGACTATCATTTGATGATAACCATAACATTTTTTAATTTACTCGTAACTTCTGTTATCAGTTGATGATAACTTTAGTTTTATTGTTATGGTAACTTATGTCGTGATTTGATGGTAACTTATGCATTTGATGAGATTATGTTTATTCAATTTGTTTGTGATTCTTTTCACGTTGTGTGTTTTCCTTAGTTCATGTTCTTTTAATAACTGAGAATCTTTCCTTCGCCCCAATGCTGGCACTTGTTTCACTGCCTGGCCCAAAGATCTTCTGTTTAGATGTAGGTGGAGCACCTGCACGTTCTTCACATGAAACAAACTGTCAGCTTTAAAATCTTTTTTGACCGTTCTGGTGGTAACTTGCATTAATATTATGTGATAACTTACAGTATGCAGTGATGATAACAAGTGACAATACAAACTGTCGGCTTTAAAATCTATTTTGTCAGTTCTGGTGGTAACTTGCATTCAGATTGTGTGATAACTTACAGTATGCAGTGATGATAACAAGTGACACTACAATTATTTCTTCCTTTTGTTGGTTTAATATCAGTATAGTTCGATCAGTATATGGTTGATGTGCAAGGCTGATAACTTCATTACATTCTGCATATATCATAGACATGTAGGTGGCACCTTTTGTAAGTGCGTATTCTCTTACCTGACAATTGGCGGTCGATGTTGGCAGAGCCATAGCTAGTAGTACGCGCATCATCGTCTTGTCGTTTCTCTTGGTCGGCACTCTCCATGACATTGGTGTTGTCTCCGTGCTTTTCTGACATGTTTGTTGTAGCACATGCGTACACATGTTAATAGCATCAGTCACATTTCAATTTTTTACATACATCAATGAGAGAAATAGTTATCATTTTTTCTTGATGGTAACTACAGTTGACATGGATGTTATCATTTTTCCTACAGGAAACATCTTGTTACTCATGCTGGAGACTATTACACTTGGCAACAACATTCACCACTGCAAAAATCAGTGAGCTTTTTCTTGATGGTAACTTGCATCACATATGTCTGGTAACATGCACCCTGTTGTCATGGTAACACAAGACAAATCTTCAACGGTCTGTTTTTCTGTAGTGATAACTTTGTATGAAAAAATCTGATAGCTTTTGATTCTATATACATTTTGTAACAACTATGGGTCTAGTTTGGCGTGTCTTGTAACCAAATTTCACTTTTCTGTGAAATAAGTTGAAAATGAGCTACTTTTTTGCAAGAAAAATCCTGCACATGTCCTGACAACTCAAACATGGCTTTACAAATGGTAACCTAGTAGCATCTAGCTGGTAGCTTGAGTGCAATCGGTGTGATAAGATCTGTTCGAAGCGCCTGGTAAGATGTGTTCCCCCTGGTGATAGTTTAAACCCAGATCTGGTGGTAACTGGAGTTCCTTCATGCCCTTGCCTGGTTTGGTGGATTAGATTGGGGTGTGGGGAGGGGTGGGGGTAGGATTGCTTAATTTTACCTGGTTCATCTGGATTCTTGTTGGATGTAGGACGCCTGATAATCACTTGTGCTTCTGGTGGTAGTTTTAGGAGGGATCTGGTGGTAACTTTCAACTTCCCATATGCCCTTGCAATTCTGTGGTTGAATTTGTTGGATCAATCGGGGGTGGGGGTGGGGGTAGGGTATCGCTTCCTTGAGTTCGTCGACCTGGGAGAGAAAGAGGGAGAGGTGAGTCGATGGAGAGGGTTCTTTGCCTTTTCTTGCAATGAAGGTAAGAAACTAGCGGTTTAGGGGAGGTGGTGATTGCGTGGTGGGGTGTGAGCCAGGGTGAGGGGGTGAGGGGGTGAAGGGGCCGACTTGGGCCAAGGTGTTGATCGACGTCACGGTTCAACCTCTCGCGCAGGCGGGGGAGGGTAGGGGTCGTTCGGATCTATCCAACAGATCCAAATGTTAGGATTATATTGCTGTCCTTAGTTAAAATTATGGTCAAATGTGACCCAAAATACGGAAAGGAGTAAGAGAGGACGGAGGTAAGGCAGTAAATGAGAAATGGTGGGGCCCAGTCGATGGTCAACTTTCACCAAACCCACAGAGCGTCGTGTAAAGTGGACGCCAAGGGACGTACAACAATGGCTGTCAAAGCGCACCTTAACGAGGGCCTCGATCATGCGTGCGCGTGCTTGATTGGTCGCTCAGTGCACCATAATGGCCGAAGTACTCATGTCAACCTCCAGGTTCCAATTAGGATACGCCGAGAAATACGATTCAGCACCTGCCCGCCTGATGCTTGCCATGGCAGGGCCTGCGCGCGATCCGGTCTGTGTGATGTCGTCGTACGATGATCCATCTCCTATTAGGTCCACGGCTAAATTGACAGACGGAGCAGCAGCTATCATCTAGGGTGAGGCGTTTTTGTTGCATACGTACACAGCATGCCGATTGTTTACGTCGCGTGCATGGAGCGGTTTAGAAGGACGTGACGTCTGTGGCTAAACAAGGGTCAAACGAAACGAGACCCATCCCGACCCACCGGATCGACCTTCCTCGATCGGATTGAACCAGTTTACCTTAGCTCCCATACACAGATGGCAAAGTGATCAGATCCAAATCGGCAGCCACAAACTAACATACATGGGCATGGCGGCCGTGCGCCGTCGTCCATGGGATGAGTCGAGAGCTGAGCTCCACTTCTCATTTTTGGAACAAAGCCCAATCAAAATCGTTCATATACACGAGCATACATTGATCTTTATAAAGGCATATTCAATCATGGTCTGTAAGTCCATGAACCTTAAACATCGACGTGTCTACGGATACTGACTAGTCAATCCTTAAATCTGTCCGTCCACATTCAAATTTCTCATATTTAATCTCCTAGATCCATACAAAACGTGCAAAAGAAAATCTTACATACTATGTACTACCTTAGTCTTCATCGCCGGAGATGTGCTCGAGTTCATCCTCGTCGGCGAGCATCTGTGTCGCCTCCATCTCCTGCCGATGATAACGTCTGGCCTCCGCAGCCGATTCCAAGCAGATGGAGATTGAGGATGCCCTGCTACTCCGCCCGCAGGTCCGCGTCACTAGCGCACCCCTCCTCCTCCTCCTCCTTGGGATCCACTACATCCGGAGGTAGCCCCACGGCGATCTGTGCTTTGCACCTTGTCCGGACCTGCTCAAGGAGCTGCAGCCGACGCTCCGGCGTAAGTGGCGGCGGCGGCAGGGGATGGGGGCATGGAGTTGTCGGAGAGCATGGGAGATGGGCTTAGGCGGCGGCGCAGAGAGGGAGGAGGTCAATGTGCTAGGGCCGGGGATGCCTGATGGCTTAAATAGTTGGATTTTGCCTCGGGCGGCAAGCCGGAGTGGCGTCATGCGGCATTCACAACGTGGCGATGGATGAGCCATCCGTCGGACCGTCGGGTTTTCCGGACGTGTCCGCGTGGGACCCCATCGTCGGGCCGACGTGGCGGGCATGCCTGGGCGCGCCCTGGCGTCCCCATATCCACCCCATATTTGGGCTGGATATGAGGGGTGTCGGTCATCCCGGGCATTTAAGGTGCCCGACTGGGTCGAAATTTCATGACCAGTCAGTGACCGGGCGGCCTCCCGGGCGTTTGAGACGGGTATGAGGGGTTCGGTTGTAGATGATCTAAACGCAGACATGCACATCCTACATCTATGAGCACCTTCGAGAGACTGAACCACCACATCATCTTGAGATTAACAAAATTGCCACAGACGCCTTCGTAGTTGACGGGAATGTCTTTTTCCACTGAGTGCACATCGTCGGAAGTCCTAAAATAAATACAGGAATATACGAGCACCAATGTCAAGTCTGACACTTGAAATTTGGTGGGCAGTGGATACCACTGTCCTCCTAACCATCCAACCACGGGTTGGTTCGCGCTCCACTTGTGGTTTGTGATGTTAGGGAAAGTCCAATGTAGGGACACATTTACCCCGTCTTAGCGTTTGGTGGGTCTGTGCAGACAAAAAATACAGTCCATCGTGCCGACGTAAACATACTTGTGTGCATTTTCCTGTCCTCTTGGACTCATTTTTGGCCGAAATTTAGACCGAGTTTGCATCCTTGCACACACAGCGGAAGCCCATGGCATCCTCTACTGGCCTCCCCTGGCCTCCTCCACCTCCAACACTCTAATTTCTCTACCCTCGTCGCTGCCACCTAGTTTCGGCCTCTTCATCACCGCCCTATCCACCGCTGTCACGTCCATCGACGACCCTACCGCCACCCCACTCACTAGTGCCCACTTTGCCGACGTTGTGGCCACTTGTAGCCGATGGTGGAGTAGTACAAGGCTTGCCTACCCAGGGTTGCCGGCAACCCTCGGCATACCATTTCTACCTCCCGGATCACCGTCGGAGGGCGCAGGGTTCGACAACCCTGTTGCCTAAAAAGGTCATTGATGCGACCCTTCACCAGTTGTCACTCATCCACGTCCGCCTCGGTCGCGGCCCGGTTGAGGCTCCTCCACGCCTGCCTCCATCTAGTGAGGTAAGGATTCATCACTCAGAAGGATCATGGCAGATAGCTCGGATGAGTTTTTTTACATAACATCATATGTTCATCATTGTCCAACGATGACGATGCCGTGTTTGATAGTTTGGTCGTCAATGAGCACATCTCGAGGCATCAACCATTGTTTAGGGGATCGATCCCAGGTCATGCTTCTGAGTTGAATCATAACATAGAAAATGGTCATGTCCTACTCTACAACGATTATGTCGAGCTCACGGAACCACTACTCTGTGTCAAGATTTTTCGGGGACGCTTCCAGATGGCGAGCCATTTGTTCAATAGTATTCGGGAGGGAGTGATGGGGTATGATGATTACGTCAAATGCAAGCATGGTGCCCTTGGAAAGGTTGGCTTCTCCTCTTATCAGAAATGTATTGCAACTATTTGAATGCTTGCAAACGGAGTTCCCGATGATTTTGTTGATGAGTACGCACGCATGAGTGAGTCCACATGCCTTGAATCATTGTACATGTTCTGCAAAGCTATGATTACCATGTTTGGCCCCGGAGTACTTGAGAGAACCAAATGTTGTGGATAAAGCATGTTTGTTAGTGAACAATTAATCAAGAGGCTTTCCGGAAATGCTTGGAAGCATAAATTGTACGTAGTTGGAGTGGAAAACTATCCATTTGCTTGGCAAGGGGAAATAGACATATTAAAGCTTGCACGGTCATACTTGAAGCTATGACATCACAAGATCTCTGGATTTGACCTTTGCACTGCAGATTCTCACAATGACATCTGAAAGGACGTAGATGTCGCCTAGAGGGAGGGTGAATAGGCGCTCTAAAATAATTACGATTTAGGCTTGAACAAATGCAGAATAAAACTAGCGTTTAATTTGTCAAGCACAAAACCTAAAACAACTAAGTTCACCTATGTGTACCAACAACTTATGCTAAGCAAGATAAAAAACTAAGTGATAGCAGGATATATAGCAAGAAACAATATGGCCATCACAAAGTAAAGTTCATAAGTAAACGGCTCGGGTAAGAGATAACCAAGGCACGAGAAGACGATGATGTATCCCGAAGTTCACACCCTTGCGGATGCTAATCTCCGTTTGGAGCGGTGGGGAGGCACAATGCTCCCCAAGATGCCACTAAGGCTACCATAATCTCCTCACGCCTACGCATAATGCAAGATACTATGATTCCACTAAGGGACCCTTGAGGGCGTTCACCAAACCCATACAAATGGAAACCCTTGGGGGCAATCACTGAACCCATACACTTTGGTAACCCTTGGGGTGGTCACCGGTGTTGGTAGACGTAGTAGTAAATCAAAAAAATTCCTACGTGTTCACCAAGATCTATCTATGGAGAAACCAGCAACGAGTAAAGGGAGAGTGCCTCTTCATACCTTTGAAGATCGCTAAGCGGAAGCGTTACAAGAACGCGGTTGGTGGAGTCGTACTCGTAGCGATTCAGTTCGCGATGGACTCCGATCTTAGCGCCGAACAACGGCGCCTCCGCGTTCAACACATGTGTAGCCCGATGACGTCTCCTACGCCTTGATCCAGCAAGGAGGAAGGAAAGGTTGAGGGAGATCTCCGGCAACACGACGGTGTGGTGACGGTGGAGCTGCATGGTCTCCGGCAGGGTTTCGCCAAGCACTACGGACAACGAGGAGATGGAGGAGTACGGCTGCGCCGTGGGAGAGAGAGATGCGTGTCCCCGGCTGCCCCAAGTGCTCCACTATATATAGGAGGAGGAGGAGGGAGGGCTGAGCCCTAGGGTTCCCACCCTAGGGGCCGGCAGTAGCCCCAAATCCAATCTGGTGCGGCGGCCAGAGGGAGAGAGGGGAGCCGAGCGCCCTAGGTGGGCCTTAGGCCCATTTGAGCCTAGGGTTTGCCCCCTCTCCTCCCTTGCTGCGCCTTGGGCCCTTGTGGGGGGCGCACCAGCCCACCTAGGGGCTGGTTCCATCCCACTTATGGCCCATGCAGCCCTCTGGGGCTCGTGGCCCCACTTGGTGGACCCCCGGAACCCTTCCGGTGGTCCCGGTACGTTACCGGTATTCCCCGAAACATTTCCGGTAACCAAAACCTCACTTCCTATATATTAATCTTTACCTCCGAACCATTCCGGAGCTCCTTGTGACGTCCGGGATCTCATCCGGGACTCCTAACAACCTTCGGTAACCATGTCCACTATTTCCCTATAACCCTAGCATCATCGAACCTTAAGTGTGTAGACCCTACGGGTACGGGAGACATGTAGACATGACCGAGACACCTCTCCGGTCAATAACCAACAACGGGATCTGGATACCCATGTTGGCTCCCACATGCTCCACAATGATCTCATCGGATGAACCACGATGTCGGGGATTCAATCAACCCCGTATACAATTCCCTTTGTCTACCGGTATGGTACTTGCCCGAGATTCGATCGTCGGTATCCCTATACCTTGCTCAATCTCGTTACTGGAAAATCTCTTTACTCTTTCCATAACACATCATCCCATGGCTAACTCTTTAGTCACATTGAGCTCATTATGATGATGTCTTACCGAGTGGGCCCAGAGATACCTCTCCGTCACACGGAGTGACAAATCCCAGTCTCGATTCGTGCCAACCCAACAGACACTTTCGGAGATACCCGTAGTGTACCTTTATAGCCACCCAGTTACGTTGTGACGTTTGGCACACCCAAAGTATTCCTACGGTATCAGGGAGTTGCACAATCTCATGGTCTAAGGAAACGATACTTGACATTAGAAAAGCTTTAGCAGATGACCTACACGATCTTGTGCTATGCTTAGGATTGGGTCTTGTCCATCACATCATTCTCCCAATGATGTGATCCCGTTATCAACGACATCCAATGTCCATGGTCATGAAACCGTGACCATCTATTGATCAACGAGCTAGCCAACTAGAGGCTCACTAGGGACATGTTGTGCTCTATGTATTCACTCATGTATTACGGTTTCGGTTAATACAATTATAGCATGAACAATACACAATTATCATCTACAAGGAACTACAATAATAACCATTTTTTATTGCCTCTAGAGCATATTTTCAACAGTCTCCCACTTGCACTAGAGTCAATAATCTAGTTACATTGTGATGTGTCGAACACCCATAGCATTCTAGTGTTGATCATGTTTTGATTGTGAGAGAGGTTTAGTCAATGGATCTACAACATTCAGATGCGTATGCACTTTACAAATATCTATATCTCCCTCCTGAATGTAATCACGGATGGAGTTGAAGCGGCGCTTGATGTGTCTTGTCTTCTTGTGAAACCTGGGCTTCTTCGCAAGGGCAATATCTCCAGTGTTGTCACAGAATAGAGTCACCGGGCCCGATGCATTGGGAATCACTCCTAGGTCGGTGATGAACTCCTTCATCCAGACTCCTTCCTTTGCTGGTTCTGAAGCAGCTATGTACTCCTCTTCACATGTAGATGCCATCACGGTGCTTTGCTTGCTGCTGCACCCGCTGACTGCCCCTCCGTTCAAATATACACGTATCTGTTTTGCGACTTGGAGTCGTCTGGATCTGTGTCGAAGCTAGCATCAACCTAACCCTTTACGACGAGCTCTTCGGCACCTCCATAAACGAGAAACATGTCCTTGGTCCTTTTCAGGTACTTCAGGATATTCTTGACCGCTGTCCAGTGTTCCGCTCCGGGATCACTTTGGTACCTCCCTACCAAACTTATGGCAAGGTTCACATCAGGTCTGGTACGCAGCATGGCATACATAATAGAGCCTATGGCTGAAGCATAGGGGATGACACGCATCTCTTCTCTATCCTTTGTCGTGGTCGGGCATTGAGTCGTACTCAATCTCACACCCTGTAACACAGGAAAGAACCCCTTCTTGGACTGATCCATATTGAACTTCTTCAATATGTTTTCAGGGTATGTGTTTTGTGAAAGACCTATGAGGCGTTTCGATCTATCTCTATAGATCTTAATACCTAATATGTAAGCAGCTTCTCCAAGGTCCTTCATTGAAAAACATTTATTCAAGTAGGCCTTTACACTTTCCAAAAGTTCTATATCATTTCCCATCAACAATATGTCATCCACATATAATATGAGAAATGCTACAGAGCTCCCACTCACTTTCTTGTAAATACAGGGTTCTCCATAAACCTGTATAAATCCAAACGCTTTAATCACCTCATTAAAGCGAATGTTCCAACTCTGAGATGCTTGCACCAGCCCATAGATGGAGCGTTGGAGCTTGCATACCTTGTTAGCATCTTTAGGATCGACAAAACTTTCCGGCTACATCATATACAGTTCTTCCTTAAGGAAGCCATTAAGGAATGCCGTTTTGACGTCCATTTGCCAGATCTCATAATCATAAAATGTGGCAATTGCTAACATGATTCGAACAGACTTCAACATCGCTACGGGTGAGACAGTCTCATCGTAGTCAACTCCTTGAACTTGTCGATAACCCTTAGCGACAAGCCGAGCCTTATAGACGGTCACATTACCATCCGCGTCAGTCTTCCTCTTAAAGATCCATTTATTTTCAATGGATCTCTTATCATCAGGCAAGTCCACCAAAGTCCATACTTTGTTCTCATACATGGATCCTATCTCGGATTTCATGGCTTCAAGCCATTTGTTGGAATCCGAGCTCGCCATTGCTTCTTCATAGTTCGAAGGTTCACCGTTGTCCAACAACATGATCTCCAGGACAGGGTTGTCGTACCACTCTGGTGCGGAACGTGTCCTAGTGGACCTTCGACGTTCAATAGTAACTTGATCTGAAGTTTCATGATCATCATCATTAACTTCCTCTCCAGCCGGTGTAGGATCCACAGAAACAACTTCCTGTGCTGCGCTACTCTCCAGTTCGAGTGGAGGTACAATTACCTCATCAAGTTCTATTTTCCTCCCAGTTACTTCTTTCGAGAGAAACTCTTTCTTGAGAAAGGATCCATTCTTGGCAACAAAGATTCCTTCGGATCTGAGGTAGAAGGTGTTGGAAATATGCCCTAGAGGCAATTATAAATTGGTTATTATCATATTTCCTTGTTCATGATAATCATTTATTATCCATGCTATAATTGTATTGATTGGAGACTTAGATGCATGTGTGGATACATAGACAAAACCATGTCCCTAGTATGCCTCTAGTAGACTAGCTCGTTGATCAAAGATGGTTAAGGTTTCCTAGCCATAGACATGATATGTCATTTGATAACGGGATCACATCATTAGGAGAATGATGTGATGCACAAGACCCAAACTACAAACGTAGCATATGATCGTGTCAGTTTATTGCTACTATTTTCTACATGTCAAGTATATGTTCCTATGACCATGAGATCATGCAACTCACTGACACCGGAGGAGTACCTTGTGTGTATCAAACGTCGCAACGTAACTTGGTGACTATAAAGGTGCTCTACAGGTATTTTCGAGGGTGTTTGTTGGGTTGGCATGGATCAAGACTGGGATTTGTTACTCCGTGTGACGGAGAGGTATCTCAGGGCCCACTCGGTAATACAACATCACAATAAAGCCTTGCAAGCAATGTGACTAAGTGTTAGTCATGGGATCTTGTGTTACAGAACGAGTAAACATACTTGCCGGTAACGAGGTTGAACTAGGTATGGAGATACCGACGATCAAATCTCGGGCAAGTAACATACCGAAGAACAAAGGGAACATCATACGGGATTAACTGAATCCTTGACATAGAGGTTCGACCGATAAAGATCTTCGTAGAATATGTAGGAACCAATATGGGCATCCAGGTCCCGCTATTGGTTATTGACCGTAGAGGTGTCTCGGTCATGTCTACATAGTTCTCGAACCCGTAGGGTCTGCACACTTAAGGTTTGGTGACGTTTCGGTAGTATAGAGTTATGTATGGTGGTGACCGAAGGTTGTTCGGAGTCCCAGATGAGATCTCGGATGTCACGAGGAGCTCCGGAATGGTTCGGAGGTAAAGATTGATATATAGGAAGTCCTATTTTGGTCGCCAGAAAAGTTTCGGGCTCATCGGTAGTGTACCGGGAGTGTCGGTAGTGTACCGGGAGACCATCAGGAGAGGTATTTCGAACCAAGAGGATACATGGGCTGTGGGAGGTGGTAAACCTGCCCCTGGTGGGCTTGCCGAAGCCTCCTCTAAGGGCCCATGTGGCTGGAGTGGTTTGAGATGGAAAAAATCCAAAGGTGGAGCTGCGTGGTCTCCGGCAGGGCTTCGCCAAGCACTACGGAGAACGAGGAGATGGAGGTGTAGCGCTGCGTCGTGGGAGAGAGAGATGCGTGTCCCCGGCTGCCCCAAGTGCTCCACTATATATAGGAGGAGGAGGAGGGAGGGCTGCACCCTAGGGTTCCCACCCTAGGGGCCAATGGCAGCCCCAGATCCAATCTGGTGCGGCGGCCAGAGGGAGAGAGGGGAGCCCGGCGCCCTAGGTGGGCCTTAGGCCCATCTGAGCCTAGGGTTTGCCCCCTCTCCTCCCTTGCTGCGCCTTGGGCCCTTGTGGGGGGCACACCAGCCCACCTAGGGGCTGGTTCCCTCCCACTTGCGGCCCATGCAGCCCTCTGGGGCTGGTGTCCCCACTTGGTGGACCCCCGGAACCCTTCCGGTGGTCCCGGTACGTTACCGGTATTCCCCTAAACATTTCTAATAACCAAAACCTCACTTCCTATATATTAATATTTACCTCCGTACCATTCCGGAGCTCCTCGTGACGTCCGGGATCTCATCTGGGACTCCAAACAACCTTCGGTAACCACATCCACTATTTCCCTATAACCCTAGCGTCATCGAACCTTAAGTGTGTAGACCCTATGGGTTTGGGAGACACGTAGACATGACCGAGACACCTCTCCAGTCAATAACCAACAGCGGGATCTGGATACCCATGTTGGATCCCACATGCTCCACGATGATGTCATCGGATGAACCACGATGTCGGGGATTCAATCAATCCCGTATACAATTCCCTTTGTCTACCGGTATGGTACTTGCCCGAGATTCGATCGTCGGTATCCCTATACCTTGTTCAATCTCATTACCGGCAAGTCTCTTTACTCGTTACGTAACACATCATCCCATGGCTAACTCCTTAGTCACATTGAGCTCATTATGATGATGTCTTATCGAGTGGGCCCAGAGATACCTCTCCATCACACGGAGTGACAAATCCTAGTCTCGATTCGTGCCAACCCAACAGACACTTTCGGAGATACCCATAGTGTACCTTTATAGCCACCCAGTTACGTTGTGACATTTGGCACACCCAAAGTATTCCTACGGTATCCGGGAGTTGCACAATCTCATGGTCTAAGGAAACGATACTTGACATTAGAAAAGCTTTAGCAGATGAACTACACGATCTTGTGCTATGCTTAGGATTGGGTCTTGTCCATCACATCATTCTCCCAATGATGTGATCCCGTTATCAACGACATCCAATGTCCATGGTCATGAAACCGTGACCATCTATTGACCAACGAGCTAGACAACTAGAGGCTCACTAGGGACATGTTGTGGTCTATGTATTCACACATGTATTACGGTTTCCGGTTAATACAATTATAGCATGAATAATAGACAATTACCATCTACAAGGAAATACAATAATAACCATTTTATTATTGCCTCTAGGGCATATTTCCAACAACCGGTACCCGTACAAATTGCTCGGGGCAATCTCCACAACCTAATTGGAGACCCCGACGCTTGCCCGGAGCTTTACACCACAATGATTGAGCTCCGAGACACCACTAACCGTCTAGGGCGTCAAGGCACCCAAGAGGAACAAGCTCTAGGGGTGCTCAAACACTCAAGAGTAATAAGCTTCTCAAACTTCACTTCCACGTATCACCATGGAGAACTCAAACATGTGCACCAAATGCAATGACAAGGGCACACGGACTGACCAAGTCCTTCCGACCCAAATCCCACCACAACAACTAATTCTATGGAGGAAAATGAGAGGAAGAACAAAGAAGAACACGAAGAACTCCAAGATCTAGATCCAAGGGGTTCCCCTCACATAGAGGAGAAAGTAATTGGTGGAAATGTGGATCTAGATCTCCTCTCTCTTTTCCCTCAAGAACTAGCAAGAATCATTGGAGGGATTGAGAGTTAGAAAGCTTGAAGAAGGTCAACAATGGGGGGGGGAATCGAGCTCAAAGGATAGAAACCATTGGGAAAGAAGACCCCCTTAAATAGGTCCCCACGAATCTGCCTTTTATGTGCAGAATAACATAGGAGCGATACAACCTCTATGCACACCGGTACAACCAGTTAAAGTAGGCAAAACCTATCTATAGGAAAATAATAAGCGGTACAACCACCCGGTGCACCGGTAGTACCGGTTAAACCGGAACAACTGGCCCACAACCGCCCAAGAACCGCTCCACAACAGAACCTAGTACGGTGGTAGAGCGGTACATGGCCGGTACAACCTTCAGACCAATTCTGGAGCGGTACAACAACTTCAAACACAGGTACAACCAGTACAACCTCTCTATGTAAAACATGTAAGACTAAAACAACCATAACTTCCGCATACGAGCTCCGATTTGAGCAAACTCAAGCTTGTTGGATAAATAACAACAAGAGCTATCCAACAATGACTACTTAAATTAAGAACAAGCAATGGAGAATAAAGGCCACTAGGATAAGGAAGATGACCTACTCAGTTGATATTTGGCAAAATCTCCAACATCGAAAACACAAATATGATGCATATGAAATCTGTTTTCGACGAGCTTGAGGTTATCACGATGAAGACCATAAACTCAAAAACTCACATACAGAAAAGCCAAATAAGGACAAAGAAAGATGATGCAAGGATGCAAATGGTTTGAGCTCTCGATGAACGATACGATCAAGCTACTCACTTGAGAGCCCCCCTTGACAGTACGACAATCGATCCTGTAACCCGATCACCTAACTACCACCATATGAGACTGGTAAAACAGAAAACCTATCAAGGGCAAACCTATACCTTGCACATGGTCCACTTGAGCTAGATGATGGCGATCTTGACTTCCTCAAGATGGACCACATTTTTTGATTGCGTTGGCTCGATATAGACTAGGTGATTGCTCCCCCATACTCCACTATGGTTGAGCCACTCTACGGCACATCTTCAAAAGTCCACTTTCACCACAATGGACGACAAGCTTCAAGCATGATCTCTTCGTGATGCTCCACTTGAACTAGCACACCGCAATATTGATGACGATCACCACTTGATATCATCCTCCATGGATTGTATGAGATATTCCTCTTAACACAAGCCCATGACATACCTAACCCCACACAGAATTCTCATGTAGACCATGGGTTAGTACACAAAGAGTAATGGACAATGCTTACCATACCATGAGATCACTTGACCCCTCTCGGTACATCTTGTACACTTTGTGTGTTGATCAACTTGATTCACTCTTTGACTTAGTCTTGATCAACCTTGTATCTTATCTTCTGTCTTCATAAAGATGATGTCTTGAAGGTGAACATGAATGTTCCCACAATCTTCTTCTTCAAGACATGCTTGCAATAAGCTCAACTCTCACATGGCCAATCTTTGGATAAAACCTTCAATACCACCTTGGTCACCATATAAACTCCTTGAAACCAACAAATGGACTTCAAGAAGTGCCTATGGACAAAACCTTCAAATATAACTCAAGGCAACCATTAGTCCATAGGGATTGTCATCAATTACCAAAACTACATATGGAGAAATATGTTCTTACAACATCAATGTGCTTCGGTGCTCTTCGTTGTCCACGAGGTTTTCGGAAGGCAACTCCCTTGATGTCAAATTTGAGATTAATGTCCACCAATACAACAAGAGATACTATCTAGCTTATTGTATCTGTGCTCAGTGGTCAATTATTATGAAGACAATCTCTACAAGGAGAGAAGGGGCAAGGTTTGCCAGAGAACAAAAGAGAGGAATGATGTGGGTCGTGCTTTTGGTGTGCTCCAATTTCGATAGGCTTTTGTTCTGCACCCTGCTACAACATGGAACACTCGGAGTATGTGGGAGGTGATGAGTGCTTGTGTGATCATGCACAACATGATCATGGAGGATGGGAATGATGACAACATCTATGACCAAGGGTGGGCTTACCAGCGTGAAAACGTTAACCTGAGACTGGAGTGGCAACGTATGCATAGTTATTCCAATTTCATCAAGAAATATGTGATTAGACAACTCACATTCAACTTAAAGATGACTTGGTTGAGCATACATGCACTCACATAGGAAACCAATAGATGAATCTCTCTTTTAATTTCAATGTATTTGCTACAATTTTAAATTCATCTCATTGTAAACTATGCTATTTTTATTAATTTGGTTGTAAATTATGTGAATTTTATTTGGTTAATAATGTGTAATTCGATTGGTTGATGATAACCCACAAGTATAAGGGATCACAACAGTCTTCGATGGTAGTATTTCACCCAAATTTATTGATTCGACACAAGGGGAGCCAAAGAATATTTATGAGGCTTAGGAGTTGAGTTGCCAATTCAACAACACCTGCAATATCTTTCCGCATCAAAGTGTTTAGTAGCACAACAACATTAGTAACAATAACAATAACAATAATGATTTGTGATGTTTGTAATGACAACGACAACAGTAGTAACTTAACAAAGATCAATATATGAAAAGCGTATGCATTGGATCGGCGATAGATATTTGTGTTGGATGACATTCATCATGTAACAGTCACAACCTAGAGCTACACAACTCCAATTCATCAATATAATGTAGACATGTATTCTGTATATAGTCATATGTACTTATAATAAGAACTTGCATGACATCTTTTGTCCTACCCTCCTGTGGCAGCGGGGTCCAAAGGAAAACTAAGGGATGTTAAGGTCAGCATTAACACATGGCGAATACATGAACTCCTCATACTACGTCATCACCGGAGATGATCCCAACTATTGTCACTTTGGGGTCTACAGATTATAACACGTAATACGTGCATACAGCTTGCAAGATATGATCTAAAACACTCTCATATTCGTGAAAACATAATAAATTCAGACCTGAAATCATGGCATCTAGACCCTAGTGAAAAGCATTAAAAATAACAAAGTCATAGAAACATTATTCTCTGAACATAGTGTATACTAGGGATTAAGCCCTAACAAATTAACTCAATTTCATGACAAATCTCATCCAACCCCATCACCACCAGCAAGTCTACGAATGAACTACTCACTCCTGGCGGTGAGCCTCGTGCAATTGTTGATGAAGAAGGGTTGGTGATGAAGACGATGACGAATCCCTCTCTCCGAAGCTCCAAACGGACTCCAGATCAGCCCTCCTGAGGAAGAACGGGAGGTGGCGGCAGCTCAGTCTTGTAAAATGCGATGCAAGTTTTTTCTTATTTTTTCTCCGCAACACGGTACTTATGGAGTTGGAATTAGGGCACCGGAGGCTCGAGGGGGCCACGAGCTCACAGGGCGCGACCTGGGGTGGTGGGCACTGAGCTTGTGGCTCCTGGGTGGCCTCCCTCCGGCAGGTCTATTCATTAGTATTCTTTATATATTCTAAAAATATTCTTAATAAATTTTCAGCCCAATCCGACAACCTTTATTTCTACATAAAAATAAACCATGGTAATTTTACTGGAAACAGTGTCAGAGCGGTTAGTTTCATTCAAATCATATAAATTAGAGTACAAAACAAGAGCAAAGATGTTAGAAAAAATAGATACGTTTGGGACGTATCAGTTGTTATTTGGTTGTGAATTCAAACAAAAAAAATGGATGAGGGCGGACGAAATGGTTTGGCCGCTTAGGCGACCCGCAAGAAATGTGCGAGCAAGGGGCAAACACTGGTCAAACTGGTGACCTAAATAGACAAAAGGCGGATAAAATTCACGTCTCTTTTGGTCGGTGCGTTGGAGTTTGCCTTAGAGCGTGTAGACACCCTATACATTAGAGCAGACTGTTCGGTCAATGACCAGTCACAAATCGTGACCCAGTCAGGCTCCACAAACCAGACCTATACGTCCCAACGGACAAGCACTCTCATATCCAACTCATATCTGGGGCATATATGGGAAGTCCCGAACGCGCCCATTGGCCATGTCAGATCAGAATAGATAGGACCCACCACAAATTCTACAAAAATCCCCTCGTCCTTACCAGACAAGCCATTTTCCTTCCCTCTCTTCTCCCTCATCCGCGCTAGCCCCTCCCTTGATTCGCCACCACCCAGCTCTGCCATTGTCTTGAGCCCGTCTCGCCGATATCACCGCACCAGGCACTGTCACCGCCCCGGACGACATCGGGGCATGTTCTGCTATTTTTGGACTACACCTTACCCTCTATGTGTGCGACAAATTTGCCCGAGTATATTGATTCTTTTGTACGAAAAATGATAGATTCGGGGGGTTTCGTCAAGTGATGAACATGGAAACAAGGACCTTGATGAATTAATTCAAAAGGAATTCTATGATTTATTAGATTTGAACAAGATGCCGCAATGATGATCATCATGAGCATCCAGGAGGAAATGAATAGGGAGATGGAGCACATCCTAAACTTTAACGTTTCAATCAAAGGGAGAATTCTTTAGACCCTAGTGATATCCTTTCTCACGTGATGAACGTTGAACGGGGAACATGAAAATTACGTACACACCCCTTTTCAACTCCTAGGACAAAGACGGAAATAGAGCATCATGACTAGAAAAATAAGGTCAAAGATGTAGGAGATGGTGGAAAATCGGTTTTCGGCTGATCCAATCCCTGCAAGGACCTGCAAGCACGCAAGCAATGAATAAAAGAGAACCTTCGAGATAACTTGCTCATGATGAAGACAATGATCAATGCCCCAGCACCCCGCTGCCTTTAGGTTCAGCACGAGGTGATCCATACGAGTCTTTGCCGTGTGCCGTCTCGCTCCCGGTCTCCCAAACCTTGAGATGCGAAGCAGACGAAACAGTCGTCGGGTCGTCGATTTGTGTTGTGCGAGTCGTAGCTCCAACTTCATATTTATACTAGATGATGGCCTCACGTCGTTGTTGCAGGAAACTTACTAAAAGAATGCATAAAAGTTGCTAAAAATATCTATAACTAATGAAAAAAATATAAGTTTAAAAAAAGTACAAAGAATATAAAAACGAATTACTCTTAAAAGAATGTCAATGTAAATGTAAACTACATAGGTATGGTGCAACCGGCAAATACATATATTTTCAATAGAAAATCTAATGCAAAAAAAAACTTGTGAGTAATATGCATGGATTGATGATGTGGTGTTTGCATGCATTGAGTAATGCAAAAATAATGTAATTTATGACATGCATGCATGGCTTACTCTTGTAGCATAGTTGCATGTTTAAGAAAAATAGCTAGTGGGTTATAGCTATTTAGAAATAGAAAATGCATGCATGACTTACTCTTGTAGCATAGTTGCATGTTTAGGAAAAATAGCTAGTGAGTTATAGCTATTTAGAAATAGAAGATAAAAATAATATAAAATGTAGGAGCATAAATAAAAGGTCTCTAAAAAATTGAGCAGTGCTCTGCGCCAGCGGGCCGGTCATGTCCTGTGCGTCATATTCTCCTGTTATAGACCATCAGATGAGGACCTTTGCGTCTCTTTTTCCTTAAAACAAAATCGCATCCAATACAAAAACGCACCGCTACGCATTGGCCATGAACGCTCGAGGCCAAACCTTGAAGCATCACCATCTCGTCGCCGGTTGCCGCCTCCACCGTCGGTCGATGTCCCCTTGAAGCATCACCGGCTCGTCGCTGATCGTTGTCCCCGCCGTCGGTCGCCGTCCTCACAGCACCCGTGCAAGCCGGTTCCAGCAGGACCTCATCGCCGCACCCTGTCATCGTTCTGTAGCAACGCCGGCGTCATACAACGCCTGGCTCTTTCGTCGTTGCAGCAGTTAGCTGTTGTCATCGTAGCACCGCCATGCCTTCGTCCGCAGCTCCCAGTGTTGCCGCTCGCACCATCATCACCATGCTGATGCTTGGTAGAAGCTTTTTCCTTGGTTCAAAGTTTCTCTTCCATGCCAATTGAAGCTTTTTTGCACACCGTTTAAAGATTTTTTGCATGTCGCTCGAATATTTTTCCCGTGGTTGAAACTTTTTCCCATGGTTGAAGCTTTTCACCTTTGCTGTTGAAGCTTTCTTGCAGGCAGGTTGAAGCTTTTTTGCATGTCGCTTGAATATTTTCTATGGTTGAAACTTTTTTTTCCACGCCATTGAAGTTTTTTCCCATGATTGAAGCTTTTCACCTTTGTTGTTGAAGTATTTTTTGCACACCAATTGAAGCTTTCGCGAGTCAAAGATTTTTTCCACGGTTGAAGTTTTTTCCATGCATGTTGATGATTTTTTTATGCCGTTTGAAGCAATTTACCCATGCCCATTGAAGCTTGCATCTATATGCATGCCGCCGGTCGGAACACGCCTCGCTGTTGGTTCCAACATTAAGCATCGTAGGTTCTACCTTTTTCTTCTGCCGATTGCAACATACCTCGCTGCTGGTTCCAGCATCTTTTCCTCCACGTGCAGTAGCAGCTTGCCTGCGAGGAGTTCATACTCCGACCGCATGCAGTAGCAGCTTACCGGCGAGCAGTTACGACTTACGACAGAAACTAGGGAACAACGAACGCCGGTGAAAAACAACGGGGATGCGAGTGGATTAAAAAGGAAAAGAAGGAAGGAGAAAACGAAGAGATAATGTGAGTCCAGCACGTGTTTCTGACCACATGATTTCCTCCCATCGCACGTCCCGCGCGGGTCCGGTGTAAAGTTGGGCGGGCATGCCTGGTAGTCCCAGTGGCGAAGCTCTCGGTAGGACGCTCGCCCTACCTTGATTTCCAGCGATATTTTATCTACGTACTCCCTCTGTTCAGAAATATAAGATGTTTTAAAGACTTGTGTTCAGAAATATAAGAAGTTTTAGAGACTTGTGTTCAGAAATATAAGACGTTTTAAAGACTTGTGACAAGTCTTGTGACAAGTCTTTAAAACGTTTTTTATATTTCTGAACAGAGGGAGTACAGTTTAATCGGTCAGAAGGAGTAGCACAGGGGGCAGCTGCTAGCAGGATCTGCGCGGGTGCCAGAAGGAGTAGCACACGGGGACGGCTGCTAGCAGGATCTGCGCGTGAGGCTGCTGGCCAGCTGAAGCGTGCGCGGTGCCGTGGCCAAAACGAGTGACGCGCGAAGCCGGCCACAGCCAAGCGAACGGCAATAATAGCTAGCAAGCCTCGGCCTTGACGGCGATGAAGCCGCGAGCCGGTAAAAAGAAAATAAGAAATGGGCAGAAAGAGCAAAGGGAACAACAAATAGGATGATGGCTTACAATCTGCAATGCAATGCGTTTTTCAGAGAATGGCTTGACGATCTGTATGTTTTAGTTGCACTTCCATTGTATTACGTTATTATGTTTAGGCATTAAGATCACATATAAGTATTTGTGTGTATGCATTAGTATTGATACTAACACAAATGCCCATGCGTTGCAACGAAAAATAAGTATGATGTATCATGTTGTAGAATAAACAATGTAAATGATCCTTCCCAAAAATCTAAGGCGTACACTGAAAAAATATAGAGTACAAACTAAAAAGAATCCAAAAGTTTGGATTTTTGGTGCATATGAATGAAGGTATGATAATTCTTCAAACTATGTAGTGCAGAATGTACGTGCATCATAAGCAGAAGAAAAAAAGTTGTACCATTGACAATCCTTGTGCGCCGATAAAATAATGAATTTCAAATTTGCATTTAGTACATGCTTTTTTTAGCAGAATTCACTATTATCTTTCTCTTGGTTTATTAGTCCCTTTTGTATTTCGTGTCAAACTTTGATCATAGATTTAACTAAGAAAATGTTAATGCAATTCACAACAAATGTATCGTCGGATTTGTATTTGAACATGGTTTCCAATAATATTATTTTTTATGTATAACTTAAATTTTATTAGTTAAAATCAAGATCAAATATGACACTAAATATAAGAAGAATTAACAAACCATGACGGAGATAGTGCATGATCTAGCAGTGGGAATAGAAAGACAAAGGGGTACAACGGAGGTGCATTGTCACCCATGAGTTCTCAAAGCGTGAACTTCAGATAGTACAACTTTCTCGCACTTTCGTTGGGTGCCAATGTGAAGGAAGCTTCGAGGCGACCGATGGCATGGGAAGATACCGCTTGGTGATCATGACCCATCGTTCATCCTGCAAGTATAACCATGATACGTTGGTGCGATCATTAGATGGAGAAGATTACGATCAGTGTGGCTAATGGGACATCAGTCCATTTGACAGGTGGTGGAACACCAATTTGTATGTATAGAATCAATCTCTCTTGGAGTAAATGTATCCTCTATCTCTCTCAGTATAAATTGCAATAAGCGAAATTGAGGCAGCTCTCTCTTATGCAAACTCTCTTTGTACAAAGTCTCCATGAGCCCAACCGTCCCTCGCACATGCATGGTCCACCTCCTCTACCATCGCGTCAACTCCTCTCCACCAGCCAATCCGTGTTTGTCATCCTCTGTTAAACCAACCAATCCACGAGATCCAAATGTATAATATACATGCACTTATCTCTAATGCATAACACTATAATTCAGGACCTTTAATCTTTGTATCGGAGGATATTTTGCTTGGCATGGGCTGCAATTATAGTTACATGCAGGAATCTACAATTGGTAGGCCCTCGTATTATAGCACATACAGAGCATGGCGTGGCTTTTGGGACGCCGACGAACATGAGAGGCACAAAAGAGCTCTTCTAGCAGGCGGCATGGTGGAGCGGTGATAGCTACACGTGCTTGTAGTTGTGGTGCTGGGGCGAGGCAGGGCGGCAAGAAAAATAGCTAGCAGCCAAGCGTTAACGGGTCAGGTGATCGGCCGCAGCTGGCTGTTGGGTGCAGGGGAGTAGGGCCGGCACGACGGGAAAGACATATTTGATGCAATGAAGTGCAGGTTGCCAGATAACCGAAAACTCTGATTTCAATTCTTTGTGCACGTACCTCGAGCATAGAATTGGCCGACGAAGTCTGAGGAGGCAACATTGGACGGTCTTCCGCGCAAAGTAGGCCGAGACGACATTGAACATATTTCGTCGGGCGGCATGATATTTTTTGACGAAGTCGGTTGAGGCGACAGTTGGTGGACTATCAGTGAAGGCGGACTAATTCTGTCAGACGGCGTCTTGCTTTCCGGCAAAGTTGGCGGAGGCAACAGTGTGCGGACTACTGGCGAAGGCGAACTGATTCCGTCGGGCGGCATGTTATTTTCCGGCAAAGTCGGTTAAGGCGACAATTGGTGGACTATCGGCGAAGGCGGACTGATTCTGTCGAACGGCGTCTTGCTTTCTGGCGAAGTTGGCGGAGGCAACAGTGTGCAGACTACTAGCAAAGGCGAACTGATTCCATCGGCCATCGTATTGCTTTCCGGCAAAGTCGAAGTCGGCGGAGGTGACATTGTGTAGACTTGGGCTGAACCGGTGATGCAATTACGTGAAGTTTCGATCGAGCCTTTGATCTTATAGGAGCCAATTTTGTGTGAAATCCCGATCGGGACACTCTGAGTCCGTATTTGAGTTGTTCTCGTATATGCAGCAAACAGACACGCAGGAGTTAAAAGGAAAATTAGCCCAATAAAGAAAATCAGCCCAATAGTCCTAGTCCAACCGTCGTACGTACGTGATGTCCGCTCGTACGGACGGAGCACCATACGTGACCAAAACTAACGGAAAAAAAAATCTAATCGCGGGACGAAACCAAGAATACCACCTTACTTTATTAATAGGTATAGAGGTATAGATATAGGTATAGATATTGCGCTGAATCTTTTAAAGGGCACTGCTAGGCGTTTACCGGTGGATTTGTAGTAATCATTCGCCACCTGATTAGCCGTCCAATGTGCACGCGTGCACCATCCGATCACCAGCTCGACCGTCTTCTCTCACCACATAAAATCCTGAAACAACGTTCTAGTTGCAGAAACAAGCACGCTGTCTCGGCCCCGGCAAACGTACGCGTCCACCGGCTGATCTAAGGTCGTGGCGCAATTTTTTGCAATAAAGGTCATGTGGCAGAATTTTTTTGCAACATAGGTTAGTGAAAGGATCGGTATGGTTGACTAGAGGGGGGGGGGAGTGAGTAGGCAACTAACCTTTTTTTAACTTTTCTTTAACAATTTAGGCTTATCATCGAATAGATTGGCTAGATGTGCAACTAGGTGAGGAACCTGTATGATGCTAATCACAACAAGCACACAAGCAAGCAAGGGATACAACACAATAATAGCTTGCAAGAAGTAAAGGTAAGAGATAACCAAAGTGGAGCCGGTGGAGACGAGGATGTGTTACCGGAGTTCCTTCCCTTGTGAAGAAGTACGTCTCCGTTAGAGCGCTATGAGGCACAATGCTCCCCAAGAAGCCACTAGGGTCACTGTATTCTCCTCACGCCCTCACACAATGCGAGATGCCATGATTCCACTATTGGTGCCCTTGAAGGCGGCGACCGAACCTTTACAAACAAGGTTGTGGCTATCTCCACAACTTAATTGGAGGCTCCCAACGAGACCACGAAGCTTCACCACAATGGAATGTGGATCCGAGGTGACCTCAACCGTCTAGGGTGCTCAAACATCCAATAATAACAAGATCCACAAGGGATTAGTGGGGGAATCAAATTTCTCTTGGTGGAAGTGTAGATCGGGGCCTCATCAACCAATCCCTAGGAAATCAACAAGTTTGATTGGCTAGGGAGAGAGATTGGGTTAAAATGGAGCTTTGAGCAACAATGGAGCTTGGGGAGGGAAGAGGTAGTCTTCTTGGGGAAGAAGACCTCCTTTATATAGTGGAGAGGAGGATCCAATCGTTATCCCCACACTCAGCCCGCGCGCTGCGGTACTACCGCACACGAGCCACGGTACTACCGCAAGGGGTTGCGGTACTACCGCTGCAGGGTGCGGTACAACCGTTTGCGCGGTAGTGACCACACGTAGGCCGATTGCACTAGGCAGCTAGCGGTAGAACCGCCGGAGCGGTACTACCGCAAGCCCATATGGTACTACCGCATGGTCGGTAACGACTGGCACAGGAGATGCACGGAAGTAAAAATTACTTCCGTGCCTACCTCCGCTGAGGTCGGGGCTACGCAAAAGTCCGGCATGGTAGTACCGGAAACAAATCGCGGTACTAACACAGGAGGGCGAATGTAAAAAGTTACATTCGCGCCTACTACTGCAGGTGGGCGGATGTAAAAAATTACATCCGCGCCTACTACCGCACCAGAGCTGAGGACATCGGTACTACCACTCCTCTAAGCGGTACTACCGCGGGCACCCGCGGTACTACCACTAGCCACTGAAAACTAGCACCATGTAGCCTTCACTTTGCACAGACAAGGAAAACGGATTGTAGCTCCATTGAAGCGAAGGAAAGGTGGTGCAATATAATAGATGTGTATGTGTTGATTCCACCCAAACCTTTCCGAAGCGGACCCCCTCTTAATAGTATGGCTTTCCTATGACTCAAATCCACCAAAAGGAAAAGTAGAGAACAACCGTCTTTGATAAACTCCGAGGGGCACCGAATTGTCTTGTGCCTAGATATGTGATATCTGAAATGATCAATGCACACAATTAGTCTGCATAAGCATTGTCATCAATCAGCAACACCACTTAGGGAGAAATATGCCCTTACAATCTCCCCCTTTTTGGTGGATTGATGACAATACGGGATTTGCACATAAGGATATATAATGAGCATGCAAACCCAAACTCTATAAAATATAGACAGGCTCCCCCTAGATGTGTTCTCTCTATAGATATGCTTTGGACTGCAAGGCACACACACACACTAGGATCAACACCCCCCCTATATTTTGTAGACATGGAATCCTTGTAACAGAAGAATAACACTAAGCACAAAAACAAGGCATAGCATGTGAGCATGAAGATAAGGGCACATAACGGGTAAACTCACAAGCTACTAATCATACTGGACAAGAATAAGATAAGAGTGATAGCATATGTCTCACACCATATGATAGAAGAAGTCTCCTGGTCTCACACACAAATAACATAAACCAAGGTTCAGCAAAAGCAAGGAGATGACGAAAAACAAACTCAAAGATGCGCAAATCCTACACTCTCTCCCCTTTGGCATCGAGATGCCAAAAAGGCAGAGAGGACACCTAAGACACAAGTGGCAGCTCCCATGCAGAAAGATTTGTCATCAAGCTCCTCCTCTGATGCAGCTGGAATGGACTCCTCATCTGAATCAGCCCACTGGTACCTCTGCTTCTCCATCCAAGTAGCCTCAGGAGTGATGTCCTTCTCAGACCCACTCGAGATGGTCTCGCCCAGCTTCCTCAGAATCCTCTTGTCACGTTGCCGACTCTCCTTCTAAGCAACGTGAGTCTGATACTGTCCCTTGGCCTGCATGCAGAACAAAGTCTTCATCTTGTGTGAGAGCTTGTTGGCCAAAGATGGATCAGTAGACGGTGGCTCATACATCTCTGAACTGTCATCTTCCACCTCTTCAATCTCTTCCTCATCAACATCCATATGAGCAGTAGTGAGACTAGTGGTAGTGTTGGCCCACTTGTCCTTGTGACGTAGATGAATGGTCTCATGACGAAGCCAGTGGGGAGCATCAAAGTCCTCACCCAGAAGGGTCTTCTCCCAAGTTGAACGAATCAAGAGGAACAAGTAGGGCCCATAAATGGGGACCTTACGGTGGAACACAACAGTCCGAAGCTCAGTCCACATAATGTGAGAAACATTAAGGGGGTCAAGAATTTGAGTTCGTCCTTTCTCACAGAGTAGCAGCATATCCACTAGATAAGAGTGCACCTTGTCCTTGTCTCCCATGCGAGGAAAGAGAGTGTTGCGAAAGATCCGGTGCATGACATCGAGGAACGGGTTGAGCACAAAAGTTTTCTCACCAGAGGGTTGTTGGAAATATGCCCTAGAGACAATAAATAAAGTGTTTATTATTATATTTCCTTGTTCATGATAATCGTTTATTATCCATGCTATAATTGTATTAATTGGAAACACATTACTTGTGTGGGTAAATAGACAACACTTTGTCCCTAGTATGCCTCTAGTGAACTAGCTCGTTGATCAAAGATGGTCAAGGTTTCCTAGCCATTGACATGTGATGCCATTTGATAACGGGATCACATCATTAGGAGAATGATGTGATGGACAAGACCCAAACTACAAACTAGCATATGATTGTGTCAGTTTATTGCTATTGTTTTCTGCATGTCAAGTATATGTTCCTATGACCATGAGATCATGCAACTCACGGATACCGGAGGAGTGCCTTGTGTGTATCAAACGTTGCAACATAACTGGGTGACTATAAAGGTGCTCTACAGGTATCTCTGAGGGTGTCTGTTGAGTTGGCATGGATCAAGACTAGGATTTGTTACTTCGTGTGACGAAGAGGTATCTCACGGCACACTCAGTAATACAACATCACAATGATCCTTGCAAGCAATGTGTCTAAGTGTTAGTCATGGGATCTTGTATTACGGAACGAGTAAAGAGACTTGCCGATAACGAGGTTGAACTAGGTATGGAGATACCGATGATCGAATCTCGGGCAAGTAACATACCGAAGAACAAAGGGAACATCATACGGGATTAACTGAATCCTTGACATAGAGGTTCGACCGATAAAGATCTTCGTAGAATATGTAGGAACCAATATGGGCATCCAGGTCCCGGTATTGGTTATTGACCGTAGAGGTGTCTTAGTCATGTCTACATAGTTCTTGAACCCGTAGGGTCTGCACACTTAAGGTTTGGTGACGTTTCGGCAGTATAGAGTTATGTATGGTGGTGACCAAAGGTTGTTCAGAGTCCCGGATGAGATCCCGTACATCACGAGGAGCTCCAGAATGGTCTGTAGGTAAAGATTCATATATAGAAAGTCCTGTTTTGGTCACCGAAAAAGTTTCGGGCTCATCGGTAGTGTACCGGGAGTGTCGGTAGTGTACCGGGAGACCTCCGGGAGGGGTATTTCGACCCAAGAGGCTTCATGGGCTGTGGGAGAGTGAATAACAGCCCTTAGTGGGCTGGTGGAAACCCCCACACAAGGCCCATGCGGCTAGAGAAGAAAATCCAAAGAGAAAAGGTGGAAAAAGGCAAAAATTGGGTGAATCCTAGTCCTACTAGGATTGGAGGTGAATTCCACCTCCACAACCTGGTTCGGCCGACTCCTTGTGGCTTGGACCTTGGGCCAAGCCTCCTCCTCTCTTCCTCCTATATATACTGGTGGTTTTAGGGTTTTTGCACAGAATTTTTAGCCACGTGCTGCCCGTTCCTCCAGTCCATAGTTTCTCCTCTAGCTCGGATTTCTGCAGTGCTTAGGCGAAGCCCTGCCGGAATAGCTCCACCACCACCGCCGAAGCGCCGTCACGCTGCCGAAGAACACTTCTTCCTCTCCTCTCCTTCTTGCTGGATCAAGACGGTGGAGATCGTCATCAAGCTGTACGTGTGCTGAACGTGGAGGTGTCGTCCGTTCGGCGCTAGATCGGAAGGATCGTGATCAAGTTCATGGGACGGATCATGATCAAGTTCGCGGGATGGATCATGATTGGATCGTGGGACGGATCGTTATTGGATCGCGGGACGCACGGCGATTTGGATCGCGAAGACGTTCGACTACACCAACCGCATTTCTTAACGCTTCCCGCTTAGCAATCTACAAGGGTACGTAGATCCACTCTCCCTCTCGTAGATGCTCATCACCATGGATAGATCTGCGTGTGAGTAGGAAATTTTTTGTTTCCCATGCAACATTCCCCAATAGTGGTATCAGAGCTAGGTCTATGTGTAGATGAGATCTCGATTAGAACACAAAAGGTTTGTGGGCGTTGATGCTTAGATTGCTTCCTCCCTTGGTCGGATTTTGTTTCAGCGGTATTGTGAGATGAAGCGGCCCGGGCCAACATTACTCGTACGCTTACGAGAGAACGGTTCCCTCGACTGCAACTTGTTGCATAGATGGCTTGTGGGTGCTAGTTTCTCTCACTTTAGTTGGATCGGATTCGACAAAGGCGGTCCTTGAGAAGGTTGAAAAGCAACTAGTGTATCACCGTTGTGGTTTTTGTGTAGATGTGAATTGTTCTTGCTAGATATCCGTAGCAGCCACGTAAAACATGCAACAACAATTAGAGGACGTCTAACTTGTTTTTGCAGGGTATGTTGTGATGTGATATGGCCAATTACATGATGTGATATATGTGATGTATGAGATGATCATGTGATGTATAGATTATCACGACTTGCATGTCGATGAGTACTACAACCGGCAGGAGCCATAGGGTTGTCTTTAATTATTGTATGACCTGCGTGTCAATCATTAAGCGCTATGTAATGCTTTACTTTATCGCTAAATGGTAGCAATAGTAGTAGAAGCATGTTGGGCGCGACAACCCCGATGGCGACACATTGATGAAGATAAAGATGATGAAGATCATGGTGTCATGTCAGTGACGATGGAGATCATGCTGGTGCTTTCTAGATGGAGATCAAAAGCACAAGTTCATGTCCATATCATGTCACTTATGAATTGCATGTGATGTTAATACTTTTATGCACCTTGTTTTGCTTAGGATGACGGTAGCATTATAAGGTGACCCCTCACTTAAATTTCAAGATGAATTGTGTTCTCCTCGAGTGTGCACCATTGCGAAAGTTCGTCGTGTTGAGACACCACGTGATGATCGGGTGTGATAGACTCTACGTTCACATACAACGGGTGCAAGCCAGTGTTGCACGTGCAGAACACTCGGGTTAAACTTGACGAGACTAGCATGTACAAACATGGCCTCAGAACACAAGAGACCGAAAGGTCGAACATGAGTCATATAGTAGATATGATCAATATAATGATGTTCACCATTGAAGCCACCTCAACTCACGTGATGATCAGACTTGAGTTGGTGGATTTGGATCATGTGACACTCAGATGACCTGAGGGATGTCAATTTGAGTGGGAGCTTTTGTAATTTTATTAACTAAACTCATTATCTTGAACAATAGTCTAAGTAAACTTTGCATATTTATGTTATAGATCAATGGCTCACGCAGTAGCACCCCTGAATTTTAATGCGTTCCTCGAGAAAGCTAAGTTGAAAGATGATGGAAGTAACTTTGTTGACTGGACCCGTAATCTGAGGATTATCCTCACGGCTTCCCAGAAATCATATGTCCTTGATGCACCGCTTGGTGACCAACCAGAAGACATGACCTTCGAAGACGTTAAGAACGCTTGGGAGGCATGTACTAGAGATTACTCAATAATTTAGTGTGCAATATTGTATGGCTTAGAACTGGGACTTCAAAGACGTTTTGGACGTCATGGAGCATATGAGATGTTCCAGGAGTTGAAGTTTATCTTTCAGAAGAATGCCCGGATCGAGAGGTATGAAACCTCCAATAAGTTCTATGCTTGCAAGATGGAGGAGAACGGGTCTATCAATGAACATATACTCAGAATGTCTGGGTATTCAACTCGTCTAGCGGAGTTGGGAATTGCCCTTCCACCAGAGGCGATCACTGACAGAGTTCTTCAATCACTGCCACCTAGTTACAAGAGCTTTGTGATGAACTATAACATGCATGGGATGAACAAGTCAGTCGCCGAGCTGTTTGCGATGCTAGAAGTCGCTGAGTCTGAAATCCAGAAAGAACATCAAGTGTTGATGGTCAATAAAACCACTAGTTTCAAGGAAAATGGCAAGGGCAAAGGCAAGAAGGGTAAAACCAAGAAGGATGGCAAAGCAGTTGCTACTCCTGTAAAGAAGCCTAAGCATGGACCTAAGCCATAAACTGAGTGCTTTCATTGCAAGGGAACTAGTCACTAGAAGCGGAACTGCCCCAAGTACCTGGATGACAAGAAGGCGGCCAACGACAAACAAGGTATATATGATATACATGTTATTGATGTGTACCTTACTAGCTCTCGTTGTAGTACCTGGGTATTTGATACCGGTTCAGTTGCTCACATTTGCAACTCAAAACAGGAACTACGGAATAGATGAAGGCTGGCAAAGGATGAAGTGACGATGCGCATGGGAAATGGTTCCAAGGTTGATGTGATCACCGTCGGCATGCTCTCTCTTCGATTACCATCGGGATTAGTGATGAACCTGAATAATTGTTATTTAGTGCCTGCGTTAAGCATGAACATTATATCTGGATCTTGTTTATTGTGAGACGGTTACTCATTTAAATTAGAGAATAAAGGTTGTTCTATTTATATGAGTAATATCTTTTATGGTCATGCACCCAATGTGAGGGGTTTATTCATATTGAATCTTGATATTGATGACACACATGTTCATAACATTGATGCCAAAAGATGTAGAGTTGATAATGATAGTACCACTTTCTTGTGGCACTGCCGTTTAGGTCATATTGGTGTAAAACGCATGAGGAAGCTCCATGCTGATGAACTTTTGGAGTCACTTGATTTTGAATCACTTGACACATGTGAACCATGCCTCATGGGCAAGATGACTAAAACGCCGTTCTCTGGAACAATGGAATGGGCGAGTGACTTATTGGAAATCATACATACTGATGTGTGTGGTTCAATGAATGTTACAACGCGTGGTGGATATCGTTATTTTCTCACCTTCACTGTTGACTTAAGTAGATATGGGTATATTGACTTGATGAAACAGAAGTCTGAAACGTTTGAAAAGTTCAAGAAATTTCAGAGTGAAGTTGAGAATCATCATAACAAGAAGATTAAATTCCTGCGATCTGATCGAGGAGGTGAATATCTGAGTTATGAGTTTGGCAGTCACTTAAGACAGTGTAGAATTGTTTCACAGTTGACACCACCCGGAACACCACAACGTAATGGTGTGTCCGAATGTCGTAATCGAACCTTATTAGATATGGTGCGTTCTATGATGTCTCTTGCTGATTTGCCACTATCGTTTTGGGGTTATGCATTAGAGACAACTGCATTCACTTTAAATAGGGCACCATCAAAATCCGTTGAGACAACGCCATATGAACTATGGTTTGGCAAGAGGCAAAAGTTGTCGTTTCTTAAAGTTTGGGGATGTGATGCTTATGTAAAAAAGCTTCAGCCTGAAAAGCTAGAACCCAAAGCAGAAAATGCGTCTTCATAGGATACCCGAAAGAGACAGTCAGGTATACCTTCTATTTCAGATCCGAAGGCAAACTGTTTGTCGCTAAGAACGGAACATTTCTTGAGAAAGAGTTTCTCTCGAAAGAATTGAGTGGGAGGAAAATAGAGCTTGATGAGGTTATTAAACCTTTACTTCAACCAGAAAGTAGCGCAACGCAGAAAGATGTTTCTGTGGAACCTACGACGATAGAAGAGGAAGTTAATGATGATGATCATGAAGCTTCAGATCAAGCTACTATTGAACCTCGTAGGTAGACAAGGCCGCGTACTACTCTTGAGTGGTACGACAACCCTGTCTTGGAGGTCATGTTGTTGGACAACAATGAACCTACGAGCTATGGAGGAGCAGTGATGGGCCCGGATTCCGAGAAATGGTTAGAGGCCATGAAATCCGAGATGGGATCCATGTATGAAAACAAAGTATGGACTTTGGATGTATTACCTGAAGGGCGAAAGGCCATTCAGAACAAATGGATCTTTAAGAAGAAGACAGACGCGGACGATAATGTCACCGTCTATAAAGCTCGACTTGTGGCAAAGGGTTTTTCACAAGTTCAAGGAGTTGACTAGGATGAGACCTTCTCACCCGTAGCGATGCTTAAGTCTGTCAGGATCATGTTGGCAATAGCTTCTTATTTCAAATATGAAATTTGGCAGATGGATGTCAAAACAGCGTTCCTCAATGGTTTCCTTGAGGAAGAGTTATATATTATGCAACCAGAAGGTTTTGTCGATCCAGAGAATGCTGACAAAGTTTGCAAACTCCAGCGATCCATTTTTGGGCTCGTGCAAGCATCTCGGAGTTGGAATAAGCGTTTTGATGAGGTGATCAAAGCGTTTGAGTTTATACAAGTTTATGGAGAAGCTTGTATTTACAAGAAAGTGAGTGGGAGCTCTATAGCGTTTCTAATATTATATGTGGATGGCATATTGCTGATTGTAAACAATACAGAAATGCTGGAAAGCGTGAAGGAATATTTGAACAAGAGTTTTTCAATGAAGGACCTAGGAGAAGCTGCTTTCATATTAGGCATTAAGATCTATAGATATAGATCGAAACGCTTGATAGAACTTTCACAGAGCACATACCTTGATAAAGTTTTAAAGAAGTTCAAAATGGATCAGTCCAAGAAGGGGTTCTTGCCTGTGTTACAAGGTGTGAAGTTGAGTAAGACTCAATGCCCAGTGACTGCAGAGGATAGAGAAAATATGAGTGTCATCCCCTATGCTTCAGCCATAGGCTCTATCATGTATGCAATGTTGTGCACAAGACCTGATGTCAGCCTTGCCATAAGTATGGCTGGAAGGTTTCAAAGTGATCCTAGAATGGAACACTGGGCAGCGGTCAAGAATATCCTTAAGTACTTGAAAAGGACTAAGGAAATATTTCTCGTTTATGGAGGTGATGAAGAGCTTGTCATAAAGGGTTACGTCGATGTAAGCTTTGACACTGATCCGAATGACTGTAAGTCACAAACCGGATACGTATTTATTCTCAACGGGGGAGCGGTAAGCTGGTGCAGTTTCAAGCAAAGTGTGGTAGCCGATTCTACATGTGAAGCAGAGTACATCGCAGCCTCGAAGGAGGCGAATGAAGGTGTCTGGATGAAGCAGTTCATGACAGATCTTGGAGTAGTGCCTAGTGCACTAAATCCAATGAACCTGTTCTGTGACAACACTAGTGTCATTGCTCTGGCCAAGGAACCAAGGTTTCACAAGAGGACCAGACACATAAAGCGACGCTTCAACTCCATCCGCGATTACATCAAGGAGAAGGACATAAATATTTGCAAAGTGCACACATATCTGAATGTTGTAGACCCGTTGACTAAACCTCTTCCAAGGGCTAAACATGATCAACACCAGAACTGCATGGGTGTTCGATTCATTAAATTGTAAATCACATAGTGATGTGAGCTAGATTATTGACTCTAGTGCAAGTGGGAGACTGTTGGAAATATGCGCTAGAGACAATAAATAAAGTGTTTATTATTATATTTCCTTGTTCATGATAATCGTTTATTATCCATGCTACAATTTTATTAATTGGAAACACATTACATGTGTGGGTAAATAGACAACACTTTGTCCTTAGCATGCCTCTAGTGAACTATGCAATATGAGCGTTGTCCTTATAGACAATATGAGCCCGTTCCTCCAGTGCATAGTTTCTCCTATAGATCGGATTTCTGCAGTGCTTAGGCGAAGCCCTGCCGGAATAGGAGAAACTTAACATGTCTAGAGGCACTTTCTCCTATAGCATGCCTCTGGAGACACTGTGGGTAAATAGACAACACTTTGTCCTTAACATGTCATTTGATAACGGGATCATATCATTAGGAGAATGATGTGATGGACAAGACCCAAACTACAAACGTAGCATATGATCGTGTCAGTTTATTGCTACTGTTTTCTGCATGTCAAGTATATGTTCCTATGACCATGAGATCACGCAACTCACGGATACCGGAGGAATGCGTTGTGTGTATCAAATGTCGCAATGTAACTAGGTGACTATAAAGGTGCTCTACAGGTATCTCCGAGGGTGTCTGTTGAGTTGGCATGGATCAAGACTAGGATTTGTTACTCTGTGTGATGGAGAGGTATCTCAGGGCCCACTCGGTAATACAACATCACAATGAGCCTCGCAAGAAATGTGTCTAAGTGTTAGTCATGGGATCTTGTATTAAGGAACGAGTAAAGAGACTTGCCGATAACAAGGTTGAACTAGGTATGGAGCTACCGATGATCGAATCTCGGGCAAGTAACATACCGAAGAACAAAGGGAACATCATACGGGATTAACTGAATCCTTGACATAGAGGTTCGACCGATAAAGATCTTCATAGAATATGTAGGAACCAATATGGGCATCCAGGTCCTCTATTGGTTATTGACTGTAGAGGTGTCTCGGTCATGTCTACATAGTTCTCGAACCCGCAGGGTCTGCACACTTAAGGTTTGATGACGTTTCGGTAGTATAGAGTTATGTATGGTGGTGACCGAAGGTTGTTCGGAGTCCCGGATGAGCTCCCGGAGGTCACGAGGAGCTCCGGAATGGTCTGGAGGTAAAGATTCATATATAGGAAGTCCTGTTTTGGTCGCCGGAAAAGTTTCGGGCTCATCGGTAGTGTACCCGGAGTGCCGGTAGTGTACTAGGAGACCTCCGGGAGGGGTATTTCGACCCAAGAGGCTTCATGGGCTGTGGGAGAGTTAATACCAGCCCTTAGTGGGCTAGTGGAAACCCCCACACAAGTCCCATGCGTCTAGAGAAGAAAATCCAAAGAGAAAAGGTGGAAAAAGGCAAAAATTGGGTGAATCCTAGTCCTACTAGGATTGGAGGTGAATTCCACCTCTACAACCAGGTTCGGCCGACTCCTTGTGGCTTGGACCTTGGGACAAGCCTCCTTCTCTCTTCCTCCTATATATACTGGTGGTTTTAGGGTTTTTGCACAGAATTTTTAGCCACGTGCTGCCCGTTCCTCCAGTGCATAGTTTCTCCTATAGATCGGATTTCTGCAGTGCTTAGGCGAAGCCCTGCCGGAATAGCTCCACCACCATCGCCGGAGCGCCATCATGCTGCCAGAGAACTCTTCTTCCTCTCCACTCCTTCTTGCTGGATCAAGGTGGTGGAGATCGTCATCAAGCTGTACGTGTGCTGAATGCGAAGGTGTCGTCCGTTCGGCGCTAGATCGGAAGGATCGTGATCAAGTTCGTGGGACGGATTGTGATCAAGTTTGCGGGACGAATCGTGATTGGATCGCGGGACGGATCGTGATTGGATCGCGGGACGCACGGCGATTTGGATCGCGAAGACGTTCGACTACACCAACCACGTTTCTTAACGCTTCCCGCTTAGCGATCTACAAGGGTACGTAGATCCACTCTCCCTCTCATAGATGCTCATCACCATGGATAGATCTGCGTGTGCATAGGAAATTTTTGTTTCCCATGCAATGTTGCCCAACAAGGGTAAAGTCTTCTCAATATAGTAGGGCACAAACTTCTCCTTGCGTGTTGGCTGTGGGTTGCCGTGAGGGCGCAAACCAACGGGCTCATCAAGCCCCTCATCACGAACGTGCAACAGATCCATGAACTCCTTCCATTCGGCGGACATCTTCTCTCCATTGGTCATCCAAGTCATGGTCTGCTTCTCATTCGAGTGGAAATGGACAAAAGCAAGGAACTGACCCACAATCTCGGGATCAAAACCAAGATGGAACGAGATGATTTCCTCGATAGCAAACTGCTCGACCATATTCAGAGACTCACCAAAATATGTCTGGTTCTTCCTCATATGAGCCATGTCAATCCATCGGATAGGAACATAGAAATTCTTCTTGCCTTGATCACATCGATATGGATGAGATTTTGTTGCTTGGTCCAAAACAACTCATTTCCCCTGGAGTGTTCCCTAGGTTTGATATAGGGGTCGATCATCTGACGAGACTGAAACTCAGCTTGAGGCATGTCTTCCCAGTTGTTAATTGGCTCCTTGATCTTGGATGCGGTTCTCTTGAAACTGCGTTGTGGGGCATTGGATCCCTCTGGAATATTTTGATTGTGGAGACGCTTTGAATTTGTGTCATGAGAGGGATTCGAGCGTCTTGGACCGGAACCGGAGCCACCACCTATGACACACAACACAAACACAAGAGACGAATGAAAAGGAGTCATTGCAAAGACCAAAGCAAACAAGAAAACCATATAGAAGTGAGAATGGACAAGACAAAGCAAGGTAGCTAGAGATTGAGCGGTAGTACCCGAGGGTCATGCGGTAGTAAAAGTCTACTACCGCTCCGGACGCGGTAGTACCGCTGCGGGCGGTAGTACCGGGAACAAAGCGAAAGAAATTTTTTACATCCGCCCGACGAGCGGTAGTACCGCACGGGGCGGATTTCACATGAACAGCGGATCTGAAAATCAGATCGGTACTACCGTGGATCAAAGCTATCATGTTGTATCCTACCAATTAGCACTTCTACCGCACACACACTCCCAAAACATCCCCTCATGCATAGATTTGGCCAAAAATCACAAGAACAACTCATATTTTTTCCCTAAGCCTAGATTCAAAAATAGAGAGGCAAAGAGAGGAGAACTCGGGGAAATACCGGGGTCCATGGCAAGAGGACAAGGTGGGGAACGATCCCACCGGTTGGAATGAGAGGAGAGTGGTCGGAGACGGAGATCCGACGAGGTGCTCCGGCGCCGGTTGTGGGGAGGAGAGAGAGAAACGTGAGGGGAAGATATGAATGGGTATGGGGGAGTTTGAACTCCCCCTACTGGCTCTTAACCCCCACGCAAATCCGACGACATGATAGTACCGCAGGTCATTACGGTAGTACCGCTCCTCGAGCGGAAGTAATTTTTTACTTCCGTCCGTGAAGCGGTAGTACCACTCCGGGAGCGGAAGTAATTTTTTTACTTCCGTACTTGAGGTGGTAGTACTGTGTCGGGGACGCTACTATGCGAGCACAGGTGCAGGCCAAATCCAATGGTAGTACTGTGGGTTACCATGGTAGTACCGTGCTGCCCACAAAGTGCTGGTTTTCAGAGAGAAAAAAAAAACTTTACGCACAAAAAAAGGAAATAAGAAAGACACAAAGGCACGAAGATAAGTCAATGGGCTACATGCAGCAAGGACGCATACGAAAAAGCACAAAAAGGTGCGAACCAAACCAAGAACATGGTCCAACAGATTAGAAAAGAGAAATGAGGACCAAACAATGAACCACTACCTCTCATGAAGAGAGGGCGGTGGCTCTAGAGCCACCTATGTTTGAGTCAATTGGTATGGCACCGCGAAGAATTATCCTTGGGCCCATGACCAAGACTCGTCTTTGAAGCACAGTAACCATCAGAAAAATGGCAGATGTGAAAGACTTTCATTAGTTTATGCATAATAAGGGGAGGGATAGTTCATTGAGAGAACTAGACCCCCCTAAGTCCATGCCTACACCTAGACAAGACATAATGATGAGTGTTGTGGGGTGTGCACTAAGTCAATCCACATTGCTCGAATCAATGATATTTAGCTCATGCCTTAACTCGTGAAATCTTGCTTCATCCAATGGCTTCGTAAATATATATGCAAGTTGCTCATTAGTGCTTAGATGGATAAGATTGATGTCTCCTCGCTTGACGTGTTCCTGGAGGAAGTGATGACGAATATCAATATGCTTCGTCTTGCAATGTTGAACCGGGTTGCTAGAGATCATAATGGCACTTTCATTATCACAGTAAAGAGGCACTTTGTCACAACTGACACCATAATCCTTTAAAGTTTGCCTCATCCAAAGAATCTGATCAACTGGCAGCAACTACATACTCGGCCTCGGTGGACGAGAGAGAAACATAGTTTTGTTTCTTTGGAGACCAACTTACCAAACACCGACCAAGAAATTGGTAGCCCCCGGAAGTGTCCTTCCTATCCACACGGTCTCCCGCCCAATCCGAGTCAGTATATCCAATGAGATCAAACGAAGCCCCCTTGGGATACCATAAGCCAAAGTTTGGGTTATGAGCCAAATATCGAAAGATTCGCTTGACAGCCACATGGTGACTCTCCTTAGGTGTGGATTGAAATCGTGCACAAATACACACACTTAACATGATATCCGGTCTAGATGCACAAAGGTAAAGGAAAGATCCAATCATGGAGCGATATACCTTTTGATCCACGACTTTACCATTGGGATAACTATCAAGATGGAATTTGAGAGGCATAGGAGTATTGTGGGAGGATTTAGCTCATCCATCTTAAACCTCTTGAGCATGTATTGAGGGTATTTAGCTTGATTGATGAAGGTACCTTGACTTTGTTGCTTGACTTAGAAACCAAGGAAGAACTTCAACTCTCCCATCATATACATCTCAAACTTATTTGTCATCAGAGTGGAAAATTCTTCATTGAAAGCTTTGTTAGGAGAACCAAATATAATATCATCAACATATAGTTGGCATATGAAAAAGTTCCCATTGACCCTCTTCGTAGAAAGAGTGGGATCGATTTTCCCAATTTCAAACCCACGGTCTTGCAACATCTCGGTAAGGTTCTCATACCACGCGCATGGGGCTTGCTTAAGGCCATAGAGAGCCTTATCGAGAATGTATACATGATTGGGGAACTTGGGATCCTCGAACCCCGGGGGTTGCTTGACATATACCAACTCCTTAAGAGGTTAAGAAAAGCACTCTAAACATCCATTTGATATAATTTAAAGTTATGATGATAAGCATATGCAAGCAACATGTGAATAGATTCAAGGCGAGCAACAGGAGCAAAGGTTTCACCATAGTCGATGTTGGAAATATGCCCTAGAGGCAATAATAAAGTGATTATTATTATATTTCCTTGTTCATGATAATTTTCTATTGTTCATGCTATAATCTTATTAATCAGAAACCGTAATACATGTGTGGATACATAGACCACAACATGTCCCTAGTGAGCCTCTAGTTGGCTAGCTCGTTGATCAATAGATGGTCATGGTTTCATGACCATGGACATTGGATGTCGTTGATAACGGGATCACATCATTAGGAGAATGATGTGATGGACAAGACCCAATCCTAATCATAGCACAAGATCATGTAGTTCATCTGCTAAAGCTTTTCTAATGTGAAGTATCATTTCCTTAGACCATGAGATTGTGCAACTCCCGGATACCATAGGAATACTTTGGGTGTGCCAAATGTCAGAATGTAACTGGGTGGCTATAAAGTTACACTACGGTTATCCCCGAAAGTATCTGTTGGGTTGGCACGAACCGAGACTGGGATTTGTCACTCCATGTGACGGAGAGGTATCTCTAGGCCCACTCGGTAATACATCATCACAATGAGCTCAATGTGACTAAGGAGTTAGTCACGGGATCATGTGTTATGGAACGAGTAAAGAGACTTGCCGGTAACGAGATTGAACAAGGTATAGGGATACCAACGATCGAATCTCGGGCAAGTAACATACCGATGGACAAAGGGAATTGTATACGGGATTGATTGAATCCCCAACATCGTGGTTCATCCGATGAGATCATCGTGGAGCATGTGGGAGACAACATGGGTATCCAGATCCCGCTATTGGTTATTGACCGGAGAGGTGTCTCGGTCATGTCTACATGCCTCTCGAACCCGTAGGGTCTACACACTTAAGGTTCGATGACGCTAGCGTTATATGGGAATAGTGTACGTGGTTACCGAAGGTTGTTAGGAGTCCCAGATGAGATCCCGGACATCTCGAGGAGTTCCGGAATGGTCCGAAGGTAAAGATTCATATATAGGAAGTGAGGATTTGGTCACCGGAAGTGTTTCGGGCATCACCGGTAACGTACCGGGACCACCGGAAGGGTTCCAGGGTCCATCATGAGGGGCCACCGACACCAGAGGCCTGCATGGACCGAAAGGGGGAGGGATCCATCCCCTGGGTGGGCTTGTGTGCCTCCCACCAGGCCCAAGGCGTAGCAAAGGAGCAAGGGGGGGCAAACCCTAGCGCAAATGGGCCCTAGGCCCACCCTAGGGCGCCTAGGTCTGCCGCACCCCTTCTCCCCTCTCTTGGCCGTTGGCCCCAAGGACCATCTAGGGCTGGCCGCCGCCCTAGGGTGGGAATCCTAGGGGGTGCGCCCCCTCTCCTCCTCCTGCTATAAATAGTGGAGGGTTTTTGGGGCTGCACACAACAGATCTCTCTCTCTCTCTCTCGATGCAGCCCTACCCCTCCTCCTCCTCGTCCTCCGTAGCGCTTGGCGAAGCCCTGCCGGAGTACCATGCAGCTCCGCTGTCACTACGCCGTCGTGCTGCCGAAGCTCTCCCTCAACCTCTCCTTCCTCCTTGCTGGATCAAGGCGTAGGAGACGTCACCGGGCAACACGTGTGTTGAACGCGGAGGCGCCGTTGTTTGGCTCTTAGATCGGAATTGACCGCGATCCGAATCGCCACGAGTACGACTCCACCAACCGCGTTCTAGTAACTCTACCGCTTTGAGATCTTCAAATGTATGAAGATGCACTCCCAACACTCATTGCTTGTTTCTCCATAGATTGATCTTTGTGGCACGTAGGAATTTTTTTGAATTGTTACTACATTTCCCAACAGTGGCATCATGAGCTAGTTCTATGCGTAGAATCTATGCAAGAGTAGAACACAAGTTGTTGTGGGCGTCAATTTTTTCAATTTGCTTGCCTTTACTAGTCTTGTCTTGATTCCGCGGCATTGTGGGATGAAGCGGCCCGGACCGACTTTACACGTACGCTTATGTGAGACTGGTTCCACTGCTTGACATGCACTTGTTGCATAAGGTGGCTAGTGGATGTCTGTCTCTCCCACTTTAGTTGGATCGGATTCGATGAAAAGGGTCCTTATGAAGGGTAGAAAGAAATTGGCATATCATGTTGTGGTTTTTGCGTAGGTAAGAAACGTTCTTGCTAGAAACCTATAACAGCCACATAAAAACTTGCAACAACAAATTAGAGGACGTCTAACTTGTTTTTGCAGCATATGCCATGTGATGTGATATGGCCAAATGATGTGATGCGATATATGTGATGTATGAGATTGATCATGTTCTTGTAATAGGATTCACGACTTGCATGTCGATGAGTATGACAACCGGCAGGAGCAATAGAGTTGTCTTAATTTATTGTATGACTTGCGTGTCAATCAAAAACACCATGTAATTACTTTACTTTATTGCTAACCGTTATCCATAGTAGTAGAAGTAATAGTTGGCGAGACAACTTCATGAAGACACGATGATGGACATCATGGTGTCGTGCCGGTGACAATGATGATCATGGTTCCCCCAAGATAGAGATCAAAGGAGCAAGATGATATTGGCCATATCATGTGACTATATGATTGCATGTGATGTTTATCATGTTTTAGATCTTATTTGCTTAGAATGACGGTAGCTTAAATAAGATGATCTCTCACTAAAATTTCAAGAAATGTGTTCCCCCTAACTGTGCACCGTTGCTAAGGTTCCTTGTTCTGGAGCACCACGTGATGATCGGGTGTGATAGGTTCTAACGTTCGCATACAATGGGTGTAAGCTAGATTTACACACGCAATACAATTAGGTTGACTTGACGAGCCTAGCATGTAAAAACATGGCCTCGGAACACGGGAGACCGAAAGTTCGAACATGGGTCATATAGAATATACGATCGACATGGAGATGTTCACCATTGATGACTAGTCCGTCTCACGTGATGATCGGACACGGGCTAGTTGACGTGGATCATGTGTCACTTGGATGACTAGAGAGATGTCTATCTAAGTGGGAGTTCATTAAATAATTTGATTATGTAAACTTAATTATCATGAACTTAGTCTAAAATGTCTTTACAATCTATCTTGTAGATCCAATGGCCCACACTAATGTTGCCCTCAACTTCAACGCGTTCCTAGAGAAAACCAAACTGAAAGACGATGGAAGCAACTATACGGACCGGGTCCATAACTTGAGGATCATCCTCATAGCTTCCAAGAAACTATATGTCCTTGAAGCACCGCTAGGTGACACACCCGTTTTCCCAGCAACTCAAGACGTTATGAACGCCTGGCAGTCGCGTAGTGATGATTACTCCCTAGTTCAGTGCGGCATGCTTTAGAGCTTAGAACCGGGGCTCCAAAAGCGTTTTGAGCAGCACGGAGCATATGACATGTTCCAAGAGCTGAAAATGGTTTTCCAAGCTCATGCCCGGGTCGAGAGATATGAAGTCTCCGACAAGTTCTTCAGTTGTAAGATGGAGGAAAATAGTTCTTTCAGCGAGCACATACTCAAAATGTCTAGGTTGCACAACCTCCTATCTCAGCTGGGAGTTAATCTTCCAGATGACTCGGTTATTGACATAATCCTCCAGTCGCTTCCACCTAGCTACAAGAGCTTTGTGATGAACTACAATATGCAAGGGATGGAGAAGTCCATTCCTGAGTTATATTCGATGCTGAAATCAGCGGAGGTGGAAATCAAAAAGGAACATCAAGTGTTGATGGTCAATAAGACCACTAGTTTCAAGAAAGACAAGGGTAAGAAGAACTTCAAGAAGGATGGAAAAGCAGTTGCCGCGCCCGGTAAGCAAGTTGTCGGGAAGAAGAACAAGAATGGACCCAAGCCTGAGACTGAGTGCTTTTATTGCAAGGGTTCCGGTCACTGGAAGCGGAACTGCCCCAAGTACTTAACAGATAAGAAGGCCGGCAACGTTAAAGGTATATGTGATATACTTGTTATTGATGTGTACCTTACCAGCACTCATAGTAGCTCCTAGGTGTTTGATACCGGTGCAGTTTCTCACATTTGTAACTCCAAGCAGGAGCTTCGGAATAAGCGGAGACTGGCAAAGGACGAGGTGACGATGCGCGTCGGGAATGGTTCATAGGTCGATGTGATCGATGTCAGCACGCTACCTCTACATCTACCTTCGGGATTAGTTTTAAACCTTAATAATTGTTATTTAGTATGAGCTTTGATCATGAACATTGTATCTGGATCTCGCTTTATGCTAGATGGCTAATCATTTAAATCTGAGAATAATGGTTGTTCTATTTATATGAGAGAAATGTTTTATGGTCATGCCCCGCTGGTCAATGGTTTATTTTTGATGAATCTTGAACGTGATGTTACACATGTTCATAGTGTGAGTACCAAAGGATGTAAGGTTGAAAACGATAGTCCCACTTACATGTGGCACTGCCGCCTTGGTCATATTGGTGTCAAACGCATGAAGAAACTCCATGTTGATGGACTTTTGGAGTCTCTTGATTTTGAATCATTTGACACATGCAAACCATGCCTCATGGGCAAGATGACCAAGACTTCGTTCTCCAGAACAATGGAGCGAGCAACTGACTTGTTGGAGATAATACATACCAATGTATGCGGTCCAATGAGCGTTGAGGCTCGCGGTGGCTACCGTTATGTTCTCACCCTCACTGAGGACTTAAGCAGATATGGGTATGTCTACTTAATGAAACACAAGTCTGAAACCTTTGAAAAGTTCAAGGAATTTCAGAGTGAGGTAGAGAATCAATGTGACAGGAAAATAAAGTGCCTACGATCTGATCGTGGCGGAGAATATTTGAGTCACGAGTTTTGCACGCGCCTAAGGAAATGTGGAATTGTTTCACAACTCACGCTGCCTGGCACACCTCAACGAAATGGTGTGTCTGAACGTTGTAATTGCACTCTATTGGATATGGTGCGATCTATGATGTCTCTTACCGACTTACCGCTACCTTTTTGGGGATATGCATTAGAGACTGCCACATTCACTTTAAATAGGGCACTGTCTAAGTCCGTTGATACGACACCGTATGAATTATGGTTTGGAAAGAAACCTAAGCTGTCGTTTCTGAAAGTTTGGGGATGCGATGCTTATGTGAAGAAACTTCAACCTAAGAAGTTCGAACCCAAAGCGGAAAAGTGCGTCTTCATAGGATACCCGAAAGAAACTGTTGGGTATACCTTCTACCTCAGATCCCAAGGCAAAGTATTTGTTGCCAAGAATGGATCCTTTCTGGAGAAAGAGTTTCTCTCAAAAGAAGTAAGTGGGAGGAAAATAGAACTTGATGAGGTAATTGTACCTCCACTCGAACCATAGAGTAGCGCAGCACAGGAAGTTGTTTCTGTGGAGCCTGCACCGGCTGGAGAGGAAGTTGATGATGATGATCATGAAACTTTAGATCAAGTTGCTATTGAACCTCGAAGATCCACAAGGACACATTCTGCACCAAAGTGGTATAACAACCCTGTCCTGGAGATCATGTTGTTGGACAACGGTGAACCTTCGAACTATGAAAAAGCGATGGCGGGCCCGAATTCCAACAAATGGCTTGAAGCCATGAAATCCGAGATAGGATCCATGTATGAGAACAAAGTATGGACTTTGGTGGACTTGCACGATGATCGTCGAGCCATAGAAAATAAATGGATCTTTAAGAAGAAGACTGACGCGGATGGTAATGTGACCGTCTATAAGGCTCGGCTTGTTGCTAAGGGTTATCGACAAGTTCAAGGAGTTCACTATGATGAGACTTTCTCAACTATAGCGATGCTGAAGTCCGTCCGAATTATGTTAGCAATTGCCCCATTTTGTGATTATGAGATCTGGCAAATGGACGTCAAAACGGCATTCCTTAATGGTTTCCTTAAGGAAGAACTGTATATGATGCATCCGAAAGGTTTTGTCGATCCTAAAGATGCTAACAAAGTATGCAAGCTTCAGGGCTCCATCTATGGGCTGGTGCAAGCATCTGAGAGTTGGAACATTCGTTTTAATGAGGTCATTAAAGCGTTTGGATTTATACAGGTTTATGGAGAACCCTGTATTTACAAGAAAGTGACCGGGAGCTCTGTAGCATTTCTAATATTATATGTGGATGACATATTGTTGATGGGAAATGATATAGAACTTTTGGAAAGTGTAAAGGCCTACTTGAATAAATGTTTTTCAATGAAGGACCTTGGAGAAGCTGCATACATATTAGGTATTAAGATCTATAGAGATAGATCGAAACGCCTCATAGGTCTTTCACAAAACACATACTTTGAAAAAATATTGAAGAAGTTCAATATGGATCAGTCCAAGAAGGGGTTCTTGCCTATGTTACAGGGTGTGAGATTGAGTACGACTCAATGCCCGACCACGGCAAAGGATAGAGAAGAGATGAGTGTCATCCCCTATGCTTCAGCCATAGGCTCTATTATGTATGCCATGTTGTGTACCAGACCTGATGTGAACCTTGCCATAAGTTTGGTAGGGAGGTACCAAAGTGATCCCGGAGCGCAACACTGGACATCGGTCAAGAATATCTTGAAGTACCTGAAAAGGACAAAGGACATGTTTCTCGTATATGGAGGTGCCAAAGAGCTCGTCGTAAAGGGTTACATCGATGCTAGCTTCGACACAGATCCGGACGACTCCAAGTCGCAAACCAGATACGTGTATATTTTGAACGGAGGGGCAGTCAGCTGGTGCAGCAGCAAGCAAAGCATCGTGGAGGCATCTACATGTGAAGCGGAGTACATAGCTGCTTCGAAAGCAGCACAGGAAGGAGTCTGGATGAAGGAGTTCATCACCGACCTAGGAGTGATTTCCAATGCGTCAGGCCCGATGACTCTACTCTATGACAACACTGGAGCTATTGCCCTTGCCAAGGAGCCCAGGTTTCACAAGAAGACAAGACACATCAAGCGCCGCTTCAACTCCATTCGTGGATATGTCCAGGATGGAGATATAGACATTTGTAAAGTACATACGGAATTGAATGTCGCAGATCCATTTACTAAACCTCTCTCACGAGCAAAACATGATCAACACCATAATTCTATGGGTGTTCGACACATCACAATGTAACTAGATTATTGACTCTAGTGCAAGTGGGAGACTGTTGGAAATATGCCCTAGAGGCTGTAATAAAGTGATTATTATTATATTTCCTTGTTCATGATAATTTTCTATTGTTCGTGCTATAATTGTTTTAATCGGAAACCGTAATACATGTGTGAATACATAGACCACAACATGTCCCTAGTGAGCCTCTAGTTGGCTAGCTCGTTGATCAATAGATGGTCACGGTTTCATGACCATGGACATTGGATGTCGTTGATAACGGGATCACATCATTAGGAGAATGATGTGATGGACAAGACCCAATCCTAAGCATAACACAAGATTGTGTAGTTCATCTGCTAAAGCTTTTCTAATGTGAAGTATCATTTCCTTAGACAATGAGATTGTGCAACTCCCGGATACCGTAGGAATACTTTGGGTGTGCCAAACGTCACAAGTAAGTGGGTGGCTATAAAGGTACACTACGGGTATCCTCGAAAGTATCTGTTGGGTTGGCACGAATCGAGACTGGGATTTGTCACTCCATGTGACGGAGAGGTATCTCTGGGCCCACTCAATAATACATCATCATAATGAGCTCAATGTGACTAAGGAGTTAGTCACGGGATCATGTGTTACGTAACGAGTAAAGAGACTTGTCGGTAACGAGATTGAACAAGGTATAGGGATACCGACGATCGAATCTCGAGCAAGTAACATACTGATGGACAAAGGGAATTGTATACGGGATTGATTGAATCCCCGACATCATGGTTCATATGATGAGATCATCATGGAGCATGTGGGAGCCAACATGGGTATCCAGATCTTGCTGTTGGTTATTGACCGAAGAGGTGTCTCGGTCATGTCTACATCCATCCCGAACCCGTAGGGTCTACACACTTAAGGCTCGATGATGCTAGGGTTATATGGGAATAGTGTACGTGGTTATCGAAGGTTGTTCGGAGTCCCGGATGAGATCCCGGACGTCACGAGGAGTCCCGGAGTGGTCCGGAGGTAAAGATTCATATATAGGAAGTGAGGATTTGGTCACCGGAAGTGTTTTGGGCATCATGGGTAACGTACTTGGACCACCGAAAGGGTTCCGGGGGTCCACCGTGAGGGGCCACAAACACCAGAGGCCTGCATGGGCCAAAAGTGGGAGGGAACCAGCCCCTGGGTGGGCTGGTGTGCCTCCCACCAGGCCCAAGACATAACAAAGGAGCAAGGGGGCAGGCAAACCCTAGCGCGGATGGGCCCTAGGCCCACCCGAGGGCGCCTAGGGCTCCCGCACCCCTCTCCCCTCTCTTGGTCGCTGGCCCCAAGGGCCATCTAGGGCTGGCCGCCGCCCTAGGGTGGGAACCCTAGGGGGTACGCCCCCTCTCCTCCACCTCCTATAAATAGTGGAGGGTTTTGGGGGCTGCACACAACAGATCTCTCTCTCTCTCTCTCTCTCTCTCTCCCTCGGCGCAGCCCTACCCCTCCTACTCATCGTCCTCTGTAGCGCTTGGCGAAGCCCTGCCGGAGTACCACGCAGCTCCACCATCACCATGCCGTCGTGCTGGCGAAGCTCTCCCTCAACCTCTCCTTCCTCCTTGCTGGATCAAGGTGTAGGAGACGTCATCGGGCTGCACATGTGTTGAACGCGGAGGCACTGTTGTTTGGCGCTTAGATCGGAATCGACCGCGATCTGAATCACTGCGAGTACGACTGCACCAACCGCGTTCTAGTAACGCTTCCTCTTTGCGATCTTCAAAGGTATGAAGATGCACTCCCCCCACTCATTGCTGGTTTCTCCATAGATTGATCTTGGTAACACGTAGGAATTTTTTTGAATTGTTACTACATTTCCCAACAATCGATACCCTCGACTTGGGAGTAGCCTTGTGCCACCAATCTTGCCTTGTTGCGAATGACGATACCGTTGCATCTTGCTTGTTTTTGAAGATCCATTTAGTTCCAATAACATTGTAGTTCTCCTTAGGTCTTGGCACTAATCGCCACACTTGGTTGCGCTCAAGGTTGTTGAGTTCATCGTGCATGGCTTCAACCCACTCCATGTCCTCGAGCGCATCTTGAACCTTGAGGGGCTCAATGCAAGAAACAAATGCGTGATGTTCACAAAAGTTTGTTAATTGTTTACGAGTGGTTACCCCTCTTTTCAAGCTGTCGTAGATGTTATCCATCAAATGTTGTTGATGTACAAGCTTGGTAGCATTCTTGGCAGCTCGTCTCTCTAAGATTTCCTCCATGGAAAGTTGAGGGACAACATTCTGAGGAGCATCTTCTTGATGATCTTGAGCGCCTTCGTGAGCTTGATCTTGATTTTGAAGAAGATCTTGATCTTGAGCTTGCTCGGGGACGTGGACTTGATCTTGGACATCACTTGGTGAGACACCATCATTAGTAGATTGATCTTGCCCTTGATCTTGTCCATGTGGTAGAGGACCTTCATTTTGTTCTTCGGAAGCGTGTGGGTCTTGTGTCGGTGATGGTTCCACTTGAGTGGAACATTGTCCTTCTTCTTCAGCCACAAGGGGTTCCTCAACAGGTAGGAAGTGTCCCACACCCATTATTCTTATGGCTCGTGGAGGAATTTCATCACCTACATCATAAAGACCACTTTGCTCCACTTGGGAGCCATTATTTTCATCAAACTCTACGTTACACGTCTCCTCAATGAGTCCAGTGGACTTATTGAGGACACGGTAAGCGCAAGAGTTTTTAGCATAACCAACAAATATGCCCTCTTGAGCTCTAGTTTGAATTTAGACAAACAAACACCTTTCTTGAGAATGAAACACTTACACACGAACACCCTGAAGTACTTGAGATTGGGCTTGTTACCGGTAAGGATTTCATAAGGAGTCTTGTTCAAGCCTTTTCGGAGATAGAGCCGATTGGATGCATGGCAAGCTGTGTTGATGGCTTCGGCCGAGAAATTGTACGGAGATTTGAATTCTGCCGTCATGGTCCTTGCTGCGTCCATCAACGTCCGGTTCTTTATCTTGGCAACACCATTTTGTTGAGGGTTATAAGGTGCAGAGTACTGATGCTTGATCCCTTCATCACTAAGGAACTCATTCAAGGTGTAGTTCTTGAACTCGCTGCCATTGTTACTTCTTATCATCAGAATCTTTGCCTCATGTTGTCATTGAGCTTCATTAGCAAAGTCGATGACTGTTTGTTGAGTTTCACTCTTCCTCTTGAAGAAATATACCCAAGTGTATCTTGAGTAGTCATCCACGATCACCAAACAATACTTTCTTCCCCCAATACTATCAAAAGATGGAGGACCAAAGAGATCCATGTGGAGGAGCTCCAAGGGCCTCTTCGAGTAAATGGTAGTCGTGGGGCGGTGAGCAGTCTCATGTAGCTTTCCTTCAATACAAGCACTGCAAGAACGATCTTTGGCAAAACTCACATTTGTTAGTCCAAGGACGTGATCCCCTTTGAGGAGACTTTGCAAAGATCTCATATTGACATGGGCTAGGTCGGCGATGCCAGAGCCATCCCACATCAACTTTAGCCATTAGGCAAGTCGCGGTCCTAGTGGGTTGCTCAGAGAAGTTCACCACATAGAGACCATTCTCGACATGCCCAACAAAAGCTACTTTAAGATTCTTGCTCCACAAAAGGGCCACAAAGTCAATACCAAAGAAAGTACTAAAACCCATGAGTGCAAGTTGATGAACAGAAAGTAAATTGTATGCAAGGGTCTCAACAAGCATAACATTCTCTATGGTGAGTTCTGGAGAGATTATCACCTTGCCAAGACCCAATACCTATGAAATTGCATCATCACCAAATGAGACTTTGTTGGCCACAGTTGGGTCAGGATGAACGTCCACCACCGAGTCCTTGCTTCCGGTCATATGATTTGTCACTCCATTATCAAGCAACCATGACACTCCTCCTGAAGCAAACCCCTACAAGAGATCAATGTTTGGTTTTAGGTACCCATTCTTTAATGGGCCCTTTCATGTTAGCAACAAGGGTCTTAGGAACCCAAATACACCATTCAATGTACTCATAAGAAGAACCAACATATTTGGCATAAACATGCCCATCACTAGCACGACACAAAACATAAGAGGGGTTAAAGTCACCGGTCTTGTTGGGGTGGGTGGTCTTGCCCTTCTTGGCATTACCAACCACAACTTTGTCTTTCTTCTTCTCATGAGGACCATCTCCTGCTCTTACAAAAGTTTCCTTGAGAGGTGGAACTTCCTTGGTTTTCACCTTCTTCTTCTTGTTGTTTCTGGGTGCAAACCCAATTCCTTCTTTTGCAACAACTTTCTTTTGATTACTCAAAAGGTCATTGAGAGTCTTCTCACCTTGGATACACGACACTAAGCCCTTTTCAAGCTGATTTTTTAGCTTAGCATTTTCCTCCACAAGATGTACATGATCACAACACGGGTTAGTAGCAGATGCATTATCAATTAGAACAAAAGGAGGACATGTGGCAATTTCCTTAGTGAGTTTTACTTGGAGTTGATCATGTGAATCCTTAAGAGAGGCATGCGCGCACTTCAGTGCCTTGTGAGCATTGTCAAGTGTGTCAAGCTCAACTTTGAGTCGATCATGACCAACCCCAAGTGCAACCTTTTCAGACTTGAGCACATGGTTAAGAACAATAGCATGATCATAATCTTTACGTAATTTAGCAAGGTCATCATTTTGTGATTCCTCAAGAGTCATACGAAGATCTCTCTATTCCTTAATAGAAATAGATAGATCCGCTATCTCGTCGGCATAATCACGACTATGGCCTCTCAACTCCTCAAGATATTCTTCTTGAGAATCAATAGTGTCATTGGCCTCGCCAAGTTGTTCCAAGAGAGCAACAAAGTGCTTCTTGGATTCTCCCTTGAGTTTACACAAGAATTTGTCAAACTCGTTTTTATCCTCTTTTGCCTCCTCATGTCTATCCACACAATCTAACAAAGATGGAGTGGAAGTAATAGAAGTCTCAATGTTTGAGGTTTTGGCGTTGGAGGTTACCTTGGTGATACCTTTAGCCATGAGGCACCTAGCGATGTGGTTCTCATTGGGGGCGTCAAAGAGTGACACCTTTGTTGGGGTAGAGGAAGCAATTGCCACAGATGCCATTGCCATTCCTTCACCGCTTGTGTCTTCGTCATCATCATCATCACCATCATCATCCGAGGCATACTCTTCTTGAGCCACCAATACTTTGTGAGGAGCCTTCTTTGTGAAGTTGGTCTTGTTGGGGAAGGACTCGTCCTTATCTTTGCGAATGAGCTTGCCACCATTGCCTTCCCTCTTCTCATATGGGCAATCCACCACAAAGTGACTCACATTACCATAGTTGTAGCACGTTCTCACACGTTGCTTGCTCTTTGACCCGTTTGAGTTGTTCTTGGAGAAGTTGGGCCTTGTGTTTCTCTTGCTGCCCCAAAATTGCCTGGATGTAATGTAGGATCGAAACTAGGTCTAGAGGGGGGGGGTGATTAGACTACTTGACCAAATAAAAGTTCTGCCTTTTTCCTGATTTTAATTCTTGGCAAGTTTTAGCATTCATAGCATATCAAGTAACACCCTACACATGCATGTCTAAGAGTATAGCAGTGGAAAATAAAGACATTGCACATATAAGTAAAGAGAGGGTTAGGAATGCAAACACAAGTGATGACACGATGCTTTTTCCCGTGGTTCCGATAAGTGCTGCTATCGTACGTCCATGTTCATGGAGTCTTCAACCCACGGAGGGTAACAGTCGCGAGAGTCCACGGAGGGTTCCACGAAGAAGCAACCTTGACTATTCCATGCGGCTTCCGTCCACGAGGGACTAGCCTCACTATGGGTATATCTTCATGAAATAGGTGATCTCCTTGCCCTTACAAACTTCTTGGTTCACTCCACAACATGAAGTAGGAGGCTCCCAAGCGACACCTAACCAATCTAGGAGGCACCACCCTCCAAAAGGTAATAGGATCAGTAATGATGATGAACTCCTCGCTCTTGTGATTCAAGATGATAGACTCCTCAACACACAATCTCTCTCTCATAGATTTGGCTTGGTAGACGAGATGGGACTGGTGGAAAGCAACTTGGGGAGGCTATAAATCAAGATCCATATGGTTGGAGTGGAAGATCTTGACCTCAACACAAGGGTAGGTGGTTCTCTCTCAGAAAAACGAGTAGGATAGGTATGGAATAGTTCTGAGTGCTTCTCTTTCAAGTGGGTGGTGGTGAAGAGGTATATATAGGCATCCCCCAAAAACCAACCGTTACACACAATAAGTCAGACTTGGTGACGCCGAAGTGACAATAAGTGGCAACTTTTGAATCTTGGATGGACCGATATATAACTCTCGGTTGCACCGACAAGGTGACCGATGGTTAGAATTAGCAAACTCGATGACGCCGATTCACCATTCTCAGTCATACCAAAAATGAGAATTTGCATAACAGGAAGTTGGCAACCTAACTTGGTGGCACCGAGTGCAGTGTCGGCTGCACCGAAATGTTAGGGTTTGGCTGAGTCTGTCTAGGGTTTGGAACTCGGTGGCACCGGGATAGTAAAGTTGGTTGCACCGATTTGGTATATTTGACTTAGGACAGACTTTGGTGGGAGAGTATGTGGATGTTTTGGTGATTGTCACTTGTGCACGTTTGAGCATATTGTTCACCATCAAAACTTTACCCCCTTTTAATAGTATTGGCTTTCCTATGGACTCAAAGTGATTTCTCACAAATATAAAATGTAGAGTCCTCTTGCTTGAAGCTTGGCCAACCTATTTCCTTGCATCTTGGGGTAATTCCACAATCCTTGTGCCATTCCCATCATTGAACTTTTCCTGAAATATACTTGATGAAGACATTAGTTCAGTGACTTATATGTTGTTATTAATTACCAAAACCACCAAGGGAGCAAATGTGCTTTCAATCTCTCCCTTTTTGGTAATTGATGACAACATATAGATCAAAGCTTCGACAAAGATATAATCAATGAATATAGTCGTCGCTTTGAGAAGTATGTGATAAGTAAGAGCTCCCCCTAAATTTGTGCATTATTTTAAATTTGTGTTTGAATGCAAATGCACAATCGATTAGGTACATGGGTCACTTCTCGCATGTCACATACCACTTGGTGGTGTGCGAGAATAATTGGAATGAATAACATAGTACAACACAATCAACCAAAGATGAATGATCATCACATGATCATTTAAGATGATAGGAAATAGTAGCATCACACATTAAAGCATATGATCAAACATCATCGAACGTGTATCACAAGCAATACAAAAGAGTATCACGGCAACCAAAAGCAATTGTTTTTGAAAAAAAGCAGAAAACACCACATGCTCTCTCTCTCTCTCTCTCTCTCTCTCGAAGCCTAATGATCTATATACACTTCTCCCCCTTTGGCAACAAGTTACTAAAAAGTTCAAAGGTATATATCTAAGCGTTTTGGGCTGATCTCCTCCGGTTGTCAATGAAGGAGTCGAGAGCATGGAGTTCGCGAAGATCTCTACATATGTCGTTTAAGGAAGTAGAGTGGACTCTGGTGGAACATGAGATGATGGAGCAGGAGCTATACTGACTATAGCAGGAGCTGATGAAGAGGGCCTCGACTCTGGAGCAGGCATTGTGGCTGATCTCATCTAAGTGGTGAACTGGGTGCCTGGCCCAAGAGGTGATCCTTCCTCCTCCTCCTCCTCATCATCAAAAGTGGTAGAACAGACCCGGGGAATGTGCACGGGGTCAACTTCCTTTTGGAGCTTTATCACTGTCTTGGACAACTTGTCCACCTTATCTCCAAGCACCTTGATCCTCGTCTCGAAGATCCTCACAAGGCTATTCTGGTTATCCAAAATCCCTTTGATATCCTTATGCATGCCTTGGACAGTTGTGATTAGAAGATCCATTTGCTCGTTCCTGGATCTGGGGACTTGAGCACTAGCGGCTTGAACAGCTTCTGCCTCTGCTTGTGATGTAGCAGATGTGGGATGATCTTGATCCATCACCACAACGTTATCCTCGAACTCTGGCTATAGGGACAGGTGTGGGCGATCAAGAGCAAAAATGTGCTTCTCCAACTGTGAGTTGATAAGCAACTGAATGTAGGGTGCATAGCATCATGAGCGCTTTTGGTCAACAACAACCCTCTTGATTGTCTTAACAATCAGATCCATGACTCTAATCCTGGTGTTCGTATCAAGGTGGAGCAGCATATTAATGGAGTAGCCTCGGATCATCTTGTCATCTCTAGACTTGGGAATCAAGGTATGCCTGGGTATAGTGTTCATAGTCCGGAGGCCTGCTTGTAGATAATAGATAGATCCTAGCTTGTGTGATTGCACCTTGTCAGTGGGGATAGGAGTATACATGTCTTTCACGGCATTGTGACTAGCCTTGTGTTCAGAGTATACATCCAAATCTCCTTCCTGAGCTTCAGGAACTTCTAGTAGAGCAGCCCATTCCTCAACAGTGGATTTGTACCTAGCACCTTCAGTGATCGATACAATTCTACCATCTCCATAGAAGTGAGCGGTGGAGTAGAATTGCATGATCATCTCGTCGTTCCACGCTATAAGTTCTCTTCCAATGAACTTATCCAGACCAATGCAATGAAAGTTATCTTGGACACTTGGGAAGTAGTTCACATTGTCTTTGATGAACTTCCAATCAACATATCTCATGTCGCTAACAGCAGGGCTCTTGTCAAGCAGAACGATCTCATAGAAATCATGCTGCTCTCTTGTATAGAACTTGTAGTCAACAGTGGTCTTCCTCCTCTGAGCATATGGATCTATGGCTCTCCAGCCTCTTAAGCCTGAGTGTTTCCGCTTCTTCATGTCCTCAGCTACTAAGTGGCTAGCATCATGCACTGGAAGATGTGGTCTGAGCTTCATCAAAGTGGTTAGGTCATCATCATCTTCCACTCTAGAGGTAGTCCCTTTGTTCTTCTCTGAAGCAGGAATGTCTCTGGTGGTCCTGTTGGACTTTTGCACTGCAGTCTTCTTAGATGCAGGCTTGGTGCTCTTGGAGGTGCCAGTCTTTGGCATAGCATCAGCCATGAGCTTCTTGGCTTTCTTCTTGGGAGGCACTATCTTAGCATGCTCTTCCTCCTCCTCCTCAGCAGAAGCACTAGCAGCCTCCTCTGGATCCTCAAACATAGAGGTAGGCCTACCCATAACACGAACAATCCTCTTCCTGGACTTTTTCTCCCCTGCCTTCTTAGGCATAGCTTTCTTGGGGACCTCAACTGAAATAGTTGCTCTGGCAGTCTCATATGCTTTTATTGTTGAAACAGGAGCATAGATCTTGCTGAAAACTTTACGATATGAAGTAGCTTCAGTTGTTGACTTCTTGGCAGACTTTTCTTGCTTCTTAGCAGGAATCTCCTCAGGAATGAAATCCGAGTCTTCTTTATCTGAGTTGAGCTTCTTCCTGGTTCTGGTGGCAGCCTCGGGCAACCCATGAGAGCTGGGGGTGTATGGATCTGAGAAAGAACTGGCTTCTGGGCTTGTTCCAGAACTCATATCAACTCCCTGCTCTGGCAAATTCTGACTGTCTTCTGAGCCTGGTATACTGACCCTGTGAATAGAGTATAGGAGAGCAGAAGAATATGAGTCATCACAAAATGAGGCTAGTTTTTGAAATTTGAGCAATGAATTTTCAAAAGTTTTGCAATCTGTCAAATAGATATCGGTGCAGCCGAAAAGAAATTTTCGATGGGGCCGAGACAAACTAACTCTTTAACAGGAACTTGGCAGCCTTTTCGGTCATACCGAAAAGAGCTACTCGGTTCCACCGAGTCAGTTCTCAACTTCACTAAAAAGCATATCGGTGAGACACATATTTTCGTTTCGGTTCCACCAAGATTTATCGGCGGACGACAAAACCCTAGAAAATCCATCTAACGCGAGATTTTGGAGTTTTAAGTGGATGGAAACACGTGCAAAGGGTGCAATGATGATTAACAAGGATCTAATGCGCAAGAGTCGGATGGGGAGCACACTAGATATCGAATCTGTACCCTAGCTTGGCACGGATCCTCTACTGTGGTGACGAGGGAGTAGATTTCATCGGTGACGGTGATTCCCAACGGCGGAGGAGCGCAGGGAGACAAGGGCGACGACCAGGGGCCCTTGGAGAGGCAGCTTAGGGTTTTGGAGCGCGACGTATGAGATAGAAATTTCAAAGCGTCGGGGTCCAGCTTTATATACCCGCACTGTCGGTGACGCCAATTCTAAGTTTTCAGTGTCACTGAGTGCCTCAACTGTCAGTTGACAGGGACACTCGGTCTAACCGAGAAAATGGAATCAGTGGTACCGAGATTGAAAAACCAAATCAACCCTAGGCATTCCGTGAGACCGAGATTTTGGTGTTGGTTCCATCGAGATGCACTTGGGAGGTTTTAATGGTCAGTCCTTATCGATACGGAACTCCGAGTGCTCCACACACAGAAGGATCGAAAAGCACTTTTTCAAATTTTGTGATGCAGCATGAATAGAGTATGAGGTGGGAAAGCACAGATAGCTAAAGAAGTGGTCCTAGGCATTATTGTTTATCCAATTGGCAAAAGATAAATCGAAAGACAAATAGTAACAATTGGATATCCTCGAATGAGAAAATAAATGCAGACCAACATTCTCACACAATAAGATGTCAAATGAAATCATGGCAAACATGCACAAATACTCTAGCATCTAACAAGCACTTGGGCGATGACGAAGTCATCTATATATATGAGTATTTGACTTAGGAGCCAAGTAAGAGTACTTGATCATAGGTCATACATAAATGCAGACCAACATGCTCACACAATAAGATGTCAAATGAAATCATGGCAAACATGCACAAATACTCTAGCATCTAACAAGCACTTGGGCGATGACGAAGTCATCTATATATATGAGTATTTGACTTAGGAGCCAAGTAAGAGTACTTGATCATAGGTCATACTCATCGTTTAAGCATAAGTGTGGTTACCACTTTTACATAAAGCATTTAATGTTTGTCACATACTATGAGATGTTTTGACTCACGTCTTAGAGTAAAGCTCCCCCTTGATGTGACATCCCCCCATAAGAGGGATAAACTAACCTTGGGTTTTGTCAATGAAGACTTCATGTTGGTGAGGTAGTGGTGGATGCTCAAGGTTGATGAAAGTCACCAAGAGTTGGGAGCATCCTCATCGTTTCCTTACTCTTCTCACCTACATGGGTTAGTCCCAACACACAAGAGACAGATACAAGGATATCTATGGACATGGGGTGCAAAGCATGTGTAATGATGTCCATTGATTTGTTGATCACCTTGTACCTTGCTTACCTTTGAGGGAATGTGTGACTCCTTGATCTATTGCATAGGGTTGATGTTGATTGCAAATAGATATTGCCAATAATGAATGTGAGTGAATTTCATTGGCGGAGTCACCCCTCAAGAAATCTTTAGTTCTTCTTCTTGGGAATCCACATCAAGTTGATGGGCATCCTCGGTGTTGAAGTAGCACTTGTAGAAGTTGAGCTTGTAGTAGCCTTGGGAACCCACTTCACCAAAGCTTGGGATTGATCTTCAAAGTCCTCTTGGAGCTTGTTCTTGCCCTTGAGCTTGGTGTCTTGTGGTGGAAGTTCATATTGAGTGTTTGTTCCCTTGGGAAGAGTATTTTCATACTTATCCTTTTGAGGAACAAACTTGGGGTTGGGATATTGACCTTCTTCCCACTCAACTCCATTAGCGTTGAAGTAGCCAACACCACGATTCTTCCGGTATCCTCCGTGCTTACGTACAATCTCATCAAATTGTTTGTACCCTTCAAGACTCTTGTAGATAATTCCTTTCAATAAAGCATTTTCTTGCTCAAGTGTAACTTGGCTAAGAGAATCATCATTAGTGGAATCAATAGAACTACTAGGAGAAACATCATTTGGTTTAGCATTTTTATTGTTGCTACTAGATGAAGAACCTTTCTTTCCTTTGTTACTAGTTTGCTTAGATTTTACTTGTGGCATGAATGTAGACAAGAGTAGTCTTTTGTCAATATAAGATGAAGTCTTCTTTCGGAGATCATCATTGATAGCATTAATAAATTCATGTTCTTGCTCCAAATTGAGCTTCTCGAAGCGTAGCTTCTCATGAGTTCTTACAAGCTCTCTATGATCTTCAAGTGTAGATTCATGACCTAACTTAAGAGTGTTGAGTTCTTTGGTTAGTGATTCTATTTTCATCTTATCATCATCAATTGACTTATGTTGACTAGCATGAGTAATATCAAGTTCATTATGATTAAAATCACTAGTTTTATCACATAGCAAATCATCATCATAAAGCAAATCATCTTCATCACTATCAAAATCAAGATATTCAGGGTGTGATACCTTGGGGCCTTTAGCCATGAAGCAACTTCCACCTCCTTCATTTGGTGAATCAAATATATCATAGGAGTTGGTTGTCACTAGTGCAATTCCGGCAACACCATCATCTTGACTATAGTCGGAGTTGGAGTGATAGCTTCTCTCGGAGTGGTTGTCGGAGTCGGAGCCGGAAACCCATTCACCAACATGAGCTTGATGCTTCCTTCTTGAGTAGCTCTTGGTGTGCTTGTCCTTCTTCTCCGAGTCCTTAATTCTCCTTGAGGGTCTTCGTTCATAACGATCATCTCTACTCCTTCTCTCTCTTTGAGGTGATTCATCTCTGGAGCTTCGTCTTCTTGGTGACTCTTCTCTTCGTTTGTAGGGAGCCGAGCACTCATTGGAGTAGTGTCCGGGCTTCGCACAATCATACCAGTTTCAATCATGACTTGACGAACGCTTCTCTTCATATCTAGAGTTGGATCTGCGATCTTTGATTCTATTCTTGTAGAACTTGTTGAATTTCTTGACCATGAGGCTTATCTCTTCATTTGTGACAAGGTTGTCACTTGAGGTAGCGGGAGCATCACTTGTGGCTTTGTAAGCACCGCTAGACTTGTGATGAAGGTCTTCCTTGTCTTTGAGTGTCATCTCATGAGCAACAATTCTACCAATAACTTCCGTTGGTTTGAGATCTTTGTAGTTGGGAATCATTTGGATCAATGTGAACACGGTGTCATATCTCTCATCCAAAGCTTGAAGTATCTTCTTGATGATGAACTTGTCAGTCATTTCTTCACTTCCTAAGCCGGCAATCTCATTTGTGATGAGAGCTAGCCTAGAGTACATCAGCGACTCCTTCACCATCCTTCATCTTGAACTTATCAAGTTGACCTTGAAGAACATCTAACTTGGATTCTCTCACAGACTCAGTTCCTTTGTGCATATCAACCAAAGTATCCCATATCTCTTTTGCGTGTTCAAGATGGCTGATTTTGTTGAATTCTTCAGGACATAGGCAGTTGAAGAGTATGTCACATGCTTGAGCATTGAGTTGCAACATCTTCAATTCATCCATAGATG